>JAZHRO010000024.1:156980000-158337500 GCA_037157565.1 Thalassia testudinum
TCTGATTCCGCCTCTATAAATACCCACGTCGCTCCGCCGTTCTGAGCAGCTGGGATCTGACGGAGAAACCTCCAACTTTCCTCTCTTCTCACTCCGGCAGACGTCCACCAGCTCCGGTGGTTCCTCCTCCTCCTCCTCTTCGCTCTGCCGCAATACCAGCAGCAGAGACTTCTTCCCCTGCTCTTCCCGCGCCGCGCCGCACCCAGCGCGCGCCTCTCCAGCCCTCTCCTCGCCGTCGCTCCTTCCTCTGGGCAGCTTCTTCTCCGGCGACAGTCGATACAACTGTCGCCTGCTCCGGCCCCTCCTCGTCCTGCTAAGTAGGTATAACTTCTCACCTTTCTCCCCTCTTCCTTTTCCTCACTTTAAACATTTACTGTCGCCCTCGATTCCGACCAATCACCCTCACCTTCTCCGCCTCCGGCCATCCTCCGGCGAGTCGCTCCCATCACTCCAGCAACCCACACGGCTTGCCGACCTGCACATAATCTCCGCCTCCTCACCCTGATCCATTTCCGCCCTTCCAATTCCCGCCACCCGACCTCTGCAAATCCACCGAACACACCCACTTTCCGACCCACAGTCCGACCTAGGGCAGCCCTTGCACGCCGCCCCATGCCTCGCCACCACCCGCACGAGCTTCGCCGCACTCTGGCGAAGCTCCCGGCACCTTCTGATTAGGCCGAGAGGCTGTTTTGCTGTGAACAGGTCACCCGTCCTCCGCCGCCATTGCCGTGCAGAAGGAGCTGCTTCGACCTGCTGTTCCAGGTGCGCCGCGCCCAGGTCACGCTCCCAGGCTGTGCGGGGGCATTTCGGCAAAGCGTCAGGCTGCAGTTGAGGCGAAGCCCTCGCGCGAAGGCCTCTCGTAAAGCTGCGATTACCAGCTGCTTCCTCCGCGCAGGCGCCAAATTGGGGTGGGACATTTAGTCCCACCTCGGAAGACTCCGAAGCGGCGCAGCGGTATAAAGTGAAAAAGTGCTGGAGGCTTATCGCCTCAGCACACGGGGTGAGGTCCCCTTCACCCGCCTGGTTACCCGGTCTCGTCCGCGCTCACGCCCCGCGGACCTGGCCCGACCCGACTAAACCCGACCTGCACTCCTCGCCCACCACGCACGCTGGTGGGCCTGGACCCGGGCTCGACCCGTACTCGACTACCCGGCAGCTCTGGGAGAGCTTTCCTAAGAGCGGCTTCTGTGAGAGAGAAACGCGGGGGGGGGGGGGGGGGGGGTAGAGTAGGTTTTTGCCCGCTGACGAAAACTTCGAAGAGTGCAGGCACAGGTGAAGAAGAACCGGAGAAGAAGACTGACGGAAGAAGAGCAGCCAGGACTGCTCGAAGCAAAGAGGAAAAGGCGAAGAAGAAGAAGACGAGCGAGGCAGAGAAGAAGGACGACGAAAGCTGAAGGAAGGAGCACCGAGCGGCACTGTAGCAGCGGCGGTTTAAGTCGTCTGATTGGAAAATCAGACGACGCTCTTAAGGCAGAAAAGAGGAAGAAGAACAGGACAAGGACCGCAAGGAAAAAGAAAAAGAAAGAGACAAAGCAGAAACAAGAGCTGAAAGACGAAGAAGAAGAACATCACCCACTGCTGCAGATAAAGAAGACGAAAGAAGGAGAGACGACGTCCTGACAGCAAAAGAAGAAGACCACAAGGAGATAAACCAAATGCCAAAGAGAAGAGAAAAGAAAGAAGAAGACAGACGAGAAAGAAGAAGCCAACAAATTTTCATCTCTCTCTCTCTCTATCTATATTTTTGTAAAAGAAACTTTGTACCCCTAGAATACGACTTGCTCCCTGAGTTCGACCTCAGGAACTCTTTTATTTTCGAGTAACAAATTGTATTAAACTGGTAATCACTTCTCTATACTATACTACGACGAAATAATAGAACTATAGAGGAAGGTCGTCACCAGTTTTTGGCGCCGTTGCCGGGGAGCAACGGCTATTCTAGAGGTAAACATTCCTGTTTCTTTTTAATTTCTGATAATCTCCTCTCTTTTGTGCAGCTACAGGAAATCAAGAAGATAAGCAACCGCACGACAACCACTCCGAGGATAGGTAAATTTTTCCTCTCGCTATTAACCCCTAAACTCTAAAGAGGAAGAAAAGAAAAGAACAAGCAATATAGGGCTAACCTGTCTTCCATACTTAGTAACCATAAAAAGTTGCATGTTTTCAACCCATTATTCCTGCACACTATTAAGGGTATTTAGGGGCTAACACATTCTTGCTTAAAGCCCTAATTACCCAACAAAGAGCTAATTGGGCGAAGTAGAGCCAACCTAGGATCCAACACTAGGGATTTGGAGACACACTCCTTAAGCAAGAATTGAGAAAACCAAATGAAGTGTGCCCAAGCCCTTGTCTGAAAATACCTATTCAAAGAAAACCTAAAACAATTGGCTCTCTAAACACTTGAACCCTAAAAGACAAGACCTAAAAGCTCTCAAAGGAAATAAGAGGTAAAGTTGACCCCTTGGGTCAACCAACCTTAAATTAGGTCACTCTTTGCACTTAAAAGACTAAAGTTCAAGTGAAACCTTAAGCACCCTGATCTTAAAGTAAAAATTGGTAGACTTAAGAGGTCAAGATCCCCATTCTGGTCTACCTGGAACCGCAGTGACAAGAGAGGTCGGGTGGGGGAAACCCTGTAACCCGTGAGGACGCTCTACCGTGTAGGGGTCTTTGCGGGACTCACCCTCTCTGGCTGCCCAGGTAATTCTCAGGTGGACGATCTTTCTAATCAAGGGGTCCATCTGCCCCGCACCTCTATAGTCACCCAACAATTTTTGGGTGTCTTGATTGGGTCCAGCACCTGCTTATCTCATCCCGTCCTTCAGTATTTTGCAGGAGGTCCTTGAAACCTCCTATAGAAATTCACTCTCCCCGAGGCTAAGCCTCGGCTCCCTTGTTTTTGCAGAAATCATTCGCATAGCCCCTCTTTCCTCTGATTCTGAACAAAGTCCCCTTCTTCCATTAATTCAAACTTTTGATTCTATATCTTGATTCCACCACCTGATTCGAAGATGCAGCCTAATTACCTAGCAAGACTACCATGTAAAAAACCTGAATATCTGAGATCCATGAAAGATAAGATGATTGAGGATGCCCTTGAATTCTATGAAATCAAATATAAACCCTCAACACCAATAGAAAACATTCAGGTTGATGTCCCAACAACCACAGCTTTCATCATAAACTGTGCCCAAATTCTATTGACTGAAATTTCAAAAGGATCAACCCGAGATATGCTCATGACAGGATACATTGAGATAGAAAAATTACACCAATCTGAATACCTTCAATGCTTGACAAATCCTGTACTTTGGGAACAACACCAAGATGCCTTTATAAAACGGGTAGAAATGATGAAATCAGTAGAACAAATTATCAACCAGAAATACCCGTATATACCAGAAATAGAGGATGAACCATCTTGGAACAGTATTAAGGAACAATCCAGTTTCCCAGATCTCGGGACTAAGGCACGAAGTGGTTGTAGAATCCCAACCCAGATAGAAGACAATGTTGAATTAGGTTGGGATATTGCAGGGGAACACAATGATGAGCCAAACGAAGACCATGAATTGCCAAGCCTAGAATTCCAAAACTCCTGCAATAATGAGATCAAAACTGAACCTTTTGAGGGTATAAATTCTGCCCCTTATTTTGATAAGGTGACCCTCGAAGGTTATTCAGACTTAGGTTCTAGTAACTCTACCCATATCCTAAGCCTAGAACCTAGATCTGAAACTTATTGGAAAGATTATGAGGCCCCTTATGAGAAAGATCAAATTTTTACAGAGTATGATTCCGGGCCTCTATTTGATGAATATCCCTCTCCAACATCCTCAGGAAATCTGATCGATTTTTCAGAAAACATGCCAATCTATGATACAGAAACTGAGGAGTTGGATGAGCAAGGTTTTAATGGGGTCTATCCTACCAGCTTCGAGCTTGAACAGAACACCTTTTTGAGCCCAGAATTGACATATAGGCTAGAACCCAGTCAGGCTGCTGATTCCACATCTGATGATTTTTGCTGTGGTGGAATTCATGATCATGAATCTCATTTTCACAAACTCTCCGACAATTTCAGATCTGACTATAATTGCGGAGAGACCTTCCTTCCTGAACACGCCAGGCCCATCTACGACCTTAGTTCACATGACTCTGACTCCGACTCTGAGGTCCTGATTCCCGAGATCACTGATAACACAGAATCATTCCTTTTCGATCCTTAGGAACCAAAAATAGAAAATGCCAAGAGTGATTGCAACCCAGAATTCAAATCTTTTCTCAATTCAGATTTCTTTCATCCTACAGACACTCTTCCGGCATTTGATAGTTACCCAGAGGACTCTCTACAGAAAACCACCTATCATCCGTTTCTAGAAGAGCCCTCGTACACAATGGCCACCTCATCCGCACACACAGAACGGATCAAAACCTCTTCCAAACCCCGACCCGCAACTGGACTCAATTTCTATTCAGATTCACCTCTCACCGAGCCGATTGCATTTCCAACTCGGGTTCTGAACACTGATCAGACTACATACCATGCCCCATCATTCTCTGATCACCCCTATAGGGTTTCCGCGTCATTCATTGATTATTCTACGGATCCCTACTCTGACCAGGCTGATTCGACTCAGCCAAACCCTACGTTTACACTTCCACATCCATCTGAGCTTCATAGTATATGGTGGGTTCCACATCTTTTTATCCACATCTATCAACCCACCAGATTGATTGGGTTTGGGCTGCATCATCAGCCTGTTGATCTGAACAAGCACCTGGTTGGACCAACCAGGCTCTTAATCAAGGTGCTTGTCTTACAAAACTCTACTGATTTGACCATCCCCTCTCCATCGCATTTCCCGCTTGGCTGAAGGCATCAAATTTAGCGCTCAACGGGAGGCAGCCCGTCATTCTCTTTGAAAACCTGAAACTTGTTCTGACACCTTTTTGCACTTAAAGCTCACACTTTAGGACAGCCGACTCTACCTCAGGTGCTTGCATCTGAGATTAGAAATCGTCCGCAACAGTCACCCCGGCCCATTCACTCATCAAAACATCTGTCCTAATGTATGAACTAAGTTGAATACAAACCCCTAGGTTACAATGAGGACATTGCAAATCTTAGGCATGGGGGGGGTATGAAAGTGCAAAACTTGTAAGAAAAGGTTTCAAACAAAAAATTCACATATGCCAAAAACACCATAAAAATTAAAAATTTTCGAAAAAGAATAAGAGGAAAAGAGGAGAAGGAAATTTTGTGAAGGAGAAGGAGAAAAGAAACAAAATGAAAAAGGAGCACAAAATTATGAGAAAAGGTGATAGTCATTAGTAAGGAACTAAGGAATTAACCTAAGTTCTAGACCTCATTCAAGAAAATAACTGAAAAGTGCATAATGAGATTAATAAGAACGCAAACCTTAGGTATTCTTGGATAGACTCTTAGTACCCATTAAGATCTGAACATTCCTCAAGAGGTTGAGGAAAATGAAAAGCTGAAGTATTAAGTCTAAGGCTTAGGGAGTATTTGGCCTCGTTAACTAATTTTTGGTTTACGGGACTTAGTAACCTAAGCACCCTAACCTCACACACAGCTGGTTCAGTAAGCGTAAAAATCAAAATCACGCAGAAGCATCGCAAAATTCTGAAAAGAACACCTAGAATAGGAGCGGCCGATCAACACAAGTTGATTTGGACGAGTTCCCAGCGCGGAGAGGCGGGAAATCCCCTCGAAGATGCGTAACAAAATATCATCTCCTCGGTGCTTATCTCTTAGGATATTCACATATCCTACTGGGGGCATGTAAGCACTCTACTGGTTCAGATTCCATGGATGGCATTATCTCGAAGTGTCAATTGCCAGGGTCTGGATTCGGCCACGGAACACCATGGATGGGATTATCTCGAAATCTCAATAGCCAGGGTTCCGGGGGTTGCCATGGGCGGTGCTATCTCGAAGCATCGATCGCCAGGAACCCTTGAGGATTGATGATGGGAGCAATGAATCTGATACAGACCGTGTTGAAAAGCCAATCCTAGGCTAGAACTAAAAAGAAAAAGAGAGAGAAAACTCTCCAAACAGAAAAACTTTCTATCTCTCTCTTACAAAACGCACTGCGAACTGAGCCAGGGCTAAAATCATTTCAAGCACGGGTGCTTTAACCACAAAGTCCAATAAACCTTAGGTTAGTTCTTGTGGGCCTTAAAAACCTTTGCTAAGGACTGAGGCTGAGGCTAGACAGATTTGGATCTTGATTGGTACTAGAGTACCTTTTAGGCCTATGGTCAGCATTCTAACCTAATCTAAGCTCAAATCAAAAAGCACTTATCTGAAGCTATTAAGAACTTCATGGTCTAGAACAAGGGTTGAAACCTTAAGTTTTTGCTAAGGGACTAGCAAAAGCTAGGCATGGGGGTATGATGAGAACCTCATCATGAGCCATAACTAGCTCATTTTGACCTAATATAAAGGATAAAAGCTCCTACATAACTCAAGGAAAGGCTTAACTCAGAGAATTCTGAGTTTAAGGAGAAAACAAGTCAAAAGGGGTAAAAATGCGATTTTACCAGTATAATCTGCATACAGGTCCAAACATAGGTCAAACAAACCAAATAAGAAGGAAAGTGGGATGATCTGATAAGGGTTACAGCAATTCCAAGGAACTAAATGATAATCTGTAACCCTAAAACAAACCCACTTCAATTCGCGAGGTTCAAGGCAAAGCAAAAATGGAATAAACCCTCTAAAATTCATAGAAAAATAATCTCTAGGGTTTAGAACCTTCAATTTGGCCTTAGGAACCCATCTTGACCTACATTGAGAACCATACCCAATTAATAACTTAATTTGGGTTTTTGCGTAAATTGACTAGTCAAACAAGGTTTAATCTAGAAATAAAATTCACCATCAGATTCCTTAGGTCCTAATTAGTCATGTATAAAAATTTGAGCCTAAGAAGAAACCTTCTTGACCAACTTTACATTTTGGTCCTCATCTATTTACTTTTTGGCCCTCAACTTTTGAACCCTCGCATTTTGGCCCCTAACTCTCCTTCGTTCTTTGCATTTAGGTCCTCCCTGCAAAACCTGCCAGCACCATGCTCCGGCGGCCTTGCGCGGAGCATGGCGCCACGCAGGGTGAGGGGGAGGGCCTGCCAGGACAAATGGGGGTGCCCTACGTCATCAGCCGTCACAGGAGCACCCCCCTGGTCGCTGCAACCCACCATACCGGCCGTGCGAACGCACAGACGGTATGGGTCTCCATCTCCGACGTCCTCCGGCGAGGGAGACACGTCGTCTCCCTCCGCCCTCCTCTCTGATTCCGCCTCTATAAATACCCACGTCGCTCCGCCGTTCTGAGCAGCTGGGATCTGACGGAGAAACCTCCAACTTTCCTCTCTTCTCACTCCGGCAGATGCCCACCAGCTTCGGCGGTTCCTCCTCCTCCTCCTCTTCGCTCTGCCGCAATACCAGCAGCAGAGACTTCTTCCCCTGCTCTTCCCGCGCCGTGCCGCACCCAGCGCGCGCCTCTCCAGCCCTCTCCTCGCCGTCGCTCCTTCCTCTGGGCAGCTTCTTCTCCGGCGACAGTCGATACGACTGTCGCCTGCTCCGGCCCCTCCTCGTCCTGCTAAGTAGGTATAACTTCTCACCTTTCTCCCCTCTTCCTTTTCCTCACTTTAAACATTTACTGTCGCCCTCGATTCCGACCAATCACCCTCACCTTCTCCGCCTCCGGCCATCCTCCGGCGAGTCGCTCCCATCACTCCAGCACCCCACACGGCTCGCCGACCTGCACATAATCTCCGCCTCCTCACCCTGATCCATTTCCGCCCTTCCAATTCCCGCCACCCGACCTCTGCAAATCCACCGAACACACCCACTTTCCGACCCACAGTCCGACCTAGGGCAGCCCTTGCACGCCGCCCCACGCCTCGCCACCACCCGCACGAGCTTCGCCGCACTCTGGCGAAGCTCCCGGCACCTTCTGATTAGGCCGAGAGGCCGTTTTGTTGTGAACAAGTCACCCGTCCTCCGCCGCCATTGCCGAGCAGGAGGAGCTACTTCGACCTGCTGTTCCAGGTGCGCCGCGCCCAGGTCACGCTCCCAGGCTGTGTGGGGGCATTTCGGCAAAGCGTCAGGCTGCAGTTGAGGCGAAGCCCTCGCTCGAAGGCCTCGCGTAAAGCCGCGATTACCAGCTGCTTCCTCCGCGCAGGCGCCAAATTGGGGTGGGACATTTAGTCCCACCTCGGAAGACTCCGAAGCGGCGCAGCGGTATAAAGTGAGAAAGTGCTGGAGGCTTATCGCCTCAGCACACGGGGTGAGGTCCCCTTCACCCGCCTGGTTACCCGGTCTCGTCCGCGCTCACGCCCCGCGGACCTGGCCCGACCCGACTAAACCCGACCTGCACTCCTCGCCCACCACGCACGCCGGTGGGCCTGGACCCGGGCTCGACCCATACCTGACTACCCGGCAGCTCTGGGAGAGCTTTCCTAAGAGCGGCTTCTGTGAGAGAGAAACGCGGGGGGGGTAGAGTAGGTTTTTGCCCGCTGACGAAAACTTCGAAGAGTGCAGGCACAGGTGAAGAAGAACCGGAGAAGAAGACTGACGGAAGAAGAGCAGCCAGGACTGCTCGAAGCAAAGAGGAAAAGGCGAAGAAGAAGAAGACGAGCGAGGCAGAGAAGAAGGACGACAAAAGCTGAAGGAAGGAGCACCGAGCGGCACTGTAGCAGCGGCGGTTTAAGTCGTCTGATTGGAAAATCAGACGACGCTCTTAAGGCAGAAAAGAGGAAGAAGAACAGGACAAGGACCGCAAGGAAAAAGAAAAAGAAAGAGACAAAGCAGAAACAAGAGCTGAAAGACGAAGAAGAAGAACATCACCCACTGCTGCAGATAAAGAAGACGAAAGAAGGAGAGACGACGTCCTGACAGCAAAAGAAGAAGACCACAAGGAGATAAACCAAATGCCAAAGAGAAGAGAAAAGAAAGAAGAAGACAGACGAGAAAGAAGAAGCCAACAAATTTTCATCTCTCTCTCTCTCTATCTATATTTTTGTAAAAGAAACTTTGTACCCCTAGAATACGACTTGCTCCCTGAGTTCGACCTCGGGAACTCTTTTATTTCCGAGTAACAAATTGTATTAAACTGGTAATCACTTCTCTATACTATACTACGACGAAATAATAGAACTCTAGAGGAAGGTCGTCACCAGTTTCCTTCACCATCGACGAGCACACGATGACAGCGTGCACTCATCAAGCACCACAAGCCACCTCGCTTCTCCCTCATAGCCAGAAACCACACTCATCCTTACGCACCTGCGGCCATGCAGCAGTAGTAGCATGCCCTTGCACGTGCCAACCAAAGTGCAGCCACACCCGACCTCACCTGCATCCGCACTCGTTCACAGTGCCTTCCACGCCCTACTTGAGCACAAGCTGCATGTCCCCACTCACGTGTGTGGGCGCACCTGCAACAACTGCGCAGTTGCGCTTTAGCCCGTGAACGCACACAAGCACCTGTGCTCCAGCCAGCACGTGCACAGCCGGCCTTCTTCTCCTTCTCCATCTTCTCCTTCTCCTTCTTCTTCTTCTTCCTCTTTGCCAACCGAAGGAATCTATAGCCACCAAAATGCAGCCATCAACTCCGGTCACGAAGCTTCATGTTGGGAACTTCATCGGACTCGCCTCAACACCACGAGGGTAGACACACCCTCTAAAGGACGACAGCAGGCCACGCATGCCAGCAAGTCACCGCCGGTCATTCTCATTGCCGGTGCCAACTTCGACCACCGTTCGCCGCACCACCACCGCCAACGGAACATCCTCGTCATGGCCATCCTCCCTTGGGCTTCTCTCCTCCAGCCGTACCTTCTCCTTTGCATGCGAGAAAGGGGAATTCTTCCCCTATTTTGCTACAAGAAAAGCGCCAATTAAAAATTACCATCAATGTCATTGCCAACTATACTATTTATTTATTTTTGATTAAATTATTATGGTAAAATTGTGATAATGCACTTATCTTTTTGCGTATTTGATTGACTTCTTTTATGCACATCATTTCTCAATGAAATTGGGTTTAGAGTTGCATGCAATTCAAAATTACATGACATGCCACTATACATGCATCATCTACATATTTTTGAAAGCTTGACTTCTAACATGTAATTTACATAAATAGCTTTGAACTTCACATGAAATTAAAAGTGACATTCAAAGCAGCAAATTCATTATATTAATTTCACCAATGTTTCTGCAAACATTATGCCTCGATACTCATGAATTTATTGCATCTATTCCTCCCTATGGGTAGGACATAATCCACAGTGGTTAGTTTTATTGACAAATTTTTTTTTTGGGTTTCTTTTCCACCACGCGATTACACTGCGACAACATATTTTTCTGATAATACATCATCTGCAAAGCAAAAAGACCTGATCAAATGGTGTCGTTGCAGGAGAGGCAATCGATGCAATAAATTCACCTTACTTTATTTCTGATTATTCTGATTTGCACATTTATCTGATCATTCTTTATCTTTTCTGTTCGAAGAATCTAACGAGGCGATAGCCGTAGCTGAGGCGACGCCGACCTTGAGTGATGTCCACACGAGGAGATAATCGCGGGAACTTGTGAGTCTTAATCCCATACATGTGAAGGCATACAGAGGAGCCTTTCCTGATTTGGTTATTAGATCTTGATTTAGATTTAGGTTGATAGACTTAGTATTAATTATTTATTTTCTCACCCTTGTACTCTAGGGCTAATTTTTGGGGGAGTGTGCCTGATTCTTTAGACTCTAGGTTTATTTTTAGTTAGTTCTTTTGATTGCACACTTATTATCAAAAAGAAAAAAGAAAATAAATCTGAACTACCTGCTAGAAGTTGTATATCTTTAGGACTACCATCTAGGATTGCTTGAGCAGCATCTAGATTTTCTTATTGCATTGTGTGCATTTTTGCATAGAAGAGTGCTGGAGCAAGGTACGAATTTCTCATCTTACTGCATCAGTTATCTGCACATGCATTGCATCTGAACATAATTAAAGAAGACCACTTAAATTGATTTGAAAAGATTAATCAAGTGGTCATATTACTTCTCGAAAATAAAATAAAATATACAGGAAGTGTTTGAATAACTTGATTGCAGTTTTCAAAAGAAAATTCACTTTTCGTGGTGTGATGCACACTTCCTATGCTGAGCACGCATTATAGGCACTACATTTACACTTAGACCCTTAAGGCTATAGGCATTGGTCTCTTTATCAGTGCAAACCCTCCTATCTCACTTTGAAATCATGGTATTAACTTTTGCCCTAGTGACTTGATACTCTAAGGAGAGGGACACCCCTTAAAGGAATTAAAGGGTAGTTAAGAGGCATCGCTAATGCAATGCATCAACGGAAGAGTTCTCCATTCTTTCATCCCTTGGTTCCATCCTTGTAGTACCTTTTTATGTGAGCATTAGAGAATATCATTGCAGCAAAGTGTACGTCTCTAGGGCACTCGAAGGTCTATTTAGGGTGCATAATTGATTGACAAATTGTTTGGTCACCCAAAAGAACTAAAAGTAACCTCAACCTCCTTAATAGCCTTCGACCAGGAAAATCAAGTGCATCACTTCTCTTATACCACTTATGTGGGAACGAAGAAATACTGCCTTGACTCCATTTGGCCAAACTAAAAAGGTTGGAAGAGGGCTTAAAGTGCTTTACCTTAACAAAAGACCTCTTGCCTTGTGTTTGCTTGGTGTGTGCTTGGTAGGTGCTCTCTTAGAAATAGTCTTCTTTTCAACCCTGAGCCTAAGGGAATTATTAGGAAAGCCAACCAAGATAGAAGAAAAATGGCTGAAGAAAGACTTGAAGAAGAGATTAGGGTTGGTGAAAGTCAAAGAACCTTGAGAGACTACTTCCTCCCTACAACCCACTAAGCCCTACCTATCCAAAAACCTGGAGTGGATAATCCATATGAAATGAAGAGCAGTATCATATCTTTGCTCCCCTCTTTCTATGATACTACTAGGGAGGATCCCTATAGGCATCTTGAGGAATTCACCGAGGTCTATTCCACGATGAAGCTCCAGGACTTTACTGATGAACCCAGATGAGGACTCTATTTCCATTCTCCCTTAAGGATAAGGCCAAGCACTGGTATCATACCCTCGATGCAAGGGTAAATGATTGGGCTACCCTTAAGGGAGAATTCTTGAAAAAGTATTTTCCTATGAGTATGACCAACCATTACAGAAGAGAGATTATGGGTTTTACTCAACAAGAAGGGGAGCAATTTCACGAGACTTGGGAACGCTTTAATGACCTTCCTAGGTTATGTCCCCACCATTAGGTGCCAAGATGGCAGTTGGTCGAAAGGTTCTATAACGGATTATCTAAAAGGCACAGGCAAACCATTGATGCAGCTTGTACAGGAACCTTTATGACAAAAACTGAGGATGAAGCCTGGGCATTATTTGAAGCATTAAGTGACAATTCCATACATATGTCCTCTACCTATCAAGAAAGAAAACCATCAATCTTGCATAGGAAGATAAAGGCCCATGAAACCAGGTCTACTCAAGATTTGGCTTGTAAGATTCAATTGTTGAACAAAAACTTTGATAGGCTTTTAGCAAACCCCAGCATGAACCCGCAAGCAGCCTCTATCTTTCAGGCTTCAAGTGAATGCAAAATTTGCCAAAGCACAATGCACGCCACTGCGGAGTGCCGCCAAGCAAATCAATTCCTTGAGTTGATTCAGGCTGACCTGAATGTAGCCCATGGTTTCCACCCACCTCCTCGTAATAACCCATATTCTAATACCTATAATCTGGGGTGGCAGAACCATCCAAACTTCTCATGGAAGCAAGGTGATGCTTCTAAGTCAGGGAATACAAGACCCCTACCTCCCTAACCCATATACCAGCCATCCTATGAAAACCCTCCTCAACATAAGCCTTCCGAGATGGATGAACTTAAAGCCATGATGAAAGCAATGCAAGAGCATCAGAATATAGTCATCCAATCTCAGAATAAGATGATTACTGATATGCAATCCCAAACTGGTCATCCTACTGAGGCAGTTAGGCAGTGAGATCTGGGGAAGTTGGGTAGCTCTTTTGAGGAGAACCCAAAGGGAAAGGGGGTCGTATTTAGGGAGCATTTCCAACCTGTGACCATGCTGAGGAGTAGAAAGAAAATCGACAAGCCTGATAGAACTCCTACGGTCACCTCTCAAAATTCCCCTCCTACACCAAACCCGACTTCCATCTCCACCGAGGAAGAGCCACACTGCTCTCCCTCGCTAGAAATCACCCACCCTGAGGATGTCATCATTCCACAACCCCTTTCCTGCCATGATGACCCCTCTACCCAAAAGCTGAGGGTACCCTATCCAAATCACCTATCTGCTCCTGGGGAATTTTCTGTTGGCCAGTCTAGAGCCAAGGATAGGATGGATGAAATTATGGACACTTTCAGGCAAGTCCATATCAACTTTCCTCTATTGGAAGCTATCAAACATATCCCATCCTATGCCAAGTTTCTAAAGGACCTGTGCACCCAGAAGCACCGATCTAGGAGACAGGTCCAAGCTTAGGTCATCATGCCTGGCCATGTTAGCTCGCTTCTCCAAATGGAACACCGCCCAAAATGAAAGACCCAAAGGCCCCATATATTTCAATGGTTATAGGTAACCAACACATTGATGAGGCTCTGCTGGATCTGGGTGCGGGGGTGAACAGTTTACTGAGCTCTATCTATGACCTTTTGGGAAGTGAGTTACAGCTTAGTCTAGTCATCCTCCAGGTTGTAGACAGATCACTTAAGACACCATAGGGATTACTTGAAGATGTCCTGGTGAGAGTGGAGGACTTCTTCTTCCCTATTGACTTTCTTGTGCTAGATACTGATCCATCGTATAAGCCCACCAAGTCGTCCATTATTCTGAGATGCCCCTTCTTGGCCACAACCAATGCCTCTATCAGTTGTAGATCAGGGGCATTTAAAATGGGATTTGGGAACAAAAACTTCCGATTGAATGTTTTTGATACCTACAAGCAATCTGGATTTGAAGATTGTTCTTAGATTGAGGTAGCTGATGAAATCATTGAAGAGACTACTCCAGTACTCTTATGTGGAGATCCCCTTCAAAAGGTCATATCTAAGGACCATTCTCTGACTATTAAAGAAACTGAAGGGGATATACCCGAATTGGAAGAATTGCTGGGGGTACACATAGAGTCTCTATCCCCTCCCTGGACCGTGAAGGTAGATCCGCTACTTAAGGTGGGGACATCTCAACTTAAACCCTCAATCCAAAAGGCTCCTAAGTTGGAGCTGAAACCCCTCCCAAGCACATTAAAGTATGCTTTCCATGGCCCTAACGACATGCACCCTATTATTATCTTGTCTACATTATCTGAATCGCTAGAGGGAGCTCTGCGTGAGTATTTACAAAGGCACAAGGAAGCAATTTCTTGGTCAATTACTGATATTAAGGGCGTTGTTCCCTCCCTTTGCATGCATCATATATACATGGACAAGTCCGTGAAACCCTTCCGAGACATATAGGGAAGGCTCAACCCCAATATGCGGGAGGTTGTTAAAAAGGAGATTCAGAAATGGCTGGATGCAAGAATTATCTACCTCATTTTAGATAGCAAATGGGTCAGTCATATTCATGTGGTACCCAAAAGGGTAGGAATCGCTGTGGAAGAGAAGGACCAAGGAGAGTTGGTGACCACTAGACCCTCAACTGGTTGGAGGGTCTGCATTGATTTCTGTCATTTGAATAGGGCTACCTAGAAAGACCATTTCCCCTTACCATTTATCAATCAGATTTTGGAATGACTATCAGGGAACAAGTACTTCTATTTCCTTGAAGGGTACTATGGGTGTAATTAGATAGCTGTCTTTCTTGACGATCAGGAGTGTACCACCATCACAAGTTCGTATGGCACATTTGCGTTCCGCCGAATGCCATTCGAGTTATGTAATGCTCCTACCACTTTCCAATAATGTATGATGGCTATCTTTTTCGATATGATCAATGAGTTTGTAGAGATTTTCATGGATGATTTCTCCATTTACGGCTTGTTATTTGACCTATGCCTTTCGCACCTTGATAAAGTCTTAACCCGTTGCGAAGAGGCAAAGCTGGTACTTAGCTTGTAGAAAAGCCACTTTATGGTCCAGCAGGGCACTGTTTTGGGGCATGTAGTTCCTGAGAGAGGATTAGAGGGGGATCCCACAAAAATTGATTCCATCTCTAAGCTTCCATCTCCCACCAATGTTTGTCAAGTTAGATCTTTTCTTGGCCATGCTAGATTCTATAGGTGCTTCATTAGAGATTTCAGTAAAATCTCTAAGCCAGTCTGCGACCTGTTAGTGTAGGATGTTTCCTTCGATATTGATGATAGATGAGGCAAGGCTTTCCAAATCTTGAAGAAACCATTATTACCGCGCCAATTCTCTAAGCATCAAATTGGACCCTCCCGTTTGAGGTAATGTGCGATGCTTCTTATTTTGCAGTGGGAGCGGTCTTAGGTCAAAAGGTTGATGGCAAACCTCATCTGTTGCATTATACCAGCAAGACCCTTACGGATCCTCAGCAAAACTACATGGTCACTGAAAAGAAGCTTCTTGCTGTAGTGTTTGCTATGGAAAAGTTTCGATCTTATCTTTTGGGATCCAAGGTTGTGGTGTTCACTGATCATTCTACTTTAAATAACCTTCTTACTAAAAAGGACACCAAACCTCCCCTAATTCGTTGGATTCTGCTACTCCAGGAGTTTGACCTGGAAATTAAAGATAAGAAAAGAGTTGGGAATGTGGTAGTAGATCATCTATCTAGGATCCCTATTGAGTCATCAACCCCTACTGGCGGTATCCAAGAGACTTTCCTTGATGAGTCTTTGGTGGCAGTGGAGGCCAAAACTCCTTGGTTCGCTGACGTAGGGAACTATCTGGTCTCAGGCACTACCCCCAGTACTTGGGACAAGCAGAAGCGAGACAGGTTTCTTGCTGACGCTAAATTTTTTCACTGGGAGGAACCCGAGCTTTATAGAATAGGCCCTGACTAGCTTTTTCGCCGTTGTGTCCCTGACGAAGAATAAAGAAGTGTTCTGAGTTTCTGTCATGACCTCCACTGTGGAGGACATTTTAGTGGAAAAAAGATTGCCCATAAAGTTTTTCAGTCTGGTTTTTGGTGGCCCACATTATTCCGAGATGCACATACATACGTGGGAGCATGTCTATGTTTCTAGCAGATGGGAACCATCGGAAAAAGGGATGAGATGCCCCAGCAACCTATTCTCCCCGTTGAGATCTTTGACATCTGGGGCATCAACTTCATGGGTCCCTTCCCTATGTCCTTCGGATATGAGTACATCCTTGTGGCTACAGACTATGTATTGAAGTGGATAGAGGGCGTACCCACGCAGACCAATGACCATTCCATGGTCTTGGATTTTGCTAAGGCTAATATCATTTCTCGATACGGGTACCCAAGGATGAACATAAGTGATGGAGGACCTTACTTCAAGAACGTGCACTTCACAAGACTACTCCAAAATTTAGGAGTCAACCACATGATAGCCACACCTTACCATCCCTAAATGAGTGGACAAGTTGAAGTGTCTGATAGAGAGATTAAACGAATTTTAGAAAAAAATTGTTAGGCTCGACTGTAAGGATTGGTCTAAAAAACTAAATGGTGCTCTTTGGGCCTACAAAATAGCGTATAAGACTCCCTTGGGCATGTCTCCTTACCGGCTTGTCTACGGAAAGGCGTGCCAACTTCCCATTGAAATCCAACACAAGGCCTATGGAACTATTAAAAATGTTAACTTAATCTGGATAAAGCGGAAAGGCACTTATGCAGGAGTTAAGTGAGCTTGAGGAGCTTCGTAATGAAGCCTATGAAACTTCTCAAGCTTACAAGCAACGTACAAAGGTCTTCCATGATAAGCACATCATTAGAAAGACCTTTGAGCCTAACCAGTGGGCCTGGCTTTTCAATTCCAGACTTAAATTATTTCTAGGAAAGCTCAAGTCCCGCTGGGATGGGTCATATGTTGTTATCAATGCCTTCCCTCATGGAGCTATCGAGATTCAGAATCCTACTTCTGGCACATGTTTTAAGGTAAATAGCCAATGAATTAAACCTTCCACACTCCGTAATAATGCCAAGTTTTGGATGCACTTCGGCTTGAGGAGCCTTAGCTCCTTCCACTCTCCTCCTCAGGTGATATTCTTCTATTTCTCCAATGAAGACATTGTCAGTCTTAGGCATGGGGGGTATAACCTGAGGATGTTTATAGCATATATAAATATTTGCATGCATTTAGGATATGTGCATTAGTCCTACAAAAAAGAAACCTCTTTTTTTCTTGAGCTGAATTGGTTAGTCCCGAGCAAAAGTTCTTATCAAAGAGGTTTCATTAAAGATTTTATTCTTAGATTATTTCTAAGTTTAGAATCTAGTACAGTTACTTCACTTGCACAAGGATTGAGTAATGGATCTTTGTAGAAAATCAATAAGCATTTTTAGTCTACTGAACCGTTGGATAGTTAAAAGGGAATCAGACATATTATCTTCTATTAGATCCACCTAATATTTGTGAGGCGAAAGTAGAGAGACTACTGGTGCACTTTGTCTAGTGCAAGGACTCTTAAGTTCTGGATAATTGGATGATGATACCTCAGAGTTAGGCATAGCTTTTGCTCTCTGTTCTTGTGTGCGTATATTGTGTGAATTCCTAAGAGTCACCAAATAAGGCAGATACACAGAGATGGAGTCTTAATAAAACTATGACTATGGTGGATGGTTACGACCATCCTTCATAGAGTCCTCAGTTGAAGGAGAGTAATAGTGTCAAAGGTTAGAAATATGCTTGTCCTATCCATTCCTTCCCGGTGCCAAGAGTAGGCACTTCCACCAAATAAGCCACACAATATCCTCTTGGCCATCATCATCCTTAATAGTGCCAAATAAATAAAAGTCTGCGTCATGTTGTGTTGGAGATATAAAAAAAAGCAAAAGAATATATAGAGAGAGAGAAAGAAGAAAGGAGAAATATTTATTTTTAGAAAAAAAAAGAAACCAAAACAAAGAAAAAAAAAGGGGTCAAAGTTTGAGAGTTTTATCTTCAAATTAGGTGTCCATGTTTTTGAGGCAACAACAAAAACACCCATTGCGATCCACAGAAAATGACCCATACCTACTTTTTAGTATTTCTGATCACCCAAATACTGGCTGAAGTCCTCTAACTTTGTTCTAGGGTTATTAGGAATTTAATTGAAGTGTGAATGGCATGTGAGGCCACTAAACATTGAGTACATCTGCAGAATCTGGTGAGATATGTGATCTCAGAAAAGAAAGAAGAAAAGTGAAAGTAAGTGAGCACAAAGGAACACAAAGAGAGCATAGTTTTTAGCCTATCTCTAGGTTGACTTGTTTAATAGTCTAGAGATCTAGAGTCTGTAGTGTTGGACTATGTGTAGCACCAGATGAGTGTGAGCCACCAAATAATAATCCATTCAACTTAGTTTCTCCTACCTAAGCCAAAATCTGAGGTCAAATTATAGATCATTTGCTGCTTTATCCCTGAGGGAGATAGTTGCCTATCCCGATAGAATTTTATCAAGGGCTAAGTACGTACTTCAAATGTAAGCTAGTTTTTCAATTGGATCCGTTACCTAGGCTACTATCACTTCACAATGGTCTGGATCTCTAAATTTTTTGAGAGAAGAAATCTTTTGGTCAATTCATTTACTTTCCACTTTTGCTAGGGATTACCAAAATCTAGGCATGAGGCAATTTGATGAGACCACATTTGTGGGATAATCGTATGCATAAATACCTAGTTATTAGAATAGTGTCTACATGTAAATAGCATACTTAAATTTATAAATAGATTTGTTTATAAAAATGATTGCATGCATATTTTATACAATGCATTCATAAGTATTAGAGCGTAATGTGCATTATGGTGACATGCATGCATTACATGAATTATTGTGGATTACCTTTGTAAATAACCCTTTTTTTTTCTTCTCTTCTTTTCCCCTGCAGAAGCCATCGCTTCAACAAGCCGCATCCACTGCCGGCAAACTTCTCACAACGGCTGCAATGCATCCCCAATGGTTTAGATTTATTCGTTGAGTTGTGGGTCGAGATGCGTGTTGGGGAAAAAACAAACGGGAGAGGCGAGGCATTTACAAGAGGGTCGGGCTCCAGATCTTCTTCCTCACACTCTACCATGAAGAAACATCCGCACCATACATCTCTTGCTTGCATCGTGAGTTGGATGTGCCCTGTTTCCTTCACCACTGACGAGCACACGGTGACAGTGTGCACTCATCAAGCACCACCAGCAACCTTGCCTCTCCCTCAAGACCAGAAACCACATGCATCCTCATGCACCCGCGGCAACACAGTAGCAGCCGCACACCCTTGCACTGCCAACCAAAGCACAGCCATGCTCGACCTCGCTTGCAGTCGCATGCGTTCACAACGCCTTCCACGCCCTGCCTACGTGCAAGTTGCACATCCCTGCCCGCACGTGTGGGCACACCAGCAGCAACCGTGTGCCTGCACTTTAGCCTGTGCAAGCACACAGGCACCTACGCTCCAGCACACGCACACACAACCATCCTTCTTCTCCTTCTCCATCTTCTCCTTCTTCTTCTTCCTCTCTGCCAACTAAAGGAACCCAAAGCCACCAAAATGTAGCCATCAACTCCGGCCACGAAGCTTCATGTCGGGAACTCCATCGGACTCACCTCGACCCCAAGAGGGTAGCCACACCCTCTGAAGGACGACAACAACCCACACACATCGGCAAGCCGCCGCTGTCGCCGGTCTTCCTCATCACTAGTGCCAACTTCGGCCACCGTTCGTCGTGCCACCACCACCAATGAAATGCCCTCATCGTGGCCATCCTCCCCTAGGCTTCTCTCCTCCAACCATGCCTTCTCCTCCGCATGCGAGCAAGGGGAGTTCCTCCCCTATTTTGCTATAGGAAAAGGGCCAATTAAAAATTACAATCAATGCCATTAACAACTATACAATTTATCTTTTTTTGACTAAATTATTATGGTAAAATTATGATAGGCATTTGCATGGAAGTAGGGATTTCAGGATTGGAAAAACCCACTCCTAGGCTCTGCTCAAAAGTGGGAGTTATCAAGCCAGTACTCCCAGGGTAAGAATGAGAATGATCCCATGAATTATCAATGTACCCTTCAAAGGATGGATACGCTCGGAGCATGGGATCCTGATTAAAAGATGGAAAGTATTGACTCTGATAATCTGAATGATAGGAGTAAGAATAATCCATTTATTTAAGCAAAACAATTTTAACTCTCTTAGGCTTTAGCAAAATTCAGAATATAATTAAAAAACTTCCTAGAGAGCTCTATTGTCAAAGCAAACGCAAATTCAACGGGATCTATTTTTAGTAGATTGTAGGTCTTAGAGTTATATGTTTAGATGGTGGCCAAACAAGTTTTACAAAAATTACGCTTCCTAGGCCAACCTTCGTTGGTGCCTATAACCTACTCGCAAGGGATGGAAGTCACGAATCGAGCCCACACACGAGGAACCGAAGTAACTTGGTGGATAGGCTTGTTGATTTCCGACTAACTTCCCTTGTGGTGCAAAAGAGGAGAGGTAGAAATTTATCTAGTGACCTTATGTGTGAGGTGCACAGTGTCTCAAGTGTGCAAGCATACGATCGTGTTTTGATTTTTTGAAATTCCGCAAACAGGATCCTTTTGCACACAATTTTCAGTCGCAGATTTTAAAGTCCAACCTCTTAACAGTCCCAATTTGTTTAAAGTGACCACTGAATTAATTTGATTCACGCACTTTTGTGGTCTTAGATATAGGTTCAATGTATTTGCATGACAAGTAATTAATACTTAAGAGAAGACGTACCTTACTTCAGCTTTCTTCGTGCAATGTATGAATGCAATGCAATAAAAAATAAACTAGATGCTGCTCATTCAGTCCTAGATGATCATCCTATAGATATGCATCTTCTAGCAGGCAATTCGATTTTTTTTTTAAATAATAATAACAAATAGACCTAATCTAACTAACTAACTGAAATGCAGTTTAAAATAGTTCAAATAATCCTAAAATCTAAATAAATGGGAACACGCTCCCAAAAATATGCTCCCACATACAAGAGCGGTAAGAACTAAAGAAGCACTGGGAACACATTCCTAAACAATACCTAACAAGGGTCCAAAAGACAGTAATTAACTTCTAATGTCTATCTGACTAAATCTAACTAAAATGTCTATCTAACTAAATCTAACTAAGATCTACTGACTAAATCAGAAATAGGCTTCTCAGTAAGCCTATGTGCGTGGGATCAAGGCCCATGTGTTCCTGTTTCTCGCCTCTAGGTGGCATCAAGGCCCACCAAAAAGATCGTCTTCGCCGTGCGCGTCGTTCAGGTTCAATGTCATCACTTTGCTACGCCTCGTCGCCGTGTTAGATTCCTCGCACAATAATCAAAATGATTAGATAATTTTGCAATTTAAAAGATTCAAAAATAATAAAGTAAATCTATTGCGTCTGTTACCTCCCTGACAACGGCGCCAATTTTGGTAGATGACTTTTCGCTTAGCGTTATAGTATTTAAGTGGTGGAAAAATCGACTAATAAAAAATAATGAAAATAACCACTCGCAGAAGAGTAGGTCATGTCCACAGGGAGGCAATGATGCAATCAATACTTTAATTATTTAATGTTATTTCAGATAGTGCGAAATCTCTTTTTAAATTGGACTTAAAATGTGAAGGAAAGTAGATTTGCAATAACCTAAAAAGTTAAGGGTGTAAGTGCAGTTTTCCCTCATAGAAATCCTCAATAAGTTTAGGATGAATTAATGCAGTTTTCACGTGATATGTACTAAAGACAATTAGTACTTAAGTCAAGTCCAAATCAATCTTTAAACTAGCCAATATCAATACCATGCAATTAGAAAGAACTATGAGTTCTTGAATGCAATTCTGCCACAATATAATAATAATAATAATAATCAAATTGGTCGCAATGGCATTGAATGTAATTTCTAATTAAGATAAAAACAGAGCTTTCTCCCTCTCTCCTCGTGAGAGAGAGAGAACCGCGGGGGTCGATGCAGGGCTCAAGAGGACGGTGAGGTCGAGAGCTTTTCGACGGTGGCAGCGGCGGCGACGGAGGTGGCCGGAGGCAGCCGGTGGCGGTGGCCGGAGCTCCGGCCTGTGGTGCAATAGGGCGTAGCTGCTGCTGCGGCTGTTCCAGCGGGCGCGCACGCACTGGTGCGCTGGCAGAGAGCGCCTGCAGGCTGCCGATGTAGGGAGGAGTGGCGCGGTGTGGATGCGCATAGGCGGAGAGCGCCTGCAGATGGCGGTGGAGAACGCTTGCAGATGGGCGGCGGTCTGCAGGAAGGTGGAGTGGTGGGGCGCGCTGGTGCCCGCGCTAGAAGATGGCGAGCGGGCAGGGTTGAGGTGCGGGAGATGTGTTTACACCTCAAAACACGCCTATAAGAACGCCTTCTTATGCTATTTTCTAGCATTAACTATGTATATTATAATCCTATAGTCGCATTTGTAAAAACGCTTTCATGCATGCATTTAATTGAGAGGAGAAGAGAATGGAATAAATGGCTTGCATTTTTACATTTTTCTTCAAGTGTCTCTTTGCAAAAGTCCCCTCTCCATATTTTATTTTCATCTTTCTTTCTTCTTCCCACGGTTTTTCTTCTTCCCGCGGCTGAATTTCGTCCACGCCATGCGCCTCTCCCTGCAGCTGCCACTCTCCGCGCCTCTCCCTGCTGTCCTTCCCGCACCTCTCCCTGCAGCTGCCATTCTCCCCCATTCCCCGCATGCTCCACGCCATGCTCTCCTCCTCTATAAAGCCGCAGCTCTTCCTCGCGAGGAGAAGAAAGGACGTTGCTGCAATACGAAGCTGCGGCAGCTGCTGAAAAATCGCCACGCTGCAGTCCACCACCTTCCTCGCCCGTTCTCCCCTCCCATACGCCGGCCCTCCGTCGAGGAGGCACCCGACGAGCAGGAGAACCCACTGTGGTGCACACCACCACAGTGGGAGCACCACCGCCCAGCTCTTCAACGAGCCGGTGGGCGTGGTGTGTTCTTTTCTCTTCGTTTGCATCTCCACGCCATTGCTGCCGCTTCAAGGTCCGAAGCTTGAAGCAGCAGCAGCAGCAGCAGCCCAGCGGCGACAGCAGCAGCAGCAGCACCCCCGCCTCCTCCGCGACCTTCCCCGCAGGCGCGCAACCCTCCGCGCGCGCCTGCAGGCCCGTTCCCCGTCTCTGCCTCTGCTCTGTCGCCTCTGCAATTCCACCCGCGACAGGCCGCTGCGCGCACTGCAGCGGCCGGCTACGGCCTCGCGCCGACCCCCGCGAACCGCTGCAACCCTCCGCGACCGACTGCAGACTCCCCGCCGCGCTCGCGATCTCTCCCGCCCGCTCTTTCTCTCTCTGGCGCTCTCTCTCTCTCTCCGCGATCTCTCCCTTTTTTTTTCACTTACAGCAACACACACACACCCATTCACCGACACACACATTCACACACTAATAGTAACTTATATACATACATATATATATATATATATATATATATATATATACATATACATATATCTATATATATATACTTATATATACATAGTATATCTATATAGTTATGTATACATACATATAATATAATATATATATGCATATACATATATAATATATATATATATATATATATATATATATATATATATATATACACATACTCATATACATATATATATATATACATATCTATATACTTATACATATACACATATATATATACATATATATCTAGATACATATATACTTATATACATATATATATATATATCTATATATATCTATACATATATACTTATACATTTATATACATACATATGTACAGATACTTTGATGTTATTTATTATACGCTGTATCGCGGGGATATCTGCACCAGTTGCTGATATTCCCTGATACACGCGTACAAAAAAGCGTGGTCCCATACATCATCCATCCTCCATCCACACTCCACGCGGCACCTAGTCGTGTTGGTTGCGTCTCTCTAGACGTCGGCTGACTCGACATAGTGCTACACTCCATCGTCACCTCCACCCCCACCCCTTTATATATATACTACATATAAATATATATCTATAGCTACTATATTTACTTTCTATCTGTTAGTTTCTTTCTTAGTAAAAAGATAAAAAAAGGTATAAAAGTGAAAAGATAATCTTTGATTTGCAGGTACCCCCGTCTTGCAAGTAGCAAGACGTGTTTTGAAACTCTGTTTTGGCTAAAAGCCAAGGACACAATTTTGAGGGTGTGCCTCAAGAACAAGGATTACAAGAAAAAAAACCTAAATAAGAAAAATACCAAAAATAGAATAAACGAACGGAAGAGACGCGTTTTAAGGAAAACGTAGAAACTCGACTTGAACCCCACTTCCCTGAGTTCGACCCTGGGCTTAAAAGTGACAAGATAAAATCAATTAGGCCAGGTTAAAAATTTTGTAAAGAGATGGTTAGGTCTGAATTAGGTTAACCACTATACACATTTCAACGATAAAAATATCATATTAACAACCTATCCAGGCCGACCATCATAACTTTTCTGGCGCCGTTGCCGGGGAGGTGCACTTTCGAGTAAGTTTCTATCCAATTCCTTTAAATTTGTCTCTTCTCTCTTCACGGGTATTGTTGTTTTTGGTGTGCAGGTGAACCTGGTGGAAGGAGAAGAAGGCTGACGAAGTCGAGGACGTGAGCAGATCCAAGGCGGGAACGAGAGCGTGAAGACGCCGACATCGCATTGGAACTTCGCACACGTTGCCGAACAAGTAGGTTTTCTTTTCTCATCAAATTAGGGTTAACTTGCCACCACACAAAAAAAAAAAAAAAAAATTTAAAACTAAAAATTAGAAAAACTTCTTGGGATTTCTTGAGGGCAAGTGGATTAAAATTCACTTGATTGATTGGTTGTCTTCACTCCCACTGCCCCGGGATTTCCTGCCTTACTTCGCATAGCGAAAATCCGAGAATCTTCATTCTTAGATTTTTCGCCGTGGGAAGTATTCTTTGAGGCAAAGAAAAAGATTGCTTGTATCCCTCTTTTGCCTCACTTATCTTTAATTCAGGATCACATTTTTGGTGGGGAGACTTGGAATTGAGTTGATTCCAACCCCACCACGACTTTTCAAATTTGCCTGTGATTCGATCCTGAATACTTCAACCCCAACAATTTTATTTTCTTTATCTTTTGGTTGAAGCCTTGTGTGTGGAAATCATTTCTGGTGATTGGGAGCACTTAGTGCTTTGGCTCCCTGTCACATTGGTATAAAATTGATTTGCGCATCCACACATAGAAATCTCCATTTAGGGTAGCCCATTGCATTTTAGCATGCATTAACTAACTGATAATTGAAGAAGGGTTTCTTGGGCTTTAGAAAGAAAACCTGTATTCTTGCAAAACCCGGAGATTGGTTGAATTGGTAATTCAGCAAAACCCTGAAATTCATACTACTTAAGGCTGAACTCTAAAAACCATTCGCCAATAAAAAACATCAATTCGGGGAGATTTCCCCGTTGCATGCTTGTTCTTACACACTCTTAAAATCAATCACTTGGGCATTACCCGTAAACAACGCCCTTCACATTCCAAAAGCACTTGACCCTAAGCCTCTAATTAAAACTGGTAGTAACTTGACCCTTACTAAGGATTGGAGGTCTAACTACCTGTGTGTAGTGACTACGTGCTGGTGAGAGTTCCCGCGTGCTATCGGGTGTCTAAGACTGGGGCAAACGGCCTTTCAATCTGGCCCGGTGGTTCCGCGGTGCTCGCATTCGGTTCCGTAGTTCGTGATAGTAGGTAACTTAGATCTTTAGGTCTAAGGGCACACTGTAGAGGTTAGGAACTTGACTGTATTGATTTGTAATCAAGTGTACCTTTGCGGCGTCATTTCTCTCATCCCTGTTCCCTTCTCATCTCCCCAATTCTTCCTACGGTAGTGCATGTTTGGGAGGAGGTCACAAAACCCTGAATTGCTTGTATTGACTGATAAATCTACAAAAAGAGCCGAATCATCCTTCTCCTCCACAAACATGGCACACACCCCCGCCTCACCACTTCGTCACAATTTCAATTCTTTCAACACCAGGCTTATCCCGAGAAACCCTGCAAGACCTTCCTTATCGAGTGTCGCGCCAAGCAACTCGGTAAGTCATGTGGAACTGGCTTCTGCGAGCCAGTATTTCAACACGGAGGACCAAGCCTCCGTGTACTCGGACACATATGCGGACACGTCTTCTGGCATAGAAGATGCCTGCACCCTGGGGAATAACCCGTTTTCTGCCACGTATAACCCAGGGTGGCATAATCATCCCAACTTTGCATGGTCCAACAACCCGCAGTGTCGAAACCCCGCTGGTGGACCAATGCGATCGTCCGCACCCGTCATCCCAAGGGCCCAGTCTAATCCTATGGCAAATCTGCCATCAGGCCCTTGTGTACAGAAAACCAAACACGCATCAAAACCTCTTGATAAATTGATGCGAATGATGACGGAAATGTCAAAGCGCCATAAAGAAAACATGACCTCTCTTCAGCATTTGGCGCAGCAGAATGCTGAGATCAGTCAACTAAGCATGGTGACTCGATCTTAGGGCACTTTTCCCGCCCAACCTGTTCCAAACCCGCAAAACTTTGTACCCTGTGGTCCGCAACCACAGGTACAACCTTCTCAGGAACAGGTTCATCAAATTCTGCAAGCTCCGAGTATTCCTTCGGGATTTCAGGTTAATCCCGCTGCAGCACCGCACTCTTATGATGATAGTGATCACATCAAGGATGACACGTCTGACGAGGACGTGACTGTCAGTACGTGTATCGAACTAATTGGAGCCGATTCAGACTGCTGCAAATTACCTGACGACTGCCTGACCAACACAAACTGTGACGTTCCCCAATCCCTCCCTATTCCTGTACCTTCTCCTGACCAGACTTCTGACGAGGTTTTCTCCGCTTCCCATACCTCGTGGTCTGAGTCATTGCCGGGCTGCTCACCGCCGGTCCACACTATGGAAGACCGGATTGCCCTTTCTTTCCCGCTAAATCAGGCGGATTTGCAAATCCACACTGGGACCTTGAGCCCACAGCTTACTCACCGGGGCTATTCCCTTTTGGATCCATCTATCCAAAAAGCCCCCCTTCTTGGCCAATCTAAGGGCCAACTTCCTCTTCCTGATCTGTTTTCTGATCCGCCTGGGACACTCTCGTCCCAGAAAACGCCAAATCTCTCACCATCCACCATTACTTTTCACGCCTCTATCGCGATTACTTCGCTTTTCTCTTCACCACCCACCATCCACCCACCCTTCCACCCTGACTTATACCCTGAACCTCAGCTCCTGTTACCCGATCTGTCGTCCGTTCTCTGCCTTTCCCTGCATGCATATGAGGACATAGCATTGTTTGGCATGGGGGGGTGGATAGGCATCCATAGGATCCGGGTATTTTATGGTATCAGACAATTACCACCTATTTATAAATATGCAAGAAAAAGAAAAAAAAAGAAAAAAAAAAAAATATATATATATATATAGTAATAAATGGTGTTTAGTAATGATCTAAAAGCTGAAACAAAAAAATACAATAAGTGTTTATGGATATTCAACCTCTATTTTGAAGAATTTCCAGGCCACAGAAGCTTGATTCGCTCAGGCTCGGCTTAATTCACTTAAAGCATTGACGAAATAGATCAAAATCTCTTCTAACTAAGAACGTTTCTTGTACCTGAGACACAGTACAGGATTCGTTGGTTTGCTTTTTCTTGAGAGCTTAAGTAAACTTGGTTCACACTACACATATCAGGAAAGATCAGGTGAACATAAGATCCAACCCTAGTGTTCATTAGGAAAGGTGGAGTCCTTACCTGTGCGTGCAGGTAGACTTTTTATCCCAAGTTTTAGTCTTGTGTTTAGGAGTGGCTCTTTCCACCAAAAAGAAACTCTCCCACCAAAAAAAAAAAAAAAAAAAGTGTGCTCTTTCAAAATGTGTTGTAAGAGATATACTGACATATGTTTCAAAAAAAAAAAAAAAAAAAAAATGAAAAAAAAAGAAGATGTTGCAAAAGAGTCAGTATATCTCATAAATGTCGGTATAATTTGTTTTTCGAAAATGGGAGTTGAGTTTTCCGTAATCATCTTAAGGGTCAATCCGAAAACACGAGCTGAAATTGGGACCAACCTGTACTTAAAAATTCATGAAACCCTGGGAGTGAGTCTTAAGGTTCATCTGGTCAGTCTTGATCCTTCACTATGCACAAACCATAACCTCTTGAGCTCTCGAGTATGGAAAAACCTCCTGGGTCCTGGAAATCGTACTTAAGGTTTAAATATCAAGAGTCCTGGTTAGTTGAGAGATAATCTTTATCATGTAAGACTTAAAGTACTGGTAATCTTCTCTACAATTGGTTCTCACAATATCCGATAATAAACACACCGATATCATCTCAGAAGAAAATCTTCAGCTTAAGATCATTTCTAAATACGGTTTTGCTAGGGACTAGCAAAAGATAGGCATGGGGGTATATGTTTACACCTCAAAACACGCCTATAAGAACGCCTTCTTATGCTATTTTCTAGCATTAACTATGTATATTATAATCCTATAGTCGCATTTGTAAAAACGCTTTCATGCATGCATTTAATTGAGAGGAGAAGAGAATGGAATAAATGGCTTGCATTTTTACATTTTTCTTCAAGTGTCTCTTTGCAAAAGTCCCCTCTCCATATTTTATTTTCATCTTTCTTTCTTCTTCCCACGGTTTTTCTTCTTCCCGCGGCTGAATTTCGTCCACGCCATGCGCCTCTCCCTGCAGCTGCCACTCTCCGCGCCTCTCCCTGCTGTCCTTCCCGCACCTCTCCCTGCAGCTGCCATTCTCCCCCATTCCCCGCATGCTCCACGCCATGCTCTCCTCCTCTATAAAGCCGCAGCTCTTCCTCGCGAGGAGAAGAAAGGACGTTGCTGCAATACGCAGCTGCGGCAGCTGCTGAAAAATCGCCACGCTGCAGTCCACCACCTTCCTCGCCCGTTCTCCCCTCCCATACGCCGGCCCTCCGTCGAGGAGGCACCCGACGAGCAGGAGAACCCACTGTGGTGCACACCACCACAGTGGGAGCACCACCGCCCAGCTCTTCAACGAGCCGGTGGGCGTGGTGTGTTCTTTTCTCTTCGTTTGCATCTCCACGCCATTGCTGCCGCTTCAAGGTCCGAAGCTTGAAGCAGCAGCAGCAGCAGCAGCCCAGCGGCGACAGCAGCAGCAGCAGCACCCCCGCCTCCTCCGCGACCTTCCCCGCAGGCGCGCAACCCTCCGCGCGCGCCTGCAGGCCCGTTCCCCGTCTCTGCCTCTGCTCTGTCGCCTCTGCAATTCCACCCGCGACAGGCCGCTGCGCGCACTGCAGCGGCCGGCTACGGCCTCGCGTCGACCCCCGCGAACCGCTGCAACCCTCCGCGACCGACTGCAGACTCCCCGCCGCGCTCGCGATCTCTCCCGCCCGCTCTTTCTCTCTCTGGCGCTCTCTCTCTCTCTCCGCGATCTCTCCCTTTTTTTTTCACTTACAGCAACACACACCCATTCACCGACACACACATTCACACACTAATAGTAACTTATATACATACATATATATATATATATATATATATATATATATATATACATATACATATATCTATATATATATACTTATATATACATAGTATATCTATATAGTTATGTATACATACATATAATATAATATATATATACATATACATATATAATATATATATATATATATATATATATATATATATATATATATATATATATATATATATATATATATACACATACTCATATACATATATATATATATACATATCTATATACTTATACATATACACATATATATACACATATATATCTAGATACATATATACTTATATACATATATATATATATATCTATATAGTATTATATATATATACTTATATACATATATACATAGCTATATACATATATACATACATATATATATATATATATATATATATACACCTATATATATATATATATATATATATATCTATATATATCTATACATATATACTTATACATTTATATACATACATATGTACAGATACTTTGATGTTATTTATTATACGCTGTATCGCGGGGATATCTGCACCAGTTGCTGATATTCCCTGATACACGCGTACAAAAAAGCGTGGTCCCATACATCATCCATCCTCCATCCACACTCCACGCGGCACCTAGTCGTGTTGGTTGCATCTCTCTGGACGTCGGCTGACTCGACATAGTGCTACACTCCATCGTCACCTCCACCCCCACCCCTTTATATATATACTACATATAAATATATATCTATAGCTACTATATTTACTTTCTATCTGTTAGTTTCTTTCTTAGTAAAAAGATAAAAAAAGGTATAAAAGTGAAAAGATAATCTTTGATTTGCAGGTACCCCGTCTTGCAAGTAGCAAGACGTGTTTTGAAACTCTGTTTTGGCTAAAAGCCAAGGACACAATTTTGAGGGTGTGCCTCAAGAACAAGGATTACAAGAAAAAAAACCTAAATAAGAAAAATACCAAAAACAGAATAAACGAACGGAAGAGACGCGTTTTAAGGAAAACGTAGAAACTCGACTTGAACCCCACTTCCCTGAGTTCGACCCTGGGCTTAAAAGTGACAAGATAAAATCAATTAGGCCAGGTTAAAAATTTTGTAAAGAGATGGTTAGGTCTGAATTAGGTTAACCACTATACACATTTCAACGATAAAAATATCATATTAACAACCTATCCAGGCCGACCATCAAGATGGCGTGCGGGCGCCTGCATGAGAGGTTGGGGCACGCTGGAGGAGAGGCGTAGGCTTGTGCATGAGCGCCTGCAGTGGCATGGGGCTGCAGGGACGCGTGTGCGCGTGCGGGCTGGAGATCTGCCTGCTGCAGGAGGTGTTGGTAATGGCGCCTGATGTGGCTTGGTGACTTGGTGGATGCAGCAAGGGAGAGGAACGCTGCCTGGATTGCTACGCCTGCTGTGGCTGGAGATGGCACGCGGTTGCCTGCAGTGCGCAAGGAGGATGCGCTGGTGGAGGCGTGCGGGCGGAGAAGACTTTTTCCCTGCAAGGGGAAAGAGGGCACAGTGCGGCACAGTGCACACTTTTTTTCTCTGGATCACACGATTCGCCTTTTCCATGGTGAAGCCGTTCCCCGCGAGGGGGAAAGATGATCTTCCTCTCTCCTCGCCTCCTCTCTTTAACTCCTCCCTTGCGCGTGAGTTCGGGGATTTTCCTAAATCCCCGGTCATAGTTGTTGAGAAAGGCAGCGGAAGAGAAGATTACCCCAATGTCCGGCGGGGGAGGGGGGAAAGAGTTGCAGCTGTTTGGGGAAATTTATCCCCCCACCCTTGCTCTTTGTGCATTTTATTACCTGCTCATAAAAACAATAAAATTATAAGTTATAGAATGTTATAACTTAAATTATGAGGTGTATAATTATTCTATAACTTAATTGCCATTATTAACATACCTAAACTATACGATTAAATATTCTTAGGCTTAATATTAGTCCATTTTAATGGACTCATCACTCACCATGGCCACCTCCATCTCCATGCCAGAATGCTGGATCACCTCTCCAACCTCTCTCCAAGGGCCGGCCTAAGCACCATTGGCCACCCCTCCTCATCTCAACCGCTCAAAGGCCATCGGAGACCACCTTCGAATGCCCTTCTTTCTGCTAGATAAGCTTAAGTTCTTCATATTTACATGCTTTTATTTGCTGCTTAATAGTGTAGCTCTTGTTCTCCCCCAATGATGCATGCAAAATCCCCCCATAGATTCCTGTATGCGATCATTTTTGTTAGCTAGATTGATGTTTTTAAGCGTTTCCCTATAAGCTTTCCTCTAGTTCCATGTTGCAAACACTTTCCTGAATGAATGAAGGAAATTTTTCTATATATATATGTCTATGTGTTGAGAATCACCATGAGCTTATTGCAATATATTTTGTGTGATTAAAGTTTCCTGCTTTTAATTCCTGATATTTTTGCAACTGAGCATGTCGTGCTTAAATACGTAATAACCATAAACCGCCATGCGATTTTAAGCAAGTAGAGCAAAACGATCGATTTCATATTTGCATAAACGCCTCCTTGAGACGAACGACCGAGACTCCAAGTCTCGATATTTTTACAAAATCATTTTTTTTTATGAACATTTTAGCATGACTATACTACTATTTCCGATGACTTTAAAATGCACGAAAATGGCTCCTGTCAAGAACGTGCCTCAAATTGCTATGTAGCATAGCGGTTGAGGCACTATTCACGTATGAGGCACGTGTTTGAATCGTGGCGCTGCGCTCTCCTCATTGTGCACGGGCACGAAATCTAGCTGTTTGATCAAGCGCCAATAGCACAGACCAACCTGTTGGCTAGAAGCGTAAGATGACGCTTGATCTCACACGAGATCAGACGCGCATAGGCATGATTTGTGAAGGCGTGCGAGCGTGATTTTAAGCCGTCCGATCGCAAGAATGCGTGTATGTGCATAGGCATTGAGGCGTGGGGAGAGGAGGAGGTGCAGCGTGCATGGCACCTACACCCTCGATCTGGGCTTTAGTGACGATTTTATTCGTCACTAAATATCCCTGATTTAATGTTTAAAAGTGTTATGACCTATTTTTCCCCTTCAATCTACACCTATATAAAGCCCTACGACCCCCACATGTTCTTCATCCCTTCCTCTCTTATCTCACCCCCTCCAAAGCTCTACTAGCTTGTCCCAAACCAGGAATGCTCAATTAGAGTTAAAATTATAATTTTTCCACCTTCTCATCCCCTTCGTGGAGCATTCCGCGGTGGTCCTCACAACACCATTTGTGAAGAGGATCCCGCTACGACATTGTCCTACCTCGTTCTCCATCGTCCCTCATCGTTCTCCTTTGTCCCGCATCACACCACCTTCGTTCGGGCGCTTCGTTGTTGCAGCTCATCCTCCAAGCAACCGTCGAGGAGGATAACTTCTCTCCACCTTCTCTTTACTATTTTCTAGTTGTAAGACTTCCTGCTTTCTAGTGTAACAAGTAGTTGTAATAGACATGATATTCGGGTTATGAAATTCTTGTTCATTCTCTCTCTATTTTGTCTTTATTTGAAATATTCTATCTCTCTCTTCTATTTATTATTTTTTAAGTGGATAACTAGTTTAGATTCTATTCAACCAGCTAATCTGCTTCATGATAATAAAACAAACACAATTTTTAATCAAACGACCGCCTCCCTGTGTTCAACCCGAAATTTCTTTTGAGTTTCAATAAAATTTATCTATTGATGGTTTTTCTCGCAAATCGAACTACGACGACAGGTTTCGAAAACTCAACTTCCATTTGCGTAGATCTTCCTGTATAGCATTTCGACCCTATTGCCGAGGAGGCGACACTCTTTGATTTTTCACATTTTTTCACCTTATCTTTTACCTCACTTCTCTCCTTTCTTATTGTGATTGCAGGTACTCTCTCGAGCCAGGAAAAAGTAGTAGATTGGAGTAAAGTGCAATTGAAGGGTCTGTATGTTCACCCCACCTCCCACCCACTAGTTTTCATTCTAGCACGTAATAACCCAAACACAAATCAACCTAGGTGTTCTTATAAACTCTAAGGTTAGTTTTTTATTGTTTATATGTCATCTCCACCTGCCTCACCCTCCACAAATAAAAGATAAAAAAATTAAAAAATCTCACAGAGGTACACAACCTCTTTTGATTTTCAAACTCAGCCAGTAAACCGATCTTTGGAATTGGTACACATCCAAACACAAAATCGAGTAGAAATCAGATTAGGTAACCACTTGTGTGCCTAACTATGTGGTGCATCAGGCCAATTGTTTGAGTTGTTTGGGATGCACCACTTTAACTAAAATCAACTCATCAAGTAGCTACCAAATAGGTTCACCTTCTAGGGATTTACCAGGCACTCTACATTCTTTTAAGCTTTAAAGGAAATCATCTTCACCTGTGCTTTCAAAACCTGGTGTGCCAACTGAACTTGATTGAATACACCTAAATTTGAATCCTAAAAGCTACTAAGCAAGATTTAAACCCTAAAATTCACCACATCCAAAAAAATAATCATGCTTGAAAACCATTGGTTGTGCACACACACACATATCAATCAATCATTAAGGGTACAACCCAGATAAAGGGCCCATCTCATTCCAAAGCACATTCAAACCTAACCCTAATTAAAATAGAGTAGACGTTGGCCTTAAGGATTGGACTCACTCTTCGGAGCCCAGACTGAGATTATTTTCGATTAGTCTATTTCTACTGTTCAATCTGATGTCTAGCTAGGGGAGTAGAATCAAACGATTGCAGCTGGGGGGTACACTAGGAATTGGAAGCGCAAGCCAAAGGAAGAATCCTCTCCCCAGTCCCTCCCTCTAATTGGTTGGATTGACGAAAAAGAAGTAGATCAAATCGTTTCTTTAACTCAAGATGGGCTCTGGGAGTCTGTAGGAGTTTAGGCTAGCCCACTTAAGGATAGGTCTGTTTGTTTGTATTGCAGGCAACCTTTCTTCCTCCCGTACTGTCATGGATCCTTCTACACCTTATTCGCACTTCCACTCCTACCCTCCTACCATTACTTATTCCCAAAATGATTATTATTCCAACCAGAGTTATTCTCATCCATCTTCTATTTGGGATAATACTAATTGGGATTACATTTCGAGCCTCCATGTTTAGGGTCTAACCCTAGACTCCATAATCTTGATTCTTATCCTTCTTCGAGCTACATTGATTATAGATCACCACCTTCAATTGGACAACCTAATATGATCTACAATCAAGAAGGATATGCTGATTCTTACCCTTCCTTAGATTATACTGCGTATAGGTCATCACCCTTGTTTGAACAACTCGAAATGACCTATTATCAGGGAGGGTATCAAGAACCTCATTTTGTTAACTCCCCTACACCGAACCCAAACCCACCCAACCCTGAACCAAACCATTTGGTCCAGGTGAACAAGTTCAAGATAAGGTGTTAACTAACTTAAGGAATACCATACAATCTTTTGAAGCTCAGCCAACACCTTGCCCTGAGGAATTGGAGCCCCTAATTAAAATGATTGATGATTTGAACAAGTATTTGTTGGATTGGCTCCAATATGTTAAGGATAAGGACCTGGGTGAGTTTTTACTTAGGAAGTTATCTAAATTGAGGATGAGATTTGTGATTGCTCTTGTCCAATCTTAGGATGATTCCTAGGATGAACCCCCTTCAGGAGATCCAATGTTAGAACCCGCTCAGGCACCTGTTGGGGCAGACACGTGTTATGAGATCAGGATTGACCAGATTGGTCTAGAGCAACCAATTAAGGATGAACTGATTTCTTCACCTGAGATCCTTGAGCCGGGGTATGAGGAAACGTATGTCTGCATGGATCAGAAAGTGATTGATGATTTCAAGGCATACATCAATAAGGATTTAGATTTCTTTGATTTTGAAGGTGAAGAATCATTATGCGAAGTCTCACATGAGTTACAGAACACAATTTTAGTAAGACAACTAGGCCTAAGGAACTCGATAAATCATTTGATGGCCCTAAAATTAAGGAACTTGATCCTGTTGGGGCTCGCATGGTGGATTTAGATCCTGATTTCATGAAGGATTCAATTTGAAGCCCCATTCCTCAATTACACCCCTTTGAGCTTACTGAAGATTTTGATTTTGAAATCACTGAACCTAAGTCCATTCTGATTCAGTCACATCTTTTGGACTTGGAAAATTCAGACGTGGTGATTAATATATAGGAGAACTTGGAATTTGAAAGTCTGAAAAAGGAGGATAGGTGTTGGGAAATATTGATATGGGAAGTCAATTTTGGAGGAAGCAAAGGACCAAGTCTAAGGGTTCCAATTTGTCTAAAATTCCCAACCTTCTTCCAGGACCCTTATGACATCTTTGACTTAGAGGATGTCAAACCCAAGCACAAATTCATCGATTATTGATCGCATGTGTTTTGCAAGTTTGAAATCAGAGTTACAAGTAACCCATTATCATAGTTGCAAAACACAAGATCAAATAAAATTTATATTGAAACTCCAAGGGAGTCCTGGGTCGAACACAGAGTGGCAACGTTTAGTTTAATTGAAAACCACGCTTCATTTTGTTTATTTTTGGTATTTTAGGGTTTTGTTGCTTTTTTTGTATTTTTGAAAGAAGACAAGAAAAATGAATCACAAGAGATATGGAACAAATCTGATATATATCACTTCAATGTCAATTACAATAAACTATGAAAGCATAACAAGAGAGGGAGGTGAGAATAAATCTCCCTAATTTGCTGTTCGACGGGACAATGGCGCCTAGCAGAAGCTCGGACAAAGGAGGTGAGGAGAAGGATGACAGAGGTGAGATGTAGGCGGACGTTAGGTAGAGGAAAGCTTCAACGTGGCTCCGAAATGGAGGTGAGAAGGCAGAGATGATCTGCTACCAGAATGGAGGAATATTTGGTGAGGCAGAGGTTCGCTACACTAATAGGAGCCTTGAGAGTTTGAGAGTAAGCTCTAATGGAGCGTTGGTAGGCTTGCTAGAGCTTAGGAGTCAGTGGGAGTGGAGTAGGTAGAGATGAAGAGGAATGGGGGGTGTAGGGGTGTTTATATATTGGAGGGAAGAAGAGCATCCTGTGCATAGACATTCAGCGATAACTACAAGAGTCACTAAAGGCCACTCAAGCTGTCGCCAAAAGATCCACGGTTCTTTAATGCCTAGGATGGCACATGCACTACGCAGGCCATTTAGTGATAGCTGCAAGTGTCACTAAAGGCCCACTCTTCTGTCGTTGTAAAGGCCGCACCCAACGGTCACGCCCGCAGCTGTCATAGGTATGTAATCGTCAACCATTGGATCAGGCGTGGATGGCTATGATTGCGAAAGGAAAGCGCGTGCCTGCAAGCATTTGAAATTCGCATCGCTGGCGCGTGCACTGCCAGCCATTGGATGATGCATCGCATGGTCGAGACGATCTAGTGTGGTTTTGTTTATGTTTATATTTTTTTCTCCTTTTACTATTTTTTTCTTTTTCTTGTTGTTTGTTTCTTTTTATTCCTTTAAGTAGGTGGCTTCCCTGATCTAACATTTACCTAAAGGCAGTACAATGAAAATGGTCTTGTGAGTAGGCTCTGGACAATTGGTCGATGAGTTGTTACCATTAACAGCTTGCCAGCCATACCACCCTAGATAGTTCATTAGCCACCCAATTTCCGAAGAAACTGTCGAAAAGTGAGTCAGTGCAAAAAAAAGTGTGTAGATGCTTAGGCTTAAAGTCTCCCAAAATCAAAGGGTGCGTTGATAAGTTGCATACTTATCATCCCAATTTATTTACCAACTTAAAATGAATTTTAATTGGCGAGGACTCGAGACTAAGTCCACATTCGAGTGGACACCTGGGCTAATTAAGTCAGAAGACCTGAAGAGTCTAAGTGTTCAGATCTCAAAGTATCAATTCCTAAAGTTTGCAACTCCTAATGCCAAAGTTCTTGTCTCCTAATTCTAATTTTTTAAAAAAAATAGAATAAGAAAAAAAAAGGAAATTTTTGTTATAGCTAACAAAAAGATTATAAGATATTTCCACCCCCGATGCTTATCTATTGCAATGTCCTCATTCAAAATGAAAGCATGCAGGAGAGTAGAAGTGGGAGAATAGCACTTGGTTTCCGTGAGAGTCTGGTAAGCTTGGAAAAGTCTTTACATGTGCTGAGTTTAGTGCCTTCAGCTGGACGATGATCGACTCACAGTAGTTAAGGCAAGGTAAGAGCAACCTTGTCTGAGATGAGTTTAGGGACCACATGGTCGACAAAGGGTTTGAGATGCTATCCATTGACCTTGAAGATATTACCCATCTTTGGGTCAAAGATTTCGACGGCCCCATTAGGGAAAATTCGTTCAATAACAAATGGGTCATCCCACTTAAACCTGTGTTTTTTGGGGAAAGGCTTCTATCGAGAATCGAAAAGCCAGACCTTCTGGTTCGGCTCAAAGCTCTTACGTGAAATCATCTGGTCATGGAGAGCTTTGGTCCTTGCCTTACAGATTTTGGCATTTTCATAAGCATCATTTCGAAGCTCTTCCAACTCAGATAGTTGGAGTTTCCTGGTTTTCCCTGCCAACTCAAGGTCCACATTACATTTCTTGATGGCCCAAAATGCCCAGTGTTCATGTTCTATGGGTAAGTGACACACCTTACCAAACACTAGATGGAACGGAGACATACTGGTAGGCATTTTGTACACCGTACGGTAGGCCCAAAGAGCATCATCTAGCTTTCGGGTCCAATCCTTCCTATCAGGCCTAATGGTTTTCTACGAATGTTTCTGATCTCTTGATTGGAGATCTCGGCCCGTCCGTTCATCTATGGTTGGTAAGGTGTGGAAATCCAATGATTCACCCCATATTTCCCTAATAAATTCTGAAACTAGGCGTGAGTGAAATGAGTGCCATCATCATCGATAATTACCCTAGGAACCCCGAATCGACTTAAGATATTTTTCTTCACAAAATCGATGACCACCTTGTGGTCATTGGTCCGGGTGAGAGTTGCCTCAATCCACTTGGACACGTAATCAACAGCGACCAGAATATATTGGTGTCCAAATGAAGGAGGGAAGGGTCCAATAAAGTCGATGCCCCAAATGTCGAAAATTTCGACGGAAAGAATTAGGTTTAGGGGCATCATATCTCTCTTAGCCATGTTCCCAAGTGTCTGGCATCGGGTGCATGACTTTGAGAATTCCTGGGCATCCTTAAATAATGATGGCCAATAGAATCCAGTTGTAAGATTTTTGTAGTTGTCTTTTTCCCAGAAAAGTGTCCACCATATGCGGATGTGTGGCAGAACTAAGTATGCTATGGAACTTGATTTTCTGTACGCATTGACGAATAATCTGGTCTGCGTCGATGCAGTACAACTTGGGATCATCCCAAAAATAATATTTCACCTCAAACACATGTCTATCCCATTGTTGTTTGGTCCAATCCTGGGGATTTGACCAATGGCCAAATAATTGACAATATCCACAAACCAAGGGGTTTGGATACCGAAGACTATAAGGATAGTCTCATCCGAAAAAGTGTTAGAAATCGGGACATCTGGATGAGGAGAATCAATTAGGATTCTCGAGAGGTGATCTGCCACTACATTTTGTGCCCCGACTTTATCCCTGATTTCAAGTTCAAATTATTGAAGTAGTAGTATCTAGCTAATAAGCTGGGGTTTGGCATCCTTTTTAACCAAGAGATGTTTCAAGGCCGAGTGGTCGGTATAGATGATGACATGAGAACCTAACAGATAAGCCTTGAATTTTTCTAAAGTGAAAACTACAACTAGCAATTCTTTTTCAGTAATGGTGTAGTTCCTCTGGGCCTCGTCAAGAGTCTTACTAGCGTAGTAAATCACAGAGGACTTTTTCTCAATCTTTTGACCCAAGACAGCCCCGACGGCATAATCAGATGCATCAGCCATAATCTCAAATGGGGCTGTCCAGACCTGTGGTTGCAACACCGGGGCACGAGTGACTGTTGTTTTTAATAAATCAAATTGCTTACGGCATGATTCATCAAACTCGAACGGTGTGTCTTTGGCGAAACGGTTACTCAAGGGCCGAGCAACCTTTGAGAAATCCTTAATGAATCTTCTGTAAAAGCCCACATGCCCAAGGAAAGAGCAGATCTATTTTACGGATGTGGGTGGAGGAAGTCTAGAGATAGCATCCACCTTAGCTTTATCAACTTCAATACCTCGACTAGAGACCACGTGACCCAGGACAATGCCTTCCTGTGTCATAGAGTGGCTCTTTTCCCAACTAAGGACTAGCCATGTTTTGATGCATCTCTGGAGGATCAATTCCAGGTTAGCCAGGCAGGACTCAAAGGAATCTCCAAAAATGGAGAAATCATCCATGAACACCTTAAGACAATCTCCCACCATGTCAAAAAAGATGGCCAGCATGCACCTTTGAAAAGTCACAGGGGCATTGCAAAGCCCGAACGACATTCTACGGTATGCAAAGGTTCCATAGGGACATGTGAAAGTTGTCTTTTCCTGGTCATCGGGATGGATAGGGACTTGGTTATATCTCGAATAACCATCCAGGAAGCAAAAATATTTTTACCTAGCTAACCTTTCAAGGATTTGATTGATGATTGGCAAGGGTAAGTGATCCTTTTTAGTGGTTATGTTTGATTGCACAGCAAAAATACACTAATAAATATGCCATCTTGTGTTATTTCCTAGCACTGCCATTGCATATTAGGTAGCTATAGTTGCATTTGTAAAAAAGACACTTGCATGCATTTATTTGAGAGGGGAGGATAGAGTGAATAATTGGTCATATAATTAATGTCTTCATCAAGGGTTGCATTGCAAATTCACCATCCGCATTTTTTATTTTGACTTTGAATTTCTTCTCCTTCGCGTGGCTCAGGGCATGGGCATGCTCATCTTTGCATCATTCCTCTGCCAGCAACATGGCTGGGCAGGTGAGGCCGGTAGCATGGCTGTGGCAGGTTCCCGCTTCTTTAAAAAGCCCTGCCCTCTCCCTTGCGCAAAGAGCCTGGAACACAACACCCACAGACACCTTCCTCTAGGCCATCTTCCTCCCCTCTCCCCTCCATACGCAATAGCTCTTCCACTGAAGAGACACATTGCGGGCAGGAGCAAGCTCACAGTGGTTCCACGACCACCACTGTGAGTTCCACCACTACCCAGCTCCTCTGAGAGGTGGTGGGCATGGTGGTTTCGCCCTCTATTTCCACCGCTCAACACCCTCACTGCCATTGTCAGCAGCTCTAAGGTGTGAAGCTCCAGCAGCAGCGGCGGCCTCCAGACCACTGTGAGCTTGCACCTCCTTCGTGAGCAGGTGGGTGTGGTGGTTTCATTCTCTGTTTCCACCACTGAACACCATCGCCATTGCCAGAAGCTCCACACTCCAAAGCTCCAGAGCTCTAGTAGCAGCAGCAACGACCTCCAGCAGCTGCGCAAGCCACCGCGCACACGCCAGCAGCCGTCCGCAGGCCCCTTCCTCACGTGCAGGTGACTTCGAGCGTGCCCACGCATGCAGAACCGGCCGCAACTGGTTGTCCATCCCGCGTGACACTGTAGCTACTGTTCACGCCTCTCAATGCAACACTGTAGCTACAGTGCGGTGACCGGGGAGTTTCTCACTTATCCGGTCACCACGCACTCTCTCTCCTCGCCGCTACCGCCTCCAGCCAGTCAGCGCCAATGCCTGCGTCTGCACCCGCGCCCGCTTCTTCGCCTGCGTCCACTCCCGCCCGCAACGCAGTGCGCTGCGTTGCGCTCTCTCCCACACTTCCGCTCCCGCCCGTGCATGAAGGCAGCAAGCATGCTCCCTCCAGCGCCCGAGCGTAGCCCCTTGCACGCTTGCATCTGTGCACCCATGCACTAGATGATGCCCACTGCCTCCGGCGTCTTAAACGCTCTCTCTCTCTCACTCCTCTCCAGCAGACACACACACTCGCACACACCACACTCATACACACACACTTGTACACTCACACTCACTTGTACACACCTATACATACTTATATATATATATACATATTCATACCTATACAACTATATATAAGTATATATACATACATACATAAATATATATAAATATATATTTATACGTATATACATATATACATACATATATACGTATATATCTATAGATATAAATATAAATATATATATATATATATATATCTATATACATAGATACTTATACAAATATATCTATATACATATATTACTATATATATATATCTATATCTATATAGTTAAATATATATACATACACATCTAGTTATAAATATATATATATACTTATATATATATTTACATATCTATATATATATACATAACTACATATACACCTATATAGTTATAACCTTATATGTATATATACATATATATATATTTTTTTTTTCATACACATCACTCCACCACGCGTTATATCGCGGGAATATCTGCACCAGTTGCTGATATTCCCAGATACCCACGTAAAGAAAGCACCTCCACTCACACTCCCACACATCCATCCTACACTCTACGTGGCACTTCGTCTTGTTGGTTGCGTCTCTCTAGATGTGGACCAACTCAACATGTGCTACATGACATTTCCACTTCCACCTCCACCCCTATATATATAATATATATATATACTATATTTATTTCTCTACAAGCAACCAATCTTGTTTTTATTTCTCTTTTGTTTCCTGCTATTAAAAAGATAAAAAAAAGAGTAAAAGAGAAAAGATAATCCTTGTCTTGCATGTACTTGGTCTTGAGATCAGCAAGATCAGTTTTTTGAACCCTAATTTGACTCAAAGCTAAGAACAATTTGGCTCAAAGCTAAGGACCTGATTTTAAGGGTGTGCCTCAAGGACAATATTATCAACAAAAAAATCTTAAATAGAAAACAACCAAAAACATAATAAATGCACAGAAGAGATACATTTTAGGAAAGGCGTAGAAACTTAGTCACCTTAAATTCCTGCCTCCCTGAGTTCGACCCTGGGCTTAAAAGTGACCAAGATAAAATTAAGTAGGCCAGGTTAAAAATTTTGTAAAAAGATGGTTAGGCTCGATTTAGGTTAACCACTATACTCACTTCAACGATAATTTCACCATATTAACACAACCTATCCGAGTCCTGACACACCTTTTTCTAGCGCCGTTGCCGGGGAAACCACCATGGAGCTTTGACCCGGGGAAGTCCTGCTGGAGCTTCAGATCTTGGAGCTCCTGACAATGACGGCGAGGGTGTTGAGCGGAGGAAACAGAGGGCGAAACCACCACACCCACCTTCTCTCAGAGGAGCTGGGCGGTGGTGGAATTCACAGTGGTGGTCGTGGAACCACTGTGAGCTTGCTCCTCCCCGCAGTGTGTCTCTTCAGTGGAAGAGCTACTGTGTATGGAGTGGAGAGGGGAGGAAGATGGCCTGGAGGAAGGTGTCTACAGGTGTTGTGTTCCAGGCTCTTTGTGCAAGGGAGAGGGCAGGGCTTTTTAAAGAAGTGGGAGCCTACCATAGCCATGCTGCCGGCCTCACCTACCCAACCATGTTGCTGGCAGAGGAATGGCGCGAAGATGAGCATGCCCATGCCCTGAGCCGTGCGAAGGAGAAGAAATTCAAAGTCAAAATAAAAAATGAAGATGGTGAATTTGTAATGCAACCCTTGATGAAGACGTTAATTACATGGCCAATTATTCACTCTATCCTCCCCTCTCAAATAAATGCATGCAAGTGTCTATTTTACAAATGCAACTATAGTTACCTAATATGCAATGGCAGTGCTAGGAAATAACATAAGATGGCATATTTATTGGTGTATTTTTGCTATGCAATCAGAAACGAGAACTTAGGCATTAGGAGTTGCAAACTTTAGGAATTGATACTTTGGGACCTAAATATTTAGACTCTTCAGGTCTTCAGGCTTAATTAGCCTAGGTGTTCACTCGAATGTGGACTTAGTCTCGAGTCCTCGCCAATTCAATTTCATATTTAATGTAGTAAATAAATTGGGATGATAAATACACGACTTATTAACTCGCCCTCTGATTTAAGGGGATTTTCAGTCTAAGCATCTACACACTATTTGCACTGACTCACTTTCCGGCGATTTTTACAAAAATTGGGTAGCTAATGAGCTGTCTAAGGTGGTATGGCTGGCAAGTTGTCGTGGGTAATAGCCCATTGGCTGGTTGTCCAGAGCCTAGCCATAAAACCATTCTCTTCATACTGTCTTTAGGTAAACCTTAGATCAGGGAAGCCACCTACTTAAAAAGAAAAAAAAAGGAGAAAAAAAAAAACCACTTCACCGCACGAGTATAGCTGCCAAGTTGTCGTGGGTAATGACCCATTGGCCAGTTGTCCAGAGCCCAGCTCACAAAAATGCACAATAATTCCCAAAACACTTAGGGAAGAAGCAAGGAAGTAGAATAAACCAGGGAGATATACACTAGGTTCACCTTTGTATTGACCTCATAAATAAAAGTAGGGAGAAAGCTACTGTTCGAAAAGATAAACCTTTAGGCAAGGTCACCTAGGGTCGTAGAAACCTAAAGTCTGTTTCAATGGCCGCCTAGTGAGTCTTTCACTCTTTTCACTAGATGCTTAGCACTTAGAGTCCTTTTCAAGTCTTGGGTAGGTTGGGTAGCCGTAAAAAGTTATCTCGAAACTCTCAAACTCCAAAAGTCCAAAAGAAAAAAAAATAGAAAAGAAGAAAAAGCACAAAAAAATATTTCTTCTATTTTCAAATAAGGTGAGGGCTTGGGTGGTCTACATTCTGACAGACACCCGGGCACTATCGAGTTTTTATAACCAAGTCTTGGGTTGAAGATTTCTAAAGCAACCAACAAATTATTCCTAAGTGATCAAATCCTAATTCTACTTTTATATATAGCATTTAGGTTAATTTTGCTAGGGACTAGCAAAAAGTAAGCATCGGGGTATGATAAACACACATGAATTCATGATAAAATGCTTATTTATGATAATTCCTAGGCTAGCATTGCATATCACGTTATAAATACTGCATAACATCCATTGCATGGCATTTAGGATAGTTGTGTATTATGTACATTAATTCTTCCATTTTATATGGCCAAGAGGTAGTGTGACATCTTTACAGGCTTTGGATGAAGAATCTGACCGTACGGATGAATCCATAGTGACGATCGCAGTCGATCAACGCAAAAATCACCCTGATCAGAGCTCCGTAGCACCCTCTACAAGAAGAAGAAGATGAACAACCCAGATGGCTCCACGTGGTGCCATCCAGGCCACCCTACTTGAGCCATCATGTTCCTAGCCTGGCTGTACGATAAGATCCCAGTCGTTGGATCTCAATCCAAAGGCTGAGAGCCCTCCTTCACCACGCAGCCACAGCACATCTTCTCGACACACTTGTTGACATGGCGCAATGGTGGAGGCGCTTGATCGCAAGGGAGGGGTGCGAGTTCCAGACCCACAGAACCCCCCCAAATCATCAATTGGGCACATGCCAATGTGCATGCCAGCATGCACCCACGCGCATGCCAGTGGCACGACAGTGCACTCACCAGCACGCACTAGCAAGGAACGAGTGTGATTTGCGCGTGTGATGGAGTGCCAATGGAGTGCGCGTGAGTTGGCTACAACAAGGCTTGAGTTGGACCTATAACGACGTCTTGGAGGTTGCTAATTACCCTGTGTCCATTTTTGGCCCCTTCCCATCCACTCTATAAAGACCTACACACCTTCCTTGCCTAGGCGTCTCTACCTACTCTACTCCCACCTACTCCTAAGCTCTAGTAGCCTACCAAAGCTCCATTAGAGCTTACTCTCAAGCTCCAAAGGCCTCTTATTAGTGTACTATTCCTATTTCCCACCAAATATTCATCCTTCACCCTACCACCTTCATGGGTTGCCTTGGAGCTGTCCTCCCACCTCCATTCTGGTAGAAGATTGCCTCCGTCTCCTCACCTCCATTCCAAAGCCTCGGTGAAGCATTCCTCTACCCAGCGTCTTGCATCTCACCTCCTTCATCCAAGCTTCCGCTAGGCACCGTCGTCTCGCTGAATAGCCAATTCTGGAGATTTCCTCTCACCCCTATCTCTTTTATGCTTTCATAGATTATTGTAATAAACATTTGCGTGATATATCATAGTTGTTCCATCTCTCTTGTGATCAATCTTGATTGCTTCTTCTATAAAAACAAAAGAAAAAAATAACAAAACCCCAAAACACCAAAATGAAACAAAATGAAGTTCGGATTTCAAATAAAGTAAACATCACCTCCCTATGTTCGACTTGGGACTCCCTTGGAGTTTCGATTATAAATTGTATTTAATAGAAGTGTTTTGTGAGCTATGACGATGGGTTCTTAAAACCCTGATTTTTCTTCGCCAAAACCCATTCATTAAGGAGGAATGAAAAATACTCCCCTCGAAGATGCGTTATATCATACCATCTCCTCATGCTTGTCTTCTAGGGTACCTAAATATCCTGCCAAGGGCACGGAAGCACCTTGTGCTGGTTCAGATGCCATGGGTGGCTTTATCCCAAAATGTCGATTGCCAGGGTCTGAATTTAGATACAGAATGCCATGGGTGGCACTATCTCGAAGTGTCAAAAGCTAGGGTTCTGGGGGTTGCCATGGGCGGCACTATCCCGAAGTATCAAAAGCCAAGGTTCTGGGGGTTGCCATGGGCAGTGCTATCCCGAAGCATCGATAGCTAGGGACTCTCTAAGGATTGATGGTGGCGACAAAGAATCCAATGTTAGGTTTAGGGGAATGTACAAAGAAAAGAGAGAAAACTCTTGAAATAATATCTCTCTATCTCTCTTATCAAAAATGCACTGGCAAACTGACCTAGACTTGTTGCACATATGCATGGGTGCTTTAACCGCTGGGGTCAACGAACCTCTGGGTAGTTTTTGCGAGCCTTAGAAACCTTTGCGGTGGACCTAAGTTGAGGCTGATTAGGTCCGTATCTTGGCTGGTACTTGAGTACCTTTAGGCCTATAATTGGTATTTCGATCTAATCTCTAGAGGCGTGGCACGATAAGGCTTCCTGACGATAAAATCTAGCCTGGAGACCTGGTCTAATCCATATGATTTTGCTTAGTACTAGTAAAACTTAAGCATAGGGGCATTTGATATGTCTACTTTAGTAGACATTAATTGGGCCTAACAATAATCAATTCTAAGATTAAATGGGTCTGCCAGTATACAATACATTGTAAAATCAATAGAGTGATGATTTAGTATTCCTACATAATTCTTTGACGCAATGCATACTGGATATAATTAAGTACACTTATTGCAGGAGATAATTTGAAATAACATCTTAATGGTAACATTAAAATTATGAGAGGTTTTGTTGAGAAAGGAAATCAATAAGGGAATCTTGCTAAACGAAGAAACATAAGAGAGGACTCATCAATTGCTAAAAATACAAATCTTATGGGATCTCTCTTTTCTATGATTTCCTCTTACCTTGTTAACCTCTCTCTTTCTATTTTTGTTCCCATGAAATCACACTCTTATTCTCTCTCTCATTCTCTATTTATAACAGGAGGAAGGATCTCTAGAGATCATCATCTCCCCCCTCCCCCATAGCACCCAATAAAATCATCTTCCCCCTCCCTCAGTAGAGTGAAACCCATCAACATCAAGAGCCATCACCCAATAGCACCACCGCAACCTCCGCTGAGCATGACAGCGACAACCTCCACTGCGCCTTCCTCTCTCACTAACAGAGACCGCCACCATCGCCCACGATCACGCAACAACACCCTCTCCTCACCAGTCAGAACTACACCCTTTGCTACTCACCACCGTGTTCTCCTCACTGCGACCGTGCTCCTCATCCTCCGCGAGCACCACATCCACGATCTCCTTGACAGTGCCACTTCCTCTCATGCATGCAACCAGGAACGAGTGGCCTTTTCACCTCAATTCCTCCTCTTCGTCAAACAAGCAACACCACTTCTTCTTCTTCTTCTTCTTCTTCCTAAACCCCTGTTACAAACTCAAGAGAACCCATCACCACCGACACCCAGCCACCACTCGCAGCCACCATTCTTGCCGTCGACTACCTCACGCACGCGCAGCCAACCTGACGCACATGCAGCATCCTTAGCCACCTCCACCTCTCGCGCGCGCCCACAACCATGCGTGGCCTGCGCACCTCCACCACCGCCGAGCATGCGCCATAGAGTGCCACCAGTACCACCCTCCCTTCGTCGTCGAACATACCCTCGTGCTCGTGTGCTTCCCGCGAGGCCAATGCTGTCGTATCTACTCCAAGTAGTAGCAAAAGAGCACCTCAGGCCGTCGCACCACCACACGGCGCGTTCCTCTCCTTCGGCCCAACTCCTCTGACTAGTCATACCTTTGATCGTGGCTTCCTCTTCGCTTGCCAGCGGCAACAAGCACCTTCCCCTGTTTCTCAACAGTAATTGGGTGTATTAATATTTACATGTTTTGACATTGCTAGTTCACTATTCACATATTTGATGCATTAATATATATATTGACGTGAATTTGCAACATTGCCCTTAAACTTTCTCGTAATTATTCAACTCAGGTTGATCACTTTTAATTGCATTAAATTTAGATTTAGATTTGCACTCTAATACGTATGCAAGTGAAAATTACATGGAATGCCATTGCACATGCACTATTCACATTGTTGGAGCTTTGATTTCTTAGGTGAAATTTGCACAAAACGTCCTTGACTTCTCTATAAATTGGGGGTTCACATTTAGAGTAGCATATCCGTTGAGTGATTTGATGAATATTTCTATACAACCATCTTTCATCTCTGTGAACATAATTATTACATATCTATGATCTTATTGGTATGTTCCTCCGTATGGATACGACCTAATGCACTATGGTTAGTTTTCTTTGATATATATCTTTTATCTGGGATTTTTCCACCACGACTTACATTACTACGACAACATATTTTTCTGACAAGCGAATTATCCCATTCAATATACGCCTAGTGTGTTGACCTCGAGGTGGAAAAGTGGTGAGGAGGAAACTACCAAATCCAAGTATGGCTTAATTGAAGCCTGGATTGTCCAAGTGAGATCTTAGAAATATTCTAAGTTTTATTGAATGCTAGGAGTCAATTTCGTTGCCCTTTATGACGAGTCAAACTATTTCACACACAAGATGTTGGTTTCTCACAATCACTTCAAGTCCTAGGTGGGTCAACTGAGTCAAAGAAAGTTACCCTCGTGACCTAAGTCTACGGGCTAATAAGGTTCTTGATTTGATTTGGGCGGTTCGAATTCAGGTCGATACTTGAGAGATGTGGAAGTTTTTATTATTAAGGATTTGTCCATGATTTCTTTTCGTTAGTGAAGTATCATTTTGAGATTTTCGATTTCAACTTGCTTGATTCCTTAACAACTTGTTTTACGATAAGAGGATATTATAAATAAATAAAAAAGAGAATGCGTTTTCACTTTTCTTCTATAAAAAAGAACAAAAACTTCCTTGGGATTTTTGTATGTTGGTTTTGTTAGGATCTAGCAAAGTTTAGTTATGTCGGTATGATTGCACCACAATCATAGGCCTTAATCAACCTAAATAATGTTAAAAACCTAGTAATATGTAAATATTGCATTCATATCATGCATATCATGAATGCATATCATGTATTGCATCATTTCATAGTACTATACATAGAATAATGTGAGATTATCTTGCTATTTAATGCTTCTATTGTTATTTACAGGTAATAAAGTGATCAAGGATGTGAAATAAAGTGGAATAAGGTAAGGAAGAGAAGGAAGAAGCTGGATCAAGACATTGGAGAAAGGAGAATATCCCTATCCATGACCTTAGAAACCCTCAAAATCTAGTGCCCAAAACCTATTCAGGATACCCAAGTACTAAGGAACCTAAACCTACCCTAGAAAACCTTAAACTCACTTTCCAGCACACTTCTGGACATCTAGACAGTGTGTCTGGATGTCTAATCTCTGCAGAAACACCTGTCTGAACTCAACTCCAATACTAATACAGAATTGGACATCCAACCTATTCTTTATACATCCAACTTTGAAGTATAAGTCATCTGACCACATCCCTGGATGTCTAGAGGTCCTCTTTGGTTCCTTTCTTTGGAACTAGAAGCCCAAGCTTGCCTTCTTCAACCTAGAAACCCTACCATACACCTTAGGAAACCTATTTAGATACCTTCTAAGCCTATCTTACTACCATTAGCCCTAACCTAACTAGGTTACACCCAAAAAACTAATCCAAGAACCTAATTAGGTATCTCCTAACCCAATCACACACACATACACCTAATTAGACTAGGACAATACCAACTAGGCCCAACCTACTAGACCTTAGGCTAAACCAACCCACATAGAATTAAAAACAACACAACACCTCCTCACCTCCACCATTTGGACGGCCACTCTAAGACTCTAGAATACTCCACACCTCCCCTAACCAAGTCCACGCACACTAGCCAACCATGTTGAAACCTTGTTCCACATCTTATTTTGGTGTTAACAAAATTATAATAGATTAATGTTTGCAATTGAGTACTTTTTAGATTTAGGTGAAGATCAAGACAAACACTAAACTATGGCAAGGAGGCATGATGACATGGAGGAAAGATGTCGAGGAGGAGAAGATCATCTTTGATTTGGAGTTTTTGTTGTCTTTTAGATTAGGTTTTTCTTTATTAGAATGTATGCCTCTTAACAAAGAAACATGAATTAGATTGTAAAAATCATATAGAGATAAATTATGATAAAACATTATGATCATTTGATTTATTTCAAAGTATATATTGTTTAAAAGGTAGTTTTTTAATGTTTAAAGTATTTGCAAAAATTGGCTAGTAATCAAGTTGTATTCATGTTTAAAAAGGTACTTGTTAACCCACAAATACTGGTACTAAAGTTTAGTACGGGTACATGCGAGTTACAGGTTTAGGTTTTTTAAAAGAAATAAACCTGTACCCTACGAGTACCGGTACTCATGATCAATACTGGTACTGGAGGCAACGAGTATTGGTACTCATGATTAGTACTCCTACAAGTGGGTTACAGATTTGTGTCAAGTATTTAAAACCCAAATCTAGAAGCAATGAGTACCGGTACTCATGATTAATACCGGTACCCAATAGGTACTGTCTGTGACAAATTAACTTAAAATACAAAATAGTATGTCACTAGTACCAGTACCCATACTTCAGTACCGGTACCAGTTAGCTGTTGGCTCAAAACTAAATGGCTAGAAAATTAATTTTGATAATATGAATGTTGGGATTTAAACCCCAACATCTAGTAGATGTATTACTAAGGTCCTAACTCTATAAGAAGACCCTAGGACTCTTAGTTTGCACATATGAAATATAAGAAAAATTCTAGAGCTTAATTTTCATATTTCCACCATATTTTGAAGAGAAGATATAGTTTGCAGCTCTCAAATCATTCTACTCTTTTGCAAACTTTTCGACATGTTTCTTTCACGCATTCACAAAGCGATTCACATCTTTACTAGGCTCTCAAATCAGTAATATCATTTATATACCTGTTGAGAGGCTTATGTTTTCTGTTGTAAGATTTCTCTTTCCTACACCTGTGCTTATTTCTTTCTTGAGCTTTTTCTTGTTGGGTTGTAACAAACCCATCGTAGTAGTTGGGCTGAGGTAACCAGTTAATTACCTCATTTAGTAAATTGATTCCCTCAGGGTTGAGGGAATCAGGTTAAAAATCCTAAGCTGGGAGGCCTAGGTAGTGGAGTACCCATTTGAGTGGGGATCCACTATACATCTTATGCCAATTTCTGTGATTGTGTTCTGTGTAAATTTTTTTTGTTATTACTAATACTTTGCTTTAGTGTTTGTGCGCATAGCCATCTATTTATAGATCCTATTAGGTGGTATCAGAGCAGGTTGCAAGAAGACATAACAAATCTTGCTTGCGATGGCATCAACCTCAAGGCACACCGAAGGACAGTCATCCACCCATCGTCCCTATTTCAATGGGATGGACTATGGGTATTGGAAGAGGAGGATGCAAGTCTTCCTCAAGGCGATGGATGAGGAGTCATGGACCCTTGATGACTCTACAATTATCAGTGTTAATATCATCAATTAGAGTCAATTTTGAGGGTACTTGTGCAATAATATCATATCATAGTAGGTTTGGGAGCATCACATGCATGTTGTATTATTTCATGACTAAGATTGCTTAGAATTAATGTTTAATGATCTTGTGTTCAAGTACATATTAAAATATGTCTTTGATGAGAAATTGGACCATACAGATGGATCCAGATTGACGAACAGAGTCCAACAGACTCCAAATCACCTGAATCCATCCTCCGTAGCTCCCACAACAAGCCCGAGTAGTTCTGATTGTTGATCTACTGATCAACGGCCAAAAATGCGACACATGACACCCGCTCCTTCGACGATCGCGCGCCCTGCTTTCCCTCTTCATTGCGCGTGGGTGCAACCACAACTGTAGATCAGCCATCGATGACTGGCACCGTAGAGGCTTGAAGCCATCCACGTGACCATCAGTGCAGATAGCATAGCGGCTGAGCATTGTCTCCGTTTCATCAGATGCAAGTTCGAATCACTAGAGGTGCCTCCCATCGCACACTCTAATTGGAATTCGGACATTCAATCAGATCTATGGTCGAGGAGCGGCCACATCACGCACCTCCAACCGTTCGCTACTCACGCACTGATCACACCAGAGCATACGCCCCACCTTACGTAGGTGCAAGGTGCGATCACAAGTTGCAGCTAAGGTTTGATTTCAATTGTCTAACACGCTTGCGGATCGCATGGCAGCTGTGTGTGCATTGAAGGCGCGAGGGAGGAGGCTAGGGTGACGCTTGTGATGGGTCTATAGTGACATTTCGAATGTTGCTATTGACCCGGTGACGAATATGAGCCCCTTCCTCAACTATAAAAAGGGACCTACCCCTCCCATTTGCACCCATCTTCTACCCAAGAGATACCACTGCCTTATAGAGCTAAGAGCACGTCTTGGAGACGTCAAGCCACTGACGGAAGTCCCTCCACCGCCGTGGCTACCTCACCTCTCCAATTAGCTAGTTCTTTAGTTTAATATTTGTCATTTTAAAGATTTCCACTAGTGTTATTTTGAAACAGTTCTTTTTCTTGATAATGGATTATCTTGCTCAGTTTCTTTCATAGTTAACTATTATCACATCATAATCATAAAACTCTAACCCTATCTCTCTCGCTCTTTCTTTCTCGTTTTCTCTGGTTTGCAAGAGAACAAATGACGAATTTTTGTGACACGAAAGCGAATATCATATTCGATTCCATGCCTCCCTATGTTCAAGACTCTGACTCACGTTCGATACTTTTATTTAAAATTGATGTCCTAAAACGTGCTACAACGAATGATTTTAAAACAAATGCATCCGCGACATCAGTTTTTGACGCCGTTGCCGAGGAGGCAATGGCTCTTTCACTCGCTTTCATTTTCTTGGAAATTAATTGTATTCATGTTATCTAACTTGTTCTTCTCTCTCTTCTTGTAGTTGCAAGAAACTCGTGTAGTGTCAACAAGAGGATAATGAATCAGGTTGGGTCAAAGGAAGAGCAAGAAGAAGATTGCCATCAATTCGAAGGTTCAATCTTGTCTTCCCATGATCAAAAGGTAACTCGCCATCCTTGGACTTAAAAAAATGGTGGTGTTATAAGAGAAAACCTCTCTTTTGTTTGTCAAAGAAAACACCACCATTAAGTCTTCAACCTGTTAACTCTGCAAAATCATTTTCTGGATTTGGGTTCAGGATGCGATTAAAGGACCCTTAGCACCTATAAAAATTTTGAGAAAAATCTCAGTGGTGCTCCTTCTAGTATGCGAACTCCACTCCAAATTTCATGGCCAAACTCTTCGTTGTTTGGCAGTGAGAAATTTGCTACTGAAAGTGTGCAAGGTTGTCCTGAGTTTCAAAGATCTGTAGATTGTTCTTGCTGCTGCAAACTCTACGCAGCTTTTATTTGTAAGAGATTCATATTTATGGAAAGATCTGGAAATTCTCTACACTTCATCTGAAGACCATTTTGCATTTGAAATTCATTAGTGCTTGTTCTGTTAAAATCTTAAACTTGTGCACTGATCTAGAAGTTCTAGATAGATTAACCCCCTCTTGAAAAAACACGAATTTAGGTGATCTATCATCCTCAAAAAAATTTGAAATTAATTTTGTTGAAAATCTCATTCAGTTTTGATCAGGATAGGGTCATTGCTTCTTTTCATTGGACCCTTCTTGACAGAGTCTTTAAAAATAATTCATTGAGTAGAAGCTGCACACCTAAGGATCTTCCACACTAGGAAGTTTTTAACTTTATAGTCACACAAAAGTCCTTAAAGAAAATCAATCTTCACCAACCATTTGACTATACATTTGTACCTTGTTTGAATGCGTAAACAAGTGAAATTTTAAAATCCATCAAGGCAAGATTCAAATTTGAAAAATCACGCATCTTAATCTTGCTTGTAAAGAACACTTGTTTTGGCATTGAGTCCTTGCACCCAATTGTGCACACAGCTTAAACTGAAATTTTAAGGGCACTAACCCCCTAATGCCCTTCACTTAATCCTTGAACACAAGCACTAACCTAGCCCTAAAAATTAAGTATACATTGGCCCTAGGACTCATTAAGTTCGTTTCAAGGTATTTTCCTAAATGCATAGTGAATTATTAACATCTACTTGCTCCAAAAGGTGCTGAGTTGGGAGGCCCAATTGTCAAACGACTTACGCAAGCCAGGGTTTGGCATAATTACACAACATTCGCACCTACACCGACGGTCAGTAATAGTTGGTAAAGGTCAAAATGATCATCGCTGTAGGTCCAAAGAGCTATTCCAACGGTTATTGAAGGTGTTCTCTTAAGAAGCGTCGCTGTAGGCAACATTGACGATTTTTTACCATTGGTGTTGTACCTAGACCTGTAGTGTCGGTCACATGCTAAAAGCTAGCATTTTTTGTGACAGCAGCAACAACAATGCTTTTATCCGTCGCTATAGGGTAAAAAATGTTGCTAAAACCATCACTACAAGTAATAACTCTAATTATCCTTTTAACATAATATCAACACAACCATCTGTTACTAGATTTGTCAATATAGATATCAAAGCAATATTTTAATAGAATTAAGATTGAACCATATCATCAATAATGTTTACCTTTATTCAAGTAAGATTAAAAGAAAACATACAAGATATAACACTTTTGAAATAACAAATTGAATTATTCATAAAAGTATACATATACATCCAATGGAATAATTTTTTCATATGATTCTAACAGAAATTTGTCTACCAGCAAGTACTATAAGTGGCATGAGCCACAATTATCCATCAATCTCTTTCTATACATAAGTATCTAATTGTTCTAAAAGTTTGCTAGCTGTCAAGTACTTCAATCATGAGATCTTGAGCAACTCGCAAAGATTCTTTATCAACTTGAGGTAATGCACAACTGTAAACCATTAAACATGTTATTATAACTCTTGGGAAAAAAATGATGATTTTATCATTTGCATATATATAAATATAAATCATCATAGGAAAAAGAGAGCTTCAATGTTAATATCCAACTTCTCTCAAAAAAACAAAAAATCCTGAATAGGACATGGAAGACTATATGCATAGAAATTGTCACGTCAGATGCAAGGGGAGAAATGGTAATTGCAGATAATTAATCCTTACTTACCTAAATTAGGAATTATCTTCGCTTAGTTGCATCAATAATGATCTCAACATCATCTAACCGATGTTTACTAAACAATACATAAGTAACATCACTAATTTCTAAGTTGATTAAGTGGTAGTTTTGTGAGAGAAGTTTCTTGGTAATGGAATGTGTTTCCAAAGTTGCCCATGTTCCACATGTAGCTAGTAAATTTGTAGGCATAATTTCTGAACTGTCAAAATCAAAGTATAACAAATAAGTAAAAAAAAATTTGTTGGATTCATACTTAGCTTCACAAAAAACACTGTTGAATGGATATACCTATGAAAAATCTAAATCAATATGAGTTTGCTATCATAAGGTTCAGTTTGGGCAAGAGCATGTAATCTAAACAATTCTTTATGGTTGTTACATAACAAACGAAACTTAATCACAAGCTTAATCAACCTTTTTTCTCCTGTATTATAACCTTTGTGTATGCCTACAAGGAAACTTTAATCACAACCTTGACCGTAAAACCAACACAACCCATTCAGACACATAACCCAGCAACGTTTCTTTTTGGTTTTGATCTTTCAATTTTTCAACCTTCTTTCTTGTTGCCCCTACCACAACATTTGAACGATGACATCACCATTTATAAACTCCACACTCTTGAAAAACTACCCAATGGAAAAAAAGGCATTCACCACTCTACCAATTTGTCTAAGAATATCTCCATAACTCTGAAAACAACTTAGATTTTGAAAATCATTGCTACCAATTCAGTACCAAGCCCAATAAAATTATGAGCAAACTCAACTCAAATCACCTAGGCCTCCATAAATTGTAATGACCATCTGAGAAAAACTCCCTATTCAAAGAACCCAGCTGCTAAAGAAATGCCCATGAGAAATAAAATAAAATAGTTGGAAGAGACTTAATTGCTATGTACAACCAAGAAGGTGTATGCACATCGACAATTGACTTACGAAGAATTTAATCGGAACATATGACATTCCAAATTGAAATGCAACAGCCTCAATTTATCCAATAAAACTTCCTCCAATTGGATATCAGTAGAAGGTTGCAATGAAAATAATGAAACAAGGAAAAACACGTAACAAAACATAAAGCTAACACATGCATATAGTATGTCCACCTACATACTCAAGAAACAGCAATGTTAAAATGCAATGAGCAACATCAAGGATGATAGATCATAACAAACATTCAGACTTACCACCCAGCTCTTGCAGCTATCTTCTAAAATTTTGTAGTAATGGAACCAATCTATCATCCTAGGACGAAAATAACATTTACCCAAAATTCAAAATATAAATTGCATTACTGTCATGAAACACAAGAAATTAGCGTCATGTAATTATTTGTAATTCTATTACACTTCATGACTACATCCTTGAATAACCTCCCATTTTTGTGTTTGCAATAAAGAAATTCATGAAACATCAAGATTAAAAAATGAATGCTTTAACTTGGAACCAAAGAAAAGATCGATACACCAGCCAAGAATCTATCCTGGACCTGTACCATGAAGGGTACTATTCTACTACTAGACCACTGGTGCTATTCATGTTTTATGAACCTAAATTGATATAAATTACACTACAACAAAATCATAAATTGAGCTAGCAAAAAAAAGAGGTAAAAATAAAACATAATCCATCAATAAAGTTGAGAAAGATGAACATACAGTCATTTATCTGCTTCATAGAGTCACATCCCTTGTTGTAGCTGCATAGCAACTTTTGCATATATAACCAAGCTTAATTCAGCCGCATATCTACAAAGAAAGGCTCCATCAATTAACACTTTATGACCAATTTACTCTTCAAATATATAAAAACCACTAGGAAGGGAAAATCTTTTTTTTTTTTAGTGGGAGAACGTGATAGATATCCACCAACCAATAAAGTTGAAGACCACAAAAATGTGCCAAAATAATCTCTCCATCAAAAAAAAAAAATCTTCCCATCAAACAAATGAACCAATTTGTAGTTTAATATAAATAGAGCAGCACAGCAAGCAGCTTATCTAACTAATCATACTTCAAGATTAGACTGCACATAATCCAAAGAAGGTATGCTTGATCCCTACATCCTCAGATATGCTTCGAGTGACAGCATCAATGGCCAAACAAGTAGTTGAAAGCTTGAAACAGGTTCTAAGACTACAACCAAAAAAATGAAGATACCTTTCCTACACCTAATTATAAATAGAAAGGATGCATGACAAATTTGACAAGTACTCATAGTTGACAATGCCAAGCTTATTATTAGATAAATCATGGTAAAGATATAAAAATCCCACTTGTTCTAGTTCTCTTCATCAAATCTTCATAGAAACACAACTTAAAAGCTTATAAATAGGAAACAAAATGAGTAAATTCTTCTTTCTTTTCCATGGGGAAGAGCATGGAAAAGAAATCATACCCATACCTCTCTTAGCCTCCCATCTTCCCCCTCCTGTAGCCTCTGCTGCCCATGGGTAGTCCTCCCATATTGGTGACCTGCAGGCCTCTTCCTCTCACCATACCCATACTCTCTTTTGATCTTATATATCCATCCTTTCCATTCTCCCGAACCTTGTTGTACTCTCTAATCTCGCCCCATTGCCCATTTCTTTCCTCATGCATTGGATCTTCCCCATATGGTTTCTTGTTGAAGAGATCATCCTGCCCATATCTTTTACCCAACAAATGGGATGACCCTCCATCATCCTGATCATCGTACTTCCATCTCCGGCCACCGTAGTTGTATTCAACTTCAGAATCCCATGAGGGCACTCCCTGTTCAATTGATATGCCAGGAAAGTTTCTTAAGAACTTCAGATATTGCACCAAGTGCTTAAGTGAACTACAATTGAAAACTAATCTAATACCAGATTTCTTTGTTTGTAATTGACTACACTATATATATGTCTCATCAAAATTTGTAGTCCTACTCTATTATTTCAGATGTTAATATGTTCATAATTAAATTAAGCTTTTTTTAATATTGAAATCTGTAACTTTTCTGGAACTAGTACTATTGAGAAAACAACAAATGGCGGGGGGAGCACTTACAAATATCTCATGGCTCTACATACAGAACATCTCCGACCATCTTTGGCTTCTATCAGATCAAAAGCATCGTGGGTCCAATCAACTAATCCCATGCTTGAACCAAGGCCAAGAGTTAATAATTTTTTGAAAAGTGAAGAGAGCTAATAATGAGATCAAGATCATATAAAACACATGGATATCTATATTTGCTTCAATATCTACAAACACAAATGAAAAGGAAGAGGATTTCTAATATGCTTTTCTAACCGGACTTTGTTTGGTGTTTTCAGAAATTTAACTAGGTTGTTCCCACACAATTTCTAAAAGTTTATGCTCTAAGTCTATGTAAGAAAGCAACTTCCCTGCAACAAAACAATTTCAGTTCAAGCTTATTTCAGGCAAGTTCCCTTCTTTTCTCTAGAAAATGCACCGTGAAAAGATTAAGCACTGGAGATATTGCTATGGGTAGATAAATCACATATTCTTGTTCTCTTTTAGGCAAGCTTAAACTTACAACCATCTATAGGATAAATGCTAGATGGATGATAAAGGCATTACAACTCTAAAGGTCTACAAGATACAGCGATGGTTAACACGAGACCTTACTACTAGTTGTAATTATAGTATAAGAGAGATATGCTAATAAAAATATAACAGTATACTGACAACATGTTAAATTAGATCCTTAAAGCTGAAGATATATTACGTCAGCTAATAAATGATGATAAAAATCTCTTCTGTGGTAGTTTTCAAACTTGAAAGAAGCACAATTACATCTTAGCATACAATTTGAATTTAGAAAAGTTATTATTCTCATGGTGAAAGCCACATATCATGTAAAAGACAAAACAACACAGTTTGCTATCTTTTGGAAGGCATGGCTGGATCATTTTTTCTTCTTTGAAAAGGCAAGATGACAATTTCAATGAAGTAAGATAGAGATACAAAATATGATATGATCCAACATCCATCCGAAAAGGATACAAGGAGATAAAGGGAAATTGGGAAGAATAACAAAGAGGGAAGAAATTAAGGCAGGGGGAAAATAGATACAATTAAGTTAAAACAATACCATGTGATGACTAACACATAGATTTTTGTAATTAAACAAAGGCACCGGGGAGAAAAATAGCATTGCCAAGAAAAGATTTCTTGGATTTTGTTCAAACGAGTATGTATCATGTACCACAGCCATTATTCATAGAGAACCCTTCATCTAATTATAAAAAAAAATCCATATGCCATTATTCATAGAGAATGTCCCTACATGCATAAAAGCCATAATCAGCATAACAATGGGAACTGCAAAATATCTTCATATATACCCATTAAAAGAAAAATTAAAGGACAAAGTAAAAGTAACTCAAACAACGAGAACATCTTAGAATGATTTGTCACCATGCAACGAAGGCCTCTATAAATCCTGAGTGCTATGACAATTGATATGCCATCTTCTTTGCTCTCTTCCATAGTACTTGCTCCATGCCAAGTACATATGATCAAGTGTAAACCACAACATCAATATCCAAGGCATCCTCACAAAAATGCTCCATCTACACCACTACAGGTCATCAACAAAAGTATAGTACACTCCATCTACACCACCATAGGACACAGTAGAGGTACGAAATATGTAGGCCCTTCCCTATGGCTAGGATGTACTGGACCAATGGTGCAAAATTTAGCGTGATTTGTAGTTAGGCTTTTAGAGTTGTTGCAACATGCAAAATCGCATACGCTTTTAAAATTTGTAACCTAGATAGTGGAGTATCTAGGGTCATCCGAGGCCAATTTGTTTGCTAAATCAAATCTCTTGCTTTAAAAGGAACTCAACTTCCTTTTTGGTATTTTATATATATGATTTTTATGGGTTTTGAAATAACAGGAACAGTGCGGGTTTGTTGATAGCAAGAAAGTCTCTATACTAATCCACTACACTACTATTATAGTGACAAGTAGAGCCTCTCCCTACGCTCACTCTAGGTGCGTGGAGGCCTAGAGTAATTAGGGAGAGGAAGTAAAAAAATTTAAACAAGAATTGTACAAGACTATGCAACAAAAAGATTAAAGAAGGCAACTTTGATTGAAAGAGAGAGTGTTTTACAAAAACCCTAGCAGATGAATGCTTCTACTACTAGATAATTGCAACAAATAAAATAAAACACAAGTCCTCGTGAATTGTTGGTGAAGAGAGGAAGCTCCTTGCTCCAAGCTTAGTGGCTCCTAGGCTTGAAAAGGGCTCCTCCTTCTCCTTCCTTGAGATGCTCCTCCAAGGTGGAAGCTACCACCTTCAATGATCTCTTTCAAGGGTGGGCATGCACCACCCTTGCTCCTCCTTGCCTGGACATCCTCCTAGTGGGGGAGTGCTCCTCCTCCTTACCGTGGCATAAGGGAGAAGAAAAAGGGGAAGAAGGCATCAAGGGAGCGGGTAGGATGCACCCTTAATCTTCTTTTCGTCTTCTTCTTCCTTGGCCTTGAATTATGGTGGGTATAAGGTAGACTAAACTAATGGAGGATGGGAATTATGTGGTGGTAGGGTAGGGTAGGGTATTTATAGGATGGGAAGGGGGTGGTTTTGGTATTTTTTTTTAGGGAAAAATGACAGGGAAATGAAGAGGTGCCTTGGTTTTCCCTCCAAAAATACCTTCTAGAAGGCATTCATTTTGGAGGGAAAAAATGTAGGGTGGAGATAAGTTCTGATGGTGGATGTAGGGTGGTGATGGAAGGGATAGTTGGCACCAAAATAAAGTAGGACTAGGTGGTCTTTTTGCTAAAGCTTAGGTAGTAGGGTAGTAGGTTTTGGTGCCATGGAGATGAACTAGCTAAGCTAAGCTAGCTTAGCTAGTAGGGAGTAGGGTTGGAGGCATTTGGAGCTAGGGGTTTGGGGGAGAAGAGCTGGAGGTAGTCATCTTGAGCTACACTGGAGCTAGTGGCTAAGCTTGAGCTGAGGTGAACTGAGCTTGAGCTGAGGTAGACTCTAGTCAACTCAGCTGAGCTAGCTAGAGCTTCCTGTGAACTAAAGGGACCTGAGATGATCTAGACTCAACTAAGTTGAGTTGGATCTGAGCTGACCTGAAATAGGGTGAGCTAAGATAAGCTCTCTTGAGCTGTCATTCAGTTGAGATGAGCTGAATGGAGCTAGGATGAGCTAACCCTAGTCCAATTGAGTTGTATTCTAGCTATGGTGAGTTGGGACAAGCTGAGTATCAACTAGTCAGAACGTCTTCTTCACCTGTTGCCTTCCTGAGTGCTAGGGTTTTGGAGATCTGACAATCTGTCTATCCCTAACACTCATAAAAATATATAAAAAAAACACAAAAAAATGCAATGCATGACTAACCTAATTTATGACTAAATGCAATCTAAAAACCCATTTGAGAAGCAAAAGTTTAAGAGCTAGGGTTGTTTTAATGCATAAGAATGATGATAAACTAGGGTTTATCACAACCTCATGCTTATCTTTTACTAGTCTCTTAGCAAAACTTTAATTTTTACAAAATGAAATTTTAGGAAATTTATTTTTTTTGATTTTTGAGGAGAAAGAATTATGGAACCCTGGTTGGTCTAAACACAAGAGGTACGAGATTTGTTAAAGATAAACATCGGGATTTGCTTCTGGATATAAAAGTTAGACAAAATGGGATTAATATATCCTCTAGAAAATTCACAGATTAACCCCTTGTTATTTCAGATGACTTGAAATTTTTATTTTTAGAAATTTTATGGCTCTTGAATCTGATTCGCAACTTGCAATAACATTTAAAACATTGTGTCCGTGATTGTGAAAAGCCAACATTTATAAGGGCTTGTTTTTGGTTTAAAACATTTTTTTTTGTGTCCCCCATGCTTATTTCTAGCTTAGTCTTACAACAGATGTGTCAGGATCATCATTCTCATTACCAATCCTCGAGGAGGCTCTGACGCCAATACTTCGAGATAGCACTGTCCATGACACCACCCAGGAGCTCACAACCCCAAAACACAATGCGGTGTAAAGGGGCGCTCCAAGCAAACTCAAGCTCTTGCTCCGACACTATAGGTAGAGCACCGTCCAAGACCACTTGAGCTGCTAAAATGCACTTTAATGCTCCGTTTAAAGATGTGAAATATAGATATGGAGCAGCGCCAAAGTGGTAACATGTTGACACCGCATCCTCAAAGGAGGTATTTTCCTCCTTCTCGGCGGTGGGAACTCAAACCAATGATCTGCTTTAGACTTTTACTCAGCCTAAACAACGGGGTTTTTCTAATTTTTAGTGATTTTTAGGTGTTGGCTTGTGTGTGAAAATTGATATAGGAAGTTTCACAAAAAATGCAAGTTTTTGAATTAGAAACTAAGCTAGCTTATTTCCATATTACAAAAGAGGATCAATTCACCTGAACTATCACGAGTTCAGGTGAAATTTTGGAGAAGGATATTTGATCTAGTCTGAAAATAAACCTTGAAATTCTACTAATCAGATCCGTATCCTCATCCTTAATTTGTTAAAGATTAAATCCCATTATACCAAAAGTGAGTTTTTCAACCTTAGTCCCAAATTCAAAATTTTCCTCAAAAAGATTTTTTCAGTACTTTCATTTTTTGGGGTATGCATGCAAGAAAATAAAAATGACTAAAGAAAAATACATGTTTTTAGGTTTTGAAAATCCTAAATCGATCGTCAAAATTTCAAAAACACCCCCCCATGCTTAAGATTCGCAATGTCCGCATGCATCAGGAGGGAAAAGGGATTACCTTAGTGAATGGTGGTCGGGTTTAGGATAGTCAAAACCTAGGAAAAAGAAATAAAAAGAAAGCAGGAAAAAAAAATGATGGGTTACCTCCCATCCAGTGCTATCTTTAACACCAATTAGTCGGGTGTAATGTGCATTACTAATCAGTTGTGGTTTGTTTGGTTAAGTCGAAGGATTCAGATGGAAGATTTGGGGCATGATCAAAATAGGGCTTTAAACGTTGGCCATTGACTTGAAATGTCATATTAGTTTTAGGATCAAAAAGATCAATAGCATCATATGGATAAGTTTTGAGGACAATAAAGGGGCCGGTCCATTTGGATTTTAATTTTCCAGAAAAAATACGTAATCTTGCATCAAAAAGCCAAATGTGTTGATTAACGTCAAAGTGTTTCCAAACAATGTATTTATCATGAAATTTCTTTGTTCGGTCTTTATAAATCCACACATTTTCATACGAAAAATTACATAATTGTTCTAGTTCAGTTAATTGTAGTTTTCTAGAAAAATCCATGTTTAATTGTTTTATTACCTAAAAAGCCCTATGTTCTAGTTCTACCGGGAGATGGCATGCCTTCCCAAAACTCAGACGGAAGGAAGACATGCCAAGAGAGGTTTTGAAAGCGATACGGTAGGCCATAAAGTGTCATCCAATTTGGTCGATCGGTCTTTACGGTCGGGCTTAACCATCTTTTGTAAAATATTTTTGATTTCCCAGTTAGAAACTTCTGCCTGGCCATTTGTTTAGGGGTGATAAGGTGTGGAAATTTTGTGGTTAACCCCATATTTAGAAAGAAGGTGATGGAATTGTGAGTGAGTGAAATGTGAGCCTCCATCACTGATTATGGCCTTAGGAATGCTGAATCTTGAGAAAATATTCTTCTTAAGAAATTCGACAACCACACGGTGATCATTAGTGTGGGTGGGTATTGCTTCTATCCACTTAGATACATAGTCGACTACGACTAGTATATACAAATACCCACCAGAGTTGATGAATGGTCCCATGAAGTCGATGCCTTATACACCGAAAATTTTAACCTCTAAAATAGGATTAAGGGGCATCATATTCTTCCGAGTCATGTTGCTGATGCTCTGGCAACACTCACAGGACTGAACAAAATTATGAGCATCTTTGTGCAAGCTGGGCCAAAAGAATCCTACATTAAGGATTTTAGCTGCAGTTTTCTTTCCCAAAAAATGTTTGCCACGGACCATTGAATGACAATGTGTCAGAATATCATGGATTTTAGAATCAAGGATACATCGTCTAATGACCTGATTGGCCCAAATGCGGAAAAGGTCGGGCTCCTCCCAAAAATAGTATTTAATATCTGCAATGAACTTATCCCTTTTTGTTTTTGGCCAATCAGCGAGGATTTCTTCTGTTGCTAATATTTTGTAATGGGTGCAAACGAAGGGAGGGTTGTGGTAGTTAAAATGCTTTCATCAGGGAAATGATTAGGGGGGCTCATTATGTCATTCATCATTAGACGAGAGAGATGGTCGGCCACTACATTTTGCGATCCCGCCTTATCCTTGATTTCTAGGTCAAATTCTCGGAGTAGCAGGATCCAACGGATAAGGTGGGGTTTCGCATCTTTTCTTGTCAGCAAATAATTTAGTGCTGAGTGGTCGGTATATATAGTGACATGTGACCCCAAAAGATAAGATCTAAATTTTTCTAGGGAAAAAACAATGGCAAGTTCTTTTTCAGTAATCGTGTAATTCCATTGTGCATCATCGAGAGTTTTGCTAGCATAATAGATCACAATGGGCTTCTTGTCAATTCTTTTCCCTAAAACAGCCCCCACAGCAAAATCTGAGGCATCTGTCATTAATTCAAAGGGACTATTCCAATCAAGTCCCTGCAAAATTGGTGCCTCGGTAACTTCCTTCTTTACCCTTGAAAAACTCTCCAGTCATTTATCATTGAAATCGAATGGCTGGTCTTTAGTAAGAAGCTGACTTAAGGGCTTGGAGATTTGGGAAAAATTTTGTATGAATCTACGGTAGAAACCTACATGACCCAAAAAGGATTTGATTTGTTTTACAGTAGTGGGTGGTGGGAGCTTAGATATAGCATCTATTTTTGCTTTATCTATCGCAATTCCTTATTTTGAAATAACATGGCCCAGGACATTACCTTCCTAGACCATGAATTGACTTTTTTCCCAACTGAGGACCAGATTGACTTCTATGCATTTTTGGAGAGTTCTTTCAAGGTTGTTGAGATAATGGTCAAAAAAATTTCCAAAAACAGAGAAGTCATCAATAAAGACTTCTAAGCATTCACCTACTAGGTCCAAAAATATTGCAAGCATACACCTTTGAAAAGTCACAAGTGCGTTGCAAAGATCGAAGGGCATTCTTTGGAAAGCAAAGGTTCCGAAGGGGTAGGTGAAGTTGCTTTGTCCTGGTCCTCAGGATGAACCACTAACTGATTATAATCGAAATAACCATCCAGAAAATAGTAAAAATCCCGTCTGACTAACCGCTTCAAGATTTGATCAATAAAGGGGAGCGGAAAATGGTCCTTCTTGGTGGCGGTGTTTAATTTTCTATAATCAATACACACGCCAAGAAGAGGCTGTTTGAGTGGCTATATTCTCCCCATTTTCATTGGTGACAACTGTTAGTCCAGCCTTTTTGGGCACTACTTGTGTTGGACTAACCCGGGAGCTATCAAAAATGGGGTAGATGATATTTGCATCAAGCCACTTAATAATCTCCTTTTTTTATCACCTCTTGCATATTTGGGTTCAAGCGCCTTTGTGGTTGGTGGGAGGGGCGAGAATCGTCCTCTAGATATATTCAATGTGTACAGTAGGATGGATGAATACCCTTAAGATCAAAAAGGGTCTAGCCAATAGCTTTTTTATATTTACCCAAAACCTAGAGAAGTTTGTGTTCTTATGCCCCAGTAAGTCCAGAATTTATAATCAGGGGCAGGGTCTGATTTGGACCCAGGAAAACATATTAAGGGAGTCGGGCAAAGGTTTTAACTCCAGCTATGGGCCCATCTTTGAAAGAATTTCTAGTTTTGGTGTTAGTGGTGAAGTGAGAGTGAAAGGGTTAGCTAGAGTGTTAGCTGAATGTGTGGTTAGGGTGGAAGGGTGGGAGGAAGTGGATTGTTCAAGAACCATGTTAATGGCAAAACAGGAACCTAAATGTGAAATATGTAAAGTTTCCTCCACTATACTTTCCATTTCTGAATCCGAGTTATCAAAGAAATCAGGTTCTTGGAACCTCATAGAAGCTTGGAAAATATCTAGGGTTATAGATTCACCGCCACACATGATCTTCATTTTGCTAGAATCACAATCAATATTTATGTAGGCAGTGGCTAAGAATGGTCTTCCAAGAATTATAGGGGCAAACTTTAACATTTCGTGTACCAGTATGTCTAGGATAAAAAGTCTACTGCAAATAGATAATTTTTGACCCTGACAAGGACATCCTCAACAATTCCCCTTTTTTTAATTGTAGATCGGTCTACTAATTGAAGAGTAACCTCAACAAGCTTTAATTCTCTGATATTAAATTCCTCAAAAGTAATTGTGGGGATAAGATTAATTGAGGCACCGAGATCCAACAAGGCACTATCAAAAGAAGTATCATTAATGATAACTTGAATTAGGGGGGCACCTGGATCTTTTCTCTTAAGAGGTAGTCGGCTCTGCACAACTAAGCTAACTATCTCGGGAAGAATCACCTTTCCTAAATTTCTGGGTTGCCTTTTTGGGGTACACAAATCCTTTAGAAATTTTGCATAGGCAGGGATGTATTTTATGGCATCTACGAGAGGGATGTTAATTTTAACTTGTCCAAACAAATTAATTAATTCCTTATCAGTGGGCTCAGATTTCTTCTTTTTCTTATTTTGTGAAGAATGGAGGGCTTATGGAAATGGTGTAGGGTTTCCTTATTTTGCATTATTAGGTTCCTGAATAGTGTTAGAGGAAGATGGGGAAGAGTTGATCTGTTTTTCATTGAAATGAGTTTCTTTAAAAGGCAGGGGGTCTTGAGTGGTTTTCCCATTCCTCAAAGTAACTGCATTTGCAGTTTGGTTGTTTCTAGGATGAGGACAAGAAGCTTGACTGTTATTGAAACCTGGGGGATGCTAAGGTGCTGGTTGAATGGGTTGACTGGGATATCCACCTTGGAATTGATTCTGTCGATTATTCGGGTTGGGCGTGGGTTGGGAAGGTAAATTCCCAGCAGGTCGATGATCAGAAGTAACCTTAACTTGGTGTTGCAAGTTGGTAATCATGCGGGTTATTGTTGGTGCTAGAGCACCACAATCGTTTATTTTGATGATAACAAAACACGTGTCATTTAACATTTGCACTTGAAATTTTAGATTTCAAGTTAATTGCAAATGGAGATGTGGTTAGACAGAGTTCGAACTCATATCCATGGCGGATTGGAGGAGCTTGCTGGAGAACAAAGGAGCTTCGCAAGGAGCGATGGCTTGAAGAAGGAAGGAGATGATGAATAGGATAGATTTCCTTTCCTTGTAATCATTGTAAGTTTGTTTCTTTTGTTGCTCTTTATTTTGTTACTTAGATTCATGTTAAAGAGCCTCAAAGTACCCTAATAGTAGTCCTAGGAACACTTGCACAACCCTAGGATACTTAGGTTTTCTGTAGAGAGCTTAGGAAACCAAAATAGGGTTGAAACAACCTTTTCAGATGTCTAATCTGAAAATCAGATGTCTGATAAATACTTTTAAGACGTCTGACTGTTGACTCAGACGTCCGATTATGTTTAGGCTGGACTTAGGTAGTTCTGTCTGATGAAATAAGACGTCCAGACCTTACTCCAGATGTCTTGCTAGACGTCCAATTAGTGGACCGTTGGCTGGCTTAACAAACAATGAAGGATATGACCGTTGCCTCGTATCAGACATCCGTAGAGAACCCCAGACATCTGATACATGATCGTTTTGCCTCAGCTGACCCAAAATCTCTTCTCAGAGATCTTATAGCCATTGCACTCTCTTGGAAATCCATTCCCACAGAAAAGTAAGTTTCCAGACGTCCAGACATAGTGCTAGACATCCTGTGTGTCGTCTGATGGACTTTCACTAGAACTCTGTTTCGATCTAAGTGAAGTCAGGAAAGAAACCCGCCTAAAATCAGACATCTGACTTTGTTCCCAGATGTCTTAAACTGGTTTTCCAGACATCCGATGATAGGATCAAACGTCTGATAACCCTATCAGTGTAATGATTAACCCTGATTTCGGCCTGATTCTCTTGGAGCTTGCACCCAACGGCTATGGAAGCCTTCCAAGGCCTTCCAAAGCCTTCCTAGGGCCTCTATAAATAGAGGAGAACCTTTGCCACTCAAAAATACACCAAGACACTTAGCCACATACTTTCCACTCTGTGTCAAGAAGAGGAAGATTAAATAGAAAGCGCTTGCTCTCCAAGCCTACTGATTAGCCCATATTTGTGGGCTATTTAAGTATTTAAGTGCCTAGACATTAGGTTAATTCTAACATTTATTTAGCATAAATTAGGATGTAAATAGATTAATTCATATTTCTAATTTATTTACATAATTCATGCATCTTATTCATATTTAAATACATTTAGAATTAACTTAGAATTACATTAGTTAACTAATTAAGTACATTACATGCATTAATTTAGGTTAACGTAAAAGTTGAGGGTTTGTATATAAATAACCATAATATTTTATCTTTTTTTTTTTCTTCTTCTACGTGCAACAGCTGCATTTCTTCCTCCAGCTGCCGCAGTGAAGAACCCAATCAAGGAGGAGCGGATGTGTTGGATCTGGTCGGGCAGCTGATTTCAAAAAAGAGGAGGAGGCAGCCGAGTTCAGGAGGTCTCCACCACCGACCCACCACTATGCAGAGAGTTCTTCTCTCTTCCATTCGACATCGTCGGTCTCAACCGTGGCGACGAGTCTCCTCCACCGTGGGCGTGTGGTGTGACAGGCCACACCGCCATCCAGAGCTTGTCCGCATTACTGTGAGCACCTCAGCATGCATCTCCCTCGCTGTCGTCACCAACAACCACCGTCACAGCTACTACAATCACCCCTCAGTCAGTTAAGACATCCGGGAAGTTTCCCGGACGTCTGAAGCTTTGACCTCCCTACTCCAGCAGCAACCACACTCGCCCACTTCACCGTCAACCGCCTGCCCTCGCCCGCTGACCTGAAGCGCCAACCCTCATCCGCTCACTCCACGCCTGCATCACACCTCCAATGCCAACTGCCTGCACTTTGTAGTACGCGCGCCTTCCGCCTACAGCCTTCCCACGCCTGTAGCCTCCCCGCCGCTACCTACAGTGCCGCACCAGTGCGTGCGCGCACCTGCACCTTCCGCCAACAGCAGCGCACCCGCACCTCCCGCCTACAACGCCTTCTGCCTGCGCATGCCCCTGCTGCACCTCACCGCCACCTGCAGCGCTAACTGCCAGCCCACTCATGCGGATCACCTCCAACTTCCAATGCGTGCTCGCCAGCAGCTGCAGCCTTCCTGCTCACACCCCCTACAGTAGAGCTCAACGCGCGCGCACAGCCACCCCTTCAGCAATTGCAGCCACCATTGGTAGCCACTCTCGCTGGAGCTCCGTCCGGCCGACTCCAACCACCGCTCGACGTGCGGCTGCCACCACCGCGACGGCCTCGCTTCAGCCAACCGCCTGTGCAAACCTCTCCTCGATTGAACCTCTCTCTCAATTGCGAGGAGGAGAGAGGTAAAATGCTTTGTTATGGACTAAATTAGTTATTACATTTCATGCCATTTCCAGGAAAAAGAATTTTGGTTTATGAATATTTTATCGTGGTAAAATTTACCACTTCATACTCAAGTTCTCTTACAATTGCATGGCTTTTGTAATTAACATTGTTTGACATTGGTTTTGGAATTTAAATGTGCATAAATTTTATTTAATACATGTCAATGGAAAATTGCATAAAATCATCACATGTTTATTGAATATTTCAGTGAGGAAAAATTGCACATCTACCCTTATGTTTTCAAGATATTGTGCATCTTCTTTCCGTTGCATTTCATTTTAGATTTGACTATGGATTTCTCACGAGATTGAATGAATACAAAATAATTGAGATATTATTGCATCATTACATCCCTGTGGACACGACCCGCTCCTAATTGAGTTGTTATATTAATTGTTGATTAGTCGATTTTTCCAGCACATAAAACTACAAATGACTTGAAAAGCGAACAATCGACTCATCACCTACTTCTACATCTAGAGAGCATAGATCAAATTGCGCACCCGCTCTCCTGCCATAGTTCATGAGAGTACCATTGTGCTGTCGCATAGTTCATGCATCCGCGTCGTCGACGCACTTCCACCAAAGGGAAGCATCCTTACTCCTATAGAAGCTTAGTTTTAGAATATCATTGTTGGCTCTGTAGGACTATTTGTAATTTACTTTGTCATTTGGTTGGGTATTCGCTTTGCGAATTCCCATCTCCTTCGTGAGACAAAACCCTTCTCGTTAAGAGAAGGGGTTTGAGGTACGCTACCCTCGTATAAAGTAGCGTGGTTGTAATTGAGGTTATACTACCCTCATTTAAGTAGTACGTTAGTGGATTTGATCAACTTGGTTGATCGAAAAATCCTAACTCGAGAGGGTTAGGTGGTGGTTTTCACCCGGTTTGGGTTTCCACCTAAAAATCATTGTGTACTTTGTGTGATTGCTATTTTGTGAGATTGTTATATTTTTATTCCGCACTTTATTGCATCACCCCCTCCTACTTGGGAAACTGCAATTGGTATCAGAGCAGGTCTTGCTAATCGGAGTAACACTTGGCAAGAGATCAAATGGAGGGAAGCACATTTGCAATCAGAATATCCAAGGGGCAGTTCACCGTCCAACCACCCTACTTCGAGTGAAACAACTACAGCTATTGGAAGCTGAGGATGAGGATGTGGCTTCAAGCCACGGACTTCGCTCTATGGGGATGTTGCGAAACCCCATACGAGATCCCGAGCAACTCGACGTAGGATACTCGCAGCAGCAGATCCGGAAACTCTCACTCAATGTGAAAATAATGAACGCATTGTATTGCGCACTCAGCCTGGAGGAATTCAACAGAATCTCTCAATGTGCCACCGCATATGAGATTTGGCATATACTCGAGGTAACTCACGAAGGTACCTCTAAGGTAAAAACTTCTAAACTCAATTTACTTTCACAAGAATTTAAGTCTTTTTCCATGAAATCTAACGAAACTTTAAGTGAGATGAACACTAGGTTCACTCTCATAGTAAACAATTTGAAAGCTTTAAGGAAGACTTTCATTAAGGGGGAGCTTCAAGGGAAGCTTCTTCGTTCCCTCAGACAGGAGTGGGAACAGAAGGTCACCGCCATCGAGGAGGCGAACAAAGTGGAGGAGCTTAACATGGAGGATCTCCTAGGCAACCTAATGGTCTATGAGACAAAGCTAAAGCAGAAGAAGAAGGACACACTGGAACCAAAACTGAAGACGACCCTCGCATTCAGAGCAGCATCAGATAGCGAGGTAAGTCCGACGACGAAGACTTTAAAATTTTACTTGAGAAATTTTCTAAGTGTTGTAGGGAGTCAAAGAAAGAAAAGGAGAAGAAGGAAAGCCCAAGATGTTGCTACCACTACAACGAGAAAGGGCACCTACGACGAGAGTGCCCTCTTCTCAAGAAGGAGAAGAAGGAAAAGGAGAAGTCTAAGAAGAAGGCGTTCCAAGCTACTTGGAATGATTCGAGCTCAGAGGAAGCATAGGAAGATCCCGAGGAGGAGCCCGAGTGCTTTGGTTTCATGGCTATAGGAGAAAGCGACAGCGAAAGCGGAAGCGAATCTGAAGACGAGGTAAATTCTGATTTACAAAATGCTTTTAATGAGCTATTGAAATTAGTAAATCACTTAAGATGGAAAATAAAAATATTAAAATGAACCTTAGCTTTCTTAAAAATGAAAATGAAAGGTTAGAAAAACAACTTAAGGATCTAGAAGCTACTCCTAAGGATAATAACTTGTTATTGGAAAATAAAGATTTAATCAATGAAAATACTAAATTGACTGGGGAAAATGTTAGTCTAAAATTAGAAATTTCTGATTTAAAGACTAAGATGAATATTATAGAAAATGAACAAGCAAGTCTTATGGAGAGATCAAATAATTTGATAAATAAGGTAGATAACTTATATAGCCCTAAGGTTGAGAAAGGATCTCCGTCAAGGAGACCCGCTAACAAATTCGGATCCAAGCTCATTTGGATACTGAAGAAAGATTTGAAATCTTGTTTTGTAGGTTTCAAGCGTGACTACAACACAAAGGATTGGATCTACAAGCTCAAGGGTGGTCAACTCGAGTTGGGAGGACCAAAGAGTAGACCAAGAAGAAGGACAAGAAAATCGATGAGACGGCAAACAAACGATGGACCCGCCGCACATCGACCACCAGACTAGAGATCAGCGTCGATGCCCGAGCCTCCAAGCTATGGATGGGAGCCCCATCCGATGTGGCCTCCACCACCTCCATTTGGACCATTTTATTGGCCATGGTAGGTGAGGTAAAACCCTTTACCCTATCCTTTTATCATTAGCATATAGATAGGGGGAGTTAAATTATGAGCTAATTGTCAATTATTAAGGGGGAGATGTAAGTTAGCTAAATTTCCTTTAGTAAGGGGGAGAAAAATAATAGCTATCTTATTGTCACAAAAAGGGGGAGGACATTACTTTTGTTAAAAGAAATTCAACTCATAGAAGAGCATGTTTTAAGGGAAAGTTATAGGAAATTTAAATCAATTAAACCTTTTGATAATGTCAAAAAGGGGGAGGATTTTTTGCATTATCATTTATGATTTTGTCATCATCAAAAACGGGGAGATTGTTGGTGCTAGAGTACCACAATCATTTATTTTGATGATAACAAAACACGTGTCATTTAACATTTGCACTTGAAGTTTAAGATTTAAGGTTAATTGCAAATGGTGACGTGGTTAGATGGAGTTCGAGCTCGCATCCATGGCGGATTGGAGGAGCTTGACGGAGAACAAAGGCGCTTCGCGAGGAGCGATGGCTTGAAGAAGGAAGGAGATGAAGAATAGGATAGATTTCCTTTCCTTGTAATCGTTGTAATTTTGTTTCTTTTGTTGCTCTTTATTTTGTTACTTAGATTCATGTTAAAGAGGCTCAAAGTACCCTAACAGTAGTCTTAGGAACACTTGCACAATCCTAGGATACTTAGGTTTTCTGTAGAGAACTTAGGAAACCAAAATAGGGTTCAAACAGCCTTTTCAGATGTCTAATCTGAAAATCAGACATCTGATAAATACTTTTAAGATGTCTGACTGTTGACTCAGACGTCCGATTATGCTTAGGCTAGACTTAGGTAGTTCTGTTTGATGAAATCAGACATCCAGACCTTACTCCAAACGTCTTAGCAAACGTTTGATGATTTTGCCAGACGTCCAATTAGTGGACCGTTAGCTGGCTTAGCAAACAATGAAGGATATGACTGTTGCCTTGTATCAGACGTCCGTAGAGGACCCCAGACGTCTGACACTTGACCATTTTGCCTCGGCTGACCCAAAATCTCTTCTCAGAGATCTTATAGCCATTGCACTCTCTTGGAAATCCATTCCCACAGAAAAGTAGGTTTCCAGACATCCAGACATAGTGTCAGACATCCTGTGTGTCGTCTGATGGACTTTCACTAGAACCCTGTTTCGATCTGAGTGAAGTCAGGAAAGAAACCCGCCTAACATTAGACGTCTGACTTTGTTCCCAGACATCTTAAACTGGTTTTCCAGATGTCCGATGCTAGGATCAGACGTCTAATAACCCTGTCAGTGTAATGATTAACCCTGATTTCGGACTGACTCTCTTGGAGCTTTCACCCAACGGCTATGGAAGCCTTCCAAGGCCTTCCAAAGCCTTCCTAGGGCCTCTATAAATAGAGGAGAACCTTTGCCACTCAAAAATACACCAAGACACACTTAGCCACATACTTTCCACTCTTTTGTGTCAAGAAGAAGATTAAATAGAAAGCTCTTGCTCTCCAAGCCTACTTCTACATCTAGAGAGTATCGATCAAATTGCGCACCTGCTCTTTCGCCATAGTTCACGAGAGCACCATTGTGCCATCGCAAAGTTCATGCATCTGCGTCGTCGACGCACTTCCACCAAAGGGAAGCATCTTTACTCCTATAGAAGCTTAGTTTTAGAATATCTTTGTTGGCTCTATAGGACTATTTGTAATTTACTTTGTCATTTGGTTGGGTATTCGCTTTGCGAATTTCCGTCTCCTTCGTAAGACAAAATCCTTTTCGTGAAGAGAAGAGGTTTGAGGTACGCTACCCTCGTATAAAGTAGCGTGGTTGTAATTGAGGTTGTACTACCCTTGTTTAAGTAGTACGTTAGTGGATTTGATCAACTTGGTTGACTGGAAAATCCTAACTCGAGAGGGTTAGGTGGTGGTTTTCACCTGATTTGGGTTTCCACCTAAAAATCATTGTGTACTTTGTGTGATTACTATTTTGTGAGATTGTTATATTTTTATTCCGCATTTTATTACGTCACCCTCTCCTACCAGGGAAACTACAGTTACTTTGTCATTTGATTCTGCATACCTTGCAGAGTTCTCATGACCAAAGTATTAATATCTTCCTGGGATGGTCTAGGTTGATATGCAGGTTGCCCATAATTCCCAAAATGATTTTGTTTCGGAAATGGAATCGGGTTCGGATTTTTCCAGGAGTGATTTGGGTTGGTCCTCTAGTTCTGATTGTAAGTGTTGGAGGGGTTTCTAAATTGCTCCCGAAAAGCATAAATATTTTCCGTGGTGGGATAAAAAATATTTTGATTCAAATAATCAAAATTCCCAGTCAATTCTTATGGAAAATCAGCTGGAAATTGCTGACTAGCGGGTGTGGCATGAATATTATGCAGATTTTCTCTTTGGAGAAGTTGTGGAGTGTTAGTGTGTGGAGAGTTAAAGTGTGAAGCATTAAGGTGAGGTGCTTGTTTGTTTGTAACCTTTTCTTCCATTTTTTTTGGTGTATTTGCATCTGGTGCAGTCGTTGAGCTAACATATATAGATCATCCTGAGTGACTGGAATAGAGGTGGATTTGGAGTCAATTTCATTGATACTGTATCTGGGATTTCGAGTTCTACCAAAAGTGTCTATTGAAGTCATATTAAATGAGTTTTCACTCATTTCTTCAAAGAGGAGATAAGCACTTTTGTCATCTTTATTAATGAAATTGCCCCCACATGAGGCATCCACAAATTGCTTCAATTGATCTTCTAATCCATGATAGAAGATCTGCACTAAATACCATTGCGGAATTTCATGGTGGGGACAATTTATTAAAAGTTCTTGGAATCTTTCCTAGGATTCATGGAGGGGTTCACCAATTGCTTGTTGAAAGGTCATTATCGATCTTCTTAAAGCGTTAGTTCGACTGATCGAAAAAAATTTTTTTAGCAAAGCACTCTTTAATTGGGGCCAGGTGGTGATTGGGCACCCAGCCGTTCTAAACCAGTGTGAAGCTTTATCTTTTAAAGAGAGAGGAAAAAGTCTCATCAACCACACGTCTTCCTACACATTATGGGAATGAGTGGTTTGAGCGAGGACAGTTAATTCCTCGAGATGACAAAAAGGGTCCTCTCTTGGAAGACCATGGAAATGCTTGATCAAGTTGAGAATAGCTGGTTTAATCTTAAAATCCCTTTGTGGTATGACCACCCCGGGTCTTTCCTCATAGTTGAGAGGATCATAGAAATCCTTAAGAGGAACGATAGGCTACTGGCGAGGTGGCGAGTTTTGCCCTTGGTTGGTTAGGTTCGTCACAGTCTTAGCCAAATTTTCTTGGTTTTGTTGTAGCCGAACCAAATGGTCAACCATAAAGGCAAAAAGGTTTGTATTTTGAGTTTGTATTTGAGGGCCACCTAGCCCTGTAGGAATTTCTGGTTGCTCCAGATGAGGGAGGTTAGGGATGGGGAAGTCACCTTGTGGGTCGGCTGATGGGTTAGAAGTGAAAGCAGAATTTTTTTGTCAATTTCCCGAGTTTTCCATATTTTTAGAAGAGGAAGGAGAAGAAAACAAAGATTTTCTTGTGTGGGGGGCAAAATTAGATAGTCCCTCAAGATGTGGTTTTTGGGACCTTCGCCTTTGCATGCACTTTTTCGGAAGAATTGAAGGGAGGAGAAGAGAGAGAGATGAGAGAAAGTGTGCAATTCAAACAACAAATTCTAGACCTAACTTAATTGTGACTCCTTAAAAATAACCTAATATTTGGTCTACCTAGGAAATAAGTAATCACTAGTGAATACCTATTTTGTCAACAAATCTAGCCAAGTTGTTTAAGGAGAGGTTTGGGCCCAAGCATTTCCCAGGAAAATCTCAGGTGCTTGTACAAACTCACGCTTGGTCGTTTGACACAGCTCCTCATCCTGAACACCAGATATAGATGATAGAATTGATATCAACTAAAGAGAACTTAAAACCTAGATAGAAAGCCTAAGTTGATGAAACCTTAAGGGTCAAGTTGCTACAGATTTTAAGTCTAGGATACTAAAGTGCACACGGAATGTGGAGGGCGTTGATTGGGCTATTGCCCTGTTATTTCAATTTTTTTTGTATGTGTGGAAGAATTGGAAAGTGGTTCCAAAGAAAAGTAAGTTGTCACATAATTTTATGTATTTCTGTCTTTCAGGATTTGATTTAATTCAATGTGTTTTAGGTTCTATTTTTAAATTTTCAAACAAGTTTGAAACTCCACAATCAAAGGAAAAATAAGTTGTATTGGTGATAGTTAATTTCCTTTAATGTGGGTCTCTAAAAATAAAAAAAGAAACCTTAATCCTATTGTCCCTAAGATAGAAAATTACTACCAATTAATTATTTTTAGGTTTTCTACATTAAGTAGTGGTCCAAACAGGTCAAACAACACCACTACTTTGAACAAAATCAAACAAGGATTCCAGAAAATTTTTTTAAGATTTTAAAAATTTGTTTGATATTTGTTTTGAATTTTTATTTGTGCTGGTGTCAATGTTTAGAAATTATACCTGTAGGTATTTTGGATTTTCTATACCACCACTGGCCTCCAAAAATTTTTATGAATTTATGTGATGTGTAGAATTTCACAAAGATTCCAGAAAGCTAAATTTATAAAAATTGGCTAAGTAGAAAAAATCTAAAAATTCATGTATAGTAGCAAAATAGGAAGAATAAAGGGTGTGACCCCTCAGTAGTCCATGAATTTTTAAAAATTCAATATAAAGTCAATTGATCTAAAATTTGGAAAAGATGTTCCTAACCTAATTTGGAATCTCTGTGTGAAATTTTGAGATTTTAGGAGACCTGTGGTGTTCAGAATTGATTTTTCAAGTCCGAATAGAAGTTTGGACCCAAAAAAATAGAACACCAACACTTAAGGTGGAGTGGTGTTTAATGGTAAAAACAAGCAAACAATGAGTTTTAAGTTGCACCACTCCACTTAATTAAGTTTTTTAAAGTCCTAAAAGCCAAGTTTAGTGTGTTGTTGGTAGTTTTTAGCGAATTATATAACTTGAAAAGGGAACCAACCTGAAAATCCGTGGGAAGACAAGATATTGCAATCTTCTCGAAACCCTGCTTTCCTCCCACACTACCTACACACACGAAAGAAAAAGATAGAAGGGGATGAGATCCACTTCAAGCAAGAGAAAAGTGACAAATGCAAAGCCGTGCCTCCCCGGCAACGGCGCCAAAAAGTGATAACGAAATTTAGCGTGATTTGTAATTAGGGTTTTTAGAGTCGTAACATGCAAAATCACATATGCTTTTAAAATTTGTAACCTAGATAGTGGAGTATCTTGGGTCATCCAAGGTGGCCAATTTGTTTGCTAAATCAAATCTCTTGCTTTAAAAGGAACTCAACTTTCTTTTTGGTGTTTTATATATATGAGTTTTATAGGTTTTGAAATAATGGGAACAATGCAGGTTTGTTGATAGCAAGAAAATTCTCTATGCTAATCCACTACACTACTTTTATAGTGACAAGTAGAGCCTCTCCCTAAGCTCACTCTAGGCATGTGCAGGCCTAGAGTAATTACGGAGATGGAGTAGAAAAAGTTAAACAGGAATTGTACAAGACTATGCAACAAAAAGATTAAATAAGGCAACTTTGATTGAAAGAGAGTGTTTTACAAAAACCCTAGTAGATGAATTCTTCTACTACTAGATAATCGCAACAAATAAAATAAAATGCAAGTCCTCCTGAATTGTTGGTGAAGAGGGGAGGCTCCTTGCTCCAAACTTAGTGGCTCCTAGGCTTGAAAAGGGCTCCTCCTTCTCCTTCCTTGAGATGCTCCTCCAAGGTGGAAGCTACCACCTTCAATGATCTCTTTCAAGGGTGGGCATGCACCACCCTTGCTCCTCCTTGCCTGGCTGTCCTCCTAGTGGGGGAGTACTTCTCCTCCTTCCTGTGGCACAAGGGAGAAGAAAAAGGGGAGGAAGGCACCAAAGGGGTAGGTAGGATGCCCCCTTAATCTTCTTTTCTTCTTCTTCCTTGGCCTTGAATTATGGTGGGTATATGGTAGACTAAACTAATGGAGGATGGGAATTATGTGGTGGTAGGGTAGGGTAGGGTATTTATAGGATGGGAAGGGGGTGGTTATGGTTTTTTTTGGAGGGAAATGAAGGGGTGCTTGGATATTTTTGGAGGTAAATGAAGAGGTGCCTTGGTTTTCCCTCCAAAAATACCTTCTAGAAGGCATTAATTTTGGTGGGAGAAAATGGAAGGTGGAGATAGGTTTTGATGGTGGATGTAGGGTGGTGATGGAAGGGATAGTTGGCACCAAAATAAAGTAGGAGTAGGTGGTCTTTTTGCTGAAGCTTAGGTAGTAGGGTAGCAGGGTAGTAGGTTTTGGTGCCATGGAGGTGGACTAGCTAAGCTAAGCTAGCTTAGCTAGTAGGGAGTAGGGTTGGAGGCATTTGGAGCTAGGGTTTTGACGGAGAAGAGCTGGAGGTAGTCATCTTGAGCTCCACTGGAGCTGGTGGCTGAGCTTGAGCTGAGGTGGACTGAGCTTGAGTAGAGGTAGACTCCAGTCAACTCAGCTGAGCTAGCTAAAGCTCCCTGTGAACTAAAGGGAGCTGAGATGAGCTAGACTCAGCTAAGTTGAACTGGATTTGAGCTGACCTGAGCTAGGGTGAGCTAAGATAAGCTCTCTTGAGCTGTCATTCAACTAAGATGAGCTCAATGGAGCTGGGATGTGCTAACCCTAGTCCAAGTGAGCTGGATTCTAGCTATGGTCAGCTGGAACAAGCTGAGTTTCAGCTAGTCAGAACTTCTTCACCTGTTGCCTTCTTGAGAGCTAGGGTTCTGGAGATCTGACAATATGTCTATCCCTAACACTCATAAAAACATATAAATAAAAACACAAAAAAATGCAATGCATGCCTAACCTAATTTATGACTAAATGCAATCCAAAAACCCATTTGCGAAGCAAAACTTTAAGAGCTAGGGTTGTTTTAATGCATAAGAATTATGATAAACTGGCCTTTATCAACCAACACCTCCATCAGCATCAAGAGCAGCATATAAACTCAAACAAGCTCTTAGAATATTAGGATGTACACCATCAACATCAACATCTTAAAATCGTCAATAGGCAAGAATAGTGCCATAACAGACTTGGAGACATCCTTATGAGGTGAAAGAGTTGAATCATCAACAGGCAAGAATGCCTTATGCAAAACAGCTTCATCTAACTCCTTCAGATGGGGCTGATCATCCTCCATGTCGAGATTGAATGATTCGGGTAACAGGTTTGCGACATCTTCTTCTTCATAGCCGCCATCAAATGTCTGCTTCTCCTGACACTGTTGGAACCAATATTCATGGAACCATTTAGAGGTTTTCACAAATATCTTCTAAGACTAAGCTACTAGAAAAAAAATCTAGTTACCCAAAAAAAGAAAATAATGCAAGTACAATGAAGCAGCAGAAAAAACAAATTGGTCTTTCAGATATAAATTTGATGAAAGCCCTTGAACTACGTGCTTCACTGGGCTATTCTCACATGATTGCTGATCTATAAAGAAGCTGGTTGATAATAATGTCGCAACTTCAAATGACAAGCTAGAAGATTTTGTAGCAAAAGAATGAGAAATATAAGCCTCGATGGTGATTGATGAAGAACAAGAAGTAACCTTAACAATGGATACCTTTATGAGACTATACCAATTATCAAGTAAATAATATACTGAAGGAATATGGTAACCACATATGATAATATTTCAAAACTAAGATGATGACATGCACAAGCAACATACTGCTTTGAAATAATAGTACATTGAGACAAATTTGTACATATTTAGGCTTTTTAAGGACAACCATTTGTATTGATTAAAATGAAATCAGATTTAGGTTTGTTAAATTTTCCTTCATCATTCACAAGAGAACCATAGGAAAATGAGCTCTTCAGATCCACTCCTTTAGTTTCTAGATCTAAGTAATAGCACTCTAAGAGGGATCATTAGTAGATTTTTCAATGTAGCATGTCTTCCCAAACTCCAAGCTATGGAACAAGAGCCTATTGATACACACTTTCCCATCAAATGTTTTTCATCTTTAATAACTAGAACAAAATAGCAAGCAACGCAAATAGGAGAAACCAAGCAAAAATCGGGTCATTACAATGCAAGATCAAAGCATATGAATATGATCCAAGAAGATGTACCTGCTACTTCTGCTTATCTTTAAGTTGACCACAGTAAAGAGCGTTATCAGGAATAGGTAGATCAGTTTTGTCATATTTATCTTCAGGATTGACTAATATGATATAGACCCCTACCTGATGGACCATCTATCAAGGTTTTCCATCCACAAATTCCATATGTCAACATTGTTAGGATAGACCAAGATGGTAGTCCATGCCCCTGTATGGTACATCCTAAAACACCATCCCACTTGTTACCCCTGTTGTCCTTTATCCACTCCCCATGATCCATCCAATCAACAAATAAAGAGTGATTCATTAACAAATTTAGCACTTGCCACAATATAGTAATCAGTGCTACATTTTGATCCATAGTAACCAAGAAAGAGTAAGACTACTTGACATGAATATCAAGATTGGTATAATTCTTAGACCACACATGCCTACTCACCATCATCATCACTTACATACCACCTTAACAACACCTCCATCTTCACATACTCCCCATCACCACTATTCTCACTTGCATGCCACCCTCACCATCAGTTGTGCACACACTCTTCCCATATCCTAATGATATGTTCATCAATGAGCAATGCAGTGATAATGAGTTTCCAAAAGAACATTTTGATTCTATCATGGATTTTGGAATTCCAGATTTTCCTGATGGTTTTCATAATAGAATCATTATAAATGCAAGAGAAGCTAAAAAAAGTTCAATAGATAAGGATAAGCTGATTTGGTACTAAAGTAACCATTTCTATTAGGATGCTAATGTCTTTCACCATATTTTCCACCTTTGAAGGGAAAGTTTTGTGAACTTTATTATACATATATCATGGTTACAAGCTTAAAACCACTCACCTGGAGTTACTAATTAAATTAATTTCTATTTGGTGGTTGAAGTGCCACACAAAAGATTATCTTGTCCTATAGATAAAATTTAGAGGTATTTATAAGTAGCCTACCCTTCACGCCAATAAATAGGAGAGGGGATTGCTTCCTCCTTTGGAAAGTTGATTGTACTTTCCAATCAACTTTTTCATGAGATGGTTGAAACATGAGGGCTGTTACCTTTTTCATTCTATATAAAGATGGTCACTGACATTAATTTTCTTTTTCCTTTGATTACCACCATTGATCGCCTACTTTTCCCAAATTTTGGCACCACCACCGCTCAACACCTTTTCTTCCTTCTTGCTCCAATTCCTACATTGAACACCCCCTTCTCACCATTGCAATTGCTATTGTTGCCTCCCAACGATAGTAGCTACTATTGCTTAGAAAGAAGAAGGATGTGGTGTTGTTGCAAGAAGAATAGGTAGGCTATAGCTGCTATTGCTGCTGCAACTGATAAGGAGCTGGAAGGATCTATAATTGTTAAGGAAAAAAAAAGGAATACCAAGGAAAGATGCTGCTGCTACTGCTTGAGAGAGTGGAGACTGCTATTTGCCTATTGCTACCATCATAGGGGCTATAGTTGACGGAGAAAGGAAAATAAGGTAGGGTTTGCCCTTCTTGAATCCACTCTTGATGCCCATGATAGCATTGGCATGGATAGAGCCAAGGATAGATTGTAGTTAGCTAGAAGCATGTAGCAAGGTGGGGAAAAAAAACATGTGCTTGTGTTTAGAATGTGGTCATCATTATTAAGGGACTCTAGTGTTTAGAGTAGATCAATTATCCAAAACATTTCTTGATCAGTAAAGCAACAGCAGATTCTTGATCAGCTACTAATGAAAAAAAGATTTCTTGATCAGCTTCATCATGATAGTATTGGCATCATTTTTTTTGTTTGAAAAGGTAAAGCAGTAGCAGTAGATTCTTCATTAGCAGCTTGAGCATATTCTTAAGCAGCAACAGTAGATGCGACAGGTTCAGCAGTAGCTACTGCTATGAAAAAAAAACTTTTGAAGAACTCACCTTTAGTAGAGGCAAGTTCCTCTTGAGTATAACTCACCTTTACAAAAGGCAAGTTCTTTTTTAAAGATCGCAAACTAAACTCGCCTTTACTAGATGTGATTTTCATATGGTTAGTTATGAATTACAATCCTTAATAAGGTAATTAAGGATTATTAATCCCTAATTACCTTATTACAGAAAATTCTTCCAGCTACAATTTGTTAGATTATCCAATTGTCTAGGTTCTTCTATTTAGCAATATTTGATACTCTACACCTCTGAGTCACTATTCTCGAGAAAGAATCCAAAGCAAATCAATAATTGACGGAAGGCATTTTCACATGTTTTGAAAGTCGTCGGAAATCGTAGTATAGTCGTGCAAAAACATTCATCAAAAAATGATTTCTAAAGATAACGAGACTTTGAGTCCTGGTCGTTCATCTCTGGGAGGCGTTTGTTTTACTTTTGAAATCGATCTTTTTGCTGCTCTACTTTGTTTAGAATCACATGCTGGTTCGTGATTATTACGTATTTAGCTACGACATGCTTAGTTGCAAGAATATTAGGAGTTAGAAACAGGAAACTTGAATCACACAAATATGATAGCAATCAATAAGCTCATGGTGATTTCACAACATGGAGATATATATATATAAAAGCATTTTTCATTCATTCAATGGGAGAGTTGTTTGCAACAAGAACTTTAGAGGAAAGCTTATACATAAATGCTTGAAATTTAAATCTATCTACCAGAAAATGACTGCATACAAGAATCAATGGGGAGATTTTGCATGCATCACTGGGGGAGAAGTTAAGACTACGTGACTAAGCAATAATGAAAGGAGTAAAAATCATGGAGAGCATAAACTAAATCTAGCAGAATAGAGGGCATTCAATGGTGGTCCCCGATGGCCTTGGAGTGGTTGAGAGGAGAATGAGGGGCGACCAATGTAGCTTAGGCCGACCCTTGGAGAGAGGGAGGAGTGATCCAGCATCCCAACATGATGTCCACCATGGTGGTGGTAGTGAGCTCGTGGAGGTGGAGTGGCTAGCTAAGTGGAAGTGGGCGTGAATGGCACCAATGGAGTGAATTTGTGAATGGGTTCAAATGGCCACCCCTTAGGTCTTTTTATAGACCTAAGGGAAGCTTTCTAGGGAATTATGGAATTCTCTAGAGAGGCCTATGGTGGGAGCTTGTGGGATAGTGAGAGAGAGAGGATGGGTGGTGGTTTTTAGATCCACCAAATGTGGATCTAAAAATTGAATGGCTCTTGGTTGCTAATTTTGGCAACCAAGGCAACCACACATGGTAGAGAGTTCTAGAGAACTCTAGGCTAGGTATTTTTGTGTGGATGGTGTGTGTGGGTCGAAACTTAGTTGGCTAGGTTGATTAGGTTAGGTTCTAGTGGGTTTAGGTCAAGGTATGTCTCAAATTAGGGTTACAAACCCTAATTCACTAAGGTAAAGTGCAATTAAACTTAATACAAGTTTAATTGGGTGTGTGGAAACTTAATTGAGATTAAAATAACTCAATTAATTTAGGTCTACGTCAACTGGACTCTCATTGAGTCCAATTGGACAGTGTGTGCTGAGATCAGGGCTCAATTGGACTCAATGTGTCCAATTGAATAGGCTGATGGAATTAACTAAGATCCAAGTCAATTAGGTTTAGTGAGGACCTAATTAGGTCCTTAGGGAGGTCTATAGGTGATGTACTAGGGTTAGGGCACCTTAATTTAGGTTCCTATGGGGTTGGAATTGGGTTTAGGGACCTAGAGATCCAAGATAAAGGCTTAAATCTCAAAACAAGAACTGGAGGATAGTATCAGACGTCTAATAATAGTGTCAGACGTCTTATACTCAAAAATCAGAAGTCTAGACTTGTTGTCTGGTCGTCCAATCAAAGTCAGGAGGGATTTTGGGTTCTATTTTGGGTATTCTGCATAAATTGGACGTCTAACAAAGTGTCTGGACATTTAATAACACTGCAGAAGTGAGTTTGAGGTGTGTGGGAGATGGCTAAGGGTCCTGGTTGTCCTATAACTTATCTGAACGTCTAGATAAGGGTTGGAACTAGGGTTTTAGGGCTTCCTAAGGTGTTGTGACCTAATCTAAGGGTGGCTAAGGCTTGTGGAAGTCTCTAGGCTATCCTAGGGCTAGGATGGACCTATGCTTTTCACATTTTATTGCTTTATTTATACTTAGTAGAATAGAAAACCTTTAACCCCCTCACATTATTGTTCCTATATCTAAACTAAGCCTTCTACTCCAGCTCTGCTACAACTCCCGTTATTCCTGATCCAGCTCCAGATCAAGCTCCTAATCAGCTTATTCCCTGCAATTGACATAACATACTTAATTAGCACATTATCACATTATTTCATGCATAGCTAAAGAAGAGCAGTAAAGATGCATATAATGCATATGTATACATGAGTAGCCCTAACTTATGCTAAGTCCTAGCTTAATCTAGGTCAATTAAGACCTATGATTGCTGCGCAATCAACAATGTGATGCCTATTAGTCAAAATTGCAATGAAATGAATTGTAGAGGCTTTTTCCTTTGAAAAGAAAACCATTAACTGCATTACTTATGATTATAGTAGCTACATCAGGGTCATTATCTGGAACATGGTTCACATTGGATGCTTACATCCCAAAATAGAAAGGTCACTAAGCAAGTTACAAATAAAATTAGCACAGAACCAAGGCAGTAGTAGAAGAACATCATAAACATATATTTGATGCCACCTCCCTTAGGCATGATACTGATTTCATTGTAAAGGTGGTAATGTAAAAGTATTGTTCATTGCTTTTTTAGTTGCATAGGATATATCCCAATTTAACATATCTATACCAACACAAACTTTCAAAATATCATGATTACATTGGTCCAAATAATGCAGAAATATTGAAACTTACATGGGAAACTTTCATCCTCAAAGTGAGAACTATGGATGCTCCTCCCACTAGTACCCTGGGAACTCATGAAAGCATAACAAGTTTTATATTAAAAGAAAGTTATGCTATAATTTCATCTTTGCTTTCGAGGGAAAAGATTCTAGTTCTCTAAAAAACAAAACCAGTGTCCAAAAGAATTCAAAATCAAATAGCACCCAAACACCATGTCAAGAGCAACCAATATCATGCACTTTGAAGAGGGGTGAAAAAAGAAAGAAAATCAAAACTTCTGCGGTATCAGAGAAAAATTAACCATTTAAATGTCACCAAGAACATTATTTTTCATTAGTTTCTATTTTATTTCAACCAAAAAAAAAATTTAAAGCAAGATCAAACTTCGGGTTTTACAAAGCTAAGCATTAAGTTGATTCATACATATGATGCCCATTAATTTAGGCTGCAGATTTCTACTTATATTTCTTACAGAAGCCTATTCATTTTTTGTTGCTTTTGAAACATGTTATAGTTCCTAAAGGCTATTACTTTTGGGAACCTTTGATTTAAACTTGGACTGCACAAAATAATGTGATTGGAAGTTTTGTAGTTACCTTTAGAAAGCTTATCAAAGGATGCCTAAGAAATTATTAAGAGTGTATAAGGAAACCTAGCTGAAATAAAATTGAAGGTTTTGCTCTTCCTGTCAATTCCATCAGCAAGTTGTTGTCTATCAAATCCTTCAGTATGTTTGTTTAATTCAGAAATGGGGTTCTTTTATGTTGGAATTATTTTGTACAATTTTTCCACGGTTTAAGTTAGAAGAATAAGAGATGCACATGAGAAGAGGCTTATATCACAGACAGAAGTCAACACATCTTAATTTCAAGTAGTGTACATTTCAGTAGGATTCTATTATAGAAGATTCTTGTGCTTGAAAATAACATATTTGTTCTATGATATGTAAGGAATGGGTGGAGTAACATAGTTAAGACTAAATCCCGTCAAAACATTCCTTGGTGAACTCTTGTGGCACCTGGAGTGTAAAGGAAATAATCAGGTGCCATTGTTGTGGATGATCATAAAAACCAATTTAAGGAGTACATTGTAGTCCCAATAGTCTAGTCAATGAACTAATTTAACTTTTCAACCACCTCAAAAATTCATGGAGGAAGGGGGAAGGTTGGCCTTGATCGAGGGCATGTTTCGCGAATTAAAATTGAGGTTTGGAGGACCTGTCGTCGTAGCTCGCAAAACACATCTATCAAATAAAATTTATAACTGAAACTTGAAAAGTGAGTCCTGGGTCGAACACGGGGAGGTAAACGTTTGGTTTTATGAAGTTCATGTTTCACTTTTATTTGTTTTTGTCATTTTTATCTTTTCTAATTTTTTTATATTTTTATCAAGCAAGAGATTAGGTCTACGAAAACTTTATCTACTTGCAAAAATATAAGAGAGAGAGGGAGAAAGAGAGAGAGAGAGAGAAATAATCATCTATTCATAAAGAATTGCTTGTTACAACTACGAAAGTGAAAAATCTACACTACAAAAGTGAAAAAGATAGAAAGAGGTGAGAGAAATCCCCCTCAACGGTCACTTGGAGGACGACTCCCTCTGACGTCGCTTGAAGGAAGGTGATGAGGAGCAGGACGAACGGGGACGGAGTCGGAGGATGGAGGATGGGGCAGGATGGCGTTGCAGTGAGGATCTTCTTCCCAAAGGGAGGTGATGGGTCGACCACGGGATGCTTCACGAATGGGGATGAGAGGAGGGAAAACTATTTTCTTGAGCTTGGGACAAGCTCTCTCTAGAGCCTTGGAGGTGGTGAGTGGAAGAAAGGAAGAGATGGTTTGGAATGGCGGTGGGTAGATCCTTTTATAGTGGAGGAAGAATAAATTCGCATTTGGGTCATTATTGACGTCCGTAATGTCGCTAAAGATCCCTGCAACTGTCGTTGAAGATCCGCCCTTCAATTCCTTTGCTGGTGCGTAGGGCCAATAGTGACAACTGCAAGCGTCACTAAAGACCTAACCTAAATGTCACTAAAAAAATCGTGCACACCCTCACTGGCATCGTGCGCTCCTCGTGCCGTGTTGCATGCTCGCGTTGGCTATGGTGCGCTGGTGCATGATTGGCGTGCAAATGCGCTCGCGTTGCATGGCCACTACCTTTGCTGCTGTGCTGGTGTGTGCATGTAGATCTAATTGAGAATTGGGGGGCTACAGGGATTTGAACCCATACCCCTTCTTTGGGTATAGCGCTTGAGACCAATGAGCTATGGAGGTCTTTGTGTCAAGAATACCTCATAACCATTAAAAAGGCATGGCATGCCACATGGCACCATCTAGGCTGTTCATCTTCTTTTTTGCTACAAAGGGTGCCACGATGCTTAGATCAAGATGATTCCGCTTTGCCAGATTGCGATCGTCATTCCAAATCCATCCGAACAGTCGGATTTTCCATCTGAAACCTGTATGAATGTTGCATTGCCCCCTGGCCGTTGAACTTCCTCGAACTTCGTGTTATGCTACTAGACTCCGATTTAGATGATTTCGAAGGCGTTAGACTCTGACCGTCATCCTAACCAGATCCGTACAGTTCGATCATCCATCCGAGGCCCTGGAATAAATCCTCTTCTCTCTTGACGGTAAAAAGGTCCTAATTAATTTAAAATACATACAACTACTCAAAATGTAGAATGATGCATGCTATGCAATATTTATAACATGAAATGCAAATCTAATCCTAGGAACACGCATGATTAGCCATTTTAACCTAAATAGATGTGTCTATATCATACCCCCATGCTTATCTTTTCTAGTCCCTAGCAAAATTAAACTACGTGCTATGTATAAAAATAGAATTAGGACTCCATCGCTTAGGCCTAAGTTATCTATTAATAATATAAAATTTCAACTAAGGTCCTGAACTATGAAGAGTTAATAGTACCCGGGTGTCTACCAGAATGCAGACTGTCCAAGTCCTCACCTTATTTGAAAAGTGAAGATATAATTTTTTTGTTTTTCTTCTTTTTTAATTTTTTTTGTACTTTTGGATTTGAGAGTTTCGGGATAACTTTCTATAGCTACAGACACGTGCAAGACTCGAAAAGAACTCTAAGTGCTAAGCATCTAGTGAAAAGAGTGAAAGACTCACTAGGCGGCCGTTAAAATGAACTTCAGGTTTCATGATCATAGGTGACCTTGCCTAGAGGTTTATCTTTCCAAATGGTAGCTTTCTCCCTACTTCTTCTATTTATGGGATCAATATAAGGGCGAACCCAGTGTATATCTTCTCGATTTATTCTAGTTCCCTGCTTCTTCCCTAAGTGTTTTGGGAATTATTGTGCATTTTTGTGAGCTGGGCTCTGGACAACCGGCTAATGGGTTGTTACCCACGACAACTTGCAAACCATACTCGTGCGATGAAGTGTGATTTTATTTGTTTATTATTTTTTTATTTTCTCCTTTTTCTATGTTTTCTTTTCTTCCTTTTTTTTTCTAAGTAGGTGGCTTCCCTGATCTAAGATTTACCTAAAGGTAGTATGAAGAAAATGGTCTTGTGGCTAGGCTCTGGACAATCGGTCGATGCGTTGTTACCACCAACAACTTGCCAGCCATACCACCCTAGACGGTTCATTAGCTACCTAATTTCCGAAGAAACCGCTGAAAAGTGAGTCAGTGCAAAAAGTGTGTAGATGTTTAGGCTTAAAGTTCCCTTAAATCAAAGGGAGGGTTGATAACTCGTATACTTATTACCCCAATTTATTGACCAGTTTAAAATAGAATTACTTGGCGAGGACTCGAGATTAAGTCCACATTCAAGTGGACACCCGAGCTAATTAAGCCCGAAGACTTGAAGAGTCTAAGTACTTAGGTCCTATTGTATCATTTCCTAAAGTTAATAAATTCCAAATGCCTAAGGTCTCTTCTTCTAATTTCTTTATTTTTTTGTCTTTTTGAATTTTTAATTTTTTTTAAAAGAAACTAAAAGAAATTCTACGGAGTTAACAAAATGATTTCAGGAATTAATTATCCACCCCACCATGCCTAAATGATGCAATGTCCTCATTGTAAAAATAAAGACATGAAAAGGGTAGAGTAAATAGAATATTACCTTAGTATCGTGAAAATCCAATCAACTCTGCAGAGAGAAGAGAGTATACACACGTGCTAAATTTATTGCCTTCAGCTAGTCATAACAAACATACAAGGAAAAAATTGAGAATTCACAAGTACAGGTCAGAATCAAAATAAAAATATTGATCATAGGACCTGCCAGTAGGTGTCCATAAATGTGGACCAGATTATGGTGCAAACCTATGCCTTAGGGTTGAGTGGTTCTAAGGTTCTAGATGAAAATCACCCAGAACCTAAGATTATTGTGTTTGCGAGGTCGGGCCTGTGGTTTTGTGGTGTGCAATCCAAGACAAAAGTGTCGGACAACGGGTAAAGATGGTTCAATTGGTTCGGATGTCCTCTTAAAGTTTAGCTCAGAAAAATAATCAGTTATTCCAAGATTGGGTCGCACATCAAAGGTATCATATGGGTCCTAGGTCAATAGGTACCCTTATATCCAAAATCGTATTTCCCTCAGAAGTAGCTTCCCAAATTTTCATTTCCACATTTCTACCCTCTAAAATCAATGTTCCTAGGACCTCCAAATCATTGTACACCCCATCTAAAGTACCCAAGTCCAACAATTGTGATTGAATCAGGATTGACTTGGGTTTGGTGATCTCAAAAATATCATCATTCAACTCTTTAGGGGGTGATTGAGTAATGGGGCTACTGATTGAATCATCAGGATTCAGATCATCCAAGTTAGCCCTAGCATGAGCAAATTCCTAAATTATCGGGGTGTTATGGTTCATCAGATTCCTCAGGCTCGTTTGTCTCACTAAAATCATCTTCCTTATGCTCAAGTAAGACTTCACTAAGAGATTCTTCACCCTCAAAGTCAAAGAATTCATGATCCTCCTTTATATATGTCTCTAAATCGATTGTCATTTCCTAGTTCAAAGAGACATATTTTTCCTCGCTCCTTGGCTCGGGGATCTCGGGTGAATCAATCAGTTCATCCTTAATTGGTTGCTCTAGACCATCTAGGTCATCCCTGGTCTCAGAAAATGTATCCCCATTGACAGGCGCCTGAGCGGGTTCAGACATTGGCACTCCTAAAAGGGGTTCATCTTGAGAATCATCCCAAGATTTGACTAGGGTAACCACAAATTTCATCCTCAACCTTGATAATTTCCCAAGAAGAAACTCACCCAAGTCCCTATCCCTAAAATTTTGGAGCAAATCCAATAGAGAACTATTAAGTTCATCAATCATTTTGATCATAGGCTCCAATGCTTCAGTGCATGGTGTTGGCTGAGCTTCTAAAGATTGTATAGTGTTCCTCAAATTAGCCAACACCTTATCCTATATCTGGTTCACCCGAACTAAATGGTTCGGTTCAAGTTTGGGTGGGTTTGAGTTAAATCTAGAGGAGTCAAGATATCGAGGTTCTTGGGTCCCTCCCTGAAAGTAGGTCATTCTAGGTTGTTCAAAGCATGGTGGCGACCTATATTCAGTGGAATACTGGGGAGGGTAGGTGTTATAATCATTATATCCTTCCTGATTGTAGATCGGGTTGGTTTGGTCATCAAAGGATGGAGATCTATAATCATTGTATCTCAAGAAGGATAATAATCATAGTCTTGTTATCCAGGGTTAGGCCTTGGACACTGAGGTCCGGATTCATATCCCCAATCAAAGTTAACCTAACTAGTGAATGGGTAATTACAAGTCAAGTCGGGATAGTAATCATCTTGGGGATAAGTGGTGGTAGGAGGATAGGATGTGAAATGAGTGTAAGATGTGGAAGGATACATGGTAGAATAGGGGGAAATCAAAAGAAAGAAAGGAGCCCAGTAATACAAGCAATTAACCCTGTCCTTAGGTGGGTTAGCCTAAAGACCTACAGACTCCCAGGACCTATCTTGAGATTATAAATGATTTAGTCTACTTTTATCCGGTCAATCTAACCAGTTAGAAGGAGAGACTGGGGGAAGGTTCTTCCTTTGGCTTGCACCTCCGGTTCCTAGTGTACCCCCCAGCCACAGTCGTTTGACACTACTCCCCTAGCTAGACATCAGATGGACCAACAGAAGCAGATTAATCAAAAAAAATCTCAGTCTGAGCCCTGAAGAGCGAATCAATCCTTAAGGCCAATGTCTACTCAATTTTAGTTAGGCTTGGGATGATCGTGCTTTTGGAATGTGATGGGCCCTTTAGATGGGTTGTACCTGATGGGAACATCGTCATGAGCCATAACTAGCTCAATTTGATCTCAGTAAGTTATTAAATGCTCCTACATAATTGGTAGAAAGCCTTAAGTCACTGCAAATCCATTCTAAGGAAAATACAAGAAAACAGGGTTAAAACTGTAATTTTACCATCATATCTTGAATGCAGAACAACCATAGGTTTCTTAGGGGTTAGATAAAGGTCAAATGGTCTTAAAAGTCTAACAAGTGGGTTAGAATAGATAGAAAAGGGTTTTCGCATGTTTTGAGAATTAAATGACTTCTGAAACCCTAAAAATAGACCTGCTTAATTAATTGATATTTTGGTCAAGATAAAATTCACCTAAACCCTCTAAAATTCATATAGAAATATTCTCTAGGGTTTGGTATGCTTAATTTGACCATCAGAACCCGTATTGACCCAAAACAGAGTCCTAGATTGACATTGCCCTAATTTGGGTTTCTGCATAAATTATCAGGTCAAACTTGGTCAAAACCTAAATTCAACTTCACCATTGGATTCCTTAGATCCAAATTAGGTTTGTACCAAAATTTGGGACCAATCTAAGATTGTCTTGACCTAGTTTGCAATTTGGTCCTATCTGATTCTTGTATCTCACACACATGCCCTCAAATTTCAAAAACCTTGCAGATAACCCCCCAGCTTTGTCATTGTTTTCACAAAAAGGTCTCTGCCACCATGAATCCTACTCCTACAAACTCTGGCAACCTAAATTTGGCATGTTCTCCTTGATTCCTTGACGAATCCCTCTCAGATTTGAAAGGGAAGTTCGTTAAGGAATTCCTTTCCTTTTGAGCCAATTCCCAAGCTCTCAAACCTTCCCAATCTCTCATGCGAATGCATGAGAGATTAGGGTATCTTGGAATTGCTATCTCCGACGAAGCTTTCCAAGCTTGGGAAGCTTGCTTCCCAAGCCCAAAACTCCCCCCAGAGGCCTATAAAAGGACCCCCAGATCAAACCGAAGATTCCACGCTCGAATTCGATTGGATTCTCCCTTAATTTCGTCTCTCCCCATCCAGCCAAAGCTCCTCGACGTCTGGCGAGCTCCTCCGACTCCATCCTTCATCCGTGTGAAATACCAGTGGCGGATTTATCTCCCTCGCTCCCATCCTCCATCTTCCTCGTCAATTCCTTCACACAGGAGCACTTTCTTCTCCGACGCCAACCATACCACAATCGACGTCGCCTCGACTCCCCGTCGTCTGCCAACTACCCAGATAAGTCCCCTAACTCCTCTACTTCACTTTCATCCCAACCACACTCAATTTCGACCGTCGTATCACATCGACCACCTTCACCTTCCTCCTCTTCGACCAGACCTCCAACGAGGCTCCCCGCTCATTCCACTACTCCAAACACCTCACCGACCACCTCACGACCTTCGCCACACCACCCTCTTCAAAACCCCCATCCTATTTCACACTATTACGCCCCAAGCTGCTACACTAAACAACCCACCTCCAGACCACCTTTGCAGCTGGCCACCACCACCCACACCCTCGCCGCATCCTTGCGAAGCTCCTAAACCTAGTTAACAAGGTCGAGAGGCTGTATTCTGACTTTCAGGTAGCAGGTCCTCCACTGCCATTGACGAACCTTCGAGCGAAGCCGGAAGCCTTACTCTAACATCTGCAGACCCCATGCGAAGTCCCAGGCTCAGCGGAGTGTCTCCAGGATCACAACCCTAGGAACCAACTTGGTCCTTTAACTAGGCCTTTGACTGTAATCACACGAAGCAGCAACTGCAGCTGCACGTAGAGGAAAGGCGGTGGATAGTCCCACCTCAGAAGATGAAGAGCACCTACAGCCGCATAAATTGATTTTGTCACTCAAGTGGTTTGCCTTAAGTCACAGGGGTGAGGTCTCTGCTCCACTCACGTACCTCGCCCGCGACACCTTACATGCAGGTTTGGCAGATCCGTATACCCGCCTAATCTAAGCACTCCTCGGCTGCCACTCATGGCTGGCAGCCCTGGTTTCGGGTGTGCACTACCCAAATACTCGATAACTCGAGGCCCTGAGAGGGTGAATCCCAGAGAGAGAAGGATAGGAAAACATGCGGGAGCAGGGGGTTTTGCTCTCAGGACCAACGACCAACACTTAGCCATTTAAGGAACCTCCCCCTTGTGCATGAAGAGAAAGTAGGAGAGGAAGCCAGAAGGGAAGAAGAAGAGAGAAGGCACAGCCGCAGAAGAAGAAAAGAAGAAGGAGAAACAGAAGAAGAGGAAGAAGGAAAGCAAAGAAGAGAGAAGCTTGAGAAGAAGAAGAGAAGGCACAGAGAAAAGGAAGAAGAAAAAGAGAAATACCATTGAGCAGGATAAGCCGTCTGACTGGCTGAACAGACATCTGAGCTTCATTTGAAGTGCACTGTGCACTTATCCTACGTGGCATTTAATTACTTAGTACTACTGAGTTATTTGATATAATTGTGAGGGATAATTGGTGATTCAAATCACCATTTTACCCCATTCTTTTTTGCATTATCTGACATTCACTTTCATTCATATTTGCTTGGAATTCTATTGATTATATATTTGTGTTGAATTGCAATCTTGAGAAGCATTTTTGCCAATTGCTCCCTGTGTTCGACCTCAGACTTTCATTCGAGTAATAAATTATATTTGTTTTTTGTGCTAATTTGACCTATACTACACGCATTGATTTTAAAACCTGTTTCAGAGTGATCAACATTTTGGCACCGTTGCCAGGGAGCAATGTGCAATTTAGATCTCTTGATTGCAATATCAGATTTGGTACTAACTTGCTCTATCCCTTTTAACTTTGATCTATTTCAGGGGATTCATTGAGGAAGATCAATCGCACATCAACCACCCAAGGGGCTGGTAAAACACAAATCCAATCTCTCCTAAACCCCTCATTCTGAAAATCTAAAAAAAGAAAGAATCAATTAGGGCTACTTGCATTCTATTCTTAGATAAATCATCAAGTTGCCTAATTTGATACATTTTGATTAGAGAACATCCAAACCCTGATTTGTGCACCTACTTAGAGCTTAAGGTATCTAGGGCTATCACCTTCTTGCTTGAGCCCTAGTTACCACATTTGGACAAAATTGAATTGGACCAATCAGAGGCAATTAGGGTTTCCAGTTTAGGGTTTTAGAGACACACTTGCTTAATCAAGAATTGATCTTCCCAAACAGTGTGTGCCTAAGCTTTGGTTGAATTGATCTATTCAAGTAAACCCTAAAAATCAAGCTCTTAATTTTATTTTAACACTAAACGAGGGACCTAATTTTTTTTCAAAGGAAAAAACAGGTGAAGTTGACCCACCTTGTTGGGTTAGCCAATCTTCAAATTAAGTCACTTTGCACAAAAACATCTTAAAGTTCAAGTGAAATCATAAGCACCTTGCTCTTAATCTAAAACCAGTATACTTAAGAGGTCAAGTCCCCATTCTGGTCTACCTAGATCCTCAGTGACAAGAGAGGTCGGGTGGGGGAAACCCTGTAACTCGTGGGGGTGCTCTACTGTGTAGGGGTCTTCGCGGGACTCTCCCTCTCTAGCTGCCTAGGTAATTCTTAGGTGGATGGCTTTCTGACTAAGGAGTATCATCTGCCCCGAGCCTCTATAGCCATCCAAAATTTTTGGGTGTCTTCATTGGGTCCATCACCTGCTATCCCTCATCTATTCTATCGGTGCATGTTTGGGAGGAGGTCCTTAAGACCATCCTTGAGGCCTCCATTAGATATTCACTCTCGTTGAGGTCGAGCCTCGACTTTCGTGTTTGTGCAACAACCTCATCACATTGACATATCCTGTAATTCATAACCTACTTCCCCTTCATTAGCTATGGATCACCAAGAAGATCAGCCTAACCTTAAGCAACAATTCCATGATTTCCAAAATCAAATCAATGCCATCATCAACCCACTACCGTGTCCTCAAATGCGAGATCACTATAATCTTGCAGCGGTGCAGATCGAACCCCGAATCAACAATCCTATGGGAGGACCCGAGGTAGATCTCAAGCCTAGCATGTTTCATATGACCCCAAAATTTCATGGCTTGAACTCCGAGGATCCTTTCCAGCACATCAAAAACCTAAAACATCTGGCCCACACTTTTGGGGCTGATGTACAGAATCGGGATGAATTACTCCTGAAACTCTTCCCATTCTCCCTGGCTAACAAAGTCTCTCACTGGTTTCAAACTCAATCACACACGATCAACACATGGGGAGAACTTCAAATTTCCTTCCTGCAAAAATTCTACCCCATTGGTCGTACAAACACGATGCGGCACGAAATCATGCACTTCTCCCAAGGAGTGGGAGAATCTTTACACGAGGCTTGGGATTGTTTTCTAGATCTCATGAGTAAGTGCCCTCATCACGGAGTTCCGAAGTGAGAACAAGTCCAATCCTTTTACCATTGACTCCGTGAAGATATCAAGCTCTTTATCAATGTAACCTGTGGTGGTAGTATCATGGGTCAACATGAGGACACATCTGGGAAATTCTCGAGAACATGTGTGAGAACTCCCTGAACAATAAGTCATTAGGTGCGTACGACCGGACATCCACCCGTGCATTGACAAATAATCAGGGGGTACACGAATCCTGAGGCCTTTCCACATCTGTTGATTTGGAGTTGGTAGCCAATCAATTGGACAAGGTCTCCATTATTGAGAAAAAGGTGGACGACATCACTCGTCATCTACACAAATCCACCTCTGCACCTCAAAGCACATATGCGCACCCACCCATGGGAAGGGAGGCTACCCACAACATCTACCACTCCCTGGGAATGGATGCATATCCACCCCCGTCTGATTATGGCTTCGGAGGCAACAACGGGTTTGCCTACCTCATTTGGGGGAACTCTGAACCTGCATACCCTGATTATCTCGGAGTTCCTCAGACCTGCAAGGATCTTCATGTCGTCTAGAATAATCCTTTCTCCAACACTTACAACTTTGGAAGGCGTAGTCATCCTAACTTTTCATGGTCGAGAAATAACTCGAATCCAAGACCTCAATTCCAACCCCGACCACAGGCTCCGCATCCTTATCAACCCACCCAACCAAGGCCCACTCAAAACTTCCAATCTGGACCACCTAAAGAAGATCATACCTCTTTGATTCTCCAGACCTTGGTTGACATGCAGAAATAGTACAAAGAAGAGATCTCTGAGTTACGAAATCAATTGGCCCAACTAGCAAGTGCTCACCAGCCTGGTGCACTTCCTTTGCAGCCTCTTCCAAACCTGAATAACGTGCTGAACCAAAGGCACGTTATGAACTCAAATCAAGGCCAAGCTCACTTTGTTTATCAGGCCCCTTTTGCTCCATCACCTAATAGGATAGATGCTTCAACTTCATACTCGGGATTTCAACAGCAAAAACCTATTTTGCCCAACCCAAACCAAAATCAGGCAGGATTAAATTCCGTCACCACCCATAGTGGCAAAAAAACACAAGACCCACCCTTTCCTAGCCACAACATGCCTGAGACTGTAAACTCTAACCCTAGATTGGTCGTCCAAATAGAGGAACCATCTAAGGTTCCATTTCCCGAGGCCTTGACCAAGGGAAAGAGGACAGCCAAACCTGTAGCACCTGAGGAGGACCTGGTTAAGCTCTTTGAGCAAAACCATATAAACATCCCCTTGATGGATGCGATTTGTCACGTACCGTCTTACGCACGATTCCTGAAAGACGTGTGTACACCTAAGCGTAAGCCGTGAACCAAAGGTAGGAACCCAATCGTACTATCAGAGCAAGCCAGCTCTGTCATTTTGAGCAAACTCCTGCCTAAGGCAAAAGACCCAGGCACCCCTCTGATCTCCTATGCTATCGGTGATATACAGTTTGACCAAGCCTTACTAGACCTAGGAGCTTCCATAAATTTGATACCTACATCCCTACTAGACTATTTTGAGGAATCTGATTAATCGATAGAGATGACTTTGCAGTTAGCAGATCGATCTATTAAGTCACCAAAAGGAATTCTCGAGGATGTCACAGTTAGGGTAAATGATTTCTACTTCCCAGTGGATTTCATCATCTTAGACATGGATGCTCCTAAGAACTTGAAGACACCGATCATATTAGGGAGACCCTTTCTAGCCACTGCTAGGGCCAATATTAATTGTGAGGAGGGCAAAATTGAGTTAAAATTTGGGAGCAAGATGCTGAAGATCGACAGCTTTAAGGCCCAACAAGGAATTAATTACAGGGTTATAGAATAAATTTATGATATCGAGGCCGTGGTTGACGATCTATGTATCAAGGAAAACCCAACTATTTCTGATCAGCAACAAGATCAAAACCCACAATTTGAGGAGCCTGAACCTACCTAGACACACCCATAGCTCCTTCCTTTGCTCTTGACACCCACCCTGAACCACCTGCTGCTATTAATAATCCTATTATGGAATTGAAACTCCTCCTTGGCCATCTCAAATACATCTTTTTGGATTCCAATTAGATGTTTCCTATGATTATCAACTCCTGACTCACACCTGATTAAGAAACATGACTGATTTCTGTCTACAGTAGCATCGAAGAGCCATTGGATGGACTCTCGATGATCTAACAGGCATTAGCCCCTCATAATGCACACATCACATCTATACTGAAGAGGGCTCACTACCATCCTGTGAAATGCAGAGATGCCTAAATCCAAACCTGTAGGATGTCATGAAAAAGGAGATCATCAAGTAGTTAAATGTAGGAATCATCTACCCAATCTTTGACAGTCGGTGGGTGAGTCTAATCCAAGTTGTGCCTAAGAAAGCAGGACTCACCATGATCACGAATAAAACTAGAGAAACCATACCGACCCGTATAGCGAACTCGTGGAGAGTCTGCATTGATTACAGAAGACTCAATTCCTCCATGAAGAAGGATCATTTCCCACTACCGTTCGAGAAACTAGCAGGAAATCGATTCTTCTGCTTCTTGGATGGGTACTCCTATTATAACCAAGTCATAATCCATCCTGAGGACCAAGAGAAGACCACCTTCACCTGCCCCTTCAAGACATACGTGTTCCGAAGGATGTCGTTCGGTCTCTGCAATGCACCTGCTACTTTTCAGTGGTGCATGCTTTCCATATTCTCAGATATGGTATGTGAATACCTTGAAGTCTTCATGGATGACTTCTTGATATTTGGAGAATCTTTTCATGATTGCCTCCTACACTTGGTCCAAATCCTCAAGCGGTGCATCGACGTGAATTTGGTTGTTTCCTGGGAAAAGAGCCACTTCATGGTACCTGAGGGAATTGTCCTGGGACGTCTCATCTCTAAAAAAGGCATCTAGGTTGATCGAGCTAAGGTAAATTTGATTTCCAAACTCCCTATGCCTAGCTCGATCAAGGACATCTGATCCTTTCTGGGGCACGTCAGCTTTTACCGTCGATTCATTCCTGATTTCTCAAAAATTGCACTCCCCCTCACTACTCTTCTCTCCAAGGATGCCCCCTTGGAAATCACTGAGGAGTGCAGTCAGGCGTTTGAGATCCTACGTGATCGAGTTACCCAAGCACCTATCCTGCAGTCCCCTGATTGGTCTCAACCCTTTGAGATCATGTGCGATGCATCTGATTATGCTGTGGGTGTGGTACTTGGGTAGAAAATAGATGAGAAACCCATGGTCATCTACTACGCTAGCAAGACACTTGACAAGGCTCAACATAACTACATAGTTACTGAGAAAGAGCTGCTAGCTGTAGTATTTGCCCCGGAAAAATTCAGATCCTATCTTTTGGGTTCCCATGTTATCATATACTCAGATCACACTGCAGTGAGGCACCTCCTCGTGAAGGACACGAAACCTCGACTAATCCGCTGGATCTTGCTATTGCAAGAATTTGATCTCAAGATTCGTGATAAAGCGGGAAAGCAGAATGTGGTAGCTGACTACTTATCCTGCCTTCCTTCTGACAGTATCGACCCTTCCAGATCCAGCACTGAGCACTTTCCTGATGAGCACCTTCTAACTATTAGTGTGGAACTTCCTTGGTTTGCTGATTTGGTAAACAACTTGTCATCACATCAGATCCTGCTCGATTGGCAGAAGGCCAAGAAAGACAACTTGCTTTCCGATGCCAAGTACTACATCTGGGAAGACCTGTACCTCTTCCGCATTGGTGCTGATCAGATCATCAGACGATGCATTCTAGAAGCAAAAATTTAGGAGATTTTGTCCTTTTGCCATGACCAGGCCTGCAGTGGACACTCTCCGGACATAAAACCACAGCAAAAGTCCTCCAGTGCAGCTTTTATTGGCCCACGATTTTTAAAGACGCATACAATCACCGTAAGGCATGCACTCATTGCCAAACCTTGGGCAACATGAACCACCACGATATGATGTCTTTATAGACCATTCTTGTATGCAAAATCTTCGATATCTAGAAGATTGATTTCATGGGACCCTTCCCTATCTCGGACAGCTTCGACTACATTCTTCTCGTTGTTGACTACGTGTCCAAATGGATCGAAGCCATCCCGACTCAAACCAATGATCATAAGGTGGTAATCAAATTCATTCATCAGAACATCTTTTCTCGATTCAGGATTCCATGTGCCATTATCTTTGATGGAGGGACCCATTTCACAGATGCTTAGTTCAGATCACTAATGACCAAATACAAGGTATCCCACCAAATCTATACTCCTTATCACCCTCAAACCAACGTCTAACTGAGCTATCGAATCAGGAGATCAAGAAAATCCTTTAGGTCATTGTCCGACCTGATAGGAAAGATTGGTCATCCTGACTTCCGGAGGCCTTGTGGGCTTATAGGACCACCCACAAGACCCAATCGGGCATGTCTCCTTTCAGATTGGTGTACTGGAAGGCATGTCATCTCCCCGTCAAGTTGGAGCACAAAGCCTATTGGTCTGTACAGAAGTGTAACTTAGATCATTCTAAGGAAGGAACCCACAGAAAGCTTCAAATGAGCGAGATCGATGAACTACACAATGATGTGTACGAGAACTCGCAAATTTACAAAGAGTGGGTTAAGGCCTTTCACGACAAGCACATCTCCAGAAAGATCTTTTGCCCTAGTCAGAAAGTCTTACTCTTTGATGCCAAACTCAAACTGTTCCCAAGAAAACTCAGATCAAAATGGATTGGACCATATCTTATTTGACAGATTTTTGGAAATGGAGCCATAGAAATCAGTCAACCAAGCCTTAATTCTGAACCTTTTATCGTGAATGGCCAGCGACTTAAGACGATCATTGAACTCACCAATACAAACTTGGCTGAGGTATCTTTTGATCTCCATTCTCCCTGAGTTCATTGCACCCGGCTGATGGCGTTAAACTCAGCGCTTAACGGGAGGCAACCCGTCATCTTGTTGAAAAACCCAATACCCTTCTCGACACATCTTATGCTGAACTCATATTACACTTTAGGGTTCGTCCATTAGAACAACCAACTTTACCTCTGGTACTCATACCCGAGCTTGAAATCGTCCGCAACAGTTACCCTGACCCGTCCACCCACCTAAACCTGTTCTAATGCATGATCTAAGCTGAATTCGACCCACCTAATTTAAAATGAGGACATTGTAAATCGTAGGCATGGGGGGGTATTAAAGTGTAAAATGCTATGAGAATCACATCACAAGAAAGGGTTTCATAAAAAAAAATACATATACAAAAAAAACCAAAAAATAAAAAATTGAAAAAGAATAAAAAAATGTAGAAAGAGGAGGAAATTTTAAGAATTAATTGTATATCATTTTGGAAGAGAGAAAGGGGAGGTAATATAAATGTCAAAAAGGAGCACAATTTGAAATAAAAAGAGATAGTCTTTAGTAAAAGATTAAAGAATCTACTTAGCTCTAGGCCAAATCAAAAGGAAAGAAATAAAAGAAATAAAAAGTGTTAAGAAACAAAAGAGATTAGTATGAACGCTGATCTTAGGCCTCTTGGGATTGTGTTTAGGTTTAAAAATTCAAGTATCCGTTAAGATCTGGATAGTCCTCAAGAGGTTGGGGGGAAAATGCGAAGCTTAAGTGTTAGGTCTAAGACTTAGGGATTATTCAACCTCGATAATTGACCTCTGGTTTACGGGACTCGATAACCTAAGTGCCCTAATCCACACACAATCTGGTTTAGTGCGCTTAATTATCAAAATCACGCAAATGTGTTAATTATGTTATGAAAAAGCTACCTAGATTAGGAGCGGCTGATCAACACAAGTTGATTTGGAAGAGTTCCTGACGCGGAGAGGTGGGACATTCCCGTCGAAGATGTGCAATAACATACCGTCTCCTCGGTGCTTGTCTCCTAGGATATCTAAATATCCTATCAGGGGCATGTAAGCACCTTGTGCTGGTTCAGATGCCATGGGTGACATTATCATAAAATATTGATTACCAAGGTTAGGATTTAGCTATAGAATGCCATGGGCGGGATTATAACAAAATCTCGAAAGCCAGGGTTCTGGGGGTTGCCATGGGCGGTGCTATCTCGAAGCATCGATTGCCAGGGACCCTACGAGGATTGATGGTGGGAGCTAAGAATCTAATACAGATCATGTTGTAAAGCTAATCCGAAGCTAGAAGAAAGGAAAGAAGATAGAGACAAAACTCTCCAAAAATAAAAAAATCTTCTGCCTCTCTCTTACAAAAATGCATTGCAAACTGAACCTGGGCTAAACATGTTTTAAGTACGGGTGCTTTAACCGCGGAGTTCAACAAACCTTAGGTTAGTTCCTGTGGTCCTTAGAAACCTTCGCAACAGATTGAGGCTAGAGCTGGTCAGGTCCGGATCTTGGTTGGTACTTGAGTACCTCTAGGCCTACTATTGGCATTCTGACCTAATCTACAAAAGAAAGCACATAGCAGAAATTTAAGCATAAAAAGGCATGGTCTAGAATTTAAGTTAATTCCATAAGATTTTGCTAAGGGACTAGCAAAAGTAGGCATGCAGGTATGATGGGAACATCACCATGAGCCATAACTAGCTCAATTTGATCTCATTAAGTTATTAAATGCTCCTACATAGCCACTAGAGAGTCCTAGTTCACTGCAAATCCATTCTAAGGGAAATACAAGAAAATAGGGTTAAAATTGTAATTTTACCATCATATCTTGAATGTAGAACAACCATGGGATTTTTCAGGGGTTAGATAAAGGTCAAATTGTCTTAAAAGTCTAACAAGTGGGTTAGAACAGACGAAAGGGTTTTCGCGTGTTTTGAGAATTAAATGACTTCTAAAACCCTAAAAATAGACTCGCTTAATTAACTGAGGTTCTGGTCAAAATAAAATTCACCTAAACCCTCTAAAATTCATAGAAAAATATTCTCTAGGGTTTGGTATGCTTAATTTTACCATTAGAATCCATCTTGACCCAAAATAGAGTCCTAAACTGAACTATGCCTTAATTTGGGTTTTTACATAAATTACCCAATCAAACCTGGTCAAAACCTAAGTTCAACTTCACCATTAGATTCCTTAGGTCAAAATTAGGTTTGTACCAAAAGTTGGGCCCAATCTGAGACTGTCTTGACCTAGTTTACAATTTGGTCCTATCTGATTCTTACATCTCACACACATGCCCTTAACTTTCAAAAACCTAATAGATAACCCCCAGATTTGTCATTGTTTTGAAAAAAAGGTCCTTTCCGCCATGAATCCTACTCATACAAACTCCGGCGACCTAAATTTGGCATGCTCTCCTTGATTCCTTGACGAATCCCTCTTAGATTTGAAAGGGAAGTTCGTTAAGGAATTCCCTTCCTTTTGAGCCAATTCCCAAGCTCTCAAACCTTCCCAATCTCTCATGCGAACGCATGAGAGATTAAGGCATCTTTAAATTCCTATCTCCGATGAAGCTTTCCAAGCTTGGGAAGCTACGTCCCAAGCCCAAAACTCCCTCCAGAGGCCTATAAAAGGATCCCCAGATCAAACCGAAGATTCCACGCTCGAATTCGACTGGATTCTACCTTAATTTCGTCTCTCCCCATCCAGTCGAAGCTCCTCGATGTTTGGCAAGCTCCTCCAACTCCATCCTTCATCTGCGTGCAATACCAGCAGCGGATTTATCTCCCTCTCTCCCTTCCGCATCATACTATACCCGCCGATGCCCTGTCCTCCGTCTTCCTTGCCAATTCCTTCTCACCGGAGCACTTTCTTCTCCGACGCTGACCATACCGCAATCGATGCCGCCTCGACTCCACGTTGTCTGGCAACTACTTAGATAAGTCCCCTAACTCCTCTACTTCACTTTCATCCCAACCACACTCAATTTTGACCATTGTATCACATCGACCACTTTCACCTTCCTTTGCTCTGACCAGACCTCCAGCGAGGCTCCCTGCTCATTCCACTACTCCAAATGCCTCGCCGACCACCTCACAACCTTCGCCAAACCACCCTCTTCAAAACCCCCATCCTATTTCACCCTATTACGCCCCCAGCCGCTACACCGAACAACCCACCTCTAGACCTTCATTTCTATCTTCACCAGCCACCTACGACCACCTTTGCAACTCCCCACCACCACCCACACACTCGTCGCATCCCTGCGAAGCTCCTGAACCTATTTAACAAGGCCGAGAGGCTGTATTCTGACTTTCAGGTAGCAGGTCCTCCGCCACCATTAATGAAGCTTCGAGTGAAGCTTAAAGCCTTGGTCCAGCATCTGTAGACCCCAGGCGAAGTCCTAGGCTCAGCGGAGTGTCTCTAGGATCACAACCCAAGAACCAATTTGGTCCTTTGACTACAATCGCACAAAGTAGCAGCTGTAGCTACATGCAGAGGAAGGGTAGTGGATAGTCCCTCCTCAGAAGTTGAAGAGCGCCTATAGTCGCATAAATTGATTTTGTCACTTAAGTTGTTCTCCTCAAGTCACAGGGGGTGAGGCCCCCGTGCCCCTCACGCGCGACGCCCGTGACACCTTACACATGGGTCTGGCAGATTCGTATAGCCACCTAATCTAAGCACTCCTCAGTTGCCACTCATGGCTGGCACCCTTATTCCGAGTATGCTCTACCTGCATACCTGATAACCCAAGGCCCTAAGAGGGCAGTTCCCAGAAAGAGGAGAGGAAAACATGCAGGGGCAGGGGGTTTTGCTCTTAGGACCAACAGCCGACACTTAGTCATTTAAGGAACCTCCCCCTTTCTTGTGAAGAGAAAGTAGGAGAGGAAGCCAGAAGAGAAGAAGAAGAGAGAAGGCACTGCTGCAAAAGAAGAAAAGAAGGAAAGCAAAGAAGAGAGAAGCTTGAGAAGAAGAAGAGAAGAAGGCATAGAGAAAAGGAAGAAGAAAAAGAGAAATACCTTTGAGCAGGATAAGCCATCTAACCAGCTGAACAGATGTCTAAGCTTCATTTGAAGTGCACTGTGCACTTATCCTATGTGGCATTTAATTGCTTAGTACTATTGAGTTATTTGATATTTTTGTGAGGGGTAATTTGTGATTCAAATGATCGATTCAATAACTCCGCAATTAATTTTTGAAATGGGGCGAAGGCGGGAGGAGGGCGATGGATGCTGGGCGGAGGGCGGCTATGGGGTGGAGCCGTCCAGGGCTGGAGCAGAAGGTGAATGGAGGACGTGGAGATCGAGGGCTTGGAGGAGAAGGGAGCGGATTTGGCAGGAGAGGTTCTTTGCTTCAGATGCAGACGAAGGGGGCATGTGGCAGCGATTTGTAAAAACCCCCTGATTTGCTTGCAATGCAGGAGTGAAGGACACAAGCGTGAGTCGTGCCCTAGGAGGATTTCTTGGCAGTCTCAGAGGGCAGTCTCGCATCCTGTCTGGAGGGTCAAGAATGAAGCTCGTCCGCCGCCGCCGCCGACTCTGGGTAGCCACACAATTGAAGTTGAGATCCCATCTTCGGAGGAGATCTCGACTGTAGAGATCACACTGAGAGGTGCTCTGATTGGAGAGATCATGGCAGGCAGGCTGTCAATGGCAATGTTTCAGAATCTGGTATGTTCCCTGGATCTTTTTTCTGCAGGCTGGAAGATAGCCATGTTATCCCAGTCTCGCTTCTTGGTGTATGATTTGGGTATGCTAGATGTGGAACGATTGAGGTTTCACTCAAGTAATTTCGAAGAAGTCAGTGTGATTTGGAGAATGGTCTCCCCATTTGATGGGGCTCTGTCTGAGCGCCCTCCACAAAGAGTGACCTCCAGGAGGATTCTCCTTGAGATCTATGGTCTGCCATTGCACTTGCGGCTAAAGGGGGTTGTCTCTAAAATGTTAGCAGGTTTTGCTTCAATCTGTGATGGTTCTGAAGTTTTGATTGGAGAGGGGGATATTAGGTCTCTAAAAGTCGAGGTAGAAGTTACAAATGCTGGCTCAATTCCTGATTCGATCACAGTCATATGTGGGGGCATTTCTTGGCTTGTTACACTTGCTGCTCTTGGACAGGTGTCTGGGCAGGCTGAATGTGGTCAAGATAAGTCGTCTGAGAATAAAATGAAGTCTGGAACCAACAGTGAGGAGAGAAATCAGAGTGACAGATGTGGACGCACTCCTCCTGCTGATGCTCCTGAAACCAAAAAGAGGAAGGACTGTCACTGTGCCATGGTTGAGGAACATCAGATGGGAGATGATGTTTCTGTTGCTGATAGCAGTCAAGCCATGATTATCAAAGAGGACTATTGTTTGGAGGCTGCTGAGACTCCAATGGCAGATTCTGAGATGAACTGCAGTATGGTAGTGGGCAGGACAGGGAAGGATTTGTTGATTAAAGAGCCAGCCCAGATGCAACTTGCTATTCCTGCTGATTTGCAGTATGGCAGTGGTTCAAATAAAAAAAGAGGTGTGGGTAGATCTCCATACATGTTGAGAAGAAGGAAGGAGTCCTTGCCTCCTATTGAGGAGCAATGTATTGCTAATTCCATTATGGTTGAATATGTGGGCTGCAAGGCCAATGGGGATCTCTCTAATGAGAAATGAGAGTTTTGTCTTGGAATGTGCGTGGGCTACGCAACAAACAGAGGACTTCATTGTGTAGATATCTCTCTGAGTGGGAGATAGACTATGCTCTTATACAAGAGACTCACTTGGAGAGGGAAAATGGTCAAGAATGGGAATGTTCTAAGCAACTGGGTCGTAATGATATTGCAGCTAAGGGTGCTACTGGTCGGTCTGGAGGACTGGCTCTTTGGTGGAGAAAATCTTCCATGTCAGTAACTGAAATTATTCATGATAGGTTTTTAATTTGTTGTAAATGTCAATCTCCTCAAGGAGATATGGAATGGTTTATTTCTTGCATATATGGTCCTTGTGTGGCAACAGATAGAGTTGGCTTGTGGGAGGAACTCTATGCAATGCAACAAAGAGTGCAAGAGACCCCATGGTTGTTTGGGGGTGATTTCAATTGCTATCTTTCTGGTGATGATAACCCGGATGGGAGAGTGGATAGTTCTACAGCTGGCTTCCAATTGGCTATGCAAAACATGGGCTTGACTGAATACCCCATCAGTGGTGTGGAGTATACTTGGAGGAATGGCAGTGGGCAGCTTTCCAAATTGGACAGATTCTTTGGCAGTCCTAGTTTGTTAGAGAGATATCAACTATCAGCTGTGTTGAGCCTTGATAGGCCGTTCTCTGATCACACACCTTTGGTTTGGGACAGTGGAGTGAATGCAGACACGGGATCTTACTTCAAATTCAGGAGATCATGGCTTAGGGAAGATGGATTCATGCAAATGGTTTCTCAGTGGTGGCAAAGCAAGGTTGTTCAAGGCACTACCACACAGTAGTTTGCCTCAAAACTGGCTGGTCTGTGTGAAATGTTGAAGGAATATGGGCAGGCTGTGAATCTGATTAGAGACCAGAAGAGGAGGGAAGCCTTGACAGTCATCAAGGATTTGGATCTGAAAGAGTGCAGGCTGGCTTTGAACCAACAGGAGCAGCAGCTGAGGTAGCAGATGCAATCAGTTGTGGGGGATGAAGATCTGAAAATAGAAATGGATTGGCGCAAAAAATCCAGACAACTATGGCTTAAAGAGGGTGATGCGAATATAAAATTTTTCTATCTTGCGGCCAGTGCTAGAAGGAGATTCAACCTTATCTCTTCTATTAAAGTTGAAGAAAGAATTATTACCTCCATTAAGGAGATCAGATCTGAAGCAAGTAAATTTTTTAAAGAAATGTCCAAGGCTGCTCCCAGAGGTTCTTGGAGGCTGGCAGCAATGGATTTCCCTTGTGTAAATAATGAACAAAGAGACATGCTTGTGTCCCCTATTTCTGAATAAGAAGTGCTAAAAGCTATTAAAGAATTAAATAATGAAGGTGCTCTTGGTTTGGATGGATTTCAGGTGTTTTTCTACAGAGAGCTATGGAATGTGGTTAAGGAGGATGTGTTAAAGGTTATTCACGAGTTTGAATTGGGCAACTCAGGATTTGAGAGGCTGAATAAATCTTATCTGTTTCTGCTGCCTAAGAAATCTTGTGCGGAAAGTCTTTCTGATTACAGACCCATTGCGCTATCTAATTCCATCTATCTTATTATTAGTAAGATTATTGCTAATAGATTGCGGGAGGTTTTAAAGGACTTGATAATGCCTGTTCAGTCATCTTTTCTTCCTGGGAGATCTTTACAGGAGTCATTCACTATTGCGCAAGAGATTGTTATGGGTTGGCATAGGAGAAAATCTAAGGCTTTCTTGTGGAAAGTTGATTTTTCCAAAGCCTATGATTCAATCTCCTGGTCATACTTGTGGGAGATTCTTAGAAGGAGAAAATTTCCACCTTTACTGATTCAATGGGTGAAGAGGTGCATTATGACAGCCTCTTTTTCCCCATTGATAAATGGTAAACCGTGTCGCTCTTGGATTCAGCCCCAATGTGGAGTAAGGCAAGGCTGCCCTATTGCCCCTCTGATTTTTAACCTTGCGGTGGATACTTTGGCTAGATTTGCTTGTAAACTGGCAGCGGATGGTTTTATAAGGGGGTATTCACTGTCTAATCATAGGGCTCTAGCCCCTGTACTTCAATATGCTGATGATGCTGTTTTTCTTGTGGAAAGGGGGAAGCGAGAAGCGCAGGCTCTGTTACATATGGTAAAAATTTTTGGAGAGGTTTCTGGTCTCAGATTGAATTGTAGTAAATCTTCCCTGGTCTGTTTTGGATGAATAGTGGGTTACAGAATGAGATCTCCACCATTCTTGGTACACCTGTGGTTCCACTGCTGATTAAATATCTAGGTCTGCCTCTGAAATGTTCTAAGATGAAGAAAGCAGATTGGTCTTTCCTCTTTGAAAAGGTAGCTACGAAATTGGAGGGCTGGAGCAGTAGATACTTATCAAAAGGGGGGAGGTATATATTACTGAATTCTGTTATCACTTCAATTCCCATCTTCTTTTTCTCTGTCCTTAAAGCTCCGAATTCTATTAGGAAAAAGCTGGAGGTGATGCGGAAACGATTTTTTTGGAAAGGGGCCTTTTTTCAACCCTTAAAGTGGGAATCAGTTTGCAAACCTAAGCAGATGGGAGGTCTGGGTGCTAGATCCCTCAAAGAATTTAATGAAGTTCTACTATTGAAGTGGGCTGTTCGATTGCTATAGGGGGAAAAAAAATTTGGACAGAAATTATCCAGGACAGTTATGGGAGTACCAATGATGAGATAAATCGTCTTAACCCACGTAAACCGTCCCCCTTTTGGTCTTCTGTGGTGCGGGCCCTGAAAGATAATTGGAATTTTTTCAAATCAGTTTTAGGTGATGGAAAAGGCTTCAAGTTTTGGCTGGAAAATTGGGTACATGGAGGAATGTTTAAAGACAGGTTCCCCCTTGCTTATGCTCTGGCTGCAAATAAAAATGCAGTGGTAGCCGATTATTGGGATGTGGATTCGGAGCAGTGGTTGTTAAATAATGGTGGGTGGAATAATCATGAAACAAGATCTCGTGTAGAGACTGAACATCTCATGCAAGAGCTTGCGGCTTTCAAACCCATGCCTCAGGAATATGATACATACAAATGGGAAGGTAATTTTTCTACTGCGGCTTCCTATGACAGGTTGATAATGTCCTCCAGGATGGCGGAAGACGAAGAAATGGGGAAAAAGCTATGGAAGTTAAAAATACCACTAAAGTTACAAATTTTCTTGTGGCTCTGCAGGAGGGATGGATTGATTACTGGAGATCTGAGGCATAGAAGGATGGGGACCCCCGCTCAGTTTTGTTTTTTATGTGGGCTGCATAATGATTCTAGTGTTCATATCTTTTCTTCATGTGCGATCACTGATTATGTATGGGGGAGAGTATGCAACGAGTCCTTACCCACTTGGGGGAATTTGTGGCGCTACCTTGTGGATGGGAATAAGCCTTATATACACATGGTGGCTGTGTTATGGGCTATATGGAGGGCTAGAAATGAGCGTGTTTTTCAGGAGACCCCAGTGTATGTGGAAAATATTGTAAATTTTTGCTGGTGTCTCATACAGCATTGGGAGTCGAACTTGTAAATATTTCTTATTATCAATAATAGCTCTCCTGGTTTGCTATCGGTGATTCGATAGCATTCCTTTCTTTCTCAAAAAAAAAAATTGTGATTCAAACCACCATTTTATCACATTCTTTTTGCATTATTTGACATTCACTTTCATTCATATTTTCCTGGAATGCTATTGATTATATATTTGTGTTGAATTGCAATCTTGAGAAGCATTTTTGCCAATTGTTCCCTGTGTTCGACCTCAGACTTTCATGCGAGTAATAAATTCTATTTGTTTTTCGTGCTGATTCGACATATACTACACGCATTGATTTTAAAACTCATTTCAGAGCGATCAACATTGCCATTAATGATTAGTTAAAATGTGTGTGCGAGCACAACTTGCAGACTCGAATAGACTAATTTAATATGATGATATTATTGTCAAAATTAGTATATTGAGTTAACCTAAATCGAGTCTACGCTAATTTCACAAAAATTTTAACCTGGCCTACTTGATTTTATCTTGGTCACTTTTAGGCCCAGGGTCAATCTCAGGGAGGCGGGGATTAGGAGATTATGAAGTTTCTACGCCTTTCCTAAAACATATCTCTTCCTTGCATTTATTATGTTTTTTATTTTTTCTACTTTTATGATTTTTGTGATAATGTTGTTCTTGAGGCACACCCTCAAAAATGAAGTCCTTGGCCTTGAGCCAAATGATCCTTGGCTTGAAGCCAACTTAGGGTTCCAAGATTGATCTTGTCACTCACAAGATCGAGTACCTGCAAGATAAGAATTATCTTTTCTCTTTTATGCTTTTTTTTGGTCCTTTTAATAGCAAGAATAAACGACAAATGAAAGCAAAATAAAATGCAAGGAAAGAAATGAAAAGAGATACTTAGCTTAGTATATGTATATATATATATAGTAGATATGCAAGTAGATATAGAATATATATAATTATATAGATACTATAGGGGTGGAGATGGAAATGGGGATGGGATGTAGCATGGTGTCAAGTTGGTCCACGTCTAGCAAGACGCAACCAATAAGACTAAGTGTCGCACGGAGTGTGGAGCGGATGTGTATGAGTGTGGCCAGAAGTGTTTGCTTTGCACGGGTATCGGGAAATATTCGCAACTATTGCGAATATTCCCACAATACGATGCACGGTGAAGGGGTGAGTGCACGGGTATGTGGGTAGGCAATGTGAGGTGAATGTGTGTATGGGAGAATGTGGATATGTGTATATAAGTATATATAAACATATAAGTGTATACAACTATATATATATATTTTGTATATATAGATATATATATGGGGGTGAGAGTGTGTGAGTATATATATATGTATACGTGTATGTGTATGTGTATCAGGGTGTGCAAGTGTGAGGGAGAGCATGTACGTCTATGTGTGGCTATGAGAGAGAGAGAGTGGGTGTGTGTGTGTGTCTGTCTGGGTGAGTGAGGGAGCGGGCGTGTGTGGAGAGTGCATGTGCACGCTGGAGTAAGGTGATGCAGCGTGCAGGTGCATGAGGGAGGGTTGCACCAGGCACGGCGGGCGGGGAAAGTGCAGGCACAACACGTAGGCACTGGGGAAGAGGCCGCAGTGCACAAGGGCTATGCGCTAAGGGGTGAGGTGCAAGTGCTGGGTGAAGAGCGCGTGCAGGGGATGACCGGGTGGAGGCGGTAGCGCTGAGGAGAGAGAGCGTGGATAAACCGGCTAAGCGAGAAGCTTGCCAGTGGCTACAGTGTCATGTTGACTATGCTGAATAGTGCGCTACAGTGCCATGCAGAGAGTGGTAACTGGTTGAGGCGGTGCAGCATGTGGGGATGCTGTGGAGCGCGCACATGCATGCAGAAAGGGAGCCTGAGGGGTCTGCGCATGCGCGCAGAGGCACTCGGAGGTGCTGAGCACACCGTGGCTCAGGCCGAGCTTCAGAGCTCAAAGCTCCGCTCTAATGGTGAAGGTGATGAAATAAAGAGAGAAAAAGAAAATAGAAATCAAAGTACAGCACGCAAATAAAAATCAAAATAGGGAATCCACCACGCCCACCTGCTCGCGAAGGAACTGGGTGGTGGTGGAGCTCACTAAGGGGTCTGAGACCACGGTGAGCTTCTCCTGTACACAATGTGCCTCTTCTCAACTGGTGAGAAGAGGAGCTATGATTGAGAGGGAGAGAGGAAGAGAGTGGCCGGTAGTGAGTGAGTGTGTGGTGTGCTAGTCTGAGGGTGGGAGAGGATGTGGATATGTGGGGGTGGAGATCGGCTGAAGCTCTGTAGGGGAGGGGTGCATGCTCCTTTATAGAGAGCGTGTGCCTCTCCCCATGCAAATGGACGGGTGCACAGCTTTATGTAATCACAGCCAGAAGGAGCAAAATAATAAAAGGATGGTGAATTTGCAATGCAAGCACACAATGAAGATGTTAATTATTATGTGTGTTTGAGATGAGATAGAATTGAAGTGGATTGAATGGTCATTTGTTCTCATTCTCTTCCCCTATTTAGAAATGCATGCAAGTGAATATTTACAAATGCAAGTATGGCTACATAAAATCATGGGTAATGCTAGGAAATAACATAAGATGACATATTTATAGGCGTAGCTTTCTATGCAATCATACCCCCATGCCTGTTTTTTGCTAGTCCCTAGCAAAACATTTATTTGTATCGTGTTTAGAAATGATCTTAAGCTAAAAATTTTGAAGCAACATTAATGTGTTTATCAGTTGGACATTGTAAGAACCAATTGCAGAGAAGACTACTAGTACTCAAGTCTTATATGGTATAGACCATCTCTCGACTAACCTGGGCACTTGATATTTAAACCTTAAGTGTGATTTCCATGACTCAGAGGGTTTTATCATACTCGAGAGCTAAGAGGTTATGGTTTGTGCATAGTGATGGATTAAGACCGATCATATGAACATTTAGGCTCAAGCCTAGGGTTTTACAAATTTTTAAGTCTAGGTTGGTTCCAGCTTCAGCTCATGTCTTTGGATTAACCCTCAAAAAATGATGGAAAAACTCAACCTTACTTTTATTATTTTTGTGGCTCAAAGCATATATGGTAGAAACAGGGCATTCATAAGGCACCCTAACAAACTTTTAGGGAGAAGAATTTACAGACTTTTGGAAGATATACTGACTTATTCACAAGATTTTTTTTTTTGAAACAAGTGTCAGTATATCTCCTACAAGTTTATTTGGAAGAGAACACTTATTTGGTGGGTGAGTACTTTTTGCTGGAAAGAGTTTTTCCTAAACACAAGGCTAAATACTGGGATAAAAAGTCTACTTGCGCACACAGGTAAGGACTCCACCTTCCCTAATGAACACTAGGGTTTGATCTTACGTTCACCTGGTCTTTCTTGATATGTGTAGTGTAAACCAAGATTACTTAGGCTCTCAAGTAGAAGCGAACCAGTGAATCCTGTACTGGTGACTCAGGTACAAGAATACATCCTAAATTAGGAGAGATTCTGATCTATCTTATCAATGCTCGAGTGAATTAAGCCAAAGCCTGAGCGAATCAAGCTTCTATAGCCCAAAAATTCTTCAAGGCAAAGGTTTAATATCCATAAACACTTATTGTATTTTTGTTTCAGCTTTCAGATCATCGCTAAATACTTTTTTTTTTTTTTTTGAAACAAATAGGCTATGTACGTATTTATAGATGGATATGTATAATGGATGTAGAAGCTACATGATACCCATATAATAACTAGATCCTATGGATGCCTATCCACCCCCCATGCCAAATGATGCTATGTTCTCATATGCATGCAGGGTTAAGCAAGGTCCAAGGGTCTTGGTACTAGAGCTGAGGTACGAGGTATACAGCCCAATAAGCACGGTGTTTCAGCTCCACGGGCAAATGACAAGGCTTCCCATAAACAATTCTATAAGGAAACATGCCAAGTGGAGCCTTGAAGGTGGTCCAATACGCCCAAAGTGTGTCACTCAGCTTGTCAAACCAATCCTTACAGTCATGCCGAACCATTTTCTGGAGAATTTGTTTGATTTGCCAGTTTGACACCTTAGCCTGGCCATTCATTTGAGGATGATATAGAGATACGATACGGTAGTGGACTCCGTATTTCCTCAGAAGTTCCCTAAAAGATGCATGGGTAAAATGACTTCCTCCATCAGTGATAATGGCTCGAGGGATCCCAAAGCGCACAAAAATGTGATCTTTGACAAATCGAGTAGATATGACATGGTCAATATGGCACGTTGGAATAGCCTCGATCCATTTCAAAACATAATCAATAGCAACGAGGATGTACTCGAAGCCATTGGAAGGAGGAAAGGGACCTATGAAATCGATTCCCTAAATGTGAAAGATTTCAATAGCTAGTATAGGTTGCAAGGGCATCATGTCATGACGTGACATTGACCCTGGAGACTGGCACGTAGTGCATCGTTTAGCATAATTGTGTGCATCCTGGTGAAGGGAGGGCCAAAAGAAACTACACTGCAACACCTTGGCTACAGTTTTCCTCCCAGAGAAATGGCCTCCGCAGGCCTGATCATGACAGAAGGATAGTGACTGGTCGATCTTTTGCTTTAAAGTCGTTTGTAGTTTAATGTGGTGGAAAAATCGACTAATCAATTTTTAACAAGAAATAACCACTCGCAGAGGAGCGGGTCGTATCCACAGGGAGGCAATAACGTATTAAAATTCGTGCCACTTAAAAATGTTTGTTCGTAGTCAATTTGGACAAGAACCAAGCCAAGATTGCCTTTAGATTAAGGTTTAAGCAGGAAACAATGCTGAAATGGCAATTATGAGAAACTATAGGATATTTTCCGCAATGCAGAGTTAATAAAATATGATTAAAATTTGCCAATGGCAGAAAATGTAAATTTTAATTAAAGGTTTCCTGTAGCAAAACAGGGGAATTTTTCCCCGTTGTCTTGCGCGACGAGGAGCCGATGACCGGGCGTGGGAAGCTCAGAGGAGGTCCCTTGGACCAAGAGCTCCGAATCGGTGGTGGCGGCGAGTCGCGCGGCGGCCGGAGGTGGCCGGACGAGCTCCGGCGGAGGTGCTGCAGCCGGTGACCTTGCGCGGCTGTTGGCGTGAGATCTGCTCATGAGTTGCTGCTGCGAGGGTGGCTGCTGCTGCTGGCGTGGGCGCTGCTGCGGCTGGCGTAGGCACGGGAGCGCAGGCGTGGTGAGCACTGGACTGCAGGCGCGGGGAAGAGGGCGCTGCTGGTGGTGGTTCTGCAGGCGCGGGAGAAGGGTGCTGCAGGCTGGTGAGCACGGTCTGGAGGTTCGGCAGGCGCGGGTGCGGTTGTGGTTTGAGTTCTGCAGGCGCGGTTGCTGCTGCAGGCGCGGGAGGTGGGTGCTGCAGGCTGAGGAGGGCGTGGAGATGGCGAAGGCTGATGGTGGGCGCGGTTGCGCTGGAGGCTGGTGGGTGACGCTGCAGGCATGGGCGCGCACGGATGAAGGCGCAGGCGCGGGGGTGGTGGTGCGGGCGTGAACGGTGAGATGGGCGGATGTGGCTGTGCGGGTGCGGGTGGAGTTCAAACGGGTATGCAAGCGGGTGATCGCAGGTGAGCGGGTAGCTTCAGACGTCTGGGAAATTCCCCAGACGTCTTAAGTTACTGAGAGGGTGGCTGAATCAGTAGCTCGGTGATGGTGGTCGGCGATGACAGCGAGGAGGATGCACGCTAAGGTGCTCACGGTGATGCGGCGAGCTCCGGATGGCGGTGTGGCCTGTCACACCACACGCCCACGGTGATGGAGACTCGTCGCCACAGTAGAGGCCGGCAGTGTGGAGTGGAAGAGAGAGGTTCTCTCTGCACAGTGGTGGGTCGGTGGCGGAGGCCTCTTGAGCTCGGCTGCCTCCCTCCTCCTTTTGTAGTGGCCTGCACAAGTTTGAAATCAGCAACCCAACCAGATCCACCACATCCGCTCCCCCTTGAATGTCTTCTTCACTGCAGCAGCCGGGCGTTGGAGCAGCAGCCAGCCGTTCTGAAAGAAGAAGAATAAAGAAAATGATGTTAAAATATTAGGGTTATTTATGTACAAACCCTCAACTTCTATGTTAATGAAAACAATGTACCTAATTGATTATCTAATTAGATGAATGCTATTCTAAGCTAATTCTAAATGCACTTAAGATATGAATGCAATGTATGGATTATGTAATTAGATTAAAACTATGAATTAATCTATTTACATCCTAATTTATACTAAATAAATGTTAGAATTAACCTAATGTGTAGGCACTTAAATACTTAAATAGCCCACAACTATGGTCTAATCAGATAGCACATTGGGGACCTTGCTATCAGGAATACAGCGACGGATGATCTGCTTAGCACCTACTTGAAAAAGTAGTGGATTATCCTAGAAATAATACTTTGCTTCTGCAATGAGATGCTTGCATTGGTTTTTAGGCCAGCCACGTGGAAGGGAGCTAGAAGCAAGGTACTTGGCAGTGTCAGCATACCAAGGTCCACTTGCCACATTAATCGCCAGTAGGTGCTCATCAGGAAAAACCTCATTAATCGGCAGGGTATGTCCAATGTGATCAGGGTCTAGTCTTGAGAGATGATCAGCAACAACATTATGAGCTCCAGCCTTATCGCATATCTCAAGGTCAAATCTTTGAGCAAAAGGATCCAACGAATCAATCTAGGCTTGTCATCCTTCTTGTGCATGAGATGACGAATGGCCGCGTGGTCAGTGAATATAGTAACTTGCGAGGCTAGAAGGTAGGAGAGGAATTTTGCTAGCCCAAAGACAATCGCTAGTAGTTCTTTCTTAGTAGTCGTATAATTACATTGGGCCTCGTCCAGCATCTTACTGGCGTAGTACAACACGAAAAGGTGTCTATCGCGTCTTTGTCCTAGGATGGCTCCGACTATAAGGTCAGAAGCATCACACATGAGTTCAAATTCGAGGGACCAATGTTGATAGCGGAAAACTACGCGATCGGAGTTGGATTTGAAAAACCCATCATTGAAGTTCGATTTGCGAAGCAATCCGTCAATAGATAAAATTTAACCGAAATTCTTAAAGAAATTCCGGGTCGAACACAGGGAGGCTACGCCGATCTAAAATCCGCGATTATATTTGTTTGGAATTTTTGTTTGAAAGCAAGATAATTACAATGGAATTGATATTAACACTAAGGGAGAGAGAGAGAATAATCACTTTATATAATAATACTATTTTTACAACTAGAAAGTGGGAAATTTTATTCTAGAAAGCGATAAAAGGAAGGGAGGGAGATTTATCCTCCTCGGTGACTACTTGGAGGACGAGCTAGACGGAGCGACACCTAGATGATGGACGATGGGGTGGGAAGAAGGGGACGAAGTAGGAAGAAGCAGGAACGAGGTAGCACGTCATCGTTGTCACGGGATCCACTTTCGAAATAGAGGCGAGAAAACTTTGGATTTGGCTCTAAAGGAGCATCTCAGGTGTGGGACAAGCTTCTCTAGAGCTTTGGAGTGGGAGAGAGGTGAAGGAAGGGATGAGAATTTCATAGGGTAGGGGTCTCCTTTTATAGTTGCAAGAATTTGGGGCAATTTTGTCATTACATATTCAAAACATTAAATGAGGGGGTCTTTAGTAATGGAATTAAGCGTCACTAAAGATACAATCGTGGCCTTGCGTGTGCACCCACCTGCGCCCTCTCTCCTTCCTTGCACCTCAAAACAAAAGCCATGTTCTTGTGCTCTCAGCCATCCGATCAAGAGATCGGACGGCTTAAAGTGCTCGAACTCTTCTTCTTCAATCGTTGAGAGTCAATGCTTACCTCTCCTCAACCGTTGGATCTCGCATCCAATGGCTCAGAATGCATCGTGCCCCCCACGTCTAATCAAGTGTTTGCATCTGCGTAGGATCACGTGTGCGTGAACCACACGCATCCGTTGTGCCACGTCGCTTGCTCCTCGCCCGCACAATCTGCATCAATGCACCCCGCTCCCCAGCTGAATTGAGGCACTCGAAGAGGCTCGAACCCGCGACCTCTGCTCCCGAGCATAACGCACGACCAATGTGCCAAGGCCAATAGTTGGTCGCGTCTTCATCCAAGGCGTGCACGCTTGTGGCTGTTGGATCAAGATCCAATGGCCCAGATTTGATCTTGCGTTGAGGAGAGAGTGAGAGCGTGGTAGGTCTTCAGACTTCTGCTGGTCGGTTTGGGCGGTCGAGATGGTGCCACGTGGTGCCATCTTGGCCATCCATCTTCTATGTGTTATCAACGGTGCCATGGATGTCGGATTGGATCAATTTTCTCACTGTTAGCCTATGATCGTTGATCCAAAACCCATTCGTGCGGTCGGATTTGTCATCTGAAGTGAGGATTGGCACCATCTTGGCCCTTGATTTTTGAGCTTCCTCGAACTATATCTGGTGCTACAGATGTCCGATCGGGGCAATCTTGGAGTCGTTGAACTCCAGTCGTTGCCTTGATTAGATCTATATGGTTGGATCCTCCATTCGAGGCCTTGATTAAAAGTCGCCCTATCCCTGGCCATAAAAGGAGACAATTACTATACAATTTGTACAATTTGACCTAAATGTATGATTATCGTGTTATGCAATATTTACAATGCATGATGCTAATATGATACTAAGAGCATGCATTAATAGACATTTTTTGCTATTCATATGTATGCACATCACACCCCCATGCCTATTTTTTGCTAGTCCCTTGCAAAAACTACATACTATTTATAAAAGAATTAGGATTGGATTACTTGGGAAAAATTCATTTTCAACATTAAGAAATTTTTACTTAGGACCTGAACTTCAAAGACACAATAGCGCCTGGGTATCTGCCAAAATGCAGACCTCCTCAAGCCCTTACCTTTATTCAAAGAAGGATCTTTTTTTTCTCCTTTTCTTATTTTCAATTTTTTTTAGATTTTTGAGTTTTAGGGTTTCAGAGCGACTTTCTATGGCCACTCAACCTACCCAAGACTCGATGAGAACCCTAAGTTCTAAGCATCTCTTTGTGAATGTGATAGACTCGTTGATCGACAATTAGAATGAACTTCAGGTTTCTACACCCTTAGGTGACCTTAAAAAGAATTCTTCCTAAAGGTGTATCTATACGACAAATAGCTTTCTCCCTACTTTTATTTTTGTGGGGTCAACACAAGGGTGAATCCAGTGTATATCTCCCCGACTTATTCTACTTCTCTACTTCTTCCTAAGTATTTAGGAATTAAACGTGCATTTCTTGAGCTGGGATCTGGACAACCTACCAATGGGCTGTTATCCATGATAACTTGCTAGCCATACTCGTCCGGTGAAGTGTGGCTTATTTCTTTTTCTTTCTTTTTTTTCTTTTCTTCTTTTCTTTTTCTTTTTCTTTTTCTTTTCTTTTTGGACTTTTTTTCTTTCTTTTCTTTAAGTAGGTGGCTTCCATGGTCTATGATTTACCTAAAGGCAGCAGGAAAAGAATGGTCCTGTGGCTGGGCTGTGGACAACCTACCAATGGACTGTTATCCATGATAACTTACCAGCCATACCACCCTAGAAGGTTCATTAGCTACCCAATTTCCATTAAAACCATCGAATGAGTCAGTGCGAATAGTGTGTAGATGCTTAAACTTAAAGTTCCCTCAGATCAGAAGGCGGGTTGATAAGTTGTGTACTTATCACCCCAACTTATTTAACCAAATTAAAATAGAATTCAGGATGGTGAGGACTTGATAAACAAATCCATATTTTAGTGGATACCTGTGCTGATTAAGCCCAAAGACCTGAAGGGTCTTAGTGTTCAGATTCTATTATATTATTTCCTAAGATTGAAAAGTCCTAATGCCCAAGTATTCTCTCCTAATTCATTTTTTTTTATAAAGTGAAAAACAAGTAGAATTTACAAGAATTCCACAGAGTTGACAAAATGATACAGAAATGAATCCACCCCCCATGCCTAGCTGATGCAATGTTTGCATTGAGAATAAAAGACATGAAAGGAAGGGGAGAATGTAGAAGATATCTCCTGAATATGATGCTCGGGTCAGCTCTGAGTCCGACTGTACAACTGCTGAGTTTGGTGCCATCAGCTAGGCGAAGTCCAGGAAAAGAAATCACAATGTGATTAGAGTAACCGTGTCTGAGACGGGTTATGGAACAATATGGTCAATAAAAGGCTTCAGACATTGACCATTGACTTCAAATGAATTACCCATATTTGGGTTAGAGATCTAAATGGCCCCGTTTGAAAATATCTGATCGATGATGAATGGGTGATCCATTTTGACCTAAGTTTGTCAGGAAAGAGCTTAAGTCGAGAATCAAAGAGCCAGACCTTCTGGTTCAACTCAAAACTCTTGCAGGATATCAATTGGTCATGAAGAGCTTTGGTTCGAGCCTTATAGATCTTGGCATTCTTTTATGCATCATTTCTAAGCTCCTCCCACTCAGATAGTTGGAGTTTCCTGGTATTTTCGGCTAAACTCAAATCCAGATTACGCTGCTTGATTGCCCAGAATGCCATATGTTCAATTTCTACGAGTAAATGGCACGCCTTTCCATACACTAGATGAAATGGTGACATGCCGATAGCCATTTTGTATGCCATACGGTAAGCCCAAAGAGTGTCCTCAAGCTTTTGAGTCCAACCTTTATGATCAGGCCTAACCGTTCTCTGAAGAATATTCTTGATCTCCCGATTGGAGATCTTGGCCTGTCCATTCATCTAGGGGTGGTAAGGTGTGGAGATTCTGTGATTTACCCCATATTTTACCAGTAAATTACAGAACTGGGCATTAGTGAAGTGACTACCACCATCATGATGATGGCCCTCGAAATCCCAAACTGACTGAAGATGTTCTTAACGAAATCGATGACCACCTTGTGGTCATTGGTTCGGGTGGGAGTAGCCTCGATCCACTTAGACATGTAATCAACAACAACGAGAATGTACTGGTGTCCAAATGAAGGGTGGAAGGGTCCCATGAAATCGATGCCCCAAATGTCGAAGATTTCGACAGGAAGAATCAAGTTTAGAGGCATCGTGTCTCTCTTGGTTATGCTCCCAAGTGCTTGGCATTGGTAACACGACCTTGAGAATTCCTAGGGATCCTTGAATAAAGATGGCAAATAGAATCCAGATTGCAAAATCTTTGCAGTCGTCTTTTTCCCGGAGAAATGTCCACCACACGCAAATGTATGGCAAAACTCGAGTATACTTTTGAATTCATTCTCTGGAACACATCGACGAATAATCTGATCAGAGCCGATGCAGTACAGTTCAGGGTCCTCCCAGAAGTAATATTTGGCCTCAGATTTGAATCTATCTCATTTTTTCTTGGTTTAATCTTGAGGGATTTGACCAACGGCCAAATAATTTAAGATGTCTGCAAACCATGGAGTTTGGACACATGATACTGCAAGGATAGTCTCGTTTGGAAAAGTATTAGCAATCAAAATATCCAAACAAGAAGAATCACTCAGAAGTCTCTAAAGATGATCCGCCACCACATACTACGAAGGTGAGGCGGTGGGTGGCAGGCTGCGGGGTGGCCTAGGCATGCTTATGGGTGTGTTCGGTGGACGTTTAGGGAGGCGATGGCGGTTAGTGGATGGGCGGAAGGTGATCAGTGGGTGATGGCGGAGGTGATGAGGTGTCTGGCGAGGCATGTGGAGGTGCGGAGCAGTGGAAGCACCTCGCCGATGGTCGACCGGAGATGGAGAAGATGGTGGTCTGTGGCTGCGAGGGGTCAAAAGTGAAATAGAAAGAGGGGAAATGAAGACGGGAGAGAGGGGAGTAATTCTAACCTAGCTAAGTGGATGAAGGGGGAGAGGAGGCGGCTGGCCATACCTGCCACCGTCGGAGAAGAAGATGTCCAGTGGAGGGAGATCTACGATGACGAAGGGGCTGGAGATGCGCGCGCGGGTGTTGCACGATGCGGAGGAAGTTGGTAAAGGCGGCTCTGCCACTAGTATTGTGGCAGAGCGATGAGAAAGAGGAGGAGGGCTTGTCGGAGCTTGCTGGACCCTTGTCCGGAGGAGAAGGGAAGAATTTAGGGGTGATTCTTCAACCAAGCAAGCTGAAGAGAAGCAACCGGAGGTGGTTGTGCTTTTATAGTCGCTGGTAGGGACTCTTGTGCTTGGAAGACAAGCTTCCAAGTGCACGAGTCCTCATCGAAGATGGAATGTGGAAGATACCCACATCTCTCGTGTGTTTGCACGAGAGATTGGGTGCAAATCAGACCTTGCAATCATGCTCAGATGGAAGGGAATTCCTCAGAGAATCTCCCTTCCAAATCTGGGAGATCTCTGAGGAATCAGGGAGTAATCCCCCTCCATTCCTTGAAGGAGTAGAATTCCTCCACTTTAATGGCAAATGGACTTGATTGTAAGAGTGGCGAGGAAGTTAGGGGGGTCTACGCAAGAGTTTTCAAAAGTTAGGGGCCAGAATGTAATTGGGTGGACTATTTTGCATAGGTCAAGATGACCTCCCCTTAGGCCCAAATTTTGGTAAAAACCTAATTTGGACCTAAGGAATCCAATGGTGAAATTTGATTTTAGGTTTGACTACGTTTGACTTGATATTTTACAAAAGAACCTAAATTAGGTCAAATAATGAGCTAGGGCCCCAATCTAGGTCAAAATAGGTTTCAAAGGCCAAATTAAAGGTTCTAAACCCTAAGGGATATTTTCCATGAATTTTAGATGGTTTATTTGATTTTTATCCTAACCAGAACCTTGTGAAATTAAGTGGGTTTGTTTTAGGATTACTGAATGTCATTTAATTCCTAGACTGCACATGAACCCATTTTTGACTGAATCAACCCACTTTTTACCTTACTCAGACCATTTGACCTATGTTTTGCCTCTGAGAAATCCCATTTATGTACTACAATGGTAAAATTGTAGTTTTACCCTTTATTTCATGTTTTCTTCTCAGAACATTAATTCCTTGAATTAGACCCTTCTCTCGGTTGTGTAGGAGCTCTTATTCTCTTTCTTAGGTCAAAATGATCTAGTTAGGGCTCATGATGAGGCTCTCATCAACGATGCCTTCTTGTGTCATGAAATGACTTTTTTCCCAGCTAAGGACCAGTCATGTTTTGATGCATCTTTTAAGGATCATTTCAAGATTAGCCAGGAAAGAATTAAATGATTCTCCAAATGTCTGAGAAATCATCCATGAAGACTTCCATAAATTCTCCCACCATGTCAGAGAATATGGCTAGCATACACCTTTGAAAAGTCGCGGATGCATTACATAAGCCGAATGGCATCCTAGGGAAAGTAAAGGTTCCGTAGGGACAGGTGAAGGTCATTTTTTCCTAATCGTCGAGATGGATAGGGACTTGATTGTATCCTGAGTAACCATCTAGGAAATAGAAGTAATTCTGTCTAACTAGTCTTTCCAAGATTTGATCGATAAAGGGCAAAGGGAAATGATCCTTTTTTGTGGCTATGTTCAACTTCCTGTAATCGATACAAACCCTCCAAGAGGAAGTTGAACGAGTTGTGACAGATTCTCCTTTCTCATTAGTCACAATGGTAATCCTAGCTTTCTTAGGAATAATTTGCATGGGACTTACCCAAGGACTATCTGAGATCAGATAAATAATTCCTACGTCGAGCCACTTAATTATTTCCTTCTTGACCACATCTCGCATATTAGGGTTTAATCTCCTTTGCATTTGGCGAGAAGGGTGGGATCCATCTTCCATGAATATTCTGTGATTGCAGTAAGATGGCTTGATCCCCCTAAGGTCATGAATGGTCCAACCAATTGCCTCCTTGTGTTCCTTTAGGACCTTGATCAATTTATTCTCCTACTCCTTAGCTAATCTAGCACTGATAATCACAGGGAGCGTCTTTTGAGGTCCCAAAAACTGATATTTCAAATTCTCAGGCAATGGTTTCAGTTCGAGTTGGGGCAGGTTTAGGATGGAAGGTAAGGATGATGCTGATGAAGATTCATCAAGAGGAAGAGGTTGAAAGTGAACAAAATCAATAACCTCTTCAGAATGTGGCGGGTTTTCCATAGAGGGTTACGGGTCAAATCCTTCACAATAGGAGGAACTTTCAATTGCAGAAACTACCATACATGTTTCAATATTCAAGTTATCTTCCTCAAGTTCCTCTATAAATCCATAATTCTCAAATTTGTTAATCACCTTAAAAATATCCAATTTCAATTTCTGATCCCTAAAGGCGATTTCCATGCTACCACTCTCAAAATTAATATTGGCCTTAGCGATAGCTATGAATGGACGCCCCAGAATGATAGGCGTGTTCTTTAAATTCTCAGGTACATCCATATCAAGGACAAGGAAATCTACAGGAAAATAGAAATCCTTAACCCTAACAATAACATCTTCAATAACGCCTCATGGATTTGTGACAGAATGGTCCGCTAATTGCAGCGTTACTGAAGTCAGCCGAAGTTTACCTAATCCAAACTTCTCATAAAGAGAAGTCGGAATTAGGTTAATAGATGCACCTAGATCTAGAAGTGCCCTATCAAAGGCGTAATCTCCAATGCCACAAGAAATCAAAGGAGCACCTGGATCTCTCTTTTTCTGAGGAAGGTGATGTAGGATAACAGAACTAGCCTACTCGGAGAGTACCACCTTCCTTGGAACAGATTTCCTCGACTTCGCCTCTATGTGCATAAATCCTTTAAAAATTTAGCGTAAGCTAGTATGTGTTTGATAGCGTCAAGGAGCGAGATATTAATCTCGACATTCTTGAATATATTCAAGAGCTCCTCGTTACTATCAACAGGCTTCTTCTTCCTAAGCTTAATCAAGGCCTCAGGAAAAAGAACATGAGTCATATCTTTAGAATCAGGTTCCTAAGCCTTGATTTCTTCTTTAGAGTTCTCCTTTTTCTCCTCAGGCTCTCCAAGATTTTGTAGATTAGAATGTGGTTGTGGATCCTGAGTTTGTCTTCCACTCCTCAAGGTAACTGAATTAGCAGATGCATACGGGTTTGTGTCTTGGGGAGGTTTAGGAAAGATTGGAGGGGCTTCCTTAGCCAGAAACCTTTGATTTGAAGAAGAAGCAGAAGAGGAAGGACCTTGCTCAACGACCTGAGCATGTGCGTGCAGGTCCCTCTGATTCTCGTACCCTTAGCTTGATTGCCCGGATTCTGGATATTACGTGGGTTGGGTACGGGTTGAGATGGCAGAGATCCGGGTTGACAAGAATTAGCAATGAACCTGGTTTGCAAGTTGTCCAGCGAAGTTTTCTTTTGTTGCATGAGCTGGAGCATAATCCTTGCATCTCTATCATCTGATGGTTCAAATCAGCTTGCCTTACCGGTTGACGGGCATTCCAAGCTGGTTGATTGACCTGATTCGAGGGCAGCTAAGTGTAAACATGACCCTGACCCATTGGTCTTTGCGGAGCATAGTTGCTAGGTTGGAATTGGGTCTGTTGCCCCAGGGTTTTCCATGAGAAGTTAGGGTGGTTCCTCCAACCCAGATTAGAAGCATTGGAGTAAGGTTTGGAGCTAACATTCTCCTATACAACATAGATATCCTCATAGGGTGAGGATGGAGAGAAAGAAAGGGAGGGATCAGAGAAACTGGGATCAAAGGTCCCAATTTGGAACCTGTTGGGTTTCGAATAATCCTGACTCATAGGTTGAGTCTCATCCAGTTGATTCACGAACTCCCATCCAGAAGGAGCTCACGACGAATTGAATCCCAAATTCTGGGATTGAGTGGATCGAGAATTGTTCATTGAGTTTCCAGTCATCCACTCCTCCATCCTTTTAGTAACCAAGTCCACCTTATCTAGTTTATTGTAAATCAATTCCATATCGAATGAAGGAGAGTTGTGGACTTCATTAACATTCGATTTGGGTTGTTGGGACCAGTTAAAAGTATCAATGGAGGCACGATTGATTGAATTTTCACTCATCTCCTCAAACAAATCATGTGCGCTATCTACGTCTTTGTTGAGGAAATTGCCTCCGCAAAAAGCATCCACAAGATTTCTGAGTCGCTCAGTCAACTTGTGGTAGAAGATCTGCATGAGCTGCCATTTCGACACCACGTGGTGTGGACACTTCCGCAATAAGTCCTAGAATAGCTCCCAGGAAACATGAAACTACTCCCCTGGCCGCTGGGTGAAGGTAGTAATCGCCCGTCTCAGCATTGGTACGTTCGACAGGGAAGAATTTCTTCAGGAAAGCTGATTTCATATCGTTCCATGTTGCGATCGGCCTTCCTATGGTCCTATACCAATGAGCGGCTTTATCCCTAAGAGAGCAGGGAAAGAGCCTCATGATCATCTGCTCTTCATTCATGTTTCGCACCTTGGTTGTCTGGACCAAAGTGGTCAAGTCCTCCAAATGTTGAAATGGGTCTTCAGAGCCAAGCCCATGAAAGTGTTTGATTAGGCTTAATACTTGGGGCTTGATTTCTACGTCTCCAATAGCAATCTGGACATTGGGACGTTCCCCGTAATTTGAAGGATCATAAAAATCCTTCAAGGGTTGAGCGCCCTGCATTCTCTGCATTTGTTCCAGTTGCCTTTGAAACATCTCCTGTGGATTCTGAGGCAGAGGAGGTTGTTGATCAGCCATGGGATCAATTTGGCCAAAATCCAATCTACGCCTCCTATAATACTTAATGGTCCTTCCAATCGAGGATTCAATGACCTCCATCCAAGCATAAACTAGGAAGATGTCAGAAGGACTAGGGATAAGAACCCTGCAGCACAACAAAATAAGCCTGTCCTTAAGTGGGGTAGCCTAAGGATCTACAAACTCTCAAAATCTGTCTTGAGATTATAGATGATTTACTCTACTTGCGTCCAATTAGTCCACCTAGTTAGGAGGGACTGGGGAGAAGGTTCTTCCTTTGGCTTACGCCTCCAGTTCCTAGTGTACCCCCCAGCCACGATCGTTTGATGCTACTCCCCTAGCTAGACATCAGCTTGATTGGTACAAGCAGGTTAATCGTAAACAATCTCAGATTGGGCCACGAAGAGTGAATCAATCCTTAAGGCCAACGTCTACTTGATTTTATTTAGGCCTTGAATTGTAGTGCTTATGGAATGTGGTGGGCCCTTAAGATAGGTTGTGCCCTTAATGATTGATTGAAGTGTGTGAGTGTGTGCATAACTGGGGTTTTCAAGCAATATTATTTTCGATGAGTGGATTTTAAGGTTCAAATCTTGCTTAAGTAGCTTTTAGGGTTGGGAATTAGGTTAATTCAATAAAGATTCAGAGCAAACCAGATTTTCAAGCACGGGTAAAGTTCTTTTTCCTTTTGAAATCAAAAAGTAAAGTGGAGTGCCTGGTACTAACCTAAATTGAAAACCCTAAACTAAAGCTACTTGGTGAGTTGATTTTAGGTTAAGTGGTGCGGCCCAAACAACTCAAATAATTGGCTAAAATTGCACCATTGAGTTATGCACACAAGATGATTAACCTAGACTGATTTATGTTCTTTTATATGTTGATTTGCATTTACCCATTCCACATATCAGAATCCCGATTGAGTAGATAAAAATCAATTAGGTTATGTGCCATGAATGTGGGTGCATGTAGTGTGTATGTTGATTTATTCGACAAGAAGTATCTTTCTGTTAATTTTTTTTTTACGAGGGTGAGATGAATGTGGGTGGAAATCCAAGCAACCAAACTAACCCTAGGATTTATGCAAACACCTAGGTTACTTGGGATTTGAATTAATGTTATGAAATGAAATCTATGAAGGGGGAAGAATGGGGAGCACTTACAGTTGTCTTCAACTGCACTTTACTCTGATCTACCGCTTGAAGATTCCATGTTGAGGTACCTGCAAAACAATAGATGAGAAATAAAGCAAGTTAGGAAACAAAAAAAGTACATGAACTGCGGAAAGAAAATCAAGAATCGTTGCCTCCCCAGCAACGACAACAAAATATTGATAGCGGAAAACTACGCGATCGAAGTTGGATTTGAAAAACCTGTCATTGTAGTTCGATTTACGAAGTAATCCGTCAATAGATAAAATTTAATCGAAATTTGTAAAGAAATTCTGGGTCGAACACAGGGAGGCTATGTCAATCTAAAATCCGCGATTATATTTTTTTGGAATTTTTGTTTGAAAGTGAGATAATTACAATGGAATTGATATTAACACTAAGAGAGAGAAAGAGAGAGAGAGAACAATCACTTAATATAATAATACTATTTTTACAACTAGAAAGTGGGAAATGATTATAGCTAGAAAGTAAGAAATTCTATTTTAGAAAGTAATAAAAAGAAGGGAGAGAGATGTTATCCTCCTCGACAACTGCTTGGAAGACGAGATAGACGGAGCGATGCCTAGAAGACGGAGGACAAGGCGGGAAGAAGTAAAAAGAAGCGGGAACGAGGAGCACGTCGTCATCGTTGTAGGATCCACTTCTAGAACAGGAGTAAGAAAACTTTGGATTTGGCTCTAAAGGAGCACCTCGGGTGTGGGACAAGCTTCTCTAGAGCTTTGGAGAGGGAGAGAGGTGAAGGAAGGGATGAGAATTTCGTAGGGTATGGGTCTCCTTTTATAGTTGCAAGGATTGGGGGCAATTTGGTCATTACATATTCAAAACATTAAATGAGGGGATCTTTACTGACAGAATTAAGCATCACTAAAGACCCGATCGTGGCCTTACGTGCGCACCTACCCACGGCCTCTCTCCTTCCTCGTGCCTCAATGCAAAAGCCATGTTCTTGCACTCTCAGCCATCCGATCAAGAGATCGGATGGCTTAAAGCGCTCGAACTCTTCTTCTTTAGCCATTGAGAGTCAACGCTTGCCTCTCCTCAGCCGTTGGATCTCGCATCCAACAACTCAGAATGCATCCGCCCCTCGCATCTGATCAAGCGTTTGCATCTGCGTAGGATCACTCATGCGTGAACCGCATGCATCTGTTACGCCACGTCACCTACTCCTCGCCCACACGATCTGCATCGAACGGCTGAAATCAATGTGCCCCACTCCCTGGCTAAATTGAGGCGCTCGAAGAGGCTTGAACCTGCAACCTCTACTCCCAAGCATAAGGCACGACCAATGCACCAACGCCGACAGTTGGTCACGTCTTCATCCAAGGCATGCGCTCTTGTGGCTATTGGATTAAGATCAAATGGCCCATATTTGATCTTGCATTGAGGAGAGAGTGAGAGCGCGGCGGGTCTTCATACTTCTACTAGCCAGTTTGGGCAATCGAGATGGCACCATGTGGCACCATCTTGGCTGTCCATCTTCTGTGTGTTGTCGATGGTGCCACTGATGTCAGATTGGATCGATTTTCATGCCGTTAGGCTACGATCGTTGATCCAAACCCATCCGTGCAGTCGGTTTTGTCATCTGAAGTGCGAATTGGCACCATCTTAGCCCTTGATTTCTGATCTTCATCAGACTATATCTGGTGCTATAGATGTCCGATCGGGGCGATCTTGGAGTCGTTGAACTCTAGTCATCGCCCTAATCAGATCTGTACGGTTGGATCCTCGGTCCAAGGCCCTGATTAAAAGTCACCCTGTCACTGGCCATAAAAGGAGATAATTACTATATAATTTGTACAATTTGACCTAAATGCATGATTATGTGTGTTATGCAATATTTACAATGCATGATGCTAATATGATATTAAAAACATGCATTAATAGACATTTCTGGCTATTCAGATGTATGCACATCATCCAATCAGGTGGTTGGAGAATAGGGGCCTTGGTGATAGCCTCACATAGCTGCGTGAATGCTCGTATACAGTCGGGGCCCATATCAAATGGTACGTCGGTTGAAGGGAGATATGTTAAAGGTCTAGAAATCTTGGAGAAGTCTTTGATGAATCTCCTATAGAAACCGACGTGTCCTAAAAAGGAGCGGATTTGTTGGACAAGGCTATGCACAGGTAAATCTGCAATCACATCTAGCTTAGCTCTATCCACCTCAATACCCCGTTTGGAGATGATGTGACTAAGAATAATCCCCTTGTGTACCATAAAATGACTTTTCTCCCAAGAAAGCACGAGGTTCACATCAATACATCTTCTGAGGATGCAAGTCAGGTTGGCAAGACAATCATCAAATGAGGGCTCGAAGATCGAAAAGTCATCCATGAAGACCTCAAGAAAGTCACCCACCATATCGTGAAATGTCGCCAGCATACATCTCTGGAAAGTTGCTGGTGCGTTACAAAGTCCAAATGGAATCCTTCTAAATGTGATGGTGCCAAAGGGGCAAGTGAAGGTGGTTTTCTCTTAGTCCCAGGGGTCAATAGCCACCTGGTTATATCGAGAGAATCCATCTAGAAAATAGAAAAATTTATTTCCCGCTAACCGCTCCAAGATTTGGTCAATAAAGGGTAGCAGAAAATGATCTTTCTTTGTTGTAGCATTCAGTTTCCTATAATCTACACACAATCTCCAAGATGTAGGAGTGCGTGTAGGGATGGATTCACCCCAATCATTGACACGGATGGTGAGTCTCGCCTTTTTGGGCACGACATGAATCAGGCTCACCCAGCACTGATCGGGTAGATTATACCCGCATCCAGCCACTTAATAATTTCCTTTTTAACGACCTCCCGCATGTTAGGGTTGAGACGTTGCTGTATCTCATGGGAAGGTCGAGCCTCCTCCTCCGTGTATATATGGTGAGTGTAGTAGGAGGGGCAAATGCCAATTAAATCAGAAAAGGACCATCCAATGGCTGCCTTGTGTTCCATGAGGACCTTCATTATCTTGCACTCTTACTCCCTGGTTAGTTTTGAACTAATATTTACAGGGAACGTTTCATTTGGTCCCAGAAAAGCATATTTAAGCATGTCAGGCAGTGCTTTTAGCTCGAGAGTGGATGGTGAAAGATCTGGCATTTCTTGGGACAAGAGTGTCCCAAAAGGGTCAGAAGAAAGAAGGACAAGAGAAAGAAGTTGGCCCTCAGATTGGCCAAGAAGAGGGACATCTTTGATTGATGGATCCAGAAAGGAGAGCCTCAGTGACTAGCATTTGGGCTCAAGGTCCTGATTGCATAGCAAAAATACACCAACAATTGTGTCATCTTGTGCTATTTCCTAGCATTGCCAGTGCATATTAGGTAGCCATAGTCGCATTTGTAAAAATAAATGCATGCATACATTTATTTGAGAGGGGAGGAGAGTGAATAAAATGGCCTTGAAATTTACGTTTTCCTCAAGTGCTGCCTCGCAAATTCATCATCTTTATTTTTATTTGACTCTGAATTTCTTCTCCGCAGCTGTAAGGCATGGCTTGATCTTCTTCACACCATTCTCTGCAGCAAGCCTGCCCTACCAGCCGCATGCACAACCATGCATGCAACCCAGGGCATGGCTGTGCATGCCTCTTTCCTCTTTAGAAAAGGGCAGGGCTGTCTTCTTTGAGGGGAGCCTGGTCCAACACACCTACAACACCTCCTTCCTCCAGGCCGTCTCCTCCCCTCTCCCCTCCATACGCAGCCTCTCTTCCTCCTGAAGAGCTACGCTGTGGGCAGGAGCAGCTCATAGTGGTACACAACCACGACTGTGAGTCCCACCACCGCCCAGCTCATCAAAGAGCCGGTGGGCGTGGTGGTTCTCCTCTCTGTTTCGTCGTTCCAGCCCATCGCCGCCATTGACAGGAGCTTCAAGCTTTAAAGCTTAAGCATAGCAGTAGCATAGCACCGGCCTCTCCTTCCACGCGTGCCAGCCACCGCACGCCCCTGCAGTGGCCGGTGCAGCTCTTTCCGTGCGCGGAGGCGTGCCCCACAGTGCTCGCACATGCAGAACTGGCCACAGCCGGTCGCGCGAGCCGAGCGCGCACTGTAGCTACTGTTCATGCTAGAGAGTGCGACACTGTAGCTACAGTGCTGTGACCGGAAAGCTTCTTACTTATTTGGTCACCGCGCGCTCTCTCTCCATGCTGCAACCGTCGCCAGCCCGTCCGCACACCTGCTCCCGTGTACGCAGTGCCCGCACCCGTCTTCTCGTGAGTCTTCGCCCGTACCCGCCTCAACGTGCAGCGCGTTGTGCTCCACCTTCCTCCTACGCCCGCTCCCTCTAGCGTGCGCGCCTATGCGCCTGCGCGTGGACATCAGACATCGGCTATTGCCTCCAGACGGCTTAACTCGCCGCGCCTTCTTCACTCCAGCAGACGCTCTCTCTCTCTCTCTCTCACAACACTTTCTCACTCCCTCCTGCAGACACATACACACACACACTCTCGTACACACATCCACTCACTTGTACGCTACTATATACTTATATATATATATACATATATCTAAACATATATTAGTACTTATATAACTAAGTATTAGTATACATACATATATATATACACATATATTTATACAAATATATATATATATACAAATATACATACATATATACATATACCTATAACCATAAATATATATATATATATATATATATATCTACATATATCTATATACATAGATACTTATACTAATATATCTATATACATATATACATATCTATAACTATATACATATATTACTATATATATATATATATATACCTATATATAGTTATATATACATACATATATATCTAATTATAAATAAATATATATATACATATATTTACATATCTATATATATATATATATACATATATATATATACATATATAACTACATATACACCTATATAATTATAACCATATCTATATATATACATATAGATATATATTTACATACATACATATATATATATATATATTTTCATATCACCTACCACACGTTGCATCGCGGGAATATTTGCACCAGTTGCTGATATTCCCCGATATATGCGTACAAAAAGCATCTTCGCACACATCTTCCACCCATCCATCCTACACTCCACGCGGCACTTCGTCCTATTGGTTGCATCTTCCTATACAACGATCGACTGATTGCGTAGCAATCATAGGTCTTAATTGACCTAAATTAGGCTAGGACTTAGCATAAGTTAGGGTTATTCATGCATGCATACACATTATCTGCATCTTTACTGCTTTCCTTTAGCTATGCATAAAATAATGTTATAATGTGCTGATTAAGTGCATTATGTCGACTATAGGGAATAAGCTGATCAGGAGCTGGATCTGAAGCTGGATCAGGAATAACGGGAGTTGTAGCAGAGCTGGAGAAGAAGGCCTAGTTTAGATGTAGGAATAATAATGTAAGGGGGTTAAAGGTTTTCTATTCTATTAAGTAGAAATAAGGCAGTAAAATGTGAAGAGCTTAGGTACATCCTAGCCCTAGGATAGCCTAGAGACTTCCCTAAGCCTTAGCCACCCTTAGATTAGGTCACAACACCATAGGAAGCCCTAAAACCCTAGTTCCAACCCTTCTCTGGATGTCCAGATAAGTTTTAAGATGTCCAGGACCTTTAGCCAACTCCCGCACACTTCAAACCCACTTCTGCAGTGTTATTGGATGTCCAGAGACTTTGTCAAATGTCTAATTTCTGCAGAATACCCAAAACAGAACCCGAAATCCTTCCTGACTCTGATTGGACTTCCAGACAAGTCTGGACTTCTTATTTTTGAGTATAAGACGTCTGATTCTATTATTAGACGTCTGATACTACTCTCCAATTCCTGTTTTGAGATTTAAGCCTTGATCTTGGATCTCTAGGTCCCTAAACCCAATTCCAACCCCATAGGAACCTAAATTAAGGTGCCCTAACCCTAGTACATCACCTCTAGACCTCCCTAAGGACCTAATTAGGTCCTCACTAACCCTAATTGACATGGATCTTAGTCAATTCCATAAGCCTATTCAATTGGACGCATTGAGTCCAATTGAGCCCTGATCTCAGCACACACTGTCCAATTGAACTCAATGAGAGTCCAATTGACCTAGACCTGACTTAATTGAGTTGTTTTACTGTCAATTAAGTTTCCGCAAACCCAATTAAACTTGTATTAAGTTTAATTGCACTTTACCTTAGTGAATTAGGGTTTATAACCCTAATTTGAGACCTACCTTGACCAAAACCCACTAGAACCCAACCTAATCAACCTAGCCACCTAAGTTTCGACCCACACACACCCACACACACCATCCACATGAAAATATCTAGCCTAGAGTTCTCTAGAACTCTCTACCAGGTGTGGTTGCCTTGGTTGCCAAAAATAGCAACCAAGAGCCATTCAATTTTTAGATCCACATTTGGTGGATCTAAAAACCACCATCCACCCTCTCTCTCTCACTCTCCCTCAAGCTCCCACCATAGGCCTCTCTAGAGAATTCCATAATTCTCTAGAGAGCTTCCCTTAGGTCTATAGAAAGACCCCTTGGGTGGCCATTTGCAACCATTCACTTCTTTGGCAATTGCACTCCATTGGTGCCATTCACGCCACCTCCATAGTCACTCCACCTCCACGAGCTCACTACCACCACCATGGAGGACACCATGCCGGGATGCTGGATCAACCCTACCTCTCTCCAAGGGCCGGCCTAAGTTCCATTGGCCGCCCCTCCTTCTTCTCTTGACCACTCCAAGGCCATCGAGGACCACCCCTGAATGCCCTCGATTCTTCTCGCTTTAAATCATGCTCTTCATAATCTTTATTGCTTTCATTTACTTCTTAGTAGTGTAGTCTTACTTCTCCCCCAATGATGCATGCGAAATCCCCCCGTTGATTCATGTATGCAATCATTTTCTGGTAGTTAGGTTTAATTTTTAAGCATTCATGTATAAGCTTTCCTCTAGATTTCCTTATGCAACAACTCTCCAATGATGAATGAAAACACATTTATATATATATATATATATATATATATATCTGTTTGAAATCACCATGAGCTCAATGATTGCTATTATCTTTTGCGTGATTAATGTTGCCTGTTTCTAACTCTTAATATTCTTGCAACTAAGCATACCGTACCTGAATATGTAATAATTACGAACCAGCATGCGATTCTAAACAAAGTAGAGCAGCAAAAAGATTGATTTCAAAAGTAAATGCAACGCCTCCCAGAGGCGAACGACCGGGACTCAAGTCTCGTTATATTTAGAAATCAATTTTTGACGAACATTTTTGTGCGACTATACTACGATTTTCGACGACTTTCAAATGTGCGAAAATGGCTTTTTGTCATCGACTCGACACCGTGCGACACGCCATTTCCACCTCCACCCCCAACCCTATATACATATATAATATATACATATATATATTATATTTATCTTTCTCTTTTCTGCATTTAAAAAGATAAAAAATATATATAAAAGAGAAAAGATAATCCTTAACTTGCAGGTACTCAGTCTTGCGAATAGCAAGACCAGTTTTGGAACCCTAATTTGGCTCAAAGCCAATAACCTGATTTTGAGGGTGTACCTCAAGGATAAAAAAAAATTATCAGAAAAAAACTTTAAATAGAAAAACACTAGAAACATAATAAGCGAACAGAAGAGATTCATTGTAGGGCAGGCGTAGAAACTTATTCACCTCTAATCCTGCTTCCCTGAGTTTGACCCTGGGCCTAAACGTGACTAAGATAAAATCAAGTAGGCCAGGTTAAAAATTTTTGTAAAAAGATGGTTAGGCTCGATTTAGGTTAACCACTATACGCATTTCAATGATTAAATCACCATATTAACACAACCTATCCGGGTCTACACCACTCTTTTTCTGGCGCCGTTGCTGGGGAAGTGTGCATTCAAGTAAGTTTCTACTCCATTCCTTTAATTTTTCTCTTCTCACACCCTTCTCTTTACGGGTGTTTCTGTTTGTTGGTGTGCAGGTGAACCAGTTGCAAGGAGAAGGCAGGCAGACGAAGTCGGAGATGTGGGCAAATCCAAGGTGGGAACGAGAGTGTGAAGATGTCGGCACCGCACTGGAGCTTCGTACATGTTGCTGAACAAGTAGGTCTTTCTTTCTTAGCAACTTTGGTCAACTTGTCACCTTAATAAAAGAAAAACTAAAAACACTTCTTTGGATCTCTTGGGGCAAGTGGATTAAAAATCACTTGTTTGATTGTTTGTCATCACTCCCACTGCCCCGGGATTTCCTGCCACTTCGCATAGCGAAGATCCTAGAATCTTGATTCTTGAATCTTTCGCCATGTGAAGTATTCTTTGAGGCAAAGATAAATAGATTGATTGCCATCCCTCTTTGCCTAATTTATCTGCAATTCGGGATCACCTTTTTGGTGGGAAGACTTGGAATTGAGTTGATTCCAACCCCACCACGACCTTTCACGTGCCTAAGATTCGATCCCGAATACTTCAACCCCAACAATTTGATTTTCTTTATCTTATGGTTGAGCCTTGTGTGTGGAAATCATTTTGGTGATTGGGAGCACTTGAATTGAAGTGCTTTGGCTCCCTTTCACACTAATCTAAAATTGATTCATGCATCCACACATAGAAATCTACATCTAGGGAAGCCCATTGCATTTTAGCATGCATTAACCAACTGACATTAAAGAAGGATTTGTTGGACTTAGAGAAAAACTTGTATTCTCTCAAAACCCGAAGATTTGTTGAATTGGTAATTCAGAGAAATCCTAAAATCCATACTACTTAATGCTGAAACTCTAAAAATCATTCACCAATTAAAACTTCAATTCGGGGAGATTTCCCCATTGCATGCATGGTTTACACACTTTGTAAAATCAATCACTTGGGCATTACTCGTAAATAACGCCCTTCACATTCCAGAAGCACTTGATCCTAAGCCTCTAACTAAAATTGGTAGCAACTTGACCCTTATTAAGGATTGGAGGTCTAACTACCTGTGTGTAGTGCCTACACGCTGGTGAGGGTTCCCGCGTGCTACCGGGTGTCTAGGAATGGGGCAAACAGCCTTTCAATCTGGCCCAGTGGTTCCGTGGTGCTCGCATTCGGTTTCGTAGGTCGTGATAGTAGGTAACTTAGATATTTAGGTCTAAGGGCACACTGTAGAGGTTAGGAATTTGATTGTATTGATTTGTCATCAAGTGTACCTTTGCGGCATCATTTCTCTCATCTCCCTTTCCCTTTGTATCCCCCCAATTCTTCCTGCGATAGTGCATGTTTGGGAGGAGGTCACAAAACCCTGAACTATGTGAATTGCCTGATAATTTTAGAAAAGAAGCCAAATCGTCCTCCTCCTCCACAAACATGGCTGCACGCCCACCCCCAAATCCCGAGGGAGGAAACTGCCCTCAAAACCCACCAGGTGGTGGAGCCTTGGATCCCATAACCTGCCTCCAAGCCCAAATAGAAATGTATAATGAACAAATTGAGGCCATTAAGGAAACATTGGAGAAAATGCAGAACCCTCCCGAACGGGAGGAGCCTAGGTCTCTTAGCTCCTATCAGAATCCCGCTGCTACAGAGACCATAGGATAAATTCGAGTCCCCATGGGTAGGGACGACTTTGAATTGAAACCTAACATAATTGGCCTGATAAATTTTCACTTCCATGGTCTTGCAAGTGAAGATCCTTTTCTCCACTTGGAAGGCCTAACCCAATTGGCTGAAACAGTTAAACCAAGAAATATCGAGTTACTTATAGTCCTCATGAAAATGTTCCTGTTTTCATTGCGGAATAAAGCATCGCAGTGGTTACGCACCCTTGGGAGAACCATCCACTCTTGGGAAGAGATGCGAACAGTGTTTCTCAAGAAGTTCTTCCCAATCAGGCGAACCAATGCGCTTCGTCGTGCTATCACTTCATTTACGCAACAAAACGGCGAACAGTTTCATAGGCATGGGAGAGATATAATGACCTCCTCAGGAAGTGTCCACACCATGGTCTGCCTAAGTGGCATATAGCCCAGATTTTCTACCATGGGCTAAATGAGACTTTGAAGCAGATTGCAGACACTTCCTGCGGAGGGAACTTCATGAAAAAAGATGAGATTGGAGCATTCGAATTATTTGAAAATATGAGCAAAAACCCAATGAGCAATGCTTCCATTGTCGCCTTTAATCGTACCAGCCTGCCCCGTAATGTCCACGAAGTCGACACGGGACCCTCCCATTCATCCACAGATCTCAGCCTTATCGCACAGAAATTGGATGAAGTCTCCGTCATGCACAAGACGATAGACGAGCTTCTGGCCAACCCTGCCCGTTCTATGGCAAGCACCCCCACCTCAACACTTCATCACAATCCCAATACTTCCAACACCAGGCTTATCCCGAGAAACCCCGTAAGACCTTCCTTATCGAGTGTCACGCTGAGCGATTCATTAAGTCATGTGGATCTGGCTTCTGCGAGCCAGTATTTTGACAAGGAGGACCAAGCCTCCATGAGCTCGGAAGCGTATTTACATGCGGATGCGTCTTCTGGCATAGAAGATGCTTGCGCCCTGGGGAACAACTCGTTCTTTGCCACCTATAACCCAGGGTGGCGAAATCATCCGAACTTCGCATGGTCCAACAACCCGCAGCGCCAAAACCCCGTAGGTGGAGCAATGCAACCGTCCGCACCCGTCATCCCAAGGGCTCAGTCTAATCCTATGGCGAATCCACCATCGGGTCCTTGCGTACCGCAAAAAGAACACGCATCAAGTCCTCTTGATAAATTGATGTGAATGATGACAGAAATGTCAAAGCGCCATGAAGAGAACATGACCTCTCTTCAGCACCAATTAGTGCAGCAGAATGTTGAGATCAGTCAACTACGCATGGCGACTCGATCTCAGGGCACTCTCCCAGCCCAACCTGTTCCCAACCCACGAAATTTCGTACCCCGTGGTCCTCAACCACAGGTACGACCTTCTCAGGGGCAGGTTCATCAAATTCTGCAAGCTCCGAGCATTCCACCGAGATTTCAGGCTAATCCCGCTGTAGCACCTCACTCTTATGTCCCTATTGTGAACCCTCCTCCACCGTATGATCCCACTGGACCCGCATCATCCAATGCTATCACTACGAGGAGCGGTAAGCAGATCGTCGATCCACCTTGACCTGATCCTGGCCCGTCTTCTTCATCGCCCTCTCATTCGGGATGTGCACCGCATTCGCGAGAGGACGATACACCCAAATTGATGCCAGAATCAGTCCCATTCCCTCAGGCTCTACTGAGGGAGCCAAAAGGCAAGAAGAAGGATACGCAGGCCTTTGATAACCTACGTAATTTGTTCAGGGATGTTGAAATCAAGATACCCCTACTCGAGGCTATCGACCACATACCTACTGTCGCCCGATTTTTCAAAGACTACACAACACCCAGGCGACAGTCAAATAAAACCAAGAATCCGGTGGTTCTCTCGCCCCATGAGAGTTGTGCTATACTGTCAAATCTACCACAGAAGCAGAAAGATCCAGGCACACCGCTTATTTCCTGTAGCATCCAAGGCTACAATTTTAACCGTGCCCTGCTTGATCTAGGATCTTCCATCAATCTTATACCAACCATCATGCTCGAAAAATTTTCCTTGGGAAATCTGAAACCCACCCTTGTCAAGTTACAGTTGGCAGATCGTTTTGTCAAAATTCCAAAGGGTGTGGTGGAAGACGTGGTGGTTAGGGTCAACAGTCTCTATTTTCCTGTTGACTTTCTTATTTTAGTTATGGAAGTTCCTAGCTCACTTTCTGATTGTCCGATCATCCTTGGTCGACCTTTCTTGGCCACAGTCCGCGCCCATATCGACTGCTAGTCGGGCTATATCAAGATTGCCATTGGATCTGAAAAGCTCAAGCTTAGCATCTTCAAGGCAGCCAAGAACTTTGATTGCGATTGCATCGAGGATGACACGTCTGACGAGGACATGGCCATTAGCGCGTGTATCGGATTAATTGGGACCTATTTTAATTGCTGTGGATTACCTGTAAACACTGACGATTGCCTGACCAACACCTACTGTGATGTTCCCCCATCCCTCCCTTGCCCCATACCTTCTCCTGACCATACTTCTAACGAGGTTTTCTCCGCTTCCCATACATCGTGGTCTGAGTCATATCCGAGCTACTCACCGTCGGTCCACACTCTTGAAGACTGGATTGCCCTTTCTTTCCTGCCAAATCAAGTGGAGTTGCAACTCCACACTGGGACCTTGAGCCCATATACTACTCACTGGGGCTATTCCTTTTTGGATCCGTCTATCTAAGAAGCCCCTCTTCTTGGCCAATCTGAGGGCCAACTTCTTCCTCCTGACTTGTTTTCTGATCCGCCTGGGATACTCCCATCCCAAGTAATGCCAGATCTTTCACCATCCACTCCCGAGCTGAAAGAGCTGCCTAGTACACTTAAGTATGTTTTCTTGGGACCAAATGAAACACTCCCCGTAATCATCAGTTCAAAATTGACCAGGGAGCAAGAGTGCAAACTAACGAAGGTCCTTATGAAACACAAGGTAGCCATTGGATGGTCTTTATCAGACTTATCTGGCATTAGCCCCTCCTACTTCACTCACCGTATATATACGGAGGAGGAGGCTCGACCTTCCCGCGAGATGCAGTGATGTCTCAACCCTAACATGCGGGAGGTCATTAAGAAGGAAATTATTAAGTGGCTGGATGCAGGTATAATCTACCCGATCAGCAATAGCCCCTGGGTGAGTCCGAGTCACGTCGTGCCCAAAAAGGCGGGACTCACCATGCGTGTCAATGACAAGGGCGAATCCATCCCTACACGCACTCCTACATCCTAGAGAGTGTGTGTAGATTATAGGAAACTAAATGCTGCAACTAAGAAAGATCACTGTCCGCTACCTTTCATTGACCAAATCCTAGAGTGGTTAGCGGGAAATAAATTTTTCTATTTCCTAGATGGATTCTCAGGATATAACCAGGTGGCAATTGACCCCTGGGACGAAGAGAAAATCACCTTTACCTACCCCTTCGGCACCTTTGCATTTAGAAGGATGCCATTCGGACTTTGTAATGCGCCAGCAACTTTCCAGAGATTTATGTTGGCGATATTCCATGACATGTTGGGTGACTTTCTTGAGGTCTTCATGGATGACTTTTCGATCTTTGGACCATCTTTTGATGACTGTCTTGCCAACCTGACCCGTATCTTTAGGAGATGTATTGATGTAAACCTCGTGCTTTCTTGGGAAAAAATTCATTTTATGGTACACGAGGGAATTGTTCTCGGGCATATCATCTCCGATAGGGGTATCGAGGTTGACAGAGCTAATCTTGATGTAATTGCTGATTTACCTGTGCCTGGCTCAGTCAAACAAATCCGCTCCTTCCTGGGACACGTCGGTTTCTATAGGAGATTCATCAAAGATTTCTCCAAGATTTCTCGACCTTTAACTCATCTCCTATCGACCGACATGCCCTTTGATATGGGCCTCAACTGCATACGAGCATTCACGCAGCTGCGTAATGCTGTCACCAAGGCCCCTATTCTCTAGCCACCTGATTGGTCCCTCGACTTTGAATTCATGTGTGATGCTTCCAACCTTGCAGTTGGAGCCATCCTGGGACAAAGATGAGATAGACACCCCTTCGTGGTGTACTATGCCAGTAAGACGTTGGACGAGGCCAACGTAATTATACTACCACAGAGAAAGAACTACTGGCGGTCGTCTTTGGGCTAGAGAAATTCCGCTCTTACCTTTTGGGCTCACATGTTATTATTTTCACTGATCACGTAGCCATTCGCCATCTCATGCACAAGAAGGATGCCAAGCCTAGACTGATTCGTTGGATCCTTCTTCTCCAAGAATTTGACATTGAGGTCTGGGATAAGGTCGGAGCCCAGAATGTTGTGGCTGATCATCTTTCTAGACTGGACCCTAACCATATTGGACTTACTCTACCGATTAATGAGAATTTTCCTAATGAGCACCTATTGGCATTTAATGTGGCAAGTGGACCTTGGTATGCCGACATTGCTAATTACCTTGCTTCTGGATCCCTTCCACGTGGCTGGCCTAAAAACCAACACGAGCGTCTCATGGCGGAAGCAAAGTATTATTTCTGGGATAATCCACTTTTTTTTCACATAGGTGCTGATCAAACCATCCGTCGTTGTATTCCTGACATCGAATTCCCCAGTGTGCTATCCTTCTACCACAATCAGGCCTGCGGAGGCCATTTCTCTGGGAGGAAAATTGCAGCCAAGGTGCTGCAGTACGATTTCTTTTGGCCCTCCCTTCATCAGGATGCACACAAGTATGCCAAGCATTGCACTAGGTGCCAGTCGTTAGGGTCAATGTCACGTCGTGACATGATGCCCTTACAACCCATCCTAGCTGCGGAAATCTTCGACATTTGGGGAATTGATTTCATGGGTCCCTTTCCTCCTTCCAATGGCTTCAAATTTATCCTCGTGGCTGTTGATTATGTTTCGAAATGGATCGAGGCTATTCCCATGCGCCGTGCTGACCATGTTATATCCACTCGATTTGTCAAAGACCACATCTTTGCACACTTTGGGATCCCTCGAGCTATTATCTCAGATAGAGGAAGCCACTTTACCCATGCATCTTTTCGGGCACTTCTGAGGAAATACGGAGTCCACCATCGTATCGCATCCCCGTATCATCCTCAGACGAACGGCCAGGCAGAGGTGTCGAACCGGCAAATCAAGCAAATTCTCCAGAAAACAGTTCAGCCTAACCGTAAGGATTGGTCTGACAAGCTGATTGACGCACTTTGGGCATATCGGACCACCTTCAAGGCTCCCCTTGGTATGTCTCCTTATAAAATCGTTTACGGGAAGCCTTGTCATTTGCCCGTGGAGTTGGAGCATCGCGCTTATTGGGCAGTTCGCCAATGTAACCTCGACCCAGACCTATGTGGTCGAGAAAGGAAACTCCAACTCCAGGAGCTGGAAGAGCTCTATCGTGAAGCCTATGATTCTACCTTAACTTTCAAGTAATGCAATAAGGCTTTTCACGACAGCCGTATTTAGCGGAAGGAATTTGAGCCATCTCAGCAAGTTTTGCTCTACAATGCCCAGCTCAAATTCTTTCCTAGGAAACTGAAGTCCAAATGGACTAGTCCTTTCCTGGTCTCGAGACCATTTTCCAACGGGGCCGTTGAGATTGAAGATCCCAAATCTGGGCATAAATTTACGGTCAATGGGTAGCATTTGAAACCCTATCTTACTCATGAACCTGCCCCCGTTGGAGAAACCATTGCCCTACTGGAGGGTAACTAATGTTGTGCCTCATTCTGAGTCCAACTAGGGACGTTAAATTCAGTGCTCGTTGGGAGGCACCCCAACAACACTCCACCACTATCACGCTCACTTCACTTCACCACCCACCATCCACCCACCCTACTACCCTGCTGTATACCCTGCACCTTAGCTCTCGTTACCCGATCCTTCGTCCTTTCTCTACCCTACCCTGCATGCATACGAGGACATAGCATCATTTGGCATGGGGGGATGGATAGGCATCCATAGGATCTGGGTATTTTATGGTATCATGTAGTTTCCATCTATCTATAAAAAAAAAAAGGTGTTTAGTAATGATCTGAAGGCTGAAACAAAAATACAATAAGTGTTTACGGATATTCAACCACTATTTTGAAGACTTTCTAGGCCACAGAAGCTTGATTCGCTCAGGCTCGGCTTAATTCACTTGAGCATTGACAAGATAGATCATAATCTCTCCAAACTAAGGATGTATTCTTGTACCTGAGACACCAGTACAGGATTCGTTGGTTTGCTTCTACCTGAGAGCCTAAGTAATCTTGGTTCACACTACACATATCAAGAAAGACCAGGTGAACATAAGATCCAACTCTAGTGTTCATTAAGGAAGGTGGAGTCCTTACTTGTGCGCACAAGTAGACTTTTTATCCCAGGCTTTAGTCTTGTGTTTAGGAGAGACTCATTCCATCAAAAAGGAACTCTCCCACCAAAAGAAAAGTGTGCTCCTCCAAATAATGTTGTAAGAGATATACTGACACGTGTTTCAAAAAAAAAAAAAAGACGCAAATAAGTCAGTATATCTCACAAACGTCTGTAAAGTCTTCTCCCTACAAAAGTTCTTCAGGGCAAGTTACAAATACCCCGTCTTCTTTGAGCCACAAATGTAATAAAATGGGAGTTGAGTTTTCCGTCATCCTTTTAAGGGTTAATCTGAAGACACAAGCTGAAACTGGGACCAACCTGCACTTAAAAATTCATGAAACCCTAGGCTTGAGTCTTAATGCTCATCTGGTCAGTCTTGATCCTTCACTAAGCACAAGCCATAATCTCTTGAGCTCTCGAGTACGACAAGAACCTCCTGAGTCCTGGAAATCGTACTTAAGGTTTAAATATCAAGGGTCCTGGTTAGTCGAGAGATGGTCTATGTCACATAAGACTTAAAGTACCGGTAGTCTTCTCTGCAATTGGTTCTCACAATATCCAACAATAAACACACCTATGTCGCCTCAGAAGAAAATCTTCCGCTCAAGATCATTTCTAAATACAATACAAAAATGTTTTATTAGGGACTAGCAAAAGATAGGCATGGGGGTATGATTGCACAGCAAAAATACACCAACAATTATGCCATCTTGTGCTATTTCCTAGCATTGCCAGTGCATATTAGGTAGCCATAGTCACATTTGTAAAAATAAATGCATGCATGCATTTATTTGAGATGGGAGGAGAGTGAATAAAATGGCCTTGAAATTTACATTTTCCTCAAGTGCTGCCTCGCAAATTCACCATCTTTATTTGTAGTTTTATTTGACATTGAATTTCTTCTCCGCGGCTGCAAGGCATGGCTTGATCTTCTTCATGCCATTCTTTGCAGCAAGCTTGCCATGCCAGCCGCATGCACAGCCATGCATGCAGCCCAAGGCATGGCTGTGCATGCCTCTTTCCTCTTTAGAAAAGGGCACGGCTATCTTCTTTGAGGGGAGCCTGGTCCAACACACCAACAACGCCTCCTTCCTCCAGGCCGTCTACTCCCCTCTCCCCTCCATACGCAACCTCTCTTCCTCCTGAAGAGCTACACTGTGGGCAAGAGCAACTCACAGTGGTACCCAACCACCACTGTGAGTCCCACCACCGCCCAGCTCATCAAAGAGTTGGTGGGCGTGGTGGTTCACCTCTCTGTTTCGTCGTTCCAGCCCATCGCCGCCATTGACAGGAGCTTCAAGCTTTAAAGCTCAAGCACAGCAGCAGCACAGCACTGGCCTCTCCTTCCGCGCGCGCCAGCCACCATGCGCCCCTAGAGCAGCCAGCATAGCTCTTTCCACGCGCGCAGGGATGCTCCGCAGCGCCCGCACACGCAGAACAGGCCATAGCTGGTCGCGCGAGCCGAGCGCGCACTGTAGCTACTGTTCATGCTAGAGAGCGCGACACTGTAGCTACAGTGTAGTGATCGGAAAGCTTCTCACTTATCCGGTCACCATGCGCTCTCTCTCCGCGCCGCAACCATCACCAGCCCATCCGCGTGCCCACTCTCGCATACGCCAGCGCCCGCACACGTCTTCGCTCGCTTCTTCGCCCGCACCCGCCTCAGTGCGCAGCGCAATGCGCTGCGGTCCACAGTGCGTTGCGCTCCACCTTCCTCCCACGTCGGCTCCCTCTAGCGTGCGCTCCTACTCGCCTATGCCTGCGCGTGGACATCAGAAGTCGGCCGCTGCCTCCAGACGGTTTGACTCGCCGCACCTTCTTCACTCCAATAGATGCTCTCTCTCTCTCACAGCACTCTCTCACTCCCTCCTACAGACACATATAGACACACATACACTCTCATACACACATCCACTCACTTATACACTACTATATACTTATATATATATACATATATCTATACATATATTAGTACTTTATAACTAGGTATTAGTATACATACATATATATATATATATATATATATATATATATACATAGATACTTATACTAATATATCTATATACATATATACATATCTATAACTATATACATATATTACTATATATATATATATATATACCTATATATAGTTATATATACATACATATATATCTAATTATAAATACATATATATATAAACACATATACATACATCTATCTATACATATATTTACATATCTATATATATATACATATATATATACATATATCACTACATATACACCTATATAAATATAACCATATCTATATATATATACATATAGATATGTATATTTTCATATCACCTACCACACGTTTTATCATGGGAATATCTGCACCAGTTGCTGATATTCCCCGATACATGCGTACAGAAAGCATCTTCGCACACATCTTCCACCCATTCGTCCTACACTCCACGTGGCACTTCGTCCTATTGGGTGCGTCTTCCTAGATGACGACCGACTCAACACCGTGCTACATGCCATTTCCACCTCCACCCCCACCCCTTTATACATATATAATATATACATATATATATATTATATTTATCTTTCTCTTTTCTGCAATTAAAAAGATAAAAAAAATATATAAAAGAGAAAAGATAATCCTTGACTTGCAGGTACTCAGTCTTGTCAATAGCAAGACCAGTTTTGGAACCCTAATTTGGCTCAAAGCCAAGAACCTGATTTTGAGGGTGTACCTCAAGGACAAAAAAAAAATTATCAAAAAAAAGCTTTAAATAGAAAAACACCAAAAACATAATAAGCGAACGGAAGAGATTCGTTGTAGGGCAGGTGTAGAAACTTATTCACCTTTAATCCCGCTTCCCTGAGTTCGACCCTAGGCCTAAAAGTGACTAAGATAAAATCAAGTAGGCTAGGTTAAAAATTTTTGTAAAAGGATGGTTAAGCTCAATTTAGGTTAACCACTATACGCATTTCAACAATTAAATTACCATATTAACACAACCTATCCGGGTCTACACCAGGTCCCAGTGGTGAGTAGCATTTCAGCTTGATTTGGTGGGAAAGAAAGGGCAATCCGATTTTCAAGAGGGTGGACCAGTGGTGAATAACCCAGATATGGCTCAAACCACGAGGTGTGGGAAGTGGAGAAAACCTTGTCAAAAGTCTGGTCAGGAGAAGATACAGGTAAGGGGAGAGGTGGGGAAATGTCACAGTATAAGTCTGTCAGGTGATGGACTCTATCCAGGGGCAATCCACAGTAGTCAGAATAGGTCCCTATTAGTCCGATACACACATTGACAGCCATGTCCTCGTCAGACGTGTCATCCTTGATGCAATCGCAATCAAAGTTCTTGGTGGCCTTGAAAATGTTTAGCTTGAGCTTCTCAAAGCCAACGGTGATTTCAATGCAACCCGACTCATAGTCGATATGGGCGCGGGCTGTGGCCAAGAAAGGTTGACCAAGGATGATCGGACAATCAGAAAGTGAGCTAGGAACTTCTATATCCAAAACAAGAAAGTCAATAGGAAAATAGAGACTAACCACCATGTCTTCCACCACACCTTTCAGGATTTTGATAGAAAGATCTACTAATTGCAATGTGATAGGGGTGGGTTTCAGATTTCCCACGGAAAATTTCTTGAGCATGATGGTTGGTATAAGATTGATGGAAGATCCTAGACCAAGCAGGACACGGTTAAAATTGCAGCCTTGGATGCTACATGAAATAAGCAGTGTGCCCAGATCTTTTTACTTCAGTGGTAGATTTGACAGTATAGCACAACTCGCATGAGACAAGAGGACCACTGGGTTCTTTGTTTTCTTTGACTATCACCTGGGTGTAGTGTAGTCTTTGAAGAATCAGGCGACAGTGGGTATATGGTCGATAGCCTCCAATAGGGGTACTTTGATCTCAACATCCTTGAATAAATTACGTAGGTTATCAAAAGCCTGTGTGTTCTTTTTCTTTCCTCTTGGCTCCCTCAATAGAGCCTTAGGGAATGGGATTGATTTTGTCACCAGTTTGGGCATATCGTCCTCACGAGAATGCAGTGCACATCCCAAATGAGAGGTTAATGAAGAAGATGGGCCAGGATCAGGTCAAGGCGGATCGACGGTTTGCTTATCACTCCTCGTAGTAACTGCATTGGATGTTGTAGGTCCAGTGGGATCATAAGGCAGAGGAGGGTTCACAATAGGGACATAATGGTGATGTGCTACTGCGGGATTAGCCTGAAATCATGGTGGAGTGCTTGGAGTTTGCAGAATCTGATGAACCTGTCCCTGAGAAGGTCGTACCTGTGGTTGCAGACCACGAGGTACAAAATTTCGCGAGTTAAGAACAAGTTGGGCTGGAAGAGTGCCCTGAGATCAAGTCATCATGCATAGTTGACTAATCTCAGCATTCTGCTGTGCCAATTGGTGTTGAAGAGGGGTCATGTTTTCTTCATGGCACTTGGACATTTTCGTCATCATTCACATCAATTTATCAAGAGGACTTGATTCGTGATCCATTTGAGGGATGCAAGGGCTCGACAGCAGATTTGCCATAGGGCTATACTGTGCCCTTGGGATGACAGGTGCGGACAGTTGCATTGGTCCACCTGCGGGGTTTTAGCACTATGGGTTACTGGACCATGCAAAGTTAGGATGATTTCGCTACCCTGGGTTATAGGTGGCAGAGAATGGGTTTTTCCCCAGGGCACAAGCATCTTCTAAGCCATAAGATGAGTTCGCAGGTGTATATGCATCTAAGCACATGGAGGCTTGGTCCTCCATGTCAAAATATTGGCTCGCATAAGCCAGGTCCACATTGCTCACCGAATCGCTCGGTGTGATACTCGGTAAGGATGGTCTCATAGGATTCTTAGGAGTAAGCCTGGTAGTGGAAGGATTAGGGTTGTGAGGGAGTGATGGTGTGGAGGTGTTTGCCATAGAGCGGGTAGGGTTGGCCAAAGGCTCATCCAGCTTCTTGTGCATGATGGAGACTTCATCCAATTTTTGTGCAATTAAGTTAAGATCTGTGGATGAATGGGAGGGTCCCGTGTCAACTTCGTGAACATTACGGGGCATGCTGGTACGATTAGAGGCGACAATGGAGGCATTGTTCATTGAGTTTTCACTCATATTTTCAAACAATTTGAATGCTCCATCCTCGTCTTTATTCATGAAATTCCCTCAGCATGAAGCATCCGCAATCTGCCTCAAAGTTTCATTTAGCCCAGAATAGAAGATCTGGGCTACATGCCACTTAGGCAAATCATGGTGTGGACATTTCCTGAGGAGGCAATTATACCTTTCCCAAACCTCATGAAACTACTCACCGTTTTGTTGCGTGAAAGAAGTAATAGCACGGCAAAGCGCATTGGTGCACCCGATTAGGAAAACTTTCTTGAGAAACGCTGTACGCATCTTGTCCCAAGTTCGGAGAGATTTCCCAATGGTGTGCAACCATTGCATTGCTTTTTCTCACAACAAAAATGGGAGCATTTTCATGAGGATGATACACAACCCAATGTTTCTTGGTTTAATCGTTTCAGCTAAACGGGTTAAGTCCTCCAAGTGAAGAAAACGGTCTTCACTGGCCAATCCATGGTAATGGAAATTAATTAGGCTGATTAAGTTTGGTTTTAGTTCGAAATCCTCCCCACCGACGAGGACATGAATATGCACACGGGTTTCTGTAGCAGCAGGATTCTGATAAGAGCTAAGAGACCTGGGCTCCTCCCATTCGGGAGGATTCTGCATTTCATCTAAGGTTTCCCTAATGGCTTCAATCTTCTCATTATACAATTCCATTTGGGCTTGGAGGTGTGTTAATGGGTCAACGGCTCCTCCACTACCTGGTCGATTTAGAGGGGGCGATTTCCTCCCTCGGGATTTAGGGTGGGCAAGCAACCATGTTTTCAGAGGAGGAGGAGGATGATTCACCAGCTTCTACCATTCTAGAGTTTTCAAACAATTCAAATAATTCAGGGTTTTGTGACCTCCTCCCAAACATGCACTGCCGAAAGATGAATTGGGGTGATGAGAAGAGAGCAGGGGATAAGAGAAAAGATGCTGAATAGGTGCACTTGATGACAAATCAAACAATCAAGGTCCTAACCTCTAAATGTGCCCCTTAGACCTAAAGATCTAAGTTACCTACTATCGCGACTTACGGAACTGAATATGAGCACCATGGAACCACTAGGCTAAATTGAAAGGCCGTTTGCCCCAGTCTTAGACACTCGATAGCACAGGGGAACCCGCACCAGCACGTAAGCACTACACACAGGTAGTTAGACCTCCAAACCCTAATGGGGGTCAAGTTACTACCAGTTTTAATTAAGAGGCTTAGGATTCAAGTGCTTTGGAATGTCAAGGGCGTTGTTTACGGGTAATGCCCAAGTGCGTTGATTTTCAAGTGTGTAAAACAAGCATGTAACAGGGAAATCTCCCTGAATTGAAGTTTTAGGTGGTGAATTGCTTTTAGAGTTCAGCTCTTAGGTAGTATGGATTTTATGATTCCACTGAATTACCAATTCAACCAATCTCCGAGTTTTCAGGAAATACAAGTTCTTTTTGTGGCCAATCAACCCTTCTTCAATTTGGTTTAGTTAATGCATGCTATAATGCAAATGGGTCCCTAATTGGAAATTTCTACATGTGGATGCGTGAGTCAATTTTAGCTTAATGTGAGAGGAAGCCAAAGCACTTCAATTCAAGTGCTCCCAATCACTGAAATGATAATCCACACAAGGCTCAACCACCAAAGTATGTAAAAGATGAAAATGAATATGTTGGGGTTGATATTCAGGATCAAATCAAGGCAATTTACGGGTCATGCTGGGATTGGAGTCAAATCGACTCCATGACTCCCCAACCAATGTTTGGATCCCGAATGTGAAATAAGGCAAATAAGGTGTGGAAAACAATTTATTTAGTTCTCCTCAAGGATAACTTCGCGTCATGAAATAAACAAGAATCGAAACTCTCAGATTTCATGTGGGAAAAAGTGGAAAATCAAGGGTGGTGGTGGTGATTAAAAGAATCAAACAGTGGATTTTACTCCACTCGCCCAAGAAATCCCAAGAATTTTTTAAGGATTTTGATTTTATATATATATATATATTTTTAAGGTGACAAGATGACCTAAGTTACTAAAAGGAATACACCTACCTCCTTAGCATCGTGGGTGAGGCTCTAATGCGACGTTGGCGACTTCACACTCTCGTGCCCACCTCAGATTTACCCTCATCTCTGATCTCCTCTTCGTGTCTCCTCTTTGCAACTGGTACACCTATACAAAAACAAACAAAACACCCGTGAAGAGAAGGGTGGGAAAAGAGAAAATCAAAAGGAGATAGAAACTTACTCCGAATAGTGCTTCCCCGACAACAGCACCAGAAAAACGTATTGCAGACTTGAATAGGCTTATTTAATATGGTGATATTATCGTCAAAATTAGTATACTGAGTTAACCTAAATCAAGTCTACACCAGTTTCACGAAAATTTTAACCTGGCCTACTTGATTTTATCCTGGTCACTTTTAGGCCTATGGTCGATCTCAGAGAGGTGGGAATCAAAAGATTACGAAGTTTCTATGCCTTTCCTAGAACGTATCTCTTCCTTGCATTTATTATGTTTCTGGTTTTTTATTCTTTTAGGATTTTTGTGATAATGTTGTTCTTGAGGCACACCCTCAAAATGAAGACCTTGGCCTTAAGCCAAATGGTCCTTGGCTTGAAGCCAACTTAGGGTTCCAAGATTGATCTTGTCACTCACAAGATCAGGTACCTACAATACAAGAATTTATCTTTTCTCTTTTATACTTTTTTTTTGGTCTTTTTAATAGCAAGAATAAAAGACAAATGAAAGAAAAATAAAATGCAAGGAAAGAAATGAAAAGAGATACTTAGCTTAGTATATATGTATATATGTAGTAGATATGCAAGTAAATATATAATATATATAGTTATATAGATGCTATAGTGGTGGAGATGGAAATGGGATGTAGCATGTGATTGCACAGCAATCATAGGTCCTAATCAACCTAAATAATGTCTGAACCTATCTTAAATTGTAGATATTGCACTCATATCTTGCATATCATGCATTGCATCAGTCTATTTAGAATAAGATGAGATATCCTGCTAGTTAATATTTTTTTTATTGCTATTTATAGATAATAAAGTGATCTAGGATGGAGATAGTGGAATAAAGCAATAAAGGAAGAAGAAGACTGATCCAGATAAGAGGAGTGAGGAGGATAGCCTTATCCCTACCCTTAGAAACCCTAGGACAGCCTTCCCAAACCCAAAACAACCTCCATTAGGGCACCTTAGCCTCAAAACCCAAACATGGATAGCATTATCCATGTTCCTATCCCTCTCCCAAACACTTAGGAACCAAAACCAACCTTAGAAAACACAAAACCCACTCTCCAGCACCTTTTAAGACGTCCAGACATTTGGCTGGACGTCTGATTTCTACAAAATAACAATCCAGGAAGCCAAAACTCATACTGACACAGAATTGGACGTCTAATTTAGTGTCCAGACGTCCAATTTTGCAGTATAAGACGTCTGACCACTATCCTGGACGTCTGATACTGCTGTCTGGTTCCTGATTTTGGGTGTTGGAAGCCCTAGCTTGCCTATGTTGACCTAGGAACCCCACCGGACACCCTAGGAAACCTAAGTAGAGACCTCCTAAGCCTAGTCCACTATCCATAGCCCTACTTGTCCTATCCCTAACCCAATTGAACCATCCCATACCTAATTGGGTGCATCTACAATTGATTGGGTGCACCCGAGCCCAATTAGATCCACCCAGGATCTAATTAACTCATACCTATTAGGGTTACCCTAGCCTAATCGCATGCACACATCTAATTAGACTTTCCTAAGCCTAATTAGGTCCACACCCACTTAATCTAGATTGACCCAACCTATTTAGCACCTAATCCTACCAAAATCCACAACCTAGCCTTACGAAAAACACACACCCACACACACACGTACACCATCCCATTTTACTCCCACCAAACCCATGCACAATCTCTTGGAAACCCTAAAAACTTGTGTCAAACCTATATCAACAAATTGTGGCATTTGCTATTTTTGGAGCCACCAAAAGTGGCAACCAAATGGAGCCTTCCATAAGGGCAAAGAGAGAGCTACGAAATTGGAGAATATCTCCATACACTCTCCCATCCATACTCTCCACTCTAAACTTGCTTCCACCCTCCAAAACCTGAAGGTCGTCCTCCTCATCCTCCTCCAAGGCTCCATGGACGGCTAGCTAGAGAACCTTCTCTCCAAAGCTTCAAGGACATCCATTGGTAGAGAAAGGGAGCAACACCCTCCTCTCTCCACTTGGGTGCACTAGCCCCCATCTTCTTCTTCTTCTTGGACGGCCATGAAGGCTTACCCATAGCCTCTTATGGCCGGCCATCTCTTTTAGTAGGCGTGTAGACGGGTTTGCATACCTAAGGTCTAGCCTACACACTCACACAAGGCCGATGGCCCTAGTGGCAACTTTCTGGCATGAGGGATTTTCTTCTATTTATATGCTTTCTAGTGTAGATGATGTGTGATAAATTTCTATGCATAAATAATGTTTTTGTGATTGATTGTCCTCATGTTTGCTTGCTTATATGACACTTTGGTTTTTTCACACCATGCACGGCCACCATGCCCTCATTTAGATGCACATAGTCACTTAGGTTTTTGCTAGTTTATCTAGATCTAGGTTTCAATTCGCTTTTCGAAATAAAAAAAAATCAAAAACACAAAAAGACAAAAATATTAGCTTAGGTTAGATTTAGGTTATAAAAGTCAATCCAAATCTCGATTCTTTTTCACGCCTCCCAGAGATGAACGACCGGGACTCAAGTTCTAAAAAGAATAAAGATCTATGAGAGTTTCGTTATCACAAATATCTTTGAAGAGTGGCTTTTGCAACTATACTACGATTTCCAACGATTTCAAAATACGTGAATTTCCACGCTCGTCAGCATGGTGTCAAGTTGGTCCATGTCTTGCAAGATGCAACCAACAAGACTAAGTGCTGCATGGACCGTGGAGCGGATGTGTATGAGTGTGGGTAGAAGTGCTTGCTTTGCGTGGGTTCGAGAAATATTCAAAATTGGTGCGAATATTCCTACGATGCGATGCACGGTGAAGGGGTGAGTCAACAAGTATGTGGGTAGGTGATGTGAGGTGAATATGTGTATGGGACAATGTGGATATGTGTATATAAGTATATATAAACATATAACTGTATACAACTATATATGTATATGCATATATATATATATAAATATATATATAATTTTATGTATATATAGTTATATATATGGGGGTGAGAGTGTGTGAGTATATATATATATGTATGCGTGTAGGTGTATGTGTATCAGGGTGTGCAAGTGAGAGGGAGAGTGTGTGCTTTTGCGTGTGGCTGTGCGAGAGAGAGTGGGTGTGTCTGTCTGTCTGGGTGAGTGAGGGAGCGGGCGTGTGTGAAGAGCCCGAGTGCGCGTTGGAGTGAGGTGATGCAGCGTGCAAGTGCGTGAGGGAGGGCTGCACCACGCGCGGCGCGTAGGGAAGGTACAGGTGCAATGCATAGGCCCTGGGGAAGACCCCCAGCACACAAGGGTTGCACGTTGAGGGTGAGGCACGGGCGAAGGGTGAAGAGCACGTGCAAGAGATGACCGGGTGGAGGCGATAGCGCTAAGGAGAGTGCGGAGCCACGAACTAAGTGAGAAGGTTGCTGGTGGCTACAATGTCGCGCTGACTATGGTGAACAGTGGGCAACAGTGCCACATGGAGAGTGGAATAGGTTGAGGTGGCGTGGCATGCAAGGAAGCCGTGGAGTGTGCACACACTCGCAGAAGGGGAGCCTAAGGGGTTTACGCATGCGTGCGGAGGCGCTCGAAGGTGCTGAGCATACAGTGGCTCAAGTCGAGCTTTAGAGCTTGAAGCTCTGCTCTAATGGCGAAGGCAATGAAGCAGAGAGAAAAAAAGGAAAATAGAAAACAAGGCAGAGCACGCACATGAAAATCAAAATAGGGAATCCACCACACCCACCTGCTCGCGAAGAAGCTGGGAGGTGGTGGAGCTCACCGTAGGGTCTGAGACCACAGCAAACTTCTCCTGCACACAGTGTACTTCTCAATTGGTGAGAAGAGGAGCTATGTATGGAGAGGGAGAGAGTAAGAGAGTGGCCAGCAATGAGTGAGTGTGTGGTGTACTGGTCTGAGGGTGGGAGAGCAGGTGGCTTTGTGGGGTGGAGACCGGCTAAAGCTCTGTAGGGGAGGGGTGCATGCTCTTTTATAGAGAGAGTGTGCGCCTCTCCCCATGCAAATGGACAGGTGCACAGCTCTATGCAATCGCAGTCGGAAGGAGGAAAATAATAAAAGGATGGTGAATTTGCAATGCAAGAACAAAATGAAGATGTTAATTATTATGTGTGTTTGAGATGAGATGGAATTGAAGTGGATTGAATGGTCATTTGTTCTCACTCTCTTCCCCTCTTTAGAAGTGCATGCAAGTGAATATTTATAAATGCAAGTATGGCTACGTAAAATGCATGGGTAATGCTAGGAAATAACAGATGATGACATATTTATAAGTGTAGCTTGCTGTGCAATCACAGGGTTTGCAAACAAGGTTATTTGATGATGTGTCTTTTAGGGTTTAACCTTGTTTAGTAGCTTTTAGGGTTTAATCTTTAGGTTCATTCAATCATGTTTAGTAGAACACTCCAAGTTTTGAAAGCACTGGTGTAGATATATTCCTTTAAAAATCAGAAATAAAATGTGGAGTGCCTGGTTCAGTCCTAAAAATCAACTTTAAGTGGCAAGCTACTGATGAATGACTTTTATCTTAAGTGGTGCAGCCCAAACAGCTCAATCAATTATCCTGTTGCACCACTTAGCTAAGGCACACAGAAATGTTTGACCTATTCAGATTTCTACTCACTTATTTGTGTGTTGAGTTAGGTGTACCAGGTCCACAGGTTAGATCCCAGTTAAGTGGTAGAATCGATGTGATTGTGCGCCTTAGGGTGAGAAGTGGGTGTTAAGTGTGTAGCTTTCAGAAAATCCCACAAAAGAAGAGTATTTTTTTTTGTTTTTTATATATGTAGGGGTGAAATGAGTGGAGGTGGCAAACAAACAACCAAATCTATCCTAGGGTTTATAAAGAGCACCTAAGTTGATTTGGGTTTGAGTTATTAGTGAGGTAAAATGAACTAGTGGGCGGGGGTGGTGGGATAAACTTACAAAACCTTCATCTGCACTTTTCTTCAATCTAACCACTTTGGTCTGCCTCGGAAGAGTACCTACAATCACAATAAGATCAGAGAAAAAGTAAGATAAAAGTTAGGTAAGGTAAAAAAACACTGAAAAAAAACCACAGAGCATTGCCTCCCTAGCAACGACGCCAAAATAATCAAGGGCATGTTTCATGAATGAAAATTGGGGTTTGGGGGACCCATCATCATAGCTCGCAAAACACGTCTATCAAATAAAATTTATAACCGAAACTCGAAAAATGAGTCCCAAGTTGAACACGGGGAGGCGAATGTTTGGTTTTATGAAATCCGCGTTTAACTTTGATTTATTTTTGTCATTTTTATATTTTCTAATTTTTTCATATTTTTATCAAGCAAGAGATTAGGTCGATGAAAACTTTATCTACTTGAAAAACTATAAGAGAGAGAGGGAGAAAGAGAGAGAGAGAGAAACAATCATCTATTCATAAAGAATTGTTTGTTACAACTACGAAAGCGGAAAATGTACACTATAAAAGTGAAAAAGGTAGAAAGAGGTGAGAGAAATCCCCCTCGACGGTCGCTTGGAGGATGACTCGCTCTGAAGTTTCCTGGAGGAAGGTGGTGAGGAGTGGGACAAACGGCGATGGATCCGGAGGACGGAGGATGGGGCAGGACGGTGTCGCGATGAGGATCTTCTTCCCGAAGGGAGGTGAGAGGACAACCACGGGATGCTCCACAAATGGGGATGAGAGGTGGGAAAACTATTTTCTTTTCTACTCTAGAGGAGCATCCCGGGCTTATAACAAGATCTCTCTAGAGCCTTGGAGGTGGTGAGAGGAAGAAAGGAAGAAATGGTTTGGAATGGTGGTGGGTAGGTCCTTTTATAGTGGAGGAAGAATAAATTTGCATCTGGGTCATTACTGAGGTTCGTAAATGTTGCTAAGGATCCTTGCAGCTATCGCTGAAGATCCACCCTTCAATTCCTCTTGCTGGAGCACGCAGACCATTAGTGACAGCTGCAAGCATCACTAAAGGCTCGTGTATGTGTTGCTGAAGATCCGCCCTTCAATTCATTTGCTGGCATGCACGGGCCATTAGTGACAGCTACAAGCATCATTAAAGACCCGCCCTAAATGTCGCTAAAAAAATTGCTCACATCCTCACTGGCACCGCGTGCTCCTCGCACCGTGTTGCGTGCTCGTGTTGGTTATGCTGCCGTGGTGCGTGATTAGTGCATGAATGCGCTCGCACTGCACGGCCACTACCTTTGCTGCTGCACTGGCATGTGCACACGGATCTGATTGAGAATTGGGGGGGCTACGGGAATTCAAACCCGCACCCCTTCTTTGGTTGTAGCACTTGAGACCAATGAGCTATGGAGGCCTTTGTGTCAAGAAGACCTCATAACCGTTTAAGAGACGTGGCACGCCTATGGCCGTTGGATGAAGATCCAATGGCCCAGATCTAATGGTGCAGATGGGAGAGGCTTGGGCGGTTGCTGCTGGCCAGTGTTGGGTGGCATGGATGGCGTCACGTGGCGCCATCTAAACCATTCATCTTCTTTTTGCTGCAGAGAGTGCCATGGCACTCAGATTGAGATGATTTCCACGTTGCCGGACTGCGATCGTCATTCTGAATCCATCCGTATGGTCAGATTTTCCATTCGAAACCCATTTGGATGTCGCATTGCCCCCTGGCCGCTGATCTTCCTCGGACTTCGTGCGATGCTACGGGACTCCGATCTAGGTGATTTCAGAGGCGTTAGACTCCAATCGTCCATCCGAGGCCCTGAAATAAGTCCTCTTCTCTCCTAACAATAAAAGGACCTAATTAACCTAAATAAATACAACTACTCTAAATGCAGAATGATGCATGCTATGCAATATTATAACATGAAATGAAAATCTAAGCCTAGGAACATCCATGATTAGGTATTTTAATCTAAATAGATGTGTTTATTAGCAAGCCTGACATCCTTTTCTTTTTCTTTTTCATTGATGTCATCAAATATCACTGATAGGGGCATGTCATGCCCCTTCACAGTATCCATTAGCATTGCATTTCCATTTTCTACCAGTAGTAGTAGTAGTAGAATTTCACTCACTATGCAATATTTCTCATGTATTTTGAAATGTTTTCCTCACTATGCGTACAGAAGGTCAGCTCTCCTTGCATGTACAAGTCCATTAGAAAATAGCGATGGCACAAAGGAATTGGCAATGAGAAACTGAGGAAGGGGATGAAAAATAAAGAGATAGCATGCAAGATGAGAAACAAGTTAGATGAGATGGAGAATTCTTGGGAGAGGAGAAAAACCAAGGTAAATCAAGTTTTATTTTGTCCAACTCCCATCAAGCAAGTAATATTGCCCCACTTGTAGAGGGGATGGGCTATATATTAAATTGAGATAAAAATAAAAATATGAAGTGTGATGAATATTTGTTTTCAAGACCTACAACTGATAATAATGAAACATCATAGTGTAGACTAAATTCGAACACAAGAGAATATCCTTAAAGCCCTCTCAAAAAAATAACGAAACATGAAAATAATGAATATCGAGAGAATATCCTTGCCCAAGACCTTACAATCCAAGCGTTTCCTCTTATTAGACTTTGGTTGAGTCATGGATATCACCATGTGAGGTTCAAGCCATTACTTAGCTAATTCAGATTACTTTTAATACACTTAGGGAGCTTCAAGCTCAAATTAAAAGCACACACACATGCATTACCTATCTAGGGTTAACTACAAATTAGGATCGAACATGTTAGGGCAGAATGGAACTAACTTAAGTTGCCAAATACCCAAAGTAGTATTTGAAAATTAAGAATGGAGCTAAAAAGAACAAAACAAGAGGATAGCCAGTAGCTATTCTTGAAATGCAAAAACCCAAAACTAATGTTAGTTAGCCCAATAGACTTCTACTCAAGCTGTAAATCTCCATTCAAGCTCCATGAAACCCCCACCAAACTCTTATCAACTAAAAATAAGGAAAATGAGCATTCAACTCAAGTATTTGGACTTTGAAAATCAAATGAAAACCAACAAAACCCCAAAGAACACATCAAAACTAAATGCCACAAAATCCCCTCAATCTACACCACGCATGCCATGATCTTGGCATGAAACTACCAAATTGATATTTTACTAGGCAACCCCTGTTAATCACACATGTTAAAGTTATTCTAATCCTTGAAAATCAAGAGGGATTCTCTAAAAAAGGAAGGGGTTATAGTCCCTACCTGGTGGTCTTGAAAGACAAAATAGGGGAAGATTAGGCTGGGGCTGGGTAGACCCTCCTTTCTTCCTCTTCATCCAACAGCACCAACGGCATCAGTAGGTGCAACCTTGACAACTACAGTGCCAACAATGGCGCTGGCAGTAGCAAAGAATGGAAGGGGAGAGAGGACTCTCACCCTCTTCCTCTTCCCTCCTCTTGTAGTGTTCGAGCGATAAATTAGTGTTTTAAAATTGCTTTGTTGTAATATAGCCAAAATAGCTCTCAAATAGATAAAATTTATACTCGAAAAAGTTTGAGGTCGTTGATTGCATAGAAAAAATACACCAGTAAATATGCCATCGTGTTATTTCCTAGCATTGCCATTGCATCTTATGTAGCTATAATTGCATTTGTAAATAGACGCCTGCATGCATTTATAAGGAGGGGAGGAGAGTGTGAATAATTGGCCATCTATTAATTAACATCTTCCTAAGTGCAGCATTACAATTTCACCATTTTCAATTTTTTATTTTACTTTGAATTCTTCTCTCTCGCACGGCTGCAGGGCATGGGGTATGCACGCGCCTCTTCGCGCCTCTCCTCCTGCCAACAACATGGTAGGAGGTGCGCTGCCAGCAGCATGGCTGTGGCATGCCTCTTCCTCTTTAAAATGACTTACTCTCTTCCTTGTGCAGGCATACACTTTCAGGCACTTGCAGGCACTTTCATCCACCTCACCGTCATGCCAACCTCTTACCCTCTCCCTCTCCATACATAGTATCTCTTCTCACTGAGAGGAGACTCACCATGGGCAGGAGAAAACCCACAGTGGTCTAACACCACCACTGTGAGTTCCACCAACGCCCAGCTCTTCCGTGAGCAGGTGGGCGTGGTGGATTCACCTTTTGTTTCTACTGTTGTTGTCTTCTCCGCCATTGCCAGAGCTTCGAGCTCTCAAAGATCAAAGCTCAAGAAGCCACGTGCCTACCTGCAAGCCACTGCCGGCCACCGTGCACGCACCTACAGGACGTGCACAGCCTTTTTCCGCATGTGCAGGCGCTCCACAATGCGCCCGCGCACGTAGAACCGGCCGCTACCGGTCACCAGACCGCGCACACACTATAGCGCACTGTAGCGTGCGGTCTGCGCGGCACTGTAGCCACTAGCTCGCTTCTCACTTAGCCGGTGGCATCACGCTCTCTCACCTCGCTTGCTACCCATGCCAGCCGATCGCCCGCACCCGTCCGCACCTCACCGTGCCTGCCCGCAGTGCTGTGCGCTCCGCTGCACAGCGTAGTGCACTGCACTTGCTTGCACCCACCCCGTGCACGAAGAGAGCGCTGCGCTCCCTAGCGCACCGCGTGCGCTCTCTCTCCTACACCCGCACATCTGCGCGCATAAGACGACGGGGCTGCACAGCAGACGGCTTATCTGCTGCGCTTCCCTCCTCAGCCAGTACACACACACACCCACTTGTATGCACACACTCGTACACCCACACATACACTGGTACACACTCACACACACCCTTATACACTCACACATATATATATCCACTCACATATATACATAAATATATATATATACATATATATATATATACAAATACATATATATACATATATACATATACATATCTATATACATATACAAATATATATATATATATATATATATATATATTTATAAATATATACATACATATATATATATATACCCAAATATATATATATATATATATCTACATATATATTTACATATTTATATATATATATACACAACTATATATACATATATAGTTATAGATATATACCTATATATATATATGTTTGCATATACATCCACCTACCCATATCCATATATACTCTTCACCACCCATACTCCCGTGCACTAGTCCTTCAGCCGCATATCATATCGTGGGAATATCTGCACCAGTTGTTGATATTCCCTGGTATCCATGCAAAGCAAGAGCTTCCACACACACTCCCACACATTCACTCACACTTCAGGCAGCACTCAGTCTTGTTGGTTGCATCTTAATAGATGTGGACCAACTTGACACTATGCTACACTCCATTTCCACTTCCACCTCCACCCCTATATATAATATATAAAAATATACATATATATATATAATGTATCTACTATATATCTATACATATACTAAGCCAAGTATTTCTTTCTTTTCTAGCAACATACCTTATTTTTATTTATCTTTTATGTCTTGCTATTAAAAAAAAAAAAAGAGTAAAAGAGAAAAGATAATTCTTGTCTTGCAGGTTACTCGACCTTGCGAATAATAGGACCAATTTTTGGAAATCTCAAGTTGGCTACAAGCCAATAACCATTTGGCTCAAGGCTAAGGACTTGATTTTGAGGGTGTACCTCAAGAACAACATTATCAACAACAAAAATCTTAAATAAAAAAAAAATCAAAAACATAATAAACGCAAGGAAGAGATATGTTTTAGGAAAGACGTAAAAACTCCTTGACCCTCAAATTCTCGCCTCCCTAAGATCAACCCTGGGCCTAAAAGTGACCAAGATAAAATCAAGTAGACCAGGTAAAAAATTTTTCTAAAGCTGGTTAGACTCGATTTAGGTGAACTCACTATACTAATTTCAACGATAATATCACCATATTAACAAAACTTATTCAAGTCTCACCACACTTTTCTGGCGCCGTTGCCAGGGAGGAGCAAATTAAGGTAAGTTTCTACTCTCATTCCTTTGATTTTCTCTTCTCACACTCTTCTCTTCATGGGTGTTTTGTTTGCTGGTGTGCAGGTAAACCAATTGCAAGGAGGAGACAAGTAGAGGAAGTCGGAGACATGGGCAAATCTAAGGTGGGAGCGAGAGTGTGAAGTTGTCGGTGTTGCATTGGAGCTTCGCCCACATTACTGAAGAGGTAGGTGTCTCTCTCTTAGTAACTTAGGTTAACTTGTCACCTAAAAACACTTTTTGGGAATTCCTTGGGGCAAGTGGGTTAAAACCTACTTGTAGATTGTTTGCTATCACCCCCACCGCCCCTTGATTTCCCGCAAAACTTCGCATAGCAAAAATCCAAGAGTCTTGATTCTTGGATCTTTCATTGTGTGAAGCTTTTCTTTGAGGCAAGTTAAAATTGATTGATTGCCATCCCTCCTTGCTTCATTTGTTCACATTTCGGGATCACATTTTTGGTGGGGAGACTTGGAATTGAGTTAATTCCAACCCCACCATGACTTTTCAATTGCCTTAGATTTGATCCCGAATATTTTAACCCCAACATTTTAATTTTCTTTACATCATCTTGTGGTTGAGCCCTATGTAGAACATCATTTTGGTGATTGGGAGCACTTGAATTGAAGTGCTTTGGCTCCCTTTCACATTAACTTAAAATTAACTCGTGCATCCACACATAGAAATTTCCATCTAGGGAAGCCCATTGCGTTTTTAGCATGCATCAACTAATTCACATTGAAGAAGGGTTTGTTGGGCATAAAAGAACTTGTGTTTTCTCAAAACCTGGAGATTGGTTGAATTGGTAACTCAGTGGAATCCTAATATCCATACTACTTAAGGATGAAATTCTAAAAGCCATTCACCATCGAAAACTCCAATTCAGGGAGATTTCCCCGTTGCATGCTTGGTTTACACTCTTAAAATTAACGCACTTGGGCATTACCCATATACAACGCCCTTCACATTCCTGGAGCACTTAATCCTAAGCCTCTAAATTAAAATTGGTAGCAACTTGACCCCTATTAAGGATTGGAGGTCTAACTACCTACATGCTGGTGTGAGTTCCCGCATGCTATCGAGTGTCTAAGACTGGGGCAAACGGCCTTTTAATCTGGCCCGGTAGTTCCGTGGTGCTCTCATTTGGTTCCGTAGGTTGTGATAGCAGGTAACTTAGATCTTTAGGTCTAAGGGCACATTGTAGAGGTTAGGAAATTGATTGCTTTGATTTGTCATCAAGTGTACCCATACGACATTGTTTCTCTCATCCCCTTTTCCCTTCTTATCTCCCCAATTCTTCTTACGATAGTGCATGTTTGGAAGGAGGTCACAAAACCCTGAATTATTTGAATTGTCTGATAATTTTAGAAGAATAGAAACTGAACCATCGTCCTCCTCCACAAACATGGTTGCACGCCCACCCCCAAATCTCGAGGGAGGAAACCGTCCCCTCAAATCCCACCAGGCGGTGGTGGAGCCGTAGACCCCATAACCCGCCTCCAAGCCCAAATTGAAATGTATAATGAGCAGACTGAAGCCATTAGGGAAACCTTGGAGGAAATGCAAAATCCTCCCGAACGGGAGGAGCCTAGGTCTCTGAGCTCTTATCAAAATCCCCCTGCTACAAAGACCATAGGGCAAATTCGGGTCCCCATGGGCAGGGACGATTATGAACTAAAACCTAATGTCATTGGCCTAATTAACTTTCACTTCCATGGTCTTGCAAGTGAAGATCCCTTTTTCTATTTGGAAGACTTAACCCGATTAGCTGAAACTGTTAAACCAAGAAACATCGGGTTATCAATTGTCCTCATGAACATGTTCCCATTTTCGTTGCGAGATAAAGTGTCGCAATGGTTGTGCACCCTTGGGAGAACCATCCATTCTTAGGAAGAGATGCGAACAACATTTCTCAAGAAATTCTTCCCAATCGGTCGAACCAATGCACTTCGCCATGCTATAACTTCTTTCACGCAACAAAATGGCGAGCAGTTTCATGAGGCTTGGGAAAGGTATAATGACCTCCTCCGGAAATGTCCGCACCACGGTTTACCTAAGTGGCATATAGCCCAAATCTTTTATTATGGGCTAAATGAAACTTTGAAGCAGATTGCAGATGCTTCCTGTGGAGGGAATTTCATGGATAAAGACGAGAATGGAGCATTTGAATTATTTGAGAACATGAGTGAAAATTCAATGAACAATGCCTCTTTTGGTGCCTTTAATTGTACCAGCTTGCCCCGCAATGTTCACAAAGTTGACACGGGACCCTCCCATTCATCCACAAATCTTAACCTTATTGCACAAAAATTGGATGAAGTCTCCGTTGTGCACAAGAAGCTGGACGAGCTACTGGCCAATCCCACCCACTCTATGGCAAACACCTCCACCTCACCACTCCGTCACAATCCTAATCCTTCCAATGCCAGGCTTATTCCCAAAAACCCTGTAAGACCATCCTTACCGAGTATCGTGCCGAGCGATTCGGTAAGTCATGTGGATCTAGCTTTTGCAAGCCAGTATTTCGACACGGAGGACCAAGCCTCTGTGTGCTCGGATGCATATATACATGCGAACTCGTCTTCTGGCTTAGAAGATTCTTGGGCCCTAGGGAACAACCCGTTCTCTGCTACTTATAACCCAGGGTGGTGAAATCATCCTAACATCGCATGGTCCAGTAACCCGCAGAGCCAAAACCCTGTGGGTGGGTAATGTGACCATCTGCACCCGTCATCCCAAGGGCCCAATCTAATCCTGTGGCAAATCCACCATCGGGTCCTTACATACCTCAAATCGAACATGCATCAAGTCCTCTTGATAAACTAATGAGAATGGTAATGAAAATGTCTAAGCGCCATGAAGAAAACATGACCTCTCTTCAGCACCAATTAGCGTAGCAGAATGCTGAGATCAGTCAGCTACGCATGATGACTCGATCTCAAGGCACTCTTCCAGCCCAACCTATTCCCAACACGCGAAATTTTGTACCCTGTGGTCCTCAACCACAGGTACGCCCTTCTCAGGGACAGGTTCATCAGATTCTGCAAGCTCTGAGCATTCTACCGAGATTTCAGGCTAATCCCGCAGCAACACATCACCCTTATGTCCACATTGCGAACCCTCCTCCGCCTTATGATCCCACTGGACCTGCGACGTCCAATGCGATTACTACAATGAGCGGTAAGCAAACTGTTGATCCGCCTTGACCTGATCCTGGCCCATCTTTTTCATCGCCCTCTAATTTGGGATGCACACTGCATTCTCGTGAGGACGATACACCCAAACTAGTGCCAGAATTAGTCTCATTCCCTGAGGTCTACTGAGGGAGCCAAAAGGCAAGAAAAAGGATATGCAAGCCTTTGATAACCTACATAATTTATTCAGGGATGTAGAAATCAAGGTACCCCTGTTGGAGGCTATCGACCATATACCAACTGTTGCTCGATTTTTCAAAGACTACACTACACCCAAGTGATAGCCAAAGAAAACAAAGAATCTGGTGGTCATCTCGCCTCATGCGAGTTGTGCTATACTGTCAAATCTACCACCGAAGTAGAAAGATCCAGGCACACCGCTTATTTCTTGTAGCATCCAAGGCTGCAATTTTAATCGTGCTCTGCTTGATCTAAGATCTTCCATCAATCTTATACCAACCATCATGCTCGAGAAATTTGCCTTAAGAAATCTGAAACCCACCCCTATCACGTTGCAGTTGGCAAATCGTTCTGTGAAAATACCGAAGGGTGCGGTGGAAGACGTGGTAGTTAGGGTCAACAGTCTCTGTTTTTCTATTGACTTCCTTGTTTTGGATATGGAAGTTCCAAGCACACTTTCTGATTGTCCGATCATCGTTGGTCGACCTTTCCTGGCCACAACTCGCGCCCATATCAACTGTGAGTCGGCCTGCATTGAGATTGTCATTGGCTCTGAGAAACTCAAGCTAAACATCTTCAAGGTAGGCAAGAACTTTGATTGCGATTGCATCGAGGATGACACGTCTGACGAGGACATGGCCGTTAGTGCATGTATCAGACTTATAGGGACATATTCTGACTGCTGTGGATTGCCCTTGAACACAGACCATCGCCTAACTGACACATATTGTGACGTTCCCCCATCCCTCCCCTTACCCGTACCTTCTCCTGACCAAACTTCTGACGAGGTTTTCTCCGCTTCCCATACCTTGTGGTCCGAGTCATATTCGGGCTACTCACCATCAGTCCACCCTCTTGAAGACTGGATTGCCCTTTCTTTCCCGCCAAATTAGGCAGAAATGTCACTCCACACTGGGACCTTGAGCCCACATATTGATCACTGGGGCTATCCCTTGTTGGATCCATCAATCCAAGATGCCCCTCTTTTTGGCCAATCTGAGGGCCAACTTCTTCCTCCTGCCTTTCTTTCTTCTGATTCGCTTGGGACACTCTCGTCCCAAGAAATGTCAGATCTCTCACCATCCACTCCAGAGTTGAAAGAGCTGCCTAACACACTTAATTATGTTGTCTTAGGACCAAATGAAATGCTCCCCATAATCATTAGTTCAAAATTGACCTGGGAGCAAGAGTGCAAACTAACAAAGGTCCTTACGAAACACAAGGCAGCCATTGGATGGTCCTTATCTAACTTAACTAGCATTAGCCCCTCCTACTGCACTCATCATATATATACGGAGGAGGAGGTTCGACCTTCCAGCGAGATGCAGTGACGTCTCAACCCTAACATGTAGGAGGTCGCTAAAAAGGAAATCATTAAGTGGCTTAATGCGGGTATAATCTACCCGATCAGCAATAGCCCCTGGGTGAGCCCGATTCATGTTGTGCCCAAAAAGGCGAGACTCACCATCCGTGTCAATGATAGGGGTGAATCCATCCCTACACACATTCCTACATCTTAGAGAGTGTGTGTAGACTATAGAAAACTGAATGCTGCAACTAAGAAAGATCACTTTCCACTACCTTTTATTGACCAAATCCTGGAGCGGTTAGCGGGAAATAAAATTTTTTGTTTCCTGGATGGATTCTCTGGATATAACCAGGTGGCAATTAACCCCCAGGACCAAGAGAAAACCACCTTTACCTGCCCCTGTTGGTGAAACTGTTGCCCTGCTGCAGGGTAACTAACTTTGTGCCTCACTCTGAGTCTAGCTGGGGACGTTAAATTTAGCACTTGTTGGGAGGCACCCCAGCAACACTCCTCTACTATCACTTACACAATTCCATGTCACTTCACTTCGCACCTCTTCACTTTTCACTTCACCACCCACCATCCACCCACCCTACCACCCTGCTATATACCTTGCATGTTAGCTCTCGTTCCCTGATCCTTGGACCTTGCTTTACCCTGCATGTATATGAGGACATAGCATCATTTGGCATGGGGGGGTGGATAGGCATCCATAGGATCTGGGTATTATACAATATCATGCAGCTTCCATTATACATATCCATCTATAAATATATACATAGCCTATTTCAAAAAAAAAAAAAGGGTATTTAGCAATGATCTGAAGGCTGAAACAAAAATTCAATAAGTCTTTATGGATATTCAACCACTGTTTTGAAGACTTTCCAGGCCAAAGAAGCTTGATTCGCTCAGGCTTGGCTTAATTCACTTGAGCATTGATAAGATAGATCGAAATCTCTCCTAACTAAGGACGTATTCTTGTACCTGAGTCACCAATGCAGGATTTGTCGGTTTGCTTCTACTTGAGAGTCTAAGTAATCTTGGTTCATACTACACATATCAAGAAAGACCAGGTGAACATAAGATCCAACCCTAGTGTTCATTAGGGAAGGTGGAGTCCTTACCTGTGCGCGCAGGTAGACTTTTTTTCCCAGACTTTAGTCTTGTGTCTAGGAAAAACTCTTTCCACCAAAAAGGTACTCTCCCACCCAAAATGTGTGCTCCCCCAAATAAAGTTGTAAGAGATATACTGACACTTGTTTAAAAACAAAAATCTTACAAATAAGTCAGTATATCTTTCAAATGTCTGTAAATTCTTCTCCCCTAAAAGCTTTCAGGGCACGTTACAAATACCTTGTTTCTGCCATATATTTATTAAGCCACAAAAGCAATAAAATGGGAGTTGAGTTTTCCATCATCTTTTTAAGGGTCAATCCGAATACATGAGCTGAAATTGGGATCAACCTGCACTTAAAAATTCGTGAAATCCTGGGCTTGAGCCTTAATGTTCATCTGGTCAATCTTGATCCTTCACTATGCGCAAACCATAATCTCTTGAGCTCTTGAGTACAGCAAAACCTTTTGAGTCCTGGAAATCGTACTTATGGTTTAAATATCAAGAGTCTAGGTTAGTCAAGAGATGGTCTATGTCATGTAAGACTTAAAGTACTGGTAGTCTTCTCTGCAAGTGGTTCTCATGATATCCAATAGATAAACACACCCATGTTGCTTCAGAAAAAATCTTCAGCTTAAGATCATTTCTAAATACAATACAAAATGTTTTGCTAGGAACCAGCAAAAGATAAGCATGGGGGTATGATTGCACAGCAAAAGTACACCAGTAAATATGCCATCTTGTGTTATTTCCTAGCATTGCCAATGCATCTTATGTAGCTGTAATTGCATTTGTAAATAGACACCTGCATGCATTTACAAAGAGGGGAGGAGAGTGTGAATAATTGGCCATCTATTAATTAACGTCTTCCTCAAGTGCGGCATTGCAATTTCACCATTTTCAATTTTTTATTTTACTTTGAATTCTTCTCTCTCGCACGGCTATAGGGCATGCACGCGCCTCTTCGTGCCTCTCCTCCTGCCAACAGCATGGTAGGAGGTGCGCTGCCAGCAGCATGGCTGTGGCATGCCTCTTCCTCTTTAAAATGCCTTGCTCTCTCCTTCGTGTGGGCATACACTTTCAGGCACATGTAGGCACTTTCATCCACCTCACCGTTAGGCCAACCTCTTCCCCTCTCACTCACCATACACAGTATCTCTTCTCACTGAAAAGAGACTCACCGTGGGCAGGAGAAAAACCACAGTGGTCTAACACCGCCACTGTGAGTTCCACCACCGCCCAGCTCTTTCGTGAGCAGGTGGGCGTGGTGGATTCAGCTTTTGTTTCTACTGCTGTCGTCTTCTCCGCCCTTGCTAGAGCTTCGAGCTCTCAAAGCTCAGAAGCTCAAGAAGCCACGTGCTTGCCTGCAAGCCACCACTGTCCACCACACGCACGCCTGCAAAATGTGTGCAACTTCTTTCTGCACATGCAGGCGCTCCATAGCGCACCCACGCATGCATAACCGGCCGCTATCGGTCGCTAGACCGTGCACGCACTGTAGCACACTGTAGCACGCGGTCTGTGTGACATTGTAGCCACTGACTCGCTTCTCACTTAGCCGGTGGCATCGCGCTCTCTCTCCTTTCCCGCTACCTACGCCAGCCGGTCGCCCGCACCCGTCCGCGCCTTACCGCACCTACCCGCAACGTTGTGCACTGCGCTGCGTAGTGTAGTGCGCTACGCTCGCTCGCACTCGCCCTACGCACGAAGAGAGCGCTGCGCTCCCCAGCGCACCATGCTCGCTCTCTCTCTCCTGTGCTCGCGCATCTGCGTGCATCAGACGACGGGGTTGCGCAGCAGACGGCTTATCTGCTGCGCTCCCCTCCTCAGCTAGTACACACATACACCCACTTGTACACACACACTCGTACACTCACACATACACTGGTACACACTCACACACCCTTATACACTCACACATACACACACATATATATATATCCACTCGCATATATACATATATATATATACATATATACATATATATATATATATATACACAAATACATATATATACTTATATACATATACATATCTTTATCCATATACAAATATATATATATAGTTATAAATATATACATACATACATACATATATATATATATAGATAAATATATATATATATATCTACATATATATATTTTCATATCTATATATATATATACACAACTATATATATACATATATAGTTATAGATATATACCTATATATATATATGTTTACATATACATCCACCTACCCATATCCATATATACTCTTCACCACCCATACTCCTATGCACTAGTCCTACCGCGCATCATATCGCAGGAATATCTGCACCAATTGCTGATATTCCCCGATATCCGTGCAAAGCAAGCGCTTCCACACACACTCCCACACATCCGCTCACACTTCACGCGACACTCAGTCTTGTTGGTTGCATCTTAATAGATGTAGACCAACTTAACACTGTGCTACACTCCATTCCCATTTCCACCTCCACCCCTATATATAATATAGAACTATATACATATACATATATACTGTATCTACTATATATCTATACATATACTAAGCTAAGTATTTCTTTCTTTTCTAGCAACCTACCTTGTTTTCATTTATCTTTTATGTCTTGCTATTAAAAAGATAAAAAAAAAAGAGTAAAAGAGAAAAGATAATTCTTGTCTTGCAAGTACTCGGTCTTGTAACATGACCAATTTTTGGAAATCCCAAGTTGGCTACAAGCCAAGAACCATTTGGCTCAAGGCCAAGGACTTGATTTTGCGGGTGTACCTCAAGGACAACATTATCAACAACAAAAATCTTAAATAAAAAAAAACCAAAAACATAATGAATGCGAGGAAAAGATACATTTTAGGAAAGGCATAGAAACTCCTTGACCCTCAAATTCCCGCCTCCCTGAGATCGACCTTGGGCCTAAAAGCGACCAAGATAAAATCAAGTAGGCCAGGTAAAAAAAATTTTGTAAAGCTGGTTCGACTCGATTTAGGTTAACTCACTATACTAATTTCAATGATAATATCACCATATTAACAAAACCTATTTGAGTCTCACCAGTTGTTCGCTAGGAGCAAATAGGAATTCAGTTCTCAAAATTGCAATTTAAAATAACAGGGATACAAAATTGTAATGTGAAATTGATTTAGAGTAATGTAACAATAAGATCAAGTATCAGACTGCAAAAAGAATGGAGTAAAATGATGATTTGAATCACCAATTACTCCCTACAATAATAGCAAATAGACCTCAATAGATACAAATATGAAATGATCACAGTCGCTTGAATATTTAATGAGACGTCTTAAACGTCTGATTTCTTCTTCTGCTTCTTCTCTGCTTTCCATCTTCTTCCTTCTTCTTCTATTTCTATTCTCTGCTTGTGCGACTCCTCTTCTTTTCTTCTTCTTTCTTCACATAGAGGAAGGATCCTCAATTTTGGCTAAGTGTCAGCCAAGCCTTCTCAGAGCAAAACCCCCTGTCCCCGCGCATGATCCTCTCTTTCTCTCCTTGGGTCACACTCTCTTAGAGCCTCCAACAGTACCAGGTTATCGGGTTTCGGACATAGAGCGCACCCGGGTTCAGGGCTGCGAGCATGGTCGCAGCTAAGGAGTGAAGTGACGTTAGGCGAGCCAGGTCTGTGCCAGGCCCGCAGGGGATGGATCACGAGCGAGACGTAGGTGATGGGTGAGAGGGGGACCTCACCCCCCAAGTGTCTGAGGCGATAAGCCCTAGGCACTTTTTCCTCTTATGTGGCTGTAAGTGCCCTTCAGCTTCCGAGATGAGACTAAAGTCCCACCTTTCTTTTGCGTGTCACAGCAGCAAGGTTGAAGGCTCTAATTAAGGTAGTGCCAGGTGCTGGCGACTTCAATTGTCGCCCTGAGATCACTCCTGGAAGTGTTCTGCTCGACCTGGGTGTAGCGCCTGGAGCTGAAGGCACAAGAATAACACCTGGAGGTCTTCAAAGAAGCTCCTCCAATGGCGTTGTGGCTCGAGACCTGAAAGAGATGAATACGAGCTAAATGCCCCATTCAGTATGCTTAGGAGTTTTGCCTTGATGAGGCGAATGCAACGGCAGCATCAGTGAGGGGTGAACGTGTGTGAGGTGGCCCATCATCGTCAGAAAATGAAGTGCGTAGGTGCGGTGTTCGGCGTAGCGAGTGAGAGACCAAATCCCTCAATTTCTGTAGGGGTTTTGGTCTGTGGAGCACGACAATACTGATGGAGGTGACAATGGCAAGTTTCGAGCAGTGTGGTGGTGTGTAGGTGTTGCCGGAGCTTCATCGGAGGTAGAGAAGATGAAGTGCAGTAGGTGGCGGTTGGCGGTTGTGCATGTTTGCGAGGGTAAAAAAATGAGATTGAAAGAAAGAGAGAGCAAGAGAGGGACTTAATGAGGTGGTTGAGAGGTGGAGGGCTCCGATGTTGGTCGATTGGAGCCAGAGAAGGAAGAAGAAGCGGCAAGTCGGCAATGGCGATGTAGACAGAGGAACACCCTCCCTTTGGCTGGGGAGGGTCACGATGAAGAGAGGAAGAGTTTAGGCCATCCAATTGGATGGTTGGACAGCCAGAGGAGGGAGATCCAGGGGGGTCACCGAAGCAGTGTCTATGGTGGTCGGAGATGGGTTTTTAAGGCCGTTTGAGGCGCCAAGACTTGCTGAAAAATTGTGAAAGGCCACGGAGGTGCTTTTATAGGGCTTAAGATGAGGTTCCAAGCTTGGAAACAAGCTTGGAAACCTTGAAGCTTATGTAAATGAATGATACCCATTCCTTCTAAAGGTTTGCATGAGCTTTTGGGAAGGAGTTTGGATCCTTGAATGGACTCATTTGGAAGGGAATTTCTGAAGGAATCTATGTTTCAAATTTGGGAATGATTGATTGAGAATTGAACGAGAAATCCTCGCTCGAAACTCGACGGTGAAGGTTTAACCTTCCAAAAATGGCACGGGGACTTGCTTGTGAATACGACAAAGAAGTTGGGGGGTATTTGTAGGAGAATTCAAAAGTTAAGGGTCTGAATGAGGTAGAAAGAGTCTGATTGGACCAAAATGCAAACTTGGTCAAGATGATTTCAGATTGGGCCCAAGTTTTGGTACAACCCTTATTTGGACACAAGGAATCCAATGGTGAAGTTAGATGTAGGTTTTGACCAAGTTTGACTAGGAATTTATGCTAAAATCCAAATTAGGGCAAATGTCTGTCTGAGACTCTATTTTGGGTCAAGACGAGTTCTAATGGCTAAATAGATGGTTCCAAACCCTAGAGAATATTTTTCTATGAATTTTAGAGGGTTTAGGTGAATTTTATCCTAACCAAAACCTTAGTTAATTAAGCGGGTTTGTTTTTAGGATTTCAAAAGTCATTTAATTCTCAAAACTTGTACAAACCCTTTTCTGTCTGTTCTAACCCACTTGTTAGCTTTTTAGGACCATTTGACCCTTAATTACTCCTTGGGAAAACTCGTGATTGTATTGTATTCATGATATGATGGTAAAACTGTAGTTTTAACCCTATTTTCCTATCTTTCCCTCAGAATGACTTTGCAATGAAATATGGCTCTCTGGTAGTTATGTAGGAGCATTTACTGACTTAATTAAATCAAAATGAGCTAGTTATGGCTCATGATGGTGTTCCCATCATGCAGCAACAATAGCAGTAATAATTGCAGCAACGACGACAATGCAACAATAGCAGTAGCGACAGGTGTAGTAATAGAGATTGATAAAGAGAAATAGAGTGAGAAAGGTTGAGTTGAGTGGGATAGATCTGATTGAGTGGAATCCGATTGATGGAGCTTGAGAGAGAGGGATCTATTTGAGTGCAGATTTCAAAAACCTAGAAAGAGAATCTAAGTGAGAGATTAGATTCGAGTGGAGATCTAAGTGAGAGATTAGATTCGAGTGCAGATCTGAGCGAGAGATTAATCCAAAACCCTAAGAAAGATCTCTCCACCTTCGGTGATCTCTGACGAGGGCTAAGAATGTAAGAGATTGAGTTTACGAATAGAGAGAGAAACAACTTTACCTAACCTAAGTCTATAATCAATTGGAGCAGCAAGGAGAATGGCATTGCCTAAGGAGCTCAATCGATAGAAATGGCGTCAACTCTGAGGTCAGAGGAGAAGTTGGGAGGAGGAGATGTGAAGTTTAAGAAGTTAGGGCTAGAAAGGGCCAGATGTGAAAGAGGACATATTTGCCCTCATTTTTCTTTTGTCCCATAGGTGCCCATCAGTGTAGCAATTAATATTAACTTATAGTATAACTTACAACGACATATGTTTGATGTCGATGTAGTCACACTGTCAGTGTAGGAAAACATTTTTGTAGTGTTAACAACCTTCAAGACACGCTCCCCTTGCTTCACCTTCCCAACTCTACCACCTTCGAGAGTGAGGACAACACCGAATTCACCGTATGGTCAGAATCTAGTTTTGAAGCATAAGTCACCTAGGTGTACACCGTAGGGCTAAGATTTGTTTGCTTGATTGCGCACACACTTCTCGCATCTATTTCCCTTCGCATCTCTCCTGGTTCTTCTCCTGTGTATGCACGGAAGGTAATCACTTCATCTGAATTGGTTGCTTTAGATAGACAAACTAGGAGAAAACTTATTTTTTCTAGGGGTAGGATTGAGGACATGGCTGACCCACGAGTTGAGGAGGTTAAGGATCAACCTCAACCCAATGCCATGGCCATGATTCAGGCTCAAATTATAGCTAACCACCAACTTTAGCAACAACAGATCCATACCATTATGCAAGCCACACACCGACTGCAGAATCCTCAAGGATAGAATCATCAAGGGCAGAACCCTCAAAGGCAACCCCCACTGAACCCACCCAACCCACCATCACCCCTTGAGGGCCAACAAAGGCCTCTCCGTGATTTTTACGATCCGTCTGCTATCCGTGTGGAACCATACCTTAGGGTCCCAAAAGGGTGAGATGATTTTGAGCTAAAACCAAATGTCCTTAGCTTGATTCAAAGCCATTACCATGGGAGTTCAAATGAAGACCCTTTCCAACACCTGGAAGACTTAGATCGGATTACACGAATCGTAAAACCAAGGAACATCCGTTTGGACATTGTTTTAATTAAGATGTTCCCATTCTCCCTAAGAGACAAAGCATCTCATTGGCTTAGGACTTTAGGGAGACCCATCTCCACTTGGGAGGAATTAAAGCATGCTTTTCTTAAGAAGTTTTTCCCCATAGGAAAGACTAATGCCCTTAGGAGGCCATCAATACATTTGCCCTACAAAGTGGAGAGCAATTTCATCAGGCGTGGGAAAGATTTAATGAATTATTGAGGAAATGCCCACACCACGTGGTTCCAAGGTGGCAATTGGCCTAGATTTTCTACCATGGTCTGGACAGCAACCTTAGGAATTTCATGGATGCATCATGCGAAGGCAATTTTTTGAATAAGGATGAGGAAAGCACGTTTGAGCTCTTTGAGTCAATGAGAAAAAACTCACTTAATAACGCCTCCGTGACCCAATTTAATCGATCTAGTCAACCCTGTGGTGGGATTTATGAGGTTCAAACTACTTTTGGAATGGTTGACATGGACATTATAGCCAAGAAATTGGATCGGGTTGAGTTGGTGGATAAGAAGATTGACGAGCTATTAAATCAATCCCGAGCCCCATTACAGACCTTCTCCCTAGTGAAGGGAGCACACAATGTAGATCTAGTTTAGTCTATGAACCAAATGCACCTGGAACAACTCCTAACCATGTTCTAGGGAGGGACCTTTGCTCCCTCAAACTCTAATTATTCTTTTCCCTCCCCTTCGGCACCTTCTACCTTTGAAGATGCCCATGCCATCTAGGGATATTCTAAGCCTGACCCTTTCTCCAACACTTACAACTCTGGATGGTGCAACCACCCAAACTTTGCCTGGTTAAATAAAAAATCAAACCAATTTTAGAACTAGCCTAGGCAAAACCCTCCTTCCTATCAGCTTGGTCCACCTACCAGACCACCCTATAACCAGAATAGGGCAGCTCCTACGCAGCAAAACCAAATGGACACCCTGATTAAAATGATGGCTGATATGAATTAGAAACATCAGGAGGAGATGGCATTAATGAAGGGACAATTGAGTCAGCTATTGGATAACAAACAATAAGGGTCCCTTCCTTCTCAGCCACAACCAAACCCGAGGAATGTAATGAATAAAGGCCACAATCCTCAAGAGTTCCAACCAAATCAGGGGCAAGCTCATATGATTCAACAAGCCCCACAGACACCTCCTGGGTTTGCTACCTCTTCTTCTTCTCAAGGAACTAACCATGGTTCCAATGCCTCAGCCAATGCGGTTACCTTGGGAAGCGGCACTCAAACCCAAGACCCTAAATGGCCAACCCCTCCCGTGACTTCTCTACCTGAGATGCTTGATTTTGATGATGAGTGGGAGGAACCCAAGGATCAGGAGCCTGACCCAGTTCACACCTAAAACCTATACCTTGAAGACTTGGACAAAGAAAAGAAGAAAAATGTGGCAAAGAACGAGGGGTTGTTGGAAATTTTCAAGCAAGTTCAGATCAATATACCTCTCCTCAATGCGATCAAACATATCCTGACTTACACAAAGTTTTTGAAGGATGTTTGCACACCCAAGCGTAAGCCAAGAACCCAAGCACCTAAGAAGGTAGTGCTCTCGGAACAACCTAGTTCAGTGATATTGAGCAGCCTACCTCCTCAAAGAACTGACCCTGGGGCACCTCTAATATCATGTAATATTGGTGACATGATGTTTGATAGAGTGCTCTTGGACTTAGGTGCCACAATTAACTTAATCCCGACTACCCTTTATCACCAGTTTGGATTTAGAGAGTTTAAGCCCATACTTGTGACTATCCAACTGGCTTATCGATCTGTGAAAGCCCCGAAAGGGGTAGTCGAGGATGTAATTGTTCGGGTTAAGGACTTCTACTTCCCAGTTACTTTTTAGTCCTTGACATGGAAGTCCCCGAACAACTATAGAACACCCCCATCATCTTAGGCAGACCCTTTTTGGCAACAGCCAAGGCTAATATTGACTGCAACACAGTATGTATGGAAATTACCTTCGGAGGTAGGAAGATGCAATTGTATATCTCCAAGGCAACAAAGTCATTTGATTGTGGTTGGGTTGAGGAATGCGATCTCGTGGGAACCCTGGTTGAAGAATACCTGACTATAAGCTCTTTAAAAGACCATCTGATTCAACCAACTATTGACCACTCTAACCTATCCCAATCTTTGGAGATTGAAATCTACAGAACTAATTACCACCAACAACCTCCATTTGAGGAGATTTATGTTAATCAACTCTCGCCATTCCCTTACCCATCAATCATTGTCCCACCTGCAGCTGAATTGAAACCTTTGTCCAACAACCTTAAGTATGTCTTCCTAGGACCTAATCAGACTTTCCCCATGATTATCAATGCACACCTAACTAGGGACCAAGAACTTCAGTTAACTACTACCCTTTTTGAACATCGGGTAGCTATTGGGTGAACAATTTCTGACTGAAGGGGAATTAGCCCTACTTATCGCACTCATAAGATATATTTGGAAGATGGGGATCAAGCTACTCGACAGATGCAAAGGCAATTAAATCTGAATATGCGAGAGGTCATTAAAAAAGAAATAATCAAGTGCCTTGATGTAGAAATCATCTACTCAATTTTTGACAACCCCTAGGTGAGCCCTACTCAAGTGGTACCAAAGAAGGCTGAGCTCACTATGGTCACAAATGACCAAGGTGAATCCATCCCCATCCACACCACCATCGCATGGCAGGCGTGCATTGACTATCAGAAGCTTAATGAGGCCACTAAAATGGACCATTTTCCCCTGCCATTCATTGATCAGATTCTCGAACGATTAGTAGGGCGAAAATATTTCTACTTTCTGGATGGATATTCAAGATATAATCAGGTTGCTATTGCAGCAGAGGACCAAGAAAAGACCACGTTCACTTGCCCGTATGGCATGTTTGCATTCCGTCGTATGCCATTCAGGTTATGCAATGCACCTGCTACCTTTCAGTGTTGCATGTTAGCCATCTTATCTGAGATGGTAGGTGAATATTTGGAGGTCTTTATGGATGATTTCTCTATTTTTGGAGACTCTTTCGACCATTGCCTTAGTAACTTAGAGAAAATCTTCAAACGATGCATTGAGGTCGACCTGGTTTTAAGCTGGGAAAAGAGAAATTTTATGGTTCAGGAATGGAGTGTCCTCGGTCACATCATCTCGCATAGGGGCATAGAAGTTGACCGAGCTAAGGTTGATTTAATTTCCAAGCTTCTACCTCCTAGTTCTGTCAAGCAAATCAGATCGTTCCTAGGACATGTTGGCTTCTATAGAAGGTTCATAAAGGATTTTTCCAAACTTTCCAAGCACATGACTGACCTTCTAGCCAACGATGTACTTTTTGACATGACACCTAATTGCATCAAGGCTTACACCACCCTTAGGGATACAGCCTCAACTGCACTTATTTTACAACCCCCAAACTGGTCTTAGGACTTTGAGATAATGTGCAATGCATTAGATTTTGCTGTTGGAGTAGTCCTACAACAAAGACGAGAGAAAAAACCCATGGTGATCTACTATGCGAGCAAAACATTGGATGAGGCTCAATGGAATTACATTGTCACGGAAAAAGAACTACTCACCGTAGTTTTTGGATTAGAAAAGTTTAGATCATACCTTCTAGAATCCCACGTGATCATTTACACTAACCACTCAGCTATCCGGCATTTGTTAGCCAAAAAGGATGCTAAACCCAAGCTGATCAGATGGACCCTACTCTTGCAGGAATTTAACCTGGAACTACATGACAAAGCTGGATCCAAGAATGTTGTAGTCAACCACTTATCCAGACTTCACCCGGAACACATTGGACCCTTATTACCCTTAACCGACACATTTCCTGATGAACAACTTCTAGTTGTGCATGGAAAGAGTCTACCCCGGTATGCGGACTTAGTTGATTATTTAGTGGTAGGGCAGACTTCGCACGGCTGGTCTAAACAGCAGCAGGATAAGTTCTTGGCTGAGGCCAAGCATTATTTTTGGGATGATCCTATGCTATTTAGACTTTGTGCTGACTAAATCATTAGGAGGTGTATTCCTAAAGAGGAAGTTTAAAGTGTGCTTTCCTTATGTCGTGACCAAGCCTATGGTGGCCACTTCCTTGGGAAGCAGACGGCTGCAAAAGTTTTGCAGTCCGATTTTTACTGGCCATCACTATTCAAGGATGCACATAACTTTGAGAAGACTTGCACTAGGTGCTAGACCTTAGGGACTATGACCAGGAAAGATGTGATGCCTCTACAACCCATTCTGATCATCGAAATTTTCAATGTCTGGGGCATCGATTTCATGGGTCCCTTCCCACCATCAAATGGTTTTGAGTATATACTAGTCTTAGTGGACTACGTCTCGAAATGGATTGAAGCCATATCCACCTGAAAATGTAACCATAAGGCTGTCATGGACTTTGTTAAGAAAAATATCTTTTCCCAGTTTGGTATACCTAAAGCCATGATCAGCAATGGTGGGAGTCACTTCATTAATGCCTAATTTCATGCCTTAAGAAATACGGGGTCGCTCACTGCATTGCCACCCCATATCACCCGTAAACGAATGGGCAAACTGAGGTCTCAAATAGGCAAATTAAGAATATTCTACAAAAGACCGTGAGACCTGATCAAGAAGGATTGGTCCACACGATTGGATGATGCCCTTTGGGCATATAGGATCACTTTTAAGACCCTAATAGGCATGTCACCATATCGATTGGTATTTGGCAAAGCTTGCCACCTTCCCGTCGAGTTGGAGCACCGGACATACTGAGCTATTAAGTAGTGCCATATGGATGCCTAGATGGCCAGATCTCAAAGGAAGCTCCAACTCTCCGAGTGCAAGGAAATTTGTCGAGATGCTTACGAGAATAATAGGCTTTATAAGGAGAAGATGAAAGCCGTCCATGACAAGCACATTAATAGGAAAAACTTCAAGCCAAATAACCAAGTCTTGTTGTTCAATGCAAGACTTAAGCTTTTTCCTGGGAAACTGAGATCTAAGTGGACGGGATCGTATCAAGTGGTCAAACCTTATCCCAACGGGGTGGTAGAAATTGCCAATCCCAAGATTGGGAAAACCTTTACTATTAATGGCCAAAGATTGAAACACTTTCTTGCCCAAATTCCCCTGAAAGAAGTTGTATTGGGGGTTGAACTAGAACTTCACCCAACTGGAGGTAATAAACTCAGTGCTTCTTGGGATGCAACCCAGAGGTTTCAAGCTGACCGGATACATGATTACAACTTAGGTGATTTCTTTCCTTGACCTCTTGCATACATTTAAATTCGAATGTGAACATTGTCTAATGTTGAATGGCAGAGGACTACGCTATCGGAGTTGGTTTTGAAAACCTGTCGTAGTTCGAGTAGCGAAAATTTATACCAAAAAATCTATAAAGAAATCCCGGGTCGAACTCAGAGAGGCTACGTCGATCAAAATTCGCAATTATATCTTTTGTGTTTTTGTTTAAAGGACAGAATAATCACAATGAAATGGAATCAATATAGACAATAAGAGAGAGAGAGAGAGAGGAAACATTCACTTGATATTGCAAAATATTTTTACAACTAAGAAAGCGAGAAAAGATTACACTAGAAAGTGAGAAATTATTACAACTAGAAAGTAGGAAAATTCTACTCTAGAAAGTAGGAAAAAGAATGGAAGAGAGAAGTTATCCTCCCAGTCTTAAAGATTTGGTTGGGTCAGTTTGGGTGGCTATGATGGTGCCATGTGGCGCCACCTAGGCCGTCCATCTTCTGAGTGATGTAGATGGTGCCACAGGTGTCTGATTGGACTGATTTTTGTGCTATTAGGCTGCGATCGTCGATTCGAACCCATCCGTGCAGTCGGATTTATTGTCTGAGGTGTGGATTAACACCATCTTGGCCCTTGATCATTAGAGTTCCTCGGTCTCTATCTGGTGTCACAGATGTCCGATTAGGGTGATCTTGGAGTAGTTGAACTCTAATCGTTGCCCTGATCAGATCCGTACGGTTGGATCTTTAATCTGAGGCCCTGATAAAAAGTATCCCTATCCTAGACCATAAAAAGGAGACAATTACTATATACAACTTGATCTAAATGCAGGATTATGCATGTTATGCACTATTTAGAATGTATGCTGCTAATGTGACACTAAGAACATGCATTAATAGTCATTTTAGGTTAATCAGATGTATGCACATCACACCCCCATGCCTATCTTTTGCTAGTCCCTAGCAAAAACTATATGCTATTTATAAAAGAATTAGGTTGTATTACTTGGGCATAAGTCATTTTCAACATTAAGAAATTTTTACTCAGCATCTGAACTTTCAAAGACACAACAGCGCCCAGGTATCTGCCAAAATGTAGACTGCCTCAAGCCCTCACCTTATTCAAAGAAAAACCTCTTTTTCTCTTTTTCTTCTTTTCTAATTTTTTTGGATTTTTGAGTTTAGGGTTAAAGAGTGGCTTTCTACGGCCACTCAACCCACCCAAGATTTGATGAGAACCCTAAGTTCTAAGCATCTTATTGTGAATGTGATAGACTCATTGATCGACAATTAAAACGGACTTCGAGTTTCTATGCCTCTAGGTGACCTTAAAAAGGGAGTTCTGCCTAAAGGTGTATCTTTACGATCGGTAGCTTTCTCCCTACTTTTATTTTTATGGGGTCAACATAAGGGTGAGTCCAGTGTATATCTCTCCAACTTATTCTACTTCTCTGCTTCTTCCTAAGTGTTTTGGGATTTTTAGTGCATTTCTTGAGCTGGGTTCTGGACAACCGGTCGATGAGCTGTTACCACCGACAACTTACCAGCCATACCGTGTGGCGAAGTGTGGCTTATTTCTTTTATTTTCTTTCTTTCTTTCTTTTCGCCTTTTTCTTTTTCTTTTTTTCTTTTCTTTTTGACTTTCTTTTTCTTTTTAAGTAGGTGACTTCCCTGGTCTAAGATTTACCTAAAGGCAGCAAGAAGAGAATAGTCCAATGACTAGGCTCTAACCAACCTACCCATGGGCTATTACCCATGATAACTTGCCAGCCATATCACCCTAGAAGGTTCATTAGCTACCCAAATTTCGTTAAAACTGTCGAACAATGAGTCAGTGACAAGATAGTGTGTAGATGCTTAGACTTAAAGTTCCCTTAAATCAAAGGGTGGGTTGATAAGTCATGTACTTATCACCTAAACTTATTTAATTAAATTAAAATAGAATTCAAAATGGCGAGGACTCGAAAACAAATCCACATTTTAGTGGATACCTGGGCTGATTAAGCCCAAAGACCTGAAGGGTCTTAGTGTTCAGATCCTATTATAATATTTCCTAAGATTGAAAGGTCCTAATGTCCAAGTATTGCTTCCTAATTTAATTTTTTTTATGTATATATAAGAAGAGAAATAGAATTTACAAAAATTTCTCAGAGCTGACAAATTGATTCAGAAATGAATCCACCCCCCCATGCCTAGCTGATGTAATGTCCACATTGAGAATAAAAGACATGAAAGGAAGGGTAGAGTATGGAAGATATCACTTGAATATGAAGCTCGGGTCAGCCTGAGTCAGACTGTACAACTGCTGAATTTAATGCCGTCAACTAGGCGAAGTTCAGCCAAAGAAGTCACAACATGGCTAGAGAAACCGTGTCTGAGACGTGTTCTGGAATAGTATGGTCAATAACAGGCTTCAGACGTTGACCATTGACTTTGAATGAATTACCCATCTTCGAGTCAAAAATCTGAATAGCTTCGCTTGGAAATATCTGGATGATAATGAACGGGTCATTCCATTTTGACCTAAGTTTGCCGAGAAAGAGCTTAAGTCGAGAATCGAATAGCCAGACCTTCTGGTTCAACTCAAAGCTCTTGCAGGAAATCAATTGGTCATGTAGAGCTTTAGTCCGAGCCTTGTAGATCTTGGCATTCTCACACGCATCATTTCTAAGCTCCTCCAACTCAGATAGCTAGAGTTTCCTAGTCTTCTCGGCTAAACTCAGATCTAGATTGCACTACTTGATTGCCCAGAATTCCCTATGTTCAATTTCTACGGGTAAATGGCAAGCCTTTCCAAACACGAAATGAAATGGAGACATGCCGATGGGCGTTTTATACGCCGTACGGTAGGCCCAAAGAGTGTCCTCAAGCTTTTGAGTCTAGTCTTTGCGATTAGGCCTAACTATTTTCTATAGAATATTCTTGATCTCCCGATTTGAGATCCCGGCCTATCCATTCGTCTAGGGAAGGTAAGGTGTGGAGATTTGGTGATTAACCCCGTATTTTGCCAGCAAATTTTGGAACTGGGCATTAGTGAAATGAGTGCCACCATCACTGATGATGGCCCTTGGAATCCCAAACCTGCTGAAGATGTTCTTCTCGACAAAATCGATGACCACTTTGTGGTCATTGGTTCAGGTGGGAATCGCCTTGATCCATTTGGACACGTAATCAACAGTGACGAGAATGTACTGATGTCTAAATGAAGGGAGGAAGGGTCCCATGAAGTCGATGCCCCAAACGTCAAAGATTTCGACAGGAAGAATCGTGTTTAGGGGCATCATATCTCTCTTAGTTATGCTCCCAAGTTCCTAGCATCGGGAACACGGCCTCGAGAATTCCTTGCCATCCTTGATAAAGATAGCCAATAGAATCCAAATTATAAAATTTTTGCAGCTGTCTTTTTCCTGGAGAAGTGTCCACCACACGCAGATGCATGGCAAAACTTGAATATACTTTTAAATTCATTCTCCGGAATGCATCGGTGAATAATCTGATCAGAGCCGATGTGGTACAGTTCAGGGTCCTCATATAAATAATATTTGGCCTCAGATTTGAGTCTATCCCATTGTTGATTGGTCCAATCTTGGGGGATTTGACCAACAGCCAAATAATTAACAATGTCAACAAACCACAGAGTTTGGACACCTGAAACTGTAAGGATGGTTTCATCCGAAAAAGTATCAGCAATCGGAATGTCTGGACAAGAAGAATCACTCAGAAGTCTCGACAGATGATTCGCCACCACATTCTGTACCCCGGATTTATCTTTGATTTCAAGATCAAATTCTTGAAGCAGAAGAATCCAACGAATAAGTCGGGGCTTGGCATCCTTTTTGGCCAAGAGATGTCTCAAGGCCGAGTGGTCGGTATATATGATGACATGAGACCCTAAGAGATAAGCCTTGAATTTCTCCAAAGCAAATACTACGGCTAGTAATTCCTTCTCAGTAACAGTGTAATTCCTCCGGGCCTCGTCTAGAGTTTTACTAGCGTAGTAGATAACATAGGGCTTCCTATCAACTTTCTGACCCGAAACAACCCGACCATGTGATCAGAAGCATCGGTCATGATCTCAAAAGGGGCTGTCCAAGCCAGTGGTTGCAACACCAGAGCACAAGTGACTACCGTTTTAAGAAAATCAAATGCCTTACATCATGATTCATCGAAATCAAACGACATTTCTTTGGCGAGAAGATTGCTCAAACGACGAGCAACCTTCGAAAAGTCCTTGATGAATCTCCTGTAGAATCCCACATGACCAAGAAATGATCGAATTTGTTTAACAGATGTGGGAGGAGGAAGTATTGCGATGGCATCAACCTTAGCTTTATCCACTTTGATTCCCCGTTTAGAGATTACATTACCCAAGATGATGCCTTCTTGTGTCATGAAATGACTCTTTTCCCAGCTAAGGACCAGTCTTATTTTGATGCATCATTTAAGAATCATTTCAAGATTAGCTAGACAAGAGTCAAACGATTCTCCAAAAATAGAGAAATCATCCATGAAGACTTCTATAAACTCTCCCACCATGTCAGAGAATATGGCCAGCATACACATTTGAAAAGTCACAGGTGCATTGCATAAGCTGAATGGCATTATACGAAAATCAAAGGTTTCGTAGGGACAGGTGAAAGTAGTTTTTTCCTGATCCTCGGGATGGATAGGAACTTGGTTGTATCCCGAGTAGCCATCAAGAAAATCGAAGTACTTTTGCCTGCTAATCTTTCCAAGATTTGATCAATGAAAGGCAGAGGGAAATGATCATTTTTCATAGTCGTGTTCAGCTTTCTGTAACCAATACAAACCCTCCAAGAGGAAGCTAAACGAGTTGTGAAAGATTCTCTTTTCTCATTAGTTACAATAGTAACCCAGCTTTCTTGAGAACAATCTGCATGGGACTTACCCAAGGACTATCAGAGATTGGATAAAGGATTCCTGCATCAAGCCACTTAATAATCTCCTTCTTGACCACTTCTCGCATATTTGGATTTAATCTCCTCTGCATCTGGTGAGAAGAGCGGGATCCATCTTCCAAAAATATTCTATGATTGCAATAAGATGGCTCGATCCCCCTAAGGTCATGAATGGTCCAACCAATTGCCTCCTTGTGTTCCTTCAAGACCTTAATCAGTTTAATCTCCTGTTCCTTTGTTAATTTAACACTAATAATCACAGGGAGTGTCTTATGTGGTCCTAAAAACTGATATTTCATATTCTCAGGCAATGGTTTCAGTTCAAGCTAGGGCGGGTTAATGATTGAAGGTAAGGAAGATGTTGATGAAGACTCATCAAGAGGAAGAGGTTGAGAGTGAACAAAATCAATAACCTCTTTAGAAGATGGCGGGTCTGCCATAGAGGGTTACGGGTCCAATTCATCATCAGAGGAGGAACTTTCAAATGCAGAAACCATCATACAAGTCTCAATATTCATATTATCATTCTCAAGTTCCTCAATAAATCCACAATCCTTGAATTTATTAATCACCTTAAAAATATCCAATTTCATTCTTTGATCCCCAAAGGTGATTTCCATGCTACTGCTTTCACAGTTAATGTTGGCCTTGGTGGTAGCAAGGAATGGATGCCCTAGAAGGATGGGCGTGTTCCTCATATTTTCAGGTACATCCATGTCATGGACAAGGAAATCTACAGGAAAATAGAAATCCTTAACCTTAATAATAACATCTTCAATAACGCCTCATGGATTTGTGATCGAACGGTCCGCTAACTACAGCATTACTGAATTCGACCGAAGTTCACCTCATCCAAACTTCTCGTAAAGAGAAGTTGGAATTAGGTTGATGGATGCACCCAGATCTAGTAGTGCTCTATCAAAAGTGTAATCTCCGATGACACAAGAAACCAAAGGTGCACTTGGGTCTCTCTTTTTTGAGGGAGGTGATGCAGGATAACAGAACTAACCTGCTCGAAGAGTACCACCTTCCTCGGAACAGATTCTCTCGACTTACGCTTCTGTGTACATAAATCCTTTAAAAATCTCGCGTAAGCTGGTATATGCTTGATAGCATCGAGGAGCGGGATATTGATCTCAACATTCTTGAAAATATTCAGAAGCTCCTCATTACTATCAACAGACTTCTTCCTTGATCTGATCAAGGCCTCAGGAAAAGGAACATGAGTCGGATCTTTGGAATCAGGTTCCTGAGCCTTGATTTCTTCTCTAGAATTCTCCTTTCTCTCCTGAGGTTCTTCAGGATTCGATAAATCTGAATAGTGTGGTTGTGGATCTTGAGTTTGTTTACCACTCCTCAAGGTAACAGAATTTGTGGATGCATACGAGTTTAGGTCTTGGGGAGGGTTAGGAAAGATTGGAGGGGCTTCATTAGCCAAGAATCGTTGATTTGCAGAAGAAGAAGAGGAAGGACCCTGCTCAACCACCTGAGCATGTGCGTGTAGGTCCCTCTGATTCTCGTACCATGGGCTTGATTGCCCGGATTCAGGATATTTCGTGGGTTGGGTACGGGTTGAGATGGTAGAGATCTGGGTTGACGAGAATTAGCTATGAGCCCAGTTTGCAAGTTGTCCAGTGAAGTTTTCATTTGCTGCATGAGCTGGAGCATAGATCCTTGCATCTCTACCATCTGTCGCTTCAAATCAGCCTACCCAACGGGTTGACGGGCGTTCCAAGTAGGCTGATTGACCTGATTCGGGGGCAACTGAGTATAAACATGACCCTGACCCCTTGGTCATTGCGAAGCATAGTTGTTGGGTCGGAATTGGGTCTGCTGCCCCAGGTTTTTCCAGGAGAAGTTAGGGTGGTTTCTCCAACTCGGATTATAAGCATTGGAGTAGGGGTTGGATCTAACATTCTCCTGTACAGCACAAACATCCTCATAGGTGAGGATGGAGAGAAAGAAAGGGAAGGATCAGAGAAACTGGGATCAAAGGCCTCAGTTTGGAACCCGTGGAGTTCCAAATAATGCTGACTCGTAGGTTGAGCCACATCAAGTTGATTCACGAACTCCAGTCCAGAAGGAGCTCGCGATGAATGGAATCCCGAATTCTGGGATTGAGTGGATCGAGAGTTGTTCATTGAGTTTCCAGCCATCCACTCCTCCATTCTCTTGGCAACCAAGTCCATCTTATCAAGTTTATTACAAATCAATTCCATATCGAATGAATGAAGAGTCATGGACTTCATTAACATTCGATTTGGGTTGCTGGGATCGGTTAAAAGTATCCATGGAGGCATGATTGATCGAATTCTCTCTCATCTCCTCAAACAAGTCATGCGCACTATCTATGTATTTGTTGAGGAAATTGCCTCTACAAGAAGCGTCCACGTGATTTCTGAGTTGCTCAGTCAACCCGTGGTAAAAAATCTTCACGAGTTGCCATTTCAGCACCTCATGGTGTGGACACCTCCACAATAGGTCCTGGAATCGCTCCCAGGCAACATGAAACTACTCCACTGGCCACTGGGTAAAGGTAGTAATTTCTCATCTCAACGCATTGGTACATCCGACAGGGAAGAATTTCTTCAGAAAGGCCGATTTCAACTCATTCCAAGTTGCAATTGGTCTTCCTATTGTCCTATACCAATGAGCAGCATTATTCCTAAGAGAGTGGGGGAAGAGCCTCATGATCATTTGCTCCTCATTCACGTTTCGTGACTTGGTGGTTTGGACCAAAGTGGTCGACTCCTCCAAGTGCTGAAATGGGTCTTCAGAGCCAAGCCCATGGAAATGTTTGAACAGGCTTAGCACTTGGGGCTTGATTTCTATGTCTCTGACAGGAATCTGGACGCCGAGACGTTCCTCGTAATTTGAAGGATCATAAAAATCCTTCGAGGGCTGAGCACCCTGCATTCTCTGGAACCATTCTTGCATTCTCTATATTTGTTCCAATTGCCTTCAAAATACTTCCTGTGGATCCTGGGGTAGAGGAGGCTGTTGATCAGCCATGAGATCAATTTGGCCAAAATGCAATCTACACCTCTTATAATACTCTAATGGTCCTTCCAATCGGGGATTCAATGACCTTCTTCCCAGCATAAACTAGGAAAAGGTTGGAAGGTCTGGGGATAAGAACCCTGCAACACAACAAAACAATCCTGTCCTTAAGTGGGGTAGCCTAAGGATCTACAGACTCTCAGAACCTGCCTTAAGATTATAAACAATTTACTCTTCTTATGTCTACTCAATCCAACCAGTTAGAAGGAGGGACTGCGGAAAAGGTTTTTCCTTCGGCTTATGCCTCCAGTTCCTAGTGTACTCCCTAGCCGCAGTCGTTTGACGCTACTCCCCTAGCTAGACATTAGATTGATCAGTACAAGCAGGTTAATTGTGAACAATCTCAGACTAGGCCCCAAAGAGCGAATCAGTCCTTAAGGCCAACGTCTACTCGATTTTATTGAGGCCTGGGATTGTAGTCCTGATGAAATGTGGTGGCCCTTAAAATGGGTTGTGCCCTTAATGATCAATTGAGTATGTGAAAGTGCATGCACAACCAAGGTTTTCAAGCAAGATTATTTGTGATGAGTAGATTTTAATGTTCAATTCTTGCTTAAGTAGCTTTTAGGGTTTAGAATTAGGTTGATTTCAATCAAGTTTGAGACAAACCAGGTTTTCAAGCACGGGTAAAGATTACTTTCCTTTTAAAATCAGAAATAAAGTGGAGTTCCTGGTATGAACCTAGATTGAAAACCCTAAGAGGAAGCTACTTAGTGAGTTGATTTTAGATTAAGTGGTGCAGCCTAAACAACTCAAACAATTGGCCACAATTGCACCACTGAGTTAGGCACATAGAAATGATTAACCTAAAATGATTTGTACTCTTTTATGTGTTGATTTGTGTACCAGTTCCACATATTAGAATCCGGTTGAGTGGAGGAAAATCAATTAGGTTAAGTGCCTTGAATGTGGGTGTATGTTGTGTGTATGTTGAATTACCCCACAAAAATATCTTTTAGTTTTTTTATATGCAAGGGTGAAATGCGAGTGAAATCCAAACAATAAACTAATCCTAGGATTTATGCGAACACCTAGGTTAATTGGAACTTGAATTTAATGTGATGAAATGAAATCTATGGAGGGGGAAGAATGGGGAGCACTTACAATCGTCTTCAACTGCACTTTACTCTGATCTACCGCTTGACAATTCCCTGGTAGAGGTATCTGCAAAACAATAGACACAAGAGAAATCAAGTTAGAAGACAGTAAAGTGCGTGAAATGCAAAAAGAAGATCGAAAATCGTTGCCTCCCCAGCAATGGCACCAAAATGTTGAAAGGAAGAGGACTACGCTATCAGAGTTGGTTTTGAAAACCTGTCGTTGTAGTTCGAGTAGAGAAGAAATCCGTTCAACAACTAAAATCTATACCAAAAAATCTATAAAGAAATCCCGGGTCGAACTCAGGGGGGCTACGTCGATCAAAAGTCGCAATTACATTTTTTTGTGTTTTTGTTTAAAGGGAGGAATAATCACAATGAAATGGAATTAATATAGATAATAAGAGAGAGAGAGAGAGGAAACATTCAGTTGATATTGCAAAATGTTTTTACAACTAAGAAAGCGAGAAAATATTACACTAGAAAGCGAGAAATTATTACAACTAGAAAGTAGGAAAATTCTACTCTAGAACGCAAGAAAAAGAATGGGAGAGAGAAGTTATCCTCCTCGATGATCGCTTGGAGGACGAGCCGAATGAGACAATGCCTGGAAGATGAGGAACGAAGCGGGAAGAAGGAGGTCGAAGCAGGAGGAACGGGAACAAGGTAGCACGTCGTTGTTGTCGTGGGATCCACTTCCGGAACGAGGGTGAAAACTCGATTTTAACTCTTGAGAATCATCCCGGGTGTGGGATAAGCTTCTCTTGAGCTTTAGAGAGGGAGAGAAGAGAAGGAAGGGATGAGAAATCTGTATGGAGGGGGTCTTCTATTATAGTTGCAAGGAGTGGGGACATTTTGGACATTACAACTTGAAAAACATTAATTCAGGACCTTTAGTGACAGATTTATCCGTCACTGAAGGCCTGAACGTGGCCGACGTGCCCACCACTCACACACCCCCTCGCCTCCATGCCCTTCAACGCTCGCGCATGTTTGCACGCCCTCAGTCGTCCAATCAAGAGATCGGACAGCTTAAGTTGCCTATGCCCCCGTCGCGTGCCCACGTGCGATCACGCGTAAGCACCGCGCGTCTGATCGTGCGTGGGCGCTATCGCTCGCTTTCCACCATTAGATCTTCATCGCGTGGCTCTAATCATGCTGTTGAATTAATAGTTTGCTACACTAACGTGGTTGGTTTTGAAAAACCTGTCATCGTTGTATAAAAGTGAAGAACTCATGTTCAACAAATAAAATTTATACCGAAATGAAAATCCTGGGTTGAACACATGGAGGCAGACGTTTGATTTAAAAACACGCATTTGTTTTATTTGTCACAAAGTAAATTGATTAGAACTATCTAACTATTTACACTAAGTAGAAGAGAAAGAGAGAGAGAGAAAGAGAATAAGAGAGCGAGAATAATACAAACAAAAATCAAAAGAGATATAGAATGCACATGGAATTCATTATTGAAAGGATGGTTCATTACACTAAATATTACGACTAGAAAGCGGGAAAATGATTACACTAGAAAGCAGTAAATCTACTCTAGAAAGTAGTAAATCTATTCTAGAAAGTAGTAAAAAGAATAGGAAGAGAGATATCCTCCTCGACGATCGCTTGGAGGACAAGCCGGATGGAATGACACTTGGTTGAAGGAGGATGGAGCAACACAAAGGAGGGTGAAGCAAGAAGAACGAGAACGGGGCAGCACGTCATCGTCATCATGGAATCCGCTTTCGAAAGGGGGACGAAAAATTGACTTTATCTCGCGAGAAGCATCCCGGGTGTGGGACAAGCTTCTCTTGAGCTTTGGAGAGGGAGAGAAGAGAAGGAAGGGATGAGAATTTCTTGTGGAGGGGGTCTCCTTTTATAATTGTAAGGAGTGGGGGCATTTTGGTCATTCCAATTTGAAAAACATTAATTTAAGACCTTTAGTGACAGATAGATCCGTCGCTAAAGGTCCTAAAGTGGGAGTGGTGGGCGACACATGTGCGCCCGCTCACCTCCTCGCGCGTAACGCATGCACGTCCAGCTGATCTCAGCTGTCCGGGATGGCTTAAATCGCGCCTCCGCCTGCCTCCTCTATGCCTACCCGCGTGTGATTCCGCGTGAGGCACGGCATGCGATATAGCGTGAGCACAATTGCGCACGCACGACCGTTCGATCGCGATTGAGCAGCCAATCACGCTGGCTCCTTGCGTTTCGAACGTGCGTCCCCTACTCGCGATAAAGCGTTCGAACGCTGCGTTGTGGAGGAGAGATGGTCGCGGAGACGAATTCAGGCGTACGCATCCACAGCCGTTGGATGCTCATCCAACGGCAGAGAAGTGGTGCTCTGATTAAAGAAGAGAAGGTACGGCGGGTGCTTCGGCCTGTTGGGCGGCTGAGATGGTGCCACGTGGCACCATCTGGGCCGTCCATCTTCTGGATGATGTAGATGGTGCCACGGTTATCGGATTTAGTCAATTTTCTCACCGTTAGGCTGCCATCGTCAATCCGAATCCATCCGTGCAGTCAGATTTATCGTTTGAAATGCAGATTCACACCATCTTGGCCCTTGATCTTCTATGGTTCCCCGATCATTATCTGATGCTATAGATGTCTGATTAGGGTGATCTTGGAGTCGTTGAACTCCAATCATCGCCCTGATCACATCTGTATGGTTGGATCTTCTATTCGAGGCCCCGATAAAATGTTTGCCCTATCCATGAACATAAAAGGAGACAATTAACTTCTATTTTATTCAAACTACTCTAAATGCAAGATGATGCATGTTATGCAATATTTATAGTATGCAATGCAATCCTATGCTTAAGAACATGCATAAATAGACATCTTAAGTAGTGTAAACATGTTTACATCATACCCCCATGCCTATCTTTTGTTAGTCCCTAGCAAAAACTATATGCTATTTATAAAGGAATCAAGTTGGATTATTTGGGCTTGAGTTATTTTCAATCGCTAAGACAATGTCTACTTAGGATCTGAACTTTCAAAGACACAACAGTGCCCGAGTATCTACCAAAATGCAGACCGCCTCAAGCCCTCGCCTTATTCAAAGAAAAATTTCTTTCTCTTTTTCCTCTTTTTTAATTTTTTTGGATTTTCAAGTTTTAGGGTTTAAGAGTGGCTTTCTACGGCCATTCAACTCACCCAAGATTTGATGAGAATCCTAAGTTTTAAGCATCTTATTGTGAATGTGATACACTCGTTGACCGGCAGTTAAAACGGACTTCGGATTTCTACACCTCTAAGTGACCTAAAAAGGAATTCTGTCTAAAGGCGTATCTTTACAACCGGTAGCTTTCTCCATACTTTTATTTTTTTACGGGGTCAACACAAGGGTGAATCCAGTGTATATCTCCCCGATTTATTCTACTTCTCCGCTTCTTCCTAAGTGTTTTGGGAATTTTCAGTACATTTATTGACTTGGGTTCTGGACAACCGGTCGATGAGCTGTTACCACCGACAACTTGCTAACCATACTCGTGCGGCGAAGTGTGGCTTATTTCTTTTTTTTCTTTTCTCCTTTTCTTTTTGACCTTTTTTTTTTAAAGTAGGTGGCTTCCCTGGTCTAAGATTTACCTAAAAGCAGCAAAAAGAGAAAGGTCCAATGACTAGGCTTTGGATAACCTACCTATGGGCTGTTACCCACGATAACTTGCTAGCCATATCACCCTAGAAGGTTCATTAGCTACCCAATTTCTGTTAGAATTGCCAAACAATAAGTCAGTGACAAGATAGTGTGTAGATGCTTAAAACTCAAAATTCCCTCAAATCAGAGGGCGAGTTGATAAGTCGTGTACTTATCACCCAAACTTATTTACTCCAATTAAAATAGAATTTAGGTTGGCGAGGACTCAAAAAGCAAATCCAAATTTTAATGGATACACAGGCTGATTAAGTCTGAAGACCTAAAGGGTCTTTGTGTTCAGATCATAATGTAATATTTCCTAAGATTGAAATTTTTCTTAAACCCAAGTTCTCTTTCCTAATTCCACAATTTTTTTTTAATAAAAAAAAGAAAATAAAACAAATCTACGGAGCTGACGACTTAATTCAGAGATGAATATCCACCCCCCCATGCCTATCTAATGCAATGTCCTCATTGTATTAAAAAGACAAAACATAATGGAATAGCGTAGAAAGCACCTGAATTGCGTGAATGTCAGGTTCGCTCCGAGATGAAGGCTAAAAAGAACTGTATACGTGCTGAATTTAGTGACTTCAGCTAGGCACACTATACAAAGAAGAGAAATAAAGAATTCACAAGTGCATGTCAAAATTAGAATAAATAGAAGAAATCTCTGACCTATCAGCAGAGGTCCACAGATGTGGACCAAATTGTGGTGCAGACCCATAACCCATAATTGAGAATATCTTAGGTTCTGGATAAAAATTACCCAAAACCTAAAATCAGTATGCAAGCGGGGTCGGGCCTGCGATTTATGTGGATGCAACCCAAGACCAAAAAGTCGGGTTACAGAAAATTCAAGCTCCAAAGGATAATCAATGAATGTGTGCTTGGGTTGGACATCCTCAGAACAGATGTCGTAAGGGTCTTGGTTTGATGGTTTCAGCTTAGTAGGAACCCTTCAACTCAGTCTTCTACTTCCTTCGGAACTTGCTTCCCAAATCAAAATTTCCTGGCTCCTATCCTCCTCATTCAGCATGTCAAATTCCAGGACCTCTTGCATATTAATCACCCCATCTGAAATCTCCAAGTCTAAATGATGTGTCTGAATCAGAATTGACTTGGGTCTAGTTATCTTAGAAACAGAATCATCGATAAGCTCAACAAGGTGTAACTGACAATCAGGGCATTGAATTGAATCCTCCAGAAAATGCTATTTTGGATCCCTAATGTGAGCCCTGATGTAAACACATTTACACTACTTAAAATGTCTATATATGCATGTTCTTAAGCATAGGATTGCATTTCAGAATATAAATATTGCATAACATGCATCATCTTGCATTTAGAGTAGTTTGAATAAAATGGAGGTTAATTGTCTCCTTTTATGTGCTTCGACAGGGCAAACATTTTATCGGGGCCTCGGATCAAAGATCCAACCGTATGGATGTGATCAGGGCGATGATTGGAGTTCAACGACTCCAAGATCGCCCTAATCAGGCATCCGTAGCATCAGATAGAGACTGGGGAACCCTAGAAGATCAAGGGCCAGGATGGTGTAAATCCACACTTCAGATGATAAATCCGACCGCACGGATGAATTCGGATCGACGATCGCAGCCCAACGACACAAAAATCGAGTCAATCCGACATCCGTGGCACCATCTACAACTTCCAGAAGATGGACGGCCAAGATGGCGCCACGTGGTGGCATCTTAGCCGCCCAATCGGCCGCATGCATCTTGTGAAGACCGCGCACCGTCTCCTGTCTGCCGTTGGATCTCGATCCAACGGCTGTGGCCGCCCGGCGCTTAAAACATGCGCTCGACAATCCGCGCCTCGCAGCGCAGCGGTCGAGCGCGCTTACGCGAGCGCGGGGCGCGAGTTCGAGCCGCGGCGAGGGAGCGGAAAGCGCGATTGAGCGGGCGCGGATGAGCGTCAAATGGAGATCCAACGACCGCGCGCGCTCAATCAGGACGACGCGTGATTGGACGCCGGGCGTAACGCGCGATCGCACGCGGGCGGGCGCGCTACGCAGCGGGCACGGACGCGATTTAAGCCGTCCGATCTCACGATCGGACTGCTGAGACTACGTGGACGTGCGTAGGCGTTACGCACACTGGCAGCCGAGCGGGCGCGCGTGGGCGCGGCGGCGACGGCCACGTCGGGGCTTTAGTGACGGTTTTATCCGTCACTAAAGACCCCTTATTTATTATTTTGAAGATGTAATGTCCATTTTGCCCCACTCCTTGCAACTATAAAAGGAGACCCCCTCCATACGAAATTTTCATCCCTTCCTTCTCCTCTCTACCTCTCCAAAGCTCAAGAGAAGCTTGTCCCACACCCGGGATGCTTCTCGCGAGATAAAGTCTAAATTTTCGTCCCCCTTCGGAAGTGGATCCCGCGACGACGACGGCGTGCTGCTTCGTTCCTGTTCTTCTGCTTCGTCCTCCTTCGTCCCTCTTCATTCTCCTTCATCCAGGCGTCGTCCCGTCCGGCTCGTCCTCCAAGCGACCGTCGAGGAGGATTTCTCTCTCCCTATTCTTTTTACCGCTTTTTTAGTATAGATTTACTGCTTTCTAGATTAATCTACTCGTCCTCCAAGCAATCGTCGAGGAGGACATTTCTCCCTCCATTCTTTTAATGCTTTCTAGAGTAAATTTATCACTTTCTAGAGTAATTATTTTATGCTTTCTAGTTGTAATGAACAATCACTTCAATGCAAAAATTCATTGTTTATTCTACATCTCATTTTGATTTCTCTGTGTAATATTCTCTTTCTCTCTTACTCTCTCTCTCTCTTCTATTTTGTTGTAGATACTTAGATAGTTTAAATTGAATTTCTTCGTGACAAAATAAAAACGAAACGCGAAGTTTTTAAATCAAACATCCGCCTCCCTGTGTTCGACCCGGAATTTTAATTTCGGTATAAATTTTATTTGTTGAACACGAATCCTTCGCTTTCGAACTACAACGACAGGTTTTCCAAAACCAAACACGTTAGCGTAGCTTCGTAATCGTTCAACATTTTGGCGCCGTTGCCGGGGAGGCAACGATTTCCGATCTTTTCTTCGCATTTCTTGCACTTTATTTGTTTTCTAACTAGCTTTCTCTTGTGTCTATTGTTTTGCAGAGACCTCCATCAAGGAATCAACAAGCGGTAGACTGGAGTAAAGTGCAGTTGAAGACAACTGTAAGTGCTCCCCCATTCTTTCCCCCTCCATAGATTTCATTCGCCACATTAAATCCAAATTCCAATTAACCTAGGTGTTTGCATAAATCCTAGGAATAGTTTGGTTGTTTGGATTTCTACTCACACTCATTTCACCCTCATTCATAAAAAAAAAATAATAACAAAAAGATAATTTTGTGGGGTAACTTTCAACAAACACACAACACACACCCACATTCAAGGCACTTGATTAACTTGATTTGTTTTCTACTCAACCGGGTTCTGATCTGTGGAACCGGTACACATAGAGCAACACATAACAGAGTAGAAATCATTCTAGGTTAACCATCTTTGAGTGCCTAACTTAGTGGTGCAATTGTGGCCAATTGTTTGAGTTGTTTGGGCCGCACCACTTTATTTAAAACCAACTCATCAAGTAGCTCCTCCTTAGGGTTTTCAATCTAGGTATATTCCAGGCACTCTGCTTTCTTTCTGATTTTAAAGGAAAACTATCTTCACCCGTGTTTTACAACTTGGTTTGCCTAGAAACTTGATTGCAATTCACCTAATTTGAAACCCTAAAAGCTACTTAAGCAGGATTTGAACATTAAAATTCACACATTACAAATAATCTTGCTTGAAAACCCTGGTTGTGCACGCACTTACACAAATTTCAATCAATCATTAAGGGCACAACCCATTGTAAGGGCCCATCACATTCCATAAGCACCACAATCCCAGGCCGTAATAAAATTGAGTAGACGTTGGCCCTAAGGTTTGATTCGCTCTTCAAGGCTTAGTCTGAGATTGTTTTTGATTAACCTACTTGTACTGATTAATCTGATGTCTAGCTAGGGGAGTAGCGTCAAACGACCGCGGCTGGGGGGTACACTAGGAACCAGAGGCGAAAGCCAAAGGAAGAACCTTCTCCCCAGTCCCTCCTTCTAACTGGTTGGATTATACAGACGCAAGTAGAGTAAATCAGTTACAGTCTTAAGGCTGGTGTTGGGAGTCAGTAGATCCTTAGGCTACCTCACTTAAGGACAGCCTTGTTTTGTTGTACTGCAGGGTCCCTATCCCCGGTCCTTCCGACCTACTCCTAGTTTATGCTGGGAAGATGGTCATTGAATCCCCGATTGGAAGGACCATTAGAACATTCTAGGAGGCGCAAGTTAGATTTTGGTCAATTTGATCCCATGGCCGAACAACAGCCTCCTCTGCCTGGAAATCCACAGGAAGAATTTCGAAGGCAGCTGGAACAAATGCAGAGAATGCAAGAATGGTTCCAGAGAATGCAGGGCGCTCATCCCTTGAAGGATTTTTATGATCCTTCAAATTACGGGGAACGTCCCGGCGTCCAGATTCCAGCCGGTGACGTAGAAATCAAGCCCCAGGTGTTAAGCCTGATTAAACATTATCATGGGCTTGGCTCCGAAGATCCGTTTCAACACTTGGAGGACTTGACCACTTTGGTCCAGACCACCAAGTCTCGAAACGTAAACGAGGAGCAAATGATCATGAGGCTCTTCCCCCACTCTCTTAGGGATAAGGCCGCGCATTGGTATAGGACAATAGGAAGACCAATTACAACTTGGAATGAGTTGAAATCGGCCTTTCTGAAGAAATTTTTTCCAAGTCGGTCGTACCAATGCTTTGAGACGGGCAATCACTACTTTTACCCAGCGGTTGGGGGAGCAGTTTCATGTGGCCTGGGAGCGATTCCAGGACTTATTGCGGAGGTGTCCACACCACGAGGTGCCGAAATGGCAACTCGTGTAGATTTTCTATCATGGGTTGACTGAGCAACTCAGAAACCATGTGGATGCTTCTTGCGGAGGTAATTTCCTCAATAAAGATGCAGATAGTGCACATGATTTATTTGAGGAAATGAGTGAGAATTCAATTAATCATGCCTCCATGGATACTTTTAACCGGTCCCAACAACCCAGATCAAATGTCAATGAAGTCCATGACTCTCATTCATTTGATATGGAATTGATTTGTAATAAACTTGACAAAGTGGACTTGGTTGCTAAAAGAATGGAAGAGTGGATGGCTGGCAATTCTATGAACAACTCTCAATCCACTCAATCCCAAAATTCAGGATTCCATTCTTCACGAGCTCTTTCTGGACGGGAGTTCGTGAATCAACTCTATGCGACCCAACCAATGAGTCAGCATTTCTCGGAACCCCATGGGTTCCCAACTGGGGCCTTTGATCCCAGTTTTTCTAATCCTTCCTTTTCTTTCTCTCCATCCTCACCCTATGAGGATGTCTGTGCTGTACAAGAGAATGTTAGATCCAACCCCTACTCGAATGCCTATAATCTAGGTTGGAGAAACCACCCTAACTTCTCTTGGAAAAATCCGGGGCAACAGACCCAATTCCGACCCAGCAATTATGCTCTGCAACGACCAATGGGTCAGGGTCAAGTATATACTCAGTTGCCTCCGAATCAGGTCAATCAGCCAGCTTGGAATGCCCGTCAACCCGCAGGGCAGGCTGATTTGAACCGTCAAATGGTAGAGATGCAAGGATCTATGCTCCAGCTCATGCAGCAAATGAAAAACTCACTGGACAACTTGCAATCCGGGCTCATTGCTAACTCTCGTCAACCCGGATCTCTACCATCCCAACCCGTACCCAACCCACGAAACATTACGAATTCGGGCAATCAAGCCCAAGGGTACGGAAATCAGAGGGACCCACACACGCATGCTCAGGTGGTTGAGCAGGGTTCCTCGTCTTCTTCTTCTGTAAATCAACAATTCATGGTCAATCAAGCCCCTCCAATCTTTCCTAACCCTCCCCAAGACCCAAATTCTTACGCTTCTGCAAATTCTGTCACTTTGAGAAGTGGTAAGAAGACTCAGGATCCACAACCACATTATTCTAATCTTTTGAATCCTGAAGAATCTGAGGAGAGAGAGGAGAATTCTAAAGGAGAAATCAAGGCTCAGGAATCCGATTCCAAAGATCTGACTCGTGTTCCTTTTCCTGAAGCCTTAACCAAAGCAAAGAAGAAGAAGTCTGTTGATAGCAATGAGGAGCTTCTGAATTTATTTAAGAATGTTGAGATCAATATCCCGCTCCTTGATGCTATCAAGCACATACCGACTTACGCAAGATTTTTAAAGGAATTATGTACACAAAAGCGTAAGTCGAGAGAATCTGTTCCGAGGAAGGTGGTACTCTCCGAGCAGGCTAGTTCTGTTATCCTACACTACCTCCCTCAGAAAAAGAGAGATCCTCGTGCTCCTTTGATTTCTTGCGTTATCGGAGATTACACATTTGATAGAGCACTTTTGGATCTCGGTGCATCCATCAACCTAATTCCGACTTCTCTTTACGAGAAGTTTGGGTTAGGCGAACTTCGGCCAACTTCAGTAACGCTACAGTTAGCAGATCGTTCGGTCACAAACCCGCGAGGCGTTATTGAAGATGTTATAGTTAAGGTCAAGGATTTCTATTTTCCTGTAGATTTCCTTGTCCTTGACATGGATGTACCAGATAATCTGAGGAACACGCCCATCATTCTGGGGCGTCCGTTCCTGGCTACCGCAAAGGCCAACATTAATTGTAAAAGCGGTAGCATGGAAATCGCCTTTGGGGACCAACGTATGAAATTAGATATTTTTAAGGCGATCAACAAATTTGAGGATTGTGGATTTATTGAGGAACTTGATGAGGATAATGTTAATATTGAAACTTGTTTGACAGTTTCTTTAATTGAAAGTTCCTCTTTGGTTGATGAATTTGACCTGCAACCCTCTGACTTAACATCTTCGGAAGAGGTTACTGATTTTGTTCACTCGCAACCTCTCCCTCTTGTTGAATCTTCAGCATCTACCCGACCATCAATCATCACCCCAGCTCGAATTGAAACCATTGCCCGAGAATTTGAAATATCAATTTTTAGGACCTCAGAATACGCTCCCTGTGATTATCAGTGCTAAATTGACAAAGGAGCAAGAGATTAAATTGATTAAGGTCCTAAAGGAACATAAGGAGGCAATTGGTTGGACCATTCATGACCTTAGGGGGATCGAGCCATCTTACTGTAATCATAGAATATTCTTGGAAGATGGATCCCGCCCTTCTCGCCAGATGCAGAGGAGATTGAATCCAAATATGCGAGAAGTGGTCAAAAAGGAAATCATCAAGTGGCTCGATGCAGGAATTATTTATCCAATCTCTGACAGTCCCTGGGTAAGTCCCGTTCAGATTGTTCCAAAGAAAGCCGGGATTACTGTTGTGACTAATGAGAAAGGAGAATCTGTCACAACTCGTTCAGCTTCTTCTTGGAGAGTTTGTATTGATTACAGGAAGCTGAACACTGCCACTAAAAAGGATCATTTTCCCCTACCCTTCATTGATCAAATCTTGGAAAAATTAGCCGGGCAGAAGTACTTCTGTTTTCTTGATGGCTACTCGGGATACAACCAAGTTCCTATCCATCCCGAGGATCAGGAAAAAACTACTTTCACCTGTCCCTACGGAACCTTTGCTTTTCGTAGGATGCCTTTCGGGTTATGCAATGCACCTGCGACTTTTCAAAGGTGTATGCTAGCCATATTTTCCGACATGGTGGGAGAGTTTATGGAAGTCTTCATGGATGATTTCTCCATTTTCGGAGAATCATTTGACTCTTGTTTGGCTAATTTGGAAATGATTCTTAAGCGATGTATCAAGACACGATTGGTCCTTAGCTGGGAAAAGAGTCATTTCATGACCCAAGAGGGCATCGTTTTGGGTCATGTAATCTCTGAACGGGGAATTGAAGTGGACAAAGCTAAGGTTGATGCTATCGCTAAACTTCCTCCTCCCACATCAGTTAAACAAATCAGATCATTTCTTGGCCATGTGGGATTTTATCAAAGATTCATCAAGGACTTCTCGAAGGTTGCCCGCCCTTTGAGCAATCTTCTTGCCAAAGAAACGCCGTTTGTTTTTGACGAATCATGCCAAAAGGCATTTGATTTCCTAAAAACGGCAGTCACCTGTGCTCCAATTTTGCAACCACCTATTTGGACAGCCCCATTTGAGATCATGACCGATGCTTCTGATTACGTGGTCGGGGCTGTCCTGGGTCAGAAAATTGACCGAAAGCCCTTTGTCATTTACTACGCTAGTAAAACTTTGGATGAAGCCCAGAGGAATTACACTGTTACTGAAAAGGAATTACTAGCTGTAGTATTTGCGTTGGAAAAATTCAGGGCTTATCTCTTGGGGTCTCATGTTATTGTTTATACCGACCACTCGGCCTTAAGACATCTCTTGGCTAAAAAGGATGCTAAACCCCGGCTTATTCGTTGGATTCTTCTTCTTCAAGAATTTGATCTTGAAATCAAGGATAAAACCGAGGTACAAAATGTGGTGGCGGATCATTTGTCGAGACTCCTAGGTGATTCTTCTTGTCTAGACATTCCGATTGCTGAAACTTTTCCGGACGAAACCATTCTTACAGTTTTAGGTGTCCACACCCCATGGTTTGCTGACATTGTTAACTATTTGGCCGTTGGTCAAATCCCCTAGGATTGGACCAAGCAACAACGGGATAGACTCAAATCTGAGGCCAAATACTACTTTTGGGAGGACCCGGAACTGTATCGCATCGGCTCTGATCAGATTATTCGCCGATGCATACCGGAGAATGAATTCAACAGTATACTTGAGTTCTTCCATGCATCTGGGTGTGGTGGACATTTCTCCGGGAAAAAGACGGCTGCAAAAATTTTGCAATCTGGCTTCTATTGGCCGTCTTTATTCAAGGATGCCCAGGATTTCTCACGGTCATGCCCTCGATGCCAGGCACTCGGGAGCATAACTAAGAGAGACATGATGCCCTTAAACCCTATTCTTCCTATCGAAATTTTCGATGTTTGGGGCATTGATTTCATGGGACCCTTTATCCCTTCATTTGGACATCAGTACATTCTTGTCGCTGTTGATTATGTGTCTAAATGGATTGAGGCAATTCCCACCCGAACCAATGACCACAAGGTGGTCATCAACTTTGTCAAGAAAAATATATTCAGTAGATTCGGGATTCCGAGGGCTATCATCAGTGATGGTGGCACTCATTTTACTAATGCCCAATTCCGGAGTTTATTAGCCAAATACGGGGTTAATCATCGAATTTCCACACCTTACCATCCCCAAACGAATGGACAAGCCAAGATCTCTAATCGAGAGATCAAGAACATTCTGCAAAAAACGGTTAGGCCCGATCGCAAGGATTGGACTCAAAAGCTTGAGGACGCTCTTTGGGCCTACCGTACGGCGCATAAAACGCCCATCGGCATGTCTCCATTCCGTCTGGTGTATGGAAAGGCGTGTCATCTACCCGTAGAGATTGAACACAGGGCATTCTGGGCAATCAAACAATGCAATCTAGATCTAAATCTAGCTGGGAAGACCAGGAAACTCCAACTATCTGAGTTGGAGGAGCTTAGAAATGATGCTTATGAGAATGCCAAGATCTACAAGGCTCGGACCAAAGCTCTACATGATCAAATGATTTCCCGCAAGAGCTTTGAGCCAAACCAGAAGGTCTGGTTATTCGATTCTAAACTTAAGCTCTTTCCTGGTAAACTTAGATCTAAATGGAATGGCCCATTCATAATTGATCAGATTTTTCTAAATGGTGCCGCTCAGATTTCTGACCCAAAGACGGGTAACACCTTTAAAGTCAACGGTCAACGTCTGAAGCCTGTTGTTGACCGTAATCTTCCAGAACCCGTTTCAGACTCTGTTGCTCTAGCCATTCTGTGACTTCTTTGGCTGGACTTCGCCTAGCTGACGGCATTAAACTCAGCAGTTGTACATATAACACAAGGCTGATACGAGCTTCATATCTAGGTGACATCTTTCATATTCTACCCTTTCTTTCATGTCTCTTTTTCAATGAGGACATTGCATCAGCTAGGCATGGGGGGGTGGATTCATTTTTGAATTAGTTGGTCAGCTTTGTGAAATCCATATAAATTGCTCTCTTTCTAAAAAAAAAAAAAAATTAGGAAGGATTAGTTAGACATTAGGACTTTTCAATCCTAAGAAATTTTACATTAGGATCTGAACACAAAGACCCCTCAGGTCTTTGGACTTAATTAGCCTGTGTATCTACTAAAATGTGGATTTGTCTTTGAGTTCTCGCCATCTTAATTCTATTATAATTGGAATAAATAAGTTTGGGTGATAAGTACACGACTTGTCAACCCACCCTCTGATTTAAGGGAATTTTGAGTTTTAAGCATCTACACACTTTCTTTGCACTGACTCGTTGCTCGGCGATTCTAACGGAAATTGGGTAGCTAATGAACCTTCTAGGGTGATATGGCTGGCAAGTTATCGTGGGTAACAGCCCATAGGTAGGTTGTCCAGAGCCCAGTCACTGGACTTTTCTCTTTTTGCTGCCTTTAGGTAAATCTTAGACCAGGGAAGCCACCTACTTAAAAAAAAAAAAAAATTGAGAACAGGAGAAAAGAACAAAAAGAAATAAGCCACACTTCGCCGCACGAGTATGGCTAGCAAGTTGTCGGTGGTAACAGCTCATCGACCGGTTGTCCAGAACCCAGCTCAGAAAATGCACTAAAAATTTTCAAAACACTCAGGAAGAAGCGGAGAAGTAGAATAAACCGGGGAGATATACACTGGATTCACCCTTGTGTTGACCCCGTAAAAAAAATAATAAAAGTAGGGAGAAAGCTACCGGTTGTAAAGATACACCTTTAGGCAGAATTCTGGTTAGGTCACCTAGAGGCGTAGAAATCCGAAGTCCGTTCTAACTGCCGGTCAACGAGTCTATCACAATCACAATAAGATGCTTAAAACTTAGGATTCTCATCAAATCTTGGGTGAGTTGAATGGCCGTAGAAAGCCACTCTTTAACCCTAAAAGTTGAAAATCCAAAAAAAAAAAAAATTAGAAAAGAGTAAAAAGAGAAAAAGAAATGTTTCTTTGAATAAGGCGAGGCTTGAGGCGGTCTGCATTTTGGCTGATACCCGGGCACTGTTGTGTCTTTGAAAGTTCAGTTCCTAAGTAGACAATTTCTTAATGATTGAAAATAACTCAGGTCCAAATAATCTAACTTAATTCTTTTATAAATAGCATATAGTTTTGCTAGGGACTAGCAAAAGGTAGGCATGGGGGTATGATGTAAACACATTTACACTACTTAAAATGTCTATATATGCATGTTCTTAAGCATAGGATTGCATTTCATAATATAAATATTGCATAACATGCATCATCTTGCATTTAGAGTAGTTTGAATAAAATGGAGGTTAATTGTCTCCTTTTATGTGCTTCGACAGGGCAAACATTTTATCGGGGCCTCGGATCAAAGATCCAACCGTATGGATGTGATCAGGGCGATGATTGGAGTTCAACGACTCCAAGATCGCCCTAATCAGGCATCCGTAGCATCAGATAGAGATCGGGGAACCCTAGAAGATCAAGGGCCAGGATGGTGTAAATCCACACTTCAGATGATAAATCCGACCGCACGGATGAATTTGGATCGACGATCGCAGCCCAATGACACAAAAATCGAGTCAATCCGACACCCGTGGCACCATCTACAACTTCCAGAAGATGGACGGCCAAGATGGCGCCACGTGGCGCCATCTCAGCCGCCCAATCGGCCGCATGCATCTTGTGAAGACCGTGCACCGTCTCCTCTCCGCCGTTGGATCTCGATCCAACAGCTGTGGCCGCCCGGCGCTTAAAACATGCGCTCGACAATCCGCGCCCCGCAGCGCAGCGGTCGAGCGCGCTTACGCGAGCGCGCTCGCGAGTTCGAGCCGCGGCGAGGGAGCGGAAGGCGCGATTGAGCGGGCGCGGATGAGCGTCAGATGGAGATCCAACGGCCGCGCGCGCTCAATCAGGACGACGCGTGATTGGACGCCGGGCGTAACGCGCGATCGCACGCGGGCGGGCGCGCTACGCAGCGGGCGCGGACGCGATTTAAGCCGTCCGATCTCGCGATCGGACGGCTGAGACTACGCGGACGTGCGTAGGTGCTACGCGCACGGGCAGCCGAGCGGGCGCGCGTGGGCGCGGCGGCGACGGCCACGTCGGGGCTTTAGCGACGGTTTTATCCGTCACTAAAGACCCCTTTTTTATTATTTTGAAGATGTAATGTCCATTTTGCCCCCACTCCTTGCAACTATAAAAGGAGACCCCTCCATACGAAATTTTCATCCCTTCCTTCTCCTCTCTACCTCTCCAAAGCTCAAGAGAAGCTTGTCCCACACCCGGGATGCTTCTCGCGAGATAAAGTCCAAATTTTCGTCCCCCTTCGGAAGTGGATCCCGCGACGATGACGGCGTGCTGCTTCGTTCCCGTTCTTCTGCTTCGTCCTCCTTCGTCCCTCTTCGTTCTCCTTCATCCAGGCGTCGTCCCGTCCGGCTCGTCCTCCAAGCGACCGTCGAGGAGGATTTCTCTCTCCCTATTCCTTTTTACCGCTTTTTTAGTATAGATTTACTGCTTTCTAGATTAATCTACTCGTCCTCCAAGCAATCGTCGAGGAGGACATTTCTCCCTCCATTCTTTTAATGCTTTCTAGAGTAAATTTATCACTTTCTAGAGTAATTATTTTATGCTTTCTAGTTGTAATGAACAATCACTTCAATGCAAAAATTCCTTGTTTATTCTACATCTCATTTTGATTTCTCTGTGTAATATTCTCTTTCTCTCTTACTCTCTCTCTCTCTTCCATTTTGTTGTAGATACTTAGATAGTTTAAATTGAATTTCTTCGTGACAAAATAAAAATGAAACGCGAAGTTTTTAAATCAAACGTCCGCCTCCCTGTGTTCGACCCGGAATTTTAATTTCGGTATAAATTTTATTTGTTGAACACGAATCCTTCGCTTTCGAACTACAACGACAGGTTTTCCAAAACCGAACACGTTAGCATAGCTTCGTAATCGTTCAACAAGCCCCAATAAGATCAGTTTCCTCAATTATTGGGCTATCAAATGATCGATCAGATTCCTCAAGCCCAATCGTCTCACAAAAATCATATTATGTAAACTCTTATGAGACTTCGCAAATCGAATCTTCACCATCAGAATCAAAGAAATCGAAATTCGTATTAATGTATGTCTCAAAATCATCCATCACTTTCTAGTCCATGGAGACATGCGTTTTCTCATACCCTGGCTCAAGGATCTCAAGTGAAGAAATCAGATCTTCCTTAATTGGTTGCTCTAATTCAATCTGGTCAGCCTCGTAACACGTGTCCCCCCCAACAGGTGCCTGAACAGGTTCTGACATTGGCTTTCCTAAAGGGAGTTCATCCTGGGAATCATCCCACGACTGAACTAAAGCAACCACAAATCTCATCCTCAATTTCGCTAACTTCCCAAGTAGAAACTCACCCGAGTTCTTATCCTTAATATCCTGGAGCCAATCCAACAAATGCTTGTTCAAATCATCAATCATTTTAATCAGGGGATCTAATCTCTCAATGCAAGGTATTGGCTGAACTTCTAAAGATTGTATGATATTCCTTAAGTTAGCTAGAACCTTATCTTGAACCTGGTTACCCTGAACCAAATGAGTTCGTTCAGAGTTGGGCGGGTTTGGGGTCAATGCAGGGGAATTAATGAATTGAGATTCATTATACCCTTCCTGATAATAGGTCATTTCGGATTGTTCAAAAGGTGGTGATGACCTAAAGGCAATGTAATCAGAGGATGGGTAAAGATCGGTGTATCCTTTTTTATTGTAAATCGTATTAGGTTGTTCATGAAAGGGTGACGATCTATAATCAAGGTGGCTCTAAGAAGGATAGAAATCACAATCATAGTGTTTCAGGGTTAGACCCTAAACACGGAGGTCCGGAACTGTATCCCCAATCCGAGTTATCCCAACTAACTGATGATTGATTACAGTACGAGTCGGGATAATTGTCATGTTGAGGATAATTCAAAATAGGAGGGAAAGAGCAGGAATGCGTGTAATATGTGGAAGGATTCATGAGAAACGAAAGGAAGAAAGGCGCCCTGCAATACAAGCAATCAAACTTGTCCTTAAGTGGGCTAGCCTAAAGACCTACAGACTCCCAAAACCCATCTTGAGATAAAGGAACGATTTGATCTACTTCTGTCTGTTCAATCCAACCAGTTAGAAGAAGGGACTGAGGAGAAGGTTCTTCCTTCGGCTTGCGCCTCCGGTTCCTAGTGTACCCCCCAGTCGCGATCGTTTGATTCTGCTCCCCTAGCTAGACATCAGATTGAACAGTAGAAACAGACTAATCAAAAGTAATCTCATTCTGAGCTCTGAAGAGCGAGTCGAATCCTTAAGGCCAACGTCTACTCTATTTTATTTAGGGCTAGGTTTGAATGTGCTTTGGAATGTGATGGGCCCTTAATCTGGGTTGTGTCCTTAATGATTGATTGATTTGTGTGTGCATGCACAACCAGTGGTTTTCAAGTAAGATTATTTTTGATGTGTTGAATTTAGGGTTCAAATCTTGCTTAGTAGCTTTTAGGATTCAACTTTAGGTATTTTCAAACAAGTTTTGTTAGCACACCAGATTTTGAAAGCACAGGTGAAGATATTTTCCTTTAAAACTTAAAAGAACGTGGAGTGCCTGGTAAATCCCTAAGAGTTGAACCTATGTGGCAGCTACTTGATGAATTGATTTTAATTGAAGTGGTGCAGCCCAATCAACTCAAACAATTGGCCTGTTGCACCACTTAATTAGGAACACAAGTGATTACCTAATCTGATTTCTACTCAATTATGTGTCTGAATGTGTGTACCGACTCCAAAGATCAGTTTACTAGTTGAGTTTGAAAATCATATGAGGTTGTGTACCTCTGTGAGATTTTTTTAATTTTTCTTTTTAAATATGGACGTTGGGGCGGGTGTGGGTGTCAAACAACAAACAATCTAACCTTAGAGTTTATAAGAACACCTAGGTTGATTGATGTTTGTGTTATTATGTGGTGAAATGAAATCTAATGGGTGAGAGGTGGGGGATAACTTACAAAACCTTCCATAGCACTTTACTCCAATCTATCGCTTTTGCTAGTCTTGAACGAGTACCTGCAATCACAATAAGAAAGGAGAGAAGTGAGGTAAATGATTCATAAGTTGTAAAAACGCGAAGAAAAATCAAAGATCGTCGCCTCGCCAGCAACGACGCCAAAATGTTGAACGAGCGGGTTGCTACGGTAACGTGGTTGGTTTTGAAAAACCTGTCGTTGTAGTATGAAAGTGAAGAACTGATGTTCAACAAATAAAATGTATACTGAAATGAAAATCCCAGGTCGAACATAGGGAGGCTTATGTTTGATTTAAAAACACGCGTTTGTTTTATTGGTCACGAAGTAAATTGATTAGAACTATCTAACTATTTACACTAAATACAGGAGAAAGAGAGAGAGAGAAAGTGAATAAGAGAGAATAATACAAACAAAAATCAAAAGAGATATAGAATGCACATGGAATTCATTATCGAAAGGATTGTTCATTACACTAAATATTACGACTAGAAAGCGGGAAAATGATTGCACTAGAAAGTAGTAAATCTACTCTATAAAGTAGTAAATCTATTCTAGAAAGCAGTAAAAAGAATGGGGAGAGAGATATCCTCCTCAACGGTCGCTTGGAGGATGGGTCAAACGGGACGACGTCTGGACGAAGGATGGAGCAGGACGAAGGAAGGCGAAGTTGGAAGAACGAGAATGGGGTAGCACGTCGTCGCAGGATCCGCTTCTGAAAGGGGGATGAAAAATTGACTTTATCTCGTGAGAAGCATCTCAGGTGTGGGACAAGCTTCTCTTGAGCTTTGGAGAGGGAGAGAAGAGAAGGAAGGGATGAGAATTTCATGTGGAGGGGGTTACCTTTTATAGTTACAAGGAGTAGGGGCATTTTGGTCATTCCAATTTGAAAAACATTAATTTAGGACCTTTAGTGACAGATAAATCAATCTCTAAAGGTCCTAACGTGGGCGTAGTGGGTGGCACACACGCGCTCGCTCACCTCCTCGCGTGTAACGCACGAGCACGTCCAGTTGATCTCGCGATCGGACGGCTTAAATCGTGCCTTCGCTTGCTCCCTCTGCACGCCCGCCCACGTGTGATTCTGCGTGAGGCGCTACGTATGATACGGCGTGAGCGCAATTATGCACGCGCGACCGTTCAATCACGATAGAGCGGCCAATCACGCCCGCTTTCCCGCACCGCTCGCCCACTCCTTGCGTTTCGAATGCGTGCCGCCGACTCGTGATAAAGCATTCGCCTGCTGCAATGTGGAGGAGAGATGGTCGCAGAGACGAATTAAGGCGCGCGCATCCACAGCCGTTGGATGCTCATCCAACGACGAAGAAGCGATGCTCTGATTGAAGAAGAGAAGGTGCGACGGGTGCTTCGGCCAGTTGGGCGGCTGAGATGGCGCCACATGGCACCATCTGAGCCGTCCATCTTCTGGATGATGTAGATGGTGCCACGGTTGTCGGATTGAGTCAATTTTCTCGTCGAATCGTCCATCTGTGTGGTCAGATTTATCGTTTGAAGTGTGGATTCACACCATCTTGGCCATTGATCTTCTAAGGTTCCCCAACCACTATCTGATGTTACAGATGTTTGATTAGGGCGATCTTGGAGTCGTTGAACTCCAATCGTCGCCCTGATCACATCTGTATGGTTGGATCTTCGATTAGAGGCCCCAATAAAAAGTTGACCCTGTCCATGAACATAAAAGGAGACAATTAACCTCTATTTTATTCAAACTACTCTAAATGCAAGATGATGCATGTTATGCAATATTTATAGTATGCAATGCAATCCTATGCTTAAGAACATGCATAAATAGACATCTTAAGTAGTGTAAACATGTTTACATCACAAGCCCCCACGCTCTGTGGATGCAGGCTTGATCGTGCATCGTGCACTCATGTCGTGTGCTTGACCGCTACGCTGCTGCAGTGAGTATGTCACATGGAGGTTTTAAGGCACGAGCGTCTATGGCCGTTGGATGGTGATCCAATGGTCCAGATCCATCACGCAGGTAAGGAGAGAGAGAGGGTGCGGTGGTCTTGCAGATTTGGCTAGGTCTGTTTGGGAGGCTATGATGGCACCACGTGGCACAATCTAGGTCGTCCATCTTTTGAGTGATGTAGATGGTGCCACCGGTGTCAGATTGGACCGATTTTCACACCATTAGGCTATAATCATCGATTCGAACTCATCCATGTAGTCGGATTTGTCGTCTGAGGTGCAGATTAACACCATCTTGGCCCTTGATCTTTATGGTTCCTCGATCTCTATCTGGTGCTACGGATGTTCAATTAGAGCGATCTTGGAGTCGTTGAACTCTAATCGTTGCCTTGAACAGATCCGTATGGTTAGATCTTCAATCTGAGGTCCTGTTCAAAAGTCACCCTGTCCCTGACCATAAAAAGGAGATAATTACTATACAATTTATACAACTTGATCTAAATGCATGATTATGCATGTTATGCACTATTTACAATGTAAGCTGCTAATGTGACACTACGAACATGCATTAATAGACATTTTAGGTTAATCAGATGTATGCACATCATACAACTTAGGCATGGGAGGGTGGTAATTCGTATGTTCCGAGTGCATATTGTCAGCTTGAATTATCTTCTTTTTATTTAAAAAAGATTAGGAAAAGAAAACTTCGGTATTAAAAGCTTGTCAACTTTAGGAAATGATACATTAATGACCTCAATGCGTAGACTCTTCAAGTCTTCAGACTTAATCAGTCTGGGTGTCCACCAACATGTAGACTTGGTCACGAGTCCTCGCCACCATAATTTATATTAATCTAGTCAATAAACTACGGTGATAAGTATATGACTTATCAACCCGCCCTCTAATTTGGGTGGACTTTTAGTCTAAGCATCTACACACATTTTGCACTAACTCACTCATCGGCAGTTCTAACGGAAATTGGGTAGCTAATGAACCTTTTAAGGTGGTATGGCTGGTAAGTTGTCATGGGTAACAACCCATTGGCCGGTTGTTCAGAGCCCAGCCACAAGACCATTGTCTTTTACTACTACCTTTAGGTAAATCTTATATTAGGAAAGCCACCTACTTAAAAAAAAAGGAAATAGAAAATAGAAAAGGAGAAAAAAAAAAAAGAAATAAGCCACACGTCACCACATGAATATGGCTGGCAAGTTATCGTGGGTAATAACCCATTGGCCGGTTGTCCACATCCCAGCTCATACAATGCACAAGAATTCCAAAACACTTAAGGAAGAAGAGGGAAAGTAGCATAATCCTGGGAGATATACATTGGGTTCACCCTTGTGTTGACCCCATAAAAAGTAGGGAGAAAGCTACCGATTGAAAAGATAAACCTTAAGGTGGAATTTTTAGGCCACCTAGATGTGTACAAACCCGAAGTTCATTTTAATTGCCATTGAGTGAATCTATCACTTTCACAACAAGATGCATAGTACTAAGAGTTCTTTTCAAGTCTTGGGTGGGTTGGGTAGCCATAAAAAGTTACCCCAAAATCCTCAACACCAAAAAATCCAAAAAAAATTAGAAAAGAGGAAAAATAAAAAAATATATAGTTGCTTCTATATAGAATAAGGTGAGGATTCGAGTAGTCTACCCTTGGCAGGCAACTAAAGCACTATTGTGTCTTTGTAAGTTAGGTTCTTAGCAGAAATTTCCTCTGGTTGACAAACAACTTCTACCTGAGTGATCAATTCCTAATTTTATTTGTAAATAGCATTTAGGATAAACCTTGATAGGGACTAACAAGGGCTTGGCATGGGGGTATGATGGCTCTGCAATTATCAGTGTTAATATCATCAATTAGAGTCAATTTCAAGGGTACTTGTGCGATAATATCATATCATAGTGGGTTTGGGAGCATCGCATGCATGTTGTGTTATTTCATGACTAAGATTGCTTAGAATTAATGTTTAATGACCTTGTGTGCAAGTGCATATTGAAATAGGTCTCAGATGAGCAATTGGACCATATGGATGGATCCGGATTGACGAACAGAGTCCAACAAACTCCAAATCACCTTAATCCGACCTCCGTAGCTTCCACAACAAGCTTGAGCAATTCTGACCATTGATCTACTAATCAACGACCCAAAATGCGACACATGGCACCCACTCCTTCGACGATCGCATGCCCCACTTTCCCTCTTCATCGTGCGTGGGTGCAACTGCAACCGTAGATCAGCCAACGGATGGCTAACACCACAGAGGCCTGAAGCAATCCACGTGACCATCCGCACAGATAGCACAGTGGTCGAGCGTTGTCTCCACTTCATCGGACGTAGGTTCGAATCACTAGAGGTGCCTCCCATCGGGCGCTCCAATTGGAATTCGGTCGTTCGATTAGATCTATGGTAGAGCAACAGCCGCATCGCGTGCCTCCAGCTGTTCGCTGCTTACGTGTGCGATCACGCCGGAGCATACGCACCATCAAGTAGCGACCGAGGTTTGATTTCAGCCATCCAATCGAACGTAGATAGCATGGCAGCTGTGCATGCATTGAAGGTGCGAGAGAGGAGGCTAGGGCGACGCTTGCGGTGGGTCTATAGCAACATTTTGAATGTCGCTATTGACCCGATGATGAATTTGAGCCCTTTCCTCAACTATAAAAAGGGACCTACCCCTCCCATTTGCTCCCATCTTCTACCCAAGAGCTACCACCACCTTCTAGAGCTAAGAGCACATCCCAGAGGCACCGAGCCGCCGATGGAAGTCCCACCATTGCCGTGGCTGACTTGCCTCTCCAATTAGCTAGTTCTTTAGTTTAATACTTGTTGTCATTCTAAAGCTTTTCACTAGTGTTATTGTGAAATAGTTCTTTTTTTTGATAATGGATTATCTTGCTCAGTTTCTTTCATAGTTAGCTATTATCACATCATCATCATAATACTCTAACCCTATCTCTCTCTCTCTTTCTTTCTCATTCACTCTGGTTTGCAAGCAAAGAAACGACGAATTTTTGTGATACGAAAGCAAATATCTGATCCAATTCCATGCCTCCCTATGTTTGACACTAGGACTCATGTCCGATACTTTTATTTAAAATTGATGTCATAAAACGCACTACAATGAATGATTTTAACACAAATGCGTTGGCGACGTCAACCCTCACTCAAGAGAGATACTCAGATCCGGAGCTGCAAGGAGTAGCATGGACGGCAGATCAAAAGAAGAAAATTGTCGGTAATGAGAAGGCGATGAACACACTTTATTGTGCATTGTCAAGGGAAAGGGAGGAATTCAACTATATCTCGACGTGCGAGTCAACATATGAGATATGGAGTACACTTCAGATCATCTATGAAGGGACAAACAAGGTAAAGGAAACTCATCTCTATTTTAGCCGAAAATTATGAGTGTTTTCAGGATGACAAAAGAAGAAATGATCAAAGAGATGTACACAAGGTTTGGGGAAATAGTTAACCCCTTAAAGAACCTTGGAGTGAAGTTTAAGGAAGAGTAGCTTGTAAGGAAGATCCTAAGATCTCGTACAAGTGTTGGGCTCCAAAGACCACATCCATCCAAGAGGCGAAGGATCTCTTCACTCTCCCATTGGATGATCTAGTTGGTAGCCTTATGGCCTACGAAGTCCAACTAGAAAACATGAAGAAGAATGAGAAGATGTCAACCAAAAAGAGGAATATTGCCTTTAGAGCAATTAAGGAGGACTCGGACTCAAGCACCTCATAATCCGAAGATGAAGAGATAGAGATGCTCACAAGGAAATTTCAGAAATTCCTCAAGAAGCAAGGTAAGCAAGTGAATAAAATTTCATCTAATATTGTTTGCTACAAGTGCAAGAAAAAGGGACATTTGAGAAAGGATTGCCCTATAAACAAGAAGAAGGAAGACACAAAAGAAGTGAACAAGGAGAAGAAGAAAGCTCTTAAAGCGACATGGAATGATAGCGAATCCAACATGAACACCAATTCCAATGACGATGAGGTCGCACACCTTTGCTTGGTAGCCACTACAGAAGACATGGGCAATGAGGTAACTTCTGATTTTACTCTTGATGAATTGTTAGAAGCCTATGAAGAGTTATATCATAAGGCTAAGATGTTTAAAATGGAAAATAAAGTTTTAAAGAATAATTATCAAACATTAGAATAGACAAATCATGTTTAGAAATGGAATTAGACATGTCAAAAAGAGACTAATAATCAATTGCACACAAAGATAGTAAAGCTAGAAGATATTTATGAGCATTTTGAGGGGACTTTAAATAATCTCAAAACAACTAGGTTAAATACTGAATTTTGTGAAAAGCTAAAATCAGAATTTCAGAGTAAAATGAATACACATACTAGATCACATGCACCTAGGCATGCATGGATGTACCAAAAGGCTAAAGATCCTAAGAGTTATAGATCTAATACAAAAAAGATATATAAATCTCAGGGTTTGAAAGATACTAACCCAAAAGGACCTACAAAAAGATGGGTACCTAGAAATGATATTTTACATTATTTTGCAAGGTTAGATCACTAGGATCAACATGATCAATTAGTGTTCAAGGCGAAAAATGGAAGACTTTGACCATTCTACAAACTACATGAAGATCAGGAAAGATGGGATAGTGGAGCTTGGTATCCACATTCATCATACTACTACTGGTAGTTTTTTTTTTTGCATGGTAATTTTTACCTCTTCATTTTTTTGTGATTGACAAAAAGGGGGAGAAAAATAAAAAGCAAATAGTAATATTTTTAGGGGGAGCATATATTGAGAGGGAGGATTAAATTAAATAATTTTTCTTCATATAACATTATTTTTCTATAATTATTGATTTGCAAGGTAGTTTCGTCAACACCATAAAGGGGGATTGCTGGAACCTTGTTCCAAATCTTGTTTTGGTGTTAACAAAATTATTATAGATTAATGTTTGCAATTGAGTGTTCTTCAGGTTTAAGTGAAGATCAAGGCAAACATTAAACTATGGCAAGGAGGCATGATGACGAGGAAAGATGTCGAGGAGGAGAAGATCATCTTCAATTTGGAGTTTTTGTTGTCTTTTATATTAGGATTTTACTTTATTAGAATGTATGCCTCTTAACAAAGAAATATGAATTAGATCGTAAAAATCATATAGATATAAATTAGGATAAAAAATTGTGATCATTCGATTTATTTCAAAGTACATATTGTTTAAAAGGTAGTTTTTTTATGTTTAAAGTATTTGCAAAAATGGGCTAGTAATCAACTTGGATTCATGTTTAAAAAGGTACTTGTTAACCCATAAGTACCAGTACTAAAGTTTAATACCGATACATGTGAATTACAGGTTTGGATTTTTTCAAAGAAACAAACCTGTACCCCGCGAGTACTGACAGAAAGCCATTTTCGCGCATTTGAAAGTTGTCAAAAATCGTAGAATAGTCATGCAAAAACATTCGTCAAAGATTTGATTTTTAAAGATAACGAGACTTTGAGTCCCGGTCGTTCGTCTCTAGGAGGCGTTATTTTTGTTTTTGAAATTGATCTTAAAGCCGCTCTACTTTATTTAAACGACATGCTGGTGCATAATATATAGGCGGTTAAAGAACATGCACTTAAATCATGCAAATATGATAATCATTTAGCTCAAGGTGATTTCAAACACATAAGATATATATATATACAAAATGAAATTTCGTTCATCGTGGGAGAGTTGTTGCACAAGGAAATCTAGAGGAAAGCTTATACATGAATGCTTAAAATTAAATCTAACTACCAGAAAATGATTGCATACAAGAATCAACGGGGGGATTTCGCATGCATCATTGGGGGAGAAGTAAGACTACTCTACTAAGCAGTAAATGAAAGCAATAAAAATTATGAAGAGCATGATCTAGAGCTAGAAGAATAGAGGGCATTCAGGGGTGGTCCCCGATGGCCTTGGAGTGGTCGAAAAGAGAATGAGGGGCGGCCAATGTAGCTTAGGCCGACCCTTGGAGAGAAGTAGGGTTGATCCAGCATCCCGGCATGGTGTCCTCCATGGTGGTGGTAGTGAGCTCGTGGAGGTGGAGTGAGTGGCTAAGTGGCGGTGGCGTGAATAGCACCAATGGAGAGCAATTGCCAAAGAAGTGAATGGGTGCAAAAGGCCACCAATGGGGTCTTTTTATAGACCCAATGGAAGCTCTCTAGAGAATTATGGAATTCTCTAGAGAGGCCTATGGTGGGAGCTCATGGGAGAGTGAGAGAGAGAGGGTGGATGGTGGTTTTTGGATCAACCAAATGTGGATCTAAAAATTGAATGGATCTTGGTTGCTATTTTTGGCAACCAAGGCAACCACACATGATAGAGAGTTCTAGAGAACTCTAGGCTAGATATTTTCGTGTGGATGGTGTGTGTGGGTGTGTGTGGGTGTGTGTGGGTCGATACTTAGGTGGCTAGGTTGATTAGGTTGGGTTCTAGTGGGTTTAGGTCAAGGTAGGTCTCAAATTAGGGTTATAAACCCTAATTCACTAAGGTAAAGTGAAATTAAACTTAATACAAGTGTAATTGGGTGTGTGGAAACTTAATTGAGAGTAAAACAACTCAATTAAGTCAGGTCTAGGTCAATTGGACTCTCACTGAGTCCAATTGGATAGTGTGTGCTGAGATCAGGGCTCAATTGGACTCAATGAGTCCAATTGAATAGGTTGATGGATTTGACTAAGATCCAAGTCAATTAGGTTTAGTGAGGACCTCATTAGGTCCTTATGGAGGTCTAGAGGTGATGTACTAGGGTTAGGGCACCTTAATTTAGGTTCCTATGGGGTTGGAATTGGGTTTAGGGACCGAGAGATCCAAGATCAAGGCTTAAATCTCAAAATAGGAATTGGAGAGCAGTATCAGACGTCTAATTATAGAATCAGACGTCTTATACCCAAAAATCAGAAGTCCAGACTTATTGTCTAGACGTCCAATCAGAGTCAGGAAGGATTTCGTATTCTATTTTGGGTATTCTGCAAAAATTGGACGTCTGACAAAGTGTCTGGACGTCCAATAACACTGCAGAAGTGGGTTTAAAGTGTGCGGGAGTTGGCTAAGGGTCCTGGACGTCTTAAAACTTATCTGGACATCCAGAGAAGGGTTGGAACTAGGGTTTTAGGGCTTCTTAAGGTGTTGTGACCTAATCTAAGGGTGGCTAAGGCTTGGGGAAGTCTCTAGGCTATCCTGGGGCTAGGATAGACCTATGCTCTTTACATTTTACTGCTTTATTTCTACTTAATAGAATAGAAAACCTTTAACCCCCTTACATTATTATTCCTACATCTAAACTAGGCCTTCTGCTCCAACTCTGCTACAACTCCCATTATTCCTGATCCAGCTTCAGATCCAGCTCCTGATCAACTTATTCCATGCAATTGACATAATGCACTTAATCAGCACATTATAACATTATTTTATGCATAGCTAAAAGAAAGCAGTAAAGATGCAGATAATGCGTATGCATGCATGAATAACCCTAACTTATGCTAAGTCCTACCCTAATTTAGGTCAATTAAGACCTATGATTGTTGCGCAATCATACCCCCATGCCTAAATCTTGCTAGTCCTAAGGGACTGGTTATTTTATCAAGTGTTTGCATAGAGATTTTTCTCCCTTTTGTTTTCATCCTATGCTCTAGAAATCCAGACAATCGTGAAGGTGCAGCTTTGTAGCTTTTGCAACGGATTCGACTGAAAACTAATACACCTCTAAAGCCTGTACTTGACCCCTAATAAAAATTCTAACGGAATAGGCAGATTTCTTCCCTTAGGGTATTCAAGATATTTTATGAATTCCACCTTCGCTTTAGGCTTAGGTAGAGAATCTTTGAGGGAAAGGATTGTATATTTGGTGGCTCATTCTCACTTGGTGCTACATAGAGACTAGTACTACAGAATCCAGATTCCCGAATTACTAAGTAACTCAACTCAAAGAAAGACGACAAAAACTATGCTCCCTTTTGATTCCCTTGTATTCATTCTCTCGTGCTCTTTTTCTTTCTTTTTCTTAGAGCTCACAACCTCACCAGATTCACACATAGGATCTGTATTTGGTGGTCTCATTAGGCATTAACACTTTAATTGAGTTCTCATAACCCTAACACTAAGTCAGAATTCCTCAGCCATTATTCAGGCGGTCAGAAACACAACAAAAATAGGCTAAGGCCATATTTGGTGGAGCTCAATTTTGTTTGGTGGTATTGCCTCAATGAAAATGAAATAAATACTAAATATTCACAAACTCTTTTTCTTCTTCTTCCAAAATTTCTTTTTTCTTTTTCTTTTTTTTTCACAAACTCTTTTTCTTCTTCTTCCAAATTTTCTTTTTCTTTTTCTTTTTTTTTTCAATTTTTCTTCCTTTTCATCTTTTTTTTTTCAGCATAGTACAACTGGCATACATCCATGAACTTTATTAAGGAGGCATTATTAGAGATTGGTGGTACTCAAGAGACATTGGGTGGCTTATTTGGTGGAAGTGCCTACTCACGGCACCTGGAGAGATGGATAGGATGGTGTATTTCTGACCTTGACATCAATACCCTCCTTCAGCTGAGGATTCCGTAAAGAATGGTCATAACCATCCACCTTAGCCCTAGTTTTATGAAAACTCGCTCCCGCATATTTGCCTTATTCAGTGGCTCTCACAATTTTGCATAAAATGTATACGCTGGAACCGAGAGTGAAAACTATGCCTAATCTCTAAGTATCATCACCTAATTATCTAGGATTCCAGATTCCTTGCACTAATCTTAGAGCACCAGTACACTCTACTCTCATCTCACATTACTTGGTGGATTTTTGGAAGAAAATCAGCCTGACTCCCAAAACATTGTCCAAGGGTTCAGGAAAAGAAGCACTGCTTCTTCTCGACAAACTGAAGACGTTTATCAGCCTTCACCGTGAATCCATTGCAAATTCTACGTGTGTGTGAAAAGTTGTACTGGATTCCAGATTACAAGAATCAACTAAAGGATAAAATCCCTAATGCATTCTATTAATAAAATAATCTTATTCATGAATGCAATATCTATATATGCTATAAACATGTAACCTCATATAATTTGTACTTCGTGAATTTCCGTATCGGGTTACAATCAGCTTGACCCTAAATTTAGAACAAAAGGTGAGCGGGTGAGTCGGAATTGGTTATTGCAAACGATTTTTAGCTCCAATGAGAGCACTGGAGGTGGAGTCGGTTGTTCTTTTATTTAAGGTCCTAAAGTATGTTTTGCATGCAGCTCCGAGGTTTTCCTAAGTGTTGGCAAAAAAAAAAAAATTTAGTTTTTCTGTATCTACCCCCCCATGCCTAAGTTCTTGCATGTCCTCATGCATGAATGTAAAAGAAAATAAATGCTGCAGGGAGAGATGGGTAGAAATCACCTGTAATTGCTCCTGAAATTATATTCAGCACCGGCCAACCTGTTAATATGCAATATAAAAGGGAAATATGCTAAAACAAAAATATGCTATGTATAAAAATGGCTATATATAAATGATGGTGGAATGTCGGGTGAATGGTATCTATATGTGCTGAGTTTAACGCCTCCAGCTAGGTGAAAACTCAATCAGATGTGTCATTTCTAGCATAGGAGCCGGCTAAGATTAAGAGAAAGATATGCTCGTATGCTCCTAGAATCAATGGTCTGGAGATGTGAACCAACTGATTGTGCACCCCTACTCCAAAAAGTCTAGCCATAAGAAAGTGTGGAGTGGATATGGGCTTCAATTTGATCACGGGTGGGTCTGAGTCAAAAATGGCTGTGGGAGGAGCAAACTCGAAGGTGGGAATCTACTGATCCGTGTGCACGTGAATTCCCACTGAGTCGCTCCCTATGAAATCGGTTGTGACTGCGTTGATGGGAAACCTGTTAGCTATAGTCACGTCTTCCTGTGATAACAGGGGTGATTCAGTACTATATGGATCAAGATAGCTGGATTGAGGGTTGCTATGGTCAGAAGCACACCCCAAACAGTCAGATCCTCGAGGAGATATGTGTAATGCAGTAGTTTCAATCCCATGTGGATTGAGGTCCGAGAACCCTGATAGTGAAGTCGAATGAGACATTGGGTCATCACAAAGGAGCCCAATGTTACCACAGTAAGCCGAATCTTCATCTTCACCATCCTCCTTTATTCAATCACAAATGAAGTTCTTTGCTGCCCTGAATATGTCTAGTCGAAGCCGCTCATTGCCTAGGGCAATCTCCATACACCCGGATGCACAATCGATGTTCACTCGGGCTATCGCCAGAAATGGGCGACCCAAAATAATTGGTGCATCTCGGAGATTAGGAGGAACTTCCATATCGAGAATGAAAAAATCTACGGGAAAGCAGAACCCGCGGACTTTTACAATCACGTTCTCAACCACCCCCTCGGTGTTTTGACTGATCTGTCAGCCAGCTGAATTGTAACCGAGGTGGGTTTCAACTCCCCAAATCGAAATCGATCAAATACAGCGGTGGGAGTTAAGTTGATGGACGAACCCAAATCTAGAAGGGCCCAATCAAATGGAGAATCCTGCAAAAAGCAAGATATGAGTGGGGTGACAGGGCCTTTCTTCTTTGGCAGTAGGTCAGCTAGAATCACGGCACTAGCTTCTTTCGACAGTACCACCTGTCGTCCAACTCTCGGCTGTCGCTTCGGGGTACAGTAGTCCTTGAAGAACCTAGCGACAGCGGGAATGTGGTCGATAGTCTCGAGGAGGGGGACCTGAATATGCACTTCTTTAAACATCGCTTTCAGGTCCTCGAAATTCCTCGTGTCCTTTTTCCGTACTATATTTCGTGTTAGAGCCTCAGGAAAAGGGACGGGAATCTCAGGGTTAAGTGGCCTCTTACCCTTATCTACCACAGGTGGCTCCTGAGATGCTGAGGGAGTCGAATCTGCCTACGGTGAAGGGTGGGAAAAATCAGAACCCGCCTACCTAGGTGGTGGGTTGAATGTCTTCCTTCCGCTCCGCAATGAGACAGCGTGTGCATCGGCTTGCTGTCCATGAGGCGGTGGGGGAGCGAATGGGGCAGAATGCGTGGGATTCTGCAAAGGCGGCTGGCCTTGCGCGTAACCGGGTGGTGCAGGAGGCTCCTGTAGTATGGCATGTGCTTGTCCTTGCGGTGCCTGAAACCTAGGCGGGGCACCCTGGTTCTGCACATATCGAGGATTTGGGATGGGTTGGGAGGGCAAGGCTCCCTGAGTCCTATGCTCCTGCAACAGCTGGTTCTGCGTATTTTGTATGGTCTGAATTTGATTAGCCATCACCTTCATTATCTGCAAGCTGTCTTGTGTAGACTTCCTCATTGATTCTTGCAGCTCCTCTTTCAGCGCCTCCACAGGGTCGGCCCGCTTTGGAGGGTGGTTGGCAGCTTGGTGCAGCGGCTGGTATAACGAGCGGGGTTGCTGCTGCTGAGGCGGGAATGGCTGCTGCCTAGGATACGTGTTTTGCGCATTCCCGTATTGCCTGGTCTGATAGTGTGGATCTTGATGTGGTCTCTGTGAATTACCAGACAAGGAGAAGTTCGGATGCTGGCGCCAACCAGGGTTATATGTCTCCGAGTACGGGTTATTACGCCCGTATCCTTGGATAGTGCAGACGTCCTCGTAGGCCGAAGATGTCTGAGACGTATATCCGTCAAGGGGATACGCATTATAATCTGCGGGTGGTGCGTAGCCCTGGTCGTAGGGTGCCAGATCTGGATTATTCACGGGATCCTAATATGCGAGATCTTGTAAATACGGAGAAGGTGCATCGCGAGTGAGTAGATTAACTTGAGCATGTGGGGCTCGGGATGCATAAGAGGATCTTGCGGCAACAGAGCTCAAGTCGGATTGACCTTGACTGATCTGGTCAATCTTCTTCTCAATCAGGTTCATTCTATCCAGCTGCTTGATGATGATATCCATGTTGGCTCGAATAGAATCGATGTGAGCCTCGTGGACACCAACCCGCTGCTGACCAGGCCGCTGGAACTGGTTCATAGATGCGGCGTTCATCGAGTTCTCCGCTAATGATTCGAACAGCTCAAATGCGCTGTTCTCATCTTTTGTGAGAAAATTCCCCCCGCTAGATGCATCGGCTAGATACCGATGTGTGTCATCTAGCCCATGGTAAAAAATCTGAGCCAAGTGCCATCTGGGTATACCATGATGTGGGCATTTTCGGAGAAGGTCATGAAATCTATCCCATGCCTCATGTAATTTCTCCCCAGCTCCCTGGGAGAAAGTCGTGATTGCACGTCGCATTGCATTTGTTCGACCAATTGGGAAGAACTCTTGTAGGAATTCACGTCGTAATTCCGGCCAGGTTCCAATTGGCTTCCCAATAGTCTTGAACCAGTATGAAGCTTTCTCCCTTAGAGAGAACGGGAAAAGCTTCATCAGAACAATCCCGAGATCAATATTCCTGGGTCAGATCGTTTCAGCGAGTCGACTCAGGTCCTCAAGGTGCTGAAACGGATCTTCGCTTGAGTTCCCGTAGAAATGAGTGCTGATCAACTCAATTACATTGGGCTTAAGCTCAAACGCGTCTCCGCCTGCGGGAATTCTGACTAGCGGTGCGATTGGGTCATAAAAATCCGGCAGTTGTTCTCCTCATGGCGGGTGCTGCATCCTGTCAAGCGTCGTTAGGATACCATCCATGCTCTGCTGGTGCTGCTCCTCAGATTCGGCGACCCGGGCTTCTAGACGAGCCATCGGGTCCAGATTCTCAATGTCCTGACCCGGTCTAGGTCCAGGTCCAGGATTTGCCATGGTGGCTCTTGGAGTAGAAGAAATGGGGGGAGAAGATGGTCCGAGCGAGGTGACTCGCCTCCTTGGGAGTGGCTCCCAAGGTCCAACCAAGTGAGGTCGAAGTGACCTCCTTCAGTGCATACACAGCCCAACCCCTGGGTTGGTGTAGCCACGTAGGACAAGGCTAAGGCCCTGTCAATCAAATGGTCCTTATAAATCAGGCGACCAGATTTTTTCATTAGGGATTTGAATTCCTAAAGGTAAGTTCATCGTACAACCGACTGAACGTGAATCCCGCCTCTCAAGCTAACCCAGCTAGTCTAGTTACGAGGGGACTAAGGGGAAGGTTCTTCCTTTGGCTTACGCCTCCGATTCCATTGAACCCTGAGCCACTATCGTTTGACACTACCCCTCAGACTTAGTCACCAGGTTTGGCAAGAGAGATTAAATTCGTTCAGTAGTACGACAACGAACTCGGGTTGAATTAGTGTTTTAAAATTATTTTTTAACCTGTTTTCTTCAGTGGGAATTGTGGTGAGTGGCCCACGAGGTGACCAAGCTCACCGGCTAACTAGACTTGATTAAGTCTAGGTTAGCCAAAAGTTTGGTCTCTATTTGTGACCCTAAAGGTTCAACCTAAGTTGCATGCACTTCTAGGGTTTTTTTTTTATTTCAACAGACCACAAAACTAATGTAGATTCTCTGATAATAATTGGAATCCAATTAATTTGAAATCTTGCGAGTAGATTCTCTTTTCAATTAGTTTCTTAGATAATATTTTTTTGTAATTTTTACTATTTCAACCAAATTTTTAGGAAATTTTAAATATCAGGGGGTCAGATTTGGAACTTTGACCCCTGGACAGTTTTTCACCTTAAAACAGTAGCAAATGATATTCAAAAATTCAGAAAAAATATGGAAAATAAAGCCAATTAGATCATCTTCTAAACCCCATCATTTTTAGTCAAAACAGATTCGTGGATTTCTCGGAATTGCTTTTTGAAATTTGAAAATTTTTGAATCTGGGTCAATCTGACCCCCGTGTACTTCGTGAATTTTTAAAAATTTTATATTTGGAGTTTTTTCAAAGTAACAGTGGCATTTGAAAGACGGTTTGAAATTAAAGGTTTTGTCCAAATTTCTAAATTTTTCGCTAACAGATTTTTCAGCAATCGAATTTTCAAGTGAGATTTGAAATCTGGCCGAAAATCAGAAGGTGGTGGAAAAGCTTTTGAAGAGGTTTGAATTTGAAATTCAAGCCTTCCACCAAAAATGCTTTTTTTTAAAATCTTTTGCACTTTTATTTATTTATTTTTTTTTTAAAGAATTTTTCAAAAATTCAAACGGAAATATCTCTTTTTTTCCTTTTTTTTCTTTCTAACCTAGATTCAAAAGGAAACCTAAAGAGATTTTTTTTTCAAAATTTTTTATTTTTTTAATTTTTTTCACGAAAATAAGAAAAATCTCTCTTTTTTTTTCAAACGAAATTACAGGAAGTAGATCTAGTCTTAGGGTTTAGAAAATAAACCTATTCTAAGAGAATGTGATGTGCACCTGACTTTCTTCACCGCGCTCGATGTGTGCGCAGATCCCGTTTTTCTTCCATGTTCCTGCACATCAACAACGAAGTAGAGGCAGATTTGTCAATGATAAGTAAAAGATCGAAATCAATAAAAATGACATTGCCTCCCCGGCAACGGCACAATTTGACAGAAAGCCGTTTTCGCGCATTTGAAAGTCGTCGAAAATCGTAGTATAGTCGTGCAAAAACATTCGTCAAAGATTTGGTTTTTAAAGATAACGAGACTTTGAGTCCCGGTCGTTCGTCTCTGGGAGGCGTTGCTTTTGTTTTTGAAATCGATCTTAAAGCTGCTATACTTTATTTCAACGACATGCTGGTGCATAATATATAGGCGGTTAAAGAACAGACACTTAAATCACGCAAATATGATAATCATTTAGCTCAAGGTGATTTCAAACACATAAGATATATATATATATATATAATGAAATTTCGTTCATCGTGGGAGAGTTGTTGCACAAGGAAATCTAGAGGAAAGCTTATACATGAATGCTTAAAATTAAATCTAACTACCAGAAAACGATTGCATACAAGAATCAATAGGGGGATTTCGCATGCATCATTGGGGGAGAAGTAAGACTACTCTACTAAGCAGTAAATGAAAGTAATAAAAATTACGAAGGGCATGATCTAGAGATAGAAGAATAGAGGGCATTCAGGGGTGATCCCCGATGGCCTTGGAGTGGTCGAGAAGAGAATGAGGGGCAGCCAATGTAGCTTAGGCCGACCCTTGGAGAGAAGTAGGGTTGATCCAGCATCCCGGCATGGTGTCCTCCATGGCGGTGGTAGTGAGCTCGTGGAGGTGGAGTGAGTGGCTAAGTGGAGGTGGTGTGAATGGCACCAATGGAGAGCAATTGCCAAAGAAGTGAATGGATGCAAATGGCCACCAATGGGGTCTTTTTATAGACCCAATGGAAGCTCCCTAGAGAATTATGGAATTCTCTAGAGAGGCCTATGGTGGGAGCTCGTGGGAGAGTGAGAGAGAGAGGGTGGATGGTGGTTTTTAGATCCACCAAATGGTGATCTAAAAATTGAATGGCTCTTGGTTGCTATTTTTGGCAACCAAGGCAACCACACGTGGTAGAGAGTTCTAGAGAACTCTAGGCTAGATATTTTCGTGTGGATGGTGTGTGTGGGTGTGTGTGGGTCGAAACTTAGGTGGCTAGGTTGATTAGGTTGGGTTCTAGTGGGTTTAGGTCAAGGTAGGTCTCAAATTAAGGTTATAAACCCTAATTCACTAAGGTAAAGTGCAATTAAACTTAATACAAGTTTAATTGGGTGTGTGGAAACTTAATTGAGAGTAAAACAACTCAATTAAGTTAGGTCTAGGTCAATTGGACTCTCACTGAGTCCAATTGGACAGTGTGTGCTGAGATCAGGGCTTAATTGGACTCAATGACTCCAATTGAATAGGCTGATGGATTTGACTAAGATCCAAGTCAATTAGGTTTAGTGAGGACCTCATTAGGTCCTTAGGGAGGTCTAAAGGTGATGTACTAGGGTTAGGGCACCTTAATTTAGGTTCCTATGGGGTTGGAATTGGGTTTAGGGACCTAGAGGTCCAAGATCAAGGCTTAAATCTCAAAATAGGAATTGGAGAGCAGTATCAGACGTATAATTATAGAATCAGACGTCTTATACTCAAAAATCAGAAGTCCAGACTTGTTGTATGGACGTCTAATCAGAGTCAGGAAGGATTTCGGGTTTTGTTTTGGGTATTCTGCAGAAATTGGACGTCTGACAAAGTGTCTGGACGTCCAATAACACTGCAGAAGTGGGTTTGAAGTGTGCGAGAGTTGGCTAAGGGTCCTAGACATCTTAAAACTTATCTGGACTTCCAGAGAAGGGTTGGAACTAGGGTTTTAGGGCTTCCTAAGGTGTTGTGACCTAATCTAAGGGTGGCTAAGGCTTGGGGAAGTCTCTAGGCTATCCTAAGGCTAGGATGGACCTATACTCTTCACATTTTACTACTTTATTTCTACTTAATAGAATAGAAAACCTTTAACCCCCTTACATTATTATTCCTACATCTAAACTAGGCCTTCTGCTCCAGCTCTGCTACAACTCCCGTTATTCCTGATCCAGCCTCAGATCCAGCTCCTGATCAGCTTATTCCCTGCAGTCGACATAGTGCACTTAATCAACATATTATAACAATATTTTATGCATAGCTAAAGGAAAGCAGTAAAGATGCAGATAATGCGTATGCATGCATGAATAACCCTAACTTACGCTAAGTCCTAGCCTAATTTAGGTCAATAAAGAGCTATGATTACTGCGCAATCAAGTACCGGTACTCATGATCTGTATCGATACTACAGGCAAGGAGTACCAGTACTCATGATCAGTACCAATACAAGTGGTTACAGATTTATGTTAAGTGTTTAAAAACCAAATCTGGAAGCAACGAGTACCGGTACTCATGATTAGTACTGGTACCCAATAGGTACTCTCTGTGACAAGTTAACTTAAAATACAAAACACTATGTCACTATTACTGGTACTTGTACTTCAGTACTAGTACCAATTAGCCGTTGGATCAAAACTAGACAACTAGAAAATTAATTTTGGCAATATGATCATTGGGATTTAAACCCCAGCATCTAGCAGACAAATTACTAAGGTCCTAACTCTATAAAAAGACCCTAGGACTCTTAGTTTGCACATATGAAATATAAGAGAAAATTCTAGAGCTTAATTTTCATATTTCCACCATATTTGGAAGAGGAGATATAGTTTGCAGCTCTCAAATTATTCTACGCTTTGCAAACATTTTGATGTGTTTCTTTCACGCATTCACAAGGCGAATAACATCTTTACTAGGCTCTCAAATCGGTAATATCATTTATATACTTGTTGAGAGGCTTAGGTTTTCTGTTGTAAGATTTCTCTTTCCTACACATGTGCTTAGTTTGTTCTTGAGCTTTTGCTCGTTGGGTTGTAACAAACCTGTCATTGTACTTGGGTTGAGGTAACCCGTTAATTACCTCATTTAGTAAATTGATTCCCTCAGGGTTGAGGGAATCGGGTTAACAATCCTAAACTGGGAGGCTTAAGTAGTGGAGTATCCAAGTGAGTGGGGAACTACTATACATCTTGTGCCAATTTCTATGATTGTGATCTGTGCAAATTGTTTTTGTTATTACTAATACTTTGCTTGAGTGTTTGTGTGCGCAAGCAATTATTTATAAATCCTATCAAACCACCCCTGAAAATGTGGATCTAGGAAGACCTATTCCTATCCTAAAGTTGGCGCGTAAGGCCCCCAATCTAGATTCATCCAACACCAACCCAACACCTCTCCCATCCTTATAAAAACCCCACCTTAGTAGTTTCCCATGATCATCTTCCTCCTCCCTTATTCCACCATTAGAGCTCCACCTCCATAGCCCTCTCCTCCCTTCTTCAAGGTCGTCTCCCATGACCCCTCTCCAAGGGTACTCCTCCTCTTCCATGGACGGCTAGCAAGGAGAGAAGCTCCTCTCCAAGTGGACTTGGGCGTGCTCTCTCCTCTTCACCAAGATCCAAGGCTACCATTGCACTCCCTGTCGGAGCACCATCAGTGCCCCCCTTTCTGATCATCACTAAACTCTATTCTCAATTCTTCTTCCTACATTTTATACATATCATCAAGCATATATCAAGGATTAGTTTTGTAATCACTTTTGTGAATCTATTAATAGAATAAAGATTTTTCACTATCAAAGAATATCACAACGAAAGATCCATGTATACATATTATTGCTACTTGACTTGTACCGTGATCCTTCATTTCAAATTCGCCACCCACGAATATTCGGTGTGAGAAATCCACCACGTTAGCAATTAGGCTTAGGGTCTAGATTAGTTAGTTTAGTTAGTAAATCAAGTTAGGAATTCCTTTTGAAATTCGCAACCACACCTTCCTAAGTTCGACTAAGACTTACCATTTCGTTATTATTTTTGTTTAAGTAGGATTTCACATCTATACTACAACGAAATTAACCATTTTTGCGATTTTAGACTTAACAAACTCTTCCTTACCGCAATGCATGCCTCGCCTGGATTTAGTGCCCACTCGCGACTCCTTGATCTCGGGCCCCAACCGTGACTGCGAGCCTTCATCTTCCTTTCCCTAACAGTAACTAGTGCTCCACAACTGCAAGCATGCAAGGTGACAGATCGACTGCCATATATGGGCACCACACCTCTTCACCGTGCTCACTCACTACTGTGTTCCCACATACCGCCACCGCCACTGCGATCTCCATCTTCATCGGCCTAACACCGCACTCCTCCTCAACGTCAAACACATCGCAACCACCACCCTTACATCTCTTCTTTCTCTCCTCTCCTTCATTTTCATTTCTTCCTCTTCATTTTCTTCCTCTCTATTTTTCTCATGTTACCCATCACGACCACCATCACCATCACACAAAATTCCATCACTACCACTATCATCATCAACCCAACACCACTGCCCTCTCTGATCACCCTTCTCCATTTCCCTTCTCCTCTTCCTTCTTCTTCTTTGTTTTTCTTATTTTGGCCACTATTCATCATCTTCTTCAAAAGGAACCCAACATCACCGACTTTTCCCTCACCACAGTAGCCACTTTTGGACACCATTTTCCCTGCCAATGACACCAACACGCTCGGCAGCATGCAGGTCGTCAACCTCCGTTGCCCACACCACCAACCAACGTCCACACTACCAACCAACGTCCACACTACCGCCAACTGCACCCGACAATAGCCATCCTCTTATGCTCCGGCTAACCACCGGTGGCCATCTTGTGCCTCGCTGAGATCACCAATGCAAAGCTCGTGTTCTGATGACTCATCACCAAGGTCCTCACTACCTCCGATGGCCTCCTCCGTGCACACGAGCAGCCACCGTCGTTCCCCTATTTTGCAGCAGTAAAAGGGGGCATTAGTATTTACATTCACTGCCATTACATTTTCAATGCTTTTGAATTTAATAAATATATTATGGAGTTGAATTTGCAATTTCTCCCTCTCTTTCTCTCATATTCTCGTTGTTATTCTCTTTTGAGTTCTATTATCTCTCATTGAATGAAAGAGTTTTGAAATAAGTTTCTAGATTTGTGAACATGAAAGTGAAATCATAGTGAGTCAAATTGGGCTCATGCCTCTCTATGGATATGACCTAACTTTCATGGTTCTTTTTTCTTGATTAATATTTTATTTAGGGATTTTCCACCATGGAAATTACAACGACTAATTTATTTTGTTGATATTATCTTGTTAAAGCAAAAAGAGTCCTGATCAAGACTCACCAACTGTTATCCTTGTCAGATCATCCCCGTTTGATCCATTTAAAACTTTCTAGGTAAGTCTTTGGACATTACTTAGTTACCTACCTGAGGAAGGGGTTTTAATGTTTTGCTTATTAGGCCTCTTTGGGCTTATTGCTGGGACTAAAAGAGGCCCTTAAGAACTAGGCTTGAGTAAGGATTTTCCTTCTCTAATCAATTGCCCCCACTCTCTTTAGTTAATGTGCTTACTAAGAAACTATTATTTTTAATGAAATAAAACTTCTTCCTCATCTTGCCACCACTAAGCAGCCTTATCATCAACACGACATGGGAAGTTGCTTGTAGGTAGGGGAGAAGTCGATGGTATTGATAGGCATATCATCGCCTATAGAGAGCTATAGGCATATCAATGCTTGGATCTTAACGATTTCATTTTACCCCTTACCTAGGTTTGATTGCAAACATAACTACGTAGCAATGAAGATCGCATGTTATGAGGCAGGTAATGGCCAATCACCATCTATTGAGTTTGTTTTTTTTGAAAAGGCACTGATGTATTGGTGCAAACACAGCATGATCATTGATTTTGGTAATAACAAAACACTTCTTATTAGATGGTTGCATTTGAGATTAAGTTTTTAGGATAAATGCTAAATGAAACAAGTGTGAAGAAGCTCAAGCTCAAGTCCATGGAGGAATGGAAGAGCTTGATGGATGAGAAAAGCATCAAGGATCTTTGGAGGAAGAAGATTAATGGACGAGCTTAGGGTTAAAGCTTGAAGATAAAAAGAATAGGATAAAATATTTTGTACAGGATTTTATGTATTTGTTGTTTGCTTTTTCATTTTCTTAGATACTTGTGAAAGAGCCCAAAATATAGTACCCTAAGTCTTAAGTACACTTACCCAACCATAGGACACTTAGGCAAAACCTAGAATTGAGTTAGAAAATCGAAATGATAAACAAATTACCTTATCAGACATTGATGTAAACACGTTTACACTACTTAAGATGTCTATTTATGCATGTTCTTAAGCATAGGATTGCATTGCATGCTATAAATATTGCATAACATGCATCATCTCGCATTTAGAGTAGTTTGAATAAAATGAAGGTTAATTGTCTCCTTGTATGTGCTTCGATAGGGAAAACCTTTTATCGAGGCCTTGGATCAAAGATCCAACCATACAGATGTGATCAGGGTGACGATTGGAGTTCAACGACTCCAAGATCACCCTAATCAGGCATCTGTAGCATCAGATAGTGATCGAGGAACCCTAGAAGATCAAGGGCCAAGATGGTGTAAATCCACACTTCAAAAGACAAATTTGATCGCATGGATGGATTCAGATCGACGATCGCAGCCTAACGACACAAAAATCGAGTCAATCCGACATCCGTGGCACCATCTACGTCATCTAGAAGATGGATGGCCAAGATGGCGCCATGTGGCGCCATCTTGGCTGCCCAATTGCCCGCACTCACCCATTGAAGCCCACGCATCCACCCTTGTCCACCATTGGATCAAGATCCAACGGCTGCGACGCGCCCACGCTAAAGTCAAGCGCTCGACACAAACGCGCCCCCAGCGCATTGGTCGAGCGCTCTAACGCGAAGCGAGAGAGCGCATTCGAGCCTCGCCACGCAGAATTTGGAGTGGGGGGTGCACCTTCAATCGACTGTCTGATCGCGATCGAATGATCGCGCACACCCAATAGAGCACACGTGCTATTGCACGTGCAGCGGTAACGCGGCATCTCACACGATCGGGCGTGCGCTGAGGAGGCGGGCGTAGCGCGATCTGAGCCGTCCGATCTCACGATCGGACGACTGAGGATGGCTGAACGTGCGCAAGCGTTGCGCGCTTGTGTAAGCGAGCAGGCGCGCGCGTGCCGCCCACTATGCCCACGTTCAGACCTTTAGCGACGGTTTTATCCATCACTAAAGGTCCTGAATTAATGTTTTTAAAGATGTAATGACTAAATTGCCCCCACTCCTTGCAACTATAAAAGGAGACCCCCTCCACACGAAATTCTCATCCCTTCCTTCTCTTCTCTACCTCTCCAAAGCTTAAGAGAAGCTTGTCCCACACCCGGGATACTCCTCGCGAGATAAAGTCAAAATTTTTGTCCCCTGTTTGAAAGTGGATCCCACGATGATGACAATGTGCTGCCCCGTTCCCGTTATTCTACTTCGTCCTCCTTCGTCCTGCTCCATCGCCCTTCGTCCAGGCGTTGTCCCATCCGGCTCATCCTCCAAGCAATCATCAAGGAGGATAACTTCTCTCTCCCATTCTTCTTTACAGCTTTCTAGTGTAAAATTTTCCTGCTTTCTAGTGTAGCTGATTTCCCGCTTTCTAGTGTAATTTTTATTTGGTTTATTGTATAAACATTTTGAATTATTGAATGCATGTTTTTTCTCTCTCTCTCTCCCTTTTTAGTCTGATTGTAGTTATAGCTTCATTGTAATTACATCGCCTCGCTTTTCAAGAAAAATTTAAAAAAATATATATAATTGCGAATATAGATCGACGTAGCCTCCCTATATTCACCCCGGAATTTTAGTTTCGGTATAAATTTCATTTGTTGAACATGAGTTCTTCGCTTTCAAGCTACAACGACAAGGTTTTAAAAGCCAAACACGTTAGTGTAGTAACTCGCACATCCAACATTTTGGCGTCATTGCCAAGGAGGCAACGACTTCTGATCTTCTTTTCACATTTCCTGCACTTTATTGTTTTCTAACTTGCTTTCTCTTGTGTGTATTATTTTGCAGAGACCTCCATCAAGGAATCATCAAGTGGTAGACTAGAGTAAAGTGCAATCGAAGACAACTGTAAGTGCTCCCCATTCTTTCCCCCTCCATAGATTTCATTCGCCACATTAAATTCAAATTCCAATTAACCTATGTGTTTGGACAAATCCTAGGAATAGTTTGGTTGTTTAGATATTCACTCACATTCATTCCACCCTCATTTATATAAAAAGAAAACAAAAAGATAATCTTGTAAGGTAATTTTCAACAAACACACAACATACACCCACATTCAAGGTACTTAATCAAATTAATTTGTTTCTACTCAACCGGGTTCTGATATGTGGAACCGGTACACACAAAGCAACACATAAAAGAGTAGAAATTATTCTAGGTTAACCATCTTTGAGTGCCTAACTTAGTGGTGCATTTGTGGCCAGTTGTTTGAATTGTTTGGGCCGCACCATTCTACTTAAAATCAACTCATCAAGTAGCTCCTCCTTAGGGTTTTCAATCTAGGTCTATTCCAGGCACTCCACTTTCTTTCTGATTTTAAAGGAAAATAATCTTCACCCGTGTTTGACAACTTGGCTTGCCTAGAAACTTGATTGCAATCCACCTAATTTGAAACCCTAAAAGCTACTTAAGCAAAATTTGAACATTAAAATCCACGCATCATCAATAATCTTGCTTGAAAACCCTAGTTGTGCATGCACTTACACAAATCTCAATCAATCATTAAGGGCACAACTCATTTTAAGGGCCCATCACATTCCATAAGCACCACAATCCCAGGCCTTAATAAAATTGAGTAGACGTTGGCCTTAAGGTCTGATTTGCTCTTAAGGGCCTAGTCTGAGATTATCTTTGATTAACCTAATTGTACTAATTAATCTGATGTCTAGCTAGGAGAGTAGCGTCAAACGACCGCGACTGGGGGGTACACTAGGAAATGGAGGTAAAAGCCGAAGGAAGAACCCTCTTCCCAGTCCCTCCTTCTAACTAGTCGGATTAAACCGATGCAAGTAGAGTAAATCATTTACAATCTTAAGGCAGGTTTTGGGAGTCAGTAGATCCTTAGGCTACCCCACTTAAGGACAACCTTGTCTTGTTGTGCTGCAGGGTCCCTATCCCCAGTCCTTCCAACCTTCTCCTAGTTTATGCTGGGAAGACGGTCATTGAATCCCCTATTGGAAGGACCATTAGAGCATTCTAGGAGGCGCAAATTGGATTTTGGTCAAATTGATCCCATGGCTAACCAACAACCTCCTCTGCTTGGAAATCCACGGGAAGAATTTCGAAGGCAGCTGGAACAAATGCAGAGAATGCAGGAATGGTTCTAGAGAATGCAAGGCGCTCAGCCCTTGAAGGATTTTTATGATCCTTCAAATTACGGGGAACGTCCCGGTGTCCAGATTCCAGCCGGTGATGTAAAAATCAAGCCCCAGGTGTTAAGCCTGATTAAACATTATCATGGGCTTGGCTCCGAACATCCGTTTCAGCACTTGGAGGACTTGACCACTTTGGTCCAGACCACCAAGGCACGAAACGTAAACGAGGAGCAAATGATCATGAGGCTCTTCCCCCACTCTCTTAGGGATAAGGCCGCGCATTGGTATAGGACAATAGGAAGACCAATTACAACTTGGAATGAGTTGAAATCAGCTTTTCTGAAGAAATTCTTCCCAGGCGAACGTACCAATGCTTTGAGACGGGCAATCACTACCTTTACCCAGTGGCCGAGGGAGTAGTTACATGTGGCCTAGGGGCGATTCCAAGACTTATTGCAGAGGTGTCCACACCACGAGGTGCCGAAATGGCAACTCGTGTAGATCTTCTATCAAGGGTTGACTGAGCAACTCAAAAATCATGTGGATGCTTCTTGCGGAGGTAATTTCCTCAATAAAGAAGCAGATAGTGCACATGATTTATTTGAGGAAATGAGTGAGAATTCAATCAATCATGCCTCCATGGATACATTTAACCGGTCCCAGCAGCCCAGATCAAATGTCAATGAAGTTCATGACTCTCATTCATTTGATATGGAATTGATTTGTAACAAACTTGATAAGGTGGACTTGGTTGCTAAGAGAATGGAAGAGTGGATGGCTGGCACTTCTATGAACAACTCTCGATCCACTCAATCCCAAAATTTAGGATTCCATTCTTCACGAGCTCCTTCTAGATGGGAGTTCATGAATCAACTCGATGTGGCCCAACTTGTGAGTCAGCATTTTTTGGAACCCCACAGGTTCCAAACTGGGGCCTTTGATCCCAGATTTTATGATCCTTCCCTTTCTTTCTCTCCATCCTCACACTATGAGGATGTCTGTGCTGTACAAGAGAATGCTAGATCCAACCCCTACTCTAATGCCTATAATCCAGGTTGGAGAAACCACCCTAAATTCTCTTGGAAAAACCTGGGGCAACAGACCCAATTCTGACCCGGCAACTATGCTCCACAACGACCAATGGGTCAAGGTCAAGTATATACTCAGTTTCCTCCAAATCAGGTCAATCAGCCAGCTTGGAATGCCCGTCAACCCGCAGGGCAGGCTGATTTGAACCGTCAAATGGTAGAGATGCAAGGATCCATGCTTCAGCTCATGCAGCAAATGAAAACCTCGCTGGACAACTTGCAGTCTGGGCTCATTGCTAACTCTCATCAACCCGGATCTCTACCATCCCAACCTGTACCCAACCCACGAAATATTATGAATTCGGGCAACCAAGCCCATGGGTATGGAAATCAGAGGGACCCACATGCACATGCTCAGGTGGTTGAGCAGGGTTCCTTATCCTCTTCTTCTTCTTCTGCAAATCAACAATTCATGGTTAATCAAGCCCCTCCAATCTTTCCTAACCCTCCCCAAGACCCAAATTCTTATGCATCTGCAAATTCTGTCACTTTGAGGAGCGGTAAGCAGACTCAGGATCCACAACCACACTATTCTGATCTTTTGAATCCTGAAGAACCTGAGGAGAGAGAGGAGAATTCTAGAGGAGAAATCAAGGCTCAGGAACCTGATTCCAAAGATCTAACTCATGTTCCTTTCCCTGAAGCCTTAACCAAATCAAAGAAGAAGAAGTCTGTTGATAGCAATGAGGAGCTTCTGAATCTATTTAAGATTGTTGAGATCAATATCCCGCTCCTTGATGCTATCAAGCACATACCGGCTTACGCAAGATTTTTAAAGGATTTATGTACACAAAAGTGTAAGTCGAGAGAATCTGTTCCGAGGAAGGTGGTACTCTCCGAGCAGGCTAGTTCTGTTATCCTACACTACCTCCCTCAGAAAAAGAGAGATCCCGGTACTCCATTGATTTCTTGCGTCATCGGAGATTACACATTTGATAGAGCACTTTTGGATCTGGGTGCATCCATCAACCTAATTCCGACTTCTCTTTATGAGAAGTTTGGGTTAGGTGAACTTCGGCCAACTTCAGTAACGCTACAGTTAGTGGACCGCTCAGTCACAAACCCGCGAAACATTATTGAAGATGTTATAGTTAATGTCAAGGATTTCTATTTTCCTGTAAATTTCCTTGTCCTTAACATGTATGTACCCGATAATCTGAGGAACACGCCCATCATTCTGGGGCATCCATTCCTGGCTACCGCTAAGGCCAACATTAATTGTTAAAGGGGTAGTATGGAAATTGCCTTTGGGGATCAACGAATGAAATTGGATATTTTTAAGGCGATCAATAAATTTGAGGATTGTGGATTTATTGAAGAACTTGATGAGGATAATGAGAACATTGAAACTTGTTTGATGGTTTCTTCAATCGAAAGTTCCTCCTTGGATGACGAATTCGACCCGCAACCCTCTGTGGCTGACCTGCCATCTTCTGAAGAGGTTATTGATTTTGTTCACTCACAACCTCTTCCTCTTGTTGAATCTTCAACATCTTCCTTACCATCAATCATCAACCCACCCCATCTTAAATTGAAACCATTGCCTGAAAATTTGAAATATCAATTTTTAGGACCTCAGAAGACGCTCCCTGTGATTATCAGTGCTAAATTGACAAAGGAGCAAGAGATTAAATTGATCAAGGTCCTGAAGGAACATAAGGAGGCAATTGGTTGGACCATTCATGACCTCAGGGTGATCGAGCCATCTTACTATAATCATAGAATATTCTTGGAAGATGGATCCTGCCCTTCTCACCAGATGCAGAGGAGATTGAATCCAAATATGCGAGAAGTGGTCAAAAAGGAAATCATAAATTGGCTCGATGCAGGAATTATTTATCCAATCTCTGATAGTCCCTGGGTAAGTCCTATATAGATTGTTCCGAAGAAAGTTGGGATTACCGTTGTGACTAACGAGAGAGGAGAATCTGTCACAACTCGTTCAGCTTCCTCTTGGAGGGTTTGTATTGATTATAGGAAGTGATAAACGCCAGTTTATCATCATTCTTATGCATTAAAACAAACCTAGCTCTTAGGATTTTACTCCGCAAACGGGTTTTTGGGCTGCATTTAGGCATAAATTATGATAGGCATGCATTGCATTTTTTTATTGTCGTTTTAATGAGTTTTTGTGAGTGTTAGGGATGTACAGATGCACAGATCCCTAAAACCCTAGCACTCAAGAAGGCAAATGGTGAAGGAGAAGCCCAGACTAGCTGGAACTCAGCCTAATCCAGCTCACCTCAGCTTGATCCAGCTCACCTCAGCTTGATCCAGCTCACCGCAGCTGGAACCTAGCTTACTTGAACTAGGGTTAGCTCATCCCAGCTCCATTCAGCTAATCTCAGCTGGAGTTCATCTTAGCTCACCCTAGCTCAAGTCAGCTCAGATCCAGCTCAACTTAGCTGAGTCTAGCTCATCTCAGCTCCCACTAGTTCACAGGGAGCTCTAGCTAGCTCAGCTGAGTTGACAGGAGATCACCCCAGCTCAGATCCAGCTACATTCAGCTCCACTCAACTCCAGCCAGCTGAAGAAGAATTCATCTCAGCTCAGGAAGCTCAAGTCCAGCTCCCGGGGACTCAGCTTAGCTCAACTCAGTTGAGCTAAGCTACCTTAGCTGCCTCAACCAGCTTGATTCTCCCCGGGAGCACCAGACCTAGCTCACCTCAGCTCATTTTGGTAGAAGCTAGCTCACTTTAGCTTGGCTTAGTAGCTAGCAAAGAACTAGCAAGCTAAGCCAGCTAGAGTAGCCCCATGCCAGCCTCTTCAGTAGTAGCCAGCTCCAGCTCCAGCTCCAGACTCTCCTCCTCAGCTCCTTCCTCCAAACCCTAGCTCCAACACCTTCTCCTCCACTCCACCTTTAGCTAAGCTAGCTTAGCTTATCTTAGCTTAGCTTAGCATAGCTAACAACCAGCTCCTTGGCCATTCATTACCTCCAAAATCAACCCTAGCTAGCTCCACCAACTCAAGCCTACCTAAGCTAGCTACTCTACTCAAGTTGGCGCCACCTCCTAGCCATCCCTTCACCCCATTATCTCCACCAAAAGACACTTCAAGTTGGCGCCAAAAACCACCCCTAACCACCTCTATATTGGTGCCACTTTCAGCCCCTTAAATCCACCCTACACCTACCCACATAAGCCATCCTAGCCATCCACATACCCCCCCTTCTAGAACCTTAAGGTGGCACCACCTAATGACCTTCTAGAATGCCCATTTTGGCGCCAACACCAAAGGGTGTCAACACCCATAACTACCCCTTGGTGCCCTTTAAGGTGGCGCCAACTCTCCTTGGCCATGGGATCTCCAACCACCTCCATCAGCTCATCTTGGCCATCCATTTCAAAGGTCACCATAGCCCCCCTCCTATTCTATAAAAAGCCACCACCTACCACCATTTTTGGGCATCCTCCATTAGTGTATTTTCTACCTACATCCACCTATACCTACGCCCAAGGAGAAGGAGTAGAGAAGGAGATTAAAGGGGCACACCACCAGCCCTTTTGGTGCCTTCTTCTCCCCACTCTCTTCAACTTGGGCCACGCCAAGGAGGAGGACTCTTCCACTTCAAGGAGGACGGCCAGGAAAGGGAGAAGGACCTAGGGTGGACGTCCACCCTTGGAGAGAAACTTAGGGCACGCCCCCTTAGGGCTTGCCTTGGAGGTCATCACCTTGGCGGAGTTCTGCAAGGAAGGAGTTGAAGGATTCTTTTCAAGCTTGGGAGCCACCAACCTTGGAGTAAGAAGCCCTTTTCTTCACCATCTATCTAGAGGATTTGTGTTTTATTTTCTTATTTGCAATTTTCTAGTAGTACAAGCTTTCCTCTACTAGGCCTTTTGTAAAACACTTTATCAATTATCTAGTTGCCTTCTTTGCAATTTTTTTTGTTTGCATTTCTATTAGCTTATTTTCAGCATTCTTCACTCCCTCTCCCTAATTATTCTAGGCCTCCACTTGCCTAGAGTGAGCTTAGGGAGAGGTTCTGCTCGTCACATAAAAGTAGTATTTTAATTCGAAGTGTAAACACTTTTCCCGCCATCAGTTCGCATGTTGCCTTAGTTTAAAAATAAAAAAATGATATACTGAAAAATACCAAAAAGAAAGTTGAGATTTATATTCCTAGCAAGAGAATCAATTTTGCAACCATATTGCCTCCTTGGACGACCCTAGATACTTCCCTATCTAGGATTATAAATTTAAGAGCGAAAGCGGATTTACGCGTTACAACGACGTATTTTAACAAACCGCGTGAAATCGCTGTCACTTTTTGGCGCCATTGCCGGGGAGGCACGGCTTTGCATTAACTCATTTTCTCTTGCTTGAAGTGGATCTCATCCCCTTCTCTTTCTTTCTTTTGTGTGTGCAGGAACTACAGCGGGAAAGCGGGAATCTGGAAGCGAGAGCTTAAAGATCCTTTTCTTCCCGCGAAAATTCAGGTTGGTTCCTCTTTCTAGTCACATAATTAATTAAAACTACCAAAAATATATTAAACTTGGCTTTCAGGACCCTAAACACTTAAATTAAGTGGAGTGGTGCATTTTAAAATCATTGTTTGCTTGTATGCTTCTTTAGCACCATTCCATTGCAAGTATTGGTGTTCTGTTTTTCGGGTCTAGATTTCTATCCAGACTTGAAAAATCGATTCCTAACACCACAGGCCTCCTAAAATCATAAAATTTCATAGAGTGATTCCCAATTACGTTTGGAACATCTGTTCCAAATTTCAGATCAATTGTATTTTTATTTAATTTTTTAAAATTCGTGGATTACAGAGGGGTCACACCCTCTAATCTTCCTGTTTTGCTACTGTCCGTGAATTTTCAGAATTTTTATACTCATCCAATTTTTGTGAAATTTATCTTGTTAGAATCCCTGTGAAATTTTACATATCATATAAAATCATAAAAATTTTCTGAGGTCGGTGGTAGTACTAAAAAGTTCATAATACCCACAGGTATTATTTCTGGACTTTGACACCAGTACAATTAAAAATTCAAAACAATTATCAAACGAATTCCTAAAATCTTACAAAAATCTTTTCTAGAATCCTTGTTTGATTTTATTCAAATAGTGGTGTTTTTTGACTTGTTTGGACCACTGCTTAATTCTGAAAGCCTAAAAAATAACTCATTGGTAGTTAAATTTCTGTCTTAGGGATAATTGGCTTAGGGTTTCTTTCTTTCTCTTTTGAGGATTAATTCAAAGGAAATATACAATCACCCATACAACTTGTTTTCCTTTGATTGTGGGTTTTCAAACTTATTTGAAAATTTAACTAAAGAAACCCTAAAATACATTCAATTAAATCAAATCCTAAAAGACAAAAATACAAAAAAAAAAAATTGTGTGACAACTTGATTTTCATTGGAGCCACTCTCCAATTCCTGCACACACACAAAAAAATCAAATAACAGGGCAACAACCCAATAAACGCCCTCCACATTCCGTGTGCACTATAGAATCCTAGACCTAATTAAAATTTGTAGTAACTTGACCCCTAAGGCTTTATCAACTTAGGCTTGCTATTTAGGTCTTAAGTTTTCTTTAGTTAGTACCAATTCTGTCATCTATATCTGGTGTTCAGGCTGAGGGGCCGTGTCAAACGACCAGGCGCGGGTTTGTACAAGCACCTGGGGTTTTCCCTGGGAAACGTTTGGGCCCAAACCTCCCCTTAAGCAACTTGGCTAGATTTGTTGATAGAACGGGTATTCACTATTGACTACTTATTTCCTATATAGACCAAGTCTTAGGTTATTATTAGGGAGTCACAATTAAGTTAGGTCTAGTTTTTGTTTGTTTGAATTGCACACTTTCTCTCATCTCTTTCTCTTCTCCTCCCCTCCCCGTTCTTCCATTTTATGCATGGGCGACGGTCTCAAAATCCGCACTTGGAAGGACCATTTGATTTCGCCCCCACGTAAAAAGACCACTTTTTCTGTCTTCTCCTGAAAAAATGGAAACACAACAAAATAGGTCCACTGACCCTTCCACGTCTACCTCTAACCCCACCTCTAACCCTAATTCTAACCCTTCCACCCAAAACCCAACCACCAGTAACTTCCCACACTTGGAGCTCCCCAATCTTGAGTTGCCCCACACACAACATCAAGACCCCCTACCTGATCTTTTAAAATTGATGGCCGATCAGATTAATAAATTAAATTCCAATCAACAAACATTGACTAGGAACATCCAAAACCTAGCCAATCCAAGGCCAAACCCACCACCCCGTCAGCAGCCTGTTGTTCCTCTAAAAGATTTCTATGATCCGTCTTATTATGAGGAACGACCAGGGGTGGTCATACCGGAGGGGGACTTTGAGATCAAGCCAGTCGTCCTGAACCTGATTAAACACTTTCATGGCCTTCCTAGGGAAGACCCTTTCAGCCACCTTGAAGAACTAACTCTTCTTGCACAGACAACCCGTTCCCGAAATGTGCAAGAAGACATATGGCTGATGCGGCTTTTTCCATTATCTCTTAAAGATAAGGCCGCTTATTGGTTCAGGACCATTGGCCGACCCATTACAACATGGCCTCAACTCAAGAGTGCCTTCCTCAAGAAATTCTTTCCCATAGGTCGTACCAATTCCTTACGAAGATCTATTACGACCTTTCACCAAATTCTGGTGAAACTTTCCATGATTCTTGGGAAAGATTTCAAGACCTTTTAAGAAGTTGCCCGCACCACGAGATTCCTTTATGGCAGCTTGTGCAAATCTTCTATCATGGATTAGAAGATCAAATCCGACAGTTTGTCGACGCCTCGTGTGGCGGCAACTTTTTAAATAAAGATGCAGAAAGTGCCTATGACCTGTTCGAAGAAATGAGTGAAAACTCATTTAATCAAGCTTCCATGAACACATTTTGCAGAACCCAAAACCCGCAGTTCGGTGTTCATGAAATAGGCACTCAATCTATCCCTGTCACCCAAGACGATCTTCAATTGATTGCTCAAAAACTCGACCAGATGCATATTAATCAAAAGAAAATTGAGGAAAGACTAGCCACTTCAACTCAAGCTCCACACCCACATCTAACCCAACCTAACTTTCCACAAAGAGAAAATTTGCACAATCTCAACACTACCCCTGCTGATTATTCTGAGGTTGCCCATGATTCACTGGGGAACTACAACTATCCAGATCTTAACCCCACTCAAAATATTTCTGCCGTCCAGGAGCCCTTTAAAAATTCTTCCAATTGGAAAAATTACCCGAACTACTCCTGGAATAATCAAGTTTCCTCCCAACCATATCATTTTAATGGGTATGGGTTGAATCCAAACTTCCATCCTGGGCCATCCCAACAAGATATCAATGCCCAGATGCTGCGAACCCTGCAGGATATGCAAACAAAAATGACGGAAGTAACCTGCAACATCACAAATCTGAACAATCAGATTGGGGTTACTCCCATGCAAAGACCTGTAGGACATCTTCCGTCCCAACCCATACCCAACCCTAATCACCAAGGAAACCATTATATGGGCAGAAATCCACATTATCCACATCAGCCTCCTCCTAATCCACCACCTCAGCAGCCGCCCAGGTTTCTGCAATCACAGGCCCCCCCACCCCCTCTAAATAATAATCCGACTGCACATGCAGTTACTTTGAGGAGTAGGAAAACCACCACTGACCCCAGGCCTTCACACGAACCTGGTAAGATACCTGTGCAAATTGACTCCCCACCTCCCCATCAGGAAGAAAAAGAAAAACAAAAATCTCAAGACAAGATTCCTGTCCCTTTCCCACAAGCTCTCTACCCCACCACCAACAAAAAAAAGAAATCTGAGCCCACTACAGAAGAACTCATGGAGCTATTTGGGCAAGTTCATATCAATATTCCTCTCCTAGATGCCATCAAATATATACCTGCCTATGCTAAATTTTTGAAGGATATTTGTACTCCTAAAAGGCAGGCAAAAAATCTAGGACAGGTGCATCTTTCAGAGACAGTAAGCTCTGTCATACAGAGTAAGCTACCTCCTAAGATGAAAGATCCAGGGGCGCCTTTAATTTCTGTAATTATTGATGACACTACATTTAATCGCACCCTCCTTGATCTTGGTGCCTCAGTTAATATTATTCCCACGAGTTTATTCGAAGAATTTCAGATCGGTGAATTAAAACCCGTCGAAGTTACCCTGCAATTAGCTGACCGATCTACAATCAAACCTCGTGGGATTATCGAGGATGTTTTAGTCAAGGTCCAGAATTGTGTCTTCCCTGCAGACTTTCTGGTTCTTGACATTGAGGCACCTGAATCATTACTGGACTCCCCAATAATCCTTGGACGCCCCTTTTTGGCCACTGCAAAGGCAAATATCAATTGCCACACAGGCAAAATGGATATCAACTGTGCAGGCCAAACTATCACTTTAGATATTTTTAAATCCTCCAGGAGATTCCATGATGATAACTTCTTTAAGGACTCAGATACTGAAATTTCCAATATGGTGGAGACAATGTTAATAGATACCCTTACCGACCACAATTTTTTTGAGGACTCTGATTCAGAATCAGTGGTCGGCGAAATCTGTGATCCGGAAACTTGTCTTGACCCCAAATTTATTCCTGATACCCCCCCTAACCCACCCACTATTCACGCACCTAACTCATTTTACTAATGCCTAATTCCAGAATTTATTGGCCAAATACAGGGTTAATCACCGAATTTCCACACCTTACCATCCCCAGACAAATGGACAAGCCGAGATCTCCAATCGAGAGATCAAGAACATTCTGCAGAAAACAGTTAGGCTTGATCGCAAGGATTGGACTCAAAAGCTTGAGGATGCTCTTTGGGCCTATTGTACGACGTATAAAATGCCCATCGGCATATCTCCATTCCATTTGGTGTATGGAAAGGCATGCAATCTACCCGTAGAGATTGAACACAGGGCATTCTAGGCGATCAAACAATGCAATTTAGATCTGAATTTAGCTGGGAAGACCAGGAAACTCCAACTATCTGAGTTGGAGGAGCTTAGAAATGATGCTTATGAGAATGCCAAGATCTATAAGGCTCAGACCAAAGCTCTACATGATCAACTGATTTCCCGCAAGAGCTTTGAGCCGAACCAGAAGGTCTGGTTATTCGATTCTAAACTTAAGCTCTTTCCTGGCAAACTTAGATCTAAATGGAATGGCCCATTCGTAATTGACCAGATTTTTCCAAATAGAGCCGTTCAGATTTCTGATCCAAAGATGGGTAATACATTTAAAGTCAACGGTCAACATCTGAAGCCTGTTATTGACCGTATTCTTCTAGAACCCGTCTCAGACATAATTGCTCCAGCCATTCTGTGACTTCTTTGGCTGGACTTCGCTTAGCTGACGGCATTAAACTCAGCAGTTGTACATATGACACAAGGCTGATACGAGCTTCATATTCAGGTGACATCTTTCATATTCTACCCTTTCTTTCATGCCTCTTTTTCAACGAGGACATTGCATCAGCTAGGCGTAGGAGGGTGGATTCATTTTTGAATCATTTGGTCAGCTTTGTGAAATTAATGTAAATTATTTTTCTCTTCTTATTTATACATAAAAAAAATCAAAATTAGGAAGGATTAGTTGGACATTAGGACTTTTCAATCTTAGGAAATTTTACATTAGGATCTGAACACAAAGACCTTTCAGGTCTTTCGACTTAATTAGCCCGTGTATCCACTAAAATGTGGATTTGTCTTTCGAGTCCTCGCCATCTTAATTCTATCGTAATTGGAGTAAATAAGTTTGGGTGATAAGTACACGACTTATCAACCCACCCTCTGATTTAAGGGAATTTTTGAGTTTTAAGCATCTACACATTTTCTTTGCACTGACTCATTGTTCGGCGATTCTAACGGAAATTGGGTAGCTAATGAACCTTCTAGGGTGATATGGCTGGCAAGTTATCGTGGGTAACAGCCCATAGGTAGGTTGTCCAAAGCCCAGTCACTGGACCTTTCTCTTTTTACTGCCTTTAGGTAAATCTTAGACTAGGGAAGCCACCTACTTAGAAAAAATAAAAAATAAAATTAAAAAAAATCAAAAAGAAAAGGAGAAAAGAAAAGAAAAAAATTAATTACACTTCACCGCACGAGTATGGCTGGCAAGTTGTCGGTGGTAACACCTCATTGACGGTTGTCCAGAACCCAACTTAACAAATGCACTGAAAATTCCCAAAACACTTAGGAAGAAGCAGAGAAGTAGAATAAACCAGGGAGATATACACTGGATTCACCCTTGTGTTGACCCCGTAAAAAATAAAAGTAGGGAGAAAGCTACCGATTGTAAAGATACACCTTTAGGTAGAATTCTTTTTAGGTCACCTAAAGGCGTAGAAATCCGAAGTCTGTTTTAATTACCAGTCAACGAGTCTATCACATTCACAATAAGATGCTTAGAACTTAGGATTCTCATCAAATCTTAGGTGAGTTGAATGGTCGTAGAAAGCCACTCTTTAACCCTAAAACTTGAAAATCCAAAAAAAATTAGAAAAGACGAAAAAGAGAAAAAGAAATTTTTCTTTGAATAAGGCGAGGGCTTGAGGCGGTCTGCATTTTGGCAGATACTCAGGCACTGTTGTGTCTTTGAAAGTTCAGTTCCTAAGTAGACATTTTCTTAATGATTGAAAATAACTCATGCCCAAATAATCCAACCTAATTCTTTTATAAATAGCATATAGTTTTTTCGCTAGGGACTAGCAAAAGATAGGCATGGGGGTATGATGTAAACACATTTACACTACTTAAGATGTCTATTTATGCATGTTCTTAAGCATAGCATTGCATTGCATGCTATAAATATTGCATAACATGCAACATCTTTCATTTAGAGTAGTTTGAATAAAATGGAGGTTAATTGTCTCCTTTTATGTGCTTGGATAGGGCAAACTTTTTATCAAGGCCTTGGATCAAAGATCCAACCGTACAGATGTGATCAAGGCGACGATTGGAGTTCAACGACTATAATATCTCCCTAATCAGGCATCTGTAGCATCAGATAGTGATCGGGGAACCCTAGAAGATCAAGGGTCAGGATGGTGTAAATCTGCACTTCAAACAAAAAAATCTGACCACACGGATGGATTCGGATCAACGATTGCAGCCTAACGACACCAAAATCGAGTCAATCCAACATCCATGGCACCATCTACGTCATCCAGAAGATGGACGGCCAAGATGGCGCCACGTGGAGCCATCTCGGCCGCCCAATCGCCTACACGCACCCGCTAAAGCCCACGCATCCACCCTTCTATGCCGTTTGATCAAGATCCAACGGCTGTGATGCGCCCACGCTGAAATCATGCGCTCGACACAAACGTGCCCCGAGCGAGTTGGTCGAGCGCTCTAACGTGAAGCGAGAGCGCGCGTTCAAGCCGCGCCACGCGGAATTTGGAGCGGGGGGCGCTCCTTCAATCGACCGTCGGATCGCGATCGAACGATCGCACGCTCCCGATAACGCCCACGCGCTATTGCACGTGCGACGGTAACGCGACATCGCACTACGCCGACGCGTCTAACTTGCCCGCACTCGTCGCCCACTACGCCCACGTTCATACCTTTAGCGACGATTTTATCCGTCACTAAAGGTTCTGAATTAATGTTTTTAAAGATGTAATGACCAAATTGCCCCCACTCCTTGCAACTATAAAAGGAGACCCCCTCCACGTGAAATTCTCATCCCTTCCTTCTCTTCTCTACCTCTCCAAAGCTCAAGAGAAGCTTGTCCCACACCCGGGATGCTCCTCGCGAGATAAAGTCAAAATTTTTGTCCCTCATTCAGAAGCGGATCTCGCGACGACGACGATGACATGCTTCCCCATTCCTGTTCTTCTACTTCGTCCTCCTTCATCCTGCTCCATCCTCCTTTGTCCAGGCATCATCCCGTCCGGCTCGTCCTCCAAGCAATCGTCGAGGAGGATAACTTCTCTCTCCCATTCTTCTTTACAACTTTCTAGTGTATAATTTTCCTACTTTCTAGTGTAGCTGATTTCCCACTTTCTAGTGTAATTATTATTTAGTTTTATTGTATAAACATTTTGAATTATTGAATGCATGTTCTCTCTCTCCCTCCCTCCCTTTTTAGTCTGATTGTAGTTATAGCTTCATTGTAATTACATCGCGTTGCTTTTCAAGAAAAATTCAAAAAAAAAATATAATTACGAATATAGATCAACGTAGCCTCCCTGTGTTTGACCCAGAATTTTAATTTTGGTATAAATTTTATTTGTTGAACACGAGTTCTTCGCTTTCAAGCTACAATGACAAGGTTTTAAAAACCAAACACGTTAGCGTAGCAACTCGCACATCTAACAGACATCCAACATCTTAATTAGGTGCCTGATATCACTTTTTAAGATGTCCAATACTTTTCCCAAACATCCAATAACCAAGACCTAGAACACGTAGTCTTTGTATATTTAGACATCCATACCTTTGTCTAGATGTCCAAACTTAACCTCAAACATCTGAAGACCCTATCAAATATCCTTTAGATAGCCATTAGCCTAAGATAAGATTATGTCAAACCAATATCTTCCTACGACCCTTAACCAATAGTTTCTTAATATTTTTAGACATCCAATAAATAAATGTTAAGAAACTCCTAACCCAAATTATGATTTGTCAAACTTATCATGATTATTAGATTCTTAGAAAATCAATTATCGAGATCAACCATCACCATCAGTAAGTTCACCAAACATCCTATAGATGCCTGATATTTAGGAACAAGAACCCTATAAAAGATCCAGCACATCAGGAATGATTCCAAAAATCACACATCCTATTATTAGACGTCTAATCATATTGCTAAATGTCTTATATGCCAATATTAAACGTCTGACCTTTTAACGCAAGAACCATGCAAAAGATCCAATGAAATCTAGGGAGACCACCATTCATATTTAGACGTCCAATATCATCTTCAAACATCTAATAAATTATCCAAACATCCAATTATGCTGTTAGACATAATTATTGCCTTAATCTCTTTGGAATCTCAACTAAATCCTCTTGGATTTGATTCCAATGGCTACAAGTTCTCTCGCAAGCATGCTTGAGAGTTCCTAACACATCAATAAATAATCTTGAGTCTCTCTTTTTCCATATACAAATAGAAATACTTCTTTCCACCTTATACTCATTGTGTATGAGATCATAAGAAGAGAAATTCTATCCTTACTCTCCAAGTTTTGCACCTTACATTCAAGAGGATCGATCCGTTGCACTTTCACGTCAATCTACTTTCTCAAATAGAGAAGTCTCTTATACCTAGAGGAGCTTAGAGTTAAATTATTTGTGGCTCTATAGGTGTTAGTTTTCTTTTGTATTTGGATGGCTATTTGCACAGCGAATTTTTGTCTCCTCTTAAGACAAAATACTCTTTATAAATAAGAGGAGTTTGAAGTACACTAAGTAATGTGGTCATAATTGAGGTTGTACCACCCTCGGTTTAAAGTGGTATGCTTAGTAGATCCTATCAACTAGGTTGATTGGGAAATCTTAAGTTGGGTTGACTTCGGTGGTAGTTTTTACCCTTGGGGTTTCCACCTAAAAAATCTATTCTCCAATTGTGGTGAATGTTCTTGTGAGATTGATTTTATTTTTGCAATTGTCATTGATTTCATTTTCTTTACTATTCACCCCCTCTAGTGTAAACTTACACGGTGATGTCATAGTTATCATGGTTGTTACATGATTGCGACACCTTGGCAATGTGTGAGGAGTGTAGAGGGTGAAGCGTCATGCATCGAGATCGGATCCGTCACCATAAGCATTAATTGCTGACAAGACGAGCAGTATTCGTATCTCTAATTTGGCACTAACGTTCGCGCATATTGCGACATTCAACAATTATAAATACTGGTAGGGTAAGTGTGAGTAAATGGAGCTTACCCCTATATTATATTTGCTTGCAAGTGCTCTAGCAAACTAAAGGAGAGTCCTATTCAGACTAAGCTACTAGCTAGATTCATTACCGAGGCATAGGGAAAATGTCGAGAGTTGCAAGGAAAGGTGAATCTACCTCTTCCTCATCATATTTGTTAGCTGATACACTAGGTTTATATACCTTTAGTTCATATTTTTGTAGCTAATTTCTTCTTAGGTCATTTCGCAAAGAAGATGACCTAAGGATAGCTAATTTTAGCCTGTTTGTAAAGGTTGCTAGCTATGTTCACCCGAGGAGGGTGATTTCTTTGTAATTTGTAAATAGTCCATAGATCATGGGCTTAGGATATCTCTAAACACATTCATAGTTTCTTTCCTTTCATTCTACTACTTGACACCATGCCTTCTAAATTAAAATTGTTGACCGGTGCTAATGCCTTTGTAGTGTCATGGACTTTTTTGGATGCTCTTTGGTTTGATGCCTCTGAAGGTAAACAAGGGGAGGCCACCATCTAGAACCTATACCTTGCATAGGTATAGAATTAAGTATATAGGATTATTGACCTGCTTGATAGCCTGAATGGTGAGGAAAACCACTTCTTTTTTCTTTACAACAGAGATAAGTTAAAGGTCTCCAACTCTTGGCAAGGTTTGCTTGCAAAAGGCCTACCACCTGCCCCTCACAAGCTTGACCGGTAGCTTAGGCAAACATAGATAAGATAGTGAATTTCAAAGCTATCTTACATGTGGACCTATGACGATCAGAGGTTTGGAAGGTGTTTCTATACGTGGCTAAGTCATACCCATGCCAAGTAAGTTGGGGTTGTTAAGAGGTATTTGAGTCTTGACTGCTGTTGTATGTTATATAACTTTTCCTTGTGTCAAAACATTCCAAAAGTTTTCTAAACCCGGACTCTCCAAAGAAGTGGAGATAGGTAGGAGCTAGGTCATCTCGTGGGACCTCCCATTGGAAAGAAACAAGACACGCAGAGGAGGCCCCATGGGTAGTATTGAAGTTATATGCCCTGAGCGAGCCAACTTGAGTCGAATCACTGGATTAGTGATTCAAAGCTAAGTGTTAGATAATTTGGATGAATTAATATGGTTAGATGGATCCCTCAATACAATTAGGATAATGTACTATACAATATTAGATATACTGATGACAAGTATCAAAGGTTCCAAATAGATTGGATTGAGGATTGAGATAAGTCATCAAGAACCATCATGTATCTGACTATATTCTCCAGTCTAAGAAGAGTGGTAATCTTCTCTAAAGATTGTTTCCTAACTAATGCTCTTGATACACATCTTCTTCATGGGAATAGAGATTTGCAACTGTCACGTGATAAGTCCACTTTTGTGGACCATTATTTAGCCTAAGTACTATTTAATTATTTGCTCACCTTGGCCTGCATTTAAATTTATGCACTAATTTTACATTTAATAGCATATGATATGATCTATTTGATGAATGCAGGCTAGGTATGAGAGTCAGACATCCATTGTTGAATCTATAAGACATCCTAAATTGAGTTTGGACGTCTGATGAGCAGGGATCGTAGTACTGTCAACTTTTAAGATGTCCAGAACTTATTCTAGACGTCTGATGATGTTCAAACTGCAACCGCCTTTCCTTCGCCAACTGTGCCTCATCTCTTCAACCACCCCAACCACTCACGATCTTCGCTGAGTGGTTGGAGAAATCGACGGCCAAAGCAAAACAAACCAGGGATGTTTAAAATGAAGGCTGGATAGATGATCATCATCCTTCCCCCCCCCGGCGAGGATCTCCACCTTCCTCCATCACCGTGGAGTAAATGTACCCTGTGAACCAAGTGAACACCGTGGCCCCTGCATCCTCAACATCTCCTCGCCTTCACCAACTCCGCGGCGTGCACGGTGACAGTGTGCATGCCTCTCTTGCACCGTCGGCATCACCACCACCACAGCAACCACACCCAGCCATCCTCTTCCATCTTCAACATTGACCGTGCGCTCAAGCCTCAACACCACCGCATGTAACGGCCACCGCACGCAGCTGCACCTGCACACCACCCTACGCACGCACGCATGACCAGCCACGCGTGCGCTACATGCCCCTGCCCACCTCCGCACGTAGTTGCACACCTGCGCACCAGCCTACGCGCGTGCATGACCAGCCCCTCACCCTTGCGCACCCACGGACAACTATTCATCTTCTTCTTCCTCTCATCGGTCTTGCAGTGAAGGAACCCAAAGTTGCAGCTGCCCCCTCACTTCATATGGCCATTACAAGCACCCAAACTCACCGTCGACCTCGCCGTTCTCCTCGTCTCACGCCCTCGACCCCCGTGTGCAGCCAGCTACCCGCCATGATGCCCGCGAATGCCACCTGCCGTCGATGTGGCCGACGTTCTCCCCTGTCGTCTGGCCACGTCCGACCACCTTCACCGCCGCATCACCACCATCGTGAAGGCCGCACCTCAGAGACCCACCACTAGTGACCACACCGTCCGCCGTCTCCTCTTCGCGCGAGCATGAGGGGAAGTAATCCCCTGTTTTGCTACAGTGAAGGTCGCAATTAAAATTTACAACATATGCCATTGTGAAATACACTATTCATTTATTTATTGAATTATCATATTATGAAAGATTTGTGTGAATAGCCCTCCTTTCTATCAGAATTATGAATAGCTGAACTCTTCTCATACATGATAGAGTATTGAATATTGGTTATGGGAAACGAGTTCCGTTTTGATTAAGATTGACGATGCTTGTCAGTACTAACAACATGATTCACGTGTTTCCATTGTGGTGATTTTGCGTGTGCACCCTCACAATATTGATTAATTATTAAATCAAGAATTTATGTTGAAAACATGTGCACCAGTTAGTATGCATACACGTTGAGTTTCCCGAATAAATGAAACACTATTCACTAGTTTAAATTGGCTAATTCCTCCCTATGGAGATGACCTAACTCTTCGTGGTTAGTTTTGAGAATTAAAATATTTTGAAAAGCGATTTTCTATCACGCGATTAAATACAACACATCATTTTATGTTAAAGTTTTCAACGAAAATGAAGATCGCTCTTTTAAATGACACCGTTGCCAAGGAGGAAACATGCCTATTAATTTTTTTGAGAAATTTATATTATTTTTATCTTATTTCTGAGGCACTTCTGAATTACTAACCCTGTTTCTATTTCTGTGCAAAAACACATGCAATGAATGCAATGGGTGCGCACGGCGGAGACAATCTTTTTGGTGGACCTTGATGCCACCTGGAGGCCAACAACGGGTGCTTGTGGGCATTGATCTCACGCACGTAGGCATACGAAGAAGCCTTTTTCTGATTTAGTCATTAGATCGTAGTTTGGATTTAGCTTAGATAGACATTATAACTTAATTTCTATCTTCTGGACCCTTGTTGGGCATTTTTGGGAAAGTGTTCCCAGTGTTTTTTATTTCTTATTGCTCTTGTATGCAGGAGCATATTTTCGGGAGCGTGTTTTCATTTTATTTAGATTATAGGATTATTCGAATTATTTGAACTGCATATAGGTTAGTTAGTTATATTAGGTTTGATTACTTAATATTTATTTTTAAAAAAAAAATATCGAACTGCCTGCTAGAAGCTGCATATCAATAGGGCGATAATCTAGGACTGAATGAGTAGCATCTAGCTTTTCTTTTTGCATTGAAAACATCCTGCATTGAAGAAAGCTGGAGTAAGGTACGTCTTTTTCTTGAGCATCAATTACTTGTCATGCATCTGCATTGGACCTAAATCTAAGACCACTAAAGTGCTTGAATCGAATTAATTTAGTGGTCACTTTAAAAATTAGGACTGTAAAGAGGTTGAACCTTAAAATCTGTGACTTAAAATTGTGTGCAAAAGGATCTTGTTTACGAGATTTCAAAACTCAAAACACGAACGTATGATTGCACACCTGAGACACTGTGCACCTCACATATAAGGTCATTAGATAAATTTCTACCTCTCCTCTTTGCACCACAAGGGAAGTTAGTTGGAAATCAACAAGCCTATCCACCAAGTTACTTCGGTTCCTCATGTGTGGGCCCGATTCGAGACTTCCATCCCTTGAGAGTAGGTTGTAGGCACCAACGAAGGTCGCCCTAGGAAGCGTAATTCTTGCAAAACTTGTTTGGCCACCAACTGAACACCTAAGACCTAGAATCTACTAAAAATAGATCCCGATGTATTTGCGTTTGTTTTGATAGTGGTAGGAAGTTTCTGCTTGTGTTCTGATTTCTTCTAAATCCTAAGAGAGTTAAACCTATTTGTCTTAAAGAAATGGATCACCCTTACTCCTATCATTTAGATTATCAGAGTCAATACTTCCCATCTTTTAACCAAGATCCCATGCCCCGAGCGTATCCATCCTTTGATGAGTACATTGATAATTCATGGGATCATTCTTATTCTTATCCTGGGAGCACTTGCCTGATAGCTCCCACTTTTGAACAGAGCCTACGAGCAGAATTTTCCAACCCTGGAATCCCTACTACCATGCAAACACCCAACCCTCACACCCTTCATGATTTTCTGTATCGAGGTTGGACCGATACCCCTAGGCAACCAGAGCTTGAAATTGACTATCCTCCCCAATCTGATAGTAGTAGCCTCTCCTCTTTTATGATAGAAATGCAAAAACAACAAAAGAAAATAATGGAATCTATGGGAGAGATGTTGAGGAATAGTCAACAATTGAACAATGAAATTAGACAACTTAGCTACGCTCTTCCTAGTAATTCTGATCCCTACCCATACGACCGTGATCATGAAAATAATTCTGAGGAAACTAATGACAATAGGGATCTCATTTTACGTAGCTATCACTTAGACTCTTCCAATGAGACACGGCCACTAGAGGAGAATGATCCTAGTGATTATCCACCTGAGCTATCTTGGAGTCAAAAGAAAGGGAAGATGGTGCCTCTTAAGGACCTTGACCCCAATGACAGTATTTTCCTTACCCCTGATAACCCGAGTCAAGGTCGTATTGTTCATATCACTTCCCCTATTAATTATCTGGTGAAATCCCATTCTACCCTTAGTGAGCCTAATCCTGACACTCGACTTAGGAAATCAATGCCTACCATTCAGTATCCTGAGGATTTAAATGCACCCAATGAAAGTGACCCTAAGGGAATGGAGGATGAATTAGATCAATTTTGGTCTCAAGGATATAAAGAGTCTATTTCAGAGGACAAGACTAACCCAATGGAGGAACCCAAACTGAAAATCTGGAGTGAATCACAGGGAGATTATTTGTTATTCGAGGACTTACCCCTGGAGGATATAAATAATCTGGTGAAATCTAGATTCCTCCCTTCTTTTGAGAGTCATCCTCCATCAAACTAGGAGTTGAAATTAGAGGAGGAAAAACACAATAGTGAGAAGTCTAGAGGAGACTCTTGGGAACAAAACACGTCAATTGAGGATTTATGTCTTGAGAAGAACAATGAATTACATGATATAGGCTTACTCCAAAACATTAAGATGGATCCTCCGTCAGAAATAATTGATGATACTGAAGCAACTCCTTTCTTTACTAATGAATCACATATACACCCCGACAAAAATTTGAGTGAACCAAAAGAATTCGGGGATGAGATTAATGATAATGATTCTGTTGCTTTGACCCTGCCATCAAAGGAATTTAATTTGGAGTCCACCATTGATTCACATATACTGGAAAGTGAAAATATAACTCCGATCATTAATGCTAGGCAAGGTGATGTGAATTTTTCTCCAATTGTTAAGGAGAATACACAATCTGAATCATTGTTGGAATTGGACCTGACACCGACTAAGCCCTCATTGGACTTAATCATTACCTTTCAACACCATAAATAATCCTTACACTCCCTAACTGATCCTTGGCTTAGATCTCTGTTCATGTACATCCTTTCTGGAGAACATATCAGGCCAGTACATCCTCGGGTAGAATGGTGAGTGTGGATTGATGCTTGTACTTTTAGTCTCGCCATTCAAGGGTTTGAAATAATAATGTTTATATCTTTTAAAACCCATCTTGCTTTGGAGGGTCCTTGTTATCCTCCACTTATTCCATTTTGGAAGGTCCCTTTTCATATTTCTTTTGTTATCCCTAGACCTCCCCAGGTAGCCTACGAGGATCTCTATTTTCATATCTTCTGGCGAGCATTTGGAATCACGCTGCATAATCTGCCCACCAACATATGTGGCTACCTATTTTCTAGGCCCACGCTGTTACACATTTTTACGACCTAGCTTTTTCTATTTGGAACTAGACTTACAAGTTCCTTATAAGTCTGGCTACTGACAGAAAATGCAGCACTTATTGGGAGGCAACCCAGTGTTCAGAATAACACCATCTTCAGGTGATTTCCTTCCTTTCTCCCCCTATTTTCATTTTACAATGAGGACATTGTAGGATTTAGGCATGGGGGGGTGCATTTTGCATTTTAGGAAGTATTCAAGCATTTAGGTTAGCATATAAAAAAAAAGAGAGAAAAGAAAAAGAAAAGAGTTCAAGTTTATAATTTTATCTTCGTGATATTGTTTCTGAGGCATCAAAAACACCCATCGTGATCCACCAAATATGACCCATACCTACCTTTCAGTATTTCTAATCTCTCGAATACTGGCCGAGGATTCTAACCTAGTTGTAGAGTTATTAGGACTTTAGTTGAAATGTGAATGCCATGTGAGGCCACCAAACAGTGAGTTCATTTACTAAATCTAGTGAGATTTGTGATCTCAGAAAGAAAAGAAGGAAAAGAGTGAGAACAAAGGAACATCAAGAGAGCACAGTGTTCAGCCTCTCTCTGGGTTGACTCATTTAATAGTCTAGATATCTAGAGTCTGTAGTACTAAACTACATGTAGCACCAGATAAGTGTGTGCCACCAAATATAAATCCATTCAACTTAGCATCTCCTACCTAAGCTAAAAACCTGGGGTCAATTTATAGATTATTTTCTGCTTTATCCCCAAGGGAAGTAGTTGCCTATCCTGATAGAAATATTTACCGAGGGATAAGTACGAACTGCAAATGTAAGTTGGTTATTTTCACTTGGATTCGTTGCCTAGGCTATTATCACTTCACATTTGTCTGGATCTCTAAATTTTTGGAATAAGGGAAGAAGAAATCTTCTGATTACTTCTATTATTTTTCATTTTTGCTCGAGACTAGTAAAACTTAGGCATGTAGGCATTTGATAAGTCCACTTTTGTGGATCATTATTTAGCCTAAGTGCTATTTAATTATTTTCTCTTAGTTGTTAATTAATTAAGAGTTATATGGCAATTCACCTTGGCCTGCATTTAAATTTATGCGCTAATTTTACATTTAATAGCATATGATAAGATCTATTTGATGAATGCAGCTAGGTACAAGAGTCAAACATCCATTGTTGCTTCTATAAGGCATCCTGAATTGAGTTTGGACATCTGATGAGCAGGGATCGTAGTATCGTCAACTTTTAAGACATCCAGAACTCAATTCAGGATGTCTTATAGAAGCAACAAAGGATGTCTGACTCTTGTACCTAGCCTGCATTCATCAAATAGATCATATCATATGCTATTACTATAAAATTAGCTCATAAATTTAAATGCAGGACAAGGTGAATTGCCATATAACTCCTAATTAATTAACAACTAAGAGTAAATAATTAAATAGTACTTAGGCTAAATGATGGTCCACAAAAGTGGACTTATCATCACCCAAGTTTAGTCAAAATGTTTGGCTCGACGAGATGAAGATGTGGAAGTCCTTTCTCTTATCACTATCATGGAGAAGACATATCCTTTGACCTAAGATAGATATGTCTCTATGTCTAAATATGCACATTTATTGGACCAATAGGGGATAAACTCACTACCATGTTGAAACTGAAAAGCTAGTGTGCATACAAGAACACAAAAAGCTTATGATCTCACAAATGGATCATACATATTTACTGTTGTAGGTGTACACAGCAGATTGGGAGACTCGAGCTCACTCTGCATATGTTGGGAAGTGATGGGAACACCATCATGAGCCATAACTAGCTCATTGTGACCCAATTAAGTCAATAAATGCTTCTACATAACCGTCAGAGAGTCACAAGTCATTGCATAATCATTCTGAAAGAAAAATAAGAAACTAAGATTAAAACTATAATTTTACCAACTCATCATAATTACAGTACAACAACGGGTTTTCTCAGAGGTTAAATGAAGGCCAATTGGTCTTAAAAAGATAAAAAGTGGGATAAGACAGACAGAAAAGGGTTTACACGTGTTCTGAGAATTAAATAACTTTTGAAACCCAAAAAATAGACCCGCTTAATTAACTGAGGTTATGATAAGGATAAAATTCACCTAAACCTTCTAAAATTCATAGAAAAATATTCTCCAGGGTTTAGAACTTTCAATTTGACCATCAGAACCCATTTTGAGCTAAAATAGAACCATAGACAGACATTTGCCATAATTTGGGTTTCTCCATAAATTACCTAGTCAAAAATGGTCAAAACCAAAATCCAACTTCACCATTGGATTCCTTAGGTCAAAATTAGGTTTGTAACAAAATTTAGACCCAAGATGAATTTGTCTTGACCTAGTTTGCAAATTGGTCATATCTAATTTCATTTCTACCCTTAACTTTCAAAATCCTTTCAAACTGGCCCCTAACTTTGTCATCATTATCACAAAAAGGTCCCTGCCTCCACTAATCCTATTCCTACTTGCTCCGGCAACCTTAAAATGGAAATAACTCCCTAATTTCTTGACGAATCCATTTCAAATTTGAAAGGGAAGTTCAAGAAATTCCCTTCCTTTTGGACCTAATCCTAAGCCTTGAAACCTACACAATCTCTCATGCGAACGCATGAGAGATTTGGGTATCAAGAAACTTCCAATTCCAGTGAGCTGACCTCTGATGACCTATAAAAGACTCCCCAGATCACAACGAACTTCCTAAGCTTGAATTTGGTAAGAGATTCCCTCTAATTCTTCTCCCCTCCTTCAGCCGATTTGCGCTTCAAGCTCCGGTGATTCTCCTTGTCTTCCCTCGTCGTCTAACCACAATACTTATGGCAAATTCTTCATCCTTGTCTTCTTCCACGTTACGCAACACCCATCGATGCTCCTGCCCCCCTTCATCCTCATCGATCTCCTCCCTCTGAGCATCTTCATCCCTGGTGCCGGCTGCACCTCACCTGGCGCCAATCCTGCCCCTTCATCCACTTCCTTTCCTAAATAACTCCTTGACTTCCCCTCTTCGTTTTCAGGCCCTCACCACCTCATTACGACCGCCGACTCGCCTCACCGTCCTCCATCTTCCGCCTCGCCAGTGCACCTCCGGTGAGCTCGCACGGCCACTACGCTCCATCAATCCGGCTACCATTCATCCCTACACCTCCACCGTGTCCTAGAGAGCAAAAGCCCTCTGTTCTTTGAGGCTATTAGCCTCTCCACTACACCACCTAACACAAGCAATCTCACACACAATCTGCGAGGTCGACAGACCTCCACATCCACTCACACGCAACGCCACCACCACAGTTGCACTCGCCGTCGTTCGGCGATACTCCCTGAACGTTTTGATAGAGCCGAAAGGCTGCATTCCTGATTTCAAGTACAACCCCTCTCCACCATTGACACATAGCTCTGAAGTAAGCTTCAGAGTTTGTTCTTCACCTGTAGCTCCAGGACTCAACTCCAACGGGTGTAGAATCGACTCAGCTTCATTCCTGACCAAGAAAATTGGAGCGTTGACTGCTTCCCTTCAGCGAATTGAATGGAGATACCTTGCTGCCAGTTGTGCAAAGAAGAGAGACATGTTTAGTCCCACAATAAAGACTCACAAGCGGTTGCTGTCACATAAATTGAAAAAGTGTTAGAGGCTATTCGCCTCATAACACGGGGTGAGGTCCCTCTCACCCACGCACACCTGTGCCTCGTCCACGACCCTGTCCCCCGCGGATTTGGTCGACCCGTTTACCCACCTCGACTAACCTACAGTCCTTGCTCACTATCGCACGCCGGTGAGCCTGGACCCGAGTGCGTACGATCCGATAACCCGACTATCCTTACAGAGGCCCTGGGAGGGTGGATCCTAAGAGAGAAAGAGAAGGAGAGCTTATGCGCAGGGTAGGGGGAGGGTTTTGCTCTTAGGAGAGTCTGGCTGACACTTAGCCAGTTCAAGAAGCCCCTCCCCTTTGTGTAGAAGGAAGAAGAAGGAGAAGGCTTAAGAAGCCAAAGCAGCAAAAAGAAGAAGAGGAGTTGCACGAGAAGAAGAGGAAGAGAAGTAGAAGAAAAGAAGAAAAACATAAGTTTAAGTCGTCTGATTTCATAATCAAATGATAGTTTGGTCTGATTGCATACATATACATTGAGTTCCTTAGTTGATATTGTAGGTGCATTTGGTGATCTAAATCACCATTTTACTCCCATCTTTTTGCACCTTGATCTCGTTATTATTGCAAATTCTTTTACTTTAAATTGTGATCGTGAGCTTTAAATTTCCATATTGGTCCCTGTGTTTGACCTCGAAACTTTTTCGAGTAACAAAATATATTTGTTTTCAAAGCAATTTTGATTATATTACAACACTTTATTTTAAAAACTCAATTTTGCCGTGTTAACATTTTGGCACTGTTGCTGGAAAGCAACGGGCAATTTAGAACTCTTGATTGCAATTCCTGATTCAGATTCTAACTTGCTATATCTCTTTCACTGTGGTTTTTTCAGGGAGAAGATACATTCAAGGAAGATTAACTGCACAACAAACACACCAGGGGCAGGCAAGTTCTAACTCTCTCTCTTAAGCCCCTCATTCTGAAAAAGATAAGAGGAAAAAATCAATTAGGGCTACTTGCATTTTTTCCATAGATAATTCATCAAGTTGCTTGAGTTGATACATTTTATTTGAACAACAAACCCTGATTTGTGCACCCACTTAAAGCTTAAGGCATCTAAGGCTATTACATTCTTGTTTGAGCCCTAGGTACCACATTTGGACAAACTAATGTGGACCAAATTAGAGCCACTTAAGGATTTCAGTTTAGGGTTTTAGAGATAAACTTGCTTAATCAAGAAATCATTTTCCTAAACAATGTGTGCCTAGACCTTGATTGAACTAATCTATTCAAGCAAAACCCTAAAATCAGGGTCTTAAAATCATTTGAACACTAAAAGAGGGACCTAAATTTTTGAGGACAATATAGAAGAAGTTGACTCACCTTGTTGGGTCAACCAATCTTCAAATTAGGTCACTTTTTGCACTCAACACATCTTAAAGTTCAAAGAGAAATTCTAAGCACCCTTGCTCTTAATTAAAACTGGTAGACTTAAGAGGTCAAGTCCCCACTCTGGTCTACCTGGAACATCAGTGACAAGAGAGGTCGGGTGGGGGAAACCCTATAACCCGTGGGGGAACTCTACCATGTAGGGGTCTTTGCGGGACTCTCCCTCTCTGGCTGCCCAGGTAATTCTCAGGTGGAAGGCTTTCTGACTAAGGGGTATCATTCGTCCCGAACCTCTATAGTCATCTAAAATTTTTGGGTGTCTTGCTTGGGACCATCACATTCTACCTCTCATCTACACCATCGGTGCATGTTCGGGAGGAGGTCTCTAAGACCATCCTTGAGGCCTCTTCTAGTCACTCATTCACGTCGAGGCCAAGCCTCGACCTCCTTGTTTGTGCAACAACCCAATCCTATTGATATCTCTTCTGAGTCATCTGAACCTGATTCTCCTTCATCCATCATCATGGCACAACCTGCAGAAGAAAATAATCTTGAAAATCAACTCCAGTGCCTCAATGATCTATTCCAAGCCTTTGTGAACCCACCGCAGTGTCCAATGATACGAGATCACTACAATCCTGCTGCTGTAGCAATCGAACCCCGAGTACAAATCCCCACTGGAGGTCCTGACACTAAACTCAAGCCCAACATGATTCATGCCTTTCCCAAATTCCATGGGTGTAATTCTGAAGATCCTTTCCAACATATCAAACAACTCAAGCATCTAGCCCAGACCTTCGGGTCAGAAGTTCAAAATTGGGATATTCTACTCATGAAAATGTTCTCCTTCTCTCTTATGGATAAAGCTGCTCACTGGTACCAAGCCCAAACGCATCTAATCAACACCTGAGCAGAACTTCAATCCGAGTTTCTGAGAAAGTTCTTCCCTGTTGGTCGGGCAAATGCTTTACAGCACTAGATCACACATTTCACACAAGCAGAAGAACCACTTCACGAAGTATGGGATCGTTTTCTGGATCTCATGCGAAAGTGCCCCCATCACGGAGTTCCTAAATGGGAACAAGTCCAGTCTTTTTACTAGGGACTCCGTGAGGATATTAGATTATTTGTCAATGCGACTCGCGGAGGAAACATCATGGGTCAACACGAAGACACCGTATGGGAAATTCTCGAGAATATGTGTCAAAACTCCATCAATAATGAATCCATGGGCATGTTCAACCGAACGAATGCACGTGCATTGACGAATCTAAAGGGAGCACATGAGACATAGGGCCTGTCCTCTTCCGTCGACTTGGAACTGATGGCCAGTCATTTGGACAAGGTCTCTATAATTGAGAAGAAGGTGGATGAGCTAACTCAACATTTGCAGTAAGCCATCTCTATGCAAAACTCGTACACACAACCACCCTCTGGTAGGGAGGTTGTGCACAACATCTATCACCGACCTTCTCCAGGGATGGCCCCTATCACCCCCATTTGATTCTAGCTATGAAGGAAACTCTGGATCTACCTACTCTAGTTGGGGGAACTCTGAACCCTCATATTGTAATTTTCTTGAGGTTCCTCAGACTTGCGAGGACCTCAACGCCATTCAAAATGATCCATTCTCAAACACCTACAACCCTGGATGGCGTAATCATCCCAACTTCACATGGTCAGGCAATAATCAAAATCAAAGACCTCAAAACCTGCCCCGACCATAAGCTCCTCGTCCATATCAGCCGCCTCAGCCTTGGCCTAACCCAACTTATCAATCTAGGCCGACTTAGACATATCAAATGACTCTTATCCTTCAGATTCTGGCTGACATTCAGAAGACGAATGCAGCTATGTAAAAATAGCACAGAGATGAGATCACAGAGGTTCACAATCAACTTGCCCAGATGGAAAATCCTCGCCAACCTGGTGCACTTCCTTCACAACCTCTACCTAATCCGAATAACTTGCCGAACCAGAGGCGCGTTATGAACCCAAATCCGGGCCAAGCTCACTTTGTTTATCAGGCCCCTTCTACTCCATCACCAAATGGGATGGAGGCTTCGACATCATATACGGGTTACCAACAGAAAGCACCTCTTCTACCCACTCCATACCAAAACCAGGCAGGATTAAATTTTGTTACTACCCGCACTGGCAAAACAACACAGGACCCACCTTAGCCAAGCACAACCAAGCCTGGTAATACAAACCCTAACCCAAGGATAGTTATCTAGGACACCTCTATCCCAAATCAAGAACCTGGACCCAATCTAGAGAAACCACCTAAAGTTCCATTTCCTGAGGCCATGACCAAGGGAAAAAGGATAACCAAAATCGTGGCACCTGAGGAGGACTTGGTTAAGCTCTTTGAGCAGGTTCATATAAACATCCCCTTGATGGATGCGATATGCCACTTACCGACTTACGCACGATTTTTGAAAGACATATGTACACCAAAGCGTAAGCCGTGAACCAAAGATGGGAATCCAATTATACTGTCAGAGCAAGCCAACTCTGTCATTTTGAGCAAACTCCCGCCTAACACAAATGACCCAAGCACCCCTTTGATCTCCTATGAAATCGGTGATATACGATTTGACCAAGATTTATTAGACTTAGGAGCCTCCATAAATTTGATACCCACATCCCTACTAGATTACTTCGAGGAATCTGAGCTTAAACCAACTGAAATGACCTTACAACTAGCAGACCGATCAATTAAGTAACCAAAAGGAATTCTCAAGGATGTCATAGTAAGGGTGCATGATTTCTATTTCCCAGTGGATTTCATCATTTTAGACATGGATGCTCCTGAGAATGTGAAGAATACACCGATCACATTAGGGAAACCCTTTCTGGCCACTGCTAGGGCCAATATCAATTGTGAGGAGGGCCAAATAGAATTAAATTTGGGAGCAAGATACTAAAGATCGACATCTTTAAGGCCCAACAAGGAATTAATTGCGGAGTCATAGAACAAATTTACGATATTGAAGCAGTGGTTGACGACTTCATAGAGAACCTGACTATTTCTAATCAACCACAAGAGGATCAAAACCCGCAATTAGAAGAGCCTGAACTCAACCTAGACACACCCATAGCTCCTTCCTTTGCTCCTGACACCCATTTGGAATTACCCGCTGCTGCTAAAAACCCAATTTTGGAATTAAAGCCTCTTCCCAATCATCTCAAGTACATCTTTTTCGATTCCAATCAGACATTTCCTATGATTATCAACTCCCAACTCAAACCTGATCAGGAAACACGCCTGATTTCTATTCTCTAGCAACATCAAAGAGCCATTGGATGGAATCTTGACGATCTCACCGATATCAGCCCCTTATACTGCACACACCACATCTACACTGAAGAGGTCTCACGACCATCCCGTGAAATGCAGAGACGCCTAAATCCCAATCTGCAAGATATCATGAAAAAGGAGATTATCAAGTGGTTAGATGCAGGGATCATCTACCCCATCTTCGACAATCAGTGGGTGAGTCCAATCCAGGTTGTGCCTAAAAAGGCAAGGCTCAACATCATCACAACTGAAATTGGAGAAGCCATACTGACCCGTACAGCAAACTCATGGAGAGTCTGCATTGATTACAAAAGACCCAATTCCTTAACAAAGAAGGATCATTTCCCACTACCGTTCATTGATCAGATTCTCAAGAAACTAGTGGGAAATCGATTCTTCTACTTTCTAGATAGGTACTCCGATTATAACCAAGTCGCAATCCATCCCGAGGACCAAGAAAAGACCACCTTCACCTGCCCCATCGGAACTTACGCATTCCAAAGGATGCCGTTCGGTCTCTGCAATGCACCCTCTACTTTTTAGCGGTGCAAGCTTGCTACATTCTCAGATATGGTAGGTGAGTACCTTGAAGTCTTTATGGACGACTTCTTGGTATTCGGTGAATCATTTGACGATTGCCTCCTGCACTTGGTACAGATCCTCAGGTGGTGCATTGACGTGAACTTGGTTCTTTCCTGGGAAAAGAGCCACTTCATGGTACCTGAAGGAATTGTCCTAGGACATCTTATCTCTGAAAAGGGCATCCAGGTTGATCAAGCCAAGGTGAATTTGATTTCCAAACTCCTTATGCCTAGCTCGATCAAAGACATCCGATCCTTCCTGGGGCACGTCGATTTTTACCGTTGATTCATTCCCGATTTCTCGAAAATCGTGCACCCCCTGACTAATCTTCTATCTAAGGATGTCCCTTTCGAAATCACCAAGGAGTGCACTCAGGCATTTGAAATCCTACGTGATCGAGTTACCCAAGCACCTATCCTGCAACCCCTTAATTGGTCTCAACCCTTTGAGATCATGTGTAATGAATCGGATTACGTTGTAGGTGCGGTACCTAGGCAGAAAATAGATAGGAAACCTGTGGTCATTTACTACACTAGCAACACACTTGATGAGGCTCAGCGTAACTACATAGTTACTAAGAAAGAGTTGCTAGCCGTAGTATTTGCCCTGGAAAAATTCAGATCATATCTTTTGGGTTCCCATATTATCATTTACTCAGATCACACTACTGTGAGGCATCTCCTTGCGAAGAAGGACGTGAAACCTCGACTAATCCACTGGATCTTGCTGTTGCAAGAATTTGATCTCGAGATTCGTGACAAGGCGGGGAAACAGAATGTGGTAGCTAATTACTTATCCCACCTTCCTTCTGATATTATCAACCCTTCGAGACCTATTACTGAACATTTTCCCGATGAGCACCTGCTGACTATCAGTACAGGACTTCCATGGGTTGCTGATCTAGTAAACTACCTGGCATCATATCAGATACCGTCTGATTAGCCAAAAGCCAAGAAGGACAAATTACTTTCCGATGCCAAGTACTCCTTTTGGGAAGACCTATATCTCTTCCGCATTCGTGCTAATCAAATCATCCGACGATGTGTTGCGGAAGCGAAAATTCAGGACATTTTGTCCTTCTACCATGACCAGGCATGCGGTGGACACTTCTCTAGTCATAAAACCACAGCAAAAGTCCTCCAGTGCAGCTTCTATTGGCCCATGATTTTCAAAGATGCATACAATCACTATAAGGCATGCACTCGTTGCTACACCTTAGGCAACATGAGCCACCGGGATATGATGCCCTTACAGTCAATTCTCATATGCGAAATCTTTGATGTCTTGGGGATTGATTTTATGGGACCCTTCCCTGTTTCGGATGGCCTCGAATACATTCTTCTCATTGTTAACTACGTGTCCAAATGGATCGAAGCCATTCCAACCCGAACCAACGATCATAAGGTGGTTATCAAATTCATTCATCAGAACATCTTTTCTTGATTTGGGATTCCATGTGCCATAATCTTTGATGGAGCGACCCATTTCATGAATGCTCAGTTCAGATCACTGATGACCAAATACAGGGTGTCACACTAAATCTCTACTCCTTATCACCCCCAAACCAACAGTCTAGCTGAGCTATCGAATCGGGAGATCAAGAAAATTCTCCAGGTCACTATTCGACCTGACAGGAAAGATTGGTCATCCCGACTTTCAGAAGCTTTGTGGGCTTCTAGGATCGACCACAAAACCCAATTAGGCATGTCTCCCTTCATATTAGTGTACGGGAAGGCATGTCACCTCCCCATCGAATTGGAGCACAAAGCCTATTGGGTAGTACGGAACTACAATCTCGATCTTTCTAAGGCAGGAACCCACAGAAAGCTTCAAATGAGCGAGATCGATGAATTATGCCACGACACGTATGAGAACTCGCAAATTTACAAAGAGCGAGTTAAGGCCTTTCACGACAAGCACATTTCCAGAAAGATCTTTTTCCCTAATCAAAAAGTCCACTCTTTGATGACAAACTCAAACTGCTCACAGGAAAACTTAGATCAAAATGGATTAGACCTTACCTTGTCCAACGAATCTTTGGAAATGGAGCTATCGAAATCAATCAACTCAGCCACGATTCAGAACCTTTTGTCGTGAACGGTTAAAGAATCAAATCGTTCAATGAACTCATCGATACAAATTTGGCTGAGATATCTTTTACCCTCCATTTTCCCTAAGCTCATTGTGCTTGGCTTATGGCGTTGAACTCAGTGCTTAACAGGAGGCAACCCGTCATTTTTTAAAAACCCGAAACCCTTCCTAACACATCATATGCTGAACTCATATTGCACTTTAAGGTTCATCCACTAGAACAGCCGACTCCACCTCTAATACCCGTACTCGAGCTTGAAATTGTCCGCAATAGTCATCTCGAACCATTCACCCACCCATCACCTGTTCTAATGAATGATCTAAGGTAAACTCAAACCCACCTAATTTACAATGAGGACATTGCAAATCGTAGGCATGGAGGTGTATTAAAGTGCAAAACACCATGAAAATCACTTCACAAGAAAGGGTTTCATAAAAAAAAAATCACATATTCCAAAAATACCAAAAAAATAAAAAATTTCTTGAAAAAGAACAAAAATATGAGAGGAGAGGAAATTTTTGAAGGCATATCAGATTGTGAGAAGAAAATGGGAGGAGATAAAAAGGTCAAAAAGGAGCATAATTTGAAAAGAAAAAGAGGCAGTCATTAGTAAAATATTAAGGAACTGATGTAGTTCTAGACCATATCAAAAGAAAGAAAATGAAAGGCAAAACGTGCTAATAAAATAGAGAAGAGATTAGTAAGAACGCTGATTTTAGGCCTCTTGGGTTGTAATCCTAAGCTTAAAAATTCAAGTACCCACTAAGATCTGGATAATCCTCAAGAGGTTGGGGAAAATGCGATGCTTAAGTATCAGGTCTAAGGCTTAGGGATTATTCGGCCTCGTTAACTGACCTCTAATTTGTAGGATTCGATAACCTAAGCACTCCAATCCACACACAGTCTAGTTCAATGTGTGTAAGTATTAAAATCACGCAAATGTGTTTAACTTGTTCTGAAAAAGTCACCTAGATTAGGAGTGGCTAACCAACACAAGTTGATTTAGATGAGTTCCCAGCGCGGAGAGGCAGGAAATTCCCCTCGAAGATGCATAATAACATATCGTCTCCTTGATGCTTATTTCCTAAGATACCTACATATCTTACCGGGGGCGTGTAAGCACCCTATGCTGGTTCAAATGCCATGGGAAGCATTATCTCGAAATGTCGATTGCCAGGGTCTGGATTTAGCTACAGAATGCCATGGGCGAGATTATCTCAAAATCTCAAAAGCTAGGGTTCTGAGGGTTTCCATGGGCGATGCTATCACGAAGCATCGATTGCTAGGAACCCTGCGAGGATTGATGTAGGGACTAGGAATCCGATACAGATAGTGTTGTAAAGCCAATCCAATGCTAGAAATAAAAAGAAAAGAGAGAGAAAACCCTCCAAAAATAAAGAAAAATTCCTCTATTTCTCTTTGACAAAAACGCACTACAAACTGAACCTAGGCTAAAACATGTTATAAGCACGGGAACTTTAACCGCGAAGTTCAATGAACCATAGGTTAGTCCCTATGGGCCTTAAAAATCTTCGCAGCAGATTGAGGCTAGAGCTGGTCAGGTTCGGATCTTGGTTGGTACTTGAGTACCTCTAGGCCTACCATTGGCATTTTAACCTAATTTACAAAAGGAAGCACACAACAAAGTTTTTAAGCATCAAAAGATTTTATGGTCTAAAATCAAAGTTGATGCCTTAAAATTTTGCTAAGGGACTAGCAAAATCTAGGCATGGGGGTATGATGGGAACACCATCATGAGCCATAACTAGCTCATTTTGATCCAATTAAGTCAATAAATGCTCCTACATAACCGTCAGAGAGTCACAAGTCATTACATAATCATTCTGAAAGAAAAATAAGAAATTAGGGTTAAAACTGCAATTTTACTAGCTTATCATAATTATAGTACAACCACGGGTTTTCTTAGGGGTTAAATGAAGGTCAATTGATCTTAAAAAGATGACAAGTGGGATAAGACAGACAGAAAAGGGTTTGCACATGTTCTGAGAATTAAATGACCTTTGAACCCTAAAAATAGACCCGCTTAATTAACTGAGGTTATGATCAAGATAAAATTCACCTAAAACCTCTAAAATTCATATAAAAATATTCTCCAGGGTTTAGAACTTTCAATTTAACCATCAGAACCCATTTTGACCTAAAATAGAACCATAGACAAACATTTGCCCAAATTTAGATTTTTACATAAAGTACCTAGTCAAACATGGTCAAAATCAAAATCCAACTTTACCATTGGATTCCTTAGGTCAAAATTAGATTTGTATCAAAATTTGGACCCAAGATAAATTTATTTTTACCTAATTTGCAAATTGGTCCTGTCTAATTTCACTTCTGCCCTTAACTTTCAAAATCCTTTGAAACACAGGCCCCTAACTTTGTCGTCGTTCTCACAAAAAGGTTCTTGCTGCCATTAATCCTTTTCCTACTTGCTCTGGTGACCTTAAAATAGAAAAATCTCCCTAATTTCTTGATGAATCCCTTTCAAATTTGGTCAAGAAATTTCCTTCCTTTTGGACTTGATCCTAAGCCCTGAAACTTACCCAATCTCTCATGCGAATGCATGAGAGATTTGGGTATCAAGAAAATTCGAATTCCGATGAGCTTTCCAAGCTTGGGAAGCTTGCTTCCCAAGCTCTAACCGACCTTTGATGACCTATAAAAGACTCCCCAGATCACAACGAACTTCCTAAGCTTGAATTCGGCCAGAGATTCCCTCTAATTCTTCTCCCCTCCTCTGGCCGATTTTCTCTTCAAGCTTTGGCAATTCTCTTTGTCTTCCCTTGTCCTTTGACCACAATACCTGTGGCATATTCTTCATCCTTGTCATCTTTCGCGTCGCGCTACACCCGCCGATGCTCCTACCCACCTTCATCCTCGCCAATCGCCTCCCTCTGAGCATCTTCATCTCCAACGCCGGCTGCACCTTACCTGGTGCCAATCCTGCTCCCCTTCATCCGCCTCCTTTCCTAAACAACTCCTCAACTTCCCCTCTTCATTTTCAGACCCTCACTGCCTCATTACGGCCGCCGACTCGCCTCACCGTCCTCCATCTTCCACCTCGCCGGCGTACCTCCGACAAGCTCGCATGGGCACTACGCTCCATCAACCCAGCCGCCATTCATCCATACACCTCCACCATGTCCCAGAGAGCAAAAGCCCTCTGGTCTTCAAGGCTATTAGCCTCTCCACTGCACCCTCGAACACACGCACTCTCACACACAATCCGCGAGGTCGATAGATTCCCACATCCACTCGCATGCTACGCCACCACAACAGTTGCACTCGCTGTCGTCCGACGATACTCCCTGAACGTTTTGACAGGGCCGAAAGGCCGTATTCCTGATTTTAGGTACAGCCCCTCTCCACCATTGACGCATAGCTCTGAAGTAAGCTTCAAATCTTGTTCTTCACCTGCAACTCCAGGACTCAACTCCAGCGGCTGCGGAATCTACTCAGCTTCATTCCTGACCAGGCAATTGGAGTGTTGACTACTTCCCTTGCACGAATTGAATGGAAATACCCTACTGCTGGCTGCGCGAAGAAGAGGGACGTGTTTAGTCCTGCATCGGAGACTCACGAGCGGTTGCTATCGCATAAATTGAAAAAGTGGTAGAGGCTATTCGCCTCAGAACACGGGGTTAGGTCCCTTTCACCCACGCACACCTAAACCTCATCTGTGACTCTGTCCCCTGCGGATCTGGCCAACCTGTTTACTCGCCTAGATTGACCTGCACTCTTTGCTCACTACCACACGCCGGTGAGCCTGGACTCGGTTGTGTACGATCCGATAACCCGACTATCCCTACAGAGGCCTTGGGAGGGCAAAGCCTAAGAGAGAAAGGGAAAGAGAGCTTACCCACGAGGTAAGGGACAGGTTTTGCTCTCAGGAGAGTCTGGCTGACAGTTAGCCAATTCAAGAAGCCCCTCCCCTATGTGCAGAAGGAAGGAGAAGGCTTAAGAAGCCAAAGCAGAAAAAAGGAGCCACAAAAGAAGAGGAAGAGAAGCAGAAGAAAAGAAGAAAAATAGAAGTTTAAGTCGTCTAATTTCATAATCAAACGACGGTTTGGTTTGATTGCATACATATACATTGAGTTCCTTAGTTGATATTGTAGGAGTATTTGGTTATCTAAATCACCACTTTACTCCCATCTTTTTACACCTTGATCTTGTTATTATTGCAAATTCTTTTATTTTAAATTGGGATCTTGAGCTTTAAATTCTTATATTGCTCCCTGTGTTCGACCTCGAAACTTCTTTTAGTAATAAAATCTATTTGTTTTCAAAGCGATTTCGACTATATTACAACACTTTAATTTAAAAACTCGATTTCACCGCATTAACAGGAAGTATGAAATTCCATGCATGGTCATACGGGTCTTGATCAGACCCATGCATCAAGAGTTGACAGTCTTTTGGGAAAGGATCCAGTCTTCATTCTTGTCCCAATGATACAAAGGGAATGTGAAAGTATGTAACCCATGATGAGATGAATAGTAAATAAGGGATTCAATCCCAAAAGTATGTAACCCGTGATGAGATGAATAGTAAATTAGGGATTCAATCCCAAGGGTTATGTATGCTTTCTAGTGTGAAGGATTCACAGATATTCGTAATACTTAAGGGAGGCGTAGTGCCATAATTCCTATAATCGTATGTGCTAGATTATTGACATGATGAAATCAATAATCATTTTAATATGTTCCTATTTGATTATAACGATTAAATTGATTTAAAGAGTTAAATTTAATTCAATTTAACAATTAAATGCACCAAATTTGATTAGGTACAAAATTCAAAGGTTGAATTGCAATTAATTAATGTTTAGATGCTTAATATAAACACACCATAAAAGTTATGGGGTAATATTGAAAATTTATGTAGGAATTAATCTCAACCCTTTGATGGAGATCCAAAGGGTTCATGATGAGCCCATATTTGTGGGCTATTTATGTATTTTAATGCCTAGACATTAAGCTAATATGTACATTTATATAGCATACATTAATATGTAAACAGGAACAGAAATCTCATGCATTTCACGCATTACATGCATTGATAATATCATTTGGAATTTATTTAGAATATCATGCATTGAAATAGGTTGCATTACATTTAGTGTTTTGGATTTAACAAAGAAGTTAAGGGTTTGCACATAAACAACCCCTTATATCTTTTCTTTATTTTATTTGTTTTTCTCTCCAACGGCTACCAGTATCACATGCAGGAGAGTCGCGTGTGCCCCACAATGCCGTTGTTTCACCTCTCCTTCAGCGAACGTCTACCGGTGTGTCTTCTCCTACTGCATAAAAGAAAGGCAACCACACCATCAGAAGGGGGGCCACCACCATTCCGACCCACCACTACGCAGAGCCTAGAGCTTCTTCATTCCACACCACCAGCCTCCCACTGCGAGCACAAGACCACTCCACAGCGAGCAGGCAGGGTGACAGACCACCGCACCATCAGTGACTTGTGCAATTCACTGCGAGCCTGTGCTTGAAGGCCATGCAACCACCGTCATCAACCACCACCATAAACCACTTTTAGTGATTTGCCCCCGCACAAAACCCATCACCATCTCCTCACTTCAATGCTAGCAGCAGCTGCTGCAACCTTCACCACGCGCCACACCCGCAGCAGGCACCAGCCAACCCGCGTGTCCCTGCGTAGCGCCTCCAGCATGCTACCTACAGCGTGCAGCTCCAGCAGCTGCAGCGCCCTCGTCGACTTGCACAGCGGCCTCCAGTAGCTGCGTGTCCCAGCACAGCGCCTCCAGTGCCTGCATCACACCCAGCACGCCTGTGCGTGACCGCGCACACCCGTGCGGCCACACGCAAGCAACGAGCAACCACCACCTCCGTACCCTCGCCACACAGCTTGAACGCCTCCAGCAACTTCGCTCCGCCCACGTGCTCCTGTGCATGACCACGTGTGCCCGTGCGTGCCCACGCAAGCAGCACCGCACCACTGTCCTCTGCAGCTGCAGCCATCGTCGGAAATTGCCCTTGACGGAGCTTCGTCCGGTCGATTCCGGCCACCTTGCAACCTGCCGCCGCCACCGCCGCGAAGCCCTCGCTTCGACCAACCTAATCCCAGAAGGGCTCCTCCAAAGAACCTCTCTCCCGTGCATGAGGAGGAGAGAGGTAGAAACCTCTGTTTTTGGTTGAATTAATATTTACATTTCATGCCATTGTCGAAAAAAAAGATTTTTGGTTTACAGTTATTTTATTGTGGTGAATTTGTGGCTTTATGCTTATTCTTTTAGAGAATTGTTAACTCTTATCGATTCACCTCTACATGCATTACATTTAATTTTAAATTACATTTTAGTATGCATGCAAGTGAAAAGTACATGGCATACCCTTGCACATGGGTAATTTTCTTATGTGAAAATTACGTCAACAACCCTTAACTTCTCCATAAATTTAAGGTTTACATTCAGAGCTACATAGGCATTGTTTGATTTGACGAACTTTTCAGCAAACTTGATTTCTACCTAATTGTGAGTTTAAATTGGCCATTTCCCCCTGTGGACATGACCTGCTCTCCTATGAGTGGTTTAATTTTAGTTCTAATTATTTTGATTAGTCATTTTTCCACCACTTAGAAATACAACGATAAATATTCTTAATCATTATTTTCGAAAGCGAAAATCGACTCGTCCAATGGTGCCATTGCCAGTGGAAGCAATAGGCTTGTTAAACTCGCATTTAATTATTTATTTGTTCACATTTTAATTAAGGCATATTTAACCTATTTTATCTAATTTGGTGAGAGGTATACATATTACACACGAGTTGTTGCATCAGCTTCAGCAACGCCGTGGTGGACCTTGTTTCCACTACTTGGAGGCGGAACTAAGCTTCGCATCTTGGTGGATCTTACAGCCACCTCCGAGATCATCGCAGGAGCTTGTGGGCCATGACCCACATGCATAGAAACGCACAGAGGACCATCTAGGAGGATCTTCCTTATAGACTTTTGATTCAGCATTTAGAGTAGACTCTTTAGGTTTAGTTTAGTTGTTTGTTTTTTCACCCTTGTATTATGGGGTACATTTTTAGGGGTTTGTTCCCCGATTTTGTTTTAAGCCTGTGTTGGGTAATTTTTGGGAGTTTGTTCCCATTTCTTTAGACTTGTTTTTCTTTTCTTTCTTTTGTGGATTGATTTTATTTTTCTTGATTGTGCACAAGTAGGTTTTTTTAAAAAAAAAAGCAAAACATGAGCTGCCTGCTAGAAGCTGCCTACCCCTAGGATGAACCATTTAGGTCTGCAAGAGCAGCCTCTAGATTTATTTCTCTGCATTGCGTGCATTCTCGCATCATTGATTGCTGGAAGCAAAGTATGCATTCTCTTACTTTGCATCCATATTCTAATCATGCATTGCATTTTGGACTTAATTCCAAGACCATACAAGTTGTCTTGAAACAATTTAACAAGTGGTCACATTTGATTAGCCCATATTTGTGGGCTATTTAAGTACTTAAGTGTCTAGACATTAAGTTAATTTTAACATTTAGATATCATTCATTTGGATGTAAATAAATTAATTCATATTTTTAGCTTAAGTGTATAATTCATGTGTGACATCCATATCTAAATGCATTAGAATTAACCTAGGATTGCATACATTTGATTAGATAATTAATTAGGTGCATTACATACATTGTTTTAATTAACATAGAAGTTAAGGACTTATGTATAAATAATCCTAATTATTTTATTATTTTTTCCCTGTCCTTTTTGAAGGTAACCGCTCCGTCTCCGCCTCCTCCTCCTATGCATTCACTCATCCAGCATTGACTCGATGGTGGCCTTTTGAATTTCAAATCTTTGTAGCTATGGCTACAAAAGAGGAGGAATGGCTGCCGTTCAGGGGAAGGCCTCCACCCCGATTCATCACTGTGCAAAGAGTAAACCACTCTCATCCGCTCCACCACCACTGGCCTCAACCATGGCGGTAAGCCTCCACCACCATGGGTGTGTGGTGTGGCAGGCCGCACCATCATTCGGAGCTTGCTCGCATCACCCAGCAGGACCATGCGCTGTGCCTCCAGAACACCTGCAGCAGCCCTCCACACGCACGACCTCTACGTGCAAGACCAGTGCCCATGCACCCTCGCCATGATCGTTGTAGCACACAGAGCTGCAACCACCACCTCTCCTCCCCGCGCCTTAGCCCTTGCTGCACGCGCCACCGTGCGTGCCTCCCCTCGGTGCGCTTCATCTTCTGCAACAGCCCACCTGTGCATGCTGCACCTCCATCGTAGCAGGTGCGTGCGCCCACCAACAGCTCAGCGCACGACCTTCCCCACCCCTCAGCCCCTGCTACACACTCGTAGTAGCTGCGCTCCGCTTCGAGCCCACACGTGCTTCCCTGCATGCGTCCTCCAACTGCGCTCCTTGCAACACTGCACACCCCTCTCCGCCATGCGCAGCATCCATCCCACGCACATGTGTTCAGCAGCCCCACGCCACACATAGAAGCAGTAGGCCGATGCACAATTGCCGGCCTCCCCGCCTGAGAGCACCCACCTCCGGCCACCTTGTGACTCGCCGTCGCTACCATTGTGAAGCCCTCGCTCCACTTGACCTCCGACGAGTTCCTCCCTTCCGGCCATCCCTTGCTCCATGCGCACGCCCAAGGGAAAGGTTCTCCCCTGTTTTGCTACAGGAAACTTGCAATTAGTTATTACATTTCAATGCCATTGCCAAAGTCTCATTTTTTATTTTAATATGTGATATATTGAGTGAAATTGCGACTTCATACTCATGCTTTCTTATAATTGCTTGGCTTTTGTTATTCACATCTTTTGACATTGGTTTTAAATTAAGTGTACACAATTTCTCTCTAATACATGTGCAATTGAAAATTACAAAGATTGATCACATATTCATTGAATATTTCAGTGAGGAAAAATTGTGCATATAACCTTGCATTCTCGAGTTATTGTGTGTCTTCTTTTCGTTGCATTTCATGTCAGATTTGATTATGGATTTCACACTCGATTGAACGAATACAAGATAAAAATATTCGTGAATTTATTGCATCATTGTCTCCTTGTGAACATGACCCGCTCTTCAGTGAGTGATTTAATTTTTATTTTAATTGTTTTGTTAAGCGATTTTCCACCACTTTAATCCTAAAATGACAAATCATCTTAATCACATTATTCGAAAGCGAAAATCGACTTATCAACGACTTATCAACATTCTCTGAAAAAGGACTAATCAAAGGAGGAACGTATAAAACCCAAGGAGTTGATTTGAGACATTGTGCTGCAGTTCAAAAAAATTCAAACTTTTACGGTGAATGCACACGTGCATGACTACGCACTAAGCACACATTTAGACACTCCTAGGTTTTTGAGCTGCTAGGAAAGAACTCTCCTATCATTGGATACCAAAGTGCTTGAAACTTAAGCTCAAAGGTTTTGTAACTCCAAGGAGGGGGATACCCTGTCATGGATTTTTTAGGGTAGTTAAGAAGCACCACGAAAGCACAACTTCAAAGGAAGGCTCAGGCCTACTTGCATCCCTTGATCTTCTATCCTTGGAGTACTTTACCATTTGAACTTTAGGGCAGAGCACCTAAGTTTCAATTAGGTCTTCATTAAGGCATTTCGTAGGTAGACAATAGGCACATAATTGTTTGGGAAATTTGTATTATCATCTACAACTGGACTTAAATCTCAAAGGCCTTAATTGATTAAAGACATAAAAGTCCTTTGGAATTGTGTTTGTTTGTGTATGCTTGGTAGGCGATCTTTGAGGAGACAACTTGTATTTAATTCAGAACCTGAAAGGATCCTTAGGAGAGCCAATCAAGAGAGAAAAGAGATGGTCGAGGAAGGAGAGAATAGAATTGTGGAAAACCAACAATCTTTGAGAGATTATTTTATCCCTACCAATCAACCTGGCCATACACTGAGAATACCTGGGGGGAATAATCCATATGAAATCAAGAATAGTACCATATCTCTATTGCCCTCATTCTATGGTACTTCTAGGGAGGACCCCTATAGGCATCTAGAGGAATTCACCGAGGTCTATTCCACAATGAGATTGCAGGGTGTTACTGATGATGCCCAAATGCGAACCCTCTTTCCTTTCTCCCTCAAGGATAAGGCGAAGCATTGGTATCACACTCTAGATGGTAGAGTGGAAACTTGGGATGCCTTGAAGGGAGAGTTTTTGAAAAAAATACTTCCCCATGAGCAAGACTAATCACTATAGGAGGGAAATCATAGGTTTTGCTCAACAAGATGGAGAACAATTTCATGATGCATGGGAGCACTTCAAAGATTTATTACGCTTATGTCCCTATCATCAAGTGCCAAGATGGCAGCTTGTAGAAAGGTTCTACACTGGATTAAATGACAAGCACAGGAAAACAGTGGATGGTGCCTGTGCAGGAACCTTTCTCACAAAAACTGAAGATGAGGCTTGGGATCTTTTTGAGACTTTGAGTGAGAATTCTATCCATCTAAATTCTGTCTATTTGGATAGGAAACCTACTCCTATGCAACGAAAGATTGAGGCAAATGAGGCTAGGGATACCTAGAATTTGGCCTTCCAGATTCAATTGTTGAACCAAAACATGGAAAGGCTTATGTCAAACCCTAGCCAATTCACACCAAATGCCTCTGCTTCCCAAGCTTCTGAATGCTCCATTTGCAAAGACAATACACACGCTACTATGGATTTTCATTTGGCCTCTCAATTCCCTGACTTTGTACAGGAGGATCTGAATGTCACCCAAGGGTTCCATCGCAAACCTCGTAATGACCCTTTTTCCAACACCTATAACGAGGGATGGAGGAACCATCCTAATTTTCCGTGGAGGCAAGGGAATGTCTCAAATTCAGGGAATTACAGACCCCAACCCTTTCTGACTCAATAGTATAATCAACCTCCTATACCATCCCAACCATCTAAGACTTTTGAGATGGATGAGATTAAAGCCATGCTGAAGGTAATGCAGGAGAATCAAAGCATGATCATCCAATCTCATGACAAGGCAATCAATGAGATGAAATCACAAATTGGACACCCTGAAGGAAAAGGGATTATCTTTAGGGAGCAAGCCCAGGCGGTGACAATTCTAAGGAGTGGGAAAGAAATTTCCAAACCTGATGCTCCTATAGTCCCACCTTCTGAAAAACCATCCACCCCGACTTTCACCCCCACCGAAGAAGAGCCGCCCAACTCTTCTCCACTTGAAATCACCTCACCAGAAAAGGTTGTCTCTGTTCCCCCACTTACCCGACATGACAACCCTTCCACCCAGAGACCGAGAGTACCCTTTACAGAGCGCTTATCTAACTCTGGGCAGACTTCTGCTGGCTCATCTGGAGCCAAAGATAGGACGGACGAAATCATGGAGACTTTCAAACAAGTGCAAATTAACCTACCCTTGCTTGAAGTTATCAGGCAGATTCCAGCCTATGCCCACTTTCTTAAGGACCCATGCATGAAAAAGCGGCAATCAAGGAAATAGGTCCAATCAAAGGTTGTCCTGCCTGATTCTGTTAGCTTAATTATACAACATGGGATACCCCCGAAACTTAAGGACCTAGGAGCCCCATACATCTCAGTGGTTGTTGGAGACCTACAAATAGATGAGGCTCTACTTGATCTAGGTGTAGGGGTGAACATCCTTCTGAGCTATGTATATGAACAACTTGGAGGAGGCAATCTGAAGCCTTCCCATGTAATCCTCCAAGTTGCAAACCGTTCTTTGAAGACACCACGGGGCCTGCTGGAAGATGTTCTCATGAGAGTGGAGGATTTCTTTTTCCCCGTTGACTTTCTAATACTGGACACTAACCCTACCAACAAACCAACCAAGCCCTCCATCATCTTAGGCCGCCCTTTTCTTGCAACTTCTAATGCTTCAATTAATTGTCACACTGGGGCGTTAAAAATGGGCTTTGGGAACAAGAAAATTTGGCTTTATGTGTTTGATGCTTATAAACAAGCTAAATTTGAGGATTGTTCCCAAGTTGAGGTGGTGATGATTTGATTGAAGAGACAACTTCTGCAATTTTATGTGATGGCCCCCTTCAGCATGTCATGCTAAATGAGCCTTCTCATCTCTTGGAGGAATGTGAAGGGGATGTGCTAGAACTTGAGGAATTGCTTGGAGTTTCTACTAAGTCTCTCTCCCCATCGTACCTGCCTAAGGTAGATCTGCTACCTGAGATGGGGATAGGACCTAAGGCATCTGTACATAGCATTTATACATAGTGCATTCATGCATTTAGTTTAAATATTCTGCATTGCATACATTAGTTTAAAAAAAAAAAATTATTTTACATTATTGAGCTTAACTGGCTGAGCCCTACATTCTTAGGCAGACCAGAACATTAGGTTAGACTATGTTGACTCTAGGTGTCTGACTTTACAAGCTAAGTTAAAGTACTAGCTCTAGACCATTAGGGTCCTTTGTGGAATTAAAAAATACTCAAGTAGGAGTTAAGTTGCAAACCATTCCTCGAGAGGTTGAGGAAGGAGAGCTAGGGATTGAGTCAAAGGCTGGGTAGTATTGGGTGTCTTTTTCTACCTTTTGCTTTACGGGTCCTCGTAACCAAAGCATCCACAATTCACACACACTTGGTCTTGTGTAAATAGTGATCACCCCAATTCCTTTCTTGGAGAAAAACTTTGGTTCTCTTAGTTCTGACTTAGGAGAAGCTTGAAAGCACAAGTTGATTGGAAGAGTTCCTGCCGCAAGAGAGGTGGAGTACATACTCACCTTGAGGATGCAATGATAACATGTCACCCCCTCGGTGCTTGTCTCTTAGGATATCCATCCTACTGGGGGCATGTAAGTGCATTGTGTGGTTCAGGTACCATGGGAGGCCCTATCTCGAAGTGCCGATTGCCATAGGCCTGAATTCGCTTTAGAAATCCATGGGCGATACTATCTCGAAGTATTGATTGCCAGGAGTTCTTGGGGTCGCTATGGGCGGTGCTATCTCGAAGCATCGAAAGCTAGGCACCCTTCGAGGTTTGGTGATGGGGAAAATGAATCCGACACAGACCGTGTAGATAGTTAATCCAAGGTTAGAGTTAGAAGAATCAAACAAACAAAAATATATATATATATAATCCTCTTTCTAGGTTGGCAATCATACCAACCTCAAATAAATTTGACCAATTGCACATGCACGGATGCTTTAATCTCTGGGACCAATAAACCCTAGGGTAGAGTTAGAAATCAGAGAAACTCATGCCTGCAACTCATCCTTAGTCGACCTAGTTTGTAATTTAACAACTACTTGGGAACCTTAGGTATAAAGTTTGAACTTAACATGTTTCTAAGAGAAGAGTGATTGGGTTGGCTAGTCCACTTGAAGAGCCAGTTATTGCTTGAATTTGCTAGGGACTAGCAAAAACTAGGCATGGGGGCATTTGATGAGCCTATATTTGTGGGCTATTTATGTATTTTAATGTCTAGACATTAAGCTAACATGTACATTTATATAGCATTCATTAATATGTAAATAGGAACATAAATCTCATGCATTTCATGCATTACATGCATTGATAGTATCATTTAGAATTTATTTAGAATATCATGCAATGAAATAGGTTGCATTACATCTAGTGTTTTGGATTTAACATAGAAGTTAAGGGTTTGCACATAAATAACCCCTTATTTCTTTTCTTTATTTTATTGGTTTTTCTCTCCAATGGCTGCTGGTATCTCATGCAGGAGAGTTGCGCGTGCCCCACAATGCCATCGTTTCACCTCTCTTTCAGTGAATGTCTGCCAGTGTGTCTTCTCCTACAGCATAAAAGAAAGTCAACCGCACCATCAGAAGGGGGGGCCACCACCATTCCGACCCACCACTGCGCAGAGCCTAGAGCTTCTTCATTCCACACCACCGGCCTCCCACTGCGAGCACAAGACCACTCCACCGCGGGCAGGCGGGGTGACAGACCGCTGCGCCATCAGTGGTTTGTGCAACTCACCGCGAGCCTGTGCCTGAAGGCCACGCAACCACCACCAGAAACCACCTTCAGTGATTTGCCCCCTCGCAAAACCCATCACCATCTCCTTACTTCAATGCCAGCAGCTGCAGCTGCAACCTTCATCGTGTGCCACAAACGTAGCAAGCAGCAAGCACCAGCCTAGCTGCGTGTCCCCGCGCAGGGCCTCCAGTGTGCTGCCTACAGCTGCAGCTCCAGCAGCTGCAGCGCCCTCGCCAACCCGTGCAGCGGCCTCCAACAGCCGCGTGGCCCAGCGTAGTGCCTCCAGCGCTTGAGCCACAGCCCTCGCACCCATGCTGCTGCATGCAAGCAGCGAGCGACCACTACCTCCACACCCTCGCCGCACGACCTGAACACCCCCAGCAGCTTCGCTCTGCCCGCGAGTGCTCGCGAACTCCTATGGGTGACCTCACGCACCCGTGCGTGCCCACGCGAGCAATGCCCCACCACCATCCTCAGTAGCTGCAACCATCGCCGGAAACCGCCCTTCGCTGAAGCTCCGTCCAACCGGCTCCAGCCACCTCGCAACCTGCCGCCACCACCGCCGCGAAGCCCTCGCTTCGGCCAACCTAATCCCAGAAGGGCTCCTCCAACGAACCTCTCTCCCGTGCACGAGGAGAGAGGTAGAAACCTCTGTTTTTGGTTGAATTAGTATTTACATTTCATGCCATTGCCGAAAGAAAAAGATTTTTGGTTTATTGTTATTTTATTATGGTGAATTATGGCTTTATGCTTATTCTTTTAGAGAATTGTTAAGTCTTATCGATTCATCTCTACATGCATTACATTTTCGTATGCATGCAAGTGAATTACATGGCATACTCTTGCACATGGATAATTTTCTTACGTGAAAATTACGTCAACAATCCTTAACTTCTCCATAAATTTAAGGTTTGCATTCAAAGCTACATAGGCATTGTTTGATTTGACGAATTTTTCAGCGAACTTGATTTCTACCTAATTGCAAGTTTAAATTGGCCATTGCCACCCTGTGGACACGACCCACTCTCTTTTGAGTGGTTTAATTTTAATTCTAATTATTTTGATTAGTCATTTTTCCACCACTTAGAAATACAATGATAAATCTTCTTAATCATTATTTTCGAAAGTGAAAATTGACTCATCAATTCACACTTAATTTGGATTAGTTTTGGATCCCAACAAATATCTCCCATGCCAAAAGGGTAATCCTAATTTTATTCCAATCAAAATCAATCAAATTAGTTGATTGATTGCCTTAATTCATAATCAAATTGATTGATTGGATGGCTTAATCACCAAGAAAAGGCAAGTATAAAAGAAGAGTGGCAGCCTAAGGGTTGGCCCTGATTTCGTTTCTTCTTTCTACTGTAACATAAGAGGAAAAAAGAAGAAAGCCTGTTGTTGGAGCAATCTGTCCACCTCCTCCACCTAGCCTCACTACAACGTCGTCGACCAGCTGATTAGCCGGCCAACCAGCTTGTGAAGGAGGCAAAGGGAGTGGTCGCATGTGTTTCACGAGTTAGAAATCGAGGTTACGAGTAACCCATCGTCGTAGTTGCAAAACACGTCGATCAGATAAAATTTATACCGAAACTCGAAAAGTGAGTCCCAGGTCGAACATAGAGAGATGACGTTTACTTTAATTGAAAATTGCATTTCGATTTGTTTCCTTTTGGTATTTTAGGGTTTTGTTATTTTTTGTATTTTTGTAAGAGGAAAACAAGCAAACGAATTACAAGATAGAGATGTGGAACAAATCTGATATATATTACTTTCAATGCAATTACAAGAAACTATGAAAGCATAAAAAGAGAGGGAGGTGAGAGGAAATCTCCCGAATCGGTGTTCGGCTAGACGACGGTGCCTGACGGAAGCTCGAATGAAGGAAGTGAGGAGTGGGATGACGAAGGTGAGATGTAGGAGGACGTCGAGTTGAGGAAAGCTTCAGCGTGGCCTCAGAATGAAGGTGAGAAGATAGAGGTGATCTACTACCGGAATGGAGGTGGGAGGATGGCTCCAAGGCAACCTATGAAGGGGGATGGGAAGTTGGAGGAGTATTTAGTGGGACAGAGGTTCGCTACACTAATAGGCACCTTGGGAGCTTGAGAACAAGCTCTAATGGAGCGTTGGTAGGCTTGCTAGAGCATGGGAGTAGGTAGGAGTAAAGTAGGTAGAGATGGCTTGGGAAGGGAGGGGGTGTAAGTCCTTTTATAGTGGAGGAAAAGAGGCAAAAATAGGTATGGGACCATTAGTGACATCCAGGCCATCGCTGTAGGCAACTCATGCCCGCTCATGCCCATAGTTGGCTTTGCTGGCGCATGAAGAGTTAGCGACAGCTGTAAGCGTCGCTGTAAGTCCAGCTCATGCGTCGTTGTAGGTCCAACTCACGCATAGTTGGCATTGTGCTTCCCCACCTTTGCTGCACGTGCACACCCGCGCTATTGTGAGCGTGCATGCGCTTGGCGGCCTAAGCTGTGCCACGTGGCGTAGTCTGAGCCGTCCTTGTTGTAAGGGTTGCTACAGAGGTCGGATTGAGTCAATTTTCATGTCGTTAGGCTGCGATCGTCGACCTGAATCCAACTGCACAATCGAATTTGTCATTTGAAGCTCCGAATTGTCTCCTAGTCCCTTGGTTGTTGATCTTCCTCGGACTGCATATGGTGCTATGGGACTCCGATCAAGGCAATTTCAGAGGCATTGGACTCCAATCGTCGTCTTGATCATATCCGTATGGTCGGATCGTCAATCTAAGGCTTCAAAATAAATATCCTTCTCTTCTAACCACAAAAAGGATGCAATTAACCTAAATTATATACAACTACTCTAAATGCAGAATGATGCACGCTATGCAATATTTATACCATGAAATGCAAATCTAAGCCTAGGAACATGCATGAATAGGCATTTTACCCTCAATAAATTTGTTTGCATCATACCCCCATTCCTATCTTTTACTAGTCCCTAGAAAAATTAAACTATATGCTATGTATAAAAGCACAATTAGGATTAGATCGCTTAAGCCTAAGTCGTTTAGTAATAATAGAAAATTTCAACTAAGATCCTAAACTATGAAGACTCAACAGTACCCAGGTGTCTGCCAGAATGCAGATCGCCCAAGTTCTCGCCTTATTTGAGAAGGGGAGATACATTTCTTTTATTTTTCTTCTTTTCTAATTTTTTTGTACTTTTGGAGTTTGAGAGTTCTGGGATAACTTCTTACAGCTACCTGACCTACCCAAGACTCGAAAAGGACTCTAAATTCTAAGCATATTTGTGAAAAAGTGATGACTCACAAAACAACCGTTGAGATGGACTTCGGATTTCTACAACCCTAGGTGACCTTGCCTAAAGGTTTATCTTTACGATCGATAGCTTTCTCCCTAATTTTATTTATGGGGTCAACACAAGAGCGAACCCAGTGTATATCTCCCCAATTTATTCTACTTCCCCACTTCTTCACTAAGTGTTTTGGGAATTATTGTGCATTTTTTTTGTGAGCTAGGTTCTGGACAACCGGTCGATGAGATGTTACCACTGACAACTTGCTAGCCATACGTGTGCTCTGAAGTGTGGTTTTATTATTTTCTTTTTTTTTTACTTTCTCCTTTTTCTATTATTTTTCTTTTCTTTTCTTTTTGAGTTTTTCTTTTTTTTTCTTTTTCTTCTAAGTAGGTGACTTCCCTGATTTAAGATTTACCTAAAGGTAGTACAACGAAAATGATATTGTGACTGAGCTCTAGACAACCGGCCGATGAATTGTTAGCACCGACAACTTGCCAGCCATACCACCCAAGTCGGTTCATTAGCTACCCAATTTCCGTAAAAATCACCGGAAAGTGAGTCAATACGAATAGTGTGTAGATGCTTAGCCTTAAAATCCCCCAAATGAGAAGGTAGGTTGATAAGTCGCATACTTATCATCCTAATTTATTAGCCAAATTACAAATGAATTTGAATTGGCAAGGACTCGAGACTAAGTCCACATTCGAGTGGACACCCGGGCTAATTAAGCCCGAAGACCTAAAGAGTCTAAGTGTTTATATCCTCTCGTATCATTTCCTAAAGTTAATAACTTCCAAATGCCTAAGTTCTCTTTTCCTAATTTCTTCCTTTTTTTATCTTTTTTCAAATTTTCAAAAATTTTTTTATTTTATAAGAAACTAGAAGAAATTCTACAAAGTTAACATAATGATTTCAGGAATTGATTATCCACCCCCTCATGCATAAATGATGCAATGTCCACATTGTAAAAATAAAAACATGAAAAGGGTGGAGTCAACAGAATATCACTTGTGTGTCAAGAAAATCTGGTCAGCTCCGCAGAGAGAAGAGTGTATACACACGTGCAAAGTTTAATGCCTTCAGCTAGGCATAACATACATACAAAGAAGAAATTGAGAATTCACAAGTGCGGGTCAAAATCAAAATATTGATCCTGAAACCCGCCAGTAGAAGATGTCCACAGACGTGGACCAGATTATGGTGCAGACCCATGCCCCAGGGTTGAGTGGTTCTCAGGTTCTGGATGAAAATCACCCAAAATGGAAACTTTTAAGCTTGCGGGGTCGAGCCTGTGATTTTGGGGTGTGCAGCCCAAGACCAAAATGATGAACAATAGGTAGATCTGGTTCACTAGTTTCAGATGTCCACTTAACATTCAACTCAGAAAAATAATCAGTTATTTTAGGCTTGGGTTGCACGTGAAAGATATCATAAGGGTCTGTAAAGAAAGGTGATTTCAGGTCAATAGGTACCCTTATATCCAAAGTCATAGTTCCCTCAGAATTAGCCTCCCAGATTTTTATTGCCAAATTCTTATCCTCTAAAATCAAGTTCTCAAGCTCCAGGACCTCCAAATCGTTGTATACCCCATCTAAAGTGCTCAAGTTAAACAATTGCGGCTGAATCAGGATTGACTTGGGTGTAATGATCTCAGAAGTTAGCTCTTTCGGGTGCAGATGAGGAATGGAGTCACTGATTGAATTATCAAGATTGAAATCCTCCAAGTTAACCCTAATCGAATCCAAATCTTCAATGAACGGGCTATCAAATGGTTCATTAGATTCCTCATGCCCATTTATCTCACTAAAATCATTTTCCTTATGTTCAAGTGAGACTTCACCTAAAGATTCTTCACCCTCAAAGTCAAAGAATTAATGATCCTCATTTATATATGTCTCACAATCATAAATCATTTCATGATCCAAGGAGATATAATTTTCTTCGTTTCCTTACTTGGGGATCTCAGGTGAATCAATTGGTTCATCCTCAAATGGTTGCTCTAGCCCAACCTGATCATCCCCGATCTCAGAAAATGTATCCCCCCCGACAGGCGCCTGAGCGGGTTCAGACATTGGCTCTCCTGAAGGGGGTTCATCTCGAGAGTCATCCCAAGATTTGACTAAGGCAACCACAAATTTCATCCTCAACCTCGATAATTTCCCAAGAAGAAGCTCACCCAAGTCCCTATCCCTAACACTTTGGAGCAAATCCAATAGAGAACTATTAAGTTCATTAATCATTTTGATCATATGCTCCAGTGCTTCAGTGCATGGTGTTGGCTGAGCTTCTAACGATTGTATAGTATTTTGCAAATTTGCCAACACCCTATCCTGGATCTGCTTCACCTGAATTGACTGGTTCAATTCAGGTTTAGGTGGTTTGGGGTTAAATCTAGGGGAGTTAAGATGTTGAGGTTCTTGGGTTCCTCCCTGATAGTAGGTCATCTTGGGTTGTTCAAAGAATGGTGATGAACTATTTTCAATGGAATACTGGGGAGGGTAGGTATTATAATCATTATATCCTTCCTGATTGTAGGTCGGGTTGGTTTGGTGATCAAAGGATGAAGATCTATAATCATTGTAGCTCTGGGAAGGACAATAATCATAGTCTTGTTGTCCAGGGTTAGGCCCTAGACATTGAGGTCCGGATTTGTATCCCCAATCAAAGTCATCCTGGCTAGTGGATGGGTAATTACAAGTCAAGTCGGAATAGTAATCATCTTGGGGATAAGTGGTGGTAGGAAGATACGATGGGAAATGCATGTAAGAAGTGGAAGGATACATTGTGGAATAAGGAGGGAAATCAGAAGAGAAAGGAGCCCTGCAATACAAAAATACAAGCCTGTCCTTAGGTTGGGTAGCCTAAAGGTCTACAGACTCTCAGAATCCATCCTAAGATTATGGACGATTTACTCTACTTATGTCCAGGCAATCCAACTAGTTAGAAGGAGGGACTGGGGAGAAGGTTCTTCCTTTGGCTTACGCCTCCGGTTCCTAATGTACCCCCCAGCTGCAATCGTTTGACACTACTCCCCTAGCTAGACATCAGATTGACTAGTATAAGTAGGTTAATCATGAACAATCTCAATCTAGATTCTGACGAGTGAACCAGTCCTTAGGGCCAACGTCTAATCAATTTTAGTTAGGCTTGGGACAATGGTGCTTCAGGAATGTGATAGGCCCTTTAGATGGGTTGTGCCCTTAATGATCAATTAAAATGTGTGTGTGTGCACAACCAAGGTTTACAAACAAGGTTATTTGATGATGTGTCATTTAGGGTTCAACCTTGTTTAGTAGCTTTTAGGGTTTAATCTTTAGGTATATTCAATCAAGGTCTAGTAGAACACTCCAAGTTTTGAAAGCACTGTTGTAGACATATTCTTTTAAAAATCAGAAATAAAATGTGGAGTGCCTAGTTCAATCCTAAAAATCAACCCTAAGTGGCAAGCTACTTGATGAATCACTTTTGTCTTAAGTGGTGCAGCCCAAACAGTTCAATCAATTGGCCTATTACACCACTTAGTTAAGGCATATAGAAATGTTTGACTTATTCAGATTTCTACTCACTTATTCGTGTGCTGAATTAAGTGTACCAAGTCCATAGGTCAAATCTCGGTTAAGTGGTAGAATCGATGTGATTGTACGCCTTAAGGTGAGAAGTTGTAGGTGTTAAGTGTGTAGCTTTCAGAATATCCCACAATTAGATAACACTTTTTTTTTTTTTTATTTATGTCGATGGCGAGGTGAGTGGAGGTGGCAAACAAACAACTAAATCTATCCTAGGTTTATAAAAAGCACCTAAGTTGATTTGGGTTTGAGTTATTAGGTTATGGAATGAAAACTAAGGTGGGGGAAGTGTGGGGGACACTTATAAAATGCTCTACTAGTAGTTTACTCCGGTCTACCGCACTTGGATCTCCATGCTAGGGTACTTGAAAGACAATAGATCAGAGATAAGTGAGGTTAGTGTTATGTAAATGCAAAGAAGCGTAGAAAACAATAAAGTAAATTCTGTTGCCTCCCCGGCAACAGTGCCAAAATGGTCGCACGTATTTCACAAGTTAGAAATCGGGGTTACGAGTAACCCATCATCATAGTTGCAAAACACGTCAATCAGATAAAATTTATACTGAAACTCAAAAAGTGAGTCCCAGGTCGAACACAGGGAGACGACGTTTACTTTAATTGAAAACCACACTTCGATTTGTTTCTTTTTGGTATTTTAGGGTTTTGCTAGAAAAAAACAAGCAAATGAATCACAAGATAGAAATGTGGAACAAATTTGATATATATTACTTCCAATGTCAATTACAGGAAACTATGAAAGTATAAAAAGAGAGGGAGGTGAGAAAAAATCTCCCGAATCAGCTGTTCGGTGAGACGACGCCTGATGGAAGCTCGAACGACGGAGGTGAGATGCAGGCGGATGTCAGGTTGAGGAAAACTTCGGCGTGGCTTCGGAATGGAGGTGAGAAGACGGAGGTGATCTGCTACCGAAATAGAGGTGGGAGGATGACTCCAAAGTGACCTATGAAGGGGGATGGGAAGTTGGAGGAGTATTTGGTGGGGCAGAGGTTCGCTACACTAATAGGCACCTTGGGAGCTTGAGAATAAGCTCTAATGGAGCGTTGGTAGGCTTGCTAGAGCTTAGGAGTAGGTGGGTGTAGAGTAAGTAGAGATGGCTTGGAAGGAAGGGCGTGTAGGTCCTTTTATAGTGGAGGAAAAGAGGTAAAAATAGGTATGGAACCATTAATGACATCCAGGCTGTCGCTGGAAGCATCGCTGTAGGCAGCTCATGCCCGCTCATGCCCAAAGCTGGCTTTGCTGGCACACGAAGAATTAGTGACGGCTGTAAGCGTCACTATAAGTCCAGCTCATGCATCACTGTAGGTCCAGCTCATGCATAGTTGACACTGCACTTCCTCACCTTTTCCACACGCGTGCGGTGGCGCGTGTGCGCGCTGGCAGCCTAGGCTACACCACGTGGCGTAGTCTGGGTCGTCCATCTTCTTATTGTAGAGGCTGCTACAGAGGTCGGATTGAGTCAATTTTCGTGCTGTTAAGCTACGATCGTCAACCCGAATCCATCCACTCGGTCGGATTTGTCATTTGAATCTCCAAATTATGTCTCCTAGTCCCTTGGCCGTTGATCTTTTACGAACTGCATGTGGTGCTACGGGACTCCGATCGAGGTAATTTTAGAGGCGTTGGACTCCGATCATCATCTTGATCAGATCCATACGTTTGGATCATCAATCCGAGGCTTCAAAATAAATATTCTTCTCTCCTAACCACAAAAAGGATGCAATTAACCTAAATTATAGACAACTACTCTAAATGCAAAAGGATGCATGCTATGCAATATTTATAACATGAAATGCAAATCTAAGCCTAGGAACATACATGAATAGGCATTTTACCCTCAATAAATGTGTTTACATCAGGGAGCTTCTCTCCTAGAGGCTGCAAGCCCCCTTTATCTTGTAACCCCATGTCGTAAGCACTGATCAACTTGAAAGGTTGGTCGATCAGTTGCTACTAGCAAAGAATATTTTATCCTCTTGGCCTCCCCTCTTTGTGGTTTTCAAGGCGAGGGTTGCCTCCCCGGCCATGAATGAGTTTGTGGGATGTGAAGAGTTCACCAGTTGCACTCTAAAGTCAATTATCCTCGATGCGAAGGGCCTCATCTACTTGCTAATACGAAAGGAGCCTCTGAGGTAGGACTATTTTGTGAAGGCACAACACATGGAGTGCTATGCTACAACACCTACAGGCATACCTCTAACTCATGGGAATCCTAAAATGTAGAGTGCTAGTTCTCTCCATGTGGTTCTAGTTACGTAGGTTTTTCTTTCGATTTCGTTATTCGAGTTTTTACAGGTATCGACTCGAGTTTTAATTTGATAAAACTTTTTGAAACCAAGGTTTTCATGCTTCAACGATGCAATGGGAAATGAGGATTGTACTATTCGATTTCCAAGCCCTCGATTGTCAAGCAGAGTTCCCACTGGGTCCCAAATTTCCAAATAGTGGTATTAGAGCCTAGGTCAATCCTAATTTTGCAAAAATCATGGATTTTAGGTTTTGCATTCACACCATTGTTTTATGAGCAAGCTGGTCAATAATCAATTGAGTAGTTTCATTGTAGCAAGTCATCTAATTAGAGAATTAGACAACGAGCTAGCACTACTATAGGTAATTGACTAGTTGCAAGACCGAATGATTGCCTACAAAGGAAATTGATAATTGGAAATTCACGAAGAAAAATAGTGATTTGGGTTTCGGTGAAACTCGTGTCATGGTATGTGCGAAAATCCACCTGTAAGATAATATTTATAACTGAAACTCAGCTGAGTCCAAAGTCGAACATGGGGAGGCGAACATTTGATTTTCTAGAGAAGTCTGTGTTTGCATTTATTTGTTTTTTGTATTTTTGGCTTTTGTATTTTTTTTGCATTTTATATAACAGGAAATTTGGTCGAACAATTATCTAATCTACTCTACTTGAAGATACAAAGAAAGAGAAAGAGAGAGACAAAGGAAGGCAGAGAGAGAGAGAACAAATATTTTTATAAAATCAGGTCAAAGTTTATTACAACTAAGTGCATAATTAAAACTATGCTAGAAAGTAGTAAAAGAGAAGATAGAGAAGAAATCATCCTCGACGGTTGCTTGGAGGACGCCACATTGACGGAGCACCCAAAAGAGGGTGGTAAGAAGTTGTAGGAGGAAGGACAAAGTCGAGAGAATTGGGGATAAGGCAGGGCAACATCACAATGGGATCTACTTCTTGAAGGGAGGTGAGAAGACAGCCATGGGTGCTCCATGAATGGGGATGAGAGAGAGGGAATAAAATTATTTTCTAAACTTTGATGGAGCATCCCGAGCTTGGGACAAGCATGTAGATCCTTGGAGAGGGTGTGGAGACAGTAGGAAGAGATGAGGAACAAAGGAGGAGGCCATAGTGGGTATTTATAGGTGTGAGGAGGCATATCAAATAATTTTCTCTTGCAAGGGAGTTATGGCACGTGCACAAGGCACGAGCTATACACACCGCCTGCACACCAATGTGCGTATGCACAGGTGCCCGCTGGAGTTCATTGGAGTGATCCACGGCCGTTGATCATCAATTGGAGAGCCCAAATCTCGCATGATCGCACCTCCGATCTCCTCGCCATGTTAGATCGCACGTGCTTTTCGCTTATGCTCATTCAAGCCTCCATGTGTAGCGACGTGAGCTGCTAATCGCAATCATCGAGTGCTCACATCAGGTGCCCCACTACATGGCCTACTCCATCACCACTAGATCTTTCATCGTGTGGTCCAATTTTACCCACACCCGCATAAGGAAGGGGGACATTAGGATTCAAACCTACACTCCCTTGTTTAGAGGGTCAGATTCTGATAAGATGTGGCTCATCATAGCTAAAATGCCAAAGTTAATCTAGAAACAATGTTAAACACTATCTTATTAATATGATAAATGGGTTAAGTGTGGGAATTAATGAAAATGACCTAAAACACTAAATTTATGCTAAAGATGCATAATTAGGTCACTTTTGAGAGATTCTATATTTAAATATGTAAATGGATGATTTGAATGCTAATTAAACACAATTTAAGCTTGAAAGTACAAATCAACTGTGCAATTATGTTTTAATATGTTCAAATTAGCTACCATGAAAACTTCATTGGGCTTTTACTTTGTTTGGACCTTGAAATCACTACATTACACTTAGGTCCTCATGCATTCACATTTTATTCACTTAAAGCTAGCTAAGGACCTATTTGAAAGGTGCTGAGGACTGTCTGCATTAGTTTCTTTCACTAATGGGTTTCCTTGCAATTTTTATATCAGTTCAACCACTTGGGCCTCAGTGCAAAAGCACCAAAAGACCTGATGCCAACACTTGCGTACTATTCATATCGATAAATAGGGGCACCAGAGTCATTCATCCTTGATCCATTGATCCAACGATCAATCCTCCACCATCTTCCCATTAGTGGGGCAAACACCTTCTCACCTATCTTTAGATCTAATCCAATGGTGGCTTTTCATCTAAACCCTTTCCTGTGCTCTTCATCCTCTCCATCCATCTGTTGATGCCTTATTCTCAAAACCACTTATTCGATCAACCGATCTCCCTCACAGCTATATAAACACCTCCACACTCGGCCAACAACCCTTACTACTCCCTCCCCTCTGAGTTGGTCCATTCTTCTACTCCTTTAGCTCTAATTTCCCCTTCGACAACTGTGGTGACAGCACAAGTTTCCTTCTTCATTCACTTGTCATCGGCCAACGGCTAGTGGATCTAGGACACCACCTTCTTCCGCTGGAGGGTTTTCCTTTTTCTTCGCCATTGGCCAATGGCCGGTGGCTCTTAGACATCCCCTTCTTTTGTTAGAGTATATTTATAGCTTTCATAGATAGATTTAAATGCTTTCTAGCTTAGTACTACTTTCTAGCTTAGTTTAGGTAGTTTAGATTAGAATTGCATGGTTTGATTGCATATCTTAGGAGTAGATTAGTTTTGATTAGTGGTGCCCTCGATCAGTCTTGATCAGAGAGGCAAATTCACACCCATCAATTGGATCTTACAACTTTCTCTTCATCTCCCTATCATGTTCATCTTCTTCCCTTGTTGATTTAATCCACAATTCACTTCATCCATCACGGCAGCCAATGGATTTGAAGCTTCATAGCTTTTAGATCAATTACCGTGCCAAGATCAAATGAAGGTACTCTCATACACTCCAGCTTTCTACAAGGACCCTCCCTTTGTTTTGAACTAATTGAATTTAATCAATATTAGTGGATTTGGTTTTCATGTCTAATCGGAGTGTTTGAGATTCAGTTCAATTTTAATCCAATTTAATTGTGAGATTTGAGTGTTAGAAGTGTAATTAGATCACTTGGGATTGATTTGATCTCATTTAATTGGAATTGTATTTCTTGGATTTAATATGCCCAATTTCTATCTTAGATATTGATTTTTGTCCTTTAATGGGTAGGTAAGCCTCTGAAAATCTGATGCATGGATTTGAAGCTATTACAATGAACTAAATGATTCTAGAGCATCGTATAGGTTACCTACACAATAATCAATGGTGTGCAGGTGTCCTAGATAACCAGATCATTGCAATAAGCCAAGATCAAGCGCCCACCTAGGCAACAGTTACATTCAATCTTAATGTGTTTTATTCTACATTTCATAGATTCAATGAAGTTTGAGAGGATTTAGTGAAGGTTTGGAAATGTTTTTTCTAGGATTTTAATGCCTGATTTGGTTTCATATGTTCATGCTGTCTATAACGTAAGATGAGGATTAGATTAGGGTTTGTAAGGATCTTTAGGTTTTGATGGGATTTAGTCTAAGTTTCAGGCCTTTTATAAATGATTTGAGACATGTTGGAATGATATTTGCATGGTTTGAATTTGGTCTGGGATTTGTGGCTCCAACACTCAAATTCTGGGTTGATTCTAAAATTTTGGACATGAATATGAGTTTGAATGTTTTGATCACGATTCCTAGGCCTGGAACAAGACCTAAGAAGTATTTTTGATGACCCAGTAATGAGTTTGTGTGTTCTTTTAAATTTTATGAACTTTGAACATTGATCTAAGTATCGTTGTCAGCAAAAGAGTAGCTGAATTCTGAATGGATTTTGAAATGCATTTTAATCAGGGATTCTGACTGGTTTTTGAGTAACCTTAAGGGGTTTTTTATGGAACAAATCTTATATATATGTGTAGTATGGTTGTAAAAGTTTAGAGATGCATAGGTTGTATCTAACTTGATCTAAATCAGTCATAGGCAGTAGTTGCAGATTCATCACCTGATAATTCTTGAGTGATGAAGCTAAGAGTCTTAATTAGATTTTGATCTTGTATGTGATTATGTCAGATAGTTCAATGTGAGAACTTGAGATAAGAAGCATGTATGTACCATCAATGCTCTAGTTTGAATGAAAACTGCATGTGATTCTAACTTTTAAACTCTTTGTCAGCAAATGTAATGTGTTAACTATTTAATTATGAGATTTAATGCAAACTGACTAGCAAATCATGTTTTTATACTTGATTATGATCTGAACAAATATCTGGAAATGATTTTAAGCTCATTTCTATTTTTCTAGAACTTTTGAATGACATTCACAGGCTTCAGTTCTTTGTAAAACCTTCATTTAAGCCTAGTTTTTCCCAATTTGTAAATACATGAAAAATACAAAAATAAATGTAAATAAATAAAATAAATGTTTCTTGAGTTAGATTAAGTTTAATTTTAGGTGTGTGTCATGTTAGGTTAGGTTTCAAATCCTATAAATAATAGAACATACCAGTAAAAGCTTAGGTGTTCTCTAGTTTAGAAATAAAAGAACTAAAAACAAAACACCAAAAAGAGTCATTCTCTCTTCTTCTCACCTCTCTCTCCTCTTCCCCTATCTCCATTAAATAGAAAAATAAAATAAAAATATGAAAAAGTTCAAAATTCCATAAAAATACCTATGTATATAGTATTTATACTTGTATATAGACTTAAATTAATCGTATATAATAATCTAAATGTATATAAAGTATAAAAATAACTTATATATCTATTCTATTTACTTAAGTAATTATGTTAAGTTATATAGTATGTCTTATAATTATATAATTATGTATTTATTTATTTAAATTATATGTACATAATCCAGGTATATTTGTAAATAACTGTGTATATATTTATAATTATTTTTGAAGCAAATAATTATAAATATATACACAGTTATTTACAAATATACATGGATTATGTACATATAATTTAAATATATAAATACATATATTTATAATTATAATTATAACTGTATATATAACATAAGGTAATTATACTATACAGCAATGTATCCCTATATTTATTTATTTACATATATATATATTGTATATAATTATGTTTATAAGTTAAATTAGGTATATAAGTTAAAATAACTTAAATTAGTAATTTACTAAACGATTGAAATAAATTGTGTTGTGTAATTGTATATTGTAATTTAAAATAATTTCAGTATATTTGTAACTTATTTATATAGTAGAATAGTATTTATACTGTATATATATGTATATGTATGAACATCATGTATTTAAATGTATATAATCGAAATAAATGAATAAAAATACTTTAAAAATCTATAATAATAAATTAATATTTTATATTAACTAATTTATAAGTCAATTGTACAATTAATTCATTAATTTATACTTTAATTAACGAATTAAACTTAAAATCAATGTCTATTTTTCACTAAATTTAAGGAATTTTTAAATATAATTATATATTTAATTAAGTTAAAATAACTATACTAATAAGTAGCCCTATGTATAGGTTAGACGTACATATAATGTAATCATTGGTGCCCGGTGATAGCACCACATTGGTACTTTACAACCTCCCGCACCCATATAAATTGCCCAATGCCCATGACCCTCCCGATCGTCAACGTTGGGCGCACATATGAGCATTGGGTGTGGGTGTGTGTTAGCATATGGTGGGCTTGAGAACTTGTAGGTCTAAATGGGTCGTGAGCGGTGTGGTCTGTAGGCTTGAATGGGCCTGAAATTATGCAAAAATATACCTAATAAACTCTAGGTCCGCGTTTAGTAGTGATTGATCCAACCCCTAGTGGACTATTGATCCTGCGAAGCGTTAGACCTGCAAATCCCAAATTTTTGGTTAAGTATAGGTTAATTTGGATTAAGTTAAGTTTAAGTGTTAGTTGTGTATGTGTATTAATTAAGTGTTGTGTCTATAGTGTTAGCTATGTTGAGTACGTGTATTGGGCTATGTTAGTGTTGTGTACATAATAAACATACATAGTTATTATATATACATATATATATAGTATGGTATGGAGTATATACATATTGTTTTGCCTTATTTTATATATGTGTTTTTAAGGCTTTAGTGACGTTTATAGACATCAGTGTAGATAGTTATATATGTTAGTATAGCATTTAGTATATGTTAGTGTATATATATTCCTTTTGTGCCTATATTAAGGCATTACTTAGATAGTATTGTACATAACCAACCTAGACTGGTTTAGATTATTTTTTAATGCCTTTCTACCAGTTTATATGTTTGAGGCATTATCACTAACATTAATTCATTCATTGTTGTATATAATTGACTTAGATAGTTCATTCTTTGATTCTTACATTCATTTGTAAATAAACTTAACATTTTTGGAATAAAAGATGATTTTTGGATAATAGAGAGTAATGTATATCAATAACTGTCTCCCAGTGAATGATCTAGAATAAAACCAATAAAAATTATATATAAATAAAATAACATCCGTTTGGATTGCGACACTGTACTACAATGCAGCATTCTTTGATTCTTACATTCATTTGTAAATAAAATTAACATTTTTCGAATAAAAGATGATTTTTGGATAGTAGAGACTGATGTATGTCAATAATTGTCTCCTAGTAAATGACATATAATAAAACTAGTAAAAATTGTATCTAAATAAAATGACATCCATTTAAATTGCGACACTATACTACAACGCGATTAATTCACCATAATTAACAAGCAATCTAGAAGGTACATCATTTTTTGGCGTCATTGGTAGGAAGGCAACTTTCTATATCCAAAAAGTTATTTTTTGTTCTTTATTTTGTATATATCCTTGATTTGTTTATAAATATTCATTCTTTTATTTATATTCTTTCTTGTATATAAATTCTTTTATTCATTATATTCTTTGATTTGTTTGTATATAATTTTCTTACTAATCATTTGTTGTTTTTGTAGCACTTGAGTAGGAGTGTCATCTTCCTGGAGGAGTGCTTCCCAGAGGAGGCACTGTGGATTCTGACTCGACTTCCTGGCAAAGTTTTTCCCGATGGAGCTATTATTTACTATCTTCTAGAGTAGCAAAGCTATTAGGTTAGGCTTAGGTATATATATAGGATATATTGTTAGCCATAAGTTGTGAGAGCTTGTTCTCACACATTTTTGTGATAATTAGGACTGTGGACTTTTGATTTCTCTACTCTCTATCTCTCATCGATTCAGTTTTCCGATTCGCTTTTCTTTTTGATTTGTTTTTGTTCATTGCATTACAAAAATAGAAAAAAATTAGAAAATGAAAATATCAAAAAGATCTCGTTTCTTATCTAGCAACAGCATATCCTTAGGCATTCCATACTTAGGTTTGCATTCTTCCTACTATATTTATTTTCTGTCAAATTGCATTACTTGTAGAGTGCTAGAGTCAGGTACACTTTCTATCCCTCCTTTGCTCTTACCATCCTTGCATTTGACATTAAAGTAATTAAGTCCATCTCTTCTTTTGTAAAAGATTAAAAAATGAGACCATTTACCTGCAAAACACTCTTAAGAACTCAAAATCTAAATCCAAAAGGAGATATCATAATTTGATTGGTACCTTCTATACTATTTTCACCTCTATCTGTTGCTTGCTTATCATGTACACACTACACGATCACATAAGGTACACACGGATTCTATCTCTTCTATCTGTGCACCCACAGGAGTCTGGATTTGCACACCAGTCTTATCCAAATTCTAGGTGGATTATAGAGGGCTGCACTCACTAGGTTCCTTAGGACGCATACAATTGTATTGAAAAATCTGTTCGCGCAATCTATTTGTCGTAGTAGACCTTAGGCAAAAATCTGTGATTTCTTAGTTGTTTGATTGATTGGGCAAGTAAGATTGATTGAGATTGATTGGGATTTCTGGATTTTTTATTGATATTGAGATTGCTATCCTTGAGTTTGTGACTACTTCGTAAAGTCTTTTCAAAAACCTAACTCATGGATGGTAGATCTGAAAACCCATCACTCGTACCTCCCTTAGGTGCTGATGCCCAAGCCACTACTTTCACTATGCTTTCCACTTCCAATCCTTTACCTCCCGAGCCTCAAACACCTATCCACCACTCCATTCATCCTGAGGATGATAATGATTCTGCACAATTCATTGATTTTGAAGATCATCCTCATCACTTCGCACATCATCCACCACTTCCACCTCTGCAACACTTTCCACCTCCTCTATACCCTAATTTTTCTAACCAACCTCAACCGAAGGAAGGTCCAACAACTTGATACACTTGTATAATACACAATTGCAAATGAATACCCTTATACAATAGGTGCAATAGCTTACTCAAGCTGTTAATCTACTTGCAAACCCCCAACCCTAGGCTTGTAGACCTCAACTACAAGATTACTATAATCACGCAGTTGCATCCATTCTGCCTGCAATTTGATTTCTTGCTAAGGGTCGTGCTGCTGAACTGAAGTTGAATGTCATAGCTCTTATTCATCACTTCCATGGTCATGCTTTTGAGCACTCTTTTCAACATTTAGAGGAGCTGAAAAATCTTGCTTAGACCCTGGGTACATAGGGTCATGATTATCACACTCTTTTAATGAAAATAGTCTCCTTCTCTTTGAAGGATAAGGTAGCCTTTTAGTACCAAACCTTATCATAGACTACACCTATAGAAAACCGACCTTCTTTGGAACATTAGTTCCAAAAGAAGTACTTCCCCATAGGCCGCACCAATGCCTTGAGGCATGCCATCACAACATTTACACATAATTCAGGAGAATAGAGGCATGAGGCTTGGGAGAGATTCCATGAGCTAATAAGAAAATGTACCCACCATGGTGTTTGATCAACGGGTTTTGGCAAAGAAAAATCAGGGTTTCAAGAACCCATCGTCATAGATCGCAAAACGCGTTTTCAAATACAATTTATAACCGAAACTCCAAGGGAGTCCCGGGTCGAACACAGGGAGGCGACGTTTACTTTCGTTGAAATCCTCAATTCATTTTGTTTCTTTATAAGGCTTTAGGGTTTTGTGATTTTTTCTTTTATTTTGCAATAAAGAAGCAGGCAAGATAATGTCACAAAATGAGATGGAAACAAATTTGATATATCATGCAACTGTTTATTACAACAATATAAGAAATACAAAAGTGATAGGGATGAGAAGAAATCTCCCAAATTGGCTGTTTGGTGAGTCGATGGCGCTTGGTAGCAGCTTGGATGAAGGAGGTGAGGTGCTAGACGATGGAGGTGAGATGCAAGAGGATGTTGGGTAGAGGAATGCTTCACCAAGGCTTTGGAATGGGGATAAGGAGATGGAGGCGATCTTCTACAGTATTGGAGGTGGGAGGATGGCTCCAAGGCTTCTTATGAAGGTGGTGGGATGGAGGACGAATATTTGGTGGGACATAGGAGCATTGCACTAGTAAGAGGCCTTTGGAGCTTGGGAATAAGCTCTAATGGAGCTTTGGTAGGCTACTAGAGCTTAGGAGTAGGTAGGAGTAGAGTAGGTAGAGATGGTTTGGAAGGGGAGGGGTCATGGGGTTCATAGAGTGGAGGAATGGAGGTCTTTTGCACGCATGAGTCTTTAGCGAAATTTAAAACATGGCTAAAGATCCGCCAAGGGTGTTGCTAAAGCATTCATGCGCTTAACTACCGTAAGGAGGCACGGTTGCAGCTGGTGTGGCTCGAGGAGATCAATAACCATTGGATAACGTGCTGATGGATGAGATCGCACGGAGCTCGTGCACACTCGAGGATTCAAACGTGCATGCATCGCTGTCAACCGTTGGTGAACCATCGCATGGCTGGGGGCACCCGCATCGGGCCCTCGCAATAGTTCAAATTGTGCGCTCGTTGGTTGAGGAAGCATCTCCACCATTCAATCTTGATCGTGTGGCTGAGGAGCGCGTGTGGATCGCACCTCTCATGAGATTTGAATCGCACGCATCGCGCGATCGTGAAGATCGAACGATGGATGATACGCCAGGTTGACTTAAGTGAACACTCCAGATGGTGCGTGTTTGCCTGGGCATGCGTCTGCATGTCTTCAAGTAGCGTTCCCTCGCACATGTGCAACACTGACTGCTCGATCAAGATCGAGTGATCCAATTTTTTTGGGCACTGAAGAAGGTGCAGCCAATCGCCGCTCGATCTTGCATCCCCTCTTTGCAAAATGGGTGCGTTGCCACTGTGGTGAGGGCACTAGTTGGTCACGCGGATACTTTGGCTTGCTGTGGCCTCGACCATTGGATGAGAATCCAATGGTCGTGATTAGATCTTCCTTGAGGTGCTTTTGGAGGAGGTTGGGTGATGTTTGGGCGATTCTCAGCCATTGGATTGAGATCCAATGGCAAGAATCTTCTCCTTGAGGCGATGCTAGGGGCTGCATCTCATGTAGGGCGGCCTGGATGGCACCACATGGTGCCATCTGGGCTATCCATCTCCTTCTCATAGTGGATGCTATGGAGCTCTAATTAGGGTGATTTTCGCGTTGATGAACTACGATCGTCACTCCGGATCCATTCGTACGATTAGATTCTTCATCCAAAGCCCATAAAGATGTTGCACTACCTCCTAGCCAAATAAAATGTTGGAATTAATATACAGAATATACAAACTATCCTAAATGTAATGCAATGAATGTTATGCAATATTTATACTATGATATGCAATGCTAGACCTAGAAACTATCAATAAATAAGCATTTTATCATGAATTCATGTGTGTTTATCAGTGTCCCATGCTGGCAACAGGTCTTGATCTTTTACCATGGGCTCCATGATGACACACGGAATTTTGTATATGTCGCTTGTCAAGGCAATTTCTTGTGTTGGGATGAGGACTCTGCCTTCAAGTTCTTCAAAGGTATGGTCGAAAAATCCATTAATAACACTTCAATGAGCATTTTTAATAGAAAATCCTTGCATTCCCATTCACACACAGGATGTTGGCGAGAATCATCATTTTAAAGTATAGCATCGCAGTATAGTGACAAAAATTGCAACATTAAAATTTATAAACTTGGAAAATGTAATTGAGCTTGAGGTCATTCACAAGGAGAAAATGTGGAATTCACGCATTAATCAAAATATAAATCAATGAGCACAATGATAAAGATATGCAATGAATAAAATCTCATCAAACAAAATATTACAATAGTATCTCGAAAACAATGGGACAAAAAGAAATTAGGAATCCAAAAATGAATGGTGATTTAAATAACCAATTATATCCCTCATTTATGTGCATCCCAATTTCTCAATCAACTCAAATATCGCTACAGTGGTCTTGAAGCACTTATTTCTCGATTTCCACGTCAGATAATAACTTAAATATGTCTACAGTATCAGACCAACCACAATCAAATGTCGGAGGCAAACCTCAGGCGACTTAAGTATCAACCCAAAGCAGCACAAGGCACCAGCACCTCTTCCAAGCACAAAGCCTCAGAAACAACTAAGTATAGAACACATGGGCACACATCCTGAGGCAAAACCTACCCCTACCCTCCTCAGATTTTCCTCTCTAATCAGGCTCTTAATTGGGTAATTGGATCTGAGTCGGGTCTAAGCCCGTGTGCATGTGGGCACGGGCGAGGTGTGAAAGGCACGTGAGGCGTGAGGGGACCTCACCCCCATGTCTGAGGCAAAGAGCCTTGTACACGAAATCAATTTATCTATCTCCTTTCACCTGTATGCTTACAAGGTGGCATTAAAAAGTGCTGCCTTTTCTTCATTCAGCTGTAGCTGATGTCTTTAATGATTATTGCTGTGTTGTAACTCTTTCTCTAATCCAAGGTCCTGGGTGCTTTGCGAGGGCAGGCCACTTCAATAGAGGTTGTTGGCAATGGCGATGACAGTCAAAGGATGGTGAACGGAGGTGGAGAATTGACGGCACCAGCGAGATCCCTAAAACAATAAATGTAGGCTAAAAGCCCCAATTAAAAAGCTCACAGGGTTTGCCATGTGGTGAAGAGTTTAGTGGGGGTGTTAATTGGGTGAGCGGAGGTGTGAGGTGGTTAGGTGGAGATGGAGAAGGCAGCGGAGTTGTGGGTTGTTCATCAGAGCTGCAGAGTGGCCAAAACCCTCAATAAGTTGAGGGCTTTTGTAGGTGGAGTCATGACGAAGGTAGTGGTGGTGGTTGCGTGTGATTTGGTGGTCGGATGCGGTCAAGCTACCATGCCAGAGGCATGGTCGAAGTCGAGGAAGATGGAGAGGAAGGAGGTGATTCAACAGTCAAATTAGGAAGATAAGTGGTTGATTCTATCCTAAGGAAGGAGAGGAGGAAGAATAACCTAGTTACGAACGAAGGGAGGAAGGGTTGGCGCCGACTGTGATTGGTTGACGCTGGAGAAGGTGAATCCTCTGGTGGAAGGAGCAGCGAGGACGAGAGGGGTACGCAACCCCTGCTTTGGCCAACAAGGAGCGGAGGAAGTTGAGGAAGATGAGGGACCAACCAATTTGGCTGTTGGTCGATCTGAGGAAGACGTCGAGGAGGGTCGCTGCAGCTGTTGTCGGAGGCGGCCAAGGAAGAAGAACAAGCTTTTTGGCCTTTAGCTGAGCTAAATCAAACGTTGGGACCTTCAGGAGCTTTTATAGACCTCAAAACTGAGCTTTAATTGAGGAAAGAAGCTCAATTGGGTTGAGATTTGGGAATAAGAATTCCCACAATTTTCGTGGGTTCACTAGGGCTCTTCACGGCTAATTAGAAGCCAAGATCTTGCTCAATTGATTTCCTGCAATGTGAACACCAATCCCACCAAATTTAGTGGGATTTGGTGTTTGTTGAGGTTTTTAGTCGGTCAAAGTAGGTGTTTAGGTCGGTTGACCTAACAATGGTGGCAAACTAGAGGTTTTAGGGATTGAAGTGGAAACTAGGTCAGGATGAACTCCGATTGGGTCCAAATTTGATTTTAACCTAATTGGACCCAAGGAACCTAATGGTATGCTTAGAATTGATTTTTGACCACGTTTGACTGGGTAAATTGCAGAGAAGCCCAAATTAAGTTAGATTCCCATCTAAAACTCCATTCTAGGTCAAAATAGGTTTAGATAATCAAACCAAGGGTACCAAACATCATAGAATATTTTTATATGAATTTTAGGAGGTTTAAATGAATTTTATCCTATTCAGAACCTTTTCAATTGAAGTGGGTTGATAATTAGGATTTTGTGTCATATTTTAGTTCTCAAAATGCGCGAAACCCTATTTCTGTCAGTGCTAACCAACTTTTTAGTCTTTAATACTCAATTGACCTTCGATTAACCTCTAGGTGACCCCGTGGTTACTCTACATTCATTATGTGATGTGAAAATCACATATTTAACCTTGTTTTAATATTCCTTCCTCAAAATTGATCCGAGTGGAATTACAATCCTCAGGCAATTATTTAGGAGCATTTATCTCTTGATTTCAACTAATTCAAGCTAATTATGGCAAATGATGGTGTTACCATCATACCCCCATGCCTAACTTTTGCTAGTCCCTAGCAAAGTCCTATGGAAAGAACTAGGTCTCTAGACCATGCTTTGATGTTCAAAAGTCTATTTTGTGCCACTTCTCTAGAAATTAGATCAAAATGCCAACAATAGTCCTAGAGGTTCTCAAGTACTAGCCATGATCCGAGCCTAACTAGCTTCGGCCTTGGATCTGCTACAAAGGTTGCTAAGGCCTGCAAAAACTGCCTAGAAGTTTGTTGTCCCCAATGGTTAAAGCACCTGTGCGTATAATGTATCAAGTCTAGATTCAGTTTCCCAGTGCACTTTGATAAGAGAGAGAGATAGAGAAGGATTTTTTCATTTTGAGAGTTTTCTCTCTTTTCTTTTCATATTTCCCTAAATCTAGCCTCTGATTGACCCTAAACACGATCTATATCAGATTCCTTGTCCCCACCATCAATCCTTGAAGGATCCTTGGCTTTCGATGCTTCGGGATAGCATCGCCCATGGCAACCCCAAGAATCTTGCCTTTTGATAGTTCAAGATAGTGCAACCCATGGTGTTCTGTAGCTAAATTCAGGCCCTGGCAATCGACATTTCAGGATAATCCCACCCATAGCATCTGAATCAGCACAAGGTGCTTACATGCGCCTAGTAGGATATTTAGATATCCTAGGAGACAAGCACCGATGAGACGATATGTTATTACGCATCTTCGAGAGGAGTATTTTTCATTCCACCTCTCCGCGTCGAGAACTCATCCAACTAACTTTTGTCTTCGAGCCTTTCCTAAGCTAGATCTTCAAGATGACTTTTTCATAACATAACAATTTTGGCATTATTTATTCGTTAAGCGCCTTGAATTAGACTGGTGTGTAGAATTTGGGTGTTTAGGTTACCAAGTCCTGTAAACTAAAGGGTAGGTAACGAGGCCGAATACTCCTTAAGCCTTAGACTTAATACATTCGCCTCACACTTTCCTCAACCTCTTGAGGACTAATCTAGATCTTAACAAATATGTGAGTGTTTAAGCCCTAAAATAGGCCCAAGAGGCCTAAGATCAACACTCTCTACTAATCTCCTTATCTCTAGCACTTCATGACTAAATACTTATTTTGATATAGTCTAGAATTTAAGTATATCCCATAATCAATTACTAAGACTATCGATTTTATTTCTGATTTTTTGCTCCTTTTTGACATCTTTTTGTATCTCCACCTCATTTCATCAAGAAAGATTTTCAGTAAATTCTCAAAATTCTCCTCCCCTTTCTCCATTTTTTTAATATGTATTTTTTTGTTGAGAACCCCTTAGAGACTTGAATTCCCATTTGTTTTACACTTTAACACCCCCCATGCCTAAGTTTCGCAATGTCCTCATTGTAAACCAGGTGGGTACCAATTCAGCTTGGTTCAAGGTTTAGAACAGAGTCAAAGGGTGGATGAATGGGTCAGGATGATTGTTGCGGACGATTTCAAGCTTTGGTACAGGTATCAAAGGTGGAGTCGACTATTCTAAAGTTAAGACCTAAAGTTCAATAGGAGTGTAGCTCAAAAGAATGATCAAAAGGGTCTCAGGTTCTTAGAATGATAGGTTGCCTCCCGTTAAGCACTAAATTCAATGCCTTCAGCAGAGCAGAAGGTGGTCAAGGAGAAGGGGTGGTCAAATTGAAGGAATTTTGTAAAACAAGCACCTTGATGAGAAGCATGGCAGGTCTAACCAAGTGCTTGTTCAGATCAACAGGCTGATGGTCGGGCGTGTTTCGCGTGTTAGAAATAGAGGTTACAAGTAACCCATCGTTGTAGTTGCAAAACACGTCGATCAGATAAAATTTATATCGAAACTCCAAGGGAGTCTCGGATCGAACACAAGGAGGCGACGTTTACTTTAATTGAAAATCGCACTTCGACTCGTTTCTTTTTGGTATTCTAGGGTTTTGTTAATTCTTTTGTGTTTTTGAAATAAAAGACAAGCAAATGAATCACAGGATAGAGATGTGGAATGAAAATGATATATATTACTTCTAATGTCAATTACAAGAAACTATGAAAGCATATAAAGAGATGGAGGTGAGAGGAAATCTCCCGAATCAGCTGTTCGGCGAGACGACGGTGACTGGAGGAAGCTCGGACGAAGGAGGTGGGGGGCGGGACAACGGAGGTGAGATGCTAGAGGACGTCGGGTTGAGGAAAGCTTCGGCGTAGCTCCGGAATGGAGGTGAGAAGATGGAGTTGATCTACTACCGGAATGGAGGTGAGAGGACGGCTCCAAGGTGACCTATGAAGGGAGATGGGAAGTTGGAGGAGTATTTGGTGGGGCAAAGGTTTGATACACTAATAGGCACCTTGGGAGCATGAAAACAAGCTCTAATGGAGCGTTGGTAGGCTTGCTAGAACTTGGGAGTAGTTGGGAGTAGAGTAGGTAGAGATGGCTTGGAAGGGAGGGGGTGTAGGTCCTTTTATAGTGCTGAAGAGGCAAAAATCGGTATGGGACCATTAGTGACATCCAGGCCATTGCTGGAAATGTTGCTGTAGGCAACTCATGCTCGCTGGTGCCCACAGTTGGCTTTGCTAGCATGCAATGAATTACCAACGGCTATAAGCGTCGCTATAAGTCCAGCTCATGCGTCGCTGTAGTCCACCTCACGCTACGCTGGCGCCGCTCTTGCCTTGCCGCACGGGTGCGTGCGCCCATGCCTGGCGCTATGCGCATGCGTGCCTGCACGCCCGCATGCACACCCACACTGCTGCGCGCATGCAGTGTTGTGTGCATGTGCTGGCGGCTTGGGCTGCGCCACGTGCACAATCTAGGCTGTCCATCTTCTTCTTGTTGTAGGGGCTGCTATAGAGGATGGATTGAGTTGATTTTCGTGCCATCAGGCTACGATCGTCGACCCGAATCCATCCGCGTGGTCGGATTTATCATTTGAAGCTCTGAATTATGTCTCCTAGTCCCTTGGCCGTTGATCTTCCTCGGACTGCATATAGTGCTACGAGACTCCAATCGAGGCAATTTCAGAGGCGTTGAACTCCGATCGTCGTCTTGATCAAATCCGTATGGTCGGATCGTCAATCCGAGGCTCCAAAATAAATATCATTCTCTCCTAACCACAAAAGGACGTAATTAACCTAACTTATATATAACTAATCTATATACAGAATGATGCATGCTATGCAATATTTATAACATGAAATGTAAATCTAAGCCTAGCAACATGCATGAATAGGAATTTTACCCTCAATAAATGTGTTTGCATCATACCCCCATGCCCATCTTTTGCTAGTCCCTAGCAAAATTAAACTATATGCTTTGTATAAAAGTAGAATTAGGATTAGATCACTTAGGCCTAAGTCGTTTATTAACAATAGAAAATTTCAACTAAGGTCCTAAACTACGAAAACTCAACAGTATCCGGGTGTCTACCAGAATTCAGACCGCCCAAGTTCTCGCCTTATTTGAGAAGGGAAGATATATATTTTTTATTTTTCTTCTTTTCTAATTTTTTTGTACTTTTGGAGTTTGAGAGTTCTGGGATAACTTTTTACGGCTACCCAACCCACTTAAGACTCAAGAAGGACTCTAAGTAATAAGCATCTCTGTGAAAAAGTGATAGACTCACAAAATGGCCATTAAGATGGACTTCAGGTTTCTACGACCCTAGGTGACCTTGCCTAAAGGTTTATCTTTACGATCGGTAGCTTTCTCCCTACTTCTTTTATTTATGGGGTCAATACAGGGGTGAACCCAATGTATATCTCCCCGGTTTATTCTACTTTCCCGCTTCTTCCCTAAGTGTTTTAGGAATTATTGTGCATTTTTTTTTCTGTGAGTTGGGTTCTGGACAACCGGCCAATGAGTTATTACCACCGACAACTTGCCAGCCATACTCGTGCGGTGAAGTGTGGTTTTATTTTTTTTTAACTTTTCACCTTTTTCTTTTTCTTTTTTTTGAGTATTTGTTTTTTCTTTTTCTAAGTAGGTGGCTTCCCTGATCTAAGATTTACCTAAAGGCAGTACAACGAAAATGGTCTTGTCGCTGGGCTCTGGACAACTGGTTGACGAGCTGTTACCATCGACAACTTGACAGTCATACCACCCAAGTCAGTCCCTTAGCTACCCAATTTTTGTAAAAACCGTCGGTAAGTGAGTCAGTACAAAAAAAATGTGTGCAGATGCTTAGGCTTAAAGTCCCCTCAAATTAGATGGTAGGTTGATAAGTCACATACTTATCATCCCAATTTATTTACCAAATTAAAATGAATTTTAATTGGCGAGGACTCGAGACTAAATCCACATTCAAGTGGACACCCAGGCTAATTAAGCCCAAAGACCTGAAGAGTCTAGGTGTTTAGTTCCTCTCGTATCATTTCCTAAAGATAAAAACTTCCAAATGCCTAAGTTCGCTTTTCCTAATTTCTTTTTTTATCTTTTTTCAAATTTTCAATTTTTTTTTAATTTTATAAGAAACTAAAAGAAATTTTACGGAGTTAACATAATGATTTCAGGAATTGATTATCCACCCTCCCATGCCTAAATGATGCAATGTCCTCATTGTAAAAATAAAGACATGAAAAGGGTAGAGTAAACAAAACATCACCTGAGTGTCGTGAAAATCCGGTCAGCTCCGCAGAGAGGAGTGTATACATACGTGCTAAGTTTAATGCCTTCAGCTAGGCATAACATACATACAAAGAAGAAATTGAGAATTCACAAGTGCGGGTCAGAATCAAAATAAAAAGATTGATCCTGAAACCCGTCTGCAGAAGATGTCCATAGACGTGGACGAGATTATGGTGCAGACCCATGCCCCAGGGTCGAGTGGTTCTTAGGTTCTGGATGAAAATCACCCAGAACCAAAGGTTGTTGTGTTTGCGAGGCTAGGCCTACGGTTTAGTGGTGTGCAACCCAAGACCAAAGTGTCAGACAACGGGTAAAGATGGTTCAATAGGTATGGTTGTCCACTTAACATCTAGCTCAGAAAAATAATCAGTTATTTCGAGATTGAGTTGCACGTGAAAGATATCGTAAAGGTCCTAGTAGAAAGTAGGTGGTTTTAGGTCAATAGGTACCCTTAGATCCAAAATCAAACTTCCCACAAAATTAGCCTCCTAAATCTTTATTTCAACAATTCTATTCTCCAACATCAAGGGCTCAGGCTTAGAGACCTCTAGCATATTATTCACCCCATATGATTCTCCCAAGTCTAGAAATCGTGGCTGAATAAAGATTGACTTGGGCACAAAGATCTCAGAAGTCAGCTCTTCTGGGTGCAGATGAGGACTGGGGTCACTGATTGAATCATCAAGATTCAGATCCTCCAAGTTAACCCCAACCGAATCCAAATCTTCAATGAACGGGCTATCAAATGGTTCATCAGATTCCTCATGCCCATTTGTCTCACAAAAATCATTTTCCTTATGTTCAAGTGAGACTTCACCTAAAGATTCTTCACCCTCATAGTCAAAGAATTGATGATCCGCATTTATATGTCTCAAAATCATAAATCATTTCATGATCCAAGGAGACATAATTTTCTTCATTTCCTGACTTGGGGATCTCGGGTGAATCAATCAGTTCATCCCCAAAGGTTTGCTCTAGACCAATCTGGTCATCTCCAATCTTTGAATATGTATCCCCCTTGACAGGTGCCTGAGAAGGTTTAGACATTGGCTCTCCTAAAGAGGGTTCATCTTGAGAATCATCCCAAGATTTGACTAGTGCAACCACAAATTTCATCCTCAACCTCGAAAATTTCCTAAGAAGAAACTCACCCAAGTCCCTATCCCTAACACTTTGGAGCAAATCCAATAGAGAACTATTAAGTTCATCAATCATTTTGATCATAGGCTCTAGTGCTTCAGTGCATGGTGTTGGCTGAGCTTCTAAAGATTGTATAGTGTTCCTCAAATTATCCAACACCCTATCCTAGATCTGATTCACCTGAACCGACTGGTTCGGTTCAGGTTTGGGTGGGTTTAGGTTAAATCTAGGGGAGTCAAGATGTTGAGGTTTTCGGGTCCCTCCCTGAAAGTAGGTCATTCTAGGCTGTTCAAAGGATGGTGGCGACCTATATTCAGTGGAATACTGGGGAGGGTAGGTGTTATAATCATGATATCCTTCCTGATTGTAAATTGGGTTGGTTTGGTCATCAAAGAATGGAGATCTATAATCATTGTAGCTCTGGGAAGGATAATAATCATAGCCTTGTTGTCCAGGGTTAAGCCCCGGACACTGAGGTCCAGATTCATATCCCCAATCAAAGTCATCCCGGCTAATGGATGGATAATTACAAGTTAAGTCAGGATAGTAATCATCTTGGAGGTTAGTGGCGGTAGGAGGATAGGCTGTGAAATCTGTGTAGGATGTGGAAGGGTACATGGTGAAGTAAGGAGGGAAATCAAAAGAGAAAGGAGCCCTGCAATACAAAAATACAAGCCTATCCTTAGGTTGGGTAGTCTAAAGGTCTACAGACTCTTAGAATCCATCCTAAGATTATAGACGATTTACTCTACTTATGTCCAGGCAATCCAACCAGTTAGGAGGGACTGGGGAGAAGGTTCTTCCTTTGGCTTGTGCCTCCGATTCCTAGTGTACCCACCAGTCACAATCGTTTGACACTACTCCCCTAGCTAAACATCAGATTGACTAGTATAAGTAGGTTAATCGTGAACAATCTAAATCTAGATCCCGACGAGCAAACCAGTCCTTAGGGCCAACGTCTAATCAATTTTAGTTAGGTTTGGGACAATGGTGCTTCAGGAATGTGATGGGCCCTTTAGATGGGTTGTGCCCTTAATGATCAGTTAAAATGTGTGTGTGTGCACAACCAGGGTTTGCAAACGAGGTTATTTGATGATGTGTCTTTTAGAGTTCAACCTTGTTTAGTAGCTTTTAGGGTTTAATCTTAGGTATATTCAATCAAGTTTAGGAAAACACTCCAAGTTTTCCAAGCATTGGTGATGAGATATTCCTTTAGAAATCAAAGAAAAAAAATGTGGAGTGCCTGGTTCAGCCCTAAGAATCAACCCTAAGTGGCAAGCTACTTGATTAATCGCTTTTATCTAAAGTGGTGAGGCCCAAAAAGTTCAATCAATTGGCCAATTACACCACTTAGTTAAGGCACACAGAAATTTTTTACCTATTCAAATTTCTACTCACTTATTTGTGTGTTGAATTAAGTGTACCGAGTCCACAGGTCAGATCCCGGTTAAGTGGTAAAATAGATGTGATTGTGCGCCTTAAGGTGAGAAGTTGTGGGTGTTGTTAAGTGTATAGTTTACAGAAAATCCCACAATTAGATAACACTTTTTTTTATTTTTTTATTTTTATTTATGTGGATGGTAAGGTGAGTGGAGGTGCCAAATAAACAACCAAATCTATCCTAGGGTTCATAAAAAGCACCAAAGTTGATTTGGGTTTGAGCTATTCGGTTATGGAATGAAAACTAAGGTGGGGGTTGTGTGGGGGACACTTAGAAAACACTCTACCCGCACTTTACTCCGGTATACCGCACTTGGATCTCCATGCTAGGGTACCTGCAAGTCAGTAGATCAAAGACAAGTAGGGTTAATGCTATGTAAATGCAAAGAAACGCAATAAACAATAAAGTAAATTCCGTTGTCCCCCCGGCAACGGTGACAAAATGGTCGGGAGTGTTTCGCGTGTTAGAAATCGAGGTCACAGGTAACCCATCGTTGTAGTTGTAAAACACAATGATCAGATAAAATTTATACCGAAACTCCAAGGGAGTCCCGGGTCGAACATAAGGAGGCGACATTTACTTTAGTTGAAAATCGCGCTTCGACTCGTTTCTTTTTAGTATTTTAGGGTTTTGTTAATTTTTTTGTGTTTTTGAAATAGAAGACAAGCAAATGAATCACAAGATAGAGATGTGGAATGAAAATGATATATATTACTTCTAATGTCAATTACAAGAAACTATGAAAGCATATAAAGAGAGGGAGGTGAGAGGAAATCTCCCGAATCGGCTATTTGGCAAGACGACGGCGCCTGGTGGAAGCTCGGACGAAGGAGGTGGGGAGCGGGACGGCGAAGGTGAGATGCTGGAGGATGTCGGGTTGAGGAAAGCTTCGGTGTAGCTCCAGAATGGAGGTGAGAAGATAGAGTTGATCTGCTACCGGAATGGAGGTGAGAGGATGGCTCCAAGGTGATCTATGAAGGGAGATGGGAAGTTGGAGGAGTATTTGGTGGTGCAGAGGTTTGCTACACTAATAGACACCTTGGGAGCTTGAGAGCAAGCTCTAATGGAGCATTGGTAGGCTTGCTAGAGCTTGGGAGTAGGTGGGAGTAGAGTAGGTAGAGATGGCTTGGAGGGGAGGGGGTGTAGGTCCTTTTATAGTGGTGGAGAAGAGGCAAAAATCGGTATGGGACCATTAGTGACATTCAAGCCGTCACTGGAAACGTCGCTGTAAGCAGCTCAAGCCCACTAGCGCCCACAACTAGCTTTGTTGGCATGCGATGAATTACCGATGGCTGTAAGCGTCGCTGTAAGTCCAGCTCATGCGTCGCTGAAGTCCACCTCACGCTACGCTGGCACCGCTCCTGCCTTACCGTGCGCGTGCATGTGCGCCTGCGTGCCCGTACGTGCACCCGCGCTGCTACGCGCGTGCAATGTTGCGTGCGTGTGCTAGCGGCCTGGGCTGCACCACGTGGCGTAGTCTAGGCCGTCCATCTTCTTGTAATAGGGGCTGCTACAAAGGTCGGATTGAGTCGATTTTCATGCCATTAGGCTGCGATCGTTGACTCGAATCCATCCGCATGGTCGGATTTATCATTTGAAGCTCTGAATTATGTCTCCTAGTCTCTGGGCTGTTGATCTTCCTCGGACTGCATATGGTGCTACGGGACTCCTATCGAGGCAATTTCAGAGGTGTTGGACTCCAATCATCGTCTTGATCAGATCCGTACGATTGGATCATCAATCCGAGGCTCGAAAATAAATATCCTTCTCTCCTAACCACAAAAGGATGCGATTAACCTAAATTATATACAACTAATCTAAATGCAGAATGGCACATGCTATGCAATATTTATAACATGAAATGCAAATCTAAGCCTAGGAATATGCATGAATAGGCATTTTACCCTCAATAAATGTGTTTGCATCAGCTGATGATGCAGACCAAACCCAATCAGTCTGCTAGGTTGATGAATGTGAATAAATAGGTGTGGAGATGATGTGAGAAATATGCGGTTTGTTAATTATATGAAATAGTATCATTGAGACGCGTAAATCCGCAATCAACTCTTAAATTTATAATACCTAGATAGTGGAGTATCTAGGGTCATCCAAGAAGTCCAATTTGTTAATCACATAAATGGTTCTCTCTCTCATCTCTCAAATCCGCACTTTCTTTTTGCGATTTTGATTTTGTTGTTTTTATAGTTTTCAAAACAATCAAGGTTGAGATATGAGAGGATGAAATTACGCTACAACTGACCCTTGGTGACAAGAATGAAGTCCTTTCTTCCAAGGTCATCATAGGCAAATGTGCCTAGGGTAATTAGAAGAGGGGAGTGTGTGCACTACAAATATAAAAACAACATGGAAGAACACACTAACATGAAAATTGGAAGGCGAAATAATTTTTGTAATACTAGTAGAGTTAAATAAAGGTAGAGGAATGCTTCTATAAGAACATTAAACTACTAGCTAACAAAAAAATAGAGTGGATGATAAAGAAGAAGGGTTGATTCTAATGGATGATCCAGGTGGCTCTTGCTCCAAATGTAGTTGCCCCACACTTGAAAAGAGATCTCCTTCTCTTCCTTCTTCAAGTGGCCTTCCTTCAAGCTTTCCTCCAAGGTGGGTGTCAACCACCTTGTTGGCCCCTTCTTTGCTTGGCTGTCCCCTCTTGATGAAGGTGACCTCCTTGGCGTGGCTAGGGAGAAGAGGGAGAGGAAGAAGGCACCAAAAGAGCGGGTAGGTTGCCCCCTTGATCTTCTTCTCTCCTTCTACCTCCTTGGTGTGGAGATGGGGTGGAATATTGATGAACCTAACTAAGGGAGAAGATGGTGCTGTAGTGGTGATTATGGTGGGTATTTGTAGAGGTAGATGAGGGGTAGCTGGCAAGGGCTTAGTTATAGGGCTAGGATTAGGTTTGGTGGGTAATTAGTGGTGGTTATGGGGATCCTAGGACCTAGGTTAGTTGGTGCCATCATTAAGGGTGTGAAGGGGGTAGTTATGGTGGTGGAGAGGTGCATGGAGTTGGCTCCAACCATTGAGGATGCCATGGTTTGGTGCCACCTAAGGGGGTTACTAGAAGGTGGGTACGTGGATGGTGGAGATGGGTTGCAGGGGTAGGTGTAGGGTGGTGATGAAGAGGGTTTTGGAGGGAGAAAGTGGCGCCACTTTTGTGGTGCCCTTTGGTGATGGTGGTGGATTGAAGGGAGGTGAATGGGTTGGTGCCAAAAAAGGGGTTTAGGAGTAGAAGCTAGGTGGACCAGGTTAGGTCTCTTTTTGGTGGAGTTAGCTTGTAGGTTTTAGGGTTAGGTTGGGTTTCCAAGGAGGTGCCTAGATATGCTATGCTATGCTAGCTTAGCTAGCTTAGCTAGTAGGGAGTAGGGTTGGAGGCATTTGGAGCTAAGGTTTTAGGGGAGAAGAGCTGGGGGTAGCTGGAAGGAGTGGCACTGGAGCTGATGTCTACTGAAGGGAGCTGAAGTAGAGCTCAGTTGCTAGCTTAGCTAGCCAACTCCTTGTTAGTAGGTAAGCCAAGCTAATTTGAGCTAGATTCTTCTGATCTAAGCTGAGGTGAGCTGGGTCTGGTTTTCCCAGAGATTACCTAGCTAACTAGAGTAGCTAGCTTAGGTCAAGTAGCTCACCTCAACAAAGTTGAGCTGAGATAGGTCTCCAAGAGCTAGACTTGAGCTAACCTAAGTTGGTTAACGTCATCTTCAGCTGACTAGGTCAACCTCGTTGATGTCAGTAGCAAGTCCTAGTCAGGTTGAACTTCCAGTAAACTCTTCTGAGCTCGAAGAGCTGGAATGGAGTTGGGATCAACAGTCTTTAGCTAGTTGGAGCTGCCATCCAGCTGAGGTGAGTAGAATGGAGCTAAGGGGAACTAGTTAGAGCTACCATTCAGCTGAGATGAGCTAAATGGAGCTAAGAGTGAGTTGATCCAGCTAGAAGGAGCTAGGATCCAGCAGGGATGAGCTGGATCTAGCTTGGATTTAGCTGAAATGAGCTGGATCAAGCTAGGATCCAATAGATAAGAGCTTCTTCTTCATCTTCTGCATTCCTGAGTGCTAAGATGTGTAGGATCTGACATTCTGCCTAATCTTGACACTCAGATAAATGCATCAAAAATACATTAAAATGCAATGCATGCCTATCCTAGGTAAATGCCTAAATGCAACCCAAAAACCCCTTTGTGGAGTTAAAAATCTAAGAGCTAGGTTAATTTTGGGGCATAAGAATGATGATAAACTAGCATTTATCACACCCCATGTTTATCTTCTGCTAGTCTCTTAGTAAACTATTTTCACAAAATGGATTTTCTGGGAAAGACTAATTTTTTTACTTTTGAGGAGAGAAAGACTACGGGACTTTGGTTTATTGAAAAACTTGAAAGGCACGGAATTTGTTAAAGATAAAACCTCAGGATTCGTCTTTGGATCAAGAGTTAGAAGAATCGAGATGAGTGTATCTTTTAAAAATTCACAAATCAACTCATTGTTAATTCAGATGACCCAAAATTTTTGTAGTTAGTATTTCTTTGGCTCTTGAATCCGATTTGCAACTTGCATCAACTTTTAAAACCTTGTGTCTGTGCTTGTGAATGCCAACTTTTACAAGGTCATGTTTTTTTTTTATTTTTTTTTGAAACTCCCCCTTGCTTATTCTTAACTTAATCCTACAACAGATGTATCGGAATCATCATTCCCATCACCAATTCTCAAGGGGGCTCTGGTGCCGACACTTCGGGATGGTACCGTCCAAGACACCACTCAGGAGCTCACAACCCCAAAACATAATGCGGTGTAAAGGAGCACTCCTAGTGAACTCAACCTCTTGGTTTGTCGCTATGGGTAGAGCACTGTCCAAGATACTTGAGCTGCAAAATTGCACCTTAATGCTCCATCTAAAGACATGGAAAATAGATATAAAGCAGCGTTGAGGCAGTAACATGTTGTCATTACATCCTCAAAAGAGGCATTTTCCTCCTTCTCGGTGGTGGGAACTCAAACTAATAATGTGCTTCAGATTTTTACTGAGGCAAGATAGGGAGTTTTTCTAATTTCTAAATGTTTTTTAAGGTGTTGGTTTGTGTGCGAATTTTAACACAAGAATTTTGTCAGAATTGCAAGTTTTTGAATCAGAAGCTAAGCCAGATAATTTCCAAGTTACAAAGGAAGATCAAGTTACCTGAATCATCACGAGTTCAGGTGGAATTAAGAGAAAGATACTTGATCTAGTCCAGAAATTACACCCAGAGATTCTAATAATCAGATCTTAATCTTAATACCTAGTTTGTTAAAGATTAATTCTCTTATACCTTAAAATGAATTTTTCAACCTTAATTCCTCTTTTCAAAATTTTCCTCAAAAAGTTTTACGATTTTTCTATAATGAAATGCATGAAAAAGAAAGAAAATGCATATTTTTATATTTTGAAAATCCAAAATCGATTGTCAAAATTTAAAAACACCCCCCCATGCTTATGATATGCAATGTCCTCATGCATTAGGAGGAAAAAGAGATCACCTTGGTGAAAAAACGATGGAGTTTAGGATGGTCAAAACCTGGAAAAAGAAAGAGAAAAGGAAAGCAGGAAAAAATGATGGGTTACCTCCCATCCAATGCTATCTTTAACATCATTCAGCCAGAAGAGAAGTGATGCACGAAAAATGGATAATCGTGTAAATAACTAGACACTTGAATGTCCTCAAGAAATGTGTCTTCCTGAATATCCCTGAAAAGATGATTGGTAAAGAAATTGGGATCAAAATGAAATGGAAAATTGGAAGAATGACCCAGGACTAGCCATGGTTTGAGTTTATGATGAAATCCAAACTTGGATGGGTCGGTTGGTAGGTCCAATGGAAAGGGAGGGGGAGAGAAGTCAATGTGATGCAGGGTGGGTGAAGTTAGTGTGGATGCTTTTGGTGATAAATCAGGAAGATCAAAAGAGTAAAAATCAAACCCTAGTTGATTTGAAATGTCTTGGACCACATGATCATCCTTAGAATAAGAATCAATAAAATCTAGATCCATGGTGGTCAGAGCTAAGTAGGATTTGATAAACATAGACTTCTCAAGTACTACTTCCATTGTATCATCAGTGTCCTAAAATATTTCATGATCACTAGACCTCCTGGAAGCTAGAAATAAATCTAATGAGAAAGTCTGGTTACTGCAACTTATATTAATTTTCCCATAATGAGAATTATATTAGCTGTTGCAATAATTAGAAAGGGTCTTCCAAGGATAACATTAATGAGAGCCTCAAGTACCTCTATGTCAAGAACCAGAAAATTAACCACAAATAAATAATTTCGGACCTTGACAATACTATCCTCAACAATTTCCCATGATTGAATGGTAGATCGGTCTTCCAATTGAAATTGAACCTTAGTAGGTTTAAAATCACCGAATCAAGGTTCCTCGAATAAGACTAGGGGAATGATATTAATAGAGGTACCTAAGTCGAGAGGGGCACGAAAAAAGGGGGTGTCATTTATGACAATCGAGATGAGTGATGTGCCCAGGTCCTTTTTTGTGAAAGGCAGCTTGCTCTGAAAAATTGAGCTTGATGTCTTAGAAAGGACCACCCTTCCTAGATTCTGGGCCTACCGTTTTTGAGTATATCTTTCTTTGAACAATTTATCATAGGAAAGTGTGGCATCTAGGAGGGGGATATTAGTCTCGACTTGCCTAAATATGTCCAAAAGATCTTGGTGAGAGGCCTCTGATTTCTAATTAGAAGGATTTGATTACAGTGCTTGAGTGTGAGAGATAGGATTTGAATATAGCGTTTTTGGTGTTTCCTTTTCTTCTTCTTGAGTGGGGTTGGGAGAGTCAATTTGCATAGGTTGAGAGTGGGTTTCATCAATTTGATTTGAAGGCACTAAATCAGTGGTCATTTTTCCACTCCTCAACGTATCTGCATATGCACTTTCGTTGTCACTAGGAGGAAGTAGGGGGGCCTATTGATAATGGAAATCGAGTTGGTGCTAAGGTTTCAAGTTAATAGGAGGTTGATTAGTGTGGTTCTGATGTTGGTGTCCATCTGAGTGTTGGTTCCTTTGATTGACAAAGTTTGGTGTGGGTTGGGATAGTGAATGTCTTACAGGTCTTTGAGTCAGAATAACCCCAAGTTGATCATTGAGATTGTTAATAACATAGGTTATTTCCATTATTTTTCTTTGCATCTCCTACAAGGTTTTCATTATCTGGGCATTGATGTCTTCTTAAGATGGCCCAGATTGATAAGTTTGATTTGAACCATAACCTCCAAATGGGTTTTGTTGTTGGTAAGCAACCCGATTGGTCTAGGAGTGAGTCGAATAATTCAACCAATTAGAGAAATTTTTAAATTGCTCCTGGAAGGTGGAGACATTTTGGATGGGGTGATGATTGGGATAAGTATAATTCCCCGTTGAACTATAGAAATGATTATTCTCAGCACGGGCAGTATTTAGGTTATGCGAATTTTCTCTCTTTGGGGTGTTAGAAGGGGTGAGATGTGGAATTCGTGGAGCTTGGGTAGGTGTGGCAGGTCTCCATTGGTTGGCTAGGTTTGCTACATCCCGATTCAACTGTTGTTGATTAGCTTGTAGATGAGCTATTATGGAGTAGAAATTAGGCAGGGGGCCTGATTAAGTAGCTCCTGGGTGGATAGATGAAAGAAAAGTTAGCATGCAGGTTAGAGGACCAATTTTAATTTTGTATTTCTAAACAAGAGGAAGAATGCAGGAAAAGTTTTTTTTTGGGGAGGCAAAAGTCAAGTGGTCCATCCAACTGTGGAGTTTTGGATCGCCACCCGTGCAAAATGGAAGAAATGATGAGGAGAGGAGGGAGAGATGAGAGAAGTGTGCAATCAAGAAATACAAAATTCTAGACGTAACTTAAATGTGACTCCCTAAAAATTAACCTAAGGCCTGATCTACCTAGGAGATAAGAAATCAATAGTGGATGTCCCTTCTCTCAACAAATCTGGCCAGGCAGAATAAGGGGAGGTTTGGGCCCAAGCGTGTCCCAGGAAAATCACTAGGGGCTTGTATAAACCCATGCCTGGTCGTTTGACACGACCCCTCAGTCTGACACCAGATATAGATGAAAGAATTGATACCAACTAAAGATAACTTAATACCTAGGTAGCAAGCCTAAGTTTGATGAAATCTTAGGGTTTAAATTGCTACAGATTTTAATTAGGTCAAGGAGGCTAAACTGCACAAGGAATGTGATGGGCATTAGTTGGGGTAATGCTCGATTATTTCTTTTTTATGTGTGTGCAAATTAGGTAGGAAGTCTTACCCAAGCCAAATCAATAGGGTTTGAAAAACAAGGGATTTTAGTTGAAGTGTTTTAGGGTTTTGATTAAGATTTAGTGACTTTTAGGATTCTCTCTTGTTAAAGATTCAAACAAGGTTTTGAAATTCCACAAATAATAGTAATAATCAAGTTGTAGTTGGTGGAGTTCAATTCCTTTAGAGTTTGATGTGACTGAGAGAATTTAAAAACCCTAAAGTTGGAATTCCTAGTTATGTAACTCCTAAAATGAATCTCTTTTTCAAAATCTTTAAAGGTGGTGGTCCCAATAAGACAAACAACACCACCACCTGATAGAAAATCAAACAAGGAATCCAAAAATATTTTTTTTGAGATTTTATAAAGTTATTTGGTATTTTTTAAGAATTTTTCCTCTTACTGGTGTCAAAAGTCAAAAATGATAGATTCGGGGAATTGATTCTGCAGAAATCACAAATGACCTCAAAAATTTTTGAGAATTTTATATGTTGTAGATAATTTCTTACGGTTTCTAGCAATATAATGTTTGCCCAAATCTGATAAGTATAAAATTTTATAAAATTCACGAATAGTAAAAAAATAGTGAGAAAACAATGTTTGACCCCTGTTCAATCCGTGAATGTTTTAATTTTTTCTATTTGATGAAATTTCTTGAAAATTGAACTCAAGGTTTCTGACTCAAAGAGGCTTCCCTAGATGAAATTTGGGGATTTTAGGAAGCAGCTAGGTGCCCGAACCTGATTTTTGAAAATCAAGATAGAAGTCTGGATTTTCAAATATCAGAGACCAATAATATCAAAGTGGTGGAAAAGTGAAGCAAACAATCAACAAAATGAATTTTAGGGTTCCACCACACTCAATTTTTCTTGTTTTTGATTTTTTGGATAATTTAAAGATTTTTTAAGAGATTTTACTTTTGCTTTTGATGAGAAAACACCTGGGGTACCAACCTGAAGTACACAGGAAGAAAAGAAACTTGAAGCTTCCACTTCAAGTGCTCCAAATCCCGCTCCCGCTCCTGACTTGCACCTGAAATAAAAAGAAACAAGATTTCATGAAGATCAAGAATGCAAGAGAGAGATCGAAATGTGGCTAAGCTATGCCTCCCCGGCAACAGCGCCAAAAAGTGATGCGAGAAATACGCGGTTTGTTAATTATATGAAATAGTGTCGTTAAGATGTGTAAATCTACAATCAACTCTTAAATTTATAATACCTAGATGTGGAGTATCTAGGGTCATCCAAGGAGGTCAATTTGTTAATCACATGAATGGTTCTCTCTCCCGCCTCTCAAATCCGCACTTTCCTTTTGTGATTTTGATTTTGTTTTTATATTTTTCAAAATAATCGAGGTTGAGATATGCGAGGACAAAATTACGCTACAACTAACCCTAGGTGACAAGAATGATGTCCTCTCTTCCAAGCTCACCCTAGGCAAGTGTGCCTAGGGTAATTAGAAGAGGGGAGTGTCTGTACTACAAATATAAAAATGACATGGAAGAACACACTAACATGAAAATTGAAAGGTGAAATAATTTTTGTAATAATAGTAGAGTCAAATACAGGTAGAGGAATGCTTCTATAAGAACATTAAACTACTAGCTAGTCCTAGTTAGTAGAGCTCAGGCCTCCGGGAGCTGGACTTGAGCTGGCCTAAGCTATTTAAGGTCATCTTCAGCTGACCAAGTCAAGCTAGTTGATGTCAGTAGCTAGTCCTAGTTAGGTTGAACTTCCAATGAACTCTTTTAAGCTAGAAGAGCTGGAATGGAGCTGGGATCAACTATCCTTAGCTTGTTTGAGTTGCCATCCAACTATGGTGAGAAAAATGGAGCTATGATGAACTAGTTAGAGCTATCATTCAGCTGAGATGAGCTGAATGGAACTAAGGGTTAGCTGATCCAACTAGAAGGAACTGGGATCCAGCTGGGATGACCTGGATCTAACTTGGATTCAGCTGAAAAGAGCCAGATCAAGCTAGGATCCAGCTGATAGGAGCTTCTTTTCAATCTTCTACCTTCTTGAGTGCCAAGATGTGTGGGATCTTACATTCTGCTTAATCCTGACACTCAGATAAATGCATCAAAAATACATTAAAATGCAATGCATGCCTATCCTAGGTAAATGCCTAAATGGAGCCCAAAAACCTGTTTGCAGAGTTAAAACCCTAAGAGCTAGGTTAGTTTTGGTGCATAAGAGTGATGATAAACTGGCATTTGTCATGAGCCCTCTAAATGCTTTGTGGCTCAAAAAGATGTGGAAATATAAATCTAGGGTTTGGCTGAATCGGTTCAACATGATCAGAGCAGGGGTCCTCAAATGATAGCGGATCATTGGAAAATGTGGAAACCCTATTAATGGGATCAGAGAAGGATTAGACATGATTATTGGTCTGATCAATGTCCAATTCCTAGTCAAAAGATGGAGGAGAATCATATGTAACCAAATCAGAGAGAGGTGAGTCAGAGTAGAAATTGATTCCAGTGGCAGGTCGGGGTTAGGATTGGATTTTGGAAGGCTCTATGTGAGGTGTGGCTGCTTTGAGTTCCAAATCTCTGGCCTCAGAATCAAAATCAAAGAAAAAATCATGGATATTGAGGTCGTAAACTAGCTCATAATCATCTGGAAACAAAGGTTCTCCGAAATCAGAGTATGATCTGAAATCGTCGAAGAATTTGCAACAATCAGCTCCTGAACCTGATTCAAGATCGAGATTTCCATCACTAAACAAATCATGATGCATGGAATCAACAACCTGACCTTGGTCTAATCTAATCTCAAATTCCGAGCTCGAAGAGGTGTCCTTATTAGGCATAGACTCAGATTTTGGGTACTTAGGGTAGATCCAATCAAATCCCAACTTCTCCAACTCCTCTATTTCTATATCGTAAATCGATTCAACTTTCGAAAAATCAACTCGTTCTTTTGATGAGTTTAGAGAGGTATAATCATCAAATATGGGCCAAAAATCATAATTCATATCTAAAATCTAATTCTCATCACATTGGGCCTCATGATCATCCCAAATAAGCATAGGTCTAGGTTCTAAGTTAGGGGTAGGAATTGGGTCACTAGAATATGGGCATGATTCTATTGGGTTGTTAAAATCACTCTCGAGGATTACCTTAACAGGATAAGGTGCGGGAATTACATCCTCAAGAGGTTCTGATGAAAGCTCATCACAAGTGTTTGGAAAATCAAGGCATGATGGACCAGCTTCATGGCTATCTATTGCTGGTGCATAATTGGGAACACCTACAATTGGATCCACCCAACCCATATTTTCATCAGGTATGTTATTTTGCATAAAGTTCAAATCTAATTCCATTTGGGTTGGGTGTCCACAACAACCTCCATTTTTGAACCTGGGCTTTGGGAAATCATATTGATCCTTAATATTGCTCCAAGATGTCTCATCAATTTTTGAATTTTGACATGGGTATTTCTGATCAATGGCTTGGTGTAACGTATTTAGCATATACCCATGTTTCTCAATGAGACCTTAGTGTATTTCCCACAATGGTGGATTTGTCAGACATTGTATATACTCAGTATTATGTAGTCTCCACAATTCAGTGTATTTTGATAAAAGATCATCCTAGGTCTAATGATGTATCGTTTGTGTAAACATCATTCCGACACGAATCATAATGAGGGTTGCTGTTTCTGGTACATTAACTTGAATGTTTCTAGATAAATCTGAGGTTTTGTAATACTCGTCATGATGTCTAAGAGTAGCCTCAATCATTTTTTCCTTGATGCTGATACGGGATTCAGGTTTCCTAAACATTCTTCCTATGTTATTAGGTTGCATCTTCAAATCAAGTGGTGGATCAGGATGTACAATCAAATTCAGGACCAGATTGAATTGATTAGATCAGATCAGATTGCCCATAGAAGATCAACTCTAATGGAGGCCTCTAGGTCAAAATTACGGACCTTTCCTGTGTATGTGCATGATGGGAACACCATCATGAGCCATAACTAGCTCATTTTAACCCAATTAAGTCAGTAAATGCTCCTACATATCCAACTGAAGCTCATAATTCAATGCATAACCATTCTAAGAGAAAAACAACTAGGGTTAAAACTGTAATTTTACCAGCAAATCATGAATGCAGTACAACCATGGGTTTTCTCAAGGGCTGAATAAAGGTAAAATGGTCTTAATAAGATAATAAGTGAGTTAGATCAGACATAAAAGGATTTACGTATGTTTTGATAATTAAATGACATTTGAAACCCTAAAAACAGACCCACTTAATTAACCAAGGTTCTGATCAAGATAAAATTCACCTAAGCCCTCTAAAAATCATAGGAAAATATTCTCTAGGGTTTAGTACCTTCAATTTGGCCATCAGAATCCATCTTGACCTAAAATGGAGTCTCAGACAGATATTTACCCTAATTTAGGTATTTGCATAAATTACCAAGTCAAACATAGTCAAAACCAAAATCCCACTTCACCATTGGATTCCTTAGGTCCAAATTAGGTTTGTACCAAAATTTGGACCCAAGGAGAACTTGTCTTGACCTAGTTTGCAAAATGGTCCTGTCTGATTATATTTATACCCCCAACTTTCAAAAACCCTTGCATACAAACCCCTAACTTATTCATCATCTTTAGAATTGGGTCCCTCCACCATTATCACAGAGAAAACCTACTCCGACGACCTTTGACAGGAGATTTCTCCTTGATTGCTTGGAGAATCCCTTCCAAAATTGAAAGGAAGATTCTCTAAGGAATCCTCTCCAGTTTGAACACATCAAGATTCTCTAAATATTTCCCAATCTCTCATGCGAATGCATGAGAGATTTGGGTCTCTTGAAAATCCCAAATCCGGCTACCTTCCAAGCTTGGGAAGCTTGCTTCCCAAGCTCTAATCGCCCCTTAGAACCCTTTATAAGTACCCTCAGAACTCCCTGAATTCCTCACTCTCGAAATAGGCTGTGAAATCTCCACAATTCTTCTCTCCCTCTCACGGCCGAAGGCTTCTCAATGTCTGGCGATCCCCTCTACCCTTTCTCATCATCCGACCATAATACCAGTGGCGGATTCCTCTTCCTCACCTCCGTCCGCGTCTCGCCGTACCAGCAGATGCCCTTTCCTCCTTCATCCTCACCGTTCCTACCTCACCGGAGCCACCTTCGTCTCCGGTGTCGACCACAACACATCTGATGCCATCACTACCCCAATTCGTCCATCAACCTCCTAGGTAAGTCCCCTATCACCTCTACTTTATTTCCGCACTTACTCCACTTCAAATCGACCACCAACTCTTCTCCGCATCTCCATCTCCTCCATCTCCGGCCACCCCCTTCGGCAAGACCATTCCACTTCCACAGACCACCAAAACCCTCACCGACCATCGTAAAACATTCGCCACCCCTCACTGATCATTTCCCCTCTATTCATTCACCTCTCCACTCACTCACACGCACCCCCAAACACACCCACTCACACGCACATAGTCTGACCTAGCTACACACTCACAACCACTGTTGCTCCACACCACCACCCCCATCACGTTTGCCGTGCTCTGGCAATACTCCCTGAACGTTCTTACGTGGTCAAGAGGCCATTTCACTAATTTCAGGTGCTCACCCTATCCGCCATTGACGAGTAGGCTTCGATCTTGCTTGAAGGTCGCTTCAGGTCTTGCTACGCCTAGGTTGAAGTCCCAGGTTGCGTGGAAGTGTCTCGCGCACAAGGCCAGGTGCTCAATTGAAGTCATGAGCCTTAGTAGCTGTTGCAATTGGAAGGAAAACCCCTGCTGTGGACATGCGAAGGAGGGGGGCACGGATAGTCCCACATCGGGAAGTTCTGAAGCCGCGTGCCCAAATAATTGAATTTTTGAAAGAGGTTGCTCACCTCAGTTCACAGAGTGAGGTCCCTCTCACTCGCTCGCCCAGCCTCATCCGTGACACTGACCCGCGAACCTGGTCAACCTGATAACCTACCTGACCTACACTCCTCGCTTACCACCGCATGTCGGTGAGCCTAGACCCGGGTATGCACCTAACCCAATAATCCGAATATCCTATGGCTCTTGGAGAGCGAATCCTAAGAGAAAAAGAGAGGAGAGTCACGTGGGTAGGTGGAGTGTTTTGCTACAAGGACCTTCAGCTAACACTTAGTCAGATTTTGAAGAGGAAAATTAGAGAAGGAAGGACAAGAAGAGGAGGCCTGAGCGGAAGCTGAAGAAGAGGACGATCGTAGAGTCGAAGAGAAAGTAGCTAAAGGCAGAAGAAGAAGAGAGGAAGAGAAGGTCATAGCTGAAGCAGAGAAAGGAAGAATCATCGAAAGCAGAGAAAGAGAAGAAGAAAAGAAGAAGAAGTAGCACAAAGCAGACAACTTTAAGTCGTCTGATTTCCAAATTAGTCGATAGATCTTGGCTCTCATTTCATACATATACATTTAGTTCCTTAGTTGATATTGTAGGAGTATTTGGTGATCTAAATCACCATTTTACTCCCATCTTTTTGCACATCGATACTGATATTATTGTAAATTCTTTTAGTTTTAATTGTGATCTTGATTTCTAAATCCCATATAGCTCTCTGTGTTCGACCTCGGAACTTATTTGAGTAATAAAAATTGCATTTGTTTTTAAAGCGATTTCAACTATATTACAATGCTTTATTTTAAACATCCATCTCACCGCGATAAACATTTTGGCGCTGTTGTCGGGGAACAACGGGCAATTTAGAATTCCTGATTTGGTACTAACTTACTATATCTCTTTTGCTGTGGTTGTTTTGGGGAGAAGATACATTCAGGGAAGATCAACCGCACATCAAACACGACAAAGGCAGGTAAATTCTGATTACTCTCTCTCTCTTAAGCCCCTCATTCTGAAAAGGTTAAAAAGAGTAAAATCAATTAGGGCTACTTGCTTTTCATTCTTAAATAATCCATCAAGTTGCCTGATTTGATTTCAACAACAAAACCTGATTTGTGCACCCATTTAAGGTAACTAGGGCTATCAAATTCTTGTTTGAGCCCTAGATACCATATTTGGTAAACTAAATTGGACCAAAATTAGAGCCAAGTAAGGATTCCAAGTTAGGATTTTAGAGACACACTCACATAATCAAGAATGGATCTTTCCAAAACAATGTGTGCCTAAGCCTTAGTTGAATTGATCTATTCAAGCAAACCCTAAAAATCAGGCTCTTAATCTTACTTAAATCCTAAAAGAGGGACCTAAAACTTCTCAAAGGACAAATAGGTGAAGTTGACCCACCTTATTGGGTCAACCAATCTTTAAATTAGGTCACTCTTGCACTCAATACATCTTAAAAGTTCATGTGAAATTCTAAGCACCCTTGCTCTTAATAAAACTGGTAGACTTAAGAGGTCAAGTCCTCATTCTGGTCTACCTGGAACATCAGTGACAAGAGAGGTTGAGTGGGGGAAACCCTGTAACCTATGGGGGCGCTCTACCGTGTAGGAGTCTTCGTGGGACTCTCCCTCTCAGGCTACCCAGGTAATTCACAGGTGGACGGCTTTTTGACTAAGGGGTATTATCCACCCCGAACCTCTATAGTCATCCAAAATTTTTGGGTGTCTTGATTGGGTCCATCACATTCTATTCTCATCCAGTTCATCGGTGCATGTTTGGTAGCAGGTCCTTAAGACCATCCTTGAGGCCTCCTTTAGCTATTCACTCCCATTGAGGCCAGGCCTCGACTTCTGTGTTTGTGCAGCAATCCCATCACATAGACATCTCTTCTGATTCATGTGAGTCTAATTCTCCTTCATCCATCATCATGGCACAACCTACAAAAGAAGAGAATAACCTCGAGAATCAACTTCAGCGCCTTAATGATTTATTCCAAGCCTTTGTGAATCCACCACAACGACCTATGATGCGAGATCATTACAATCTCACTGCGGTGGCGATTGAACCACGAGTCCAAATCCCGGCTGGAGGTCCTAATACTGAACTCAAGTCCAACATGATTCATGCTATTCCGAAATTTCATGGGCTTAATTCTGAGGATCCTTTCTAGTACATTAAACAGCTCAAGCAACTGGCCCAAACCTTCGAGTCAAATGTTCAAAATTGGGATATTTTTCTCATGAAAATGTTCTCCTTCTCTCTCATGGACAAAGCAGCTTACTTGTATCAGACTCAAACACATCCAATCAACACATGGGTTGAACTATAATCCAAGTTTCTAAAAAAGTTCTTCCCAGTTGGTCGGACGAATGCTTTACGACACCAGATCACGCACTTCACACAACAGTCTGGAGAACCACTTCACGAAGCATGGGATCGTTTCTTAGATCTCATGCGAAAGTGCCCCCATCACTGAGTTCCTAAATGGGAACAAGTCCAGTCCTTTTACCAAGGACTCTGTGAAGATATATGATTATTCAACAATGCAACTTGCGGAGGAAATATCATGGGTCAACACGAGGACACTGTGTGGGAGATTCTTAAGAATATGTGCGAGAACTCCATCAATAATGACTCCATGGGCATATTCGACCGGACGAATGCCCGCACATCGACGAATCCAAGGGGGACACAAGAGACGCAGGGCCTGTCCTCTTCTTTCGACTTAGAATTGATGGCCAGTCAATTGGATAAGGTCTCGATTATTAAGAAGAAGGTGGATGAGCTAACTCAACATCTGCAGTGAGCCACCACTGCGCAAAACCCATTCGTACAACCGCCCTCTGGGAGGGAAACTGTGCATAACATCTACCACCGATCTTCTCAGGGGATGGACCCATATCCACCCCCGTCAGACTCTAGGGTCAGGGGAAACTCCAAACCTGCCTATTCTAGTTGAGGGAACTCTGAACCCTCATATTCTGACTTTTCTAAGATTCCTCAGACCTGCGAGGACCTCAACGGCATCCAAAATGACCCATTCTCTAATACCTACAACCATGGATGGCAAAATCATCCTAATTTCATGTGGGTGGGAAATAATTAGAATCAAAGATCACCATATCAGTCCTGTCCACAAGCTTCTCATCCATATTAGCTGCCTCAGCCTCGGCCTAACCCCACCTATCAATCTGGGCCAACTCAAGGAGATCAAATGACTCTTATCCTTTAGACACTGGATGACATTCAAAAGACAAATGTGGCTATGCAGAAACAACACAAAGATATGATCACAGAGGTTTGAAATCAACTCACCCAAATGGCAAATTACTACCAACCTGGTACACTCCCTTCGCAACCTCTGCCTAATCCAAATAACATGCCGAACCAGAGGTGTGTTATGAACCCAAATCCGAGCCAAGCCCACATGGTTTATCAGGCTCCTTTTGCTCTATCACCCAACGGGATGGAAGCATCAACGTCATACTCGGGATTTCAACAGCAGCCACCTATTTTACCTACACCAAACCAGAACCAGGCAAGACTGAATTCAGTTACAACCCGTAGTGGCAAAGCAACACAGGACCCACGTTACCCAAGCCATTTTCAGCCTAGTAGTGCTAACCCAAACCCTAGGATAGTCATCCAAGATACCCCTGTCCCAGATCAAGAACCTGGACCTAATCTAGAGGAACCATCCAAGGTTCCATTTCCTGAGGCCTTGACCAAGGGAAAGAGGACAACCAAACCCGTGGCATCTGAAGAGGACTTGGTCAAGCTCTTCGAACAAGTTCATATAAACATCCCCTTGATGGATGTGATTCGCCACGTATTGGCTTATGCACGATTTCTGAAAGACGTGTGTACACCTAAGCGTAGGCCGTGAACCAAAAGTGGGAGCCCAATTGTATTGTCAGAGAAGCCACCTCCATCCTTTAGAGTAGACTCCCTTTTAAGGCAAAAGACCCAGGTGCTCCCCCGATTTCCTATACAATTGGTGATATCCAATTTGATAGAGCTTTATTGGATCTAAGAGCCTCCATAAACCTAATACCTACATCCCTACTTGACCATCTTGAGGAATCTGAGCTAAAACCAACAGAGGTGATATTACATCTGGAAGATTGATCTATTAAGTCACCTAAAGGAATTCTTGAGGATGTCATTGTTAGGGTTTGGGATTTCTATTTCCCGATAGATTTAGTAGTCTTATATATGGATGCACCAGAAAATCTAGGAAACACACCAATCATACTAGGGAGACCCTTTTTGGCCACTGCTAGGGCCAACATTAATTATGAGGAGGGCCAAAGTGAACTAAAATTTGGGAACTATACACTAAAGATCGACATCTTTAAGGCCCAACAAGGGATTAATTATGGAGTTATAGAACAAATATGTGATATCGAGGTTGTGGTTGACGATGAGTATATCGAGGAAAACCTGACTACTTCTGATCAACCACAAGAGGATCAAAACCCGCAATCAGAGGAGTCCAAACTCAACCTAGACATACCCATAGCTCCTTCCTTTGCTCCTGACACCCACCCTGAACCACCTGCGGCTGCTGATAACCCTGTTTTAGAACTAAAGCCTCTTCCCGATCATCTAAAGTACATCTTTTTGGGTTCCAATCAGATATTTCCTGTGATTATCAACTCCAGACTCACACCTGATCAGGAATCCCGTCTGATTTCTGTTCTCCAGCAACATCGAAGGGCCATTGGATGGACTCTCGATGATTTGACTGGTATTAGCCCCTCTTACTACACACATCGCATCTATACTGAGGAGGGCACATGACCCTCCCGTGAAATGCAGAGACGTCTGAATCCTAATCTGCAGGAGGTCATGAAAAAGGAGATTATTAAGCGGTTAGATGCTAGGATAATCTACCTAATCTATGCTTGACAGTCACTATCGGAGCAAGGAATCCGATACAGATCGTGTTGTAAAGCCAATCTGAAGCTAGAAATAAAGGAAGAAAAGAAAGAAAAAACTCTCCAAAAATAAAGAAAAAATTCCTTTATCTCTCTCTTGCAAAAATGCACTGCAAACTGAACCGGGGCTAAACATGTTACAAGCATGGATGCTTTAACTGTGAGGTTCAACGAACCTTAGGTTAGTTCCTGTGGGCCTTAGAAACCTTCACAGCGAACAGAGGCTAAAGCTGGTCAGGTCGGGATCTTGGTCGGTACTTGAGTACCTCTAGGCCTACTATTGGCACTTTGACCTAACCTACAAAAAAAAGCACACAGTAGAAACCTAAGCATAAAAAGGCATGGTCTAGAATTTAAGCTAATTCCATTAGATTTTGCTAAGAGACTATCAAAAGCTAGGCATGAGGGTATGATGGGAACACTATCATGAGCCATAACTAGCTCAACTTAGTTATTATCAAGGAATAAATGCTCCTACATAACTACTAAAGAGCCCTAATTCATTGCATAAACATTCTGAGGGAGATACAAGAAACCAGGGTTAAAATTGTAATTTTACCATCATATCTTGGATGCAAAATAACTGTGGGTTTCCTCAAGGGTTATGTAAAGGTCAAATGGCCTTAAATATCCAACAAGTGAGTTAATACAGACAAAAAAGGATTTTTGCGTGATTTAAGAATTAAATGACTTCTGAAACCTTAAAAATAGACCCACTTAATTAACTAAGGTTTTGGTCAGGATAAAATCCACCTAAACCCTCTAAAATTCATAAAAAAATATTTTCTACGGTTTAGTACCTTTAATTTGACCATCAAAACCCATCTTGACCCAAAATAGAGTGCTAGACAAATATTTGCCCTAATTTGGGTTTTTGCATAAATTAACCAGTTAAACTATGTCAAAACCAAAATCCAACTTCATCATTGGATTCCTTAGGTCTATATTAGGTTTGTACCAAAATTTGGGCACAATCTGAGACTGTCTTGACCTAATATGCAATTTGGTCTTGTCAGATTCTTTTATATCACACATATGCCCTTAACTTTCGAAATCCTTACAAAAAGGACCCTATCTTTATCATCATTTTCTTCAAATTGGTCCCTACCACCATGAATCCTATTCCTACAAACTTCGGCAACCTAAATTTGGCAAGTTCTCCTTGATTCCTTGATGAATCCCTCTTAGATTTGAAAGGGAACTTCGTCAAGGAATTCCCTTCCTTTTGAGCCCATTCCCATGCCCTTAAGCCTTCCCAATCTCTCATACGAACGCATGAGAGATTTGGGTATCCTAGAGAATTCCAACTCTAGTGAGGTTTCCAAGCTGCCCAAAACTCCCTCCAAAGGCCTATAAAAGGACCCCCCAGATCAAATCGAAGATTCCACTCTCGTTCTCAACCTGGAATACCCCTCCTTCCTCCCTCCTCTCCAGCCAAGAAACTCCATGGCATCCGGCGACCTCCAACTCCATTCCTCATCCGTTCGCAATACCAGAGATGGATTTACCTTCCTCTTATTCCTCTGCCCGTCGCAATACCTGCAGTTGCTCCAATTTACATCTTAGTCGTCGTCTCCCACTCACCAAAGCATTCATCTTCTCTAGAGCCAGCATGCCCCAGGTAAGGAAAATCCTCCCCTTTCGTCTGATTATCTTAAGTTAGATTAATTCCTCTCCACTTTTAGGTTAGTTTTCCCTCTTCTTATCCATGTTTCGACCCTCAACGCCACCAAACACCGTCATCTTCCTCCACTCCGGTCATCACTCCGGCGAGGCTTACCACTCACCATACACCTCTACACACCTCACCGACAAGTCCACAAATTCCTCCTCGACTCCTACATCAAAAGCCCTCTCATTATCTCTCCATTCATGCACCCAACACTCCCACTGAACAAACCCATCGCCAATCACTGTCTCCTCCTACTCCGGCCACCTCACTTATCCCCATGCCAACCTAACACCCCCATCATCTTCCTTAAACCTAGGCGTGCTGCTAAGCTATTTTAATCAGGCTAAGAGACCGTATTTACATTTCAAGTTCCCCATCGGTCTACATCATCACCACCATTAACACTAGTGTTGTTCTTCAAGTTCCAGGTCGTGCACGCCCAGATGACACCTTCAGGTGGTGCGGAAGTACTCAGGGACTAGTTCCAGTTGGTTAGTTAGAGGCCTTGATTCCAACAGCCACGAGAATTGCTGGAGCTTTCACACGAGAAGAGGAGTTCACCTATGCGGTGCACCACGAAGAGGACATATTTTAGTCCCACATCGTGGGATTCCGAACTGAAGAGCACGCATAAGTTATTTTCTTGCATTAGGCTTATTGCCTCGAAGCACTGGGGTGAGGTCCTGCACCCTCACTCACTAGCCTACCTACGCTCTCACTCCTCGGTCACTACACTACACCTGTGACCCTGGACCTGGGTACGCGAATTTCTGAATACCCGATTACCTGATAAGCTACTTTAGCCCTTGGAGGGCGTGAAAGAGGTGTACCCAGAGAGAGAAAAGGAGAGAAAATGCGTGGGGGCAGGGGGTTTTACTCTCAGGACCAACGGCCAACACTTAGTCATTTAAGGAACCTCCCCCTTTCACGTGAAGAAGGAAGGAGAGGAAGCTTGAGCAGAAGAGAAAGAAAAGAAGAGCAGCTACAACACAGCCAGAGGAAGAAAAAGAGAGAAACCTGAGAAGAAGAAGAAGAGAAGAGGAGCTATAGAAGAGAAGCCCAAGAGAAGGAGAAGAAAGAAGCCACAGAAATAAGAAGAAGCAGCCGGGCACTGTAGCAGTGAGCAAGATAAGTCATCTGACTACCTAAGTAGACGTCTGAGCTTCATTTGAAGTGCACTGTGCACTTATCATACGTGAAATTGAATTGCTTAGTACTGTTGAAATTTTTGAGGTAATTATTAGGGGTAATTAGTGATTCAAATCACCATTTTCCCCCATTCTTTTTGCATTATCTGACATTCACTTTCATTCATATTTGTTTGGAATTCTATTGATTATATATTTCTGTTGAATTGCAATCTTGAGAAGCACTTTGTCAATTGCTTTTTATGTTCAACCCCGGACTTTCATTCGAGTAATAAATTGTATTTATTTTTCACGCTAATTCAACCTATACTACATGCAATGATTTTAAACCTTGTTTCAGAGTGAACATCACAAACCCTCAAAAATTTGTTCTTGTCTATTGCCAAAAGTTGGTCCTTGGCGATTCGCCAAAAATGAAGTTCAAAAAGGATCCTGCTACATGTAAGATCGTGTACCTGCAAAGACAAGAGTTATCTTTTCTATTTTAGGTTTTTTTTGGTCTTTTCTTTATCAATAAAAATAAAAAACAAAGAGAAGAAATGTAAAAAGAAAATACGAAATAGAAAGGAATAGAAATACTTAGCCTATATATATGTAGAATTTATATACCTATATATATAGGATATAGATATAGATATATATATCTAGGTATAAGTATATATAACTAGATAATAGGATAGTGAATATTGAATTTAGGATTCAATAGAAATGTAGCACAATACTAGGTTAACCGTTGTCTAGAAACACGGGATTAACCTAGCTACATGCCGCGTGCAGGTGTGGAGCGGACGTGTGGAAATGTGGGTGAAAGGCTTGATATGAGCAAATATCGAGAAATATACGCAACTGGTGCGAATATTCTCGCTATATGATGCGCGGTGAAAGGATACGTGCACAATATTGTGAGTGACAACTATGTGTCTGTGTGAAGGAGGAAGTGAAATATATGTGTATGTATATATATATATGGTAGCTATTTAAGTATATACAAGTATATATACATAAGTGTATATTGAACAGGTTTTTTGTGAGGTTTTTAATTAGGGTTTTTAAGGTCATTGTAATGCGCAAAAATTGAGTCGCTTTTAAATTTGTAATCTTAGATAGGGAGAGTATCTAGGGTCATCCAAAGAGGCCAAAAGTTTGCAAAATATGTCTCTTACTTGAAAAGTGAAAATCACCTTTCTTCTTGGTCTTTTTTCAATAATAATTTTTGTGATTTTTGAAAAAACGACAATACGTGGAGTTGATTGCGGGAAAAGACTACACCTACATTAGAAACTAAGTGGCAAGAATGATCTCTTCCCAAGCTCACCCTAGGCAAGTGAAGGCCTAGGATAACTGGGAAGAGGGTGTGAAATTGCTAAAACAAAACTAAAGTAGAGAACAAGGTGCACAAGTTTAGGAAAAGCAACATTATAGAAATTGGATTTTTGTTCTACTTTTGCAGAGGAAAGCTTCTATGACAAAAATAAAACTAAAAAGCAAATGAAACAAAAATCCTGGATGATGATGGTGAAGATGGTGAAGTTTTGATCCAACTGCGGCTGCTCCTATAGTTAAAAAGGGCTCCTTTCTTCTCCTTGAATAACTCTTCCAAGTGGTCTCCTCCTGGCAAGCCCTAAAGTAGGGGGCGTGCCTTTTCTCCTCAAGGTGGATGGCTTCCACCTTAATGGCTCTTCAAAGGGTGGACATGCACCACCCTTCTCCTCCAATGCCTAGCCATCCTCCAAGTTGGAAACTTACTCCTCCTTGGTGTGGGACAAGGAAGAAGAGAGAAGGGGAAGAAGGCACCAAGGGGGCAGGTAGTATGCCCACTTAATCTTCTTCTCTTCTTCTCCTTCCTTGGGCATGGGCTAGGTTGGACGTAGGGTAGAATTAAACTAAATGGAGGATTGGTTTTTAGTGGTGGTTAGGTGGGTATATATAGAGTAGGATGGAAGGGGGTTGGTGTGGAGATGATAAAGGGCTAGAATTAGGTTTAGGATGGTGGTTAGTGATCCTAGGGTGGAGTGATGTTGGCGCCAACTCAAAGGATGCAAGGAGGTAGTTATAGGTTGTGGTGTCTCTTGAGTTGGCACCAAAATAAGGTTCTAGAAGGGGGCTTAGGTGGCACCAACTTAGGGTTCTAGAAGAGGGGTAGGTGGATGGCTAGGATAGGTTCTAGGGTTAGGTGTAAGGCCATGATGTGGGGGTGCTTTGGCACTAAAAGGGAGGGCTTCTAGAAGGCTATTTTGGCGCCAAAACAAGGTGCCTTTTGGGTGTAGTTGAGGGGCTAAGGGGTGTCCATCTTTATGTCAAAATAGAGTAGAGGTGGAGGTAGCTTAGGTGGTCTTAGGTGGGCTTAGTTGGTGGAGCTAGTCAGGGTTAGCTTGGGTTTATGGTTGGCCAATGGAGCTGGAGCTTAGCTAAGCTAAGCTAACTTAGTTAGTAGTAGAATAGAGGAAGAGGCAATTGGAGCTAGGGTTTGAGGAGTGGAGCTAAAGAAGAGAAGTTTGGAGCTGAACTAGAGCTGATAGCTGCTAAAGAAGATGGCATGAAGCTACTTTAGCTGGCTTAGCTTGCTAGTTCTTTGCTAGCTGCTAAGCCAAGCTAAAGCAAGTTGGCTTTTGATGAAATATGCTGAGGTGAGCTAGGTCTGATATTCTCGTGGAAGGCCTAGCTAGTTGAAGTAGCTAAGGTAGCTTAGCTCAACTAAGTTGAGCTAAGCTGAGTCCCCGGGAGCTAGACTTGAGCTTCCTGAACTAATGTGAAGCCATCTTCAGCTGGCTAGAGTTGAGTGGTGCTGGATGTAGCTGGACCTGAGCTGGGGTGAACTGCACTCAACTCAGGTGAGCTAGCTAGAGCTCCTAGTGAACTGATGGGAGCTGAGAAGAGCTAGATTCAACTAAGCTGAGCTGGATCTGAGCTGACTTGAGCTAAGGTGAGATGAGATGAGCTCTCTTGAGCTGCCATTTAGCTGAGATGAGCTGAATGGAGCTAGGATGAGCTAACCCTAGTTCAAGTGAGCTAGAATCTAGCTATGGTGAGCTGGATCAAGCTAAGTTCCAGCTATTTGAGCTTCTTCTTCACCAGTTGCCTTCCCGAGTGCTAGGATTCTTGAGATCTGATTATCTGTATGTCCCTAACACTCACAAAAACACATCAAAAAGATAACAAAAATGTGTGATGCATGCCTAACTGATAGCGAAATACGCGTGATTTGTAAAAGCGGGTTTTTAACGTCATTGTAACACGCGAATTCGCTTTCACTCTTAAATTTATATTCCTAGATAGGGGAGTATCTAGGGTCGTCCAAGGAGGCAATATGGTTTCAAAATTGATTCTCTTGCTCGGAATAAATCTGAACTTTCTTTTTGGTATTTTTCAATATATCATTTTTTTTTGTTTTAAAATCAAGACAACATGCGAAATGGTGGTGGAAAGGTGATTTGCACTTCAATTTTAACTACTACTTCTAAGTGGCAAGTAGAGCCTCTCCCTAAGCTCACTCTAGGCAAGTGGAGGCCTAGAATAATTAGGGAGAGGAAGTGAAGAATGCTAAAGACAAGCAAGTAGAAATGCAAAATAAAAAAAAAACTTGCAAAGAAGGCAACTTGATAAATGAAAAAGTGTTTTACAAAAAGGCCTAGTAGAGGAAAGCTTCTACTACTAGAAAATTGCAAATAAGAAAAGCAAGCACAAATCCTCTAGATAGATGGTGAAGAAGAGGGCTTCTTGCTCCAAGGTTGGTGGCTCCCAATCTTGAAAAGAGTCCTCCAATTCCTTCCTTGTTGTGCTCCGCCAAGGTGATGTCCTCCAAGGCAAACCCTAAGGGGGCGTGCCCTAGGCTTCTCTCCAAGGGTGGACGTCCACCCTAGGTCCTTCTCCCTTGCCTGGCCGTCCTTCTTGAAGTGGAAGAGTCCTCCTCCTTGGCGTGGCCCAAGTTGAAGAGAGTGGGGAGAAGAAGGCACCAAAAGGGTTGGTGATGTGCCCCTTTAATCTCCTTCTCTACTCCTTCTCCTTGGGCGTAGGTATAGGTGGATGTAGGTAGAAAAATACACTAATGGATGATGCCCCCCAAATGGTGGTAGGTGGTGGGTTTTTATAGAATAGGAAGGGGGCTAAGGTGTCCCTTGAAATGGAGGGCCAAGATGGAATGATGGAGGTGGTTAAGGATCCAATGGCCAAGGGTGTTTGGCGCCACCTTAAGAGGCACCAAGGGGGTAGTTATGGGGGTTGACACCCCTTGATATTGGTGCCAAAATGGCTTCTAGAAGAGGGTCTAAGTTGGCGCCAAGAAGGATTCTAGAAGGGGGGTTAGGTGGATGGCTAGGATGGCTTATGTGGGTAGGTGTAGGGTGGATTAAGGGCTGAAAGTTGGCGCCAATATAGAGGTGGTTAGGGGTAGTTTTTGGCGCCAACTTAAGGTGTCTTTTGGTGGAGATAATGGGGTGAAGGGATGGCAAGGAGGTGGCGCCAACTTGAGTAGAGTAGCTAGCTTAAGTAGGATTAAGTTGGTGAAGCTAGCTAGGGTTGACTTTGAAGGTGCTGGATGGCCAAGGAGCTGGTTGTTAGCTAAGCTAAGCTAAGATAAGCTAAGCTAGCTTAGCTAATGGAGGAGTAGAGGAGAAGGTGTTGGAGCTACGGTTTGGAGGGAGGAGCTGAGGAGGAGAAGTCTGGAGTTGGAGCTGGAGCTGGCAGCTGCTGAAGAGGCTGGCATGGGGCTACTCTAGCTGGCTTAGCTTGCTAGTTCTTTGCTAGTTGCTAAGCCAAGCTAAAGTGAGCTAGCTTCTACCAAAGTAAGCTGAGGTGAGCTAGGTCTGGTGCTCCCGGGGAGAATCAAGCTGGTTGAGGCAGCTAAGGTAGCTTAGCTCAACTGAGTTGAGCTAAGTTGAGTCCCCGGGAGCTGGACTTGAGCTTCCTGAGCTGGGATGAATTCTTCTTCAGCTGGCTGGAGCTGAGTGGAGCTGGATGTAGCTGAATCTGAGCTGGGGTGAACTCCTGTCAACTTAGCTGAGCTAACTAGAGCTCCCTGTGGACTAGTGGGAGCTGAGATGAGCTAGACTCAGCTAAGTTGAGCTGGATCTGAGCTGACTTGAGCTACGGTGAGCTAAGGTGAACTCTCTTGAGCTGCCATCCAGCTGATATTAGCTGAATGGAGCTGGGATGAGCTAACCCTAGTTCAAGTAAGCTAGGTTCCAGCTGCGGTGAGCTAGATCAAGCTGAGGTGAGCTGGATCAAGCTGAGGTGAGCTGGATTAGGCTGAGTTCCAGCTAGTCTGGGCTTCTCCTTCACCATTTGCCTTCTTGAGTGCTAGGGTTTTAGGGATATATATATATTTGTACATCCCTAACACTCACAAAAACATATTAAAAAGACAATAAAAAATGCAATGCATGCCTAACCTATTTTATGCCTAAATGCAGCCCAAAAACCCGTTTGCGGAGTAAAATCCTAAGAGCTAGGTTTGTTTTAATGCATAAGAATGATGATAAACTGGCGTTTATCACTAACCTAGTTTATACTTAATGCAACCTAAAAATCCATTTGCGGAGTTAAATTCCTAAGAGCTAGGTTTATTTTAACTCATAAGAATGATGATAAACTGGTGTTTATCACACCCCCATGCTTATCTATTGCTAGTCTCTTAGCAAAACTTTAATTTCTACAAAACAAAATTTTTGGGAAATCTAATTTTTTTGGCTTTTGAGGAGAAAGAGATTATAGGACGTTGGTTGATCTAAACACAGGAGGTACGGGATTTGTTAAAGATAAACATCTGGATTTATTTTTAGATCAAAAAATTAGGCGAATCGGGATCAATATACCCTCCAAAAATTCACAGATTAACCCCTTTATTAATTCAAATGACTCGAAATTTTTGTATTTAGAATTTTTTTGGCTCTTGAGTCTAATTCGCAACTTGCAATAACCTTTAAAATCTTGTGTCTGTACTTGTGAAAAGCCAACATTTATAAGGGCATGTTTTAGGTTTAAAACTTTTTTTTCTCCTTCCCTGATGCTTATTTTTAGCTTAGTCTTACAACAGATGTGTCAGGGTCATCATTCCCATTACCAATCCTCGAGGGGGCTCTGGCACCAGTACTTCGAGATAGCATTATCCATGACACCACCCAGGAGCTCACAACCCCAAAACACAATGCGCTGTAAAGGGTCACTCTAAGCAAACTCAAGTTCTTGCTCCAACACTATAGGTAGAGCGCTATCTAAGACACTTGAGCTGCAACAATGCACTTTAATGCTCATCTAAAGATATGAAATATAGATATAGAGCAGTGATGAGGCGGTAACATGTTGACATGACATCCTCAAAGGAGGCATTTTCCTCCTTCTCAACGGCAGGAACTCAAACCAATAATCTGCTTCAGACTTTTACTAAGGCTAAACAAGAGGGTTTTTCTAATTTTTAGTTGTTTTTAGGTGTTGCCTTGTGTGTGAAATTTGACACAAGAAGTTTTGCACAAGATGTAAGCTTTTGAATCAAAAACTAAGCCAGATACTTTCTATGTTACAAAAGAGGATCAAGTCACCTGAATTATCATGAGTTCAGGTGAAATTTTAAAGAAGGATATTTGATCTAGTCTAAAGGTAGACCCTAAAATTCTAATGATAAGATCCGTATCCTTATCCCTAGTTTGTTAAAGATAAAATCCCATTGTACCGCAAAGTGAGTTCTCAACCTTAGTCTCGATTTCAAAATTTTCCTCAAAAAGTTTTTGACATTTTTTTATTTTTTTGGGTATGCATTCAAGGAGAAAAAATGACAAAAGAAAAATGCATATTTTTAGATTTTGAAAATCCTAAATCGATCATCAAAATTTTAAAAACACCCCCTATGCTTATGCTATGTAATGCCCTCATGCATTAGGAGGGAAAAGAGATCACCTTAGTGAAAGGCGATCGGGTTTAGGATAGTCAAAACCTGGAAAAAGAAAGAGAAAAAGAAAGCAAGAAAAATGATGGGTTACCTCCCATCTAGTGCTATCTTTTATACCATTCAGCCAGGAGTGAAGGTACGCACGGAAGACAAATTTTTATGTAAGTAGTTGCACACTTGGATGCCCGCATAAGGGTCTTCTTTTGGATCCATGGAAAGTTGAGTGGTAAAAAGATGGGGATCAAAATTTGATGGAAAATGGCAAGTGTAACTCGAGTCTAGCCAAGGTTTTAATTCAGGATGCATGCCAAACTCGGGCAGGTCTAGTGGTAGGTCCAGGTGAAAAGGGGTGGGAAAGGAGTGATGAAAGGTAGGTGAGGTTAGCGTGCAGGGGTGGGTTGAGAGAAAAATGGGTGGGTTAGAGGAATAATCAGGGGGATCATCAGGAATAGAGTTTTGTGGAAGACAAGTCTCCAAGTCAAAGATTTCACCGACCACTGATTCTGAGTCAAATTCCTTGAAAATTTTGTGGTCAAGAAGGGTATCTACCAACATTGTCTCCACCAAATTTGATATTTCTGTATCTGAGTCAAAAAAATTATCATCATGAAATCTCTTGGAGGATTTGAAAATATCAAGAGTGATAGTTTGGCCTGCGTAGGTGATATCCACTTTGCTTGTGTGGCAATTGATATTTGCCTTTGCAGTGGCCAAAAAGGGTTGTCCAAGAATTATCGGGGCATTCATTAAAGATTCGAGTACCTCAATGTTAAGAACCAGAAAGTCTGCGAGGAAGACACAACTCTGGACCTTAACCAAGACATCCTCAACAATCCCACGAGGTTTGATTGTAGATCGATCGGCTAATTGAAGGGTAACCTCAACAGGTTTTAATTCATCGATCTAAAATTCTTCAAATAAAATCATGGGAATGATATTGACTGAGGCACCAAGAACAAGAAGGGCACAATCAAAGGTAGTGTCATCAATAATCACTGAAATTAAAGGCATGCCTGGATCTTTCATCTTAGGAGGCAGCTTACTCTGTATGACAAAGCTTACTCTCTCCGAAAGATGCACCTATCCTAGATTTTTGGCCTACCTTTTTGGAGTACAAATCTCCTTCAAAAATTTGGCATAAGCAGGTATATATTTGATTGCATCTAGGAGATGGATATTGATTTGAGCTTGCCCAAATAAATCCATGAGTTCTTTTGTTGTGGGCTCAATTTTCTTTTTTCGATTAGTGGTAGGGTGGAGAGCTTGTGGAAAAGGGATAGGAGTTGTGTCCTAAGATTTTTGTGTCTCTTTTTCTTCCTAATGTGGGAATTTAGAGTCAATTTTTCACAGGAATGGGGATTTCACCAGGTTGTTGTGAAGGCTCGGGATCAGTGGTGGTTTTCTCACTCCTCAACGTAACTGCATGTGTAGTCAGATTATTATTTGGAGGAAGTGGGGGGGCCTGTTGTTGTGGAAACCTGGGAGGCTGCTGAGGTGATGAATTAATAGGAGGTTGATTATGGTAATTTTGATTTCTGCCTGGATACTAGTTCCTTTGATGATTGGATGGGGTATGGGTTGGGAGGGTAGATGCCCCATGGGTCTTGGAGTAACCCCAATCTGATTATTCAGATTTGTGACAGTACGGGTTACTTTCGTCATTTTACTCTGCATGTCCTGCAGGGTTTTCATCATCTGGACATTGATGTCTTGTTGAAATGGCCCAGGATGATAGGTCGGATTCGACCCATCTTGCTAAATTATTTGAAGCTTGGGGAGGAATTGGGTTATTCCAGGAGTGGTTTGGGTAATTCTTCCAATTGGAAGAATTTCTAAATTACTCCTAGAGGGTAGAAATATTTTGAGTGGGGTTAGGGTTTGGATAGTTGTAATTCCCCAGTGAGTCATAGAAACCTCAGAATATTGGTGATAATCAGTAGGGGTAGTGTTTAGATTGTGGAAATTTTCTTGTTGTGGAATGTTAGGCTGGGTTAGATGTGGACTGTGTGGAGCTTGAATTGGTGTGGCAAGTCTTTCCTCAATTTTCTTTTGATTAATTTGCATCTAGTCGAGTTTTTGGGCGACCATTTGAAGATCGTCTTGGGTTACAGTAATAGATTGAGTGCCTACTTCATGAACACCGAACTGCAGCTTTGAAGTTATGTAAAATGTGTTCATGGAAGCTTGATTAAATGAGTTTTCAGTCATTTTCTCAAATAGGTCATAGGCACTTTCAGCATCCTTATTCAAGAAGTTGCCGCCACATGAGGCGTCAGCGAAATGTTGAATTTGATCTTCTAAACCATGATAAAAGATCTACACGAGCTTCCATAAAGGAATCTCGTGGTGCAGACAACTTCTTAAGAGATCTTGGAATCTTTCCCAAGAATCATGAAAACTCTTGCCAGATTTTTGTTATAAGGTCGTAATAGATCTTCCTAAAGAATTTGTATGACCTATAGGAAAGAATTTTTTGAGGAAGGTACTCTTGAGCTAAGGCCATGTGGTAATGGGTTGACCAATGGTCCTAAACTAGTAAATGACCTTATCTTTAAGAGATAATGGAAATAGCCGCATCAACCATAGGTCTTTTTGCACATTTCGGGAACTAGTTGTTTGTGCAAGAAGAGTTACTTCTTTAAGGGGGCTGAATGAGTCTTCCCTAGGAAGGCCATGGAAATGTTTAATTAGGTTCAAAACCACCGGCTTGATCTCAAAGTCCCTTTCAGGTATGACCACTCCCAGTCTTTCCTCATAATAGGATGGATCATAGAAATATTTTAGAGGAATGACAGGCTGCTGACAGGATGGTGGATCGGGCCTTTGGTTGGCTAGGTTTGTGATATTCCTAGTCAATAATTGTTGATTGGCTTTAAGTTGAGCAATCTGCTCAGCCATCAAGGTGTAGAGAGCAAGTGAGGGGGCTTGCTGTTGAGATTGAGGCATACCAGCATTAGGAAGCTCCAACTGCAGGAAGTCAAAGGTGGGGGGTTTTGGGTGGATGGGTCAGAATTGGGATTAGAGATGGGATTAGAAGTGGAAGTGGATGGGTTAGTGGACCTGTTTTGTTGATTTTCCATTTTTTTAGAAGACAGAAAAAGCGATCTTTTAGAGCGGAGGCAAAATCAAAGGGTCCCTCCAAGTGCAGATTTTGGGGCCGTCGCCCGTGCATAAAAGGGAAGAATGGGAGGGGAGGAGAAGAGGAGATGAGAGAAAGTGTGCAATCAATCAATCAAAATTTCTAGACCTAGCTTAAGTGTGACTTCCTAAAAAATTAACCTAAAACTTGTTTTACCTAGGAAATAAGAATTCGATAGTGAATACCCATTCTATCAACAAATCTGGCCAAGTTGGATAAGGGGAGAGTTGGGCCCAAGCATATCCCAGAAAAGTCACTAGGGGCTTGAGTAAACTCGTGCCTACTCATTTCACACAGCCCCTCAGCCTGACACCAGGTATAGATGAAAGAATTTGTATTAACTAAAGAAAACTTAAGACCTAAATAGCAAGCCTAAGTTGATGAAACCTTATGAGTCAAATTGCTAAAAATTTTAGTTAGGTCTAGGATACAAGAGTGCACACGGAATGTGAAGAGTGTTGATTTAGGTATTGCCTTATTATTTCAAATTTTATGGTATGTGTAAGAATTGGAAAGTGATTCCAATATCAATCAAGTTGTCACACAGTTTTTGTTTATTTTTTCTGTTTTAGGATTTAATCTAACTTAATGTATTTTAGGATTTCCTTTTCAAAGCTTCAAACAAGTTTGAAATTCGACAAGCAAAAGGAAATCAGGTTGTATCAGTGAAGATTAATTTCCTTTAATATGTTGGTCTCTAGAAATAGAAAGAAACCCTAATCAATTTAATCCTAAGCAAAAATTTAACTACCAATGAGTTTGTTTTTTACTTTCTTTTAAGTAGTGGTCCAAATAATGCAAGCAACACTACTACTGTACAGAAAATCAAACAAAGATTCCATAAATATTTTTTTGTGATTTTAGGAATTTGTTTAATATTTTTAAAAGATTTTTCTTTATACTAATGTCAAAGTCCAGAATGATATCCATAAGTATTTTGGACTTTTCAGTACAACCACTAGCCTCAAGAAACTTTTGTAATTTTATGTGATGTGTAGAATTTTATAAGGATTCCAGAAAGCAACATTTCACAAAAATTGGATGGGTATAAAAATTCCTAAAATTCACGGATAGTAGCAAAATAGGAAGATTAGAGGAGATGACCCCTTTGCAGTTCACAAATTTTTAAAAATCTTATACAAATCCAATTGCTCTGAAATTTTGAACAAATGTTCCTTACTTGATTTGGAATCACCAAGTTAAATTTAATATTTTTAGAGGTGTGTGGTGTCAGGAATTGATTTTTGAAGTCTGGATAGAAGTCTAGACCCAAAAAATAGAAACCAACACTTGAAGTGAAGTGGTGTTAAGTGATGCAAACAAGCAAACAATGCATTTTAATTATCATCACTTCACTTAATTAAGATGTTTATGATCCTGAAAGTCAAGTTTAATAATTTTTTGGTAGTTTTTTAGGGGTATGTGTGACTAGAAAGTGGGAACCAATCTAAATTTTCACAGGAAGACAAGGAATTTCAAGTTCTTCCTTCTAGAATTCAGCTTTCTTCCTGTAGTTCCTGCACACACGAGAGAGAAAAGAGACAAGGGGTTGATATCCACTAATCAAGAAAGAGAACAACAAATGCAAAGCTATGCCTCCTTAGCAACGACGCCAAAAAGTGATCGGGTTTTCTGCATGGTTTGTAATTAGGGTTTTTAATATCGTTGTAACGCACAAAAATCGAGTCACTTTTAAATGTGTAATTTTAGATAGGGAGAGTATCTAGGGTCATCCAAAGAGGCCAAAAGTTTTCAAATTACATCTCTTACTTGGAAATTGAAAATCACCTTTCTTTTTGGTATTTTTTCAATATATAATTTTTGTGCTTTTTGAAATAACGGCAATACATGGAGTTGATTGTGGGAAAAGACCACCTAATTTAGCAACTAAGTGGCAAGAATGATCTCTTCCCAAGCCCACCCTAGGCAAGTGAAGGCCTAGGATAATTGGAAAGAGGGTGTGATATTGCTAAAACAAAACTAAAGTAGAGAACAAGGTGCACAAATTTAGGAAAAGCAACTTTATAGAAACTGGATTTTTGTTCTAAACTTGCAGAGGAAAGCTTCTATGAATAAAATAAAACTAAAAATCAAATGAAACAAAAATCCTGGATGATGATGTTGAAGATGGTGAAGTTCTTGCTCCAATTGTGGCTACTCCCACAGTTAAAAAGGGCCCCTTTCTTCTCCTTGAATAACTCTTCCAAGTGGTCTCGTGGAAAGCCCTAAAGTAGGGGGCGTGCCTTTTCTCCTAAAGGTGGATGGCTTCCATCGTAATGGTTCCTCCAAGGGTGGGCGTGCACCACCCTTCTCCTCCAATGCCTGGCCATCGTCCAAGTTGGAAACTTGCTCCTCCTTGTCATGGCAGAAGGAAGAAGAGAGAAGGAGAAGAAGGCACCAAGGGGGTGGGTAGGATTCCCCCTTAATCTTCCTCTCTTCTTCCCCTTCCTTGGATGTGGGTTAGGGTGGATGTAGGTGTTGACAAGGGCTAGATCGAGGTTTTAAAAGATGCGTTCCTTGTAGTAATAATTCCTCAAAAATAGCTCAAACAGCAGATAAAATTTATAACTCGAATGAAAGTCTGAGGTTGTTCACTGGGAACAAGTATTGCATTCACGTGCTAATCTCAACATATATAAATGAGAACAAGAAATTGAGCAAAGTATAGATTTTCAATGAATAATAGCCCATCACATTAGTTATTCAATGAAATCTAATGTATCTCAAGAATAAGAGGATAAAAAGAAAAAAGATAATGGTGATTTGAATCACCACTTATATCCTCTAAAGTTTAAGCATGCATTCAACCATCAATTATCTCAAATAAACCAACAATAGCTTAAATGCTACAGTGCCTCAGACAATAGGCTTAACAATCAGACGTCTTAACAGAAGGCAAGCACAAGCCTTCTCTTCTTCTTCAGAACCACTCCTCTTCTTTTTCTTTCTTCCTTCCCTTGGCTCTGTGTCTTCTTCCTTCTCTTCTTTCTCTATGGTCCTCCTCTTCTTCTTTGGCTTCGGTCTCTTCTCTTCCCTTCAGCTCTCCTTCCTCTTCTTCTCTTTTCCCTTATGCACAGGGGGGAAGGTTGCTTCTTCAAATTCGACTAAGTGCTAGCCGTTACACAACAAAGCAAAACCCCCTTAACCCCATGCTCTCTTTCTCTTCCTTCTCCTCTATTTGTCTCAGTTCTCCTCTTTCACACCCTCCCAAGGCCATGCACACCAGGTTATCGGGTAATCGGTCTAGAGCACACCCGGTACCAAGGCTACCTATAGTGGGGTAGCAGCTGAGCTGTGCGAGTTTAGGCAGGTAATCAGATTGGACCAGGCCCGCATGGAGTGTTTCACGGGTGAGGCATGAAGGGGTGCGTGCGGGGGACCTCACCCCCCTATGTTCTTGAGGTAGTAAGCCATATGCATAAAAACAACTTATGTCACCGTAGGCGCTCTTTAGTAAATGATGTGGGACTAAAGTCCCACACCCTCTTCGCATACAGCTACAGCTGGGTGGTCCATCCAATTGAAGGTGAAGAGGAGGTGGTCTCCTCCAGTTAATAGCCTAAGCGGACCCTTGGGTTGATTCCGCACCTCCTGGAGCAAGGGCCTAGAGCTTTCGTAGCTTGGATCTTGAAGAACAAGGCAGGGATGATAGCGGCGATGGCGGACCACCGGTGAAGCCTAAACAGCATGGATACAAACTCATGGCCCAATTAAACAAGTTCAGAACCTTCGTCAGACCACGACGAATGTGTGGGTGGCGGTCTTGTGGCGTGAGAGGGTGTGAGGTGGTCAGACGAGGTCAGAGTAGGTCATGTGAAGGTGGGTTGTTTGGGAGATGGTTTGGGAGGTGGAATTGGCATAATAGGAAAGGGGTTTTGATGGGTGAGTCATGGTGAAGGTTGTGAGGTGGTTGGCAAGGCAGATGGAGGGGTGTAGCGGTGGGGATGCCTCTTCTGAGGAGTGGCCGGAGATGGGAAAGACGAGGGTGATTGACGGCGTCGAGGGGATATTTTAGATTTTTGGGGGTGCAAAACTAACCTAAGAGAACTAAGGAAACTAACTACCTATTCTAAGAGGACGAAAGGAGGGAGAACGCTGTCGACTTTGATAGGCCAGTGTCAGGGAAGAAAACACTCTAGTAGGTGGTAATGGGGACGACGACGGAGGTTGGGAAGCTCCTGCTGGTAAGGCCAAGAGAGGAGGAGGTCGAGGGGAAGGAATCCGCCGCTGGTATTGCAGATGGACAACGAAAAAGATTAGGAGTCTCCAGAGCTTGTGGAGTTTCTTAGCCGGAGCGGAGAGAGGAAGGGGGGTTTCACGGTCGAAATTCAAGCTTGAGAAACATGACCTTGCATTGGGCGTGCTTATATAAGCCTTAGAGAGAGGTTTGAGGTTTGGGAAGCAAGCTTCCAAGCTTGAAAGGCTTGCCGAAGTAGGAAACCCATGAGATACTCGAATCTCTCATGCGTTTGCATGAGAGATTGGGAAGGTTGTAGGGCTCAAGACCGGATTTGTTGGAAAGGAAATTTCCTAAAGAGTCTCTGGTTCAATTTTGGGAAAGTTTCATCGATCAATCAAGGAGCACTCTCCAAATGAAACTCGCCAGAGTAGGATTCTTGAGCGATAATGGTGGAAGGACCCATTTGTAAAGAACAATGATACAGGTAGGGGGCTTATTTTAAGGAATTCAAAAGTTAGGGGCATGTGTGTGAGAGAAAAGAGTCAGACAAGACCAAATTACAAACTAGGTCAAGATGATCTCAAATTGGGTCCAAATTCTGATACAAATCTAATTTGAACCCAAGGAATCCAATGATGAAGTTAGATTTTGGTTTTGACCTATTTTGGCCAGGTAATTTATGTAAAAACCCAAATTAGGGCATTGGTTTGTCTGACTCTGTTTTAGGTCAAAATAGGTTCTGATGGTCAATTCAAGGATGCCAAACCCCAGAGAATATTTTTCTATAAATTTTAGAGGGTTTATGTGAATTTTATCTTGACTAAAATCTCAGTAAATTAAGCAGGTCTATTTTTAGGGTTTTAGATGTCATTTAATTCACGAAACGTGAAAAAACCCACTTCTCTCTGCACGAACCTACTTGTTAGATATTTAAGACCACTAACCTTTAATTAACTCTTGAGAAATCCTGTGATTGTTCTACACTTGAGATATGCTATTAAAACTGTAGCTTTACCCCTATTTTACTGTCTTTCTCTTAGAATGATTATGCAATGAATTATGGTCCTCTGGCTGTTATGTAGGAGCATTTAATGATGGAATATGCCTAAATAAAGCTAGATATGGCTGATGATGACGTTATCAGCATACCACCATGCCTAACTTTTACTAGTCCCTTAGCAAAATCTCATGGAATTAACTCAAATTCTTGACCGTGTGTTCAGATCTCTGATGTGTACTTTTTGTTAGATTATGTTAGAATGCCAATACTAAGCCTAGAGGTACTCAAGTGCCAACCAAAATCCAGACCTGACCAGCTTTCACCTCAGTCTGCCGCAAAGGTTTCTAAGGCCCTCAGGAACTTAAGGTTCATCGAACTCCACGGTTAAAGCACCCATGCGTAAAACATGTTTTGTCTAGGTTCAATTTGCAGTGCGTTTTTATAAAAGAGAGATAGAAGAATCTTTTTTGTATTTTTTGGAGAGATTCTCTCTCTTTTTCTTCTTTATTTCTAGCTTCGGATTGGCTTTACAACACGATCTATATCGGATTCCTGGCTCCCACCATCAATCCTCACAGGGTCCCTGACTTTCGATGCTTCGAGATAGCACTGCCCATGGCAACCCCCAGAACCCTGGCTTTCGACACTTTAAGATAGTGCCGGACATGCTATTCTGTAGCTAAATTCAGGCCCTGGCAATCGAAATTTCAGGATAATCCCGCCCATGGAACCTGAATCAGCACTAGGTGCTTACATGCCCCCAGTAGGATATTTAGATATCCTAGGAGACAAGCACCGAGGAAACGGTATGTTATTACGCATCTTCGAGGGGAATGTCCTGCCTCTCCACACCGGGAACTCTTCCAAATCAACTTGTTTTGGTAAGCCTCTCCTAATCTTGGTGGCTTTTTCAGAACAGAATTAACGCATTTGCGTGATTTTTATAATTAAGCGCACTGAACCAGACTGTGTGTGGATTAGGGTGCTTAGGTTACCAAGTCCCGCAAACCAAAGGTTAGTTAACAAGGTCGTATAATCCTTAAGCCTTAAACCTAATACTTAAACTTCGCATTTTCCTCAACCTCTTGAGGATTATCCAGATCTTAACGAATACTTAAATTTTTAAGCCTAAACACTGCCCAAGAGGCCCAAGATCAGCACTCATACTTATCATTGTATCTCTTAGCACTTTTTAACTTTATTTCTTTCTTTTGATTTGGTTTAGAATTTAATAGATTCCATAATCTTTTACTAATGACTAACTCTTTTTATTTGAAATTGTTGCTCCTTTTTGACATTTAAATCACCTCCTCTCTTCCTCCTCAATAATGATATTCAATTAATTCTCAAAATTTCCACCCCTTTCTCCAATTCTTTTGTTTTTCAATTTATTATTATTATTTATTATTATTTTTTGGAATATGTATTTTTTTGTGAGAACCCTTCAGAACTTTGAATTTTTATGTGTTTGCACTTTAACACCCCACATGCCTAAGTTTTGCAATGTCCTCGTTGTAAATGGAGGGTATGAAACAGTTAGGATTCAGGAGTTAGAATAGGTTTAACGGGTGAGCAGACGGGTCGGGATGACTGTTGCGGACGATTTCAAGCTTTGGTATGAGTACCGTAGGTGGAGTTGACTATTCTAAAATTGAATTTAGAGTGCAATAGATGTGAAATACAAAAGGATAATCAGAGTGATCTCAGGTTCTTGGAATGACGAGTTGCCTCCCGTTAAGTGCTTAATTTGATGTCTTAAGCCAAGCAAAAAATGGTCATAGAGAAGGGGTGGTCAAATCAAACGAGTTTTGTAGAATAAGCACCTTGATCAATAGCCTGGTTGGTCCAACCAGGTGCTTGTTCAAGTCAACAGGCTAATGATGCAACCAAAACCCAATCAGTCTGGTGGGTTGATAGATGTGAATTAGTAGATGCGGAACCCACCATATGCTATGGAGCTCAAGTAAATGTGCAAATGTGAAGCTAGGGTTTGGCTGAATCGAATCAGCCTGGTTAGAGTAGGTATCCTTAATGAAAAAGGGTCGGTGGAGGATGTAGGAACCCTACAGGAGTGATCAGAGAAGGATGGGGTGTGATTATCAATCTGATCGAAGTCTGAAACCAGATCAAAATGTGGAGGAGAATCATGTGCAACCAGATCAGTGCTAGGAGAATCAAAGTAGAAATTGAGTCCGGTTGCAGGTCAAGGTTGAGTTTAGATCTAAGCAAGTTCTATATGTATTGTTGAAGAGGTGGCTTCAAGAATAACTGTATGTGAGGGCTCCTCTAGAAAATTTTCAAAGATAGGTAGATCTAGAGAGCCCTCATAGAACCTATCAAAATCAAATGTAAATGCTTGGAGAGTGCTTATAGGATCAAGGAAATCTAAGTCAAGAAAAGATTCGAACTCTGGATTGTAGATACTCTCGGAAATTACTATTTCTAATTCCTGAGGATCAAAAAGAAATGATTCCATCTCAATGGAACCTATTTTGAATCAACGATCTCGGGATCAGGGACCTCAAAGTCAGAGTCAAAGAATGGATCATGTATGCTGAGGTCGTAGATTGGTTTAGAGTTATTAGGAAACAACAGTTCTCCAAAATTAGGGTAAGATTCGAAATCGTCGGAGAACTTGAGTGAATCATGTTCTGAATCTGATTCGGGATTAGAGGTTCCACCACTGAGTAAATCAAGATGTGGAGAAGCAATAACCTGACTTGGGTCTAGCCTATTCTCAGATTTCGAGCTCAAAAAGGTGTCCCTATTAGGCATGGGCTCGATTTTTTGGCTTGTAGGGAAGATCCAATCAAGTCCCAACTCTTCCAACTCCTCAGTTTCTGTATCGTAGATTGGCATGACTTCCGAAAAATTGATCTATGTCTCTGAGGAGGTTGGAGAGGTGCACTCATCAAATATAGGCTCAGAATTATAATCTAGATTCGAAATCTGATTTCCATCATACGGGGCCTTGTAATCATCCCAATAAGGCTCAGATCCAGATTCTAGGTTAAGGGTGTGGGTTGGATTACTAGAATCTAGGTTGGGCTCTACAGGGATGTCAGAATTGCTTTCGAGAATCACCTTATCAAAATAAGGGATGGAATTTATACCCTTGAGAGGTTTTGATTTAATCTTAGTATTACAGGCATCTGGGAAATCTAAGCTTGGTGAACAGGTTCTTAATTTTCTAGGGTTGGCTCAAAATCATGATCACCTGCAATCAGATCCTCCCAACCCATCTCAAGATTAGGTGTATCAATTTGTTCATAATTTGAATTAGATTTCATTTGGGTTGAAGGTCTATAACAACCTTGATGGTCATACCCGGGATTTATGAAATTACATGGATTACTGGAATTGCTCCAAGATGTCATCTTAACTTCTGACGAGTATTTTTGATCGATGGTTCTATATAACCCATTCAGCAATTCTCCCCATTCTTTCAAAAAATTCTGGAGTTCTTCCGGAACTGAAGGATTCGACCAATATTGCAGACAATCATTGTTGTGTAATTTCACCAATTCACTGTGTTTTGCTAATAGATGATCCCGAGTTGAACCGCATTTCATTTGTGTCCATATTATCCCTACACAGTTTGTGATGAGGTCTGTTGTTTTCATAAATTTTTCCAACATATCCCTTTTATAATATTCTTCATGATTTCTATAGGCATTCTCGATTATCTTTTCTTTCATGGTCATTTGGGACTCAGGTTTTTTAAACACTCTCCCTATATAGCCAGGCTGCATTTTTGAATCAAATGGTGGAATCAAGATGTAGAATCAAAACACAAGATTAGATTGGAATTTGTTCAGATCTGAAAGAAATCCCTAAGATGATCTGTGTATGTTCTCTAAATAGAAGGGATGAGAGACTGAATGTGAATTTTGACCCAATCAAGGCACTCAAAGATTTTTGGATGACTAAGGCAATTTTGAGGCGAATGATACCTCTGAATCAAAAATTCGCATACCCGAGAATTACCTGGGCAGCCAAGAAGGGAGAGCCCCACAAAGACCCCTACATGGTAAAGCATCCCCACGGGTTACAGGGTTTCCCCCACCCGACCTTCCTTGTCACTGACGGTCCAAGTAGACCAGAATGTATGAACTTAAGACCTTAAGTCTACCAATTTTATGTCCTAATTTGTGACTTTGATTTCACTTAATTAGAAGTTAATTCAACTTGTAACCTAATTTAGAGGTTGGTCAGCCTACAATATAGACCAACTTCACCTAACCTACCCTAAAGATGGCAGAATGAGATCTAGGTCAAGACCTAAAAATCACCCTGATTTTACTCCCAAGTTATTAGGCCTAAGATTTTAAGATTCAAGTTAAGTTAGAGACTGATTTTAGGGTTTTTCTAATTAGATCTTTTCAATCAAGGGCTTGGGTAGCACACAAATGTGGGAGGGTAACTTTCCATTAATTTAGGCAAAAAATGTGTACTAGCACTCCAAACCATAATGTCAAACCCTAATTGGCCCTATTCTACATCCAATTTGATCTCAATATGTACACCTTGGACTCAAACAAGAAGGTGAGTATTCCAAGATGATCAGAAATTAAGCGTGATCCCTAATAGGAATAGGAAATTTAGGGTAGGGAATTCTAAACATAATCGTCTCAATCTTCAATCAGATTTGAAAAAAAAAAATTCGCAAATCAGGAAACTTGCCTTCTAAATGATAATTATTATGAAAAATAAGGCAAGTGATTCCTAATTGATTGTTTTCTTTTTGTCTTCCTAAGATTAGGAGGTTGATTACGGAAGAATAGAGAAGTTGCTACCTTGGAGTGGTTGATTTGCATGGAAGATCTCCTCGTGAAGTACCTCACAAAATCACAATAAAGCAAACAGAAAAAGTTAGTGCTCAAATATAAAAATATAGTAAGAGAATAGTGGTGAATTACGCATTGCTCCCCGGCAACGGTGCCAAAATGTTAACAAGGGCTAGATCGAGGTTTTAAAAGATGCGTTCATTGTAGTAATAATTCCTCAAAAATAGCTTGAACAACAGATAAAATTTATAACTCGAATGAAAGTCCAAGGTCGTTCGCTAGAAGCAAGTATTACATTCACACGCTAATCTCAACATATAATATAAATGAGCACAAGAAATTGAGCAAAGTATAGATTTTCAATGAATAATAACCTATCACATTAGTTATTCAATGAAATCCAATGTATCTCAAGAATACAAGAATAAAAAGAAAAAAGACAATGGTGATTTGAATCACCACTTATATCCTCTAAAGTTTAAGTATGCATTCAACCATCAATTATCTCAAAAAAATCAACAATAGCTTAAATGCTACAGTGCCTCAAACAACAGGCTTAGCAATCAGACATCTTAACAAAAGATAAGCACAAGCCTTCTCTTCTTCAAAACCTCTCCTCTTCTTTTTCTTTCTTCCTTCTCTTTTTCTACGATCCTCTTCTTCTTTGGCTTCTGTCTCCTCTTCCCTTCAGCTCTCCTTCCTCTTCTTATCTTTTCCTTTAAGCACAAGGGGGAAGGTTGCTTCTTCAAATTTGGCTAAGTGCTAGCCGTTACACAATAGAGCAAAACCCCCCTTAACCTTGCACTCTCTTTCTCTTCCTTCTCCTCTCTTACTCTCAGTTCTCCTTCATACCCTCCCAGGGCCATGCACAGTACCAAGTTATCAGGTAATCGATTTAGAGCGCACTCGCGACCAGGGCTGCCTGCAGTGGGGTAGCAGCCGAGGTGTGTGAGTTTAGGCGGGTAATCAGATCGGACCAAGCCTGCATGGAGTGTGTCACGGGCGAGGCGTGAGGGGGTGCGTGCGGGGGACCTCACCCCCCTGTGTTCTTGAGGCAATAAGCCGTATGCGTAAAAACAACTTATGTCACCGCAGGCACTCTTCAGCATAGCTGTAGCTGGGTGGTCCATCCAATTGAAGGTGAACAGGAGGTGGTCTATTCCAATTAATAGCCTGGGCGGACCCCTGGGTTGATTCCACACATTCTGGAGCAAGGGCCTGGAGCTTTCATAGCTTAAAGCTTGAAGAACAAGGCGGGGATGACAGCGGTGATGGCGGAGCACCAGCAAAACCTAAAACGCTTGGATACAGCCTCACAACCCAATTAAATAAGTTCAGGACCTTCACCAGACCACAGCGAATGTGTGGGTGGTGGTCTTGTGGCGTGAGAGGGCGTGAGGTGGTCGGACGAGGTCGAAGTAGGTCACGTGAAGGTGGGTTGTTCGGGAGACAGTTTGGGAGGTGGAATAGGCGTAATAGGAGAGGGGTTTTGATGGGTGAGTCATGGTGAAGGTTGTGAGGTGGTTGGCGAGGCGGGTGGACGAGTACAATGGCGGGGATGCCTCGCCAACGGAGTGGTCAGAGACAGGGAAGACGAGGGTGATTGACGGCGTCGAGGGGTTATTTTTGGTTTTGAGTTGTAAAACTAACCTAACAGAACTAAGGAAACTAACTACCTATTCTAAGTGGATGAAAGGAGGGAGAATGCCACCAACTTTGATCGGTCGGTGTCTGGGAAGAAAACACTCTGGTAGGTGGTAACGTCGACGACGACGGAGATTAGGAAGCTCCTGCTGGTACAGCTAAGAGCGGAAGAGGTCGAGGGGAAGGAATCCGCCACTGGTATTGCGGACGGAGGACAAAGAAGATCAAGAGGAGTTGCCAAGGCTTATGGAGTTTCTTAGCCGGAGCGAAGAGAGGAAGGGGGTTTCACAGCCGGAATTCAAGCTTGAGAAACATGACCTTGCATTGGGCATGCTTATATAGGGCTTAGAGAGAGGTTTGAGGTTTGGGAAGCAAGCTTCCAATCTTGGAAGGCTTGTTAGAGTAGGAAACCCATGAGATACCCGAATCTCTCATGCGTTCGCATGAGAGATTGGGAAGGTTGTGGGGCTCAAGACCGAATTCGTTGGAAAGGGAATTTCCTAAAGAGTTTCCGGTTCAATTTTGGGAAAGTTTCATCGATCAATCAAGGAGAACTCTCCAAATGAAACTCACCAGAGTAGGATTCTTGAGCGATAATGATTAAAGGACCCATTTGTAAAGAACGGTGATAAAGGTTGGGGGCTTATTGTAATGAATTCAAAAGTTAGGGCCATGTGCGTGAGAGAAAAGAGTTAGACAGGAACAAATTGCAAACTAGGTCAAGATGATCTCAGATTGGGTCCAAATTTTGATACAAATCTAATTTGGACCCAAGGAAGCTAATGGTGAAGTTAGATTTTGGTTTTGACTTAATTTGACTGGGTAATTTATGCAAAAATCTAAATTAGGGCATAGGTCTGTCTATGACTCTATTTTAGGTCAAAATAAGTTTTGATGGTCAATTCAAGCATGCCAAACCCTAGATGATATTTTTCTATGAATTTTAGAGGATTTATGTGAATTTCATCGTGACTAGAACCTCATTAAATTAAGCGGGTCTATTTTTAGGATTTTAGATGTCATTTAATTCTCGAAACACGCGAAAACCCATTTCTATCTACAGGAGACTACTTGTTAGATATTTAAGACCATTTAACCGTTAATTAACCCCTGAGAAATCCTGTGATTATTTTACAATTGAGATATGCTGTTAAAACTGAAGTTTTACCCCTGTTTTACTATCTTTCTCCCAGAATGATTATGTAAAGAATTATGGTCCTCTGGCTATTATGTAGGAGCATTTAATAATGGAATATGACTAAATAAAGTTGAACATGGCTGATGATGACGTTGTCATCAGTAGGGTAGAATTAAACTAAATGGAGGATGGGCTTTTAGTGGTAGTTAGGTGGGTATATATAGAGTAGGATGGAGGGGGGTTGGTGTGGAGATGATGAAGGCCTAAAATTAGGTTTAGGATGGTGGTTACTGATCCTAGGGTGGAGTGATGTTGGCGCCAACTCAAAGGATACAAGGGGGGTAGTTATAGGTTGTGGTGTCTCTTGAGTTGGCACCAAAATAAGGTTCTAGAAGGGGGCTTAGGTGACACCAACTTAGGGTTCTAGAAGGGGGGTAGGTGGATGGCTAGGATAGGTTCTAGGGTTAGGTGTAAGGCCATGATGTGGGGGTGCTTTGGCGCCAAAACAAGATGCCTTTTGGGTGTAGTGTAGGGGCTAAGGGGTGTCCATCTTAGCGCCAAAATAGAGTAGAGGTGGAGGTAGCTTAGGTGGGCTTAGTTGGTGGAGCTAGTTAGGGTTAGGTTGGGTTGATGGTTGACTAAGGGAGCTGGAGCTTAGCTAGTAGTGGAATAGAGGATGAGGCGATTGGAGCTAGGGTTCGAGGAGAGAAGTAGAGGAAGAGAAGTCTGGAGCCGAACTGGAGCTGGTAGCTGCTGAAGAAGATGGCATGGAGCTACTTTAGCTGACTTAGCTTACTAATTCCTTACTAGATGCTAAGCCAAGCTAAACAAGCTAGCTTCTGCTGAAATATGATGAGGTGAGCTGGGTCTAAAATTCCCGGGGAGGGCCTAGCTAGTTGAAGTAGATAAGGTAGCTTAACTCAACTAAGTTGAGCTAAGCTGACTCCCCAGGAGTTGGACTTGAGCTTCCTGAGCTAAGATGAAGTCATCCTCAATTGGTTGGAGTTGAGTGGAGCTGGATGTAGCTGGACCTGAGCTAGGGTGAACTCCAATCAACTCAACTGAGCTAGCTAAAGCTCCCAGTGAACTGATAGGAGCTGAGAAGAGCATGATTCAACTAAGTTGAGCATGATCTGAGCTAACTTGAGCTAGAGTGAGATAAGATGAGCTCTCTTGAGTTGCCATTCAACTGAGTTGAGCTGAATAGAGCTAGGATGAGCTAACCCTAGTTCAAGTGAGGTGGAATCCAGCTATGGTGAGCTGGATCAAGTGAGTTCCAGCTGATTTGAGATTCTCCTTCACCAGTTCCCTTCCTGAGTGCTAGGGTTCTTGAGATCCAATTATTTGTATGTCCCTAACACTCACAAAAACACATCAAAAGACAACAAAAATGTGTGATGCTTGCCTAACCTAGTTTATGCTTAATGCAGCCCAACAACCCATTTGCAGAGTTAAATTCCTAAGAGCTAGGTTTGTTTTAATGCATAAGAATGATGATAAACTGACGTTTATCATATACTTCTCTCTCTCTCTCTCTATATATATACATATATATATAAATATATATATGTATATATATATATATGCGTGTGTATGTATGTGTGTATGTGTCTGTCTATGTGTGAGTGAGCGAGAAGGAGCAAGAGGGAGAGAGGCCACGTGCATAGCACGTTAGGGAGAGGAGTGATGTGCATAGCACATAGAGGAGCTGCGCACGCAAGTGTGCAAAGGGCACGGGGAAGGCACAAAGAGAGGAGCGAATTGTGAGCCACTGCAACTGGCTGAAGCAGGTTGTGACGAGGAGAGAGAGTGGCCGGGGCAACCGGATAAGTGAGAAGCCCCAGTCACGTCATTATCGTTGCATGAGGTCGCAGCTACAGTGTCAAGGGTAAAATGTGACCGGGTGGCTCGCGAGGTCATCGGCTGACCAGCGTGCATAGGCGTGAGGTGAGGGCTGCGTAGACCGGCTGGGATGAGTGAGTGAAGGGTGTAGAAGGGCCGACAGAGGCGTGCGAGAGTGCGTGCGACGGTGGCTGGCGTGTGAAGAGGTGAGAGAAGCAAGCTTCAGAGCTTGCTATTCTACGCTAATGGTGATGGAGGAAAAATACAAAGAAAGCAAAATAAAAATCGCAAAAACAAAACAAAACTAAGAAGAAACACCATGTCTACCTGCTCGCAATGAGCTAAATGGTGGTGCTCCCTACCATGGAGGTTGCAACCACAGGAGGGATGCTCCTCTGCTCTTAGTGTTCCTCTCAACTTTTGAGAGGAAACTGAGGATTGGGAAGGGAAGAGAGGGAGAGAGGAGAGCTTAGGGGAAGGAGGTTGGGTGGCTGGCTGTGTGTTGTGAGGGTGTGTGAGCACTGATGGTGGGATGGGAGGGAATGGCTAAGGCTGAGGTGAGGGGATGGGCCGACAACATATGTGGAGTGAGGTGAAGGAGTTTATATAGATGAGGGGGGACAAAAGATGACAAGGGATGCCATTGAGGTGTGGGATTTTTGTGGGATTTTTGCTTGTAGGCACTTGAAGTGTCATCGAAATTAATGTAGCTTGTTATTAGGAGGAATAAGTGGTTGGATTTACATGGAAATAAGGTGGAAATAGAAGGGATGAAATGGATGAATGGATGCTCAATCTCTCTCTGTCTTCCTCTCCATAAAATGCACAAATGCGAGTATTTACAAGATTCATGCATAGCTATCTAATATAAACACTTAATGTTAGGAAATAGCATAAGATGACCTAATTAGAGACATGAATTGCTACACAATCAGGTGGCAATATGGCGGTGTACCCCATATTTTTTCAATAATGACCGAAAATGGGTGTGGATGAAATGACTCCCCCTGTCTCTAATTAGAGTACGAGGGACACCAAATCTTACAAAGATAAATTCCCTAACGAAAGATATGACAGTTTTATGATTAGTTCACATCGCTAGGATAGACTCAACCCACTTCGAGACATAATAAACTGTGGGAAGAATGTACTCGAAGCCATGCCAGTTTGGGAATGGGCCCATAAAATCAATGCCCCAAACGTCAAACACTTCTACAACCAAGATAGGCTAGAGAGGCATCATGTCTCTCCTGGTCATAATACTGACCAATTGGCATCGCTTATAGCATTTGATGAATTCGTGTGTATCTCTAAAATTGGTTGATCAAAAGAAACACGAGTGCAAAATCTTTGCAGCGATTTTTCTACCAAATAAATGACCACCACAAACATCACCATGGCAAAAAGATAAAACACTCGAGATCTCGGAGTTAGGGATTGATAAATATACATTTATTTACGATAAAATGTCTATTTATGTGAGTTCTTAAGTTTAGTATTGCAGTTGACAATATGAATATTACATAACATCCATCATATTGCATTTAAGTTGACTTGTATAGATTGTATAGTAATTTGCTTATTTCTGTGGCTAGGGGATAGGGCAACATATTTTGGGGCTCCAGATAAGAATTCAACCATATGAATGAATTCAGATCAGCAATCGCAACCCGACAACATGAAAATCAATCCAATCAGATATTTGTAGCATCCTCTATGTGCATTTGAAGATGGATGACCCAGATTGCAGCACATGGCATCATCCGAGTCACCTAAGGCAAACCACAGCCTTCCCACACCCATGGAAGGCCTCCTCTCCCCACCATTGGATGAAGATCCAATGGCCTTAAGCAGGGAATCATCAATTCAGCCACTTGATGATCCAAGGGTCGTAGCATAGTGGTTAAGAGCCTTATCCCCAAGGAGGGGCACGGGTTCAAGCCCCATTGAGCTCCAAAATCCACCAATCACAAGGCTTATGCTCCAATTGACCATGCGATCACCATCGAGGGGAGATGAAGGCGCCACATGACGCAAGGAGAGCCATCCAAGCCAAAAACACCTCATCAGGTGCGATCAAAGAGGCACCCCATTGTGAGCCTTTGGATCTCCATCAAATGACCCTCATTCCACTTGCCCCAACGACTACATTCACCTTCACTAATGGCTGCATGCATCACTAAAGGCCTTGTAATCAATTTTAAGGCCGAAATTGCACTTCTCACCTATAAAAAGGCATCTACACTCCTCCATCTTCATCCCTTCCCTCTCTTCTCACCTCTCCTAAGAGCTAAGAACACATGTTCTAAAGCTCTCTCTAGCACTCCCAAGCTACAAGAAGCTCTGCTAGAGTTAAAAACAAATATTTTTCTTACTTCTCATCCCAATCGCGAAACTCTCGCCAGCTATCTTCTCGACTCCATTCCGAAAGCGGATCCTACAATGACAACATCCTATCTCATCCCCAATTCTTCCAACTTCATCCTCCTTTCATTTCCGCTCTTCTTCCTCCAGAAGTTATCCGTATGGCTCGTCCTCCAAGCATTCGTCGAAAAGGGTAATCTCTCTTCCCCTATCTCTTTTCTGCTTTTTAATGTAGATTTTATTTTCTCGCATTAGTTCTGTAGAAAATAATTTGTAATAAACACTTGTTTGGATATAGAAGTAATTTTTCTCTCTCTTTATTTTGCAAGAAGAATAGAATAAAGTAGTGAGAAATGTTTTGCTCCAATCTCTTATATAGAAAATACAAAAAACTAATAATCGTAGATTTCCAAAAATCGAGCGTAGTCTCCCTATGTTTAACCTGGGACTCACTAAAGTTTCAATAAATTATTTGATAGAGAATTTTTCTGCAACATAACGACTTTAAATGATTTATCTCTCACGAAATATTCACTTATCATTTTGGCACCATTGCCGGGGAGGCAATGGATTTCAATTCTTTTTTCGCATTATTCTTGCACTTATTCATTCTCTAACCTCTCTTCCCTCTTTTCTATTATCTTACAGGTATCCTAACAAGACGATCTAAGAGCGGTAGACAGGAGTAAAGTGAACTTAAAGATGATTGTAGGTGCCCCCACTCTTTCCCACCCCCTAGATTCCATCTATCACCTAAATAACTCAAACTCAAATCAATCTAGGTTCTTTTATAAACCTCAGGATAGATTTGATTATTTGATTGCCACCTCACTCCAACTCACACCGCATATAAAAAAATTTTAAAAAGAAAATCTCTGATCTGATTGTGGGATTCAGTTAACACATACACTTTATACACCTACATAATTCGAGGTATACAACCTCTATGATTTTAGTACTCAACTAGGATTCAAACCAGAGGAACCGGTATACGTGAACACGCAACATAAAGGAGTAGAAATTAGAATAGGCTAATCATTTTTTTATGCCTAAATCCAGTGGTGCAAAAGGCCAATTGATTGAACTGTTTGAGCCACACCACTTAATTTAAAACTGATTCATCTAGTAGCTGGCTCCTTAAGGTTAAATTTTTAGGTCAAGAACCAGGCGCTCTGCATTATTCTGAGTTTTAAAGGAATATATCATCACCGGTGCTTTCAAAACTTTGTGTGCCTTCTAACTTGTCTGAATCAACCTAAATTTAAATCTTAAAAGCTACTAAGAAATATTTGAATTCTAAAATTCACCTCATCCTAAGTAATCTTGCTTGAAAACCCTGGTTGTACACGCACACACATATTTAATCAATCATCAAGGGCACAACTCAATTTAAGGACCCATCACATTCTGAGAGCATTATTATCCCAAGCCTTAACTTAAAATTGAGTAGACGTTAGCCTTAGCATTCATCAGTCCATTTCAGGCATTCATCAGTCCATTTCAGGGTATTACTCAGACCGTAACTTGAATTTATGACGCCTACTTTCTTCAGAAGGTGCTAAGTTGGGGGGGCTGATTGTCAATTGATAAACGATAGTTTATCACCATTCTTATGCCCTAAAACTGATCTAGCTCTTAGGGTTTTAACTCTACAAATAGGTTTTCAGGTTGCATTTAGAAATTACTTAGGTTAGGCATGCATTTCATAGTTTTTGTATTTTTGACACATTTATTTGAGTGTTAGAGATGAATAGATAGCCAAATCCATAAAACCCTAGCATTCAGGAAGGCAGAAAATGAAGAGGAAGCTCATTCCAACTGGACCATAGCTGAATCCAGGTTATCACATGTAGAAGCTCTGATACCAATTGTAGGATCTAAAATATGTAATATATATGGCTATCTACGCGCATAAATACTTAATCAAAATGTTAGCAATACAAAAAGAATCTTCAACCCGTTAATTACCTTGATTTAGTAAATTAATTCTCTCGGGGTTGAGAGAATCAGGTTGAAAATCCTAAGCTAGGAGGCTTAGGTAGTGGAGTACCCAAGGGAGGGGAACCACTATACATATTGTGTCAATTTCTGTGATTGTATTTTGTGCAAACTAAGGGTCCAAGGATTTAGTTATAGAGTTAGGACCTAGTTGGGACGTCTACTAGACGTTGGGGTTTAAATCCCAACGTTCGCCTAAATTAATTTTCTAGTCGTTCAGAATTGAGCCAATGGATAACTGGTACCAGTACTAAATTATGGGTGTCGATACTCGTTGCTTCCAGATTTGGGTTTCAAACTCTTAACACAAATCTGTAACCCACTTGTACCGGTACTCATGGTTAGTACCGGTACTGATCATGAGTACCGGTATTCGCTGGGTACAAGTTTGTTTCTTGACAAAACCCAAACTTGTAACTCATATGTATCGGTACTAAACTTTAGTACCGATACTTGTAGGTTAACGAGTACCTTTTTTAAGTGATTTAATCCTTTGAAAATGATCGTAATATTAATCTTAATTTATCTCTAATTATTTTTACGATCTAAGTTACATTCCTTTGTTAAGAGGCATACATTCTATAAATAAAAAGTCTAAACTAAAAAACTAAAGGTCGAAGATGATCTTCTTCACTTCAACTCATCCTTGTCATCTTGCCTCCTCCTTGTCATCATGTTCTTTTTCTCATCATCATGCCTCCATCACTTCCTATTTGCCTTGATCTTCACCTAAATCTGAGAGAACTCAATTGCAAACATTAATCCATAATAATTTTGTTAACACCAAAACAAGATGTGAACAAGGTTCCAACATCACAGCCAGATACCAGCTCACCTAGGTTAGGTTTAGCTCTCTCCATCTCCATTCAGCTCATCTTAGCTAGATGATAGCTCAAGGTAGCTTAACTGAGCTCAAACCTAGCTCAACTTAGTTGAGTGTAGCTTATCCAAGCTCTAATCAGTTCACTAGGAGCTTAAGCTAGCTCAACTCAGTTGACAAGAGTTCATTCCAGCTCCAACCTAGCTCTCCCCAGCTCCACTCAACTCATGACAGTTGAACTCCCTCCAGCTTAGCTACTACTTGTCTACTTAGTAGCTAAGCTAGCTCAGGAGTTCCCATCAAAAGCAAGTCCAGCTCAACCCAGCTTTAGATAGGTTGAGACCAGCTCAATTTAGCTCTACTACTCAAGCTTAGCTGCTAACAGAAGAATTAGCTAGCCAAGATGAGTAGCTAAGCTCTTATTAAGACCTCTTCAGTTAGAATCAACTTCATGAATTTTCCTTCAGCTCCAGATATACTTTAGACAGCTTTTGGCTAACTTCTTCCAGCTAAACCCTAGCTTCCTATACTCTCCAACTAGCTAAACTACCTTAGCTAGCTAACCCTAACTCCTCTCATTCCCATGGCCATCCACCATCACCAAAAAAACCACCTCCACCTCATTCCCTTTTGGCACCAACCATCCTTAACTACCACCATCACTCACATCCCTTCATGTTGGCACCAAAAAAATGAGCCACCCTTTCACCAAAATAACCACCCTTAACCTCCCTTAAGATGGTGCTAAAACCCCCCTACACCTCTCCAAAAGTGGTGCCAACTTGAGCCCTCATCACAACCCTACACCTATTCCCATAAGGGCATCATCACCATCCACTCTTGGCTCCAAATCCTCACCCCTTTAACCACACCTAAAATGGCGCCAACCCTACCTTAACCACACCTACCCACACCCTTCCACATGGTGCCAAATTACCTCCAACCTTCATCCCACAACTACCACCTAAAGGCCTAATCCTAGCCCTTCATCCTACCCCTCCCATGTTGGTGCCAACATGGTGGTGTATAACCACCATGGTGGATGACCACCAAGGAAGATTACCAACCCACCAAGGCCTCCATATGACCCCTCATTTGGTGCCAAACTACCTTAGCCCTAGGATCATCTAACCACCCCATAACAACATCCAAGCCATCCATTATATGCATACCTACCTACCCCCCTTTCCCACTCTATAAAAATGCCTTTAACCACCCACTTCAAGCCACCCTTGGCTACATTTTTCATAGTATTCTTCAACCCATATTCCACTAGCCATATTCGACCAAGAGAAGGAGAAGAAGATTAAGGAGACACTCTATCTCCTTGGTGCCTTCCCCTCTTCCCTTCTCTCTTGTGCCCACGCCAAGGGGTCAACTTCCAAGGAGAGCCAAGCAAGGAGGACGGCCAAAGAGGAGGATTTTTAGGGTGGTCCACATCCACCCTAGGAGGAGGATTGAGAGTGGAACCCTTCCACTCAAATAGAAGCTAGGGCATGCCCACCAAGGGCTTGCTAGGAAGAGAATCGCCATTACAGGAGCATCTTCAAGAAGGAATTGAAGGACCCTTTCTAAGCCCTGGAGCAGCTGAGCTTGGAGCAAGGATTCCTTCCTCTTCATCATCATCACCAGGAGAATTTTTATTTTCTTTGTACCTTTATTTTTGTAGTAGAAGCATTCCACTTCAAGCATTCTTGTAAAACATTTTCTCTTCCTATATAAAAGTTGCCTTTCTATTTTCGTTGCACTCAATTATTTGCGTTTATTTTATTTTAGTGCACTCACTCCCTCTCTCTAATTATCCTAGGTCTTCACGTACCTAGGGTGAGCTTAGAGAGAGGTTCTTCTTGTCACTTAGATTTTAGTAGGCATCATTTCTTTTTGCATTTCTACTACTTCATTATTTCAAAAATTTTAAAAAAAAAGTTTCTATCAAAAACTACAAAATGAAAGCTGTTTCCATTTTGTCAAGCGAGGGATTTCTTAATTGCAATCTTCCCTCCTTGGATGACCCTAGATACTCATCCTATCTAGGTTATAAATTTAAAAGCGATTGCGATTTTGTGTATTAAAATAATTAAAAACCGCATTTTGAAATCATGCGATTTTCGCTATCATCAAATGACTTAAGCAGGTAGGGGTTTAGCATAATTAGCAGCCTTCGGGACAAGTTCCCCCTGCTTCGCCAGCCCAACTTAACCAACTTCTGGATTAAGGACAACACAAAATTTGTGTTGTGGTTGGAGTAAATCTTGGAGGATAGGTCCTTAGGCTAACCAACTTAAGGACAAGCCTGTAATTTTTGTGCTACAAGGCTCCATTCTCCCATCCTTCCAACCTCCTTCCGATGCATGCTTGGAAGGAGATCATTGAACTGCCATCTAAAAGGACCATTAAACCATTCAAGGAGGCATAGGTTGAATTTCAGCTAAGCAGATCCCATGGCTGACCAACAACCTCCTCGACCTCCAAATTAGGAAGAAATGATTCAAAGGTAACTAGAACAATTGTAGCAGATGTAGGAATGGTTCCAGCGTATGAAAGGTCAGGGCTCTCAACTCTTTAAGGATTTTTTTGATCCATCAAATTATGAAGAACATCCTGGTGTTTTGATTCCTACCAGTGATGTAGAAATCAAACCCCAAGTATAAAGCTAGATAAAACATTTTCATGGGCTTGCCTTCGAAGACCCATTTCAACATTTAAAGGACTTGATCACTTTTGTCCAAACCACCAAAGTACGAAATGTGGATGAGGAGCAAATGATCATGAGGCATTTCCTCCACTCTCTCAAGGATAAGGCCACACATTGGTACAAAATAATTGGTAGGTCGGTAAATACTTGGATGATCTAAAATCAACCTTCTTGAAAAAATTCTTCCCTATTGGGTGTACCAATGCGCTGCGATGGGCAATTATTACTTTCGTCCAATGGCTGGGGCAACCGCTTCATGGTGCTTAGGAGCGATTCGAAGATCTACTGCGAAAGTGTCCACACCACAAGGTACCAAAATGGCAACTCGTTCAGATTTTCTATTACGGATTAATGGATCAACTCCGTAATCACGTGGATGCTTCTTGCGAAGGCAATTTCCTCACCAAGGATGCAGACAATGCACATGACTTGTTCGAGGAAATAAGCGAGAATTCTATCAATCATGCCTCCATAGAAACCTTCAACCGATCCCAGCAACCCAGATCAAATGCTAATGACATCTAGGATTCTCATTAATTTGATATGGAATTGATTTGTAATAAACTTGATAAAGTGGACTTCCTTGCTAAAAGAATGGAAGAGTGGATGGCTGGAAATTCTGGAAACACTTCTAGATCCACTCAATTCAAGAATTTGAGATTTCATTCTTCATGAGCTTCCACTGGATAGGAGTTCGTAAATCAACTTGAAATGGCTCAACCTATGAGCCAGCACTTCTTGGAACCTCAGGTTCCAAACTAGGGCCTTTGATCCTAGTTTTTCTGATTCTTCTTCTTTCCCGCCATCCTTACCCTATAAGGATGTGCATGCTATACAAGAGAATGTTAAATCCAACCCATATTCTAACTCCTATAATCGAGGTTGGAGAAACAACCCTAACTTCTCTTGAAGAAACTAGGGTTAGCAGACCCAGATGTGGCCCAGCAATTACGCACCTCAGAGACCAGTGGGTAAGAGTCAAGTATGTACCTAGCTGCCCCCGAATCAGGTCAGTCAACCAGTTTGGAATGCTCGACAACCTGCAGGGCAGGTTGATCTAAACCGACAGATGGTAGAAATGCAAGGATCTATGCTCCAACTTATGCAGCAAATGAAAACATTGCTAGACAACTTGAAATCTGGGCTCATTGCTAACACTCAATAGCCCATCTCTTTACCATCTCAACCTATAGCCAACCCCTAAAATGTATAAAATCAGGGCAATTGAGCTCAAGGTACGAGGATCAGAGGGACCCACACGTACATGCTCAAGTGGTTGAGTAGGGTCCTTCTTCTTCTAATCCTAGATATTTGGCTAGTCAAGCCCCTCTAATCTTTCCTAATCCTCCCCATGACCTAAACTTGTATGCATCTACAAACTCAGACACCTTAAGGAGTGGAAGGCAAACCCAGGACCTGAAATTACCGTCATCTAGCAAACAAAACCCTAGTGAGCTTAAGGAAGAAAAGGAGAAAATTGAAGATAGTAAGGCTCAAAAACCTAAAGCTACTGATCCTACTCATATCCCATTTCCTGAAGCTCTACTGAAACCCAAGAAGAAGAAACCTATAGATAGAAACGAGGAGCTCCTGAATTTATTCAAGAACGTAGAAATCAATATCCAGCTCCTCGATGCTATTAAGCATATTTCGGCTTACGCTAAGTTTTTAAAGGATTTATGCACTCAAAAGCATAAGCCAAAAGAACATACTTCAGGGAAGGTGATACTCTCCAAGTAGGCTAGTTTTGTTATCTTACATCACCTTCCCCAGGAAAAGAGAGATCCAGGTGCCCCATTGATTTCATGTGTTATCAGGGATTACACTTTTGACCGGGCACTCTTGAATTTAGGTGCATCCATTAACCTAATCTCGACTTCCCTGTATAAAAAGTTTGAGTTAGGTGAACTCAAGCCGAGCTCAGTAACACTACAGTTAGCAAACTGTTCGGTCACCAACCCAAAAGGTGTTATTGAGGATGTTATCTTTGAGGTCAAAGATTTCTACTTTCCTGTAGATTTTCTTGTGCCCAACATGGATGTACCAGAAGAATTGAGGAACACGCCCACCATTCTGAGACGTCTATTCCTCACTACCGCTAAGGCCAACATTAACTGTGAAAGCGGTAGTATGGAGATTGATGGTAACACCATTAGTCATCATAACTAACTTGAATTAGTTAAAATCCAGTGATAAATCCTCCAAAATGATCGTCTAAGGATCACAATTCCATATTAAACTAATCTGAGAAGATAGAAAAATGGGGTTAATTCTACTATTTTAACATCCAATCATTAATGCATATTAACCAAGCATTAATCTATGGTCAAATGAATTTAAATATCCAAGAGGTGGGCTCACATTGACTGAATCAAGGTTTTACGCATTTTGAGGATTAAAATATCGTTAAAAATCCTAATTATCAGCCTCACTTAAATTGAAGGGATTTTGGTTGATATAAATACAATCTAAACCTCCTAAAAATTATTGAAAAATATTCTAAGAGGTTTGGTACCTTTACTTTCACCATCTAAAACCATTTGGATCAAAAACAGAGATTCAGACGAGAATTTTCCTTGATTTAGGCTCTTATGCAATTTACCCAATCAAACGTGGTTAAAACTCAAATTCAAGTTCACCATTAGATTTCTTTAGTCCAAATTAGGTTAACACCAAAATTTGTGCTCAATCAGAGTCTATCTTGACTTAATTTGCATTTTGGCCCTTAAAATCTCGACCTTTCACATCTAGACCCCTAACTTCCATCTTTCTTATAAACAAGCCCCTAACTTTTCCTTCATTGCAAAAATGCCCCAGCTGCTTGAGCCATCTAAATAGAATCAAGACCCCAAACTACTTGACTTTGATTGAGGATTTCTCCTTCAATCTTAAGTCAATTCCCTCCAAATTTGGAGGGATTGACCTGGAGAAGCTTCCTAATCAAACGAACTCAGTCATTGATCTTAATTTATACCAGAGAATGACGGGGAGCTCGAGATTCCTGCCATCTAGTTGCCAAAATTGTGAACCAATCTCACGATTTTTGGGAATTTGAAGGTTGAATCCACTTCTATATAAGTGTCCCCATGTTCCACGGGCAATTTCAGCCAAGTTTAGGCCAAAAACCACCTTCCTCCTCCGACTGCTCTTCGGCTTGGCTTCGGCGACTCCACTCAACCTCCCTCCTCTAGCTGTCCAACAGCCAACTTGGACGGTCCACCATCTTCCTCTCTCTCTTCCACTCCTCGCCAGCCACAGTAAGGGCTTCCCCCACCTTCATCGTCATCACTCTCCCTCACAGGAGTTCATCGTCTTCCTCGCATCCAGTCAGTTAACGCCGGACCCGCCTCACCTCCTCTCCCCACGATAGGCTCCCTAATCTCTCCCTCTCTACCTCTAGAGTCTATCTAGGTCCTTATTCTCTAGGTTCACTCACTGCACACACCATTCCACCATTGTCTTCTCCAACTCCAGCACGAGCTCCGGTGAGCTCGTGCCTGCTCCACAGTACACCAAACCACATGCCACCTTCACCAAAAGCAACCACACGCTTAGGTCAAAAGCCCTCAACTTATAGAGATATTTGACCTAAGCTTCACCTCAACGGACAACCCACCACGTCACTACTTCCGCCGATGTCGTTTGACCACTTACACCTCACAAAACACACCGTCCCCAACACCATCACCTTCCTCACCTCACGGCGAGTCCTCTGAGCATCTTAATTGGGCCTTTTCACTTGTTTCCTTGACTTTTAGGTCTTCCAGATCATCGTCGTTCGCCACCTCCCTCCATCGAGCTCCAGTCACCACTAACCTTGCTACCACTTCTAGGCAATGTAGTTTGATCTCGCGAAGGCATCTGGGCCTACAATTGATGAAGAGAACAAGGCAGCAGCAACAATTGAAGCTCCAATCACATGCCTGCAGTTGTGCGAAGAGAAGGCTCAACTTTAGTCCCACATCGTGGGGTGCTAAATTTATTTTTTATATATATTGAATGACGTTCATTTATTCTCTACCTTCGACACGAAGGTTGGATCTCCCTTCACACAAGCCGTGCACACCTCGCCCACTGCCCACACTCGAGCAAGCCTGGTTCGATTACCCAATTTCAAAGAGAGAGAAAGGTAGGGTTTTCTGTGGGAGGAAGGTAGGTTTTGCCCTTGGGAATCGTGCCTAACACTTAGGCAAATTTGAGAAGCTGAGCACTTAAGCCATCTATGGCTCTATTGAGACATCTATGCAATTAATTGATTAAGATTCTTGGGTGGTTTGAATTAACCGTTTAATTAGGGTGTCTGATGCCCTTTGAGGTTGAGAGGATAGTTTGATTATTAAGTGCAACATTGGTGGTTTCAACCACCATTATTTTTGCTATCTCACTACATTATTTTTGTCTACTGACTCTTATATACTCTTGGCATATATTGAATATATTTTATTGAGTTTTTGATTGAATATTGTGCTCATTGTTATATCATTGATTAGTTGATTGAATTGCAATATTTGCTCCCTACGAACAACCTCGGAACTCATGATTTTTCGAGAAATTACAAATTTTAAATGTTGATACAATTTTCATGGCTATACTACGATGCATTTTTCTAAACTACGACGATCACTGCTCAACATTTTGGAGTCGTTGCCGGGGAGCAACACAAATTTTAATCACTAATCACACTTTCTAATTGATTATAACTTGCTATATCTACTTTGTTGTGTTGTTGCAGGTGAATCTGAAGACCGGCCGCTACAACAACCACACTAGGGGTAGGTAATCACATTCCTTCTTTAAAGCCCCTCCTCTCTTGGAAAGATTGAAAGAGAAATCAATTACAATCAACTTGCTTTATTCACTTAGTAATCAGCATTCAAGTTTACATATTTGATTCGATTGATTTGACTAGAGATCCCTATCTTGATACTTGTACCCATTAGGGATATAAGCTCCCTTGGGCTATTCACCTTCTTGATTGAGCCCAGGGTACCATCTTTGAAAGAATTGGACATGGAAATAGAGCCAATATAGGGTTTCCACATTATTTTTTCCAAGACTAGTACACACTTGCCTACTTGAAAAGAAGATATATTCCCGCATTGTGTGCCACCCAAGCCCTTGTTTGAATTGATCTAATCAAGTGGACCCTAAAATCAAGGTTCTATAATCACTTGGACCATTAAAATTTGGGACCTAATAACCTATTTGAGAAGCAACTTAGGATGATTTAGGTCCTTGACCTAAACCTCATCCTCAACTTTAGGACAAGTCAGGTAAAGTTGGTTCACTTAGTGAATCAACCAACCTCCAAATTAGGTCACAAATCAAATTAATTTCAAATTCAAGTGAAATTCAAGGCAGAAGCAAGATTAAAACTAGTAGAATTAGGATTCAAGCTTACACATTCTGATCTACCTGGCATCGCAGTGATAAGAAAGGTCGAGTGGGGGAAACCCTGTAACCCGTGGGGATGCTATACCGTGTAGGGGTCTTTGTGAGACTCTCCCTTCCTATCTACCCAAGTAATTCTCAGGTGGATGAGTTTCTGATCCAGATGTCCATCTACTTCGAACTGCCATAGTCATCCAGCCTTGTTAGGTGCCTCGATTGGATCCAATACACATTTTGTTCCTCATCTAATTCCATAGTGCATGTACAGGAGAAGGTCCTTAAGACCAGTCTTGAGACCTCCATTTGCAGTTCACTCTCGTCGGGGTCAAGCCCTAACTCAATTGTTTGGGTTCCCATCTGATCAGATTGAAATCTCTTCTGATCATTCCATATCTGAGCCCAGTTCTCCATCCTCTACTTCTATGAGAATCAAGATCTTGAAGGAGAAGGCCAAGCACCCAACTTTCAAAATCATTTGTAGAATCTCCAAGATCTACTTCACATACTCATAAACCCCCCACCGCACCCGCAGATGAAAGATCACTACAACTTCGTAGCAGTAGCTATTGAACCAGGGTGCAAATCTCTGCTAGAGGACCTAATACTAAATTGAAGCCAAATCTAATCAGGGCAATCCCCAAATTTCATGGCTTAAACTATGAAGACCCTTTCCAACATACCAAACAAGTAAAATATCTGGCCCAGACTTTTGGACCACCTATTCAAAATCGGGACATCCTGCTCATGAAGATGTTCTCCTTCTCTCTTATGGACAAGGCTGTTGATGTAAACACATTTATTGAGGGTAAAATGCCTATTCCAGCAAGTTCCTAGGCTTAGATTTGCTTTTCATGTTATAAATATTACATAGCATGCATCATTTTGCATTTAGAGTAGTTGTATAAAATTTAGGTTAATTACGTCCTTTTTGTGGTCAGGAGAGAAGGATATTTATTTCGGAGCCTCAGATTGACAATCCGACTGTACGGATCTGATCAAGATGACGATCGGAGTCCAACGCCTTCGAAATCACCTCGATCGAAGTCCTGTAGCATCATATGCAGTCTGAGGAAGATCAATAGCCAAGAGACTAGGTGACATAATTCAAAGCTTCAAAAGACAAATCCAACCACGCAGATGGATTTGGGTCAACGATCGTAGCCTAACAATGTGAAAATCGACTCAATCCAAACCTCTGTAATAGCCCCTACAATGAAAAGAAGATGGACGGCCAAAATTGCACCACATGGAGTAGCACAGGCCACGCAGCGCACGCACGTGCCACCGCATACGCACAGCAGCGCGAGTGCTTGCTTGCAGGTGCACATGCGCACAGCGCAATGCCAGTGCGTGAGCATGCGCGCGCGCGGTAATAACGGGGATAGTGCGCGCCAATGACACATCAGCTGGCCTACAGTGACGCATGAGCTGGACCTACAACGATGCTTACAGCCGTCGCTACTTCTTCACGCGCCAGCAAAGCCAGCTGTGGGCGTGAGCGGGCACGAGCAGGCATGAGCTGCCTACAACGATGCTTCCAGTGATAGCCTGAACGTCACTAATGGTCTCATACCTATTTTTGCCTCTTCTCCTCCACTATAAAAGGACCTACACCCCCTCCCTTCCAAGGATCTCTACCTACTCTACTCCTACCTACTCCCAAGCTCTAGCAAGCCTACCAATGCTCCATTAGAGCTTGTTCTCAAGCTCCCAAGGCTCCTATTAGTGCAGCAAACCTCTGCCTCACCAAATATTCATCTATCTTCCCATCCCCAATCATAAGTCGCCTTGGAGCCATCCTCCCACCTCCATTCCGGTAGCAGATCATCTCCATCATCTCACCTCCATTCTGGAGCCACGCAGAAGCTTTCTTCAACTCGACGTCCTCCTGCATCTCAGCTCCGTCATCTCACTCCTCACCTCCTTCGTCTGAGCTTCCGTCAGGTGCCGTCGTCTCGCTGAACAGCCAATTTGGGAGATTTCCTATCAACCCCCCTCTTTTTCTACTTTCATAGTTGATTGTAATAGACATTGAAGTGATATCTTTACCATATTTATTTCATCTCTATCTTGTGATTCGTTTTCTTGTTTTCTTCTTACAAAAATACAAAAAAAATAACAAAACCCTAAAATACCAAAAAGAAACAAATCAAAGCGTGGTTTTCAGTTAAAGTAAATGTCACCTCCCAGTGTTCGACCCAGGACTCCCTTGGAGTTTCGGAATAAATTTTATATGATCGAAGTGTTTTGCAACTACGACGACAGGTTACTTGTAACCCCGATTTCTAACAAGTGAAACTCGTGCAACCATTTTGGCGCCGTTGCCAGGGAGGCAACGAAATTTACTTTATTGTTTTTTGAGCTTCTTTGCAATTACATAACACTAACCCTGTTTATCTCTGATCTATTGTCTTGCAGGTACCCTAGCATGGAGATCCAAGTGCGGTAGACCGGAGTAAAGTGCGAGTAGAGTGTTTTGTAAGTGTCCCCCACACCACCCCCACCTTAGTTTTCATTCCATAACCTAATAACTTAAACCTAAATCAACTTAGGTGCTTTTTATAAATCCTAGGATAGATTTGGTTGTCTGTTTGACACCTCCACTCACCTCGCCATCCACATAAATAAAAAAATATAAAAAAAAGTGTTATCTGATTGTGAGATTTTCTGAAAGAGACACTTAGCACCCACAACTTCTTATCATAAGGTGCACAATCACTTTGATTCTACCACTTAACCGGGATCTGACCTGTGGATGCAGTACACTTCAACTCAATACACATAAGTGAGTAGAAATCTGAATATGTTAAACATTCCTGTGTGCCTTAACTAAGTGGTTCAACAGGCCAATTGATTGAGCTGTTTGGGCCACACCACTCAATCTAAAACTGATCCATCAAGTAGCTTGCCACATAGAGTTGATTCTTAGGGCTAAACCAGGCACTCCACATTATTTTTCATTTTTAAAGGAACATATCATCACCCGTGCTTTCAAAACTTGGAGTATTCTACTAAACCTTGATTGAACCAACCTAAGAATTAAACCCTAAAAGCTACTAAATAAGGTTAAATCCTAAAAAATACATCATCAAATAACATTGTCTGTAAACCCTGGTTGTGCATGCACACACATTTTAACTGATCATTAAGGGCACAACCCATCTAAAGGGCCCATCACATTACAAGAGCATGATCATCCCAAGCCTAACTAAAACTGAGTAGAGATTGGCCTTAAGGATTGATTCGCTCTTCGAGGCTCAAACTGAGATTTTTTTCAATTAATCTGCTTTTGCTGGTCCATCTGATGTCTAGCTAGGGAAGTAGCATCAAACGACCGCGGCTGGGGGGTACACTAGGAACCGGAGGTGCAAGCCAAAGAAAGAACCTTCTCCCCAGTCCCTCCTTCTAACTGGTTGGATTAACCGAATAAAAGTAGACTAAATCGTTTATAATCTCAAGACGAGTCCCAAGAGTCTGTAGGTCTTTAGGCTACCCACATAAGGACAGGTTTGGTTGATTGTATGCAAGGCACCTTTCTCTATTTTGCTTTCCCTCCTACTCCACAATGTATCCTACCACTTCTTACAAGCATTTCCCATCCTATCATCCCACCACCACTTATCCCCAAGATGATTACTATTCCAACTTGACTTGTAATTACCCATCCATTAGTCAGGATGACTTTGATTGGGGATATGAATATGGACCTCAAAGTCCAGGGCCTAACCCTGGACAACAAGACTATGATTACTATCCTTCCCAGAGCTACAATGATTATAAATCTCCATCCTTTGATGATCAACCTAACCAGATCTACAACCATGAAGGATATGCTGATTATAGCACTTACCCTCCCTAGAATTATGCTGAATTTAGGTCGCCACCAACCTTTAAACAACCTAAAACGGCCTACTATCAAGGTGGGACCTGAGAACCTCGACATCTTAACTCCCCTAGATTTAACCCAAACCCACCCAAACCTAAATCAAACCAGCTGGTTTAGGTGAACCAGATCCAGGATAGGGTGTTGGCTAATTTGGGGAACACTATACAATCTTTAGAAGCTCAGCCAACACCATGCACTGAAGAACTGGAGTCCATGATCAAAATGATTGATGAACTTAATAGTTCTCTATTAGATTTTCTCCAAAGAGTTAGGGATAGGGACTTGGGTGAGTTTCTTCTTGGGAAATTGTCGAGGTTGAGGATGAAATTTGTGGTTGCCCTAGTCAAATCTTGGGATGATTCTCAATATGAACCCCCTTCAGGAGAGCCAACGTTTGAACCTGCTCAAGAGCCTGTTGGGGGGCATACATTTTCTGAGATCGGGGATGACCAGGTTGGGCTAGAGCAACCATTTGAGGATGAACCAATTGATTCACCCGAGATCCGCAAGTCAGGAAACGAAGAAAATTATGTCTCCTTGGATCATGAAATGATTTATGATTTTGAGACATATATAAATGAGGATCATCAATTCTTTGACTCTGAGGGTGAAGAATCTTTAGGTGAAGTCTCACTTGAACATAAGGAAAACGATTTTAGTGCGACAAACGGGCATGAGGAATCTGATGAACCATTTAATAGCCCATTCATTGAAGACTTGGATTCAGCTGGGGTTAACTTGGAGGATTCGAATCTTAATGATTCAATCAGTGACCCCAGTCCTCGTCTACACCCCGAAGAGCTGACTTTTGAGATCATTACGCCCAAGTCAATCCTGATGTAGCCGCAATTGTTGAACTTGGGCACTTTAGATGGGGTATACAACGATTTGGAGGTCCTGGAGCTTGAGCACGTGATTTTAGAGGATAAGAATTTGGCAATAAAAATCTGGGAGTCTAATTCTATGGGAACTACGATTTTGGATATAAGGATACCTATTGACCTGAAACCACCTACCTTCTTTACAAACCCTTATGATATCTTTCACGTGCAACCCAAGCCTGGAATAACTGATTATTTTTCTGAGCTGAATGTTAAGTGGGCATTTGAAACTAGTGAACCAGATCTACCTATTGTCCACTATTTTAGTCTTGGGTTGCACACCCTAAAACCGCAGGCCCAGCCCCGCAAGCTTAACAACCTTCAATTCTGGGTGATTTTCATCCAGAACTTGAGAACCACTCGACCCTGGGGCATGGGTCTGCACCATGATCTGGTCCATGTCTATGGACATATTCTGTTGGTGGGTTTCAGGATCAATATTTTTATTTTGATTCTGACCGGCACTTGTGAACTCTCAATTTCTTCTTTATATGTATGGTATGCCTAGCTGAAGGCATTAAATTTAACACGTGTTTATATTTCACGTTCTCTGCGAAGCTGATCGTATTCCTCATGATGTTCAGGTGATATTTTGTTCACTCCACCTTTTTCATGTCTTTGTTTTTACAATGAGGATATTGCATCATTTAGGCATGGGGGGGTGGATAATCAATTCCTGAAATCATCATGTTAACTCCATAGAATTTCTTTTAGTTTCTTAAAAAATATGAAAATTCAAAAAGGTAAAAAAGAGAAATTAAGGAAAGAGAACTTAGGCATTTGGAAGTTATTAACTTTAGGAAATGATACGAGAGGACCTAAATACTTAGACTCTTCAGGTCTTCGGGCTTAATTAGCCCGGGTGTCCACTCGAATGTAGACTTAGTCTCGAGTAAATTGGGATGATAAGTATGCAACTTATCAACCCACCCTCTGATTTAGGGGGACTTTAAGCCTAAGTATCTACACACATTTTTTTGCATTGACTCACTTTTCGACGATTTCTTCGGAAATTGGATAGCTAATAAACTATCTAGGGTGGTATCGTTGGCAAGTTGTCGGTGGTAACAGCTCATCGGTTGGTTGTTCAGAGTCCAGTCACAAGACCATTTTCATTGTACTGCCTTTAGGTAAATCTTAGATCAGGAAAGCCACCTAGATAAAAGAAAAGAAAAAGAAAAGAAAATATAGAAAAAAATAGAAAAAGGAGAAAATAAAAAAAATAAATAAAACCACACTTCACCACACAAGTATGGTAGGCAAGTTGTCGGTGGTAACAGCTCATCGGCCAGTTGTCCAGAACCCAGCTCACACAAGAAAACAAGCACAATAATTCCCAAAACACTTAGGGAAGAAGTGGGGAAGTAGAATAAATCGGGGAGATATACACTAGGTTCGCCCTTGTGTTAACCCCATAAATAAAAAAAGTAGGGAGAAAGCTGCCGTTCGAAAAGATAAACCTTTAGGCAAGGTCACCTAAGATCGTAGAAACTCGAAGTCCGTTTTAGCGGCCGTCTTGTGAGTCTTTCACTATTTTCAAAAGATTCTTTGCACTTAGAGTCCTTTTCGAGTCTTGGGCAGGTCGGGTAATCATAAAAAGTTATCCTGGAACTCTCAAACTCCAAAAGTACAAAAAAATTAGAAAAGAAGAAAAATAATAAAAAAATGTATCTTCCCTTTTCCAATAAGGCGAGGACTTGGGCGGTCTGCATTCTGGCAGACACCCAGGTACTATTGAGTTTTCGTAGTTTAGGACCTTAGTTGAAATTTTCTATTGTTAATAAATGACTTAGGCCTAAGTGATCTAATCCTAATTTTACTTTTATACATAGCATATAGTTTAATTTTGATAGAGACTAGCAAAAGATAGGCATAAGGGTATGATGTAAATACATTTAATGAGGGTGAAATGCCTATTCATCCATATTCCTAGACTTAGATTTACATTTCATGTTATAAATATTGCATAGCATGCATCACTCTGCATTTAGAGTAGTATAAAATTTAGGTTAATTACGTCCTTTTTGTGGTCAAGAGAGAAGGATATTTATTTTGGAGCCTCGAATTAACAATCCAACCATACGGATCTAATCAAGATGACGATCGGAGTCCAATGCCTCTGAAATTGCCTCGATCGAAGTCCCGTAGCATCATATATAATCCAAGGAAGATCAACTGGCAAGGGACTAGGTGACATAATTTGGAACTTCAAATGACAAATCTGACCACACGAATGGATTCGAGTCGACGATCGCAGCCTAACGGCGTGAAAATCGACTCAATCTTACCTCTGTAGTAGTCCCTACAACGAAAAGAAGATAAACAGCCTAGATTGCGCCATGTGGCACAGGCCAGGCCACCCAATGCACGCACGCGCCACCGCACACACGCAGGCACACATGTGCATAGCACAGCGCCAGCACGTGAGCGTGCGAGCACGCAGCAACGGCGGGGACAGCGTGTGCCAACGATGCATGAGCTGGCCTATAGCGACGCATGAGCTAGACCTACAGCAACGCTTACAACCATCGCTAATTCTTCACAAACCAGCAAAGCTAGCTATGGGCGTAAGCGAGCATGGGCGGCCTACAGCGACGTTTCCAGCGATAGCCTGGATGTCACTAATGATCCCATAACTATTTTTGCCTCTTCTCCTCCACTATAAAAGGACCTACACCCACTCCCTTCCAAGGATCTCTACCTACTCTACTCCCACCAACTCCCAAGCTCTAGCAAGCCTACCAACGCTCCATTAGAGCTTGTTCTCAAGCTGCCAAGGTTCCTATTAGTGTAGCAAACCTCTACCTCACCAAATATTCGTCCATCTTCCCATCCCCATTCATAGGTCGCCTTAGAGCCGTCCACCCACCTCCATTCCGGTAGTAGATCATCTCCGTCTTCTCACCTCCATTCCAGAGCCATGCAGAAGCTTTCCTCAACCCGACGTCCTCCTGCATCTCACCTCTGTCATCCCACTCCTCACCTCCTTCGTCCGAGCTTCCGCCAGGCATCATCGTCTCGCCGAACAGTCAATTCGGGAGATTTCCTCTCTCCCCGCTCTCTTTTTATGCTTTCATAGTTGATTGTAATAGACATTGAAGTAATATCTATACCATATTTGTTCCATATCTATCTTGTGATTCGTTTACTTATTTTCTTCTTACAAAAATACAAAAAAAAATAACAAAACCCTAAAATACCAAAAAGAAACAAATCAAAGCCTAATTTTTAGTTAAAGTAAACGTCGCCTCCCTGTGTTCGACCCGGGACTCCCTTGGAGTTTCAGTATAAATTTTATCTGATCGACATGTTTTGCAACTACGACGATGGGTTACTTGCAACCCCGATTTGTAACACACGAAACTCGTGCGACCAACTGCCCATTGGTATCAAACCCTGACTCGACTGATCAACACATGGGAGGAACAAAAAACTAAATTCCTGAAGAAATTCTTCCTGGTTAGTCACACTAATGCCTTGAGGCACCAGATCATGCATTTCACGCAAAATCTGGGAGAATCACTTCATGAGTCATGGGATGGCTTTCTGGATCTCATGCGAAAATGCCCTCATCACGAAGTCCCTAAATGGGAACAATCCAGTCTTTTTACCAGGGACTCCGTGAAGGCATAAGATTACTTGTCAATGCAACCTGTGGTAGCAACATCATAGGCTAGCATGAAGACTACATTTAGGATATTCTCGAGAACATGTGCGAGAACTCCATGAGCAATGAATCCATGGGTATGTTCAACCGAACAACTACCCGAGCATTGAGAAGCACACATGGGGCACACAAGACACGAGACTTATCCACATCCGTTGACTTGGAGTTTGTGGCTAGTCACCTAGATAAGGTCCCCATTATCGAGAAGGTGGATGAATTGACCGACATCTACAATGAGCCACTTCACAGCAAAACACGTATGCACAGCCACCTTCAGGAAGGGAGGCCGTGCATAACATGCACCACCACGCATAACATGGGATGGACATGTATCCAAACCAATCTCATCCTGGGCTTGAAGGAAACTCCGAACCATCCTACTATAGTTGGGGGAACTCTGAACCCTCATACAATGATTACTCTAGAGATCCTCAGACCTGTGAGGACCTCCGCACCATCCGAAATGGTCCTTTCTCCAACTCATATAACTCCGGATGGCATAATCATCTAAATTTCACATCGTCGAGAAATAATCAGAACATAAGACCTCAATTCCAACCCTAACCATAAGCTCCGTGACCATATCATCCCACATAGCCTAGGCCCAACCCGAATTTCCAAACCGAGCCTACCAAGGAAGATCAAATGAACTTGATTTTGCAAACCCTAGACGAGATGTAGAAACAACATAAGGCAGATATCATAGAGGTCCACAATCAACTCAAACAGATGGCTAGGACTCGCCAGTCGGTTACACTTCCTTCCCAACCTCTGTCGAATCTGAATAACATGCCAAACCAAAGGCGCATTATGCACCCAAATCAAGGCCAAGCTTACTATGTCTATCAGGCCCCTTCTATACCTTCAACCGACAGGATGGAGACTTCCACATCGTACTCTCAATATCAGCAGTAACCACCACTCTTGCCAACTCTGAACCCAAACCAGCTAGGCCTAAACGCTGTTACTACACTAGTGGCGAAATGACTCAAGATCCACCTTATCCTAGCCACTCCAGCCTTGGTAGTTCAGAACTCACCCCTAGGATGGTCATCTAGGACACACCTATCCTAAATCTAGAGCTTGAACCAATCCAAGAGAAGCCAATAGAGATTCCATTTCCAGAGGCCTTGACCAACGGAAACAAGAAACCCAAAGCCGTGATACTTGAGGAAGACTTGGCCATGCTCTTTGAACAAGTCCAAATAAACATCGCCTTGATGGATGCAATCTACCACATACCGACTTACACGTGATTTTTGAATGACTTAGGTACACCAAAGCGTAAGTTGTGAAACAAAGACAGGAATTCGATTGTGTTGTCTGAGCAAGCTAGCTCTATAATCTTGCGCAAACTCCCATAGAAAGTGAAAGATCTTAGCACCCCTCTGATCTCCTGTAAGATAGGCGACCTAGAGTTCGATCGAGATTTATTAGATTTAGGAGCCTCTATAAATTTGATCCCCACATCCCTACTAGATCATTTTGAGGAAACCGAGCTCAAACCAACTGAGGTGACTCTACAGCTGGCTCCCAGATCAATAAAGTCACCAAGAGGAATTCTCAAGGATGTTCTAATTAGGATATAAGATTTCTACTTCCTGGTGGACTTCATTGTATTAGACATGGATACTCCTGAAAATCTAAAAGAAACACCGATCATCCTAGGGAATTCGTTCCTAGCCACAGCTAAGGAGGATATCAATTACGAAGAGGACCAAATTGAGTTGAAATTTGGGAATAAGACATTAAGGATGGATATTTTTAAGGTCCAAAAAGGAATAAAATGTGGACCAATTGAATAAGTTTGCGACATAAGTTCCCTGGTTGATCACCCAATTATAAAGGAAAACACAATTCCTCCAGAACCTCAACCACAAGAAGATCTTGACCCACAGATCGAGGAGCCTAAAGCTAATCTAGATCTACCCTTAGCTCCTACCTTATCTTCTGAGGCCAATCCTGAGCCCCCACTCACCGCTAATAACCCAGTGCTTGAATTAAAGCCACTCCCAGATCATCTGAACTACATATTTTTAGTTTCAAATCGAACGTTTCCTGTGATTATCAACTGTCGACTCACTCCTGATCAGGAAGCAAAGCTAATTTCTATCCTCCAGCAGCATCAAAGAGCCGTTGGATGGACTCTAGATGACCTAACTAGAATAAGTCCTTGATATTGCACGCATCGTATCTATACCGAAGAGGGCTCACAACTGTCTCAAGAAATGCAGAGAAGGCTAAACCCGAATCTACAAGAGGTCATGAAAAGGAAGATTATCAAGTGGCTTGATACAGGAATCATCTACCCTATCTCTAATAGCCACTGGGTGAGCCCCATCCAAGTTGTGCCTAAAAAGGCAGGGCTCACTACGATTACAATCGAATCTAAAGAAACCATCCCAACTCGAATTTCAAATTCATGGAGTCTACATAGAAAATCAGAAACTGAATGCCTTCACAAAAAAAGACCATTTCCTTCTCCCATTCATTAATTAGATTCTTGAGAAACTAGCGAGAAATCAATTTTTCTATTAACTGCATGGGTACTCCAGATACAACCAAGTGGCAATCCATCCTGAAAATTACGAAAAGACCACCTTTACCTACCCCTACAGTACGTATACATTCCACAGGATGCCTCTTGGGCTATGCAGCGCACCTGCCACCTTTCAGCGGTGCATGTTAGCCATATTCTCTGATATGGTAGGTAAATACCTTGAAGTCTTCATGAATGACTTCTCAATTTTTGGTAAAGCTTTCAATGATTGCCTCCTACACTTGGTCCAGATCCTCCAAAGATGCATCGATGTGAACCTAGTTCTCTCCTAGGAAAAAAGCCACTTTATGGTTTCTGAGGGCATTATGCTTGGACACCTCATATCTGAGAGAGGTATCCAAGTTGACCGAGCCAAGGTGAACTTAATCTCTAAATTACCTGTGCCTTCCTTGGTCAAAGACATCAGATCATTTTTAGGTTACGTCAGTTTTTATCATCGATTCATATCTGATTTTTCAAAAATCACACACCCCTTAACAAATCTTCTCTCAAAGGATACGCCTTTTAAGATGACAAGTGAGTGCATTCATGCATTCGAAATCCTGCATGACCGAGTTACTTAAGCTCCAATCCTACAATCCCCTAATTAGTCTCAACCTTCCGAGATCATGTGTGATCCGTCTGACTACACATTAAGAGCGGTGCTGGGGCAGAAAATCGATGGGAGATCGGTGGTAATATATTACGCTAGCAAGACATTAGTTAAGGCTCAGCATAATTACACAATTACAGAGAAAGAACTGCCAGCTGTAGTATTTGGTCTGGAGAAATTTAGATCATACCTCTTGGGATCCCATGTCATCATCTACTCAGATCACACTGTAGTGAGGCACTTGCTTACGAAGGTCATAAAACTTAGATTAATCTAATGAATGTTGCTGTTGCAAGAATTAGATCTTGAAATTTGAGATAAGGTGGGAAAGCAGAATGTGATAGTTGACCATTTGTCTCACCTTACTTCTTCGATCATTGACCCGACTAGAACTATTACCGAGCATTTTCTATATGAACATCTGCTGGCCATTAATGGACTTCCCTCGTTTGCTGATATCATGAATTACTTGGTTACGAGGAATGTTTCGCTTGATTGGGCAACCTCCCGACGTGACAAGATGATTTCCGACGCTACGTACTATGTCTAGGAAGATCCTTATCTATTTCACATCGGTAATGACCAAGTAATCCGAAGATGCGTTCCCGACAACGAGGTCAATGATGTCATCTCTTTCTATCATGACCAAGCCTGCAGTGGCCAATTCTCTAGGCATAAAACCATAGCAAAAATCCTCCAGTGTGGGTTCTTTTGGCCCACTATGTTCAAAGATGCACAATCCTATTGTAGGGCATGTGCCTGTTGTCAGACCCTTAGCAACATGGGCCCACACAATATGATGCCCTTAAATCTGATCATTGTGTACGAGATCATTGACATATGAGGAATTTATTTTATGGGACCATTTCCCGAATCTAGCAGCTTCGAGTACATCTTACTTATTGTTGACTACGTCTCCAAATGGATCGAAGCTGTATCCACAAGAACGAATGATCATAAAGTTGTTCTCCGATTCATTCAAGAGAACATTTTTTCCAGATTTGGAGTTCCTAAAGTGATCATCAGCGATAGCAGGTTTCATTTCGTGAATGTGCACTTCCAATTTCTAATGAAAAAGTACGGGGTCTCACATCATATTTTGACTCCTTATCACCCCCAGACCAATGGATTGGTTGAGCTCTCCAATTAGGAGATCAAGAAAATCCTTCAAGTCACTATTCGGCCTAACAGGAAAGATTGGTCCACCTGACTTCCGGAAGCCTTGTAAGCCTATAGGACCTCCCATAAGACCTAACTAGGGATGCCTCCATTCAAGGTCGTGTGCGAGAAGGCATGTCGCCTCCCTGTAGAGATGAAGCATAAGGACTATTGGGCAGTACAGAAGTGAAATTTAGACCTCATGAAGGTTGGAATCCACCACCGATTGCAAATGAGTTAGATTGAGTTACACAATGATACATACAAGAACTTGCATATCTACAAAGTGCAGGTCAAAACCTTCCATGACAAACACATATCACGAAAATCATTCCATCCTAGTCAGAAAGTGCACCTCTTTAATGCCAAGCTCAAGCACTTCCCTGGAAAGCTAAGATCAAAATGGATTAGACCCTTTCTCATCTAAAGAATCTTCGACAATGAAGCTGTAGAAATCAGTGGACTCAACCATGACTCAGAACCATTTGTTGTGAATGGTCAGAGACTAAAATCGTTCCTCGAACTCACAAATTTGAATCTGGCTACTGCATCTTTTAATCTCCATTCTCCCTGAGCCACATTGTGCCCAGCTGATGGCGTTAAACTTAGCACTTAACGAGAGGCAACCCATCATTTTAAAAAACATGAGACCCTTCTGAGCTATCTTTAAGCTGAAGTCATATTGCATTTTAGGGTTCATCCGTTATAACAGCCGACTCCAACTTTGTCAGAGCTTGAAATTGTCCGCAACAGTCATCCTAACTCATTGGCCACCTACCCAAACCTGTTCTAATATACAATTTAAGCTGAACTTGAACCCATCTAATTTATAATAAGGACATTACAAATCTTAGGCATGGGAGGGTATTTAAATGCAAAACGCTGTGAAATTCAATGCACGGAAGGGTTTCATTGATTAAAAAAATAGAGAGAGAGATGAAAGGAGGAGAGTTGAATTGAAAGATTAAAGAGGAGGAAAGGAAAAATAGAGAAAAGGAGCAAACAAAAAGGGAAAATTATGTTAGTCCCTGTAATTGAGTATAGAACTTACCTAAGTTCTAAGATGGATCAGATGATGAATTAAGACCCGAAGGGATAAATCCTAGGAGATAAGTGACGAATATCAACCTTAGGCCTCTTAGGCCTATTCTAGGGCGTAAATACTCACGTATTTGTTAAGATCTGGACTAGTCCTCAAAAGGTTGAGGAAAGTGCGAGCCTGATGTATTAAGTTTAAGGCTTAGGGATTATTCAGCCTCGTTGCTTGTCCTTTGGTTTGCAGTACTTGATAACCTAGGCATCCAAAAATCACACACCAGTCTGGTTCAATACACTTATTGAAGAATAATGCCAATAGTGTTCCATTCTGAAAGTGTTTTCCTGAAGATCTGGCTTAGGAGAGGCTCGAAGACACAAGTTGATTAAATGGGTTCCCGATGAAGAGAGGTGGAATGAAACATATTCCCCTCGAAGATGCATTACAACACATCATCTCCTCGGTGCTTGTCTCCTAGGATATCCAAATATCCTATCAGGGGCACATAAGCACCTTGTACTGGTTCAGGTGCCATGGGTGGGATTATCCTGAAATGTTGATTGCCAAGGCTGAATTTAGCTACATAACACTATGGGCGACACTATCCCAAAGTGTCCAAAGCTAGGGTTCTAGGGTCGCCATGGGCGATGCTATCCCAAAGCATCAAAAGCCAGGAACCCTTTGAGAATTGATGGTGAGGACAAGGAATCCGATACATATCGTGTTTAGGGCCAATCCGATGTTGGATTTAAGGGAATGTAAAAGGAAAAGAGAGAAAGCTCTCAAAATAAATATCCCTCCTTATCTCTCTTATAAAAAATGCACTGACAAACTAAACCTAGACTTGCTACGAATACGCACGATTGCTTTAACCGCTGGGGTCAACGAGCCTTTGGGCAGTTTTTGCGAGCCTTAGAAACCTTTGTGGCAAGCCCAAAGTTGAGGCTGATCAGGTCTAGATCTTGGCTAGTACTTGAGTACCTGTTATCCTATTGTTGGTATTTAATATAATTTGCCAAGATGCAGCTCAGCAAGGCATCTTGACGGTTAAAATCCAACTTAGAGATCTGGTTTGGACCATAGGGTTTTTGCTAGAGACTAACAAAAGTTAGGCATGGGGGTATGATGTTAACACCACCAATCATCAAAACTAACTTGAATTAGTTGAAATCTAGTGATAAATGGTCCTAAATAATCGTCTGAGGATCACAATTCCAAACAAAACTAATATGAGAAGATAGAAAAATAGGGTTAATTCTACTATTTTAGCATCTAATAATTAATGTAGATTAACCAAAAGGATAATCTAAGGTCAAACAAACTTAAATATCCAATAAGTAGGCTCACATTGATTGAATTAGGGTATCACGCATTTCGGGGATTAAAATATCATTAAAAATCCTAATTATCAACCTCACTTAAATTGAAGATGTTTTATTTGAGATAAATTCAATATAAGCCTCCTAAAAATCATTAAAAAATATTTTAGGAGGTTTAGTACCTTTACTTTCAACATCTAAACCCATTTTGACCAAAAATAGAGATTCAGGTAGGAATTTACCCTTATTTGGGTTCTTATGCAATTTACTCAGTCAAATATGGTAAAAACTCAAATCCAAGTTCACCATTATATTCCTTGGGTCCATATTAGATTAAAACCAAAATTTGGGCCTAATCAAAGTCCATCTTAACCTAGTTTGCATTTTGACCCTTAAAATCTCTATCTTTTACATCTAAACCTCGAGGGAATCAATTTACTAAACAAGGTAATTAACGGGTTACCTCAACCCAAGTACAAGAAAGGGTTTATTACAACCCAATGAGCAAAAGCTCAAGTACAAAATAAGAACTGGTGTAAGACAAGTAAAAATCTTACAACAAAATACCTAAGCCTCTCAACAATGATTAAAAATAATATTATCGAATAGAGAACCTAGAATGGACGTGAACGCTTTGTAATTACATAAGAAAAGTATGTCAATGTGTTTGCAAATGCGTAGAGAGAATGAGAGTAGCAAACTACTTTTTCTTCCCTTTAAATATGGTGGAAATATGAAAATCTAGCTCTAGGATTTTCTCTTCTATTTCATGTGTGAAAACTAAGAGTCCCAGGGTCTTTTTATAGGGTTAGGACCATAGTGGTTCAACTACTAGACATTGGGGTTTAAATCCCAACATTCATGGTCTCAAAATAAATTTTCTAGCCGTTAAAATTTGAACCAATGGCTAACTGGTATCGATATTGAAGTACAGGTACCGGTACTAGTTTCTCACTGTCTTTCTACAACTAGCACAAATGAGCCCTGGCACTAGTACTCATCATGGGTACCGGTACTTGTAAGGTCCAGGCCAGAACTGAGTCTTCAAACTGTAGCCATCAGATACCGATACTCTTGATTGGTATCGGTACTTGTTGTTCACAATTTGAGACATAGACTCAAACCTATGCCTTGCATGTACCGGTACTTATGAACAGTACCGATATTTGCTTTCAATTACCTTTATATAAAGATTTTACAAAGATTAACTTTAAAGAACATTCTTTGAAAATGATCGCAATATTAATCCTAATTTATCTCTAATTAATTTTACGTTCTAATACTTGATTCTTTGTTAAGAGGCATACATTCTATAAAATAAAAATCTAATATAAAAGACAACAAAAACTCCAAATGATCTTCTATCAACAACTCATCCTTGCAATCTTGCCTCCTTATCGTCATGCCTCCTTAACATAATTCACTGTTTGCCTTGATCTTCACCTAAATTTGAAATATCACTCAATTGCAAACATTAATTTGCAATAATTTTTTTAACACCAAAATAAGATGTGGAACAAGGTTCTAACAATTGAGAGCTTTGACCTATGCTTCACCGCACTAGATGACCCACCACATCGTTGCTTCCACTGACGTCATCCGACCACTTACACCTCACAAAACACACCATCCCCACCACCATCACCTTCCTCACCTCATGGCAAGTCCTCTGAGCCTTTTAATTGGGGATTTTAGCCCATTTTCTTGACTACCAAGTCTCACCGGATCGCCATCATTCGCCACCTCTGTCTACCGTGCTCCAGCCACCACCGACTTTGGTACCACTTCCAGGCAGTGTGGTTTGATCTCGCGAAGGCATCTGGGCTTGCAATTGAAGAAGAGAACAAGGCAGCAGCTACAATCAAAGCTCTAATTAGACGCCTGCAGTTGTGCGAAGAGAAGGCTCAGCTTTAGTCCCACATCATGAGGTGCTAAATTTATTTTTGATATATATTGAATGACACTCATCTGTTCTTTGCCTTGACATGAAGGTCAGGTCTCCCTTCACAGAAGCCACGCATACCTCACCTACCACCCACACCTGGGTGGGCCTAGTCCGATTACCCGATTACCAATTTCAAAGAGAGAGAAAAGAGGGGTTTTCTGTGGGAAGGGGGGTTTTGCTCTCAGGAATCATGCCTAACACTTAGGAAAATTCGAGAAGATGAGTACTTAAGCCGTCTGTGGCTCTGTTAAGACGTTTGCGGAATTAATCGATTAAGATTCTTAGGTGGCTTGAATTGACCATTTAATTAGGGTGTCTGATGCCCTTTGAGTTTAAGAGGATAGTTTGATTATTAAGTACAACATTGGTGGTTTCAACCACCATTATTTTTGCTATCTCTCTACATTATTTTTGTCTATTGACTCTGATATACTCTTGGAATATATTGAATATATTTTATTGAGTTTTTGGTTGAATATTGTGCTCATTGTTATATCATTTGATTAATTGATTGAATTGCAATATTTGCTCCCTGCGAACGGCCTCAGAACTCACGATTTTTCGAGCAACTACAAATTTTAAATGTCAATTCGATTTTCATTGCTGTACAACGATGTGTTTTTCTAAACTACGACTACCACCACTCAACAAAGATCGCCTTTGGAGATAGAAAATTGACACTTGACATTTTTAAGGCAACAAATAAATTTGAGGATTGTGTATATATTGAGGAACTCAAGGATACTGATATTGAGACATGTACGGCTATCAATGTTCTCGAGAATTCTACCCACACTAATGAGCTTGACCCACAACCCTCCGCGGCAGACCTGCCACACCCTGAAGATGTTATTGATTTTATTCATTCCAAACTTGTTCTTCTGGATCGTCCTGATGAGTCTTCATCAGCATCCTCCCTACCTTCTATTTTGAGCCCACCACAACTTGAGCTTAAACGATTGTCTGAAAATTTGAAATACGAGTTCTTAGGACCAAAGAAAATGCTCCTTGTGATTATCAATGCAAAGTTAACCAAGGATCAAGAATTGAAACTGATTAAGTCCTTAAGGCACATAAAGCGAAAATTAGTTGAACCATTCATGATCTTAGGGGGATCAAGCCATCTAATTGTAATCATCGCATTTATATGGAAGATGAATCCTACCCTTCTTGCCAGATGCAGACGACATTAAACCCTAATATGCAAGAAGTGGTCAAAAAGAAAATCATCAAGTGGCTCAATGAAGGAATTATATACCCGATCTCAGATAGTCCCAAGGTTTGCCCCGTGCAAATTGTTCACATGAAAGCAGGGATAATCGTAGTGACTAACTGATGAGAGACTCATCATGATCTCTAATTACCCCTAATTAACTAGTCTTCCTAGTTAATTAGCTAAGGTTATGAGTATATAAGGGTTAATTATAAAATAAGGGATATTTAGTAAAGGACCTTAAAATAAGTTTAAAATGATATTTTATCATTCAATTAATATTATTAACAATCTAATTAATAATTAGACTCAAAATCTTATTAATCATTTCCGTAATTAATAAGTTAAGTAACTTAAACATAATATGTACATAAGTATATAATAACTTAAGTAATTTTACTTAATCTAATAAATTAACTTAAAAAGGTTACAAATGTAAATTCAAGGTCTAAACATAATAGTTACCTTATTTACTACTATATATAAAAAGTCGAAAAAGATCTAAGTTAAAATAAACCTTTAAAACCTGGGTTTACATTTAGGTCCTTACTATTCATTGCAATCGGGTCCTTAATTTTCATATAGGTCCTTAAGTTTCACTACAGTTAGGTCCCTTTCATCATCTTCTTCCTCTTCAGCTGAGTGAACGGCTGACGACAGAGAGTGACTCCACCGCGCGATCACCGCCCTGCCGACATCATTCTTCCTTTTCCAAGCTCCTGGAGCTTGCGCTCACCACTCCATCTTCATCCATCGGTCTAGATTACTCTGAAATCCTAATTTATGGTTGGAGTTAACCTCACCGTCGTCGGAGATGATGCCGGAGGTTAAGCTCCCCAAGCTTCTTCTTCGTCCAGACTTCGCCATCCTCTTCGTCGCCATTCACTATAAATACCCCCTCACCCCTTCGATTTCTCTCAAGTCGGCTCCCTTCCCTCTTCTAACACTAAGCCGACCTAATAAGCTATTCATCTACAACTCCGGCGATCTTCCACTCCATTCTCTGACTTCCTCCATCCATCTTGATTAGCCGAGGAGCTTCGCCGAGATCAGCCGCGTCTTTGGACAAAGGGGACAACCAAGGAGATCCTCTGCTTCATCTCGCATCCACCCTTCAGATATTCTTCTTAAACTCTCTGATTTCATCTTCCGCTATGAGCCATCAGTGGAATTCTGTTGACCACTTCATCCAGGTAACAGTAGATTAGGAGTAGGAGTAGGAGTAGGATAGTCTAGGTAGGTAGTTAGTTAAGTAGTTTAGTCGTAATTTCAGAGTTTAATGTTCGTCTTCTTCGACTCCGGCGAGTTCCTTGAGCTCACCAGAGCTTTGATTTTGTCTTTTTAACTCGTTGATCACCTTCCTCTAACCCTCACAACCATTTCTAATCCATTAAAACATTAAATTGATCACTGTTTCGCCTAATTCACCTTCACCTTCACAGCTATTGTCGCTGTCCATGGCAGCAATAACTGAGCTTAAATTCACATTCACAAGGTTCTTCATCACTTACTCATCATCTAAGGACCCTAATCCACACTTTAATTTGTATAAATACCACACATAATTTAAATGCCCAAATCTAATTAAGCTCCTAAGCTCGCTGTCAATGACCGCTCAAGAGCAGTTAAAACTATTAATTAATTATATAATTATGATTGCAATTACATTTTGACTTGTCTCAACCATTCTTCTGAATGGAAGACTAAGTCCTGTGCTTCAATCCATTAAAAATCCATTTGAACTGAATTCACTGCTAATTCTAAATTCTAATGAACAATTAAGGAATTTAATGAGTTCCTGAGGTTCCTTGCAACCTCAGGAACCTTTTCAAATCAAAAATGGTGCAATTCTTCATTCTGAACATATTTTTATCTTTTTCTGGACTCACCGGAGCTCTGGCGAGCTCCAATGAGTCATTTTTTATCTTCAGCCTTTAGAATTTGTTAAGAAGCTCCAAATTGGCATGATATTGATCAGTGATTATGCTGAGGTACTTAAATTGGGATTTTAACATCTGGAGCTACACATTAGTCTTCATCTTCTCTAACTCTGGCGGGGTTGGAGAAGTCTGTACAGAAGCCTGAAAGCCACACTTGATGAGCCTATAAGCTTCAGTGCAGTGCACTAAAGCTATTCTTGACCTCAGTTTAGTGTAGAAACCTCCCAATCAATCTGACAAATAGAATGCTTTTAGAGTTCAGGCAAGAAGCCTAGAACCCTAGATTTTTAGGTTAGAACACCTAATTAAGGGATTGGGAAGATTTCTGAGGCTGAGAGGATTCTGTTTAAGGTGTCAATTTCGTGAAATGAAGCTTAAATCAGAAGTCAAAATTCCAAGCTTCACAGTCAAACTGAGGTTGAGATTTTGATTCTGAGCTCGATTTGAGGAATTGAGTAAGAATCATTTCTGAGAATCTATTGAATGATTTTAGAGAGGTTAAAGTGAGCTCAGATCTGTTTATCAGATGGAATTAATCAACTGTCAATTTGGGTTGTTTTCGTACCCAAGCTGATAGCAGTGCCTTTTTGATGAGATTTGATCTCAAATCCTGCCTAGAGTAGTCTATTTTGTCCCTTAGAAGTTGTCCAAATGATCAGAAACGATCCTAAGTGTCTGTTACACCTTTTCTGAAGTTTAAATCCTCTCCCTAAAGCTTTCAGAGAAGCTTCAACCATCTCTGTGTTCCTGAATCTTTTAAGAGTTCAAAAACCATACCTGAAGCTACGGAATTACCTTTAGAAACTATTTAGAACCTAAACTGAGAGAGAAAGTCCAGTCTGAGGACTTTGAATGAGAAAAACCATTTCCAGGCTATTTTTCACCGTAGAAGATCTGTAGATTCGCCCTTCAAATCGAAGAGGAAATCATCCTCTAAACTTCAAATTGACTCAGAAATCCTGTAGAGCCACCTTAGGGCTCTCCATCAAGCTTTATCTCACTTGATTTGGAGCTCTAAGTAGGGAGTAATTGTCGTTTGAAGTTCGCTCTGGAAGGGGGAGCTATAGTCCCACCTCAGAAGAACCCGAGCAGGCACCTTAGTACAAAAGGAATTTGTGCAGTGGGCTTCTCAGCCGTCAAGCGCTCGACGCGAATCTGATTTGACCCTTTCGAGCATGCGTGTGTGTGTGGGCGTGTATGTGCCTGCGGGTGTGCACCTGTGTGGCGTGCGAATGTGTAGCCTATGGAGGGAGAGGCCTGGGAGGCGTGAGCTGGTTTGGCTCAAAACTCTGAATCGGAAATAAACCGAACCATAATTGAACCTGGTGAGGACCTAGTAGGGTATGGTCCCACCCTGTAAAGGGTGCTGCGTATCCCCGAAAAGTCTGACCCGCAAACAATAAACCAATCTTTGGTTGAAAAGAAAAAAAATCGGTTCGGTTCAGCTGAAGGCCAAGGTTCGGAAGTGCTAAAGGAAAGGAAGAAGAAGAAGAAATCGCAAAGGCAAAGAGGAAGGCTAAACAGGCACTAAGGAAAGAAGAAAGGCAGAACAGAAAAGAAGAGAGGAAAAAGAGAAGAGCTCATGAGAATAAGAGAAAATAAAAGAGAAAGATAAAAGATAAGTAAAAGAAAGAAGAAGAAGAAAAGAGAGAGAAAGGCTGAAGAAGTTAATTTTCTTGCTACATTTTAATTCCTTTTTGTTCTTAATTATTGTATTAAGGCATGTAATGACTAAATAAACTCTTCTTTGCTTTAAATCATTTGAAATAGAGAATTTATATGTTTTTAAATGTTGAAAATGAGAATTCATATGGGATTTTGCTTGTTATTCCATTTTAATCATATTTTTGGCAAAATTCATGCTTTCATAATTAACTTAGATTTACCTCCTATACTTATAGAAAAAAATAAAAGATAACTAGTAAATTTAGAATGAATTATACCTCCTAGCGAACGACCTGGACTCAACCAATAAAAATTTTCTAAAATGTTAGGTTAATTCGATCATATACTACTAATCGACACAACCTCGAGTTAACCTAAGTGACTTTTCTCTACTCTTAATTAAGTAAAATTAACTTAATTAACTGAGTTGAGGTAAGGTACTCACCATTAACAAGAAAGGGGAATCTATCACGACCCGTTCAGCTTCCTATTGGAGTCTATATTGATTACAGGAAGCTAAACACTACCACAAAAAAGGATCTTTTCCCATTGCCCTTCATCGAACAAATCCTTGAGAGGTTAGCCGAGCAAAACTATTTCAATTTCCTGGATGGTTATTTAGGATATAACCAAGTCCCTCTCCATCCTAAAGACTAGGAAAATACAACTTTCACCTGTCCCTACGGAATCTTTGCATTCCGTATGATGCCTTTTGGGCTTTGCAATACACCCTCAACTTTTCAAAGGTGCATGCTAACCATCTTCTCAAACATGGTAGGAGATTGTCTTAAGGTATTCATGGATGATTTCTTCATTTTTGGAGATTCCTTCGAGTCTTGCCTGGCTAACTTGGAATTGATCCTTAAGAGATGTATCCAAACGCAATTGGTCCTTAGCTGAGAGAAGAGTCACTTCATGACACAAGAAGGCATCGTCTTTGGTCATTTAGTCTCTAATCGGGGAATTAAAGTTGATAAAGCTAAGGTGGATGCTATCTCTAAACTTCCCCCACCCACATCTGTTAAGCAAATCTGATCATTCCTTGGCCATGTGGATTTTTATAAGAGGTTCATCAAGGACTTCTCAAAGGTTGCTCAGCCTTTGAGTAGCCATCAAGCCAAAGATAAGCTGTTCAAATGTGACGAATCATTCTACAAGGCATTTGACTTAAAACAATAGTCACCTGTGCTTCGGTGTTGCAACCACCGGTCTCGACAGTAACGTCGAAAAACACGTTTGATTAATTTATATGTTGTAGCATGCGCTTATGACATCAATTTTAAAAGAATATGGAGAAAAACAGGTATGAGTGTTGATCTCATGGAGGCAGAAAATCGGATTTTATAGTCACTTAGTTTATTGTCACATGATGGTTTCCTTGCATTCAAAATACCAAGAAAACAAAAGAAAGAGAGGGAAAGAAAGAGTGAGAGATCCGTGATAATGGTGGTTGTTGAGAGTGCTGAATCGGGTTTAAAAGTATCGCATTGTAGTACAGTCGAAAAAGCGTTCAAAATAATTATAATTTTATTAGTCGAATTTGAAGTGTGAGGTCGAACACAGGGAGTAAATTGGTATTTAGAAATCAAGATTACAATTCAAAATTTAAAAGTATATGCAATAATATCATAGTGCAAAAATATGGGAGTAAATGTAGAGCACAAAAAACTAAAGAACTCAATGTATATGAATATGAATTAAACTTAAACTAATGCTACAATGCTCCTTTTGATTTCTCTGCTTCTCTCCTGCGGTTCTTCTTCTTTCTTCCTTCTTTTGCTTCTACTCCTCTTCTTTCCCTTTTTCTTTGGCCTTTGTCTTCTTCCTTTACTATCTTTCTCTGCCTTTTGCCTTCTCTCTTCCTTTTCCTTTCTCTGCTGGTTGTCTCTTCTCTTTCTTTCTCTTTATCTTTGTCTTCTCTTTCCTTTGACTTCTACCTTTTGCTTAGCTTCTCCTTCCTTCAGCTTCTTCCTTCTCTACCTTTCTCTGCTGTGGCCCTTAGCTTCTCTTCGTCCTTAGCTTCTCCTTCTTCTTTAGCTTAGCTTCCCCTTCTCTTCAGCCTACAGCAAAACCTACCCCCTACATGCGTGCACTCTCCTCTCTTTCTCTCTTAGGGGTCGCTCTACCAGAGCCACATGTATTCGGGTAATCAAGTCGGGTACGTACCCAGGACCAGGCCCACTGGCGTGCGGTGGCGGGCAAGGAGTGCAGGTCGGGTCGAGTCAGCCAGGTCCACGTGGGTAGTGTTGCAGACGAGACCAGGTCAGTCGGGTGAGAGGGACCTCACCTCGCGGTTTGGAGGCAAATAGCTATAGGCACAAATTCAACTTATGCGGGTGCGCAGCCTCAGAACTTGTCGAGGTGGGACTATCCGCACACCCATCTTTGCGCGCGCCCACAGCAGAAGTGGTCTTCCAATTGCAGCAGCTGCTATGGCCTTCGACTGGAATTGAGAGCCTGGAGTCATGCGCGAGGGCGTTCCACGCAGCCTGGGACAGGGGCCTGGAGCTGGCGAAGCCTGGAGCGGTTGCAAGCAAGCTTCAAGCTTTGCTCCAATGGCCGAAGACGCCTGCTACCCAAAATCACCAAGACGGTCTCGCGGTTATGTTAAATCGCTCAAGAAGCGTTGCCGAGGCATGACGAATGTGCTGCGGTGGTTGGCATGGCGTGAGGACGCCTGTGCGAGCGTGCCTCGGGCACACTGTGTGCAAAGGTGTAGGTATGTTCGATGAGGTGCGTGAGCGAGTGGAGTGGTGTGTGAGGTGGGGGGAAATGTTCAGTGGAGTGAGGGGATACTTATGGACTTGTCGGCGAGGAGTGGGATGGCTTGTGGTGGTGGAGCAGCCTTGCCGGATGTGGTGGCCGGAGATGAAGGAGATGTAGGTGATGAAGATCGGCAGAGGTCGATTTAGGGAAATAGAGAGTGGAGAAAAAAGTAGAGGGGGAAGGGAACTTAGCTAGGGTGTTAGGAGACGAAGGGAGGCAAAGGTGACGTCAGTCGAGGTGTAGCCAACGTCGGAGACGAAGGCGCTCAGAGAGAGACGGTCAGTGAGGATGAACGAGAGACAAGGGAGTCGGCGGGTGCTGTGCGACGTAGATGAAAGTAAGGAGGAAGAGCCTACCACTGGTATTGTGGTCAGACGATGAGAAAGAGCAGGGAAGGTTGCCGGAGCTTGATGAGCAGATCGGCCGAAGGAGGAGAGAAGAAATTGAGAGGGTCTCCGGTAGAATTCAAGCTTAGAGGAGTTGGTTGGATCTGTCGCTTCATAAATAGATCTCTGGAGGGGGATTTGTGCTTGGAAGCCAAGCTTCCAAGCAAGGTATGCTCACCGGAGAAGGAAACTCAAAAGAGACCCAAATCTCTCATGCATTCGCATGAGAGATTGGGAAGAAATTAGGGCATCAAACTGGGTTCACATTGGAGGGATTTTCTCAGAGAATCTCCCTTGCAATTTTGAAGGGGATTCTCTGAGCAATCAAGGAGAAACCACCTTCCAAAGCTCACCGGAGTAGGATTCCTCTGCTATAATGGCGGAGGGACCTAATTGCAAAGAAGATGAAGAAGCTAGGGGGGCCTTTACAGAGGTTTTTTGAAAGATAGGGGTACAAATGTAATCAGGCTAGACCTTTTTGCAAACTAGGTCAAGGAAAATTCATCTTGGGTCCAAATTTTGGGACAAACCTAATTTGGACTTAAGGAATCCAATGGTGAAGTTAGATTTTGGGTTTGACCATGTTTGACTGGGAAATTTATGTAAAAGTCCAATTTAGGGCAAATATTTGTCTGAGATCCCATTCTAAGTCAAGAAGGGTTCCAATGGCCAAATTGAAAGTTCTAAACCCTAGTTTATGTAAAAATCCTCTATTATTTTTAGAGGGTTTAGGTGAATTTTATCCTGACCAGAACCTTAGTTAATCAAGTAGGTCTGTTTTAGGGTTTTAAGAAGTCATTTAATTCACAGGGTACACACAAACCCTTTTCTGTCAAATCCAACCCACTTTTTATCTTGTTGAGGCCTTTTGACCTTTGTTTAGCTCTTGAGAAAGCCTGTTGTACTGCAATGGTAAAATTACAGTTTTATCCCTTGTTTCTTGCTTTTCTCTCAAAAAGGTTATGTAGTGAATTAGGACCTTCGTTTGGTTATGTAAGAGCTTTTATTCTCTCCATTGGGTCAAAATGAGTTATTTAGGGCTCATGATGGTGTTCCCATTATACCCCCATGCCTAGCTTTTGGTAGTCCCTTAGCAAAATTTTAAGATTTTAACTTTGATTCTAGACCATGAGTTCCTTTGATGTTCAAAAACTATGATGTGTGCTTTCATATGTAGATTAGGTTAAAATGTCGATAGTAAGCCTAGAGGTACTCAAGTACCAACTAAGATCTGGACCTGACCAGCTTTAGCCTCAGTCTGTCGTGAAGGTTTTTAAGGCCTGCAGGAACTATCTTAAGGTTCGTTGAACTCCTTGGTTAAAGCACCCGTGCTTGTAACATACTTTAGCCTTGGTTCAGTTTGCAGTGCGCTTCTATAAGAGAGACAAAGGAATTTTCTTTGTTTGGAGAGTTTTCTCTCTCTCTTCTTATTTCTAGCTTCAGATTGGCTTCACAGCACGGTTTGTATTAGATTCCTAGTCCCCATCATCAATCCTCGAAGGGTCCCTGGCAATCGATGCTTCAGGATAACACCGCCCATGGCAACCCCCAGAATCCTGGATTTCGAGATTTTGAGATAATCTCATCCATGGCATTCTGTAGCTAAATCCAGACCTTGGCAATCGACATTTCGTAATAATGCTGCCCATGGCATCTGAACCAGCACAGGGTGCTTACATGCCCCCGGTAGGATATGTAGATATCCTAGGAGACAAGCACCGAGGAGACGATATGTTATTGCGCATCTTCAAGGGGAATTTCCCGCCTCTCCACGCTAGGAACTCGTCCAAATCAACTTGTGTTGATCAGATGCTCCTAATCTAGGTGATTTTTCAGAATAATTTAAACGTATTTGAGTTATTTTGATACTTATGCGTACTGAACCAGACTGTGTGTGGATTGGGGTGCTTAGGTTACTGAGTCCCGCAAACCAGAGGTCAGTTAACGAGGCCGAATACTCCCTAAGCCTTAGACCTAATACTTAAGCTTTGCATTTTCCCTAACCTCTTGAGAACTATCCAGATGTTAGTTGATACTTGAATTTTTAAGCCTAGGAGAATAGCCCAAGAGGCCTAAGATTAGCATTCCTACTAATCTCTTCTGTGTTTCATTAGCACTTTTTGCTTCTTTCATTTTCTTTTGATATGGCCTAGAACTCAATTAATTCCTTAATTTCTTACTAATGATTATCTCTTTTCTTTTTCTTTTCAACTTGTGCTCCTTTTTGACATTTTTTTACTTTTCCCCTTTTCTCTCCTCAAAATTGATATACCGACAAAATTTTATCTCCTCTTAAAATTTTTTTGTTCTTTTTCAAGAATTTTTCTTTTTTTTTTGGTATTTTTGGAATATGTGACTTTTTGATGAAACATTTTCTTGTGAGATGATTTTCACAGCGTTTTGCACTTTCATACCCCCCCATGCCTACGATTTGCAATGTCCCCATTATAAATTAGGTGAGTTCGAGTTCAGCTTAGATCATTCATTAGAACAGGTTTAGGGTGGGCAAACGGGTCGAGATGACTATTGCGGATGATTTCAAGCTCGAGTATGGGTACCTGACGTGGGGTCGACTGTTCTAATGGATGAACCCTAAAGTGCAATATGAATTTAGCATACAAATGTCAAGAAAGGTTTCAAGTTTTTCAAAAATAGTGAGTTGCCTCTCATTAAGCACTGAGTTTTACACCATCGGTTGGGTGCAATGAGCTCAGGGAGAATGGAGGGTAAGGGATGTGTTAGCCAAATTTGTATCGGTAAAGTCAATGAACGATTCGTCGGATGAGGTAAGGTCCGATCCATTTCGATCTAGGTTTTCCTAGGAATAGTTTGAGCTTAGCATCAAAGAGTAGGACTTTTTGACCAGAGTGAAAGATCATTCTGGATATGTGCTTATCATGAAAGGCCTTAACCCACACTTTGTAAATTCGTGAGTTCTCACACGCGTCATGGCATAATTCATCGATCTCACTCATTTGAAGCTTTCTGTGGGTTCCTGCCTTAGAAAGATCTAGGTTGCATGTCTGTACCGCCCAATAGGCTTTCTGCTCCATCTCGACGGGGAGGTGACAAGTCTTCCCATACACCAATCTGAAGGGGGACATACCTAATTGGGTTTTGTGGGTGGTCTTATAAGCCCACAAAGCTTCTGAAAGTCAGGATGACTAGTCTTTCCTATCAGGTCGAACTGTAACCTAGAGGAGTTTCTTGATCTCTTGATTTGATAGCTCAGCTAGACCAGTAGTTTAGGGGTGATAAGGAGTGGAGATTCGGTGTGATACCCCGTACTTGGTCATTAGTGGCCTGAACTGAGCATTAGTGAAATGGGTCCCCCCATCAAAGATTATAGCACGTGGAATCCCGAATCGAGAAAAGATGTTCTGATGAATGAATTTGATAACTACCTTAAGATCATTGGTTCGGGTCGGAATAGCTTCAATCCATTTGGACACGTAGTCAACAGCGAGTAGAATGTACTCGAAGCCATCCGAAATAGGAAAGGATCCCATAAAATCAATCCCCCATACGTCGAAGATTTCGCATATGAGAATCGGCTGTAAGGGCATCATATCACGATGGCTCATGTTGCCTAAGGTCTAGCAATGAGTGCATGCCCTACAATGATTGTATGCATCTTTGAAAATGTGGGCCAATAGAAGCCGCACTGGAGGACTTTCACTACGATTTTATGACCTGAGAAGTGTCCACTGCATGCCTAATCATGGCAGAAGGACAAGATTTCCTGAATTTCCACTCCCGAGACACATCGTCGAATGATTTGATCAGCACCGATGTAGAAAAGATACGGGTCTTCCCAAAAGTAGTACTTCGCATCGGAAAGCAATTTGTCCTTTTTGGCCTTTAGCCAATCGGACGAGATTTGATGTGATGCCAGATAGTTTACTTGATCAGCAAACCATGGAAGCCCTATACTGATAGTCAGGAGGTGCTCATTGGGAAAATGTTCCGTAATGGGTTCGGAAGGGTCGATAATATCAGAAAGAAGGCGGGACAAGTGATCATCTACCACGTTCTGTTTTCTCGCTTTGTCGCGAATCTCGAGGTCAAACTCTTGCAACAGCAAGATCCATCGGATTAATCAAGGTTTCGCATCCTTCATCGCAAGGAGATGCCTCACAACCATGTGATCAGAGTAAATGATAACACGGGAACCCAGAAGATATGATCTAAATTTTTCCAGGGCAAACACTATGGCTAGCAGCTCTTTCTCAGTAACTGTGTAGTTACACTGAGCCTCGTCAACTGTCTTCCTAGCATAGTAGATGACCATGGGTTTCCCGTTAATTTTTTGCCCAAGTACCACTGCTACAGTGAAATCAGATGCATTGCACATGATCTCAAAGGGTTGAGACCAATCAGGGGACTGTAGGATCGGAGCTTGGGTAACTCGATCACGCAGGATTTCAAATGCTTTAGTGCATTCCTTGGAGATTTCCATAGGAACATCCTTAGATAGTAAGTGGTCAGGGGGCGCGTGATCTTTGAGAAATCAGGAATGAATCAATGGTAAAAACCAACGTGCCCCAGGAAAGATCGGATGTCCTTGATCGAGCTAGGCATAGGAAGTTTGGAAATCATATTCACCTTGTCTCGATCGACCTGGATGCCTTTTTCTGATATGAGATGTCCCAAGACAATTCCTTCAGGCACCATTGAATGGCTCTTTTCCCAGGAAAGAACCAGATTCACGTCAAGGCACCACTTGAGGATCTGGACCAAGTGTAGGAGGCAATCATCAAATGATTCGTCAAATACTGAAAAGTCATCCATGAAGACTTCTAGATAATCACCTACCATATCTGAGAATATGACAAGCATACACCGCTGAAAAGTAGCGAGTACATTGCAGAGACCGAATGGCATCCTTCAGAACGCGTATGTCTTGAAGGGGTAGGTGAAAGTGATCTTTTCTTGGTCCTCAGGATGGATTACCACCTAGTTATAACCAGAGTACTCGTCCAAAAAGTAGAAGAACCTATTTCCCACTAGTTTCTCAAGGATTTGATCAATAAACAGTAGTGGGAAGTGATCCTTCTTTGTGGAGGTATTGAGTCTTCTATAATCAATGCAGACTCTCCATGAACTTGCCACACGGGTTAGTATGATTTCTCCAATTTCAGTCATGATCACTGTGAGTCCAGCCTTTTTAGGCACAACCTGGATTGGACTCATCCACCGACTGTCGGAGATCAGGTAGATAATCCCAGCATCTAACCACTTAATGATCTCCTTTTTCACGACCTCCTGCAGATTAGGATTCAGACGTCTTTGCATCTCACGGGAAGGTCGTGCGCCCTCTTCAATATAGATGCGGTGTGTGCAGTCAGAGGGGCTGATGCCAGTCAAATCATCGAGAGTCCATCCAATGGCTCTTCGATGTTGCTGGTGAACAATAATCAAACGGGATTCCTGATCAGGTGTGAGTCTAGAATTAATAATCACAAAAAATGTCTGATTGGAACCCATAAAGACATACTTTAGATGGTCAGGAAGAGGCTTGAGTTCCAAAACAGAGTTATCAGCAGCAGCGGGCAGTTGAGGGTGTGTGTCAGAAGCAAGCGAAGGAGTGTTGGGTGTGTCTAGGTCAAGTTCGGACTCCTCTAATTGCGGGTTTTGATCCTCTTGTGGTTGATCAGAAATAGTCAGGTTTTCCTCAATATACAGATCGTCAACCATAGCCTTGATATCACATATCTGTTCTATAACACCGCAATTAATCCCTTGTTAGGCCTTAAAGATGTCAATCTTTAATGTTTGGTTCCCAAATTTTAGTTCAATTTGGCCCTCCTCACAATTTATATTGGCCCTAGAAGTGGCCAGAAAGGGTCTCCCTAGTATGATTGGTGTATTCCTCAGATTTTCTCGAGCATCCATATCTAAGACTACGAAGTCCACTGGGAAATAGAAATCCCAAATCCTAATAATGACATCCTCAAGAACTCCTTTAGGTGACTTAATAGATCGATCTGCCAACTATAATGTCACCTCTGCCAGTTTGAGCTCAGATTCCTCAAGATGGTCAAGTAGGGATGTAGGTATTAGGTTTATGGAGGCTCCTAGATCCAATAAAGCTCTATCAAATTGGATATCACTAATTGTACAGGAAATCAAGGGAGTACCTGGGTCTTTTGCCTTAGGTGGGAGTTTGCTCAAAATTACTGAGCTGGCTTGCTTTGACAATACAATTGGGCTCCCACTTTTGGTTCGCGACTTACGCTTAGGTGTACATACGCCTTTCAGAAATCGTGCGTAAGCCGATACATGGTGGATTGCATCCATCAAGCGGATGTTTTTATGGACCTGTTCAAAGAGCTTGACTAGGTCCTCAGGTGCCACGGGTTTGGTTGTCCACTTTCCCTTGGTCAAGGCCTCGGGAAATGGAACCTTAGATGGGTCCTCTAGAATAGGTCCAGGTTCTTGATCTGAGATAGAGGTGTCCTAGATAACTATCCTAGGGCTTGGGTTAGCACTACGAGGATGAAAGTGGCTTAGGTAAGGTGGGTCTTGTGTTGCTTTGCCACTACGGGTTGTTACTGAATTTAGTCCTACTTGGTTCTGGTTTGGTGTCCGTAAAATAGGTGGTTGTTGTTGAAATCCCGAGTATGATGTTGAAGCTTCCATCCTGTCAAGTGATGGAACAGAAGGGGCCTGATAAATCATGTGGGCTTGGCCCAGATTTGGGTTCATAACGCGCCTCTGGTTCGACACGTTATTTGGATTTGGTAGAGGTTGCGAAGGGAGTGTGCCAGGTTGGCGGGAATTTGCCATCTGGGCAAGTTGATTGCGAACCTCTGTGATCTCGTCTTTGTGATGTTTTTGCATAGCCACATTCGTCTTTTGAATGTCAGCCAGAGTCTGAAGGATGAGAGTCATCCGATCTGTCTGAGTTGGCCCATATTGATAGGTGGGGTTGGGCCAAGGCTGAGGCAGCTGAAATGGACGAGGAGCCTGTGGGCGAGGTTGATTCCGCCATCTAGGGTTATAGGCATTAGAGAATGGGCCATTCTGGATGACATTGAGGTCCTCGCAGGTTTGAGGAACCTTAGAAAAATCAGAGTATGAGGGTTCAGAGTTCCCCCAACTAGAGTATGCAAGGTCGCAGTTTCCTTCGACCCTAGAGTCAGACGGGGGTGGATACGGGTCCATCCCCTGAGAAGATCAGTGATAGATGTTATGCACAGCTTCCCTCCCAAAGGGCGACTGTGCGAACGGGTTATGCGTAGAGGTGGCTCGCTGTAGATGTCGAATTAGCCCATCCACCTTCTTCTCAATGATAGAGACCTTGTCCAAACGACTGGCCATCAATTCCAAGTCGACGGATGCAGACAAGCCCTACGTCTCTTGTGCTCCCCTTGGATTCGTCAATGCGTAGGCATTCATCCGGTCAAATAAGCCCATGGAGTTATTATTGATGGAGTTCTTGCACATATTCTCGAGAATCTCCTACACAGTGTCTTCGTGTTGACCCATGATATTTCCTCCGCAAGTTGCATTGACGAATAAGCGAATATCTTCACGGAGTCCCAAGTAAAAAGACTGAACTTGTTCCCATTTAGGAACTCCGTGATGGTAACACTTTCGCATGAGATCCAGGAAACGGTACCATGCTTCATGAAGTGGTTCTCTAGGCTGCCAGGTGAAGTGTGTGATCTGGTGTCGTAAGGCATTCGTCTGACCAACTAGGAAGAACTTTTTCAGAAACTCGGATTGTTGTTCAACCCACGTGTTGATTGGACGCATTTGAGTCTGATACCAGTGAGTTGCTTTGTACATGAGAGAGAAGAACATCTTCATGAGAAGAATATCCCGATTTTGGACATCTGACCCGAAGGTCTAGGCTAGATGCTTGAGTTGTTTGATGTGCTGGAAAGGATCCTCGGAATTAAGCCTTTGAAACTTTGGAATAGCATGAATCATGTTGGACTTGAGTTCAGAATCAGGACCTCCAGCCGGGATTTGGACTCGATGTTCGATCGCCACCGTAGCGGGATTGTAGTGATCTCGCATCATAGGGCACTGCAGCGAATTCACAAAAGCTTGGAATAAATCATTAAGGCGCTAAAGTTGGTTCTCAAGGTTATTCTCTTCTTCTACGAGTTGTGCCATGATGATGGAAGGAGAATTGGGTTCAGATGAATCAGAGGAGATGTTTATGTGATGGGGTTGCTGCACAAATACGGAAGTCGAGGCCTAGCCTCGACGAGAGTGAATAACTAAAGGAGGCCTCAAGGATGGTATTAAGGATCTCCTACCAAACATGCACTGATGGTCTGGATGAGAGTAGAATGTGATGGACCCAATCAAGACACCCAAAAAATTTGGATGACTATAGAGGTTCGAGGCGATGATACCCCTTAGTCAGAAAGCCGTCCACTTGAGAAATACCTGGGCAACCAAAGAGGGAGAGTCTCGCAAAGACCCCTACACGGTAGAGCGTCCCCACGAGTTACAAGGTTTCCCCCACCCGACCACTCTTGTCACTGATGTTCCAGGTAGACCAGAATGGGGACTTGACCTTTTAAGTCTACCAATTTTAATTAAGAGCAAGGATGCTTGAACTTTAGATGCATTGACTGCAAAAAGTGACTTAATTTCAAGGTTAGTTGACCCAACAAGGTGGGTCAACTTCACCTATTTGTCCTTTGAGAACTTTTAGGTCCCTTCTTTTAGGATTCAAGTGAGATTAAGAGCCTGAATTTTAGGATTTGCTTGAATAAATCACTTCAACCAAGGCTTAGGCACACATCTTTTTGGAGAGTTGATTCTTTGCCTATGAAAATGTGTCTCTAAAAATCCTAAATTGAAATCTTTAATTGGCTCTAATCTTGGTCCAATTTAATTTGCCAACTGTGGTATCTAGGGCTCAATCAAGAAAGTGGTAGCTCTAGTTACCTTAAATGGGTTCACAAATAAGATTTTGTTGTTGAAATCAAATCAAGAAACATGATGAATTAGCTAAGAATGTAAAGCAAGTAGCCCTAATTGATTTTATCTTTTTTTCCTTTTCAGAATGAGGGGCTTAAGAGAAAGTACCAAGAAATTACTTGCCCCTAGTGTGTTTGATGTGCGACTGTCTTTCTTCGAATTTTCTCCCCGAAACAACCACAACAAAATAGATATAGCAAGTTAATACCAAATCAGAAATTGTAATCAAGAATTCTAAATCACCCGTTGCTCCCCAGCAATGGGGACAAAATGTTGAGCGCTGAATCGGATTTAAGAGTATCACGTTGTAACACAGCCGAAAAAGCATTCAAAACAAATACAATTTTATTACTCGAATTTGAAGACCGATGTTGAACATAGGGAGCAAATTGGTATTTAGAAATTAAGATCAAAATTCAAATTTTAAAAGAATATGCAATAATATCAGAGTACAAAAATATGAGAGTAAATTTAGAGCACAAAATATTAAAGAACTCAATGTATATGAATATGAATTAAACTTAAACTGATGCTACAATGTTCCTTTTGATTTCTCTGCTTCTCTCCTACGGCTTTTCTTCTTTCTTCTTTCTTCTGTTCTACTCCTCTTCTTTCCCTTTTTCTTTGGCCTCTGTCTTCCTCTTCCTTTACTATCTTTCTCTACCTTTTGCCTTCTCTCTTCCTTTGCCTTTCTCTGCCGGTTGCCTCTTCTCTTTCTTTCTCTTTATCTTTGTCTTCTCTTTCCTCTAACTTCTACCTTTTGCTTAGCTTCTCCTTCTTCCTTCAGCTTCTTCCTTTTCTGCCATTCTCTGCCGTGGCCCTTAGCTTCTCCTTCTCTACAGCCTACAGCAAAACCTACCCCCTACCCGCGCGCACTCTCCTCTCTTTCTCTCTTAGGTTCCGCTCTCCCAAAGCCACACGTATTCGGGTAATCGGTCGGGTACGTGCCTGGGACCAAGCCCACCGGCGTGCGGTGGTGGGTAGGAGTGCAGGTCGAGTCGAGTCAGCTAGGTCCTCATGGGCAATGCCGCGGATGAGACCAGGATGGTCGGGTGAGAGGGACCTCACCCCGTTGTTTGGAGGAGAACTATAGGCACAAATTCAACTTATGTGGGTGCGCGGCCTCAGAACTTTCCCAGGTGGGACTATCCGCGCACCCTTCTTCGTGCGTTCCCGCAATAGAGGTGGTCTTCCAATTGCAGCAGCTGCTACGGCCTTCGACTGGAATTGAGAGCTTGGAGTCGTGCGCGAGGGCGTTCCACGCAGCCTTGGACAAGGGCCTGGAACTGGAAAAGCCTGGAGCGGTTACAAGCAAGCTTCAAGCATTGCTCCAATGGAGGATGACGCCTGCTACCTAAAATCGCTTAGGAAGCATCGCTGAGGCATGACGAATGTGCTGCGGTGGTTGACGTGGTGCGAGGACGCCTATGCGAGCATGCCTAGGGCACACTGTGTGCGAAGGTGTGGGTGTGTTCGATGAGGTGCGTGAGTGAGTGGAGTGGTGTGTGAAGTGGGGGGAAATCTACAGTGGAGTGAGGGGATGCTTATGGACTTGTCGGCGGGGAGTGGGATGGCCTGTGGTGGTGGAGCAGCCTCGCTGAAGGTGATGGAGGTCGGCAGTGGTCGATTTAGGGAAATAGAGAGTGGAGAAAAAAGTAGAGGGGGAAGGGAACATAGCTAGGGTGTTAGGAGATGAAGGGAGGTAGAGGTGACGTCGGTCGAGGTGTAGTTGACACCTGAGACGAAGGCGCTCAGAGAAAGACGGTCAGGGAGGATGAAGGGGAGACAAGGGTGTGGACGGGTGTTGTGCGATGCGGACGAAAGCGAGGAAGAGCCTGCCACTGGTATTGTGGTCAAACGATGATGGAAACTAGGGAAGGTCACCAGAGCTTGACGAGCGGATCGGTCGGAGGAGGAGAGAAGAAATTGAGAGGGTCTCCAGTCGAATTTAAGCTTAGAAGAGTCCATTGGATCTGGGGCTTCTTAAATAGATCTCTAGAGGGGGATTTGTGCTTGGAAGCCAAGCTTCCAAGCAAGGTATGCTCACCGGAGAAGGAAACTCAAAATAGACCCAAATCTCTCATGCATTCGCATGAGATTGGGAAGAAATTAGGGCATCAAACTGGGTTCACATTGTAGAGATTTTCTCAGAGAATCTCCCTTCCAATTTTGAAGGGGATTCTCTGAACAATCAGGGAGAAACCACCTTCCAAAGCTCGCCGGAGTAGGATTCCTCCGCTATAATGGTGGAGGGACCTAATTGAGAAGATGATGAAGAAGCTATGGGGCCTTTTGCAAAGTTTTTTGAAAGATAGGGGTACAAATGTAATCAGGCTGGACCTTTTTGCAAACTAGGTCAAGGAAAATTCATCTTGGGTCCAAATTTTGATACAAACCTAATTTGGACTTAAGGAATCAAATGGCGAAGTTAGATTTTGGGTTTAACCACTTTTGACTAGGAAATTTATGCAAAAATCTAATTTAGGGCAAATATCTGTCTTGGACACCATTCTAGGTCAAGATGGGTTCCAATGGCCAAATTGAAAGTTCTAAATCCTAGAGAATATTTTTCTATGATTTTTAGAGGGTTTAAATGAATTTTATCCTGACCAGAACCTTAGTTAATCAAGTAGGTCCGTTATAAGGTTTCAAGAAGTCATTTAATTCACAGGGTACACACAAACCCTTTTTTGTCAAATCCAACCCACTTTTTACCTTGTTATGACCTTTGACCTTTATTTAGCCCTTGAGAAAACCCGTTGTACTGCAATGGTAAAATTGCAGTTTTACCCCTTGTTTCTTGCTTCTCTCAGAAAAGTTATGCAGTGAATTAGGACCTTCGGTTGGTTATGTAGGAGCTTTTATTCCCTTCATTAGGTCAAAATGAGCTTGATTAGCCCATATTTATGGGCTATTTAAGTATTTAAGTGCCTAGACATTAAGTTAATTCTAACATTTATTTAGCATGCATTAGGATTTAAATAGATTAATTCATATTTCTGATTTAATTACATAATTCATGCATTGCATTCATAACTAAATGCATTTAGAATTAACTTAGAATTGCATTAGTTAACCAATTAGGTGCATTGCATGCATTGTTTTAATTTAACATAGAAGTTAAGGGCTTATGCATAAATAACCATAATATTTTATTCTTTTATTTGTTTTCTCCTTTGCACAAGTAACTCCTCCGGCTTCGGCTCCGCCTCCTCCTCCTACACATCACATTTATGCCACGTCATTTTGACTTTGAAACAAAGGTCGTGGCTACAAAAGGAGGAGGGAGGCTGCCTTGTATGGGGAGGCCACCATCCCCGACCCACCACTGTGCAGAGAGTTGATCTCTTGTCCGTTCCACCACCACCGACCTCAACCGTGGCGACGAGCCTCCACCACTGTGGGCATGTGGCGTGACAGGCCACACCGCCATCTGGAGTTCGTCTGCATTACTGTGAGCACCTCAGCGTGCACCACCCTCTCTGTCATCACCAACAACCACCACTGGAATTTCACGTCCCCATCAGTTAAGACATCTGGGAATGTTCCCAGACGTCTGAAACTCCTACAGCACCACCTTCATCTTCCTCCCCTGTCCTTTGTTTTTCCAGCCACCAGCCACTACACACCGCACGCCTCTTCATCTCCTCCAACCGCCAGCATGCAGCACCGTCCACAGCTCCACCGTGCGCACTCATCTCTTGCGCGACCGCCATCCCTACGCACGCCCTTGCTACATGCACCATCCTCCACGTTCCAGCCCCTAGCGCATGCCCATCAGATCCACCCTCGCTCTAGCCACACACGCAGCCGGCGCGTCCCTCCGGCTGCACAAGCCCACCAGGACCCCGCGCGCCCTCTAGCTGCAACGTGCGGGTTGCAGCGTGCAGCCAGCAGTAGCAACTGCGTCCGCTAGTAGCACTAGCCTCCACGCGCATGTAGTCCAGTGCGTGCGCCTCCTCGCCAAGAGCGTTCCCGCACTCCACACACGGCCAGCAGTCACCGGAACCCACCTCCACCGCAGCTCCGTTCGGCCACCTCGGGGCACCTCGCACTTCGCCGCGACTGCCATCACGGAGCCCTCGGTCTAGAGATCCTCCTCCGAGCTTCACACCTCCAGCCATTCCTTCCTCCTCGCGCACGGACAAGGGGAAGAAGTTCCCCTATTTTGTTACAGTAAGAGCTATATTAATATTTACATTCTATGCCATTGTCAACTTTTATTATTATTTTATTAAGCTGCATTGCAAAATATATCCATTAGTTCAAAATTGCCATTTCCGCATGTTCTCTTGATGCTTTCTTAATCTGAAGACAGATTTGGCTCGATTCTCGTCGAAACTAACTGTGAACATATGTTTTTAACCGATGCGAGATTTAAATATGTCATTGCCTCCCAGTGGACACGACCCGCTCTTCTGTGAGTGGTTATTTTAAATATTGATTAGTCGATTTTTTCACCACATAGAACTACAAACGACGCGTCATTGTATGTGACAAACGACTTTAAAAGTGAACAATCGACTCGTCAAATGGCGCCGTTGCCGGGGAGGCAACAGATGCAATAATTTCACTTGATTTTATTTTTGATTATTTCTCATTGCACAGTGATCTAAATATTTATTATTTTTTCTGTGCGAGAAATTTGTGAGAGGAATCAGCCATCGTGAGAGGTGACCCTTGGCATCGCCAGAGGAGAAATTGATTGAGCTACCTTGCAAAGGAGGGGAAGGACGAGGACGCGACGATCATCTCTGTACATTTAGTCGCTGATTTGATTAGAGTAGGATTAAGGCTTTAGACTTAATTTTTCATTGCACATTTGGTTTGAAACCCTTGTTCTAGGGTATATTTTGAGGGGATTGTTTCTCGATTTTGTTAGGCCCATGTTGGGTAATTTTTGGGAGCCTGTTCCCTTTTCTTTAGATTTAGATTTTTAGTTCATTTTGTGGATTGTTTACCTTTATTTTCTTGTGCATAAGTAGTTAAAAGAATAATAAAAAAAAAATGAGCTGCCTGCTAGCTGCCTGCCCTAGGACGAACCAGTTAGGTCTGTATGAGCAGCCTTTAGATTTACTTCTCTGCATTGCGTGCATTCTCGCATCGTTGATTGCTGGAAGCAAGGTACGCATTCTCTTACTTTGCATTCTATTCTTGATCACGCATTGCATTTGGACTTAATTTGAAGACCACATAATTTGTCTTGAAGCAATCTAACAGGTGGTCACATATATTCTTGAAAAAGGACTAATTAAAGGAGGGACATCTAAAAATCAAGGACTTGATTTTCAAACATGGTGTGCGATACAAAACTCAAAATCTTTTTGCGGTGGATGCACACTTATATCTTTTGCACCAAGCACACATTTAGACACTCCTAAGTCTTGGAACGACTAGGACAAGAGCCCTCCTACCGTTGGATTCTGAAGTGTTCGGAACTTAAGATCAAAGGTTTTGTAAATCCAAAGAGGGGGATACCCTGTCACGGATTTTTGGGGGTAGTTGAGAAGCATCTCGAAAGCACGGCTTCAAAGGAAGGCTTAGGCCTACTTGCATCCCTCGATTTTTCGTCTTTGGATTTGCTTTACCATTTGAGATTTAGGGAAGAATACCTAAGCTCCAACTAGGTCTTTTTAGGCATTTCGAAGGTTGACAATAGGCGCGTAATTGATTGGGCAACTTGCTTTGTCACCTACAATTTGAACTAAAGTCAAAAGCCTAAATTTGTAAAGACCAAACAAGTCCTTTTGAATTGTGTTTGTAGTGAATGCTTGGTAGGCGTTCTCTTAGGAGACAACTTGTGTTTGATCCTGAACCTGAAAGAATCTTAAGAAGAAACCTTACAAGTGTAGAAATGGACGGTCAAAGGAGCCTTAAGGAATATTTCATTCCAACCAATCAAGCTGGCCCTGCACTACGTAGACCTGGAGGGGACAATCCTTATGAGATCAAAAGCAGTATCATATCCTTGCTGCCCTCCTTTTATGGTACTGCTAGAGAAGAGCCTTACAAGCATATAGAGGAATTTACCGAGGTTTGTTCCATGGTGAAGCTGTAGGACGTTACTGATGACGCTAAAATGCGGACCCTCTTTCCCTTCTCCCTTAAGGACAAAGCCAAGTATTGGTATCACACCCTTGATAATATTAACACTTGGGATGCCCTGAAGGAGTTTTTGAAGAAGTACTTCCTCATGAGCAAAACCAATCACTTTAGGAGGGAAATTATGAATTTTGTTCAAAAGGATAGGGAAGCGTTCCATGATGCGTGGGAGTGCTTTAACGACTTGCTGAGACTTTGCCCACATCACCAGGTGCCTAAATGGCAACTGGTTGAAAGGTTCTACACCGAACTTAATGATTCGCATAGGCAAACTATGGATGGTGCCTGTGCAGGAACCTTTCTATCTAAGACTAAGGATGAAGCTTGGAAGCTTTTTGAAACTGAGTGAGAATTCTATTCACTTGAATTCTGCCTACATGGATAGAAGACCCACTCTCATGCAAAGAAAGTTGGAGGCGAATGAGGCAAGGGACACCTAGAATTTAGCCTATCAGATTCAATTATTGAATCAAAACATGGAAATGCTTATGTCGAACCCGAGTTCATTTGTATCTAACACCTCCACATCCCAAGCTTCCGAATGCTTAATTTGTCAAGGCAATACACACGCCACTGTGGATTGCCACTTGGCCTCGCAATTCCCTGAGCTTGTACAAGCAGATCTGAATGACACTCAAGGGTTTCATCCTAGACCTCCTAATGACCCTTTCTCCAACACGTATAATGAGGGATGGAGGAACCACCCAAACTTTTCATGGAGACAAGGAAATGTATCAAATTCAGGGAATTACAAACCACAATCCTTTCAAAACCATCAAATAAACCAACCTCAGACCTTTACCCAACCTAAGACCTCTGAGATGGATGAATTGAAGGCGATGTTGAAAACTTTGCAAGAAAGTCAAAGTGCCATCATCCAATCTCATGACAAGGCTATACATGAGATGAAATCACAAATAGGACACCTTGTTGAGGCCGTTAAATAGAGGGAAACTAGGAAGCTCCCCAGCGCTACTGAGGAAAATCCTAAAGAAAAAGGGATTGTCTTTAGGGAGCATGCTCAGGCGGTGACTATTCTGAGGAGTGGGAAAGAAATTTTCAAACCCGATGCTCCTATAGTCTCACCCCCTAAAAAACCATCCACCCCGACTTTCACCCCCACCAGAGAAGACTTGCCCAAATCTTCTCCGTTTGAAATCACCTCACCGGAAGAAGTTGCCCCCATTCCACCCCTTACTCAACATGACAACCCTTCCACCCAGAGATCGAGAGTGCCTTTTCCAGAGTGCTTATCCACCTCTGGGCAGACTTCTGCTGGCTCATCTTGAGCCAAAGAAAAGACGGATGAGATTATGGAAACTTTCAAGCAAGTGCAGATTAACCTGCCTTTGCTTGAAGCTATCAAGCAGATTCTGTCTTATGCCCGCTTCTTAAAGGACCTGTGCATGAAAAAGCGGCAATCTAGAAAATAGGTCCAATCGAAAGTTATCCTGCCTGATTCTGTTAACTCAATTGTTCAACATGGCACACCCCTAAAACTTAAGAACCCAGGAGCCCCATACATCTCAGTAGTTATTGGTGACTTACAAATTAATGACGCTCTACTTGATCTGGGTGCGGGGGTGAACATCCTTTCGAGCTACGTGTATGAACAACTTAAGGGAGGCAATCTGAAGCCTAGCCCTGAAATCCTTGAAGTTACTGATCGATCACGTAAGACACCACGGGGAATTTTGGAAGATGTCCTCATAAGAGTGGAGGATTTCTTCTTTCCCGTTGACTTCTTAGTTTTGGACACTAACCCTACCAACAAGCCAACCAAACCCTCCATTTTGGGCCACCCCTTCCTTGCAACTTCGCATGCTTCAATCAATTGCAATACTGGGGCATTGAAAATAGGCTTTGGGAACAGGAAAATCCGGCTTAATGTGTTTAATGCTTACAAACAAGCTGTACTTCAGGATTGTTCTCAAGTTGAGGTGATAGATGACCTGATTGAAGAGGCAACCCCTGCAATGTTAAGTGATGACCCCCTTCAGCATATCATGCTAAATGAGCATTCCCAACTCTTGGAGAAATGTGAAGGGGATATACTAGAACTTGAGGAATTGCTAGGTGTTTCTGCTGAGTCTCTTCCCCCATCATTTCTGCCGAAGGTAGATCTGCTACCTGAGATGGGGACATCTATTATGAAACCCTCAACCATACAAGTCCCCGACCTTGAGTTGAAACCCCTCCCTGACACTCTCGAGTATGTTTTCCAAGGTGCCAATGATACGCTCCCCATAATCATTTCGGTTGTACTATCTGAGGCATAGAAGGGAGCCCTGATTGAATGTTTGTCTAGGCACAAGGAAGCTATTGCTTGGAGCATTGCTGACATTAAGGGTATAGACTCTACACTCTGCATGCACCACATTTATACTGATGATTCCATCAAGCCATTTAGGGATATGCAGAGACGTCTGAACCCTAATATGAGGGAGGTGGTGAAAAAGGAAATCCTGAAGTGGTTGGACGCTGGGATCATATATCCCATTGCAGATAGTAAATGGGTAAGTCATATTCATGTGGTGCCAAAGAAGGTAGGCTTTACTGTGGAATTCAACGACCAAGGTGAACAAGTTGTCACTAGACCCTCAACTGGATGGAGGGTCTGTATTGATTACCACATGCTGAACATCGCTACCCTGAAGGATCACTTTCCTCTTGCTTTTATTGATCAAATTCTCGAGAAATTGGTAGGGAGTAAGTACTATTACTTTCTCGATGAATATTCTGGGTACAATCAGGTGGCAGCCTTTCCTGATGACCAGGAGAAGACGACATTCACGAGTCCTTATGGTACTTTGGCATTCAGGCATATGCCGTTTGGATTATGTAATGCCCCTGCAACTTTCCAGCAGTGTATGATGTCTATCCTTTCGGACATGATTGACGAGTGTGTTGAAGTGTTTATGGATGACTTCTCTATTTATGGCTCGTCTTTCGACCAGTGTCTCCTACACCTAGAGAATGTGTTGAAGCGATGTAAGGAGACTAGTTTAGTCCTCAGCAGGGAGAAAAGTCACTTCATGGTACAGAAAGGAATTGTACTTGGGCATGTTGTATCCGAGCAAGGTTTGGAAGTAGATAAAGCCAAGATTGATTCTATTTCTAGACTCCCATTGCCTACGAACGTCAAACAGATTAGATCCTTTCTGGGCCATGACGGCCTTTATAGGCGCTTTATTAAAAATTTTAGTAAAATTTCTAGGCCACTTTGTGACTTGTTGGCGAAGGAATCTTCCTTCAATTTTGATTCAAAGTGTGTCGAGGCCTTTCAAACTCTAAAGGAGGCCTTGATCTCTGCACCTATTCTCCAAGCTCCTAATTGGACACTCCCATTAGAGCTGATGTGTGATGCTTCGGATTATGCAGTGGGAGCAGTCCTTGGACAAAGGGTTGAGGGAAGACCTCATGTGCTGCATTATGCAAGCAAGACTTTAACCGAACTTCAGCAAAACTCCACCATCACTGAAAATGAATTACTTGTTGTAGTTTTTGCTCTGGAGAAGTTTAGGTCTTATCTTCTTGGGTCTAAGCTGGTTATTTTTACTGATCATGCGGCAGTGAAACATCTCATTGCTAAGAAAGATTCTAAGCCACGTCTGATTAGGTGGATCCTACTCCTTCAAGAATTTGACTTGAAAATACGTGAAAAGAAAGGAGTAGAAAATGTTGTGGCTGACCACCTATCTCGCCTTCCTCTTAATGACTCCCTTTCTGGAGACATTCGCGAGACATTTCCTGATGAAACTCTGATGGCAGTAACACCAACTTTACCTTGGTATGCAGATACTGTAAATTACTTGGTCACTGGACAAACTCTTGGCTCTTGGGATGAGCAGAAAAGAAAGAGATTCATTTCCCAAGCAAGATATTTTCATTGGGAAGAGCCAGAATTATTTAGAATTGGACAAGACCAAGTATTAAGACGTGTACCTGAAGAGGAACAACAAAGTGTGCTGAGTTTTTGCCATGAACTTCATTATGGAGGACACTTTGGTGTTAAGAAAACTGCTTTTAAGATTCTCCAGTCTAATTTTTGGTGGCCTTCCTTATTTAAGGATTCTCATAATTTTGTTAGGGCCTATATTAGATGTCAACGGACTGGAACGATTGGGAAGAGGAATGAAATGCCTCAACATCCTATTCAATCTGTTGAAATTTTTGATGTGTGGGGAATTGACTTTATAAGCCCCTTCCCGTCGTCCCATGGTTATGAATATATCTTAATGGCAGTTGATTATGTCTCTAAATGGATAGAGGACATTCCTACGTGCACAAATGACCACTCTATGGTTTTGAAATTTGTGAAGGCCAATATCATATCCCGTTTCGGCTGCCCCAAGACCATTATAAGTAATGGGGGACCTCATTTCCGAAACTACCACTTCAATCGGCTAATCAAGAGTCTGGGAGTGACTCACAAGGTTGCTAACCCTTACCATCCACAGACAAGTGGCCAGGTTGAAGTGTCGAATAGGGAGATAAAAGATATTTTGGAAAAGACCGTTAGACCTGATAGGAAAGACTAGTCCCAAAAGCTCGATGATGCTTTGTGGGCATATCGAACGGCTTATTAGAACCCCTTTGGATACTTCTCCCTTTAGGATTGTGTATGGGAAAGCGTGCCATTTACGTGTTGAGTTGGAACATAAGGCACTTTGGGCTATTTGAAGTATTAACATGGATTTAGAGAAGGCGGGTGAGGCACGACTACTAGAATTAAGGGAGCTTGAGGAGCTGAGGAATGATGCTTATGACACCTCTCAAGCTTATAAAGAAAGAACTAAGGTCTTGCATGATAAGTTTATACTTCGAAAGACCTTTGAGCCTAACCAACAAGTCTGGCTTTTCAATTCCAGACTTAAGCTTTTTCCTAGGAAGTTAAAATCTCATTGGGATAGACCTTACATAATCACTAAAGTATTTTCGCATGGAGCTGTGAGGATTAAAAACCCTTCCTCTTCAGCAAATCCCTTTATCGTCAACAGTCAACGGTTAAAATCATACATTACTTTGGATGGCCATCTGGTTGACGAGGTCATTCTTGAGGAGCCTTAGCTCCTACCATTCTCTGCCTCAGGTAATATCTTCCTTTAACTATTTTTGCTTTCAATGACATTGTTTGAACCAGGCATGGGGGAGAGGACCTGAGGCATTTTGTTTATAGCATGCATACATTTGCATTAAAAAAAATCTAAATAAATAAAAATAAAAAAATAATTTAAAAAAAAATATTTTGAGCTTAACTGGCTAGGTCCTGCATTCTTAAGCAAATCAGAACTCTAGGGTAGACTAAGTTAATTGTAGGATCAAACTTTAGAAGCTAAATGAGCTACTAGCTTTAGACCTTTAAGATCCTTTGTGGACTTAAAAACTTAAGTAGGAGTTAAGTTGCGGACCATTCCTCAAGAGGTTGAGGAAGGAAAGCTAGGGTTTGAGTTAAAAGGTAGATAGTACCTGGAGTCTTGTTCTACCTTTTGGTTTTCGGGTCATTGTAACCCAAGCATCCAAATTTCACACAATTGGTCTAGTGTAAGTAATCAACTTAATTCCTTTCTTAAAAGAGATTTGGTTCTCTTAGTTTTGACTTAGGAGAGGCTTGAAAACACAATTTGATTGGAAGAGTTCCCGTCGCAGGAGAGGTGGAGTATATATTCACCTTGAGGATGCGATGATAACATATTACCTCCTCAGAACTTGTCTCTTAGGATATTCATCCTACTAGGGGCATGTAAGCGAATTGTGCGGTTCAGGTACCATGGGTAGCCCTATCTCAAAGTGTCGATTGTCATAGGCCTGAATTCGCTTAAGAAATCCATGGGCGATACTATCTCGAAGTGTCGATTGCCAGGAGTTCTTGGGGTCGTTATGGGTGGTGATATCTCGAAGCATCGAAAGCCAGGCACCCTTCGAGGTATGGTAATGGGGACAATGAATCCGACACAGACCGTGTTGATAGCTGATCTGAGGTTAGACTTAGAGGAATATATATATAAAAAAAAAATCATTTTTCCTTTAACTCAAATAACTCAAACCAACGCACATGCACGGATGCTTTAATCTCAGGGATCAATAAACCTTAGGGTAGAGTTAGAAATCAAGGAAACTTGTGCTTGCAACTCGTCTTTAGCCGACCTAGTCTGTAACTTAGCAATTACTTGGGAACCTTAGGTCTAGAGTCTAAACTTAATATGTTTCTAAAGGAAGACCGATTGGATTGACTAGTCTACTTGGAGTGCAAGGTTTTGCTTGGATTTGCTAGGGACTAGTAAAAACTAGGCATGGGGGTATTTGATTAGCCCATATTTGTGGGCTATTTAAGTATTTACGTGCCTAGACATTAAGTTAATTCTAACATTTATTTAGCAAGCATTAGGATGTAAATAGATTATTTCATATTTCTGATTTAATTACATAATTCATGCATTGCATTCATAACTAAATGCATTTAGAATTAATTTAGAATTGCATTAGTTAACCAATTAGGTGTATTGCATGCATTATTTTAATTTAACATAGAAGTTAAGGGCTTATGCATAAATAACCATAATATTTTATTCTTTTATTTTTTTTTCCTTTGCTCAGGTAACTCCTCCGGCTTCGACTCCGCCTCCTCCTCTTACGCATCACATTTATGCCATGCCATTTTGAATTTGAAACGAAGGTCGTGGCTACAAAAGGAGGGAGGCTGCCTTGTACGAGGAGGCCAACATCCCCTACCCACCACTGTGCGGAGAGTTGATCTCTCGTCCGTTCCACCACCACCGGCCTCAACAGTGGCGACGAGCCTCCACCACTATGGGCGTGTGGTGTGACAGGCCACACCGCCAGCTGGAGTTCATCTGCAATACTGTGAGCACCTCAGCGTGCACCACCCTCGCCGTCATCACCAACAACCACCACTAAAGCCACTGCAACTTCATGTCCCCATCAGTTAAGATGTCTGAAACTCCTACAGCACCACCTTCATCTTCCTCCCCTCTCCTTTGTTTTTCCAGCCACCAGCCACTGCACACCGCACGGCTCTTCATCTCCTCCAGCCACCAGCGTGCAGCACCATCCACAGCTCCACCGCACGCACTCATCTCTTGCGCGACCGCCATCCCTGCGCACTCCCTTGCTGCGTGCACCATCCTCCATGTTCCAGCCCCTAGCGCACGCCCATCAGATCCACCCTCGCTCCAGCCACGTACGCGGCCGACTGCACAAGCCTGCCAGCACCCCGCGCACCCTCTAGCTGCAGCGCGCGGGTTGTAGCATGCGGCCAGCAGCATCTAGCAGCAGTAAGTGCATCCGCCAGCAGCACCACCCTCTGCGCGCGTGTGCCTCCTCGCTAGGAGCCTTCCCGCGCTCCACGCACGGCTAGTAGTCACCGGAACCCACCTCCACCGCAGCTCCATCCGGCCACCTCAGGGCACCTCGCACTTCGTCGCGACCGCCACACGGAGCCCTCGGTCAAGAGATCCTCCTCCAAGCTTCACACCTCCAGGAATTCCTTCCTCCTCGTGCATGGACAAGGGGAAGAAGTTCCCATGTTTTGCTACAGTAAAAGCTATATTAATATTTACATTCTATAACATTGTCAACTTTTATTATTATTTTATTAAGCTGCATTGCAAAATATATCCTTTAGTTGTTCAAAATTTCCATTTCAGCATGTTCTCTTGATGCTTTCTTAATCTGAAGGAAGATTTGGCTCAATTCTCGTCGAAACTAACTGTGAACATATGTTTTTAATCGGTGCGAGTTTAAATGTCATTGCCTCCCTATGGATACGATCCGATCTTCTGTGAGTGGTTATTTTAATTATTGATTAGTCAGATTTTCCACCACATAGAACTACAAACGACGCATCATTGTATGTGACAAATGACTTTAAAAGCGAAGAATCGACTCGTCAGAGCTAATTAGGGCTCATGATGGTATTCCCAATAGTGGTTATAGCAACGTAGAATAGTATAAATAGAACAAAATTCAGAGCAACAATGATAACAAAGAAGGCTACTCTATTGCATAGGAAAAATTATTTTACAATAATGATAGATAAATGCTTGAAGGAACATGAACATTAAACTAAAGCATGAATGAGAAAAATGGAGAGGCGAGGCAGCCACAACGATGGAGGGACTTCCGTCATTGGCTCGGCAACTCTGGGACCACACTTTGAAGCTCAATGGATGTGGAAATGTGCTAAGTAGAAGCTAGGAAGAGACGGATGCAAATGGAGGTCCATAAGGCCTTTTATAAGCTTGTGCCAAATCATTTGGCACAAAATCGATGCACAAATCACGCTCCAAGCCAACCATCTCGCACACAGCGCACACACTTGCATGGCCAACTCATAGCCACCACACACACAGTGCACGCGCAAGCGTCCGCGATCTATGTGCTCGCATCCATAGCAGTTCGATGGACGATGAAAGGTTCAAATTGCACGCGAATGCACGCTCAAGATCACACCTCCCCTGTGCACACGATCGCTCGTGCAATCTCATGTGGAATCACGTGTACACTCATCGCACACATTTGATGCACAAGGTTGCACCACATGGACCCTTAGCATTCAGCCGATGGAAATCCCGCGATCGAATTTCATCTACAGCTGTCACGTAATTGATTTGAGGCGTTCTGTGGCTCGAACTCGCTCACGAGCCTTGGGAGCACTCCTCTCGACCAATGCACCACGCGCTTGGATTATCAAGTGGACGAGAGTTGCGACACGCAATCTCGACCATTGGATGGAGATCCAATGGTCGAGATCACACATGGGCCTCTCCTTCAGGTTATGAGGCATAGATGAGGAGGCAACGTGGTTGATTTCCAGTCATTGGATGGGCATCCAACGGCCTCAATTGATGCTGGGCGTGATGGAGGCATGGACGGCTACCATGTGTCACATTTTGGGCTGTTGATCATTAGATCAATAGTCAGAACTTCCCGGGCTTGTTGTAGGAGCTATGGAGGTCGGATTGAGGCAATTGAGTCAGTTGGACTCCGTTTGTCGATCCGAATCTATCTGTCTGACCGGTAGCTTTCTCCCTACTTTTATTTTTGTGGGGTCAACACAAAGACGAACCCAATGTATATCTCCTCAGATTATTCTACTTCCCTACTTCTTCCTTAAGTGTTTTGAAATTTTTGTGCATTTTATGAGCTAGGATTTGGATAAACGACCAATGGGGCATCTAACCCACAATAATTTGCTAGCCATACTCGTGCAGTGAAGTGTAGTTTTTTTCCTTTTTCTTTTTCTCCTTTTTTTCTTTTCATTTTTTTTAAGTAGGTGGGTTCCCTGATCTAAGATTTACCTAAAGGCATTCGTCAAAGAGAATGGTCCTGTGGCTAGGCTCTGCACAACTGGCCAATTGGGCATCTAGTCCACGATAACTTGCCAGCCATACCACCCTAGAAGGTTCATTAGCTACCCAATTTTTGTTAAAACTTTCGAGGAGTGAGTTAGTGCAAAATGTATGTAGATGCTTAGACTAAAAATTCCCCGAAATCAGAAGGCGGGTTGATAAGTCATATACTTATCACCATACTTTATTAACCAGATTAATATAAATTAAGGTGGCAAGGACTCAAGAACAAGTCCACATTTTACTAGGCACCTGGGCTGATGAATCCCGAAGACTTAAAGAGTCTAAGTGTTCAGGTCCTTAACATATCATTTCCTAAAGTTGACAAGCTCCTAATACCTATGTCTTCTTTTCCTGATTCCCTCTCTCTATTTTTTTTAATAAAAATAAAAACTAGTTCAAGCTGACAATTTTTTGTACTCAGAAAATAAGAATTACCACTCTCCCATGCCTATGTTGAACAATGTCCTCATTGGAAAATAAATGTATGTAACATCAAAAAATGCATTTAGATAATTCGTTCGTTGTAGCGTGCATTTACGACATCAATTTTAAAGATAAAATTGAATGGTTAGTACGAGTGTTGAACACAAGGAGGCAGAAGAGGCAGAAATTAGGTTAATTAATCGCTTAATGTCATAAGATAGCTTATTTAGTTTGCTTATGAAAAGATAAGAAAGAGAGAGTCAAAGTCCGTGGTAGAATATGAGTTTTAATTCTATATCCAAGAAGATAAGTACTAGGCAAAACTATTGCAACACAAGCATATAGAATAGAAGCCCAATTCAAAATGCATGAAAAGAATATCAAACACAAGGGTAATGATTACTTATAGGAATCGTTTTGCAAACATCATATAGACATGCTTGAATAAAGTGCAAAGATATGAGCTAAAAAAGACTAGAAACTAATTGCTAAAATGGGGCGTCGAGGCAGCCACGGCAGTGGACAGACTTCCATCGGTGGCTCAGCAACTTCAGGACCTTGCTTTAAGCTCTATGGATGTGGGAGTATGCTTAGTAAAATCTAGGAAGAGAGATACCCTTGCAATGGGCTCCATAGGGCCTTTTATAGGCTTGTGCCAAATCATTTGGCCCAAAATCGTGCCCAAACACGTGCTCGACTGGCCCCTGCCCATAGCTGCATGCCAACGCATGGCTAGCAAACACAGTTCATGGCCCGCATGCGCTCAGCCATGATTCATGCACTCACGTCATCAGCCATCTGATGAAAGATGAAGGGTCCAGATTACTCCTTCCGTATGCTTGAGATCGTGCCTCTCTCGCCCTGCGTGTATGATCGCGTGTGGGACAGCGCGTGAGATCGCGCGTGGGTGAATCATGCTCTCTGGGAATGCCACATAGCCACTATCATTGTCGTTCACCTTCGATCAGGTAGTCCAATTTCACCAGCCGCTTGTGTGCCGTGGATTTGAGCCTCACGAGGGCTCGAGCTCACGCCACCCGGTCGTGGTTTGAAGTGCTGACCAATGCACTACCCCCGCAAGTTGTCACATTTTTTGCAATTCCCTCACGTCCTCTCAGCCATTGGATCAAGATTCAATGGGCAAGATCACTCGATGAAGGCACGTTGGAGGAGAGCAGTGAGCTACTGCGGTCGTTGGGTGGCTTGGATGACGCCACGTGGCGCCATCTAAGTCGTCAACTATCTTTTCCTTGTAACGGATGCTATAGGGCTCCAATCGAGATGATTCTTACTTCATTTGACTATGTTCGTCGATCCAGATTTATCCATGCAATCCGATTGCTAATCTAAGGCCTGTTTTAATATGCACTTGTACACATGTCCATTAAACATTAATTCTAAACAATCTAAATGTAGGTATTTTACGATATGCATGCATTGCTCCCTGACCCGCTATAACATGATATTAATGTGTGTGCACCCTCGAGATTGATTCTAATTGATGTAAGTATCGTCATTATACATAGAGCCATCATACCCCCATGCCTACACCTTGTTAGTCCCTAGCAAGGTTAACCTAAATGCTAATTAAAACTAGAATCAAGAATTGATTGCTTAGGCACCAATTACTTGTCAACAAGAGGAAATTTCTATTAAGAACCTAACCTACAGAGACTTAACAGTGTCCGAGTGCCTGCCAAAATGCAGACCGCCCAAGTGCTCACCTTATTCTACATAGTAACAAATTCTTTTTTTTTCCTTTTTCTTTTTTTCTAATTTTTTTGGATTTTGGAGTTGAGAGTTTTGGAATAACTTTTACAAATACCCAACTCACCCAAGACTTGAAAAAGACTCTAAGTGCTAAGCATCTAGTCATGCAAATTGTGATAAGCTCACTCAATGACAATTAAAATGAACTTTAGGTTTTTATGTGCCTAGGTGACCCAAAAAGGAAGATGCTGCCTAAACGTGTATTTGTCTAACCAATAGCTTTCTCCCTTCTTTTATTTTTGTGGGGTCAACACAAGGGCAAACCCAATATATATCTCCCTGGATTATTCTACTTCTTTGCTTCTTCCTTAAGTGTTTTGGAATTTTTGTGCTCTCATGAGCTAGGATCTAGGCAAACAGCTAATAAGCTGTTACCCACGATAACTTGCCAACCATACTCGTGCGATGAAGTGTGGCTTATTTCTTTTTTTTCTCCTTTTTCTATTTTTCTTTTTTTTATTATTTATTTTATTTTATTTTTAAGTAGGGGCTTCCCTGATCTAAGATTTACCTAAAGGTAGTAGTAAAAGAGAATGGTCCTGTGGCTGGGCTTTGGACAACAGACCAATGAACTATTACCCACGACAACTTGTCAGCCATACCAACCTAGAAGGTTCATTAGCAACCCAATTTCCGTTAGAATTGCCAAGGAGTGAGTCAATGCAAAACATGTGCAAATGCTTAGACTATAAGTCCCCACAAATCAAAGAGTGGGTTGATAAGTCCTATACTTATCACCCTCACCTTATTAACCAAGTTGATGTAAATTAAGGTAGCGATGACTCGAGAACAAGTCCACATTTTAGTGGACACCCGAGCTAATTAAGCCCAGAGACCTAAAGAGTCTAAGTGTTCAGATCCTTAACGTATCATTTCCTAAAGTTGATAAACTCCTAATGCCTATTTTTATTTTCCTAATTCTTTTTTTCTAATGAACTAAAAATTAGTTAAGCTAAAAATTTTATACTCAGAAAATGAGAAATACCACCCCCCATGCCTATGATGGACAATGTCCTCATTGGAAAATAAATGTATGCAAGGGAGTAAGGAAAGAAATCACCTAAGTATCAACAGTGAATCCAGTCAGCTTGAATCCTCCAGGTTGCCTCCTAGGAAGCACTACGTTTATTGCCTCCAGATGGACGAAGCTCCAGTTTAACCCTCAATGAGGGTTCAACTTCCTTAGAGGGAGCCTGAGCAAGAAAATGTTTCAATCTTTGACCATTAACTATAAAGGTTTACCCAGTCTTAGGATCAGCGATTTCTACTGCCCTATTTGAAAAAGGTATGATCACTTGGTACAGTCCCGTCCACTTAGACCATAACTTCCCGGGAAAGAATTTGAGTCTCGCATCAAAAAGCCAGACTTGTTAGTTCGACTTGAATGTTTTCCTATTAATGTTCCTGTCATGGATAGCTTTCATCTTCTCCTTATAAAGTCTACTATTCTCATAAGCCTCCTAAAAAATCACTTCAAGTTCAGAGAGTTGGAGCTTCCTTTGAGTTTTGACCATATGGGAATCCATATTACATTGCTTGACGGCCCAATATGCCTGATGCTCCAACTCAACCGGAAGGTGGCAAGTGATGTGCACACATCTAATTGACCTAAAATGTCTATTTATACATGTTTCTAGTGTCATAAAAGCATTCAGCATTATAAATATTACATAGCATGCATCATTCTGCATTTAGATTAGTTTGTACAAATTATAGGTTAATTTTTCCTTTTTATGACTAGGGGAGAGGGTGATATTTACTGGGGCCTTGGATTGAAGATCCAACCATATAGATCTAACCATGGCAACGATCAGAGTCCAGTGCCTCCAAGATCGCCCCGATCGGACCTCCGTAGAATTAAATGTAGTCCGAGGAAGATCAAAGGTCAAGGGGCAAGGTGGTGTAAAATCCGCACCTCTGATAACAAATACAACTGCACGGATGGCTTCGGATCAACGATCGCAGCCCAACGACGTGAAAATCGGTCCAATCTAACATCCATGGCACTACCTATGAACAATAGAAGATGGACGGCTCAAATAGCACCACGTGGCGCCATCTAAGCCACCCACGGTCAGCGCAGCTCTTCTTCATCCGATGATCAACGCATCTCAGTCATTGGATCATCGATCCAACAGTTAAGACTCACTCTCAAGCCGCACATCATCTCCACTGAAGAAAAGGGTTCAAGTGCTCTCGACTGTTGGATCGCCATCCAACGGTTGTGGGCTCTCAACCCTTAAAATGAAAAGACGACGATCTGCGACTGCAATGCAATGGTCACGCAAGGTGCTACCAAGACAAGGATGCAAGCTCGGATCCGAGCGAACGGATTAAATCCACGAAGAGGCGAGCGCGGCGAAATACTGCCGCACGATTGAGAACAAGTGGCAGAGGATGCGACTACATGGCTGCACGGATGAGCGAGCGCGCCCACGTGCGATCTGATGCCAAACTCTATGCCTGATCTAACGCGATGAGGCGCACAGACAAGCGCCTTCCTCGATCGTTCGATCTTCATCTGACGGTGGGAAAAGAGGCTACGTGGCCTCTTAACGCACGAAGGCGAAGCAGCCATGGAATTTAAGCCGTCCAATCATATGATCGGACAACTGAGATCGCTCAGCTCGCATGCTTTGTGAACGACTGAAGAGAAGAAGGCATTGACGTGGCCACACGGTGTGCGTCCGATCAGAGGCGAACGATGGAGATGGAACGCACGTCTCACCGACGTTTACCTTCAGCGACCAATGCGTCCGTTAATAAAGGCCTTGCATTTAATTTTCAACATTTTAAAGGACCTTTTTGCCTTTGTAGCTCAACTATATAAAGGACCGTACACCCCCCTTTATAAATCATCCCTTCTCTTCTCTCACCCCCTCTAAAGCTCTACAAGCAAGTCCCATACCAGGGATGCTCTATTAAAGCTAGAGTAAAATAATTTTTCATCTTCTCACCCCCTTCGTGGAGCATTTTGTGGTTGTCCTCTCACCACTGTTCGGGAAGCGGATCCCACTATGATGTCACCCTATTCTGTCCTTCGTCATCAGCTTGGTCCTCCCTCATCCAACATCTCACCACGCTCATCCAGGCACTCCATCAATGTAGCTTGTCCTCTAAGCAACCGTCGAGGAGGATAATTTCTCACCCCCTTCTCTTTTTATCGCTTTCTAGTGTAGATTTACAGCTTTCTAGTGTAGCAACTAAATGTAATGAGCATGATTATGTGGTTATGAGATATTCTCTCTCTCTTTTTCTCTGTATTATTATCTCCCTTTTCTATTATTTATTCTTTAAGTAGAATAGCTAACGTAGATTAATTTCAACTAGCTACTTTGCTTCGTGACAATAATTCCAATGTGATTTTTGATCAAACGTTCGTTTCCCTGTGTTCGACCCGAGACTCACTAGAATTTCAATCAAATTATCTGTTTGACGAATTTTTACGCAACTACAACGACGTGTTTTCAAACTCATACTTTTAGCGTAGAAATCACATTCAATAGCAAGCTTTGCCTAAGTCCAATCGATATGGTGACATGCCTATCAAGGTCTTATAAGCAATCCTGTATGCCCAAAGGGTATCATCCAATCGTGTGGACCAATCCTTCTGATCAGGTCTCATTGTCTTTTGTAAAATATTCTTAATCTACCTATTTGAGACCTCAGTTTGCCCGTTTGTTTGTGGGTGATACGGGGTGGCAATGCCATGAATGACCCTGTTTTTCTTAACTAAAGCACGAAATTGGGTGTTGATGAAGTGACTCCCACCATCGCTGATCATGGCCTTAGGTATCCCCAATTGGGAAAAGATATTCTTCTTAACAAAGTCCATGACGGCCTTATGATCACATTTCCGGGTATGATCGGCTTTGATCCAATTCAAGACGTAGTCCACTGAAACTCGGATATACTTGAAGTAGTTTGATGGTGGGAAGGGACCCATGAAATTAATGTCCTAGACATCGAATATTTCGATGATAAGAATGGGTTGTAGAGGTATCATATCTTTCTTAGTCATGGTCCCTAGGGTCTGGCATCTAGTACAGGTTTTTGCAAAATTATGTGCATCCTCGAATAGTGATGGCTAGTCAAAATTGTACTGTAAAACTTTTGCAGTTGTCTGCTTCCCAAAGAAGTGGACACCACACTTTGAACTACCTCTTTAAGGATACATCACCTAAAGATTTAATTAGCACAAAGACTAAACAACATGAGATCATCCCAGAAATAATGTTTGGCCTCAGCCAAGAACTTGTCCTGCTGTTGTCTAGACCAGCCGTGCGGAATCTGCCCTACCACTAAGTAATTAACCATGTATGCATACCAAGGGAGACTCTTTCCTTGCACAGCCAGAATTTGCTCATAAGGAAATGTATCAGTTAAGGGTAGTAAAGGTCCAAAATGCCTCAGGTGAAGTCTAGATAGGTGGTCAGCTATAACATTCTTAGATCCAGCCTTGTCGCATATTTCCAAGTCAAATTCCTATAGGGGTAGGATCCATCTGATTGGCCTGGGTTTAGCATCCTTTTTGGCTAACAAATGTCGAATAGCCAAGTGGTCAATATAAATGATAATGTGGGATCCTAACAAGTATGATCTGAACTTTTCCGATTCGAAAACTACAGCGAGCAACTCCTTTTCTATGACAGTGTAATTCCATTGAGCATCATCTAAGGTTTTGCTCACATAGTAGATCACCATGGGTTTCTTCTCTTGTCTTTGTCCTAAAACTACTCCTATAGCAAAGTCTGATGCATCACACATTATTTCAAAGTCTTGGGACCAGCCTAGGAGTTGTACAATAGGTGCAGTCGAGACTGTATCCCTTAGAGTAGTGTAAGCTTTGATGCAATCAGGTGTCATGTCAAAGTGCACGTCATTGGCTAGAAGGTCAATCAAGGGCTTGGATATCTTGGAGAAGTCTTCTATGAACCTTCTATAGAAGCCAGTGTGTCCTAGGAAAGATCTGATTTATTTAACCAAGCTAGGAGGTGGGAGTCTGGAAATTAAGTCAACTTTAGCTCGGTCAACTTCTATACCCCTATATGAGACGATGTGACTGAGGACAATCCCTTCTTGAACAATAAAATGGCTCTTTCCCAACTTAAACTAGGTTGACCTCGACACTTCGTTTCAGGATTTACTCTAGGTTACAAGGCAATGGTGGAATAAGTCCTCAAAAATGGAGAAATCATCCATAAAGACCTCTAAGTATTCACCCACTATCTCCAAAAAGATGGCTAACATGCGATGCTGAAAGGTAGCAGTTGCATTGCATAACCCGAATGGCATACGATGAAATGCAAATGTGTTATACGGGTAGGTGAATGTGGTCTTCTCTTGATCTTCTAGTGCAATAGCAACCTAGTTATATCCTAATTATCCATCCAGAAAGCAAAAAATATTTTTACCCTGCCAATCGTTCGAGAATCTAGTTAATGAATGGCAGGGGGAAATGGTCCCTTTTAGCAGCTTCATTCAGCTTCCTATAATCAATACACACCCGCCATGCGGTGGTGGTGCAGGTGGGGATCGATTTGCCTTGGTAATTTATGACCATGGTGAGCCCGACCTTTTTTGGTATCACTTAAGTAGGGCTCACCCAGGGGTGAAATCGGATAGATGATTTCCGCGTCGAGCCATTTAATTATATCTTTTTAACGACCTCTTGCATATTTGGGTTTAGTCACCTTTGCATCTGCAAAGAAGGTCAAGCCCCATCTTCCAAGAAGATCTTGTAAGTACAATGCTAGGCCTAATTCCCCTTAAGTCAAAAATTGTCCACCCAATTGCTGCCTGATGTTCAGAACGAGCTGCAGTCAACCCAAGTTCTTGGTCCCTGGTCAGGTGTGCATTGATAATCATAGGGAAAGTATGATCAAGTCCTAGGAAGACATACTTGAGGTTATTGGGCAGAGGTTTTAGTTCAGCTGTAGGTGGAAAAATGTTTGACGGGTAACAGGAGGGAATTGAGTGAAATCAATCTCCTCAAATGGAGGTTGCCAGTGGTAATCAGTTCTCTAAAATTCTGCAACCTCCAGAGATTAGGATGGGTCAGGGTAGTCTAAAGCTGGTTGAGTCAGATGGTCCTATAAAGAGCTTACTGTCAACCATTCTTCAACCAGGGTTTCCACGGGATCGCATTCCTCGACCCAACCACAATCAAAAGACTTAGTTGCCTTGAAGATATCCAATTACATCTTATCTCCAAAGACAATTTCCATACATCTCGTGTTGCAGTCAATGTTTGCCTTGGCCATAACCAAAAAGGGTCTGTCTAGGATAATGGGAATGTTTTGTAATTGTTCGAGGACTTCCATGTCATGGACTAAGAAGTCAAAAGGGAAGTAGAAGTTCTTAACCCAAATAATTACATCCTCGACTACCCCTTTCGGGGTTTTCACAGATCGATCGGCCAATTAGATAGTCACAGGTGTAGGCTTTAGCTCTCCAAATCCGAACTGGTGATAAAGGGTAGTCGGGATCAAGTTTATTGAAGTACCTAAGTCCAAGGGCACTCTGTCAAAAGTCAAATCAATAATATTACAAGAGATCAAAGGTGCTCTAGGGTTAGTCCTTTTAGGAGGTAGGCTACTCAAAATTACCGAACTAGCTTCCTCAGATAGCACTACCTTCCTAGGTGCTTGGGTTCTTGGCTTATTCTTGGGTGTGAAAACATCCTTCAAAAACTTCGTGTAAGCTGAGATATGTTTGATTGCCTCGAGGAGGGGTATATTGATCTGTACTTATTTGAATATTTCTAACAACTCATCATTCTCAGCCACATTTTTCTTCTTTTTGACCTTTTTCAAGGCTTCAGGGTATGGGATTTGGGTTTGAACCAGGTCGGGTTCCTAGTCCTTGGGTTCCTCCTACTCATCCTCAGAATCATCGATTATCTCGGGCATTGCAGTCAAGGGAGGGGTCGGCCATTTGGGGTCCCAAGTTTGGTTACTGCTTCTCAAGGTAAACCGCATTGGCTGAGGCATTGGAACCAGGGTTGGGTCTGTTAGAAGAAGAATCAAACCCAAGGGGTGTTTGCGGTGCTTGTAAAATCATAAGGGCTTTCACCTGATTTTTTTAGAACCCTTGAGGATTATGGCCTCTGTTCATTACATTCCTCGAGTTCAGTTATGGCCGAGATGGAAGGGACCCTTGTTGTTTATTATGAAAAAGCTGGCTCAATTGTCCCTACACCAAAGCCAATTCCTCCTGATGTTTTTGATTCATATCAGCCATCATCTTAAGCAGTGTCCATATGGTTTTGTTGTGTAGGAGTCACCCTATTCTGGTTATAGGGTGGTCTAGTAGGTGGACCCTACCGATAGGAGGAAGGGTTCGACCTGGGTTGGTTCTGGAATTGGTTCGATTTTTGTTTTGACGAGATAAAATTTGGGTGGTTACGCAATCCAAAGTTGTAAGTGTTGGAGAAAGGATCAGGCTTAGAGTAACCCTAGATGGCATTAGCATGTTCGAAGGGAGAAGGTGCCAAAAGGGAGGGGAAAGAAAAATCAAGATTTGAGGGAACAAAGGTCCCTCCCTAGAACATAGTCAGGGGTTGTTCTAGGTGCACTTAGTTTATAGACTGAACCAGGTCTACATTGTGAGCTCCCTTTGCTAGGGAGAAGATTTGCAATGGGGCTCGGGATTAATTCAAAAGCTCATCAATTTTTTTGTCCACCAACTCAAGCCGATCCAACTTCTTTGCTATATGTCCATGTCAACCATCCCTGAATCACTTTGTACTTCGTAAATCCCACCATGGGGTTGACTGGACCTATTGAATTGAGTTAAGGAGGCATTATTAAGCAAGTTCTCACTCATGGACTCAAAGAGTTCGAACGCGCTTTCCTCATCCTTGTTCAGAAAGTTGCATCCACATGAGGCATCAACGAAATTCCTAAGGTTGTTGTCTAGACCATACTCAAAGATCTAGGCCAATTGCCACCTCGGAACCTCGTGGTGTGGGCATTTCCTCAATAACCCGTTAAATCGTTCCCACGCCTCATGGAATTGCTCTCCACTTTGTAACGTGAATGTGGTAATGGCTCTTCTAAGGGCATTAGTCTTTCCTATGGGGAAAAACTTATTTAGGAATGCATGCCTCAATTCCTCCCAAGTGGAGATGGGTCTCCCTAAGGTTTTAAGCTAATGAGAAGCTTTGACTTTCAAGGAGAATGGGAACATCTTTATTAAAACAATGTCTAGACTGATGTTTCTTGGTTTCACGGTCCAAGCAATCTGGTCTAGGTCCTCCTGGTGTTGGAAAGGGTCTTCATTTGAGCTCTAATGAAAATAGCTTTAGATCAAGCTAAGGACATTTAGTTTTAGCTCAAAATCATCACCCCCTTTGGGGACCCTAAGATGTAGCTTGATTCGGATAGCAGACGGATCATAAAAATCATGACCTCATCTTAGGGTCGTATGCCTTACCCATCAAAATGGACTAAACGATCTATTGCCTCCCTGGCAACGGCGCCAAAAACTGACGTCAACAAACGCGTTTGATTAATTTATACGTTGTAGCATGCACTTATGACATTATTTTTAAAAGAATATGGAGAAATACGAGTACGAGTGTCGATCTTAGGGAGGCAAAAAATTGAATTTTATAGTCACTTAGTTTATTATCACATGATGGTTTGCTTGCATGTAGAATAGCAAGAAAACAAAAGAAAGAGAGAGCGAGAAAGAGTGAGTGAGAGATTCATGGTAATGATGGTTATAGCAACATGGAATAGCATAAATAGAACATAATTCAGAGAAACAATGATAACAAAGAAAGCTACTCTATTGCATAAACAAAATCATTTTACAATAATGCTAAATAAATGCTTGAAGGAACATGAACATTAAACTAAAGCACGAATGCAAAAATGGGGAGGCGAGGCAACCACGGCGGTGGAGGGTCTTCCATCGGTGGCTTGGCGACTCTGGGACCACACTTTGAAGCTCAATAGATATGGAAATGTGCTAGATAGAAGCTAAGAAGAGATGGATGCAAGTGGAGGGCCATAGGGCCTTTTATAAGCTTATGCTAAATCATTTGACATGAAATCCATGCACAAATCATGCTCCAAGCCAGCCATCTCATGCACAGCGCATGAACGTGCATGGCCAACTCACAACTATCTCACACATAGTGCACGCGCTCGCGGGTGGGTGTCTGCGATCCATGTGCTTGCATCCACGCCGTCTAATGGACAATGAAAGGTTCAGATCGCATGTGAATGTGCGCTCAAGATTGCACCTCCCCCACGCGTACGATCACGCGTGCGATCTCGCGTGGAACCACAGATACGCTCATCGAGTGCATTCAACACACGAGGTTGCACCATGTGGAGCCTTAGCATCCACCCAATGGAAATCGAGAGGTTGAATTTCTTCTACAGCTATCGCGCGGTTAATTTAAGGTGTTTTGCAGCTCGAACTTGCACACGAGCCTTGGGAGCACTCCTCCCAACCAATGCGCTACACGCTTGGATTGTCAAGCGGACAATTGTTGCGACACAGTCTCGACCATTCGATTTAGGGTCACCGGAGTTGTAGAAACCTAAAATCCGTTCTAATTATCGATTAATGAGTCTATCACTTTTCACATTAAGATGCTAAAAACTTAAAATTCTTGAATCTTGGGTGGGTTGAGTAGCCGTAGAAAGCTGCTTCGAAACCTTAAACTCAAAAATTTCAAAAAATGAGGCTTTGAGTCTTTGTAGTTTAAGTCCTTAGTTGAATTTTCTTATTGTTGACAAATAATGAGTATCTAAGTACCCAAATCCTAATTCAATTTATAAATAGCATTTAGTTTAATTTTTGCTAGCGACTAGCAAAAGATAGGTATGAGGGTATGATAAATACACATTTATTCAAAATAAAATGTCTATTTATGTGAGTTCCTAAGTTTAGTATTGCATTTGACATTGTGAATATTGTATAACATTCATCATATTGCATTTAAGTTGATTTGTATAGATTGTATAATAATTTGCTTATTTCTATGGCTAAGGGATAGGGAGACATATTTCAAGGCTCTAGATGAAGAATCCAATCGTACAGATGAATCTAGATCGACGATCGTAGCCCAAAGACACGAAAATTGGTCCAATCAAATATCCGTAGCATCCTCTATGTGCATTTGAAGATGGACAACCCAAATCAAGCCACATGTCATCATCCGGGCCGCCCAAAGCCAACTACAACCTTCCCTTACCTATGGAAGGCCTTCCCCCGCACCATTGGATGAGGATCCAACGGCCTTAAGCACCGGTCCATCAATTCATGCACTTGACGATCCAAGAGCCATAGCACAGTGGTCAAGAGCCTTATCCCCAAGGAAGGATGCGAGTTCAAGCCCCAACAAGCTCCAAAATCCACCAATCACAAGGCTTGCGCTCCAATTGGCCATGCAATCACTGTCGGAGGGAGATGAAGGCACCACATGGTGCAAGGAGAGCCGTCCAAGCCAAAAACACCTCATCAAGTGCGATCAAAGAGGCGCCCCATCATGAGCCTTTGGATCTCTATCAAATGACCTTCATTCCACACGCCCCAACGACTACATTCACCTTCACTAACAGCTACATGCATCACTAAAGGCCTTGTAATATACTTTATGACCAAAATTGCCCTTCTCCTCACCTATAAAAAGGCACCTACACCCCTACATCTTCATTCCTTACCTCTCTTCTTACATCTCCTAAGAGCTAAGAACACACGTTCTAAAGCTTTCTCTAGTGCTCCCAAGCTATGGGAAGCTCCGCTAGAGTCAAAAACAAACATTTTTCCCACTTCTCATCCCATTCGCAGAGCTCTCACCCATGTTCCAGAAGTGAATCCCACAACGACGACATCCTGCTTCATCTCCAATTCTTTTAGCTTCATCCTCCTTTCTCTGTCTCTGTTCTTCTTTCTCCAGGCATTGTTCGTCTGGCTCATCCTCCAAGCATTTGTCGAGGAGGATAATGTCTCTTCCCCTATCAATGCTTTCTAGTATAGATTTTAATTTCTCACACTAGTTCTGTAGAAAATAATTTGTAATAAACACTTGTTTAGATATAGAAGCAATCTTTCTCTTTCTATCTCTCTCTTTATTTTGCAAGTAGAATAGAATAGCGTAGCAATAAATATTTTGCTCTAATCTCTTATATAGAAATACAACAAAATAATAACCTCTGATATCCAAAAATTGAATGTAGTTTCCCCATGTTCGACTTGGGACTCACCAGAGTTTCAGTAAAATATTTAATAGCGAATGTTTCTGCAATGTAACGACTTTAAATCATTTTTCTCGCACAAAATATTCGCTTATCAGGGATGCACCTCCAGATTATCTAATGTAATCCAACACGGAAAAGTAGGGGGTCATCCCAAAGATAGAATTTGGCTTCTTATAAGAATCTGAGTTTCTGGTCCTTGGATAATACTACACAAGATAGTTCGTGATATCCGCAAACCAGGGAAACTCCAATGAATCCATAGCCAACAGAGATTCATCCAAAAAATTATCGAAAAGAGGTGGGGAATACGGAATGTGAAGTAGGTCAAGTCGAGATAAGTGATCCGCCACTCTATTATGTGCTCCAACTTTATCGCGGATTTCAATGTCAAATTCCTCCAACATAAGGATCCATCTGATCAACCGTGGTTTGGCATCCTTCTTTGCCAACAAATGCCAGAGGGTGGAGTAATCAGTGAAGACGATGACCTCTGACCCTAAAAGATAAGAGAGAAATTTCTACAACCTAAATGCTACAACTAGCAGCTCCTCAGTAATCGTGTAATTACGCTAAGCCTCATTCAGCATTTTGTTAGCCTAGTATATGACAAAGGGATGGGCTCCCGACGCCAGCCAACAACAGCTCTGATAGCAAAATCAAAGGCATCACACATCATCTTAAAATTGAGAGACCAGTCGGGTGGCTGGAGAATCGGAGAATTAGAAATAGTGCTTCGTAAAGTCTCGAAAGCACCAAGCATGAGGAATCAAAATCAAATGGGACATCAGCTACAAGAAGATTCATCAATGGGTGAGTGATAACTCCACATTCAGTGATGATAATTCCATCAACTAGGATGAGTTTTGAGGATATATGCGCACTAATAACATGACATGATAGGTATAAGAGCACTACACGCATTCCAAGCTAAGATTGCTTATGAATCAATGTTTAATGGCCATATGTACAAGTGTGTATTGAAATAGGCCTCAGATGAGCAATCGGATCGCACGGATGGACTCAAATCAATGAATTGAGTCCAACGGACTCAAAATCACTCAAATCTGACATTCAGAGCTCCCTCGATCGGCCCAAGAAGTTCTGGTCGTTGATCATCAGATCAACAGCCCACAAGCAGCCACGTCACCACATCCACCGTGCCCCTCACCTGCGCAGCCTCACAAAGCAGCACTTTAAGCCATCCGATCCTTCGATCAGACAGCTGAGAGCTTACATTCGCCCACACCATCTCTCCTTCACGCAAAGATGAGATCATGATTGTCCGATCGTCATCAGACAGCTGAGGACTCGCGAACTCCCACCGCACCCTCTCTTCAGCACACCCTCATCGCACAATCTCGGCCGCACATCTCCCATCTAATGGATGAGGAGCAGCAGCTAGAAATCTCACGCTACCACAAACCAACGCACATAGAGCGCTGGTCCGTGCCTCATCCGCGAGCAAAGAGCAACTGTTCAAGCCTGGGCAAGGCTCAAATTGGCAGCAGGAGTGCGCACAGACTAAATTTGGCTGCTAATGCAGAAGCCAATGGTGAGGATTGCACCACGCGGCACAATGGATGCGTGCGGATGCACTCGGGTGAGAATGTGCGCGATCCACAACATGCGCCCATGCGAATTCTCGACCGTCCAATCTTCGATCAGACGGCCCACAGCGCGAACAAAAGGATCGCAAACACGGCTTGAGAAGAAGAAGAACGCGCACCTCAATGGACTGGCCGCCAGAGGGCTTTAGCGACATTTTTGGAAGGGGTTTAGCGACGTCTAGGACGTTGCAAAACCCTTGAATGTTGCTAAACCCCTTTACATCATTTAGAAGCCCTTTTGGATGTTGCTAAATGCTACGTGGTTTTTACTCAACTCAGTAATTAAGTTAATTTCACTTAATTAAGAGTAGAAGAAATCACTTAGGTTAACTCGAAGTTGTGTCGATTGTGTAGTATAGGGTCGAATTAACCTAACATTTTAGAAATTTTTACTGGTGGAGTCTAGGTAGTTCACAGGGAGGTATAATAATTTTTTCCAAGTTCACCAATTTTCTTTTATCTCTATAAATTTAGGAGGTATAACTAGTTTGATTTTCAAAACATGAATTTTGTCAAAATATTTAAACTATAAAGAATATACAAAATTCCATATGCAAAATATATTTACTCAAAATGATCTACTTTATTAACAAGTAAACATGCTTGTTTTTCAATTTTATTTCATTCCAAAGAAATTAAGGCAATTAAAAGTTATTCTATTAAAACATACCTTTTTACAATTAAGAACAAAAAGATAATGATGCAAGAAAAATTCATTTATTTTCATTTATCTCTTCAGCCTCTCATCTTCTTTCTTTCTTTTATTTTCTTCTCTATCTCTTGAACTCTCTTTCTTCTGTTTTCTTGTGTTGTTCCCGCCTTCTCTTCTTCCCTTAGTTTTCTCCTTTGTTCCTTAGTCTCTTTTCCTTAACACTCCTTTGCACCTGTGCTTTCTTCTTTAGCTTTCAGCTTCAACACTTAGCATCCTTCAACGGCCTTTCTTTTCCTTAAGCTTTCAGCTAAACCAGGTTTTTCTACTTTTTTTAACCAAAAGTTAGTTTATTTGCGGCGAGGTCCTTTCGAGGATACACAGCACCCTGAGACCAGGGTGGGACCAGACCCTACTCGGCCCTCGCCTAATCTCAATTAGGTTCGTTTTTTGTTCATTTTTCATCCGTTCACAGTCTAGAGCCATTTCGGCTCAACCCAGCCTCCCAAGCCTCTCTCGCCCTCCCAGGGCACAATCTCATTCATATGCCCCCAAGGGCGCACACCTGCAGGCATAAGCCTGCACACACAGACACAATGCTCAGATCAGATCAGATGAAATCGGTAACCGGTGCACCGAGCGCTGATGGCTGCATAGCCAGAGAAACAAATCATTTTTATCCCCAGGCGCGTGCTCGTGAATAACCGAGGTGGGACTATCCTACCCCTTCCAGACCCGAATTCAAATGTTCATAACTTTCTACCTAGAGCACCAAATTGTTTGATTTCAAGTTTGTTGGAAAGCTCTACGGGTAATCTACACAATTTCAGGGTCAATTTAATGTTTTAATGATGTTTTCCTTTTCAATTTAAAAGATGAAATCAGGGGTTCCTACGGGGTTTTTACTAGCCTGGAAGTAAAATTAAGTCAGGAGAGTCCTCAGATGGACTTCTCTTTCTTATTTAAAGGTCTGTATAAGTGATATAAGTGATTCTGCTTCTGTTAGAGTAGGATTTAAGTTCTTAAGACCTTCAGAACCACCAAAGAAGCTTTTCACTTCTCTGAAAGCTTCAGAGTTTGATTTTTCATATTTCAATAAGTACAACAGACACTAAAAGTGTTTCTAATCAATTTAGATTAATTCTAAGGGATATAACAGATCAATCTGGGCAGGTTTTAAGTTTAAATTTCATCAGAATAGTACTCCTATTGGTTTGGGTTCGAAAGTAACCCAAATTAGCAGAAACTAAATTCTCAAACATTCATTCATCTGAGCTTACTTTAATCACTCTCAGATCATCAAATAAGATTTCAGAAACAGTTTTCACTCAATTCCTCAATTCAAGCTCAAAACTCCATTAACAGACTCATGTTTGACTATGGAAGCTTGAAAATTGACTTTTTGTTATAAGCTTCCTCCCAAAAAATTAATGCTTCAAATAAAGTCTTCTCATCATCTAGAATTTACTCAGATCTTCAGAAAGTAGTTCTAACCTTGATTCCTAGGGTTTCAGGCTCGCCGCCTAAACTGAAATAGGTGTGTTCGACAGAATTAATGGAAGGTTGTTACAATGTTTTGAAGACTTAAACAGCTTCAGTGCATCACACTGAAGCTTCTGAGCTCATTAAATGCTTCTCAAATCTTTCCTAACAGACTTCTCCAACTCCACCGGAGTTGGAGAAGATGAAGTCAAATCTATAACTCCAGTGGTTAAATCCTCAAACAAATTTCTTTAAAACAGTCAGTAATCCTTATTATACTATTCTGGAGCTACTTAGCAAGTTCTAGAGGCTGTAATACAATAATGGCTCGCCGGAGCTCGCCGGAGCTCCGGTGAGTCCAGAAAATATAAAATTGTATGTACAGATTGATAAAACTAGCAATTTTTTATTCAAAAAGGATCCTGAGGTTGCAAGGAACCTCAGTATCACTTTTGATTCTTCATTTGTTCATTAAAATGTAAGATTTGACAGTAAGTTTTTTTTCTTAAAAGATTTGAGTGGTTCAAGCTCAAGACTTGTTTAACCACTCGATTGAGAGGTTAAATCAAGTCAACAGATGTTAATATTCATAAATATGTATTTAATTTATAGTTTGAACTGTTCCTGAGCTACCATGGACAGCGAGCTTAGGAACTAAATTAAATTTTAGGCGTTTAATTACAGATGATAATAATAGGTATTATAATGTCGATTAGGGTTCATTAGTGGTGGTAGATGATGAAAGAACCCAATGAAGGTGAATTTATCTCGATTACTGTCACCATAGACAGTGATAGTAGTCGGTGAAGGTGAGATTTGAATTAGGCATTTAGGTGATTTAATTAATGATTAAATGATTTAGAAGTGGTCATGGAAGATACAGGAATGTGGACAGTGAATTAAAAGACAAGATTGAAGCTCTGGCGAGCTTAAGGAACTCGCCGGAGTCGAAGGAGATGAAACTAAATTCTAACATTACTCTAACCTAACTAACTAAACTAACTAAGTTAGCCTACTCCTACTCCTACTCCTAATCTACTGTTACCTGGGCGAAGGGGTCAATAGGGTTCCGCCGAAGTCTCATGGCAGACGACGAAATCAGAGGGTGGAAGAAAGATCTCCGGCAGGTGGATTTGAGGTGGAGCAAAGGAATCCTTGGGTCGGCACCTTTGTCAGAGGTGAGGAGAACCACGGCAGATCTCCTCGGCTGCTTAAGATGGACGGAGGAAGTCGGAAAATGGAATGGGAAGTCACCGGAGTTTTGGACGAATAGCCTATTGGGTTAGCTGCAGTGTTAGAAAAGGGAAGGGAGCCAACTTGAATAAAATCAGAGGTGTGAGGGGGTATTTATAGCAGTTTGCGACGAAGAGAGTGGCGGAGTCTGGCCGAAGAAGGACCTCGAGGAGCTTAACCTCCGTCGTCGTCTCCAATTACGGTGAGGTTATCTCCCATTGAAAAATAGGATTCTCGGTTAATCCAGACCGATGGATGAAGTGGAGATGGTGAGCGCAAGCTACAAGAGCTTGGACAAAGAGGAATGATGTCGGTAGGGCGGTGATCGTGCGGTGGGGTGACTCTCTACCGCTAGCCGTTCGTTCGGCTGAAGAAGAGGAAGGAGAAGATGAAGAGGGACTTAGAAGTAATAAAACTTAAGGACCTATGTGAGAAATAAGGGCCCAACTGTAATGAATATTAAGGACTAAAATATAAACCCTGGTTTTGAAGGTTTATTTTAACTTAAATCTTTTTCAACTTTTTATATATGTTAGTAAATAAGGTAAATATTATGTTTACACCTTGAATTTACATTTTTGACCTTTTTAGGTTAATTTATTGGATTAAGTAAAATTACTTAAGTTATTGTATACTTAGGTATACATTATATTTAAGTTACTTATCTTATTAATTAAGGAAATGATTAATAGGATTTCGAGTCCAATTATTATCTAAATTATTAATAATGTTAATTGAATGATAAAATGTCATTTTTAACTTATTTTAAGGTCCTTAACTAAATATCCCTTATTCTATAATTAACCCTTATATATTCATAACCTTAGCTAATTAACTAGGAAGACTAGTTAATTAGGGGTAATTAGAGATCATGATGAGTGTCTCATCACTAAACCCCTAAACGTTGCTAAACCCCCATTACCTCATTTAGAAGTCCTTTTCTCCTATTTAAACCCCTTCAACCACCCCATTCAAAGGCATTCAATTCACACACCCTCTCCATACAACACTAGCCTTCTCCTACCTCCACCAAGCATTCCACATACACCTTGGAGTTGTCAAGCCGCCAGGGAAGCCCTTTTCCACCACCGTGGCAGCCTTGCCTCCTCTCTCTCTCTTTACCCTAGTTTAATATTGCTTTTGTTTAAGCTTTTAGCAATTGTTGCATTTGCGAACAAACTCAAGTTGCATGCTAAATGTTAATGTTGATGTTGTTCCTTATATAGCTCCCATCTTATTCGAATGAATGTCATGATTTAAAGACAAACTCTAACCCTACTCTCTCTCTCTCTCTCTTTCTCATTTTCTCGCAAGCAAACCAAACTTCCTGTGACAACTAAAAGCAACAAAGTAATCCGATTTCACGCATCCTCATATTCGACACTTGGACTCACCAAATCCAATCTTTAATTAAAACCGATGTCGCGAATGCTTGCTATAATGACACAATTAAACCAACACGTCCTGCGCCCGTCAGTTTTTAGAACCGTTGCCGAGGAGGCAACGGATTTTTGTTTTGCTTTCATCTCACATTTGTATTCACATTGTCTAACTCATTTCTCTCTCTCTACTTGATTGATTGCAGGAACTCGACACATGGGCGGCGAAGAAGCGTGATTCGCGACGGTAGAGATGGAGTAAAGTGCGGTGAAGACCAGTTGTGAGTATCACTCCACCCTTTGGTTGTTTGCATGCTTAAAAAAGAAAAATACAAAAAAATATAAATAAAAAGTTGGCGTGGTGAATGATTACTTGACCCACATTCTAAACTCATCACCCAACAAAAAAATATACCCTAATATTCTTAATGAGATAATCTTTTTGAGTGTTCCTCTTCTTTCTTTTGAGTGGTGTTTGAGAAGCCACCGTGATTTGACTTGGACCGCACCACTTACGATAGCTAAAATCAACTCACCTGGTAGAACTGCATGAACACTAGGGTGAAGTCATTAGGGTTGTTTTTCTAGGGCCACACAACATTCTAAAGGAAATCAACTTTCGCCCGTTATGTGCAAAACCTTGTGTGCCCACTTGAACTTTGTTTGAAAATGATAAGGAACTTCAACCCTAAAAAGCATTAAAGCAATGATAAATCATTAAAAGACACATCTTAAATCTTTGCTTGAAAACCATGTTTTGTCAAGTGCACACACATGCTCGAATCAGTTAACTAAGAGGCACAACCCCAAACAATGCCTCATCACACATCCTGAGCATAAGCACGAACCTAGCCCTCATTAAAATGGATTAGACTTGCCCTAAGCAGGACCAGTCTATGTCTTGAAGGTGTGATTAGGTTTGCTAGGCACTTGGCTTTCATTCCCTTTGTAGAATTTGGTTTCTGGGCTACGGGGAAGTGTCAAACGACCGCGATTGTGGGGTCTATGGAACCGACGATGAAAGCCAAAGGAAAAACCTTCTCCTCAATCCCCTCATAATCAACCTGACCAGATTAACATTGGGAAGGGCGGTTAAGTGCTTACAGGCTTGATCATTCCCTTCGAGGCTTCTAGGTCACCTAAGGTATACATTGTAAGGACTAAACTTGTCTGCTTGTTTGTAAACACAGTTCTCGCATCTGTTTCTCTCCGCATCCCTCCCCGCTCTTCTCTAGTATATGCACAGGAGATGATCACTTCATCTTGAGCTGTTTGTTTTGGAAAGAGAAATCAGAAGAAGACTTGATCTTGCAAGAGACATGGCTGAACTTAGAATAGATGAGGTTGAGGACTAACCCCCGCCCAATGCTATGATCATCATTCAAGCCCAGATCTCTGCCAACCACCAACTACAACAACAATAAATCCAAACCATCATGCAAGCCATACATAGATTGCAAAACCCTCAAGGGCAACCCCCATTGAACCCACCTAACCCATCACAACCTTCTAAGGGCTACCCTAGGCCTCTCCGCGATTTTTACGATCCGTCTGCTATTCGGATCGAATCCCATCTTAGGGTCTCCAAAGGGGGAGATGATTTTGAGCTGAAACCTAATGTCCTAAGCCTGATTTAGAGCCACTTTCATGGGAGCTCAAATAAGGACCCCTTCCAACACCTAGAGGACCTTGACCAGATCGCCCAAACTATGAAACCCAGGAACATCAACTTGGACATTGTTCTGATTAAGATATTCCCTTTTTCCCTAAAAGACAAGGTATCTCACTGGCTTAGAACCCCACCTGGGAGGAATTGAGGCATGCATTTTTAAAGAAATTCTTCCCCATAGTTAAAACCAATGGCCTCAGGAGAGCCATTACCACATTTACACTCCAAGGTGGGGAACAATTCTATGAGGTGTGGGAAAGATTTAATGAATTATTGAGAAAATGCCCACACCATGAGGTTCCAAGGTGGCAATTAGCCCAAATCTTCTACCATGGTCTGGATAGCAACCTGAGAAACTTTGTTGATGCCTCATGTAGAAGCAAATTTTTGAACAAAGATAAGGAGAGCGTATTCGAACTCTTTGAGTCCATGAGTGAGAATTTGCTCAACAATGTCTCCATGACCCAGTTTAATTGATCCAGTCAACCTCGTGGTGGGATCTATGAGGTGCAAGTAAATTCTAGACTGGTTGACATGGACATTATAGCCAAAAAGTTGGATCAAGTTGAATTGATGGACAAAAAGATCGATGAGCTGCTAAACCAGACCAGGAACCCACTACAGATCCTCTCCCTAGCAAACGGAGCTCACAATGTAGACTTAGTGCAGCCAATAAGCCAAATGCACCTGGAACAACCCCTGACCATATTCTAGGGAAGGACCTTTGCTTCCTTAACCCATGATTACTCACTTCCCTCCCCCTCGACACCTTCTATCTTTGAAGATGCCCAAGCTATCCAAGGTTAATCCAAACTTGACCCCTTCTCCAACGCCTACAATGCCGGATGGCGTAATCACCCGAATTTCGCCTGGACGAACCAAAAATCGAACCAATTCCAGAACCAACCCAGGCCAAATCTCCCCACCTATCAGCAAGGTCCACCGATTAAACCACCCTATAATTAGAATAGGGCAGCCCCTCCACCTCAAAACCAAATGGACACATTGATAAAAATGATGGCTGACATGAATCAAAAACACCAGGAAGAAATGGCCTTAGTGAGGGGCAGTTGAGCCAGCTGTTGGATTGCAAACAACAGGGATCCCTTCCTTCTCAGCCACAACCGAACCCGCAAAATGTGATTAACAGAGGCCCCAATTCTCAAGGGTTCCAAGCCAATCCTAGACATGCCCACATGGTCCAGCAAGCCCCACAAACACCCCCTGGGTTTGGTGCTCCTTCTTCCTCTTCTTCTCAAGGATCTACCCATGGTCCCAACGCCTCTGCCAACGTGGTTACCTTGAGAAGTAGCACTAAAACCTAGGACCCCAAGTAGAAAACCCCTCCCATGACATCACTTCCTGAGATAACTGAGTCTAAGGATGAGCGGGAGGAACCCAAGGACATGGAGACTGACCCGATTCAAACCCAAACACCATACCCTAAGGCCTTGGAGAAAAGGAAGGAAAAAAAAAGCTATAGTTGAGAATAAGGAGCTGTTGGAGATTTTCAAACAAGTCTAGATTAATATTCCACTCCTCGAAGCAATTAAACATATCTCGTCTTACGCTAAGTTCTTGAAGGATGTCTATACGCCGAAGCATAAGCCGAAAACCCAAGCACTTAGGAAGGTAGTGATCTCAGAACAAGCTAGTTCAGTGATATTAAGTAGCCTACCTCCCAAACAAACTGACCCAGGAGTGCCCCTGATTTCTTGTAATATCGAGGACATGACATTTAATAGAGCGCTCTTGAACTTAGGTGCTTCGATCAACCTCATCCCGATGACCCTATATCAACAGTTTGGATTTAGAGAATTGAAACATACACCTGTGACTATCCAATTGGCTGATAGATCTGTGAAACCCTCAAAGGGGGTAGTTGAGGACGTAATTGTTCGGGTCAAGGGCTTCTACTTCTCGGTCTACTTTTTGGTCCTCGACATGGAAGTCCCCGAACAGCTGCAAAACACACATATCATCTTGGGCAAACCTTTCTTAGCTACGGCTAAGGTGAACATTGATTACGACACGGGATACATGGAAATCTCCTTTGGGGACAAGAAGATGCAATTGGATATCTTCAGGGTGGCTAAGTCTTTTGATTGTGGCTGGGTTGAGGAGACCGATCCCATGAAAACTTTGGTTGAAGAATGCCTCGCTCTTAGCTCTTCAGCAGACCATCTGACTCAACCAGTTGATGACTACCCTGAACCACCCCAACCTATGGAGGTTAACCTATGTAGAACTAATTACCTTCAGCAACTCCCATTTGAGGAGATTGATGTTGATCAACTTCCCCCTTTCCCCTACCCATCAAATGTTGTCCCACCTACACCCAAACTAAAACCTTTGCCCGATAATCTCAAGTATGTCTTCCTAGGACCTGACCAGACCTTCCCTGTGATTATCAATGCCCACTTAACTAAGGATCAAGAACTTAGGCTGACTGCAACCCTCTTTGAACATCAGGCAGCCATTGGGTGGAGAATTTCTGATTTAAGGGGAATTAGCCCTACCAATTGCACTCATAAGATCTATTTGGAAGATGGGGCTCGACCTTCTCACCATATGCAAAGGCAATTGAACCCGAATATGCGAGAGGTCATTAAAAAAGAGATAATCAAGTGGCTTGACGTAGATATCATTTACCCGATTTCCGATAGCCCCTGGGTGAGCCCCACTCAAGTGGCACCCAAGAAAGCTGGGCTCACTGTGGTCTCCAATGACTAGGGCGAATCCATCCCCACCCGCACCGCTAGCGCATGGCGGATGTGCATCAACTATAGGAAGCTTAATTAGAGCACCAAGAAAGATCATTTCCCTCTGCCATTCATTGACTAGATTCTCCAGCGATTGGCAGGGCAGAAATATTTTTGCTTCTTGGATGAATATTCAGGATACAACCAAGTTGCTATTACACCAGAGGGTCAAGAGAAGACCACATTCACTTGTCCGTATGGCATGTTCACATTCCATCATATGCCATTCGGATTATGCAATGCACCCGCTACCTTTCAGTGTTGCATGCTAGCCATCTTTTCAGAGATGGTGGATGAATACCTGGAGGTCTTTATGGGTGATTTTTCCATGTTCAGGAATTCATTCGACCATTTTCTTAGCAATTTGGAGATCCTGAAGCGTTGTATCGAGGTCAACTTGGTTTCAAGCTGGAAAAAGATCCATTTCAGGGTTCAAGAAGGGATTATCCTTGGTCACATCATCTCGCATAGGGGCATCAAAGTGGATAGAGCTAAGGTTGAATTAATTTCCAAACTTCCACCCCCTAGCTCGGTCAAGCAAATTCGATCTTTCCTAGGACATGTTGGCTTCTATAGAAAGTTCATTAAGGATTTTTCCAAACTTTCTAAGCCCTTGACTGACCATCTAGCCAACGACACCCTTTTTCACATGACACCTGATTGTATCAAGGCTTACAACACCCTTAGGGAAACAGTCTCCACCGTACCTATTTTGCAACCACCAGACTGGTCCCAAGACTTTGAGATTATGTGTGATGCATCAAATTTTGCCATCGACACAGTCCTGGGACAAAGAAGAGAAAAGAAACCTGTGGTGATCTACTACACGAGCAAGATGTTGGACAAGGCTCAACGGAATTATACTGTCACAGAAAAAGAATTGCTCGCCGTAGTCTTTGGATTAGAAAAGTTCTGATCATATCTTCTGCGATCCCACATAATGATTTACACTGACCACTCGGCTATCCCGCATTTGTTGGCCAAAAAGGATGCTAAACCCAGGCTCATCAGATGGATCCTGCTCTTGTAGGAATTTGACCTAGAAATACACAACAAAGCCAGGTCCAAGAACGTCGTAGCCGATCACCTGTCCAGACTCCACCCAGACCACATCGAACCATCATTACCCTTGACTGACACCTTTCCTGATGAACAACTTCTAGCCATGCAAGGAAGAAAGCTATCCTAGTATGTAGACTTCGTCAACTATTTGGTGGTAGGACAAACTCCGCACGGCTGATTCAGACAACAACGAAATAAGTTCTTGGATGAATCCAAGCACTATTTCTGGGATGATCCCATGCTGTTTAGACTCTGTGTCGACCAGATCATTCGGAGGTGTATTCCTGAGGAAGAAGTCCAAGTGTGCTATTCTTTTGTCACGACCAAGCCTGTGGTGGCCACTTTTCGGGAAAGAAAATGACCGCAAAGTTTTTGCAGTTCGGATTTTACTTGCCGTCCCTATTCAAGGATGCATACAGCTTCGCTAAGACTTGCTCTCACTTCCAAACACTAGGGTCTAAGACCAGAAAGGACATGATGCCCCTCTAGCCGATTCTGATTGTCAAAATCTTTAATGTTTAGGGCATCAATTTTATGGGTCCCTTCCCATCATCCAACGACTTTGAGTACATACTAGTCTCAGTAGACTATGTCTTGAAATGAATCGAAGCCATCGCCACCCAAAGATGTGATCATAAGGCAGTCATGGACTTTGTTAAGCAAAACACCTTCTCTCGGTTTGAGATACCAAAGGCCATGATCAGTGATGGTGGGAGTCACTTTATCCATGCCCAATTCCGTGCCTTAGAAAATACGGGGTTACTCACCGCATTGCCACCCCATATCAACCACAAACAAAAGGGCAAACTGAGGTCTCCAATAGGCAAATCAAGAATATTCTGTAAAAGACTGTGAGACTTGACCGGAAGGATTGGTCCACACGACTAGATGATGCTTTTGGGCATACAGGATCGCTTTTAAGACCCCGATAGGCATGTTGCCTTATCGGCTGGTCTTTGGCAAAGCTTGCCACCTTCCGGTCGAATTGGAACACCAGTCTTACTAGGCTGTTAAGCAATGCAACATGGATTCTCAATTAGCCGAAGCATAGAGGACGCTCCAACTCTCCAAGCTCGAGGAAATCCGTTGGGACGCATATGAGAACAGTCGACTTTACAAAGAAAAGATGAAAGCCGTCCACGACCGACACATCCATAGGAAAACCTTTGAGCCCAACCGGCAAGTCTGGCTTTTTGATGCCCGACTCAAACTTTTCCTCGGGAAGCTGAGATCAAAGTGGATAGGACCATATCAGGTGGTCAAACCTTATCCCAATGGGGCGGTTGAAATTGCAAATCCTAACACTGGGCACATCTTCACAGCAAACGGTCAGAGATTAAAATATTTTCTTGCCCAAGTTCCCCCAAAGTAAGTCATCACCCTCATTGAGGGTTGACGCGGAGCTTCGGACAGCTTGAGGCAATAAACTCAGTGCTTCCTGGGAGACAACCTAGAAGATTCAGACTGATCAGGAACACAGCAACACTCAGGTGATTTCCTTCTGTACCCCCTCTGCATACATTTATTTGCCAATGAGGACATTATCCAACTTAAGCATGGGGGGGTGGTAATTCACATTCTCTAAGTTTATATTATCAGCCTGAATTATATAATAAATAAATTAAAAAAAATTAGGAAGCAGAACTTAAGCATTAGGAGTTTATCAACTGTGGGAAATAATATGAGAAGAACCTGGACACTTAGACTTTTCAGGCCTTCAGGCTTAATTAGCCCTGGTGTCCACTAAAATGTGGATTTAGCCCCAAATCCTCGTAACCTTAATTTACATTAATATGATCAATAAAGAAAGGTGATAAGTATACGACTTATTAATCCACCCTCTGATTCGGAGAGACTTTTAATCTAAGCATCTGCACACATTTTTTTGCACTGACTCACTTGGAGATTCTAACAGAAATTGGGTAGCTAATGAGCCTTTTAGGGTGGTATAGCTGGCAAGTTGTCATGGATAAATAGCCCATTAGCCGGTTGTCCAGAGTCCAGCCACAGGACCACTTTCTTTATTGCCTCTAGGTAAATCTTAGATCAGGGAAGCCACCTACTAAACAACAAAAGAAAAAGAAAAAAAAGAGAAAAAGGGAGAAATAGAAAAATAGAAAAAGAAGAAAAAGAAAAAAAAATAAGTCACACTTCACCACACGAGTATGGCTGACAAGTGATCGTGGGTAACGGCCCATTGGCCGATTGTCCAGAACCCAGCTCACTCAATGCACAAAAAGCCCAAAACACTTAAGGAAGAAGCGGGGAAGTAGAGCTATCCGGGGAGATATACATTGAAACACCCTTGTGTTGATCCCACTCAAAATAAAAGTAAGGAGAAAGCTACCGATCGGACAGATACCCCTTTAGGCAGGCATTCTCTTTTTCGATCACCTAGGGGCATAGAAATCCGAAGTCTATTTTAATTACCATTGAGTGAGTCTATCACTATCTTCACACCAAGATACTTAGCACTTAGAGTCTTTTTCGAGTTATGGGTGGGTTGGGTAGCCGTAAAAAGTTACCAACACACTCTCAACTCCAAAAATCCAGAAAAAAGAGAAAAGATGAAAAATATATATATGTATATATCCTTTAAAGTGAGGAATTGGGTGGTTCGCACTTTGGAAGACACACAGACGTTTAGTCTCTGTAGATCGGGCTCTTAGTATATTTCCTCCCATTAACAAGTCACAAATGTCTAAGTAATCAATTCCTAATTTTGACTGAAAATAATGTCTAAGATAAACCTTACTAGGGACTAGCAAGGGATTAGCATGGGGGTATGATAACTCCACATTCAATGATGATAATTCCAACAACTAGGGTGAGTTTTGAGGATATATGTGCACTAATAACATGTCATGATAGGCATAGGAGCACTTCATGCATTCCAAGTTAAAATTGCTTATGAATCAATGTTTCATGGCCATATGCACAAGTGTGTATTGAAATAGGCCTCAGATGAGCAATCGGATTGCACGGATGGACTTAGATCGACGAATCGAGTCCAACGGACTTGAAATAACTTAAATCCAACATCCGGAGCTCCCTCGATCGGCCCAAAAAGTTCTGGCCATTAATCATCAGATCAACGGCCCACAAGTAGCCACGTCACCGCATCCACTACGCCCCTCACCCGTGCAGCCTCACGAAGAAGCGCTTTAAGCCATCCAATCCTTCGATCGGATGGCTGAGAGCTCACGTTCGCCCCCACCATCTCTCCATCACGCCAAGATGAGATCTTGACCATCCGATCATCATCGAACGACCGAGGACTCGTGAACTCCAACCGCACCCTCTCTTCAGCAAACCCTCGTCGCACGATCTCAGCCGTACATCTCCCATCTAATGGTTGAGGAGCAACGGCCAAAAATCCCACATTGCGATAAACCAATGCACACAACGCGTTGGTCTGTGCCTCAACCGCGAGCAAAGAGCGCCCGTTCGAGCACGGGCAAGGCTCAAATTGGCAGCAGGAGCACGTGCGGACGAAATTCGATCACTGATGCGGAAGCCGACGGTGAGGATCATGCCATGCGGTGCAACGGATGTGCCTAGGTGAGAATGTACACGATCCACAATGCGCACCCACATAGATTGTCGACCGTCCAATCTTCGATCAGATGGCCCACAGCACAAGCACATGAATCGCGGGCGCGGCTTGAGAAGAAGAACACGCGCCTCAACGAACCAGCAGCCAAAGGGCTTCAGCGACATTTTTGGAAGGGGTTTAGCGATGTCTTGGACATTGCTAAACCCCCTTTACCTTATTTAGAAGCCCTTTTCTCTTATTTAAACCCCTTCAACCACCCCATTCAAAGGCATTCAATTCATACACCCTCTCCGTACAACACTAGCCTTCTCCTAGCTCCACCAAGCATTCCACAAACACCTTGGAGTTGTCAAGCCACCGACGGAGCCCTTCTTCACCACCATGGTAGCCTTGCCTCCTCCTCTCTCTCTCTTTATCCTAGTTTTATATTGCTTTTGTTTAAGCTTTTAGCTATTGTTGTATTTGCAAACAAACTCAAGTTGTATGCTAAATGTTAATGTTGATATTGTTTCTTATATAGGTTCCATCTTGTTAGAATGAATGTCATGATTTAAAGACAAACTCTAACCCTACTCTCTCTCTCTCTCTCTCATTTTCTCGCAAGCAAACCAAACTTCTTGTGACAACTAAAAGCAACAAACTAATCCGATTTCACGCCTCCTCGTGTTTGACACTTGGAATCACCAAATCCAATCTTTAATTAAAACCAACGTCGCGAACGCATGCCATAACAACACAATTAAACCAACGCATCCCACGCCCATCAGTGAGCAATTTTCAAGAAATTTCGAATGAATCTTCTATAAAATCTGACATGACCTAAGAAGGATCTAATCTATTTAACCAAGCTAGGTGGAGGTAATCGAGAAATAACATCAGACTTTACTCGACCGACCACGAGTTCATTTGCAGAGATCCAGTGACCTAGTACTATGCCATCCCTCACCATGAAATGGCTTTTCTCCCATGAAAGTACTAGGTTAACTTCAATGCACCTCTTCAGGATCATAGTGAGGTTATCAAGACAAAACTAAAAATCATCTCCAAAAATCGAGAAGTCATCCATGAACACTTCCACAAAATCCCAAATCATGTCAAAGAATATAGCCATCATACAACACTGAAAAGTCGCAGCTGCATTACAAATGCCAAAGGGCATTCACTTTCCCTTTGGCATTTATAATGCAGCTACGACTTTTCAGTGTTGTATGATGGCCATATTCTTCGAAAGTGAATGTACCAAAGGGACACGTGAAAGTTGTCTTACCTTGATCTTCTGGGTTAATTGCAACCTGATTATACTCAGAGTATCCATCCAAGAAACAAAAGAAGATTCGCCTGACTAACCTTTCCAAGATCTAATCAATGAAACGTAATGGAAAATGATCCCTTTTAGTAGTTGTATTTTGCTTTTGGTAATCGATGCAGACCCACCACAAGGTTGTGGTGCAGGCAGGATGGATTCGCCTTTTTATTCTTGATTACGATGAGCCCTGCCTTTTTAGGCACAATCTAGATGGGACTCACCCATTGGCTATCGGATATAGGATATATAATATCAGCATCCAGCCATTTGATGATCTCCTTCTTGACAACCTCCAGCATATTTGGATTTAGCCATCTTTGAGGTTATCAAGAAGGTTTCATCCCTCATCTGTGTATATATGATGAGTACAATAGGAGGGGCAAATACCATGAAGATCAGTAATATTCCACCCAATAGCAGCCTTTTGTGCTTGAAGTACAGAAATCAATTAATGCCCTTATTCTTGGGTTAAGTGAGAACTTATAATAATCAGATATGTCTCACTATCACCCAAGAACACATATTTTAATGAATCAAGTAAGGGCTTGAGTTCAATTACAAGTGGGGAGGGTACAGAGTCGTTTACAGGAGAAAGTTCCCGCAGGGAAGGAGAAGAATCAGCAGTGTATATCTGATAATCCTAATTCACATTACTGTATCCCGCACCTGAAGGAAGGTCGACGGCTAATGCATCAGTGAAGAAGTAGAATTTAGAACCCTCACTATTATGACCATGGGGTCCAAATGAGGGTAAGTGTGACCAAAGGATGATGCTCAAGTGTCTCATCGGATGTCTCAAGTCTTCCTCCTACGCGGACGCGGCGAAAACTGATCTCGCACTCCCTATTAATCTCAGTCCCGTGTGGATCAATATCCAAAAACCCTAAAATTGAAAATGAATGAGACATTAGATTGCTACAGAGAAGCCAAATCTGTCCACAATAAGTTGAGTCCTCATCTTCACCATCCTCCTCAATCAGATCACAATCGAAGTTCTTGAATGCCCTAAAAATGTCCAATCTAAGTCTTTCATTACCTAAGGCAATCGCCATACATCCGAATGCACAATCTATATTCGTTCGGGCTGTCGCCAAAAATGGGCGACCCAAAATGATAGGTGCATCACAGAAATTAAGAGGAACCTCCACATCTAATACAAAAAAGTCTGTTGGAAAGCAAAATCCACAGACTTTTACATTAAAATTTTCAACCACCCCTTCGATGTTTTCACCGATTGATCAACCAACTGAATGGTTACCAAGGTGGGTTTTAACTCCCCAAATCAAAATCAATCAAAATAGTGGGAGTCAGGTTGATGGACTAACCCAAATTTAGAAGGGCCTAGTCAAATTGAGAATCCCGGAAAAAGCAGGAAATGAGTGGTGTACCAGGGTCATTCTTCTTTGGCGGTAAGTCAACCAAAATAACTGCGCTAGCCTCTTTTGACAAAACTGCCTATCGTCTTGTTTTCTGTTATCACCTCAGGGTACAATAGTCCTTAAAGAACTTGGAGACAGCGAGAATGTAATATATTGCTTCAAGGAGGGGTACATAAATATGAACTTCCTTGAACATAGATTTCAAGTCCTCAAAACTCCTCAAACCCTTTTGCTTCGCTAAATCCCGAGTAAGAGCTTCAGGAAAAGGGATGAGAATCTCGGGGTCTACCAAGGATTGTTTGCCCTTATCCACCTTAGGCGATACCTGATTATGATGAGTGGAAAAGGATAATCCATCTTGCTATGGAGGACAAGAAGAATCATGACGCGTCTGCCTACCTGGTGGGTCCTGTATAATCTTTCTATTCCTCAAGGTGACAGCCTTTGCATAGGTGTACTGTCCCAGAGGTGGAGCGGAAGGGGTAGAATAGGTTTGGTTTAGCAATAGAGCGGGCTAATGTGAGGTGTAACCAAGTGGTACAAGAGGTGCCTGGAGTACTGCATGTGCCTGTCCCTGTGGTGCTTGGAACCTAGGCGGGGCGCCTTGGTTTTGCACATATCTCGTGTTCGAGATGGGCTGGGAGGGCAAGGATCCCTGGAATCTATGTTCTTGCAGCATCTAGTTCTACATACTTTGGTGGTTCTATATCTGGTCAACCATTGCTTTCATGATCTTTAGATTTTCATGGTTTAATTGTCGCACTGATTCTTTCAACTCCTCTTTTAACTCCTCCAAAGGGTTGGTTCACCTTGGAGTATACAGTGGCTGGTAAGTAGATCGCAACTGTTGTTGAGACAGGAATGGCTGCTGCCTAGGGTACGTGTTTGGCGCATTCCTGTATTGCCTGGTCAGGTGTTGTGAATCTTGATTTGGTCTTTGTGCATTACCAGACCAAGAGAAGTTCGGATGTTGGTGCCAACCAGGGTTATACGTCTCAGAGTATGGGCGATTATGCCCATATCCTTGGATAGTGTTAACATCTTTGCAAGCCGAAGATGTTTGAGACATATATTCGTCAAGGGAATATGCACCATAATCATCATCAGGTGCATAACCCTGATCATAGGGTGCTAGATCAAGATTGTTCATGAGTTCCTGATACGCAAGATCCCACGAAAGAGTAAACAGAGAGGATACATCCCAAGTGAGCATATGTACTCAAGTAGGAGGGGCTCAGGATGCTGAAGAAGAGTGGGATGCAGCAACATTTCTTGGATATCCTAGACGAGAATGAATCAATTCATCAATCTTCCTGTCCAACAAATCCACGTTATCCAGCTTCTTGGTAATAATGTCCATCTCAGCTCGGGCTAACTGTACATGAGCCTCATGGATAGTAACTCATTAGTATCCAAGTCACTGGAATTGGTTCATGGAGGCAATGTTCATGGAATTCTCTGCTAAAGACTTGAACAACTCAAAGGCGCTATTTTCGTCTTTACCGAGGAAGTTCCTGCCACTAGATGCATCGGCCAGATACCGATATGTGTCATCTAGACCATGGTAAAAAATCTGAGCAAGGTGCCATCTGGGCACACCATGGTGGGGACACTTTCGAAGAAGTTCATGAAATCTGTCCCATGCATCATGTAACTTCTCCCCTGGTCCCTAGGAAAAAGTCACGATCGCCCACCTCATCGCATTTGTTCAACCGATTAGGAAGAACTTTTGGAGGAATTCTCGGCGTAATTCCCCTTAGGTTCCAATTAGGCTCCCAATGGTCTTAAACTAGTATGAAGCTTTATCCCTCAATGAGAACGGGAAAAGCTTCATGAGAATAATCCCTAAATCAACATTTATGGGTCAAACTATTTTAGCGATTCAACTCAGATCCTCTATATGCTGGAAGAGATCCTCATTCGAGTGACCATAGAAATAAGTTGAATTAGACTTATTACATTCGACTTGGGCTCAAATGCATCTCCACCTACGGGAATCTAAACCTGAAGTGCTATAATCAATGTAGCCAGATCGTAAAAATCCCGTAGTTGTTCTCCACGTGGTCGATGCTGCATTTTGTCCAAGGTGTTTAATATCCAATCTATGCTCTATTGATGTTGCTCCTCAAATGCAGTGACACAGGCCTCCAAACAGGCCATAGGATCCTAGCCCTCAGGACAATGGTTTAGAAGAGGATTAGCTATTTCGGCTAACAAGGTAGATGGGTGGGAAGAGGAAGGAGGCGATGCAAAGAATTGCCTATGCCGCCTTGGGTTAGGATCCCAAGGTCCAACCAACTCAACTCTTAACGACCTTCTCCCTTGCATACACCAACAACAAGGGTTGGTGCAGTCAAGCTAGCAAGGCAAAAGCCTTGCAATCAGACGTGGTCCTTAAAAGTCAATGACTAGATTTTTTGTTCAGCGTTAGAACTTAGGAGTGTATTCATCATAAAATTGACTAAAGAGAATCTCCATTTCTTTGGTTAACCCAGCCAATCTGAGTATGAGGGGACGAAGAGGAAGGTTCTTCCTTTATCTTGCACCTCTAGTTCCTCAATACCCTTCAGACGTGACCATTTGGAACTACCCCGCAGGCTTGGTCACCGGGTTTGGTCAAAGAAATTGAGACTACCCAGTAGTCAAACATGAATGTAGGTTAGGATAAGATTTTCTTCGTGATTTTAATTAACCTTACTCCCACTTGTTGACCTAATAGCCAAAATTGAATTGGGTGAGGTGGTCAACCAAGTAATTAGGCTCACCCACTAGGTAATGAACTCAAGTGAGTCCAATCATAGTCGATTGGTCTCTACAATTTATCAAAACCCTAAAAGTGGCACCTAGGATTTAAGCAGCTTCTAACAGAGATCAGGCAGCAGACAATCAACAACTTGAAAATATTCTCTACAATAGATCCAAAATCCAAATTGAATGAAAATTGACAGGTAAATTCCCTTTCAAACTATCTTTCTAGAGAATATTTTTAATTGATTTTTTCTATTTCGAGTGATTTGATATTAATTTCTAACTAACAGAGGGTCGAATAAGGAAGATTGACCCCTTATTAGTTTTCTGCCTTGAAATACTAACAACCTATGATGAGTGGCTACTCATCATAGCTAAAAGGCCGAAATTAAGCTAGACACTAAGCAAAACAATATCAAATTAACACATAAAAAGGGTTAAGTGTGGGAATTAAAGAAAAGACCTCAAACTTTTAATGTGTGTTAAAACCTCCTAATTAGGTCACAAAAATGAGATATTTTGAAAACTAAAGAACAAATGATGATCCATGCATCAATTGAACACATAAACAAGTTTGAAAAGACAAATCAGAAGTAAAATCAATGTCTTAAATGTTCAATTAAGCACATGTAAAAATTTGAAAGCAATTGGACATCATTTAGGCTTAGAAATAAATAGATTACAATTAGGTCCTTCATGCATTACATTTCTACCCTTCAAAACTCCTTCTTGGACCTTTTTGCAAGCCGCAGGGACCCTTCTGTATGACTGCAGGGCCCTTCCGGTTATAGTTCTTCTCACTTTTGGACCTGCACGCTATTCTTCTACCCCTTCGTTTAAGGGTCTTCCTGCAAGTTTTCCCTCATTTCAGAGAGAAGCCTGTGTTCTTCACGCGCACTGTAGCGCGCGAAGAACACAGCCATTCTCGACCGTCCATCGCACTTTTGATCTCGATCTGCGGCTGGAATCAAATGGAACCTTCGCGCGATTCGGTGCGTGCGTTCACCTCTCTTCCCAGATCTCATCTGACGGTCAGATCTCTCTCTTGACTCGCTGCGCGCTCTACCCATCTCATCCTCACCGCCGGCCTGATTCTGATTAACCTCACCCTTGCGGTGATCTCAGTCACTGAGCTGCTATTTAAGCACCTCAGTGGTGTCGCGCGCAAGGGATCGCTCCCTCCTACATCTCTTAGCGATCAATTCTTCCACTCCAGTCTCTCCTCCTCATCTAGACCCTGATTTCACAGCCACCGGCTGTGGAATCATCGCCTGCTCTCAACCCTCCTCGTCGCTAAGGACCTCGTAGCACCTGAGGACGACCCTGGAGTCTCACTAGCAGACTCTTCCCTCCGCTGGAGTCACCCTCCTCCTTTCTTCCTCCTTAGCCGCCGGCTAAGGACCCATAGGTCCCATTCTTCCTTTTAGTTTAGTTTTTAATTCTGCACAAGTAGTTGTAGATTTAGTTTGCAGTAGTTTAGAATAGATTTAGTTTTAATTGTTAGTGTTTAATGTTAGCTGTAGTTAGATTAGTCTTAGGAGTAGAATTAGTATTAGATCCCCTCCCTCACCTCCTCTGATCAGTCCAGATCAGAGGGGAAGAATCATCTGTTCACTGTTCAATTTATCTCCCTCTTCATGTTTTGCTTTTCCATCATCCAGATTCTGATTCTTGTTTTTTTTTTCCTTTTGAACGACGAATTTTTCATCCATCACCCACACATCCTGACCCAATTTCAGATCTGATGGCACACTGCCTCAGATCTGAAAGTGGCGTCACAAGCACCATTTGGGGCTTCTCACTCACTCCATTTGTTTCACAAAAGCCCCTCTGTTTTAAATGGATTGCCTCAGTTTGTCAGAGCACTTTTGATCTGGATTTTAAAGGATTTTTACTCTCTGAAATGTTTTGACAGATCTGACAAATTGAAAGGATTTTTGGTTTTCATTGTAGGCAAGGATTCTGAGAAGTTCTCTGGTGACAGAGAACCAATCAGAAGAGCCTTTCATGATTCTGTTTATACTTTGTTTTGAATGCATTCGCCAGCTTCCATTAAATTTCCTTAATGCATTCTTAGTCTCTTTTTGCTATTTCAGAACTGCCATGCACTATTTGTGTTGATGATCATTTCTGTATGGTGATTCTCTAACCTAAGGAGTTTTCCATACTCCTTAAGGTTGCAAGAAACTGGGATTGTGTTTCTTTGGTTTTAATTGATTGAGCTAAGTCTTCCTTCATGCTGTCTATGGCATTAGGAAGACTAACTCAATGCCATTTGAGTTTTGATCTGAAAGGATGCTTCTGATAAGGTTTTTCCTAATGAGTATTTGAGCTGAATTTACATGAGATTTTCGTGAGATTTAAACCCCTTTCAGATTTGGATTTCAACTCTGTAAATTGTAGTTTGTTTTGAATTTTAATCTTACTCCCAGTTACACAGCAATATGCTGCATCTAGCAGCTACATTCCCCTCTTCTCTAAACTCCCTTCTTCTCTAAATTTCCCTCTTCTCTGTAGAATACTTCCCCCCTCTTCAAGTGGACTAACTGCAGCAGCAGTTAGCCATTTGACAGTGGCTTAAGCCACTGCCACTGTAAACAACAACACTAAAACAGCACATTCTTCTTTTCTCCATCTCCTCTGACAGTAGCTGCGGCTGCTGTCTAAACTCAAATAAAAAAAAATCAATCAACTCTAATTCCCTAACTTTATACAAAAGCCTAATGGCATAGACTTATTTTAAAACTGTAAATATACCCATTCATAGTATTATAACTATAACTATAGCATATCAGTTAGATTCATAGTTATACTGTAAATATGTATAAAACCTGTACAGAAATTCGTATACATATGTAATCTATGTAAAAATATGTATATATACTAATCTAGTATGTATGTATTTACTGATTTATGTATATATGTATGTACAGATTTATATTTACTGATTTAGTAGCTAAGTTAATAAGTTAGAGCAATAATCAAGTAAATAAATCTATAAACTTGGGAATATATATATATAAAGTAATTTAAGTTAGTCAAAGTATAATTATACCTAGTATAACTTACTGTAACTTAGTTTTAATTATAAACTACACAGAATTGCTATTTTAGCCTAAATAAAACATAAATAAATTCGTAAAAATACAATAAAAATATGTATTAAATACTTAAGTATGTAAGTTAAAACTGTTTAAGGTCAATTAGACCATTTACTAATTATTTTATAAGTAATTAACTATTTAATCACCTAAATCAACCTGTATAATCAGCCTAGTTTAGCGAATTTATTTGTATAGTAAAAATATTTAAAATTAAAAATTAATTAATCAATTATGTAGTATTATGTAAATATTTTATTTACCATATTTTATTTTATTTTTTTTAATAATTTATGGCCCCCAAATCGAGGGCCAAAAACGCGCACAGACGCAGCTGCGTCTGATTTCCAGCGCACGATGTGGCACTGGAATAGCGCCACATCGTGTGCTGCAAACCAAACGCAGCTATATAAATAGAATTTATGCTATAGCTTAGTTAGTCGTCATGGCGCCGGGCGCCCGAAACGTCACCTGTTCCGTCTGATCCGATAACCCGATTCTGATATGTGCTGAATACTGAATGCGTGATTCCCATGTGGGGCTGGGAGCCCGAGTGTGTGCGAACTTATTGAAGGCGTTGGGCTGAGGCCCTGCGCTGATACGAAAACGTAATTAAGCACCTAATCTAAGATTAGGGCGCGCTTAGTAGAGGTCTGGTCCCACCCTAAGGGTGCTATGTATCCCTCGAAAAGCGCGCCCGCTAATTAAACACATTTTACACTAAGGACTCTCCACCGCAGCCTCTGAAAGACTACACAGAACAAAATGAAAGGACAGACGACTTAAAAAAAAAAAAGAGATAACACGAGATAACAACAGAAAAGACTCTGTACATATGTAAAATTAAACCCACATAATTACTAACAGAATAAAACGACACTATAAATGTCGCTAAAGACCTCAGTTTGCTTCTTTAGGTTGTATATAGTGTTTTCTGAGATTTAGCGACGTTTATATCTGTCACTAAAACTGATATATATGTCACTATAAATAAATGACTAGTAAGTTAAGTTTTTACACTATGGTATCCTAATGTAGTATGAACTAACATATTAGTGTTAATAGTATAACTTGTAAATACATAGTTTAGAGTATAATAATAGATTGTTTGATGCTTGTTCATAGTTAGCATTTTTGCAAGCACTTCTTAGCAACTAGGTAAATAAAACATTCATTCATTCTTTAAATGTAGAGTTTATTTTTGAATAAGAAGACAATTTTGGAGATAATCAAAGAGTGACCGAATTAAATTCAATAAATTGCCTCCCAGAGAACGACCTGGAACAAAACCAGTAAAAATTAGATAAATAAGCAAATGATAATAATGGTTGTAATGACTGGTACTCACCCATACTCACCACTATACGACATCCTTAATGTTATATTATACACCCTATACCACAACGACATGATCAACAATTATTACCAACAAACATTTACAACAATCATTACATCACCATATTTTGGCGCCGCTGCCGGGGAGGCAACGCTCTTTGCACCAAAATTTTCTTTTTATTCTTTTGTATATAGAAATTCTTTATTTCATTCATTCATTCATTATAATTGCTTTTATTTTCCATTGAATTAATTGTGTATACATTCCTTTATTCTTTTACTAATCATTTGTTTTCCCACAGCACTTGAGGACGAGTGTCGTCTTCCTGGTGGAGTCGCTGCGCTCCAGATCCGTCTTCCTGGTGGAGTTTTGCCTCAAAGTAGCTGTAGGATTTTAGTATTAGTTTTAGTTTTAGGTTTATTAATTAGGAACAATTGTTAGTCATAAGTTGTGAGAGCTTGTTCTCACACAATTTTTGTAATAATTCTGGACTGTCTGGACTTTATTTCTTTATCTTCTTAATTTCTTTCCTTACTTTTGAATTGCATATAAAATTTTTCAGAAAAATCAAAAAATCAAAAAAAAATCAAAAAGACCTCATACTTATCTAGCAGCAGCATAACCCTAGGCATCCATTTTTAGGATTGCATTTCATTCCTGCTAGATTTTAATTCAAGTCAAATCTGCATTAGAAGATTGCTGGAGTCAGGTACGCATTTCTTACCTAACTCTAACTCCTGCCATATTTGCATTTGACTTAAAATTAAAGAAGACCACTACTTGTTCTGAATTTAGTAAAAAGTGAAACGAGCAGCATAGAAAACACATTTTAATCACTTCAATTAAATCAAAAAGGAGATAGCAAAATTGGGTGAAACCATGTTTGAGATTTTAATCGCCTTGTGTTGAATGTTATCATGCACACAGCACGATCACTTAAGGCCACAATACACGGGTTTCTACCTCATCTTTCTGCAACCACAGGATCTGGATTCGCACGCTCAGTCTTATCCAGATTCCCAGTGGATTTTAGAGGTCTGCACATCGCTAGGTTTATCTTAGGATACGTACAATTGTTTGAAACAATTGTTTGCGTATAACATACTTTGCGTAGCAGCCTCTAGGAAAAATTTTCTCCGATTCATTTCGATTGATTGGTCTTCTTGAATTGAGATTTTATTGGGATTCTTCTGTTTTATTGTGAACGTTAAAAATTTTTTCCCATTGAGTTGGATCGAATTAGAGTAAACGGGATTTCAAAAAAAAAAAAAAAACCAACTCAATGGAAGGTAGGAGATCCCAAAACCCAGAACTTGTACTCCCCTTGGGTACTGCTACCCAAGCTACTGCATCATCTTCTTTGCCTTCCACTTCTAATCCCTTACCTCCTGAGTCTCAAAATGCTTTTCACAATCCCCCTCGCCAAGAGGATGATCTTGATTCTTCACACTTTGAGGATTTTGAAGAACTTCCTCCAGACTTAGTTGCACATCCTCTACCACAGCAACCACCTATCCCTAGGTTCCAACCTCCACCTTATCCTAATCATCCTAATCCACCCCCGGAGAGAGGACCTATGCCTCATCTTCAGCACCTTTTCGATACACAACTACAAATGAATACCTTAACCCAACAGGTGCAACAGCTTGCTCAGGCTGTAAATCTATTAGCTAACCCCCAACCACAACCACTTCAACCTAGAAATCCTCAGGAACCACCCCAACCCCGTAGACCTCAACTACGAGATTATTATAATCCCGCAGTTGCCCAACCAATGCCTGTGGTACGTTATCCCAATGGGGGTCGTGCTGCTGAACTGAAGCCGAACATTATAGCACTCATTCCTCACTTCCATGGACTTGCTTCTGAGGACCCTTTTCAGCATTTAGAGGAGCTGAAGAATCTTGCCCAAACTTTGGGTCCGCAAGGACATGACCAGCACACGCTTTTGATGAAAATGTTCTCCTTTTCATTAAAAGATAAGGCAGCCTTTTGGTTTAGAACACTTGCACGGACTACACCTATAGATTCTTGGGCTTCTTTAGAACATGAGTTCTTAAAGAAGTACTTTCCTGTAGGCCGCACTAATGCCTTAAGGCGTGCCATCACCACCTTCACCCAGAATTCAGGAGAACCTATGCACGAGGCTTGGGAGAGATTCCATGAGCTTTTGAGAAAATGTCCCCACCATGGTGTCCCACGCTGGCAACAGGTTCAGATCTTCTACCATGGGCTCCATGATGACACATGGAATTTTGTAGATGCCGCTTGTGGAGGCAATTTCCTGTGTCGGGACGAGGACTCAGCCTTTGAGCTCTTTGAAGGCATGGCCGAAAACTCTATTAATAATGCTTCAATGAGCGTGTTTAATAGAAAGTCCTCACATTCCCACTCACACACGGGGGTACATGAAGCCCAATCCAGTAGCAAAGACTTAGAGATAGTAGCTAGTCAACTGGATAAAGTGGGCTTAATCGAGAAGTAGATGAAGTATGGAAATTTCTCTCAAAACACCCATCTTCTTCTTCTCAGTCACCAGCACAAAACACTTCTTCTCAGTTTCCCACAGGGAGGGAAACTGTGAATAACCTTTCTGTGACACAAACTGCATTACCGGATTTTCCATTTCCATATCCTTCACCGGTTGGAGGAACCTTTGTTCCTCCCTTCACTGACTTCCCTGCACCTTCTGGAGCTTCGGAGGAGCTTCATGCCATTCACAATGATCCTTTCACACAAACCTATAACCCTGGATGGCGTAATCATCCAAATTTCTCATGGTCGGGAAATTCACAAAGACCATCTTTTCAACAACCTTCTGCACCACCATTGCACAACCCGATCCGAGCACCACCTCCACAATCACACGGATATCCACCGCGTACCTACCAGCAACCCCAACCCAGGCCCACCCAATACTCTCAATCTGGGCCTACACGAGATGACCAGTTGGGGTCTATCATGAAAGCTCTTGCTGATATGCAACAACAGAATATTGCTATGCAGCAGAGACAGGACGCGGCCTTAGCTGAGATGAGAGCCCAGCTATCACACTTGACGGAGTCCCGTCAACCACATTCACTCCCATCACAAGCGCAACCCAACCTTAGGAACATACCTGCTCAAAGGTATGTCCAACCTAGACCAGCACTGCAAGACCAAACACATGACATTTCACAAGCAGTGCACAACACTGAATTCTTCACTGACTCAAATTCTTCTCTTGCACAAACGCAACCACCTCTGCTACCTAACAATGATTTACCATCTACCTCTAGAGCTGAACTAAATGCCATAGTCACTAGGAGTGGTAACTGCACACTAGATCCACCTCTTCCAACACCTACCACTTCTAGTTCTGCTCCTCCACTTCCTACTTCTCCTCTACCTATGACTGAACCTCTCACAACTCCAGTACCTTTTCCTGAAGCTTTAAAGAAGAAGGAGAAAGGAAAGAAAAAGACCTGTGTGGCACCTGAGGAGGATTTGCTTAAGCTCTTTGAGCAAGTCCACATAAACATCCCCTTGTTGGATGCAATCCGCCACATCCCTCTTTACGCTAAGTTTTTAAAAGACCTATGTACACCTAAGCGTAAAGCAAGAATTCAAAAAGGGAGTAGTCCAATCATCCTCTCGGAACAAGCTAGTTCCATCATCTCTAGTACCCTCCCAACTAAGATGAAAGACCCAGGCACCCCTCTCTTATCCTGCATGATAGGTAACACCACATTCAATAGAGCACTACTTGACCTAGGTGCTTCCATCAATCTTATCCCAACCTCTCTACTGACACATTTTGAGGTTGGCAATTTGAAGCCAACCAAGGTGTCCCTGCAATTAGCTGACAGATCGGTTAAGACACCTCAGGGAGTGTTGGAAGATGTCATAGTGCGGGTCAAGGATTTTTACTTCCCTGTAGACTTTATAGTCCTTGACATGGAAGTACCTGAAGATATCCAGAATACACCTATCATTTTAGGAAGACCTTTCTTGGCTACGGCCAAGGCAAACATTAATTGTGAGGAGGGCCTTATAGAATTAAAGTTTGGAGATCAGAAAATAAAAATTGATATTTTTCAGGCCCAAAGAGGACCAACCTGTAGTTTAATTGAAGAAATCTTCTCCCTGGATTCATTGGATCAATTGGTTGAGGACACCTTGATCAATTCATTAAATTTAGAACCTCAACACTCTTTGGACTCTGACTTGACTTCCACTGAGATACCAAATTTAGAGACTGAGGACCTTCCTCCCATTCCATTAGTATCTCTAGGATCTCCTGAAACTTTCACACCTGCTCCTTCTGATCCTGTGCCTGTTGAACTCAAACCTCTTCCTGACTCTCTCAAATATGTTTTCTTAGGACCTGATCAGACCTATCCGGTGATTGTTAACTCTTCCCTTTCTTCTGATCAAGAGTCACGACTCTTATCTGTCCTAAGAGCACATAGGCAGGCTATAGGATGGAGCCTTTCTAACCTTACTGGCATCAGTCCTTCTTATTGCACACATAGGATTTTCACTGAAGAAGGATCTAGACCTACTAGACAGCCCCAGCGTAGATTAAACCCTACATTACAAGAGGTGATAAAAAGTGAAATGATTAAATGGCTGGACAATGGAATTATCTACCCAATTTCTGACAGTAGATGGGTAAGTCCTGTTCAGGTTGTGCCAAAGAAGGCCGGACTTACCATCGTCACCACTGATTCTGGAGAAGTCATCCCTACACGCATTGCTAGTTCGTGGCGAGTATGTATAGATTACCGAAAACTCAACCAAGCCACGAAGAAAGATCATTTCCCTTTGCCCTTCATTGATCAAATACTGGAAAGAGTGGCAGGGAATAGATTTTTCTGCTTTTTGGATGGCTATTCAGGATATAATCAGGTGGCAATTCACCCCGATGATCAGGAGAAAACGACATTCACCTGCACCTACGGAACCTTTGCATTCCGTAGGATGCCTTTTGGATTGTGCAACGCACCTGCTACATTCCAGCGGTGTATGTTTGCAATCTTTTCTGACTTAGTAGGCGATTGTTTAGAAGTCTTCATGGATGACTTCTCGGTCTTCGGGAGCACATTTGATGCATGTCTAGACCACTTGACCAAGGTCCTGCAAAGATGCATTAATGTGAATCTGGTACTTTCCTGGGAGAAATCTCATTTCATGGTAACTGAAGGACTTGTATTAGGTCACCTTATTTCTGAGAGAGGAATTGAGGTTGATCGCGCGAAGGTAAAGTTGATTTCTGATTTACCACTACCTTCGTCGGTTAAGCAAATTCGATCTTTCCTCGGGCATGTTGGTTTTTATCGCCGCTTTATAGCGGATTTCTCGAAAATAGCCCGACCTCTCACTACTCTCCTCTCTAAAGACGTAGACTTCCAGATCTCTGACGATTGTGTTCGTGCCTATACGACACTTCGTGATCTGATTACCAAGGCACCCATACTGCAACCCCCGAATTGGTCTCACCCTTTTGAGATCATGTGTGATGCCTCTAATTATGCAGTAGGAGCTGTCCTTGGTCAAAAATTGGACGGGAAACCCACAGTCATCTATTACGCTAGCAAGACCTTAGATGAAGTTCAGAGGAATTACACCGTCACGGAAAAGGAACTGCTAGCTGTAGTATATGCACTGGAAAAATTCAGACCTTATCTTTTAGGTTCCCACATTATAGTCTACACTGACCACACGGCAGTTCGATATCTTCTCGCCAAGAAGGACGCGAAATCTCGTCTGATTAGATGGATCCTACTTTTACAGGAATTTGATTTAGAGATTCGTGATAAGGCTGGAAAGCAGAATGTGGTAGCTGACCACTTATCCCGCCTTCCTTCTGAAGCGATTTCTCCTTCTTTACCCATCTCTGACCACTTCCCTGACGAGCAATTGCTGGTCATTCATTCTGATCTTCCCTGGTATGCTGACATTGTCAACTACCTGGCTTCTGGACTCATCCCCACTAATTGGGTCCGACATCAAAAAGACAGACTTAGATCCGAGGCCAAGCACTATTACTGGGAAGAACCTTGGCTTTTCAAGCATTGTAAAGACCAGATCTTTAGGAAGTGCGTCCCTGATAAGGAGATTAGAAGCATCTTATCATTCTGCCACGACCAGGCGTGCGGCGGTCACTTCTCTGGCAAAAAGACCGCTGCAAAGATTTTGCAGAGTGGTTTCTATTGGCCCACAATCTTCAAGGATGCACACGAATATAGCAGGGCATGTTCACGCTGTCAGTCTCTTGGTAGTATTGGCCGCCGAGACATGATGCCCTTGAATCCGATCATGGTGTGCGAAATCTTTGACATTTGGGGCATTGACTTCATGGGACCTTTTCCTAAATCTTATGGCTTCGAGTACATATTGTTGGCAGTTGAGTATGTTTCAAAATGGATTGAAGCCATCCCCTCAAGGACTAATGATCATAGAGTTGTGACACAATTTGTTCAAGATTTCATCTTCTCTAGATTCGGGGTACCTAAAGCCATCATTAGTGATGGAGGGTCTCATTTTAGAAACACACATTTTCAGTCCCTACTGCAAAAGTATGGGGTGTCACATAGGATTGCTACATCTTATCACCCTCAAACCAATGGACTTGCTGAATTATCTAATCGGGAGATCAAAAAGATTTTACAGACTACCATCCGACCTGATAGAAAGGATTGGTCTTCCCGCCTTTCTGATGCGTTGTGGGCATATAGGACAGCCCACAAAACCCCTTTAGGCATGTCTCCTTTTAGACTTGTGTACGGGAAACACTGTCATCTTCCTGTCGAATTAGAGCACAAAGCCTATTGGGCCATCAGAAAGTGTAACTTAGACTTAGAGAAGGCCGGTGATCTTAGGAAATTACAAATGTCTGAGCTCGATGAATTAAGGAATGAATCTTATGAAAGCTCAAGGATGTATAAGGACAAACTTAAGGCCTTCCATGACCGTCACATTCTTAGGAAATCTTTTCACCCTGGTAAAAAAGTCCTTCTCTTCAACTCTAGACTGAAACTCTTTCCTGGGAAGTTAAGATCAAAATGGATTGGACCTTTCAAAATTTTGAGATTATTTGATAATGGAGCCGTTGAGATCACTGAACTTGACAAATCTGAACCCTTTATTGTTAATGGACAAAGACTGAAACCTTTCATTGAGCCGCATGATCTCAGACTTGTCAATTCCACCATTTCGCTCCTACATTTTGAGCTACCAAACTAAGTTTTCGCCTAGCTGACGGCGTTAAACTTAGCAAACACCTACCCTTGTATATAGCTGTTTTACACCTTTCTTACTCATGCCTTTATTTGCATATAGTGTCTACCCTTGCATTCTGAGCATACATTCATTGACACACATGTCATGCATTTCACTTCCTAGCCCGACTGTTCACTCTGATCCTAGATCAGACTTAAAATCGTCCGCACAGAGATTGTATCTCCTCATTCCGACTTCCTTTCATCACCCAGTCTAGGATAGTGAAAAGCAGAGCATGCATTTGCATCCACCCTTTCATTCAATGAGGACATTGAAACATTTAAGCATTGGGGGGTGTAAATGGTAAACCATTTAAACCAAAATGCAATTGTAGACACAACTATAGTACATATAGTATTATCAAAAAATTATATACTTCAAAAAATTGAAAAATTTTGAAAAAAATTTTGAAAAAAAATTACAAAGCTAAAAATACAAAAAAATAACAAATCAGAAAATTTCCAAAAATACAATAAGGGACATGTACTTCATTATCAAAGGAGGACATTCATTTCAAGAGGGGAGGGAGAGAAAGAAAAAGAAAAAGAAAGAAAAGATAAGTGATCTTATAGCTGAAATAAAAAAATAAAAAATAATAAAAATAATAATAGAATAAGTGTCTATGGACATTCAACCGTTACTGGTTTGACCTGCCGGGCCATAGAAGCTTGGTACAAGCTTAGGCTTAATACACTTCGAGCCTTGACAAGATAGACCACAGTCTCTCCTAACTTTAGGATAATTCTTGTACCTGAGTCACCAGTACAGGATTCGTTGGTTTGCTTTGACTTAGGAGTCTAAGTAACCTTGGCTTACACTACACAGTGTCAAGAAAGACCACTTGAACCTAAGCCTCAACCCTTGTGTTCATTAGGGAAGGTGGAGTCCTTACCTGTGCGTGCAGGTAGACTCTTTGTCCTAATCTTTAGTTTTGTGTCTAGGAGAAGCTCTTTCCACAAAAGAAATCCACCCACCAAATACAGTGCGCTCTACCAAATAAGTTTCGGAGACATACTGTTCAAAAAAAAAAAAAAAAAAAAAAAAAAAAACGAAAAAAAAAGGGGGTCAAGTATGTTCTCCAAAAAGTCTGAAAAACTACTCTTCCACCAAAAATGTTTTCAGGGTTCAAAACAATACCCTGTTTATCCAAAAAAAAAAAAAAAAAATCTTCTCTGAGCCACAAATACAATAAGGGTTGTGATTGAATACCATCAATTTTTGAGAGTCATCCGAAAACATGAGCTGAAGTTAGGACCAACCCGGACTTAAAAAGAAGTGAAACCCCGGGAATGAGCCTTAGAATTCACCTGGTTAGTCCTAACTTATCACAAAGCACAGCCATAACTTCATAGCATTCTGAGTCTCTGTAAAAACCCCATGAGTCCTGGAATTCGACTTAAGGTTTAAATATCAAGAATCCTTGTTGGTTGAGAGATGGTCTATGTCATTTAAGCCTCGAGTTCTGGTAGGTTATCCTCAGTAACCAGGTTCTCACAATGTCCAAAAACACAGTTGGTTTATTGAAAAAAATTTTCAGCTTAAAGATCATCATAAAACACTTAAAAATTTTTGAAAGAAGAAAAAGATATCTTTACACACTTACCTTGCTGATACTTAAATTGCCTTACACTTCAACAGATTGTTTGCTAAGGGACTAGCAAAACGTAAGCATGGGGGTATGATGAGTGGCTACTCATCATAGCTAAAAGGCCGAAATTAAGCTAGACACTAAGCAAAACAATATCAAATTAACACATAAAAAGGGTTAAGTGTGGGAATTAAAGAAAAGACCTAAAACTTTTAATGTGTGTTAAAACCTCCTAATTAGGTCACAAAAATGAGATATTCTGAAAACTAAAGAACAAATGATGATCCATGCATCAATTGAACACATAAACAAGTTTGAAAAGACAAATCAGAAGTAAAATCAATGTCTTAAATGTTCAATTAAGCACATGTAAAAATTTGAAAGCAATTGGACATCATTTAGGCTTAGAAATAAATAGATTACAATTAGGTCCTTCATGCATTACATTTCTACCCTTCAAAACTCCTTCTTGGACCTTTTTGCAAGCCGCAGGGACCCTTCTGTATGACTGCAGGGCCCTTCCGGTTATAGTTCTCACTTTTGGACCTGCACGCTATTCTTCTACCCCTTCGTTTAAGGGTCTTCCTGCAAGTTTTCCCTCATTTCAGAGAGAAGCCTGTGTTCTTCACGCGCACTGTAGCGCGCGAAGAACACAGCCATTCTCGACCGTCCATCGCACTTTTGATCTCGATCTGCGGCTGGAATCAAATGGAACCTTCGCGCGATTCGGTGCGTGCGTTCACCTCTCTTCCCAGATCTCATCTGACGGTCAGATCTCTCTCTTGACTCGCTGCGCGCTCTACCCATCTCATCCTCACCGCCGGCCTGATTCTGATTAACCTCACCCTTGCGATGATCTCAGTCACTGAGCTGCTATTTAAGCACCTCAGTGGTGTCGCGCGCAAGGGATCGCTCCCTCCTACATCTCTTAGCGATCAATTCTTCCACTCCAGTCTCTCCTCCTCATCTAGACCCTGATTTCACAGCCACCGGCTGTGGAATCATCTCCTGCTCTCGACCCTCCTCGTCGCTAAGGACCTCGTAGCACCTGAGGACGACCCTGGAGTCTCACTAGCAGACTCTTCCCTCCGCTGGAGTCACCCTCCTCCTTTCTTCCTCCTTAGCCGCCGGCTAAGGACCCATAGGTCCCATTCTTCCTTTTAGTTTAGTTTTTAATTCTGCACAAGTAGTTGTAGATTTAGTTTGCAGTAGTTTAGAATAGATTTAGTTTTAATTGTTAGTGTTTAATGTTAGCTGTAGTTAGATTAGTCTTAGGAGTAGAATTAGTATTAGATCCCCTCCCTCACCTCCTCTGATCAGTCCAGATCAGAGGGGAAGAATCATCTGTTCACTGTTCAATTTATCTCCCTCTTCATGTTTTGTTTTTCCATCATCCAGATTCTGATTCTTTTTTTTTTTTCCTTTTGAACGACGAATTTTTCATCCATCACCCACACATCCTGACCCAATTTCAGATCTGATGGCACACTGCCTCAGATCTGAAAGTGGCGTCACAAGCACCATTTGGGGCTTCTCACTCACTCCATTTGTTTCACAAAAGCCCCTCTGTTTTAAATGGATTGCCTCAGTTTGTCAGAGCACTTTTGATCTGGATTTTAAAGGATTTTTACTCTCTGAAATGTTTTGACAGATCTGACAAATTGAAAGGATTTTTGGTTTTCATTGTAGGCAAGGATTCTGAGAAGTTCTCTGGTGACAGAGAACCAATCAGAAGAGCCTTTCATGATTCTGTTTATACTTTGTTTTGAATGCATTCGCCAGCTTCCATTAAATTTCCTTAATGCATTCTTAGTCTCTTTTTGCTATTTCAGAACTGCCATGCACTATTTGTGTTGATGATCATTTCTGTATGGTGATTCTCTAACCTAAGGAGTTTTCCATACTCCTTAAGGTTGAAAGAAACTGGGATTGTGTTTCTTTGGTTTTAATTGATTGAGCTAAGTCTTCCTTCATGCTGTCTATGGCATTAGGAAGACTAACTCAATGCCATTTGAGTTTTGATCTGAAAGGATGCTTCTGATAAGATTTTTCCTAATGAGTATTTGAGCTGAATTTACATGAGATTTTCGTGAGATTTAAACCCCTTTCAGATTTGGATTTCAACTCTGTAAATTGTAGTTTGTTTTGAATTTTAATCTTACTCCCAGTTACACAGCAATATGCTGCATCTAGCAGCTACATTCCCCTCTTCTCTAAACTCCCTTCTTCTCTAAATTTCCCTCTTCTCTGTAGAATACTTCCCCCCTCTTCAAGTGGACTAACTGCAGCAGCAGTTAGCCATTTGACAGTGGCTTAAGCCACTGCCACTGTAAACAACAACACTAAAACAGCACATTCTTCTTTTCTCCATCTCCTCTGACAGTAGCTGCGGCTGCTGTCTAAACTCAAATAAAAAAAAATCAATCAACTCTAATTCCCTAACTTTATACAAAAGCCTAATGGCATAGACTTATTTTAAAACTGTAAATATACCCATTCATAGTATTATAACTATAACTATAGCATATCAGTTAGATTCATAGTTATACTGTAAATATGTATAAAACCTGTACAGAAATTCGTATACATATGTAATCTATGTAAAAATATGTATATATACTAATCTAGTATGTATGTATTTACTGATTTATGTATATATGTATGTACAGATTTATATTTACTGATTTAGTAGCTAAGTTAATAAGTTAGAGCAATAATCAAGTAAATAAATCTATAAACTTGGGAATATATATATATAAAGTAATTTAAGTTAGTCAAAGTATAATTATACCTAGTATAACTTACTGTAACTTAGTTTTAATTATAAACTACACAGAATTGCTATTTTAGCCTAAATAAAACATAAATAAATTCGTAAAAATACAATAAAAATATGTATTAAATACTTAAGTATGTAAGTTAAAACTGTTTAAGGTCAATTAGACCATTTACTAATTATTTTATAAGTAATTAACTATTTAATCACCTAAATCAACCTGTATAATCAGCCTAGTTTAGCGAATTTATTTGTATAGTAAAAATATTTAAAATTAAAAATTAATTAATCAATTATGTAGTATTATGTAAATATTTTATTTACCATATTTTATTTTATTTTTTTTAATAATTTATGGCCCCCAAATCGAGGGCCAAAAACGCGCACAGACGCAGCTGCGTCTGATTTCCAGCGCACGATGTGGCGCTGGAATAGCGCCACATCGTGTGCTGCAAACCAAACGCAGCTATATAAATAGAATTTATGCTATAGCTTAGTTAGTCGTCATGGCGCCGGGCGCCCGAAACGTCACCTGTTCCGTCTGATCCGATAACCCGATTCTGATATGTGCTGAATACTGAATGCGTGATTCCCATGTGGGGCTGGGAGCCCGAGTGTGTGCGAACTTATTGAAGGCGTTGGGCTGAGGCCCTGCGCTGATACGAAAACGTAATTAAGCACCTAATCTGAGATTAGGGCGCGCTTAGTAGAGGTCTGGTCCCACCCTAAGGGTGCTATGTATCCCTCGAAAAGTGCGCCCGCTAATTAAACACATTTTACACTAAGGACTCTCCACCGCAGCCTCTGAAAGACTACACAGAACAAAATGAAAGGACAGACGACTTAAAAAAAAAAAAGAGATAACACGAGATAACAACAGAAAAGACTCTGTACATATGTAAAATTAAACCCACATAATTACTAACAGAATAAAACGACACTATAAATGTCGCTAAAGACCTCAGTTTGCTTCTTTAGGTTGTATATAGTGTTTTCTGAGATTTAGCGACGTTTATATCTGTCACTAAAACTGATATATATGTCACTATAAATAAATGACTAGTAAGTTAAGTTTTTACACTATGGTATCCTAATGTAGTATGAACTAACATATTAGTGTTAATAGTATAACTTGTAAATACATAGTTTAGAGTATAATAATAGATTGTTTGATGCTTGTTCATAGTTAGCATTTTTGCAAGCACTTCTTAGCAACTAGGTAAATAAAACATTCATTCATTCTTTAAATGTAGAGTTTATTTTTGAATAAGAAGACAATTTTGGAGATAATCAAAGAGTGACCGAATTAAATTCAATAAATTGCCTCCCAGAGAACGACCTGGAACAAAACCAGTAAAAATTAGATAAATAAGCAAATGATAATAATGGTTGTAATGACTGGTACTCACCCATACTCACCACTATACGACATCCTTAATGTTATATTATACACCCTATACTACAACGACATGATCAACAATTATTACCAACAAACATTTACAACAATCATTACACCACCTCCCAAATCCAAAAATTCAATAAAAATATTCAAATTAAAGCTTGTTTGAACAGCTTTCAAACCCTACAATTTTCAGGTCAATCAAATTTATATGCTATTTGAAATAAATCTTTGAAGATCAAAAAAATCAATTCTCAATCCATTTGCCTCTATGTACCTTACGAATTTTTAAAAATTGCACAATATGAATTTTTCATAATGAAAGGTGGCATTAGAAAGCTGGTTCAAAAATCTACATTCAAACTAAATTTTTTGGATCAGTAAATATTTGGCAAAATAATTTTCAAATCATTAGAAAACTGCTATGCGAATTTTAGAGCTTAGTAAAAAGGCTTTTCAAAAGATTTTTGAAAGAGAAAGCCTTTTTACTCACAAAGATTTTTTTTTTTTTGAACTTTTCAGTTTTATTTTCGAAATAAATAACTTAGGGTTCAAACAAAATCCTAAGATCTAAGATAGAGGGGGCGCACTTGTTTAGATCTTCACCGGCACTTGATGTGTGCATAGATTCCCGTTTGGTTTCCTGCACACCAAAGACAAGCAAATGCAAAGATATGAGAAATGATATCATAAGTTAGAAATCACATTCGCTTTGCCTTCCCGAAAACAGTACCATTTATTAAGCTAAAAATCGTGAAAAGGATTGTTTTCATCGTAGTGTAGATGCAAAATCGAACTTAAACAAAACTTGTAATGAAACTTGCAGAGAGTCCCAATCAATCTTAGGGAGGTGAAAAGAGCAAAATGATTCTGATTTCTCTTGCTTACAAATCTACCTAGAATCGTAGTCCTATTTCCAGATTACGTAAATTCATCTCATTGATGGTGTTGTTAATGCAAACAATGTTTATGTGCGTAAGGAACATGATGAACGTGAATGTGTGTGTGTCCGTACTCAATCTCTACAATGCGAATACTACCAACCATGTTTACATCAAGTGCTAAATCATTTATGTGTTTCGATACTGCCATGATTTTTTTTTAATATAGAAGGAAGGATCCAAACAAGATATAAAATATATATAAATGCTTTTGGAGACATGCTTAACAACTATGCTACTATACAAGTGTAAAAGTAGAAGAAAAGCTAGGAGAAAGTAGAAAGAGGATGCTGATGGTGCTTCGGTGATTGCTACGGTGTCCTTAGAGTAGCATCAAAGGGAGTAGAAGGACCAACCCCTTTGGTGGTTAAGGGGGTGGCTAGGAGCTTGGAGGTAGAGGAGCTCTAAGGTGGAAATGGAGGAGGAAGAGGTGCTCAGTGGTGATTGATGGAGATGGGGGGGTTTTCTAGCCCTTTAGATAGGTGAAATGAGGGGCAAAATGGACATTTGGAGCTCCTCAACTGTGCCACTCCGCTAGGATGGATGGGAGTCGTTCAATCTCCATCGCGCAACTGAGATCGCATTAAGATCACACGCGATCGCATCATCCGCACTGCTGAGACCCGTGGCCATCTGATTGCAATCGCACGATGAAGATCGCATCAAGATCACATACTAATCACATCTTCATCTACGCTGCTGATACCCGTGGTCATCTAATCACAATCGCACGATGGAGATTGCGTCAAGATCACGCGCTGAGGAGCTGAGGTCAGGTGGGAGGTTGCTCAGGACCGTCCAATCAAGATTGGATGGTCGAGAACACATCAGAACATGTGCTCAAAATTCGTGAGGGCATGTACACCCATGCATCATCACATGCATGTGGTGAGCTCCTCATTCGTGGTGCCGCATGGAAGCTCTAGCATCGTCGGATGATGATTGTGGGGTCCAATTTCATGCGTGCCTTTCTTCAGCATATTGGATCTGCTGGTTGCGACTTAAACACGTGCCTCATGCTCGGCATGAGGTGCTCATCCACTGAGCTACGTCCAATGGATGGTCATGAAGATGCATTTGTGCTCAAATGCCCTCAGTCGTTGGATGAAGATCCAATGGCTGAGGTGGAGAGCTGCTGGATGAGGCGAGCGAACTTGGCGGCATAGAGCTTCTGTTGTCGTTGGATGATGATCTAACGACCCACAAACACATAGAACAGCCTTCAGTGGATGGGGGCGCAATAGGCTATTTGGATGGTGCCCTGACCGTCCATCTTCTTGCCATTGTAGATGGCACTACAGAGATCCGATCGAGACGATTCTCAGGTTGTTGGACTACGATCATCATCTAAGTCCATCCATCCAACCAAATTTAACATCCAAGGCTACAATTTATATGAAGATACAATTACCTATCAATTAGTAAGTTAAAATAGCATTATTCTTTACATAGCTGACTAAAGCAACTAAGATGCAACTATGCAACTCATGCATGTATTATTCCTAAGTTATGCTAGGATCTAACTTAATTTAGGCTGATTAGGTCCTATGATTGCTATGCAAGCACACCTTTATTGGGTTTGCGCCTAGCTGAAGGCATAAAACTTAGCACCATTGTTGTATATAGCTGTTTTATCTTTCTTCATTTTCCTTTAATCCTTACGTGTCTATCCTTTCATTTTTAGTTTGCATGCATTGTCACATTTGTCCTGTATTTCACTACCTAGCCTGACTTTCCACTATAATTTACATCAAACTTGAAATCATCCGCACAGAGATTTTATCTCCTCATTCTGACTTCCTTCCGTCACCCTAGCCTAAGTTAGTGAAAAGCAAAGCATACATTTGCATTCACCCTATTCATCCAATGAGGACATTGCATCATTTAAGCATGGGGAGTGTAAATGATGAAATCATTTAATGGAATGCAATTATAGACACACCTTTAGTGTATAAAGATAGTATTATTGAAAAATCTAAAATAATTGAAAATTCTTTAAAAATTTGAAAAATAAATTACAAACAAAAACAAAAAAATGTGAAAAATAAAAATTACAAAAATACAATGAGGGATTTATATTCACTATTGAGGGAGAAACTCCAGAAAATTCTAAGAGGGAGAATAGAATAAAAAAGTTTTATAAGTGTTTGATTATGATTTTAAACCTAAACCAAAAATAGAATAAGTATTTTATGGACATTCAACCTTTACAGGTTAGATTTTCCAAGCCACATAAGCTTGATTCGCTTAAGTTTAGGCTTAATACACTTAAGCTTTGATAAGATAGACAAAGATCGCTCCTACCTTATGGCATATTCTTGTACCTAAGTCACCAGTATAGGATTCGTTGGTTTGCTTTTGTTTAAGAGTCTAAGTAACTTTATTTTACACTACACAGAGTCGAGAGAGACCAGATGAACTTAAGTTTCAACCCTAGTGTTTATTAAGGAAGGTGAAGTCCTTACCTATGCGTGCAGGTTGACTCTTTGTATCAGTCTTTAGTCTTATATCTATGAGAAGCTCTTTCCACCAAAGTACTCACCCACCAAATAAGTGTGCTCTACCAAATAAAGTTGAATGAGACATATTGACATTTTCTTTCAGAAAAAGAAGAAAAATTTAAAAAATCAGAAAAATGAGAAAAAACAGAAAAAAATAGAGAAAGTCAAAAAGAATAGAAGAAAGACATTCTTGTAATAAGTCAATATGTTCTCCAATTCCAATTGTATATATTTCCACCAAAAATTATTTGAAACATAATGCAATAAGTGTTGGGTTTGAGTCTTCAGTTATTTTGAGAGTCAATTCGAAAACATGAGCTGAAGCTGAGATCAACCTAGACTTAAAAGAAGTGAAGCCCTAGACTTGAGTCTTAGTGTTCACCTGGTTAGTCTTGATTATGTAATTCCGGACTAGGAGGGGGGTGAGATGTGCATAATACGAAAGATAATGCAGAAATAATATAAGCAATCACACAAAAGAGCAATCTCATAAGGACAGATTTTTAGGTGGAAACCCAAACTCGAGTAAAAATCACCACCTAAACATCTCTGTTTAGGATTTTTCGGTCGATTAAATCGACCAAATCCACTATCCAAACTACTTGAACAAGGGTGGTCCAACCTCTTACAATCATGCTACTTATACGAGGGTAGCATAACCTCAAACCCATTTTCTTCACGAGAAGTATTTTATCTCACGAAAGAGATGAAAATTCACCATGTGAATACCCAACCACACAACAAAAATCAAATTACAACAATTCTATAGATCCCAAATAGGTATATATTAAATCTAGCTTCTATGGGTAAAAGGTACTTCCCTGAGATGGAAGTCGATGTGTGTGAACCACGCAAGGCATGAAGATGCTCTCGAATATGCGAAGACGGCAGAGCGGGTGTGCAGCGAAGACAGGTGCTCTTAGATGTGCAATGAAGATCTTGGAGAGCAACAACTTCTTCTAGATGATTTCTCTCTTCTTGGACACAACAAATGTGGAAGTAGTATTACTTTGGTGTATGTAGCTTAGGAAGGGTCCTCTCCTATTTATAAAGGTGTTAGGAATGTTTAATAAGGCCCTGGAGATGGCTTATAGCCGTTGAAAATAAATCCAAGGCAAATCAAGCCAAAATCAGGGTTATTATGACTCTGACAGAGCTATCAGACATCTAATATTCGAGTCAGACGTCTGGTCAGACGTCTGATGTCAAGAATGGGCGTCTGCTCTAAAGGGTCAGAGTCCCTGATCTTATTGGATCGAAACAGGGATCTAGGGGGACGTCTGATGTGCCATTATAAGACGTGTGGCACTTAAATCGGATGTCTAACAATAGGCGGGTTTTCTCTTGTTTTGACCAAATCTAAACAGAGTTCTAGATTTTATTGGTCAAACAACAAATTGGTCATCTGTCATAAGGTCTAGATGTCTGGAAACTAAGGGAATTGATTCCAAGGACCAACGGTCGGATATGGGTCTGATATCCTCAGATTTTGATCCAATGTCTATTTATTAGATGTCAGGAGACAACTACAGACATCTGGAAAATCTATTAAAGCAATAATCAGATAATCCTCGAAAATAATGTTCTGACAGGTCAACGGTCCTCTTATTGAACATCTAGCAAGGTCATCAGACATTTGGATTATGGGTTGGATGTCTAAAGGTAATGATCAGATAACACTAAATCCAGTCTAAGTGTTTGGATGTCTATATAAACTAGCAGACGCTTTAAAGTCCATAATCAGACGTTTCACGATCATGTTAGATATCTAATTAGACTGATTGATGCCTATTTTGATTTTCTAAGTGATTTTTAAGATTATCTAAGATTGTTTAAGTATCCTAGTGAAGAAAGTGTTCCTAGGACTAAGGTATGGTACTTTGGGCTCTTTAATGATAAATTTAAGAAAAGTAAAGAGCAAAACAAATAAAGAGTACAAATACAAAGATAAAAAGGCATCTATCATATTCTTCTTGTCTTCAAGCTCTCGCTCCAAGCGATGCTTCTATCTTCTCTTGTCCTTCATCAAGCTCCTCCAATCCGCCATTGACGCGTGCTTGAGCTCCTTCATACTTGCATCCATTTGCATTATTCCTGAAAACTCAAACTCAAATGCAAATGTTAAATAACAAGTGTTTTGTTATTATCAAAATTAATGATCGTGGTGCCCTTGCACCAACAATCTCCCCCTTTTAATGATAACAAAACCACACATAATAATAAAAAATTTCTCCCCCTTTCTGACATTATCAAAAGGGTTTAATTATTTTTAGTTATGTTATCCTATACTGTAGAGCACCTCAATCGTTAATTTTGATGATAACAAAACACTCGTTATTTAATATTTGCATTTGAGTTATAGTTTTAGGAATAGTGCAAATGGATTCAAGTGTGAAGGAGCTTGATAAACGCCAGTTTATTATCATTCTTACGCATTAAAACAAACCTAGCTCTTAGGATTTTACTCCGCAAATAGGTTTTTGGGCTGCATTTAGGCATAAATTAGGTTAGGCATGCATTGCATCTTTTATTTGTCTTTTTAATATGTTTTTGTGAGTGTTAGGGATGTACAGATATGCAGATCCTTAAAACCCTAGCACTCAAGAAGGCAAATGATGAAGGAGAAGCCCAGACTAGTTGGAACTCAGCTCGATCCTGGTCATCACAGCTGGAACCTAGCTCACTTGAACTAGGGTTAGCTCATCCCAGCTCCATTCAGCTAATCTCAACCGAATGGTAGCGCAAGAGAGCTCATCTTAGCTCACCCTAGCTCAAGTCAGCTCAGATCCAGCTCAACTTAGTTGAGTCTAGCTCATCTCAGCTCCCACTAGTTCACAGGGAGCTCAAGCTAGCTCAGCTGAGTTGACAGGAGTTCACCCCAGCTCAGATCCAGCTACATCCAGCTCCACTCAACTCCAGCCAGCTGAAAAAGAACTCATCCCAGCTCAGGAAGCTCAAGTCCAGCTCCCGGGGACTCAGCTTAGCTCAACTCAGTTGAGCTAAGCTACCTTAGCTGCCTCAACCAGCTTGATTCTCCCCAGGAGCACCAGACCTAGCTCACCTCAGCTCATTCTGGTAGAAGCTAGCTCACTTTAGCTTGGCTTAGCAACTAGCAAAGAACTAGCAAGCTAAGCCAGCTAGAGTAGCCCCATGCCAGCCTCTTCAGCAGCAGCCAGCTCCAGCTCCAGACTTCTCCTCAGCTCCTCCCTTCAAATCCTAGCTCCAACACCTTCTCCTCTACTCCTCCATTAGCTAAGCTAGCTTAGCTTAGCTTAGCTATGCTCCAACTTCCTTGGCTTGTACCACCCCAAAAACCCACCTAACAACTCCACCCAACTAACTCCACCTAAGCTCCACATAAGCTAACCTACTTGGCACCAACCTAACCTACCCACCACCTCCAAAAGACACCTAAAAGTGGCACCAGAAACTACCCTAACCACCCCCTTAATGGCGCCACTTTTCCCTCCAAAACTCCCCCTCATCTCCACCACACAATTTCCCTTGAATTCATCTCCACCATCCACCTAACCCCCCTTCTAGAAGACCCCATGTTGGTGCCAAAATGGTGGTGTCTCTCCACCACCAAAAGACACCAACACCACCATAACTGCCCCCTTTAACACCCCTTGGGTTGGCGCCAACTCTCCTTAGCCATAGGATCACCAACCACCTCCATCCTTCCATCCTAGCCCTCCATTTCAAGGGGCACCTTAACCCCCCATCCTACCCTATAAAAAGACCACTGCCCACCACCATTCAAATCATCCTTGGCTAGCAATTTCACTCTCATATTCCACCAAGAAGCCCACATCCAAGGGAGAAGAAGAAGAAGATTAAGGGGATATTCTGTCCCCTTAGTGCCTTCCCCTCTTCCCTTCTCTCTTGGGTCACGCCAGCAAAAGGAGAAGCCAGGCAAGGAAGATCTTGGAGGAGATCTTGAAGGTGGTCACGCCACCTTGGAGGAGTTTTTGAGGGTGGTGCACGCCCACCCCTTGGAGAGAGCATTAAAGGTGGTAGCTTCCACCTTGGAGGAGTTCTCAAGGAAGGAGAAGAAGGAGGCCCTCTTTTCAAGCCAAGGAGCAGCTAGGCTTGGAGCAAGAAGATGCCCTTCTTCACCATTGTTGCAAGAGGATTTGTGTTTCTTTTCTTGCTATTAGATTTGTTTAATTCTAGAGAAGCATTCCTCTACTTGTCCTTGAAAAGAACACTCATTCTACTCAATCAAATTGCCTTCTTTTAGCTTTTTATTGCAGTTGTTTTTAGTTCTAGCACTTGTTTCACCTCTTCTTCCTAATTACCCTAGGCCTCCACTTGCCTAGAGTGAGCTTAGGAAGAAGATATTTCTATCTTTTAAATTTTAGTTAATCATTTGTAGGTGTTAGTTCTTTTCGTTACAATTCGTAGTTTGCCCTCGTCTTTTCAAAATACAAAAAAAATTACATATTGAAAAATATCAAAAAGAAAGTTGAAATCTATCTGTAAGTAAGAGGATTAATTTTATAATTTTTGCCTCCTTGGACGACCCTAGATATACTCCCCTATCTAGGATATAAATTTAAAAGCGAAAGCGGATTCGCGTGTTACAACGACGTTAAAAACCCGCTTTTACAAATCACGCGTATTTCGCTACCAGAGCTCAAGCTCGCATCCATGGCAAATTGAAGGAGCTTGATGATGGAAGAAGTAGAGACAAAGCTTCGTGTGAAGCAAGAGCTTGAAGACAAGAAGAATACGATAGATATTTATCTTTCATGTATTTTATATTTATCTTATTGTACTTTTCTCTTTTATTTCCCTAGATTCATTTAAAGAATCCAAAGTACCTTACCTTAATCCTAGGAGCACTATACCTACACTAGCACTCTTAGACAAACACTTAGGCATTTCATAGAAAACTTAGAAAACCAAATTAGGCTTCAGTCAGCCTGATCAGATGTCCAATCTAGACTTCATACATTTGATCCTGGACTTTAAGATGTCTGATAGTTTATACAGACGTCCAAACACTTAAGCTGGAAACCACTTCTTTGTTCATTGCTTTTAGACGACCAGCCCATAGTCTAGACATCTTAGAAGACATCTGATGACCTTAACAGTCGTCCAACAATAGGACTATTGGACATCGTAACATAATATTCAAGGATTACCTTTCAATCATATTTATAACACTTTCAGACATTTGTAGAGCCTCCCAAACGTTTGATAAATAGACGTTAGGCTTGATCTGACCGAAATTACTTTTGTCAAATGATTATAATCATTAGCCTTTCGAGAAATCCATTTTCGCAGAGAATTGTCCTTCCAGACATCCAGACATCTTGCCAGACGTTCAACCTATCGTCTGAGCAACAAGAACTAGATCTCTATTTTGATTTGGTGAAAATAGGAAGAATGCTATCTTAGAATTAGATGTCTGATTAATTTCCCAAATGTCTTAAAATGACTTCTTAGACGTCCATCTTGATCCAACCCAGTCTAGATGATCAACCCTTCTAGATCAATGACCGACCTTTAGATCAGATGACTACCCATACATTTGACCGTAAATCCAGACGTCTAATAACCCTGCCAAAATCATAAATGACCCTAATTTTGTTGGAATTTTAGCTTGAACTTTTAAATTTGCTCCCAATGGCAATGAAAGCCTTCTGAGGCCTTCTAAACCCTTCTTAGGACCTCTATAAAAAGGAGAGAACCCTTCCTAAGCTAAACACACCTAAGATACACTACCTCCACCATTTGTGTCAAAGGAAACAAAAGATCAACTAGAAGAAAAGCCATTGCTCTCTGTTGAACGCACGGGTTGCTATGCTAACGTATTTGGTTTTGAAAACCTTGTCGTTGTAGTTTGAAAGCGAACTCGTGTTTAACAAAAAAAATTTATATCGGAATAGAAATCCCGGGTCGAACACAGAAAGGTGGACATTTGATTTAAAAACACGCGTTTGATTTATTTGTCACGAAGTAAACTAATTAATTAGAACTATCCAACTATTTACAATAACTAGGAGAGAGTAACAGAGAGAGAATATTACAAACAAAAATCAAAAAGAGATGTAGAATGAACAAGGAATTCATTATCAGAAGGATTGTTCATTGCACTAAACATTACGACTAGCAAGCGGGAAAATGATTACACTAGAAAGTAGTAAATCTATTCTAGAAAGCAGTAAAAAGAATAGGGAGAGAGATATCCTCCTCAACGGTCGCTAAGACGACGAGCTGGACGAGACGACGTCTGGACGAAGGAGGACGGAGCAGGACAAAGGAGAACGAAGCGGGAAGAACGGGAATGGGGCAGCACGTCATCTCATCGCGGGATCCACTTCCGAAAGGGGGACGACAAATTGACTTTATCTCGCGAGAAGATCCCAGGTGTGGGACAAGCTTCTCTTAAGCTTTGGAGAGGGAGAGAAGAGAAGGAAGGGATGAGAATTTCATGTGGAGGGGATCTCCTTTTATAGTTGCAAGGAGTGAGGGTAATTTGGTCATTTTAATTTGAAAATCATTAAATCAGGGGTCTTTAGTGACGGATAAAACCGTCGCTAAAGCCCTATCGTGGGCGTAGTGGGGCGCCGCCCACGCGCGGCCGCTCACCTCCTTGCGCGTAACACGTGCTCCACGTCCAGTTGATCTATCGGACGGCTTAAGTGGTGCCTCCACCCGCTTCTCAGCGTGCGCCAGCCCGCATGAGGCACGGCGTGCAATAGCCCGTGGGCGATATCGAGCGCCCACAGCCTCTCGATCGCAATCAAGCGATCGCAGAGCCTACTCACCCGCACCTCAAATGCCGCTCGCTGCAATTCGAACGCGCGCCGCCCGCTCGCGATAAGGCCTCCACCTGCTGCGCTACGGAGGCTCTTGTGTCGCAGAGACGAATTCAGGCATGTGCATCCACAACCGTTGGATGCGCATCAAACGACAGAGAAGTGACGAAGAAGAGATGGTGATGCAAGTGCAGCAGCCGGTTGGGTGGCTGAGATGGTGCCACGTGGCGCCATCTTAGCCGTCCATCTTCTGGATGATGTAGATGGTGCCACGGTTGTCGGATTGAGTCGATTTTCACGTCGTTAGGCTACGATCGTCGATCCGAATCCATCCGTGTGGTCGGATTTATCATTTGAAGTGTGAATTCACACCATCTTGGCCCTTGCTCTTCTATGGTTCCCCGATCTCTATCTAATGTTGCAGATGTCTGATTAGGGCGATCTTGGAGTCGTTAAACTCTAATCGTTGCCTTAATCACATCTGTATAGTTGGATCCTCGATCCGAGTCCCCGATAAAAAATTTGCCCTGTCCATGAACATAAAAGGAGACAATTAACCTCCATTTTATTCAAACTAATCTAAATGCAAGATGATGCATGTTATGAATATTTATAGTATGCAGTGCAATCCTATGCTTAAAAACATGCATAAATAGACATCTTAAGTAGTGTAAATATATTTACATCATACCCCGATGCCTATCTTTTGCTAGTCCCAAGAAAAAACTATATGCTATTTATAAAAAACTCAGGTTGGATTATTTGGGTTTGAGTTATTTTCAATCATTAAGAAAATGTCTACTTAGGATATGAACTTTCAAAGACACAACAGTGCCCAAGTATCTGCCAAAATGCAGACCGCCTCAAGCCCTCGCCTTATTCAAAGAAAAATTTTTTGTTCTCTTTTTCCTCTTTTCTAATTTTTTTGAATTTTCAAGTTTTAGGGTTTAAGAGTCACTTTCTATGGCCATTCAACTCACCCAAGATTTGATGAGAACCATAAGTTCTAAGCATCTTATTATGAATGTGATACTCATTGAACGGCAATAAAAATGAACTTCGGATTTCTACGCCTCTAGGTGACCTTAAAAAGAGAATTCTACTTAAAAGTGTATATTTACAATCGGTAGCTTTCTCCCTACTTTTATTTTTACGGGGTCAACAAAAGGGTGAATCTAGTGCATATCTCCCCGATTTATTCTACTTCTCCGCTTCTTCCTAAGTGTTTTGGGAATTTTCAGTTTATTTATTGAGCTGGGTTCTGGACAACCGGTCGAGGAGCTGTTACCATCAACAACTTGCCAACCATACTCGTGCGGCGAAGTGTGGCTTATTTTTTTTATTTGTTTTTCCCTTTTCTTTTTGACTTTTTTTTTCTCTTTTTAAGTAGGTGGCTTCCCTGGTCTAAGATTTACCTAAAGGCAGCAAAAAGAAAAAGGTTCAGTGACTGGGTTCTGGACAACCTACCTATGGGTTGTTACCCACGATAACTTGCCAGCCATATCACCCTAGAAGATTCATTAGCTATCCAATTTCTGCTAAAATCGCCGAACAACAAGTCAGTGACAAGATAGTGTATACTTTAGGCTTAAAGTTCCCTCAAATCAGAGGGTGGATTGATAAGTCGTGTACTTATCACCCAAACTTATTTACTCCAATTAAAATATAATTCAGGTTGGCAAGGACTTGAAAAATAAATCAACATTTTAATGGATACACGGGCTGATTAAGTCCAAAGACCTGAAGGGTCTTTGTGTTCAAATCATAATGTAATATTTCTTAAGATTGAAAATTTTCTTAAACCCAAGTTCTCTTTCCTAATTCCATTTTTTTTAGAATGCCAATATTTCTAATGTAATATTTCTTTGAATGCTACGGTCAGCAAGATCTGATATTGCAGCAGCAGCAGTTGGAATCTGGATGATGTGGAATCCAGCAGCAGCAGAAGAACTACCCGGTTATGGGATGAGAAGAGAAGGCTTTTATTGGACCTTGAAAATTTCAGAACTAGGCCTGGAACGGAGGATAGATATCTGTGGGATGGGATCTATAGTGCCCAATCTGGGTATAACAGAATTTTAAATTTTGAAGAGGGATGGAGACATGATTCCATTGATGAGAAGATATGGATGTTAAAAATTCCTCTCAAGGTACAAATCTTCCTTTGGCTATGCAAGAAAGATGGGTTAATCACAAGTGATCTACGCCATAGAAGATTGGGTACTGATCATCATGTGTGTTTTTTATGTGAGATGAGCACTGATAATGTAAATCACCTCTTCTCTTCTTGCCTTATCACTGATGTCAACTGGAGAAAAATTTGTCAGGAGCCTTTACCAGAGTGGAATTCTATGTGGCATGGGTTTGAGGTGAGAGGGAAACCACATGTCCACATGGCTGCTTCTATTTGGTGTGTATGGAAGGCAAGGAATGAGAGACTTTTTCAGGAGAGACCGATATGTTGTGAGAATATTGTAAGAGAGTGTTGGTCCCTCATACAGTCTTGGGGATCCTTTCTGTAATCTCCCTTCTTTGCACATAATATACTACTCTGGACTGCTATTGCAGGATGATAGCTCTCCTTTCTATTTCAAAAAAAAATTCCATTTCTTTTTAATAAAAGAAAAAAATAAAACAAATCTGCGAAGCTGACGAATAAATTCAAAGATGAATATCCACCCCCCATGCCTATTTAATGCAATGTCCTCATTGTACTAAAAAGACAAAACAGAGTGGAATAGAGTAGAAAGCACCTAAATTGCGTGAATGTCAGGTCCGCTATGAGATAGAAACTAAAAAGAACTGTATACGTGTTGAATTTAGTGCCTTTAGCTAGGCATACTATACAAAGAAGAGAAATAAAGAATTCACAGCTGTAGGTCAGAATTAGAATAAACAGAAGAAACCTCTAACCTGTCAGCAGAGGTCCACAGATGTGGACCAGATTGTTGTGCAGACCCATACCCTATAATTGAGAATATCTCAGGTTCTGGATAAAAATTACCCAAAACCTAAATCTGTATGCAAGCAGGGTCGAGCCTGCGATTTATGAGGATGCAACCCAAGACCAAAAGTTGGGTTACAGAGAATTCAAGCTCAAAAGGATAATCATTGAATGTGTGATTGGGTTCGACATCCTCAAAACAGATGTCGTAAGGGTCCTGGTTTGATGGTTTCAGATGAATTGGACCCTTAGACTTAATCTTCTATTTCCTCCAAAGTTAGCTTCCCAAATCAGAACTTCCCAACTCCTATCCTCCTCACTTAGAATGTTAAATTCCGGGACCTCTTGCATATTAATCACCCCATCTAAAATTTCCAAGTCTAAAAGATGTGGCTGAATCAGAATTGACTTGGGTCTAATTATCTCAGAAACAGAATCATCGATAAGCTCAATGGGGTATAACTGACAATCAGGGCATTGAATTAAATCCTCCAGAAAATGCGATTATGGATCCGTAATGTGAGCCCCAATAAAATCAGTTTCCTTAATTATTGGGCTATCAAACGATCTATCAGATTCCTCAGGCCCAATCGTCTCACAGAAATCGTGTCCTGTAAACTCGCGTGAGACTTCGCAACTTGAATCTTCACCATCAAAGAAATCAAGATCCGTATCAATGTATGTCCCAAAATCATCTGTCACTTTCTATTCCATGGAAACATACGTTTCCTCGTACCCTGGCTCAGGGATCTCAGGTGAAGAAATCAGATCATCCTTAATTGGTTGCTCTAATTCAATCTGGTCAGCCCCGTAACACGTGTTCCCCCCAACAGGTGCCTGAGCGGGTTCTGACATTGGCTCTCCTGAAGGGAGTTCATCCTGGGAATCATCCCACGACTGAACTAAAGCAACCACAAATCTCATCCTCAATTTCGCTAACTTCCCAAGTAGAAACTCACCCGGGTTCTTATCCTTAACATCCTGGAGCCAATCCAACAAATACCTGTTCAAATCATCAATCATTTCAATCAGGGGCTCCAATCTTTCAATGGAAGGTGTTGGCGGAACTTCTAAAGTTTGTATGATATTCCTCAAATTAGCCAGAACCTTCTCTTGAACCTGGTTACCCTGAACCAAATGAGTTGGTTCAGGGTTAGGCGGGTTTGGGGTTAGTGCAGAGGAGTTAACAAATTGAGATTCGTTATACCCTTCCTGATAATAGGCCATTTCAGATTGTTCAAAAGGTGGTGATGACCTAAAGGCAGTGTAATCAAAGGATGGGTAAGAATCAGTGTATCCTTCTTGATTGTAGATCGTATTAGGTTGTCCATGAAAGGATGATGATCTATAATCGATGTGGCTCTGAGAAGGATAGAAATCACAATCAAAGTGTTCAGGGTTAGACCCGAAACACAGAGGTCCGGAACTGTATCCCCAATCCGAGTTATCCCAACTAACTGATGGTTGATTACAGTACGAGTCGGGATAATCGTCATGTTGAGGATAATTCAAAATAGGAGGGAAAGAGCGAGAATGCGTGTAATATGTGGAAGGATTCATGAGAGATGGGAAGAAGAAAGGCACCCTAAAATACAAGCAATCAAACCTGTCCTTAAGTGGGCTAGCCTAAAGACCTACAGACCCCCAAAACCCGTCTTGAGATACAGGAACGATTTGATCTACTTCTGTCTATTCAATCCAACCAGTTAAAAGGAGGGACTGGGGAGAAGGTTCTTCCTTCAGCTTGCACCTCCAGTTCCTAGTGTACCCCCCAGCCGCGATCGTTTGATTATGCTCCCCTAGCTAGACATCAGATTGAACAGTAGAAATAGACTAATTGAAAATAATCTCGTTCTGGGCTCTGAAAAGCGAGTTGAATCCTTAAGGCCAACGTCTACTCTGTTTTATTTAGGGTTAGGTTTGAATGTGCTTTGGAATGTGATGGGCCCTTTATATGGGTTGTGCTCTTAATGATTGATTGATTTGTGTGTGCGTGCACAACCAGTGGTTTTCAAGCAAGATTACTTTTGATGCGATGAATTTTAGGGTTCAATTCTTTGTAGCTTTTAGGATTCAACTTTAGGTGTTTTCAAACAAGTTTTGTCGGCACACCAGGTTTTGAAAGCACAGGTGAAGATGTTTTCCTCCGAAGCTTAAAAAGAATGTGGAGTGCCTGGTACATCCCTAATAGTTGAACCTAAGTGGAAGCTACTTGATGAGTTGATTTTAATTGAAATGGTGCAACCCAATCAACTCAAACAATTGACCTGTTGCACCACTTAATTAGGCACACAAGTGATTTCCTAATCTGATTTCTACTCAATTATGTGTTTGGATGTGTATACTGACTCCAAAGGTCGATTTACCGATTGAGTTTGAAAATCAGATGAGGTTGTGTACCTCTGTGAGATTTTTTTTAATTTTCTTTTTAAATATGGAGGTTGGGGCGGGTGTAGGTCTCAAACAACAAACAATCTAACATTAGAGTTTATAAGAACACATAGGTTGATTGATGTTTGTGTTATTATGTAGTGAAATGAAATCTAATTGGTGGGAGGTGGGGGATAACTCACAGAGCCTTTAACAGCACTTTTCTCCAATCTACCACGTTTGTTCGTCTCAAAAGAGTACATGCAATCACAATAAGAAAAGAGAGAAGTTAGGTAAATGATTCGTAAGTGGTAAAAACGTGAAGAAAAATCAAAGAGCGTTGCCTCTCCGGCAACGGCGCCAAAATGTTGAACGCACGGGTTGCTACGCTAACGTGTTTGGTTTTGAAAACCGTGTCGTTGCAGTTTGAAAGCGAAGAACACGTGTTCAACAAATAAAATTTATATCGAAATAGAAATCCCGGGTCGAACACAAGGAGGTAGACGTTTGATTTAAAAACACGCGTTTGATTTATTTGTCACGAAGTAAATTAATTGATTAGAACTATCCAACTATTTACAATAAATAAAAGAGAGAGAGTAAGAGAGAGAGAGAGAATATTACAAACAAAAATCAAAAAGAGATGTAGAATGAACAAGGAATTCATTATCAGAAGGATTGTTCATTACACTAAACATTACGACTAGAAAGCGGGAAAATGATAACACTAGAAAGTAGAAAATCTATTCTAGAAAGCAGTAAAAGAATGGGGAGAGAGATATCCTCCTCGATGGTCGCTTGGAAGACGAGCCGGACGGGACGATGCCTGGACGAAGGACGGAGCAGGACGAAGGAGAATGAAGCGAGAAGAACGGGAACGAGGCAGCACGTCATCGTCGTCGCGGGATCTGCTTCCGAAAGGGGGGACGAAAAATTGACTTTATCTCGCGAGAAGCATCCCGGGTGTGGGACAAGCTTCTCTTGAGCTTTGGAGAGGGAGAGAAGAGAAGGAAGTGATGAGAATTTTGTGTGGAGGGGGTCTCCTTTTATAGTTGCAAGGAGTGAGGGCAATTTTGTCATTTTAATTTGAAAATCAGTAAATCAAGGGTCTTTAGTGACGGATCAAATCGTCGCTAAAGCCCCACCGTGGCCATAGTGGGGCGCCGCCCACGTGCGGCCGCTCACCTCCTTGCACGTAACGCGCGCTCCATGTTCAGCTGATCTCAACCGTCCAATCAAGAGATCGGACGCTTAAGTCGCGCCTCCACCCGCTTCTCAGCGCACTCCCGCCCGCATGTGATCCCACATGAGGCGTGGCGTGCAAGAGCACGTGGGCGCTATCGAGCGCCTGCAGCCGCTCGATCGCAATCGAGCGGTCGCAGAGCTTGCTCACCCGCGCCTCAAATGCCGATCGCTGCGATTTGAACGCGCGCCGCCCACTCGCGATAAGGCCTCCACCAACTACGCTACGGAGGCTCTTGTGTCGCGGAGACGAATTCAGGCACGCACATCCACAGCCGTTGGATGCGCAACCAACGGCAGAGAAGCGTCGAAGAAGAGTTGGTGCGGCGAGTGCAGCGGTCGGTTGGGCGGCTGAGATGGCGCCACGTGGTGCCATCTTGGCCGTCCATCTTCTGGATGATGTAAATGGTGCCACGGTTGTCGGATTGAGTCGATTTTCGCAACGTTAGGCTGCGATCGTCGATTCGAATCCATCCGTGTGGTCGGATTTGTCATTTGAAGTGTGAATTCATACCATCTTGGCCCTTGCTCTTCTAGGGTTCTAGGATCTCTATCTGATGCTACAGATGTCAGATTAGGGCAATCTTGGAGTCGTTGAACTCCAATTGTTGCCCTGATCACATCTATACAGTTGGATCCTCGATCCAAGGTCCCGATAAAAAATTTTCCCTATCCATGAACATAAAAGGAGACAATTAACTTCCATTTTATTCAAACTAATCTAAATGCAAGATGATACATGTTATGCAATATTTATAGTATGCAGTGTAATCCTATGCCTAAGAACTTGCATAAATAGACATCTTAAGTAGTGTAAACATGTTTACGTCACTCTCCAAGCCTTCCAACATACAATTGAGAGCACCTTTGTAGCTGCACAACCGCTCTCTCATCTCCGCATATTAAATAGCATCTACATGCTTTGCGTGGTTCACGCACTCCTACTTCCTACTTCCATCTCAGGGAAGTGTCTTTTGCCTATAGGAGCTAGTTAGATTTATACCTTTGTGGGCCCTATAGGATATTTCTAATCTTATTTTTGGCTGGGTATACGCTTTGCAAATTCCCGTCTCCATCACAAGACAAAATACTCCTCCTGAAGAAGAGGGGTTTGAGGTACGCTACCCTCGTTCAAAGTAATGTGGTTGTATTGAGGTTGAGTCACCCTCGTTTAAGTGACTCAGATTATGGATTTGATCGACTCGATCGATCAGGAAATCCTAAATCAAGAGGCTTAGGTGGTGGTTTTTACCCGGATTTAGGTTTGCACCTAAAACTCCCTGTGTCAATGTAAGATTGCATTTTTGTGTGATTATTGATTTATATTTCCGCATCTTATTTTCATACCGCAAATATCACTCCCTCTGTCAGGAATTACATATACTCCCCCATAAAACATGCTCTTCTAATTTAGGTTAATTCCCCCTTTTAACATAATAAAACATGAATAACATTCTCCCCCTTTTTGTCATAATAAGATAGCTATTTAATTTACTCCCCCTTTCTAATGGAAATATAGCTATGTTTATCTTTTAAGATCTCCCCCTTTCTAATTGAAGGAAATCTTTCTCTCTCTTATTAAAAGAGTCTAACCACACGAAAGAAAAATGTTTTATCTATCTCCCCCTTATTGATAGATATATAGTATATAACAATTTTAAATCTACCCCCCCCCCATCTTAATGCTAATTTCAAATCATTAAATATAGGGTAAAGGGTTTACCTCACTTACCATGGCTAATAAAATGGCCATTGAGGTGGATGCCAAAATTGATGGGGCTCCCATCCGAAGTTTGGAGGTCCGAGCATCGGTGTCGATCTCCAATCAGACGGTTCACACACGGCGGTTCCATTACTCGTCAATCGTCTCGTTGATCTTCTTGTCTTCTTCTTTCATCTGCTCTTTGGTCCTTACAATTTGAGTAGTCCATCCTTCATCTTGTAGGTCCAATCTTTCACATTGAAATCTTCATTTGAACCTACAAAACAAGATTCAAGTTCTCTCTTCGATATCCAAGTCAATTTGGATCTAGATTTGTCAGCGAGTCTCCTTAAAGATCATTTCTCAACCTTTTGTTTAGAGTCAACTCTTTCATTAGAGAGATTATCTAATTTATTTATCATTATTAGAGTTTTCCCTAAGACATGCAAGAACTTTTTCCGTAAAGTTCATTTTGATTTTCAAGCTAGATATTTCAGATTTGAGCAATGTGTACTCTTTAATCAATTTTGTTTTCTCTAACATTAGTTCATTATTATCTAAAACAAGACTATTCTTTTCGGAATTAATAGAATCAAATGAAGCATTTAAATCTTGACTTTTAACAAGTTATCTACAATTTTTAAGGTCCTAGATTCCTTTTACAAATTTTTATTCTCTACTTTCAATGATTTACTCAAAACATAAAGTTCCTCTCAAGCTTCTTGCAACTCATTAATAGAAAGAGGGTTTACCTCCTCATTGTCCGAGTTCTTATCCTCACTTTCGCTCTATGAGATTGCCATGAGACCAAGGCACATGGTTTCGTTCTTTTCTCCGGGATCTTCTTCTTCCTCCTCCAAGGTCGAATCATCCCAAGTGGCTTGGAATGCTTTCTTCTTGTATCACTTCTCCTTCTTTAGAAGAGAGCATTCTGATCTAATATACCCCTTCTTGTTGCAATGACAGCAACGAGTTGGACTTTCCTTCTCTTTCTTCTCCTTCTTCTTTGATTCCCTAAACTTAAGAAACTTGACAAATTTGTTAGCTAAAAGTTCAAATTCCTCATCATCAGAACTTACCTCGCTATCCGAAATGACTTTGAAGGCTAGGCTCTTTCTCTTTGGCTCCAGTGTCTCCTTTTTCTTCATCTTCATCTCATAGACCATGAGATTGCCTAAGAGGTCTTCCATGTTGTGGTCCTCTACTTGGTTGTCCTCCTCAATAGCGGTGACCTTTTGTTCCCACTCCAATCCAAGGGAACAAAGAAGCTTTCCTTGAAGCTCTCCCCTAATAAAGGCCTTCCTTAAAGCCTTTAAGTTGTTCACTATAAGAGTGAACCTTGTATACATCTCACTCAAAGATTCATTAGAATTTATAACAAAAGATTCAAATTCTTGAGATAAAATATAAGCTTAGAAGCTTTTACCTTCGAGGTACCCTCATGAGTTACCTCAAGTGTATGCGAAATCTCATATGCGGTGGCGCATTGTGAGATGCGATTAAACTCCTCTGGGCTCAATGTGCAATATAATGCGTTCATCGTTTTCGCGTTGAGATATAACTCCCGAGTTTGTTGTTGAGAATATCCTGCCTCAGGCTTCTCTGAGATGACGTATGGCACTTCGCACCGCTGCCATATCATGTAGTCATTCACTTGAAGCCATGTCTTCATACGGAGCTCCCAATACGTGTAGTTGCTCCTGTCAAAGAATGGTGGGTGGGTAGTAGACTGCCTCTCAGATGGACTCATAGCGAACAAGTTCCCCTCCATCGAATCCTCATCAGGTTACACCAATTTGCAAGACCTACTATGATACCAATTGTAATTTTGGATTAGGAGGGTAAGATGTTCGTGATACAAAAGATGGTGTGGAAATAATATAAGCAATCACACAAAAGAGCAATCTCACAAAGATAAAGATTTTCTGGTGAAAACCCAAGCCCAAGTAAAAATCACCACCTAAACCTCTCGGTATAGAATTTTCCGATCGATCGAATCGACCAAATCCACTCTCTGAAGTACTTGAATGAGGGTAGTTCAACCTCTTACAAATACGCTGCTTATACGAGGGTAGCGTAACCTCAAACTCCTCTTCACGAGAAGTATTTTGTCGTACAAAGGAGACAGGAATTCACCACGTAAATATCCAACCACACAACCAAAACCAAATTACATCCTATAGAGCCCAAATAGGTATATATTAAATCTAGCTTCTATAGGAAAAAGGTACTTCTCATATTCGTGAACCACGCAAGGCACGAAGATGCTCTCGAATATGCGAAGCCAAGAGAGCAGGTGTGCAACGAAGATTGTGCTCTCAGATGTGTAGTGAAATCTTTGGAGACCAACAACTTCTTCTAGATGGTTTCTCTCTTCTTGGACAAAATAGATGTGAAAGTAGTATTACTTTGGTGTGTGTAGGTTAGGAAGGGTCCTCTCCTATTTATAAAGGTGCTGGGAATGTTCAAAAAGGCCTTGGAGATGGCTTATAGCCATTAGAAACAAATCCAAGGCAACTCTAGACGAAATCAAGGTTATTATGACTCTGATAGAGTTATTAGACATGTAATATTCGGGCCAGAGGTCTAGTCAGATGTCGCATGTCAAGATTGGACGTCTGCTCTAATGGGTCAAAATCTTTAATCTTATTACAACGAAATAAGGATCTAGGGGGGCATCTGATGTGCCATTATAAGACGTGTGGCACTTAAATTGGATGTCTTACAATAGGCGGGTTTGCTCCTGCTTTGACCAAATCCAAACAGAGTTCTAGATTTTATCGGTCAAACAACAAATTGGACGTCTGTCATAAAGTCTAGATGTCTGGAAACTAAGGGAATTGATTTCAAGGACCAACGGTCGGATATGGGTCTGATATCCTCAGATTTTGATCCAATGTCTATTTATTAGATGTCAAGAGACAACTACAAACATCTGGAAAATGTATTAATGCAATAATCAGATAATCCTCGAAGATAATGTTCTAACAGATCAACGGTCCTCTTACTGGACATCTAGAAAGGTCATCAAACATCTTCTAAGATGTCTAAAGGTAATGATCAGAGAACACTAAATCCAGTCTAAGTGTTTGGACATCTATACAAACTATCAGACGCCTTAAAGTCCATAATCAAGTGTTTGATGATCATGTTAGGTGTTTGATTGGGTTGACTGATGCTTATTTTGGTTTTCTAAGTGATTTTTAAGATTGTCTAAGATTGTCTAAGTATCCTAGTGAAGAAATATTATTCCGAGGACTAAGGTATGGTACTTTGGACTCTTTAACAATGAATCTAAAAAAAGTAAAGAGAAAACAAATAAAAGGTACAAATACAAAGATAAAAAGACATCTATCATATTCTTCTTATCGTCAAGCTCTCGCTCGAAGCGATGCTTCCATCTTCTCTTGTCCTCCATCAAGCTCCACCAATCCACCATGGACGCGAGCTTGAGCTCCTTCATACTTGCATCCATTTGCATTATTTTTGAAAACTCAAACTCAAATGCAAATGTCAAATAACAATTACTTTTTTGTCATCAAAATTAACGATCATGGTGTCCTTGCACCAATAGATTATACATTGAGCACAACCATAACTTCTCAGCTTTTGAGCTTAGTAAAACCCTCTAAGTCCTAAAAATCACACATAAGATTTAAATATCAAGAGTTCTTATTGATCGAGAGATGGTCTATGTTATATATGTCTTGAGTTCTGGTAGTCTTCCTAAGAAACTAGTTCTCACAATTTCCACTATATAAATATAGTTGGTTTGTCAGAGAAAATTCAGTTTGAAGATCATCTCTAAACACTTAACATTCAAAATGAGTTAAATTGAAATCTCTTCACACTTACCTAGCTGATATTACAATGCCTTACACTGAATGAGTTGTTTGCTAAGGGATTAGCAAAACCTAAGTATGGGGGTATGATAAGATGTGACTCATTATAGTTAAAATGTCAAAGTTAAGCTAGAAACTAGGTTAAACACTATCTTATTAACTTGATAAATGAGTTAAGTGTGGGAATTAACGAAAATAACCTAAAACACTCAATTTATGCTAAAAACTCATAATTAGGTTACTTTTGAGAGATTTTATATTTAAATATGTAAATAGATTATCTGAATGCTAATTAAACATAATTTGAGCTTGAAAGTACAAATCAACTGTGGGATTATGTTCTAATAAGTTCAAATTACTTATCATAAAAACTTCATTGGGTTTTGACTTTGTTTGGACCTTGAAATCACTGCATTACACTTGGGTCATCATGCATTCACATTTTATTCACTTAAAAATAGCTAGGGACCTATTTGAAAGGTGTTGGGGACTATCTGCATTAGTTTATTTCACTAATGGGTTGCCCTGCAGTTTTTATACTGATTCAGCCATTTGGGCCTCGATGTAAAAGCACAAAAAGGCCTAATGCCAACACTCCTTGAGCATTGTTCAAACCAATGAACACGGAGCACCAGAGCTATTCATCCTTTATCCATTGATCCAGCAGTCGATCCTCCACCATCTTCCCATCACTGATGTGAGAACCTTTGCATCGGTCTCTAAATCTGATCCAACGGTGGCTTTTCATGTAAACCCTTTCCTACGCTCCTCATCCTCTCCATCCATCCGTTGATACCCTATTCTCAAACCCATTGATCCAGTCACCTAATCTCACTCACACTTATATAAACACCTCCACACTCAGCCAGCAACCCTTACCACTCCCTCCCCTCTGAGTTGGTCCATTCTTCTACTCCACTAGCTTCAATTTCCCCTTTGTCGCATGTGGCGACAACACAGGTTTCCTTCATTCACTCGCCATCGGCTAATGGCTGGTGGATCAGGGACACCACCTTCTTCTACTGGAGGCTTCTCCGGCCAATGGCCCTTGGACATGCCCTTCTACTAAAGTAGATTTACAGCTTTCATAGATAGATTTAAATACTTTCTAGCTTACTACTACTTTCTAGCTTAGTTTAGATAGTTTAGATCACAATTACATTGTTTGATTGCATAACTTAGGAGTAGATTTGTTTAGATTAGTAGTGCCCTCAATCAGTCCTCCCTGATCAATCCTGATTAGAGAGGCAAATTCACACCCATCCATTGGATCATACAGCTTTCTCTTCATCTCCGTATGATGTTCATCTTCTTCCCTCGTCGATTTAATCCACAATTCACTTCATCCATCACGACAGCCAATGGATCTGAAGCTCCATAGCTTTTAGATCAACTGGCGAATGAGGGTTCTCTCATACATTCCAGCAATCCATTAGGACCCTCCCTTTATTTTGAACTGATTGAATTTAATCAATATTAATGGATTTGGCTTTTATGTCTAATCGAAGTGTTTTAGATTAAATTCAGTTTTAATCCGATTTAATTGTGAGATTTGAGTGTCAGAAGTGTAATTAGATCACTTGGGATTGATTTGATCTGGTTTAATTGAAATTGTATTGCTTGGATTTCATATGCCCAATTTCCATCTTAGATATTGATTTTTGTCCTTCAATGGGTAGTGAAGCTTGCGAAAATCCGATGCACGAATTTGAGGTTGTCACAATGACCTAAATGATTCTAAAGCATCGCATAGGATACCTACACACCAATCAATGGTGCGCAGGTGTCCTAGGTGACCAAATCATTACAGTGAGCCAAGATCAAGTGCCCATCTAGGCCACAACTCCATTCAATCTTAATTTGTTTTATTCTGCATTTAATAGATTGAATGAAGTTCGAGAGGATTTAGTGAAGGTTTGGAAATGGTTTTACAATGATGTTAGTGTCTGATTTGGTTTCTTATGTTCATGCTGTCTATAGCATGAGATGAGGATCAGATTAGGGTTCTTAAGGCTCTTTAGGTTCTGATGGGATTGACATTAAGTTTCAGGCCTTTTATAAATGATTTGCGACATGTTGGAATGATATTTGCATGGTTTGAATTCGATCTAGGATTTGTGGCTCCACTCAAGATCTGTGTTTATTCTAAAATTTTGGACATGAATATGAGTTTGAATGTTTTCATCATGATTCTTAGGCCTAGGGCAAGATCTGAGAAGTATTTTTGATGAGTCAATAACAAGTTTGAGTGTTTGTTTAAATTTTATAAACTTTGAACGCTGATCTAAGTATTATTGTCAACAAAAGAGTAGTTGAATTCTGGATGGACTTTGAAATGCATTTTAATCAGGGATTCTGACTGGTTTCTGAGTAACCTTAACAAATCTTATATATATATGTGTGTGTGTGTGTGTAGTATGGTTGTAAAAGTTCAGAGATGCATAGCTTGTATCCGACTTGATCTAAATCAATCTTGGCCAGTAGCTACAGATTCATTACCTGATAATTCTTGAGTGATGAAGCTAAGAGTCTTAATTGGATTTTGATCTTGTATATGATTATGTTAGATAGTTCAATGTGAGAACATGAGATAAGAAGCATGTATGTACTGTCAACACTCTAGTTTGAATGAAAACTATATATGATTTTGACTTTTAAACTCTTTGTTAGCAAATTTAATGTGTTAACTGTTTAATTATGTGATTTAATGCAAACTAATGAGCAAATCATGTTTCATGCTTGACTATTGATAAATACACATTTATTTATGGTAAAATACCTATTTAAGTCAATTCCTAACCTTAACATTGTATTTAGCATTGTGAATAATTCATAACCTTCATCATATTGCATTTGGGATGATTTGTATAATTTGTATATTAATCTTTACATTTTGTGTGGCAAGGGGACAATGTGACATATTTACAGGCTTCAGAAGAAAAACCCAATCGTACGAATGGATTCGGAAAAACGATCGTAGTCCGACAATACAAAAATCATCCTAATCCGACATCCGTAGTAGTCCCAACAAAGGAAAGAAGATAGATGGCCTGGATAGCGCCACATGGCACCATCAGGCTGCCCAATGTTGGAAGGTCGTAGATCGCATTTTTGATAAAAGCGTCGTAGTATAGTTGCGAAATACGATCCAACAAAGATATTATTTTGTAAAAATAACAAGACTTTGAGTCCCGGTCATTCGTCTCTGGGAGGTGTTTTAGCTTTTGAAATCGATCTTAAAGCCGCTCTACTTTATTTAAACGACATGCTGGTGCGTAATATATAGGCAATTAAAGAACAGGCACTTAAATTACGCAAATATGATAATCATTCAGCTCGTGGTGATTTCGAACACATAAGAGATATATATATATAAACTGAAATTTCATTCATCATTGGAGAGTTGTTGCACAAGGAAATCTAGAGGAAAGCTTATACATGAATGCTTAAAAATTAAACCTAACTACCAGAAAACGATTACATATAAGAATCAACGGGGGGATTTCGCATGCATCATTGCGGGAGAAGTAAGGCTACACTACTAAGCAGTAAATGAAAGCAATAGAGATTATGAAGAGCATGATTTAAAGCTAGAAGAATAGAGGGCATTCAGGGGTGGTCCCCGATGGCCTTGGAGTGGTCGAGAGGAGGGGCGGCCAATGGAACTTAGGCCGACCCTTGGAGAGAGGTAGGGTTGATCCAGCATCCCGACATGGTGTCCTCCATGGTGGTGGTAGTGAGCTCGTGGAGGTGGAGTGACTATGGAAGTGGCATGAATGGCACGAATGGAGTGCAATTGCAAAAGAAGTGAATGGTTGCAAATGGCCACCCAAGGGGTCTTTTTATAGACCTAAGGGAAGCTCTCTAGAGAATTATGGAATTCTCTAGAGAGGCCTATGGTGGGAGCTCGTGGGAGAGTGAGAGAGAGAGGGTGGATGGTGGTTTTTAGATCCACCAAATGTGGATCTAAAAATTGAATGGCTCTTGGTTGCTATTTTTGGCAACTAAGGCAACCACACATGGTAGAGAGTTCTAGAGAACTCTAGGCTAGATATTTTCGTGTGGATGGTGTGTGTGGGTGTGTGTGGGTCGAAACTTAGGTGGCTAGGTTGATTAGGTTGGGTTCTAGTGGGTTTAGGTCAAGGTAGGCCTCAAATTAGGGTTATAAACCATAATTCACTAAGGTAAAGTGCAATTAAACTTAATACAAGTTTAATTGGGTGTGTGGAAACTTAATTGAGAGTAAAATAACTCAATTAAGTCAGGTCTAGGTCAATTGGACTCTCACTGAGTCCAATTGGACAGTGTGTGCTGAGATCAGGGCTCAATTGGACTCAATGAGTCCAATTGAATAGGCTGATGGAATTGACTAAGATCCAAGTCAATTAGGTTTAGTGAGGACCTAATTAGGTCCTTAGGGAGGTCTAGAGGTGATGTACTAGGGTTAGGACACCTTAATTTAGGTTCCTATGGGGTTGGAATTGGGTTTAGGGACCTAAAGATCCGAGATCAAGGCTTAAATCTCAAAACAGGAATTGGAGAGCAATATCAGACGTCTAATAATAGAATCAGACGTCTTATACTCAAAAATCAGAAGTCCAGACTTGTTGTCTGGACGTCCAATCAGAGTCAGGAAGGATTTCGTGTTCTGTTTTGGGTATTCTGCAGAAATTAGACGTCTGACAAAGTGTCTAGACGTCCAATAACACTGCAGAAGTGGGTTTGAAGAGTGCGGAAGTTGGCTAAGGGTCCTGGACGTCTTAAAACTTATCTGGACGTCCAGAGAAGGATTGGAACTAGGGTTTTAGGGCTTCCTAGGGTGTTGTGACCTAATTTAAGGGTGGCTAAGGCTTAGGGAAGTCTCTAGGCTATCCTAGGACTAGGATGGACCTAAGCTCTTCACATTTTACTGCTTTATTTCTACTTAATAGAATAGAAAACCTTTAACTCCCTTACATTATTATTCCTACATCTAAACTAGGCCTTCTACTCCAGCTCTGCTACAACTCCCGTTATTCCTGATCCAGCTTCAGATCCAGCTCCTGATCAGCTTATTGCCTGCAATTGACATAATGCACTTAATCAGCACATTATAACATTATTTCATGCATAGCTAAAGGAAAGCAGTAAAGATGCAGACAATGCATATGTATGCGTGAATAACCCTAACTTATGCTAAGTCCTAGCTTAATCTAGGCCAATTAAGACCTATGATTGCTGCGCAATCACCCAACACCAGTAGAAGCCCCTGCTTTGGCTCAAAGAGCCTCTCTGCCAAGCAATCCCAGCTGCTAGATCTCAATCCAATGGCTCAGATTCACCTCAGTTGCACAACTCAGCTCTAAAGAAGACAGCTTTAAGGTGATCTCTACCATTGGATTGAGAACCAACGATCGAGAGCTCCTGGCCATGATATTGTCCACGCGACCATCCGCAACCACAGCCTGGTAGTCGAGGATGCCACTTGCAACCCTCGGGCGCCAGTTCGAAATGCATCAAGTGCACCTGATAAACTTCAGTTTATCATCATTCTTATGACCTAAAACAGATCTAGCTCTTAGGTTTTTAACTCCGCAAATGGGTTTTTGCATTGCATTTAGGCATAACCTAGGTTAGGCATGCATTGCATTCTTTTTATATTTTTAACGTCTTTACTTGAGTGCTAAGGTTAAGCAGATGTTCAAACCCTCAAAACCCTAGCACTCAAGTAGGAAGAAACTGAAGAAGTGCATTTCAGCTGAACTCTAGCTGGATCCAGCTCATCTCAACTAGATATCATCTCACATATGACAAGTTTAGCTCCTTCCAACTCCATTCAGCTCATCTTAGCTAGATGGTAGCTCAAGGTAGCTCATTTAAGCTCAACCCACCTCAACTCAACTTAGATCCACCTCAACTTAGTTGAGTCTACCTCATCCTAGCTCCAGTCAGTTCACTGGGAGCTCTAGCTAGCTGAACTTAGTTGATGGGAGTTCATTCCAGCTCCAGCTCTATCCAGCTTCATTTAGCTCACAGCAGCTGAAACTCCCTTCAGCTTAGCTACTACTTACCTAATTAGTAGCTAAGCTAGCTCGGGAGTTCTCATCAGAGGCAGTTCCAACTCAACCTAGCTTCAACTAGGTTGAAACCAGCTCAACTTAGCTCAACTACTCAAGCTTAGCTACTAGCATAAGAACTAGCTAACTAAGCTAAGTAGTTGAGCTCCTCATGAAGACCTCCTCAGCAGATTCAACTCCGTGCAGCTCCAATCAACTCTTCCTTAGCTCCTCTTCTCAAACCCTAACTCCTCCACTACTACTCTACTAGTTAAGCTAGCTTAGCTAGCTTAGCTAAGCTTAAAACCAGCTCCACCTCCATGGCCATCCACCATCCACCACAACTCTAACCTAAACCCTAACCTAACTCCACTCTAAAGTCCACCACCTAAGCAAGCTACCTACTCCACTCTTAGTTAGCGCCACCAACCCCCATGTCCCTTCACACCACCACCTCCAAAAGCCACCTAGTTTTCCCTCCAAAACCACCTAATAACTACCCTTTTGTTGGTGCCATAACTAACCTCCATCCTAGCCCTAGATCTCACCACATGTGCCACCACCACCCTCCATATATGGCGCCAACTACACCCCCTTCTAGAAGCCCTTTTGGCACCAACACAAGAGGCACCAAAAGGGAGTAACCACCACTTAACTACCCCCTTGATTTGGCACCAAAATAATCTAACCACACCCTTCCATTTTGGTGCCAACTCCACCTTATATCTCCACCATACACACCACCCTACAACCATCATCCAACCCATCCTCACCCTTCAAAAGTGGCACCAACCCTTAACCCTTAACTTCACCAGAAAATGGTGCCAACCCAACCATAACCACCACTCAACACACCCCAACATGTGGCGCCAACCTAATCTAACACTCCATCCATTAACCACCCTCCGAAGCCTTCAACCCCACCGTACAACACACCACATGATATAGACACACCTATTTAAGTTAAAATTCCTACTCATGCATGTTCCTAGGCTTAGATTTGCATTTTATGTTACAAATATTGCATAGCATGTATCATTTTACATTTAGAGTAGTTGTATATATTTTAGATTAATTGCATCCTTTTTACAGTCAGGAGAGGAGATTTATTTCGAACCCTCGGATTGACTATTCGACCGTACGGATCTTATCAGGACGATGATCGAAGTCCAACATCTCTGAATCGCCTTGATCAGAGTTCCGTAGCACCATATGCAATCCGAGGAAGATCAACGGCCAAGGGACTAGGTGACATAATTTGGAGCTTCAAACGACAAATCCGACCATGCGGATGGATTCAGGTCGACGATTGCAGCCCAATGGCGGAAAAATCGACTCAATACAATCTCTGTAGCAGCCCCTACAACAGAAAGAAGATGGATGGCCCAAATCACACCACGTGGTGCAACCCAGGTCACCCATGCGCACGCATGTGCCACCACACGCACGCAGTAGCACGGGTACACACGGAGGCTTGCATGCACAAGCGCAGCGGTGCGTGCAAGCACAGCACGTGCGCGGAGGCAACGGCTCATATCGTGCGTGTGCACACGACACGAGTGCGCAGAGCATGCACCAGCGCAGCGGTGGGTGGGCACGTGGGCTATCTTCAACGATGTTTGCCACGGATCTTCAACGACGTTTATGACCATCACTAAACATCCTATATACGAATTTGATTCTTTCCTCCACTATAAAAGGACCCCTACCACTCCCATTTTTCTTCATCTCTTCCTTTCTTCCTCTCACCACCTTCAAGGATCTAGAGAGAGCTTGTCCCAAGCCCGAGATGCTCCTCTAGAGTAGAAAATCAAATAATTTTCCCTCCCCTCATCCCCATTCGTGGAGCATCCCGTGGCCGTCCTCTCACCACCCTTCGGGAAGAAGATCCTCACCATGACACCGTCCTACCCCATCCTCCATCCTCCAACTCCATCCTCCGTCCCACTCCTCACCACCTTCCTCCAGGCGACGTCAGAGCGAGTCGTCCTCCGAGCAACTGTCGAGAGGGATTTCTCTCACCTCTTTCTATCTTTTTCTCTTTCGTAATGTAATTCTCCTGCTTTCATAATTGTAGAAAACATTCATGAGATAAATAGATGATTGTTTCTCTCTCTCTTTCTCTCTCTCTCTTTTACATTTGCAAGTAGATTAGCTATAATTCGTCGATCTGATCTCTTGCCTCTTAAAAAATTCCAAAAAAATTAGAAAAGATAAAAATGACCAAAAACAAATAAAAGAGAAACGCGGATTTCATAAAACCAAGCGTTCGCCTCCCCATGTTCGACCCAAAACTCACTTTTCGAGTTTCGGTTATAAATTTTATTTGACCACGAGTTTTGCAACTACGACGATGGGTTACTTGTAACCCTGATTTCAAACATGCGAAACACGTGTGATCACCACTCAACCCCTTAACCCTAGTCTCCACCTAGGGTTGGCGCCAACTCCTAAGAAGCCTCTTCATTTTGGCGCCATTAACCCTAGCCCTAGGATCCCATAACCACCCCCTATAAGCCATCCTAGCCATCCATCCTTTAACCATACCTACACCCCTACCCATCCTACAAAAAGACCATTAACTACCCATTTCAAATCATCCTTGGTGACATTATTTCTACCCTTATTCCACCCATAGCCAACATCCAAGGAGGGAAGGAGAGGACGAAGAAGATCAAGGAGACACCCTGTCTCCTTGGTGACTTCAACTTCTTTTTCCTTGTGTCACCACCTAGCCAAGGAGGAAGGCTAGGCAAGGAAAAGATACTGAGGGTGGTCCACGCCACCCTAGGGAGTTCTTGGAGTGGAGATCTTCCACTCTAGGATGAGGAGGCACACCCACCTAGGGTTTGCCACAAGGACGTTTAGGAGAGAAGATCTCCTTTTGGTCTTGGGGCAACCAGGATTGGAGTAGGAATTCCAAGCAGCAGCATCATCATCAACATTATCTTCCTAAACTTTCTTCTATATTCTGGTTATTTCTTTTGCATGGTAGTATAGTATTTTTGTTGGAGATTACAAGTGAGAACCCCTCACTTGTGAGTTCTATAACCCATTGTAAAACAATTTTTTCAAATCAACAAAAGCATTCCTCTATTTTTTTAGATAGCTTGTGATTGTGTTGTGACTTGCTTCTTCATTACACTAGGCCTTCCGTGCTTAAGGTGAGTTGAAGAAGCAAGGCACTAGCTACTTTGCATTTCCCATAGTTTCAATTTCCATTTCTCTCTCCGTATTTGTTTTGCCATATTCAAAACCCTAAAAAAATTACATATTTCAAAACCTAAAAAAGAAGTTGATTTCCAAGATTCAAGTGAGAGATTTTGTTAAAAGCATTCCAACCTCTCTTGGGACGACCCGAATACTTTCCCAAGTACTTGGAGTTTAGAAATTTAAAAGCAATCCAAATTTCGTGTTACAACTTAAAGCCCAATTTTTATAAATCACGCATTTTAGCGAAAAGCGCCCAATCCGCCAGTGAGTGCCACAAGTAAAATTCAACCACCCGAACAAAGAAAAGTGGCAACAAAGGTGGCGACGTGGCGCTCTAAGCGTCGTGCAATCTACATGTGCACGATAACGTGCAAACGCATGCTCGGTCACATGCATGTCCATCACGCGATTTGGGATGCTGATCTTCGTGAGATCTCAGCCCCTCATCAGGCACCCAACGAGCTAGCTGTTTGTTATGCGTAGAGAATGTGTTTGCTAGGAAAACGTCATAGTATAGTGCGCAATACGATCAAACAAAGATATTCAATAAAAGATAACGAGACTTGAGTCCCGGTCATTTGTCTCTAGGAGGTGTTTGTTTTACTTTTGAATTCGATCTTTTACCGCTCTACTCTGTTTAAAATCACACGCCAGTTTCTGATTATTACATATTGAAGTATGACATACTTAATTGCAAGTATATCAAGAATTGAAAATAGGCAACATTAATCACACAAAAGATATTGCAATGAGCTCAAGGTGATTCTCAACACATAGACATATATATATATATATAATATATTTTTCATTCATTCATTTGGAGAGTGTTTGCAACGTGAACTTGTAGAGGAAAGCTTGTACATGAATGCTTAAAAATGTAAAGTTAGCTATCAGAAAATGATCGCATACAAGAATCTACGGGGAGATTTTGCATGCATCATTTAGGGAGAGTAAGGACTACACTACTAAGCAGTAATTAAAAGCAGTAAATGTAAAGAACTAGCTACTAATCTATCAGAAGTGAGGCCATTCAGAGGCGGGCTCCGATGGCCTTGGAGTGGTGGAGAGGAAAAAGAGGGGCAGCTAATGGAGCTTAGGCTGGCCCTTGGAGAGAGGTAGGAGTGATCTAGCATCCTGGCATGGTGTCCTTCATGGTGGTGCTCAGCTCATGGAGATGGAGTGGAGATGGTGGTGGCTACCCTAAGTGGAGGTGGATGGAGCCAAGTAAGTATGGCCAAAAAGTGGATGGGTGCAAATGACCACCCCTTAAGTCTTTTTATAGACCTAAGGGAAGCTCTTTAGAGAATTATGAAATTCTCTAGAGAGGCCTATGGTGGGAGCTCGTGGGAGAGTGAGAGAGAGAGGATGGATGGTGGTTTTTAGATCCACCAAATGTGGATCCCCAAATTGAATGGCTTTTGATTGTTAATTTTAGCAACCAAGGCAACCACACATGGTAGGGAATTTTAGAGAACTCTAGGCTAGGTATTTTCATGTGGATGGTGTGTGTGGGTGTGTGTGGGTCGAAACTTAGGTGGCTAGGTTGATTAGGTTAGGTTCTAGTGAGTTTAGGTCAAGGTATGTCTCAAATTTGGGTAATAAACCCTAATTCATTAAGGCAAAGTGCAATTAAACTTAATACAAGTTTAATTGGGTGTGTGGAAACTTAATTGAGAGTAAAACAACTCAATTAATTTAGGTCTAGGTCAATTGGACTCTCACTGAGTCCAATTGGACAGTGTGTGCTGAGTTCAGGGCTCAATTGGACTCAATGAGTCCAATTGAATAGGCTGATGGAATTGACTAAGATCTAAGTCAATTAGGTTTAGTGATGACCTAATTAGGTCCTTAGGGAGGTCTAAAGATGATGTACTAGAGTTAGGGCACCTTAATTTAGATTCCTATGGGGTTGGAATTGGGTTTAGGGACCTAGAGATCCAAGATCAAGGCTTGAATCTCAAAATAGGAACTAGAGAGCAGTATCAGACATCTAATAATAGTGTCAGACGTCTTATACTCAAAAATTAGAAGTCTAGACTTGTTGTCTGGACGTCCAATCAGAGTCAGGAAGGATTCAAGGTTCTGTCTTGGGTATTCTGCAGAAATTGGACATCTGACCAAGTGTCTGGACGTCCACTAACACTGCAGAAGTGAGTTTAAGGTGTGTGGAGTTGGCTAAGGGCTCTGGATGTCCTATAATTCATCTGGACGCCCAGATAAGGGTTGGAACTAGGGTTTTGGGCCTTCCTAGGGTGTTGTGACCTAATCTAAGGGTGGCTAAGGCTTGGGGAAGTCTCTAGGCTATCCTAGGACTAGGATGGACCTAAGCTCTTCACATTTTACTGTTTTATTCCTACTTAATAGAGTAGCATACCTTAGCTCCCTTACATTATTATCTACTACATCTAATCTAAGTCTTCTGCTCCAGCTCTGCTGCAACACCCATTATTCCTGATCCAGCTCAGATCCATCTTCAGATCTAGCTCCCGATCCAGCTCCAGATCCAGCTTATTACCTGTAATTGACATAATGCACTTAATCAGCACATTACAACATTATTTGATGCATAGCTAAAGGAAAGCAGTAAAGATGCAGATAATGCTTATGCATGCATGAATTACCCTAACTTATTGATTGCATAGCAAAAATACACCAGCAATTGTGCCATCTTGTGCTATTTCCTAGCATTGTCAATGCATATTAGGTAGCCATAATCGCATGCGTAAAAATACACGCATGCATGCATTTAATTGAGAGGGGAGGAGAGTGAAATAAAATGACCGTGAAATTAACGTTTTCCTCAAGTGCTGCTTTGCAAATTCACCATCTTTATTTTTAATTTTATTTGACTTTGAATTTCTCCGCGCGGTTACAGGCATGGCCTCTTCTTTTTCTTCGCGCCATGCTCTGCAGCAAGCTTGCCCTGCAGTCGCATGCACAAGCACTCCCTGCCAGCCATGCACAGCCATGCACAGCCAGGGCATGGCTGTGCATGCCTTCTTCATCTTTAAAAGGGCACGACTTCTTCTTTACAAGGAGAGCCTAGTCCACGCCAAAGAAAAAACCAACACACAGTAGCTTCCCTCCTTCCAGGCCGTCTCCTCCCAATAAAAAAACAAACGTAAATTTTCATTTTTTACAGAAATCATTCTCTTTTGAACCTGTCAATTCTACTGTTGATCGACCAAAAATGTCTTTTTGATCGACCAAAAATTGATCGACCAACTTATTTTAATCAATCAAAGACCTCTAATGGTCATATTCCTTTTTGATCTATCAACCCATTTGATTTAATTGATCAAAAGTATTTCAACGGTCTAATTTCTTTTGAAATCATAAAGTTGATCAATATACCCTTTTAATTGATCAACATTAAATTGATCAACACTTTGTTTTAATCGACCAAATTCAATTTTGATCGACTAAGCATTTATTTTGATCGATCAAAGCTATATTTCTAGAATTTTCAAAATAAGTCAAAAAACACCTACAAATAGGACTTTCGAACCCCTCTTAAAAACAGACCTCAAAAGCTTTCTAAGAGAAAAACACACATATCCTCTCTAGTGCTTTCCTGCCTCTATGCCTACAACTACTGCGATTCAAGAAAGCTCAATTTATTTTAATACTGCTGAGGTTCCATACGAAATATTGTTATATTCTTTTATTCTGTTATTCTTAATCTAGGAATACAAGTTGTATTGGAAGTCCCGTTATTCTTCTCATGATCACGTGTAAGAGAAGACATTTTGGAAGAGGTTGTGCCACCCTCATTTAAGTGATACATGATAGTGGATTTGACTAGTGTCGGCTAGTCAAGAAAATATTAAGTTAAAAAGCTTAGGTAGTGGTTTTCACCCGGAAGGATTTCCACTATAAAATCAGGTATTATTTTTCTGACTTGTATTTATTCATTTTTTATCTGTAGTGAATGATTTTTTAAATTCTATTTTAAATAGATATTACACTACTCACCCCCCTTTAGTGTATACTTAATCCCTTTGTTTCCGCATGCACTCAAAACACTCTCTCTCGTTTTAGTATAGTTTGTGACATTTTATTTGTAATAAAATTCCAAATATTTCTCATTTCTTTATATATTTTCCACCCACCTTGCTATCATCTTATTTCGGATCACTTTTCTGCCACCTCATCTATGCCCACTCCCGCTCACATGTTTCCATTGCATTTTTAGTTCTAAAAGTTTATAAAAATTACAAAGTCGAAAAATACCAAAAAAGAAATAAACCTCACATGTATTTTTCTTCAAAAAATAGAATGTTGGCTCCCTATTTTCAACCTGGACTCACCTCTAGCTATTTTATTTAATCACGAATCTTTACAACTACTACTGTATGATTTTCAAAACCTATATTACGTCACAAATTTTCACGCAACATTTTGGTACTCTTGCCTGGGAGGCAACAAACTTCGATTTTTCTACATTTACTCATCATTTGACTTAATTTTTCTTTGATTTGCTATTTTGTAGGTACTCAATTGAGGTAACCGAAGACAGATTAGAGTAAAGTGAGGTACAAGGATTTCTAAGTGCATTCTCCATCCAATAGATTTCATCCCAACCATTTAAATAATTAAGACCCAAATCTACTTAAGACTTTGCATAAACCCTAAGGTTAGATTTAGCTATCATGTTTGCCACTTCCACCCACCAGCATCTAGTTAAAATATATATATACATATATATATTTCTCTTTGATTGTGGGATTGAAACTAAAGTACACACTTAATCACCTCATGATAAACGTCAGTTTATCATCATTCTTATACCCTAAAATAGATCTAGCTCTTAGGATTTTAACTCCGCAAATGGGTTTTCAAGATACATTTAGGCATTTACTTAGGATAGGCATGCATTGCATTTTATTGTATTTTTAATGCATTCACTTGAGTGTCAGGGATAAGCAGAAAGTCAAATCCCACATACCTTGGCACTCAGGAAGGCAGAAAATGGAGAAACACCTATCAACTGGATCTAAACTGGATCCAACTCATCCCAACTGGATCCCAGCTCATTCTAACTAGGTCAACTCATCCTTAGCTCCATTCAACTCATCTCAGCTGAATGATAGCTCAAGGTAGTTCATCTCAGCTCCATTCAGCTCACCTCAGCTGAATGACAGCTCAAACTAGCTCATAACAGTTGATCCTAGCTCCATTCTAGCTCCTCCAGCTCAGAATAGTTCACTGGAAGTTCAACCTGATTAGGACTAACTATTGCCATCAACAAGCTCAGGCCAGCGCAAGTCCAACTCCCAGAGGCTTAACTCAACTCAACTTAGTTGAGCTGAGCTACTTGACCTAAGCTAGCTACTCCAGCTAGCTAGGTAATCTCCAGGAAGATCAGACCCAACTTACCTCAGTTCAAAATAGAATAAAGCCAGCTCAGATTGCCTTGGCTTAGCTGCTAGCAAAGAACTAGCAAGCTAAGCTAACTATTGAGCTCCACTTCAGCTCCCTTCAGCAAACATCAGCAACGATGTAGTTCTTTGTAGCTCCCTCCAGCTCCTCTCCTCCAAAACCCTAGCTCCCTCTACCTCCTTTTCCACTCATCTACTAACTAAGCTAGTTCAGCAAGCTTAGCTTAACTAGTCCACCTCCATGGCATCCCAACCTAACCCTAAAACCCACCTAACTAGCTCCACTAAATAAGCCTACCTAAGCTCCACCCAAGCTACCTCCACTTCCACCTCATGTTGGCGCCACCACCACACATCCCTTCACCCCTAAACCACCACCAAAAGTCACCACTAGAAGTGGCTCCAACCCACCATAACTACCCCTTGTTTTGATGCGAAAACAAGGGGACAATCCTAGCCCTACACATCACCTTCCAAGCGATCACCACCATCCCTTTTCCCTCTAAAACCAACCCTTCTAGAACCTAACCCCCCTTTTGCACCAAAAGCATGCACCTTTAGACCCATGGACGTCCACCAAAGGGTGGATTCCATCCATAACCACCACCTCCCACAACCCTTAAGATGGCACCAACCTATCCTATCCATCCATCCTACAACTACCCACCAAAATCCAATCCTAACCCTCCATTCAAGGCCATGCCAACCAACCCCTCTCCACTTCTATACATAGCCTCCTAACTATCACATTGACATCATCTTCCCCATTAGTTTAGTTCCACCTACACCACCTATACCTACAGCCAAGTAGAAGAAGAGAAGAAGATCAAGGGGGCAACCACCCACCCCCTTGGTGCCTTCCTTCTCCATCTTCCACTCACCTGTGCCATGCCAAGGAGGAGTTCTTCACCTAGAGGGGACAACCAGGCAAGAGGAGCAAGGTGGTTGACACCCACCTTAGAGGACATCTTGGAGGAGGACTACTTCAAGAAGAAGCTAAGGAGAATCCTTTTCAAGTGCGGGACAACTGCACTTGGAGCAAGGACCATCCAGAACTTCTACCAAAGGATTCCCCCTTCTTTATCTTTATATCTTGCATTAGCTAGTGTGCTTTTGTTTGTTTTCATGTAACAAGCATTCCGCTACATTCCATCTAGTTGCTAGTAATACAAGTTACAATTTGCCTTCCAATTTCTGTTTTAATCGTAGTGTGTTTTTCATGTTTTAGTAGCTTAGTAAACACACCCATTCTCTTCTAATTACTCTAGGTACACTTGCCTAGGGTGAGCTTAGAAGAGAGGGTTTCAATTTTGTCACTTAGGTTTACTGATAGCTGTAGTCTTTAACATAGTTATCTCCACTTTCAAGTACCTGATTATTTTAAAAACCCTAAAAACAACAAAATGAAAAAATACAAAAATTTATGTGCTGATTTAAGAGGTGAGAGAGAGAACCATCTTTGTGACTAATAATTTGGCCTCCTTGGATGACCCTAGATACTCCACTATCAAGGAATTATAAATTTAAGAGTTGATCAGCTTTACACGTCTCAACGACAAAAACCTACATTTACAAAATCATATAAAATCTACATCACCCCACAACTCTGACTTAAGGTGCACCATTTTTTGTTTCAGTCACCTAACCAGGATTCCAACCAGTGGATCCAACACACCTGAACTCAATACACGCATAAGTGACTAGAAATCCGAATAAGCTAAAATCTTTGTATGCCTTAATTCAATGGTGCAAACATCAAATTTCTTGACTTGTTTATGCTACGCCACTTGACATAAAATTGAGAAAACAAGTAGATTCCCCCGTAGGATTTAATTCTAGGGTTTAAACCAGGCACTTCACATTTTTTTCTATTTTTTTCAAGGAAAATGCCTATACCAATGCTTTTACAACTTGGTGTGCCTACAAAACCTTGATTAAAAATACCTAAAATTTGAATCCTAAATGTTACTTAAGCAAGATTTGAACCTTAATATCCACCTCACCTTTATAATAATCTTGCTTGAAAACCCTTAGTTGTTGATACAAAAATACGCGATTTTATAATCTCGCTTGTGTGTGAGTTTTTTGACACTTGAGTTTCAAAAGAAATTCAAATTTCTGGACCAAAAACTAAGTTAAGTTTTATTTAAACTGCTAGAGACAATCAGGGCCAATTGGTTTCTTCAAGGGTTCGAGAGGATTTCAGTGGGAGATACACTTGATCAAATCTAAATTTCTAGATCTGAAAAGTCTAATCAAAGGATCCTTGGATTCGTCCTTAGGTTTTGTTAAAGATTAAATCCCATGTGTACCTTTTTTGAAATAAAGTCACAACCTTCGTCCCATGTTTTTGAAAGTCCTCAAAACTTTTTTTCTTAAAGGCAATTTATAATTTTTATTGGTTAAAAATGGATGCATGCAAAATGTATGTGAATGAAAGAATGCAAGGATGAATGCAAAGATTTTTTTCTATGTTTAGGTTCTAAAAATCCTAAAATGACCAACAAAATTTAAAGCATCCCCCCATGGTAAAGCTAGGTAATGTCCTTATGCATAAGGAAGGAGAAAGATATAACCTGGGTAGGAGAGGCTGAGATCAGGATTGGCAGAACCTGAGAGAAAAAATAGTTGAAACGAAGGCGAGAAAAGGGATGTTGGGTTACCTCCCAACAAGGGTTGTCTGTTTCACCTTTTCAGCTAGGCATAATATGTAACAGGGTCGGAAAATCATGGAGCTAGTTGGATACTTGAAGGCCCTCATTATGCATTTCTTCTTCTCGGTCCCCAAAATGATAATTTGAAATGAGTGGACAAGTAGGAGATGGACAAATGGAAACAAAACTCGAGTCTGGCTAAGGTTTTAACTCTGGATGTAGGCCAGGCTCAGAGGGATCAGGTGGAAGGTCCAAGGTATAAGGGAAGTTAGAATAGTCGAGGGTGAAGGTTGGAGATGAGGTTAGGGTGGGAGGATGAGGTGAAATCAAAGTCAGGGGGTGTGATAAGTCAGGAAGAGGGGTAGCATTAAGGCAAGTTCCCAATTGTGAAGTAGTTAATGTGTCTTTGACCACTTGGTCCAAGTCAAACTCCGAATCATCGAAGAAATCGTGTTCTAGAGTGGTCAAAGTACGACAAGATTCAATCAACATTGGTTCTACTAATTCATCCATTTCAGTATCTGAGTCCTTGAAAAAATGTTGACCACGGAATCTCCTAGAAGTTGTACAAATATCTAAAGCAGTTGTTTGGTCGTCGCATGTAATGTCCATTTTTCCTGAATGTCAATCAATATTGGCATTTGCGGTGGCCAGAAAAGGTCTTCTAAAGATAAGGATGATAAGGGCATTTTTTAGCGTCTCAAGGACAGCGATGTCCAGGACCAAGAAATCAACAGAAAATAAACAAGTTTGGACCCGAACGATCACATCCTCCACAATTTCCTTAGGTTTAATTACATATCGATCTGCTAATTGTAGAGTCACCTCAACTAGCTTCAGCTCACTGAACTAAAATTCTTCAAATAAAATAGTGCAGATAATATTGATGGAGGTACCTAAATCAAGGGCATGAGCAAAAGTGGTGTCATTATTGACAACCAAAATTAGGAGAGCGCTCAGGTCTTTCTTTTTCAAAGGCAGCTTACTCTACACAACTAAACTAACTGTCTCTAAAAGAATCAACTTTCCTAAGTTCCTGACCTGCGGTTTGGGAGTACAAAGATCTTTCAAAATTTTGGCATAGGCAAGAATATATTTGATTGCATCTAGGAGAGGGATATTAATTTTCACTTGCCCGAATAATTCCCTGAGTTGATGTGTGGGCTCAGTCTTCTTTTTGATGTTGGTAGGATTCAAAGCTTAAGGGAAGGCGATGGGGTTGTCATTTTTTGGATCATTTTCTTCCTGAATGAAGGTGGGAGGAGAGTCAACTTGCATAGGTTTAGGGTGGGTTTCTTGTGTAAAGGTTGAAGTCCCAAGATCTTGGGTAGTTTTCCTGCTCCTCAAGGTAATTGCATTAACAGTAGGATTGTTTCTAGGAGGAGATTGGGGGGGGGGGGGGGGGGGGGTTGGTTTTGGTTGAAACCTAAGGGATGTTGAGGTGTTGGGTGAATAGGAGGCTGATTGTGATTCCCGCTTGGATATTGGTTCTGTTGATTATTAGGATTAGGCATGGGCTAGGAGGCTAAATTGCCTGCAGGTCATTGATCTGGTGTAACCCTGATCTGAATTTGCAAATTAGTGACAACACGGGTTACTTCAGTCATTCGATTCTGCATACCCCGTAGGGTTTTCATAACCTGGGTATTAATATCTTGAGAAAATCCAAGTTGGTATTGATTTTGTCCATGAACCCAAGGTTGATTTTGCTTAGAGTAAGGAACCTGATTAGTAGTATTCCAGGAGACATTCAGATGGTTCTTCCAATTTGCATTGTAAGAATTGGAGGAATTTCTAAAATGTACCTAGAGTGCTCAGATGTTTTCTATAGCAAGGCTAAAAGAATTTTGATTCATGAAATCATATGTCCCAGTCAAATTTGGTATAGCCTTAGAAAAGTAATTTTGCTTAGCTGGGACAACATCAATATTGTGCAAGCTTTCTCTCTTGAGGATGTTAGGTGGAGATATACGTGGAGCCTATTTTTGATTGAATTTTTCTTCCAATTTCTTCTAGTGATTGCATCTAATCCAATTTCTATGCTATCATTTGGATATCATCTTAGGCTATTGTTGGAATATATGTAGAATTAAAGTTGATTTCATTTACTCTGAGCCCTGCATTTGCATTCTACTGAATATGTCCATTGAAGAAAGATTAAATGAGTTTTCACTCATTTCTTCAAATAGTTGGTAGGCACTATCAGCACCGTTGTTCAGGAAGTTTCCCCCATGTGAGGCATCCACAAATTGTCTCAAATGATCTACTAATCCATGATAGAAGATCTGCACTAGCTGCCATAGTGGAATCTCATGGTGTGGACAACTTCTAAGTAATTCTTGAAATCTCTCCCAAGACTCATGGAGAGATTCACCATATTTTTGCTGGAAAGTCATAATGGATCTTCTTAATGCATTGGCATGACCTATAGGAAAAATTTTCTTTATAAAGTCACTCTTGAGTTACTGCTAAGTTGTTACAAGTCTGCTAGCTATTCTAAACCAATAGGCGGCCTTGTTCTTGAGGCTGAGAGGAAAAAGTTTCATGAGCCTTGAGTCTTCCCAAACTGTGCAAGAATAGGAAGTTTGGGTGAGGACAGTTAGTTCCTCTAAATGGTTAAAAGGATCCTCTCTGAGAAGCCCATGGAAATGCTTAATCAAGTTCAAAATAACTGGCTTGATCTCAAAATGCCTCTCAGGAATCACCACCCCACGCCTTTTCTCGTAATTGGAAGGATCGTAAAAATCCTTAAGAGGAATGATAGGCTCCTCGGGTGGTTGATTTTGCCTTTGGCTGGCTAGGTTCATGACAGTCCTAACCAATTATTGCTTATTAGTTTGCAATTGAGCCAGTTGCTCAACCATCATGATTAGAGGATTAGGTAGGGGATTCTGATTTTGATTACTTTGCAACTCAGGATTTGCAGGTATCTCCAGATGAGGAAGGTTAGGGATGGGGATGTTAGATTATGGATTATGGTAGGTGTTAGGGTTAGGTTGTGAATGGGAGGTATTGCACAGCAATCATAAGTCTTAATTGACCTAAATTAGGGTAGGACTTAGCATAAGTTAGGGTTATCCATGCATGTATAAGCATTACTAACACCTTTGCTGCTTTCTTTTAGCTATACATAAAATAATGCTATAATATACTAACTAGGTGCATTATATAAATTGCAGGAAATAAGAAGCTCAGGAGCTAGATCTGAGACTGGATCTGAAGCCGGACCTGAAGCAAGAGTTGCAGAAGAGCTAGAGCAGAAGACCTAGAATAAGATGTAGTAGATAATAATGTAAGGGGTTGAGGTATGCTATTCTATTAAGTAGGAATAAAGCAGTAAACTACGAAGAACTTAGGTCCATCCTAGCCTTAGGACAACCTAGAAGCCTCCCCAAGCCTTAGCCACCCTTAGATTAGGTCACCGCACCCTAGGAAACCTTAAAACCCTAATTCTCACCTCTATCTAGACGTCCAGATGAGTTATAGGATGTCCAGAACCCTTAGCCAACTCTCACACACCTTAAACCCACTTCCGCAGTGTTATTGGACGTCCAGACACTTGGTCAAACGTCCAATTTCTGCATAATAGCCAAGACAGAACCTAGAAACCTTCCTGACTCTGATTAGACATCCAAACTTGAAGTCTGGACTTCTGATTTTTCACTATAAGAATCTGACACAATTATTAGATGTCCAGAACTGTCCTCCATACCCTATTTTGATATTCGAGCCTTGATCTTGGATCTCTAGCTCCCTAAACCCAATTCTAAACCCCTAGGAACCTAAATTAAGGTGTCCTAACCCTAGTACATCACCTCTAGACCTCCCTAAGGACCTAATTAGATCCTCACTAAACCTAATTTACTTGGATCTTAGTCAATTCCATCAACCTATTCAATTGGAGTCATTGAGTCCAATTGAGCCCTAATCTCAGCACACACTATCCAATTGGACTCGATGATAGTCCAACTGATCTAGACCTGACTTAATTGAGTTATTTTACTCTCAATTAGGTTTCCACACACCGAATTAAACTTATATTAAGTTTAATTGCACTTTGCCTAAGTGAATTAGGGTTCACAACCCTAATTTGAGACCTACCTTGACCTAAACCCACTAGAACCTAACCTAATCAACTTAGCCACCTAAGTTTCGACCCACACACACCATCCACACGAAAATACCTAGCCTAGAGTTTTCTAGAACTTTCTACCATGTGTTGTTCCCTTGGTTACTAAAATTAGCAACCAAGAGCCATTCAATTTTTAGATCCACATTTGGTGGATCTAAAAACCACCATCCATCCTCTCTCTCACTCTCCCATGAGCTCCCATCATAGGCCTCTCTAGAGAATTCCATAATTCTCTAGAGAGCTTCCCTTAGGTCTATAAAAAGACCTAAGGGGTGGCACTTTGGACCCATCCACTCTTGGCTCCATTTTAGCTTAGCTTCATTCCACCTCCACTCCACCTTCACAAGTAGCTTCACCATGGCCACCACCATCTCCACGCCAAGATGTTGGATCACCTCATCAACCTCTCTCCAAGGGCCGGCCTAAGCACCATTGGCTGCCCCTCCTCCTCTCAACCAAGTTAAAGGCCATCGGAGCCCACCTCTGAATGTCCTTAGTTCTGATAGATTAGATTACAGTTCTTCACAATTTCACTACTTTATTTACTGCTTAATAGTGTAGCTCTAAATTCTCCCCCGATGATGCATGCATAATCCCCCCTTAGATTCATGTATGCAGTCGTTTTCTGATACCTGTTAGTTTTTACATTCCCTGTACAAGCATTCTGCTACCGGTGCTCTGCAACTCTATTATCATCTTTATATATATATATATATATATATATATATATATATATATATATATATATATATATATATATATATATATATATATGTTGAAAATCACCATGTGGCTGATTATCATCTTTTGGTGTGATTAAAGTTGCATATTTTCAATTTCTGATATTCTGGCAACAACATGTCATGCATCAATACGAACTTAGCATAAATCGACATGCGATTTTGAATAAGTAGAGCGAGCAAGATCGATTTCAAATCTGCATTTCCATAAACACCTCCTAGAGACGAATGACCGGGACTCAAGTCTCGTTATCTTTATAAATTATTTTTGACGAGCGTTTTCGTACACTATACTACGATGAGATCTCTGTTTTCAAAACACGCATGAGAATCGCCACTTGTCAGGAGGCAGAAGTAGAAATGGACCTATTTTGCATGTTTTCCATTGTTTTATAACAAGAGGAATGAAATTGAGAAGACGAAGTCTATCTTTTTTGTGCAGGAGGCAGAATTAATTGGTTCCTCCAAGTGCAGGTTTTGGGACTGCCGCCCGTGCATAGACTTTATGAAGAACGAGGGGAGGAGAGAAGGAAAGAGATGAGAGAAGTGTGCACTCAAGCAAATAAAATTCTAAGCCTATCTTAAGGTTGACTCTTTAGAAAAGCCTAAGACGTAGTTACTTGATTTATCAAAAAGTCAACAATTAATGACCCTTCCTTTAATTTAACCTAACTAAACTACAAGGGGGGATTAGGCCCAAGCATGTTCCAGAAAAATCACTGGGAGCTTGTATAAACCCACACCAGTTGTTTGACGCAACCCCTCAACCTGGAATTAAGTTAAATCGAGGAATTGAAGACAATTGAGAACAATCTAATAAACAAGTATAAAGCTTAATTTGAATGAAATCCTTAAGGATCAAATTGCTACAAATTTTAGATTAAGCTTAAGATACTACAAGTGCATAGGTTTATCAAGAGCGTTAGGGGGATAGTGGCCTTATTATTTCTGCTTTTGTGTTTGTGCAAATTAGGCAAGAATGTGATGCCCAAAGCCAAGACAAAAGGGTTTGCAAGGAAGGATTTTTGTGAGAGGATTTTAGGGTTTTGAAAAGCTTTTGTGAATTTTAGAGTTTTCTCTTCTTAAGTTTTCAACAATGGTTTGGGAATTCCACACACAAAATAGAAATCAATTGTGTTAGTGAAAAATAGATGCCTTTCGATTGTGATGGGACTAAAAAGAGAAAATCAAAACCCTATGCAAGCACCTCCTAAGGAATAAATCTTTTTATGTAATGGTCTAAATAAGACAAACAATACCACCACTAGAAATTAAATCAAACAAGGATTCTAAAATTGACTTTTTTAGAACTTTTGAAACATGTTTAATATTTTTTTGAGATTTTTTTATACACCGATGTCAAAATCTAAAAAAGATAGATTTAAAAATTTGATTCTGCAGAATCCTCAAACAACCACTGAAATTTTTGAAAATTTTATATGTTGTAAAGTATTTCTCAAGGATTCTAACAATATAAATTTTGTCAAAATCTGATGAGTATGAAATTTTATCAAATTCAAAGATAGTAAGAAAATAGTAAGAGATTAGGATTTAACCCCTCTGCAATCTACAAATTTTTAAATTTTTTCTACCTAGTAAATTCTTCTGAAATTTGGAACTTAAGTTCCTGACTAAAAGAAGCTTCTTTAGGTAGAGTTTAAAGATTTTAGGAAGCATTTTTTAACCCAAACTTAATTTTTGAAAGTTTACATAGAAGTCTAGATTTTCAAAATTTTAATACCAATGTAATAAAGGTGGTGGAAAAATGAAGCAAACAAGCCAATTTTAGGGTTCCACCATCCTTGTCTTGATTTTATAGTTTTTGATATTTTAAAAGGCTTTTTTGAGATTTTCTTAAGATTTTGAAGGATGTTTTGGCTAGGTACTTTCCTAGAAACCATAGGAAGAAAACATAACTTGAAGCTTCCACTCCAAGTAAATCCAAATCTCGCTCCCACTCATGATTCATGTCTATGCAAAACACAAACACAAAAATAGTGAAGACTCAAATAAAACAAGAGAGATAAATAATAAGTAAACCATGCCTCTCCGACAATGATGCCAAAAAGTGATACAAAAATACATGATTTATAATCGATCCAAATTGGTGTCATTGCAACGCGTAAAATTTGATCAACCATTAAATTTGTAACCTAGATAGGGTAAAGTATCTAGGGTCGTTCAATTAGGTAATTTTAGTAAATAATTTGATTTTTTCTCTCTTGCTAACCCAAATCCTCTTCTTTTTGGTTTTTGTGAAATTGTGATTTTTTTAGGATTTTGAAAGTAATTGAGCAACGAAGAAAATGATAAACTAAGTAGATGCAAACCTTTAACATGACAAAGACCCAATCTCCCAAAACTCACTCTAGGCATGTATAGCCTAGAGTAATTAGGAAGAGTATATGCAACCATAAATTAAAAAGCATTCAAATAAAAGAGCACAATTTGAAAGGCAAAACTTTATAATTGTTATAGAAAGCAAAATAGTGTTTACAAAGTGCTACTTGAGGAGCTCACTTGTGTAAAAGAATTCTACACAAGTAATCCTCAAGTAAAGGAATGTTTGCTACTACAAAATAAAGATAAATAAAGATAGAAAACTCCTACGAAGATGAAGTTGATTCTCGCTTCAAGGACAATTTCTCCCGGCTTGAAGAGAATCTTCTCTTAGCTTCCTTGATGTTCTTCTCTTTGACTCCTCCTAGGGTGGATGTCCACACTTAGCTTCTCTCCTACCTGGCCATCCTCCTTGGGGTGATGCTCCTTGGCTTTAGACCAAGGAAGAGGGAAGAAGAAGATGAACACCAAGGGGGTAAGAGAGCCCCCTTGATCACCTTCACTCCTACTCCTTCCTTGGACATTTAAGGTGAATATAGGAAGAATAAATGTGTAGCCAAGGATGGGAATTATGTGGTGGTAGGGTAGGGTATTTATAAGATGGGAAGGGGGTGGTTATGGTATTTTTGGAGGGAAATGAAGGGACGTGTGGATATTTTTGGAGAGAAAAAGGGAGGGCTAGGATGTTGTTTGATAGTGATTGAATGGTGGATGTGATGAGGTGGGTGGTCGACCATGAGGAATAGGGTAGGAGCTTGGTTAGCTAGCTAAGTTAGCTTAGCTAGTTGCTACTAGTAAAGGATAGGAGCTAGGGTTGAGTAGGAGTTGTCTTGAGCTTCATGGAACTGAACTTTACCTGAAGTAGACCTTCTGTGAGCTCAGATACTAGCTTAGCTAACTAGTTCTTTGCCAGTAGCTAGGATGAGCAAGATAAGCTGAGTTGAGCTGGACTCAACTAGTTTGGAGCTGAGGAGAGTTGAGTCTAATATACCTGAAGACTTCCTAGTTAGCTAAGCTAACTAGCTTAGGTCTAGTAGCTAAGCCCAACTAGGTTGAGTTAAGTTGAGTCTTCATGAGCTGATAATGAACTAACCTAAGCTGGTTGGTGACTCTTCAACTAACTTCGCTTAGCTACTTGAGGACTAGTAGCTAAGTTGATTTGAGCTACCATGAGCTGAGTGGAGCTAGAATCAGCTAGATCCAGCTGAGATAAGTGGGGTTGAGCTAGAATCCAACTAAGTTGAGCTGGATTGAGCCGGGATCCAGTTGGAATGAAGCTTGATATTCTTCCTCTTGGTTTTTGCCTTTCACATTGCTAGGGTTTAAGTGGTTTTCATAGTATAATCATCCCTGACAATGAAATGAAGTGTATTAAAACACAAAACAATGCAATGCATACCTAAACCTAAAATGTAAGTGAATGCCTCAATGCAATCTAAGAACAAAATGCAATGTAGAAAACCTACGAACTAGGTGTGATTTTTAGCCTAAGAATGATTATAAAGTAGTGTTTATCAGTTGTGCACTCACACATATATCAATCAATAATCAAGGGCACAACCCATTAGTAGCTATTACATTCCAAGAGCACATTCAATCCCAAGCCTATTTAAAAACAAGTAGATGTTGGCCCTAAGAATTGGACTCGCTCTTCGAGGGTTGGATTAAGATTAATAGTGATTAATTTGCTCCTATTAGTCTGATGGTAACACCATCATGGATCCTAACTAACCAAAAGTAGTCAAATTCAAACGTTAAATGCTCCTAAATGATCGTCTGAGAATCATAATTCTGCACTAATCTGATTTGAGAAGAAGACAAGAAAATAGGATTAATTATGTTATTTTAACAGCACATCACAAATGCAGATTAACCAAGGATTTGATCAGGGGTTAATTAAAGGTCAAATTAACATAAAAGACTAAGAAGTGGGCTCACATAGACTGAATTAGAGTTTCACACATTCCAAGGATGAAAACACTACTAAAAACCCTAATTATTAGCCCCACTTAAATTGAAAGGGTTACGATCAGAATAAAATCAATATAAACCTCTAAAAAATCATTGGAAAATATTCTAAGAGGCTTAGTACCTTCACTTTGATCATCTGAACCCATTTTGACCTAGAATAGAGATTCAGACAGGAATTTATCCTGATTTGGGCTTCTGTGTAATTTACCCAGTCAAACGTGGTCAAAACTCAAATCCAAGTTCACCATTAGATTCCTTGGGTCTAAATTAGGTTAACACCAAAATTTGAACCCAATCAGAATCCATCTTGGCAAAGTTTGCAGCTCAGTCCAAAAATTCTCTATCAGCTACAGGCCCTCAACTTTCGATCATTCTTGCAAACAAGTCCCTAACTTCTGATTTCTCTTTCAAAAATACTCCTGCCGCATTCTCCTTCTTCGCCATGAGAGCGCAACAGCAACAGCATCAACATCTCCTCGCTGACATTTAATCAAGGAGTTGATTGAAGAAATGTTAAATCATAAATCACCAAACTTAGCAAGAGTGATCGTGAGGATAGGCCACGTCGTTTAAGCACATCTCCTCAACCAATCATTGCTGAGATCTCGCAAGTGAGCTTGAAATTTCCAAGCTTTGAAATCGACCTTGAAGCAAGATCAAACTTGCTTGTTTTGCCTCTAATTGAGAGGTGGTGCCCTCTATATAAAGGGTCCTACCTATGCAAGTCAAATGCATGCGCAATTTCGTCGAATTCTACCTCTTTCTTCCTCCTCACTAGCAGAGTTCATCGCATCACTGGAGCCACTCATTCCCCCTCTTCGCCCTCTCTCACAAACAATAGAGAGAAGGTTTTCCTTCCTCAAGCCTCTACGAAGCTTCACATGGAGTTTCAACCCCTAAGTCACTTTCCTCTACTCCGGTCACTTCACCGTCTTCTTCCTCACCAGCGTACCTCCGGTGGCTTCTCTCCCTCTTTCTTTCCCTAAATTAGCATAGGGCTTCTCCTTATCTCCACTCCAATTACATATCCGGAGCTTCTTAGCTCCCAATTTCTCTCCCCCATCTTCTCCAACGTTGGCAAGCATCTCCACATCCACTTTCACCATCGATCTACCTCCATCACCAACTCACTTAATTGACCACGGCAAAAGCTTCGCCTCACCTCCACGACACTTTCGCCCCACTCAATTTACCCTCATCATGCCTCCGTCACCTTCCCCGATTTCGTTCGCCGGAACTTCTCGAAGCTCTATCATCCGTTCACCACCATTTTTATCTCTTTTATTCTTTTACTCTGAGATAAAATTTTTGAGGATTCATTGATTATTCTAATTGTGATTGAATATTCATTGCATTATTATTTCTTATTGGTGAATTGAATTTCTATATTTGCTCCCTACGAACAACCTTAGAACTCACGATTTTTCGAACTTTACAAATTTAAATGTCATATCGATTTTCGTAGCTATACTATGACGCAATGTTTTCCTAAACTACAACGAATTTCAACGCAACATAGTCTATCTAATGTCTAGTTAATGGAGTTCATAAAATGACAGCAGTTAGGGGTATCAAAGGAAACTAAGGTGAAAGCTGAGGGAAGAACCTTCCTCTGATTCCTCCTTCTAACTGGATAGATTGACTGGATAGCAGTAAACCAAATCGATCTGATCTTGAGACGAGCTCTGGGAGTTAATAGATCTATAGGATAACCCAATCTAAAGACAAGCTTGTATTTTTTTTGCTGCAGGACTTATCTATGGTCCTTCCAACTTCCTTCCTATGTATGCTTGGAAGGAGATCATTGAACCCACGATTGGAAGGACTATTGGACCATCATACTAGGAGAAGAAGGTTGAGTTTTAGCTGTACTGATCCAATGGCCAACCATCATCACCACCTCCTCCTAACCAAGCTAAGATTATCTATAGGCAACTAGAGCAACTACAACAAATGAAGGCTTGGTTTGATAGAATGAATGGTCAAGGCAACTAGCCCTTGAAGGATTTCTATGATCCTTCACATTACGAGGATCATCCTGGAGTTATGAGTCCCACTGGTGACATTGAGATCAAGCCATAAGTATTGAGTCTGATTAAAATATTTTCATAGGCTTGGCTCCGAGGATCCATGATAAATGCCAGTTTATCATCATCAATCTTATGGCCTAAAACAGATCTAGCTCTTAGGTTTTTAACTCCGCAAATGGATTTTCGGGCTGCATTTAGGCATTTACTTAGAATAGGCATGCATTGCATTTTATTGTATTTTTAATATATTTATCTGAGTGTCAGGGATAGGTAGAATGTCAGATCCCGCATAACTTGGCACCTAGGAAGATAGAACATGAAGAAGCTCCTATCAGCTGGATCCTAGCTACATCCAGCTCATTCCAGCTGGATCCCAGCTCCTTCTAGCTAGATCAACTCATCACTAGCTTCATGCAGCTCATCCCAACTAAATGGTAGCTCTAGCTGGTTCACCTCAGCTCTATTCAACTCACCTCAACTGGATGGCGGCTCAAACTAGCTCAAAACAGTTGATCTCAGCTCTCCAGCTCAAAACAATTCACTGGAAGCTCAACCTGACTAGGACTAGCTACTGCCATTAACTAGCTATACCTAGTCAACTGAAAATGACCTCAACCAGCTTAGGCCAGCTTAAGTCCAGCTCCCAAAGGTCAACTCAACTCAACTTAGTTGAGCTGAACTACTTGACCTAAGCTAGCTACTCCCGCTAGCTGGGTATTCTTCGGGAAGATCAGACCTAGCTCACCTCAGCTCATTTCAGTAGAAGCTAGCTCATTTTAGCTTAGCTTAGCAGCTAGCAACGAACTAGCAAGCTAAGCCAACTAAGGTAGCTCCTTGTAGCCCTCTTCAACAGCCACCAACTCCAGTGCAGCTCCCTCCAGCTACTTCCAACTCCTCACCTCCAAAACACTACTTCCTCTGCCTCCTACCCTACTCCCTACTAGCTAAGCTAGTCCACCTCCATGGCACCAAAAAAAACCTAACCCCAAACCTCACCTAACTAGCTCCACCAACTAAGCTTATCTACAGTCCACCAAAGCTCCCCTATTACCAATCCTTTTTGGCGCCAAAACTAGGAACCCTTTGGCCTCTCAACCACCACCAAGAGACACCTACAATTAGTGCCAAAACTTCCCTTTAACCACCCTCCAATTAGCGCCAAAACACCAAGCCATCTCCACCCTACACATCACCTCCCAATTCATCCCAACCATCCCTTTTCCCTCCAAAACCAATCCTTCTAGAACCTATTTCCAATTGGCACCAAATGCACACATCCCTACACCCATGGACATCCACCAAAGGTAGCCTTCAACCCATAACCACCAACCCTAGCATCCCCTTAGGGGGAGCCACCTAAATCTAGCCATTCATCCCATAACCACCTCCTTAAACCTAATCCCAACCATCCATCACTCCATGCCAACCAACCCCCTCTCCATTCCTATTAATACCCCATCTAACCACCACCATATTCCCATCTTCTCCATTAGTTAGGTCCACCATTACTCCACCATATCCCACGCCAAGGAAGAAGAAGAAGAAGAAGAAGAAGAGAAGAAGATCAAGGGGGCAACCAACCCGCCCCCTTGGTGCCTTCTTCCCTTCTCTCTTATCCCCGGTGCCATGCCAAGGATGAGGTCATTTACATAGAGGGGACAGCCAGACAGAGGAGGAAACTTAAGGTGGTTGACACCCACCTTGAGGAGAGAGCTTCGAGGAGGACTAAATCAAGAAGTCAAGGAGCACCCCTTTTTAAGTGTGGCGCAACCAAACTTGGAGCAAGGGCTATCCAGGCTTCTACAAAGGATCACCCATTCTTCTTCTTTATTTTATTTTTGTATTAGCTAGTAGTTTACTACTTTTCTTGTAGAAGCATTCCTCTACCTATAATCTACTTACTAGTAATACAAAATTCAATTACCTTCCAATTTTTGTTTTCTAGCTTAGTGTGTTTTTTATGCTATTAGTTAATTAGTGCACAACACTCTCCTCTTCTAATTACCCTAGGCGCACTTGCCTAAGGTGACCTTAGAACAGAGGATTTCATTCTTGTCACCTAGGCGTAGTTTTAGCGTTGCTAATCTTCGCATCAAAAATCCGATTGTTTCTTAAAACCCTAAAAACAACAAAAATCACAGATACAAAAAGACAAGTGTAGATTTGAGAGGCGAGAGAGAAAACCACTTCATGTGATTAACGAATTGGCCTCGTTGAACAACACTAGATACTCTACTACCTGGGTATTATAAATTGTAAAAATTGATTGCGGATTTACAAATACGATACTATTTCACATCATTAACAAACCATGTATTTCCCGTGTCAATCCATTCCAACAATTGGAGGATCTGACCACTTTAGTTTAGACCACCAAATTGAGGAACATAGACGAGAGACAAATGATAATGAGGATGTTCCCCACTCACTCCGTGATAAAGTCCTATATTGGTACCACACCATAGGAAGACCAGTTACCACTTGGACTAAATTGAAATCGACGTTCCTAAAGAAATTCTTCCCAGTCGAGTGAACCAATGCTTTGAGAGGGGCCATTACCACCTTTGCCCAACAACTAGGGGAACCACTTCATAGGACTTGGGAATGATTCCAGGACCTATTGTGGAAGTGTTCATACCACGAGATGCACAAGTGGCAACTCATGCAGATTTTCTATCACGAGTTGAATGATCAACTACATAATCAGGTAAGTGCTTTTTGTGGGGGATAATTTCCTCAATAAGGAGGCAAATAGTGCATATGAATTGTTCAAGGAGATGAGAGAAAATTATATCAATCACGCCTCCATGAATACATTTAACAGATCCCAGTAACCTAGATTAAATGTCAATAAAGTTCAAATTGATTCTTCTAAATTTGATAAGGAATTAATCTGCAACAAATTGGATAAGATGGACTTGGTGGCTAAAAGAATGGAGGAGTGGATGGCTAGTAACTCAAGGAACACATCTAGGTCCACTCAATCCTAAGGTTCATGATTTCATTCAATGTAAACTCCTACAAGGAGGGAGTTTGTAAACCAACTTGCTTGTGCTCAGACTTCAAGTCAACACTTCTCGGAACCCTATGGGTTCTAAACTAAAGCCTTTGATCCTAGTTTCTTTGATCCCTCCTATTCGCCATCCTCACCTTATGAGGATGTTCAAGCAATACAGGAGAATGTTAGATCCAACCCGTACTCGAATGCTTATAATCCTGATTGGAGAAACTACCTTAACTTCTCCTAGAAAATTCAAGGGCAGCAGACCCAACCTCAACCCAACAATTATATATCACAGAAACCTATATGTTAAGGTCATGTATACACTCAGTTGTCCCCAAGTCAAGCCAGTTAGCCCACTTGGAATGCCCCACAACCTGCAGGGCAAGCTGACTTGAACGTAAAGATGGTGGAAATGCAAGGCACAATACTTCAGCTCATGCAACAGATGAAGACCTCACTCACACCTTACAAGCTGGGCTCATTACAAACAACCGACAGCCCGGATCTCTACCATCCCAACCCGTACCTGATGAGGAACTCATCATGGTTCCTAATTTACCCTAATTATCTAGTTTCCTTAGCTAATTAATAGTGAATAACATTAATATGGGGTTAATTATACAATTAAGATAAAATAACAAGGCCCTTGAAAATATGCTAAAATCACTAAATTAAGGGTTAATTAGTGTTAACTTAAGTTTAATTAATAATAGGACTTAAACTATAGCTGTATATAAAGCCATATAAATATAACTTAAGACTATAGCAAATACTTAACATAATAATGTATTTACTTTAACAAATATAGTTTAAAAGGAAAAAAATGTAATTTCTTGTCATAAATATGTTATTTACAGTATTTATGATAATATATAAAAGTTGAAAAAGAAATAAATTAAAATAAGCCTAAAAACTCATTGTTTGCATTTTAATCCTTATCTTTCATGACATTTGAGACCTTTTCATAACATCCAGATCCTTCCATAGTTACGTATAGGTCCTTGTGCATAACTCTCCTCCACGGATGGTCCACGACTGCTGATGTCAGTACCCTTTTGATCACCATCTTCTTAACGATGATCACCACAACTGCCGCTGAGCTTTCGTTCACCGCGACCTCCACATCCGACGGTTCGAATTATCCTAAACCTCACAAACTCTAGCAAGGCAAGTTCACCATCGCCAAAGACGAAGGACTCTAATCTCATGTATATGGACACGGTTGCGTCCAGATTCCTTGATTCCTACCCCTCATTCCACCTATAAATACCCTATCCAACCTTCAATCAAAGGTTAGCAACTCTCTACCCCTCTTCCCCAAACTGAGCTACTAATAGGCTATGTGTCTTATTTCGGTGACCTCCTTCCTCGGATCATCTCCAGTGCAACTAATCGTCCTCTGTTCTTTCTCATCCAAGTCTCCACAACAGTGGTAGAGCTCCGACATCATCTTCTCTAGATCGTGTTCTCTCCTCACCGGACATTCTTCCCGATCTCATCTGACTTCATCCAACTCCAGCAAAGCATTGCCGGCACCTCTACCTCCATTTGTCCAGGTAAGTAGACTAGAACTCTTAGTTCTCTAGGTTAGTTTAATGTAGTTAATTCGTCAGATTAGCATAGTGTAATTTAGACTAGTTCTTCTCCTTCTCCCACACCAACAAGGCCAAATCTGGCCTTGCCCGACTACCTTTCACTCAATCAAGCTCCCCTCCACCTTTCCCAACCCTTAGCAACCATAATCCACTTCTCAATTCCTCCAATTAGACTTATTCCACCAAACACCTAATTCACCCCAACCTCCAGACAACCGTTGTCCATGGTGGAGCTCTGGAGGAGTTCTTCCACTTAATTGATCACCCTCACATCATTGCTAATGACCCTACAATTTTCATTGTTAATATTATCAATTAGAGTCAATTTTGAGGGTACTTATGCAATAATGACATTATATTGAGCTTGGAAGCATTACACACATATTGCATGATCTTTATATTTTAATCGCTTAGAATCAATGTTTAATGACCATGTGCACAAGTCCATTTTTAAAACAGATCTCATATGAGCGATCGGACCGTACGGATGGATCCGGATCGACAAATGGAGTCCAACGGACTCAATCACTTCGATCCAACCTTCGTAGCTCCCACAACAAACCCAAGAAAGTTCAATGGTCAGGGGGCAATGCAACATCCTTATGGGCTTCGGATCAAAAATTCAACCGTACGAATGGATCCGGAGCAACGATCGCAGTCTGCGAGTGCAGGAATCATCGCGATCCAAGCACTGTGGCACCCTCTATAACAGGAAAAAAAAGGACGGCCTAGATGGCGCCACGTGGTGCCATCTAGGCCGTCCAACGCCAGCCATCAACAACTACAAGCACCCCCTCTCTCCGGCACTTCATCAAGCAACTTAAGACGTCCAATCTAAGATCGAATGAATGAGATGTAGGCGCCTGTTCAAAATTCAACCAAGTGGGAGCTTTGGCGCAACGGTCGCGGCGCCTTCTCGCATCCACCAAACGCAAGTTCAAGCCCCGCGACCCTCAATCTCGCAATTGAGGTGCAGCAAGGAGCAGCAACAGCGAGCGCGAAAGGAGCGTAGCCTAGCACAGCGTGCGCCAGCACAAGCGCATGCGACACGGCACAGCGCAAAGCGTTGAAGGTGTGAGGGCAGGGGCTACGGAGACACTTGCGATGGGTCTTCAACGACGCTTTTGAATGTCACTGTTGACCCGAGGACGATTTTTGGCCTTCTCCCTCCATTATAAAAGGGCCTATCCCCCTCCACTTTGGACAACCTTCCACCCAAGAGCTACCACTACCTTCTAAAGCTCCGAGCAAGGTCTTGAATCCGCCAAGCCACCAACAGAAGCTCCACCACCGTGGCTATCTCGACGTCGTCTTCTTCCTTGTCTTAGTTTTATTTTATGTGATAGTGTAGTACATGTTCTTTCATTTGAAGCATTCATCTATATTTTGTTCATCATAACATTTGATAATTAATAGAATACATCTTTGATATATTATTCGCATCATGATTCTCTAACCCTATTCCTCTCTCTCTCTCCCCTTTTTGCAAGCAAATCAAAAGCAATATTTTTGTGACACAAAAGCGATTAGCAGATTCAATACTTTACCTCCCTGTGTTCAACACTCAGACTCACATTCGAATATTTTTCTAAGTAAAATTGACGTCGTAAAACGTGCTACAATGAACGATTTTTACACAAACGCGTCAACGAATGTCAGTTTTTGGCGTCGTTGCCAGGGAGGCAACGGATCTCTTATTCACTTTCATTTTCTTGGTCACTATTCATATTTGTGCTATCTAACTTGCTATTCTCCCTCTTCTTGTGGTTGCAGGACCTCGTGCATCGGCAACGGGAGGAGAAAGAGTCAGGTTGGATCAAAGGAAGCACAAGAAGACCGCTATCAACCTGAAGGCTTGATCTGATCTTCCCACGATCCAAAGGTAACTTATCATCCTTAGACCAAGAAAATTGGTGTTCTAAAAAAAACTATTTTGATTGTCAAAGAAAAGCACCACCACTAAGTCTACAACCCTTTCACTTCGAAAAATAATTTTCTGAACTCGGGTTGAGGACACAATTCAAGGAGCCTACACACCTCTAAAAATTTTGAGAAAAATCTCAGAGGTTCTCCTTCCAGTAGGCAAACTCCCCTTCAAATTTCAAAGCCAAACTCCTTGAGGTTTGGCCGTGAGAAATTCGCTACTAGAAGCATGCAAGGTTATCCTAAGTTCTGGAGATCTATAGATTGTTCTTACTGCTACAAACTCCACGCAGCTCGGATTTGTGAGAAATTTATATTTTTGGAAAGATCTCAAAATTCTCTACACTTTTTCTGGAGATCATTTTTTAATTTGAAATTGATTAGTGCTTGTTTTGATCAAGATATTACACTTACGCACTAATCTAGAAGTTCTAGATAGATTAACCTTCTCTTGAAAAAACATGAATTTGGGTGGTCTATCGTCCTCAAAAAAATTCTAAAATTAATTTTTTTGAAAATCTCACTCGATTTCAATCAGGATAGGGTCATTGATTGTTTTGATTGGGCCATTCTTGACAAAATCTTTAAAAAATTCATTGAGTAGAAGCTGCACACCCTAGGATTTTCCACACTATGGAGTTTTTTATTTTACAGCCACACAAAAGGCCTTAAAGAAAATCAATCTTCACCAACTGTATGACTATACATTTGTGCCTTGTTTGAATGCATAAACAAGTGAAATTTTAAAATCCATTAAGCAAGATTCAAATTTTAAAAATCACACATTTTAATCTTGCTTGTTAAAGGACACTTATTTTGGCATTGGGTCCTTGCACCCAATTCTACACACGGCTTAAACTAAAATTTTAAGGGCATTAACCCCCCTAACGCCCTTCACTTAATCCTTGAGCACAAACACTGACTTAGCCTTAAAAATTAAGTAAACATTAGCCTAAGACTCATTGAGTTCGTTTCAGGGTATTTTCCTGAACGCATAGTGAATTAGTGACGTCTGCTTTCTCCAAAAAGTGCTAAGTTAGGAGGCTCGATTGTCAAACAACTTAAGCAAGCCAAGGTTTGGCATAATTAGCGGTCATCGGGACACGCTCCCCCTACTTCGCCTTCCCAACTCTACCACCTTCGGGAGTAAGGACAACACCGAATTCACCGTGTGGTCAGAATCTACATCTGAGGGGTAAGTGCCTAGGTCTACACTATAAGGCGTAGATTTGTTTGCTTGGTTGTACACACACCATTCTCTCATCTGTTCTTCTCTCATCCCTCCACTTCTTCCAAACAATGGATTTCCAGGCCTATCCTTCCCAAACTATCCCCAACATGATTTGTATTGCAACCCAAGTAGACTATATCCACAATTTACTTGGGACAACCATTCGCCTAGTTGGGGGTATAATCCAGGACCCGAGTATCTAGAAGACCCTTCTTATCCCAACTACTCCAATTTCACTCAACCCGCACCAACTTCCTATTGGGATACATCCAACCCAACAACCCAAGGGTATGATCCAAAGCTTGGGGATCCTTACCTTGATTCTCCTTATGATGGCTCTTCTTTTAGGTCCCACCCACCCACTAATCAATTTGATAGGACCTACACTCTAGGAGAATACCAAGACCCCTACCCTTCCCAGGACCATAACCAAGATAGGTCATCTGAATTCAAGGATCTCTCCTACTTAACCTATGGATTGGAAGGGATTCTAGAAAATTGGAAATCAAAGGATGATCATAAACCTAAGCAAATCAAGAATGATCAAACCTTGCTTTGGACCCCTGATGAAGAATTCAACTGGGAGAAGGACTTAGAACCTCAATTATTCTGGAGCAAAACTAAATAGAAAATGATGCCTCTTGAAGAATTGGACCCCAAAAATGATGGAATAGAAAACCCACCTAAGAATCTAAACCCCAGTAATGATTCTAGTACACATCCTCAACCATACCCTCCTAACCCTAATTTCAATGCTAAGGAGAAAATCCAAGGTGACGGTCTATCAATTCTTGATAACCTTCAATTGGAGTTATATAGACAAAATCAAGAATTGATTAAGGGGAAACAAGCCATGATGGATATGTTTAAACAATGGATGAAAAGGGCCAACAGAAAGTGATGAAAGAAACTTCTCTCTCAGAAACAATGGAACAAGGCCCCATGATAATTGATTAGACCACACGTAGTTGCCCTAAATTGGTGCAGTCCACTATCAACAGTTCCCTAATGTTGGAAAGCATTGAGCATCCTTTGGAACACAAACAGGTAGAAAATAAGGATGAATCTAAAAATTTGAATGATAAGATCCAGGTCGATATCTCAGAATTTAATGATAATAATTTAGTAATAGGGGCATCAAGATTTGGGGATGGGGAATCTGACTCTGAACACCTTGATTATGAAATACTGAAAGACCCCATCATGGATTTAAAGGAAAGGTGTCGGGAAGGACCGTGGTATGAAATGAATGATGAAATTAGCTCCATCACAAGTCCTTCCCTGATGATTGAATATGATTTGAAAGAGATGAATAGGATCTTAGGCTCCAATGGCGACGAGGAATTAGACAAAGAAATCATGATTGAGGATGGGGAGGATTTTCACTTTGATTAACTCGAATCAATCATGATTGATCAAGCACATTCTTTTGTAGCTAACCCAAGTTTCAAAAGTATTAATGTAACCAATGTGGAGTTGGCTAAACATTTAGAGTCCAAACTTTCAGAAGAAGAAGAGAACATTTCGTTGAAATCAAGTTTGTGGATGGGCACTGAAATGATCCCCCCTGAGGACAATAAAATCGAAGAAGGAAATATTGACTACAGGGGTCCTGAGTTGATCAAACCACCGACCTTTTATCAAGGCCCTTATGACCTTCATGACTTAGATCCAGGGAGGAATAAAAACCCTATGATTCATCATCACATCGAACCTAATTTTCTAAGGACAAGAACTACTTCTTCCGATAATCTAAATGTCCAACTTTATGCATTAGGGTTACATCCGTTCACACAAACTTCTACTCTGCATGCCCACAAACTAAGAGAGGAACCGACACGGGCATGCATGTTACACCAGTTGCAGAGTTACTGTCCCTTAGGGATGGGACTCCACCACAACCTAGTCTGCATCTGCAGACTTCAGATTCTGGGTCTGGCTGATTTTGTTTTCAACGTCTTAACCCAGACCATTCAAGTAATTGATCCTTTGTTGTCTGTGCATTATGCCCAGTTGAAGGCACTAAACTCAGAGCTTCCTAGGAGGCAACCCAGAGGTTTCAAGCTAATCGGATTCACGATTACAACTCTGGTGATTTCTTTGCCTACTCCCTTGCATACATTTATTTTTCCAATGAAGACATTATCCAACTTAGGCATGGGGGGTGGTAATTCATAAGATCTGAGTACAAAATTTTCAGCTTGAATTAATTTTATTTCTTTTTATAAAAAATAAAATAAAATAAAATTAGGAAAAGAAAACTTAGGTATTAAAAGCTTGTCTACTTTAGGAAATGATACGTTATGGACCTAATTGCTGAGACCCTTCAGGTCTTTGAACTTAATAAATTCGGATGTCCACTAAAATGTGGACTTGATCTAGAGTCCCCGCCACCCTAATGTATATTAATCTGGTCAATAAAGTAGGGTGATAAGTATACAACTTATCAACCTGCCCTCTGATTTGTGGGAAATTTTTAGTCTAAGCATCTACACACATTTTGCACTGACTCACTCATCGACGATTCTAATGGAAATTGGGTAGCTAATGATCATTCTAGTGTGGTATGACTGGCAAGTTATCCTGGGTAATAGCCCATTGGCAGGTTGTGCAGAGCCCAGTCACAGGATCATTCTCTTTCACTACTACCTTTAAGCAAATCTTAAATCAGGGAAGTCACCTACCTAAAAAAAAAAAAATAGAGAGAGACAGAAATAGGAAAATAGAAAAGGAGAAAAGAAAAAAAAGAAATAAGCCACACTTCACCACACGAGTATGGCTGGCAAGTTATCATGGGTAACAGCCCATTGGTCGGTTGTCCAGATCCCAGCTCATAAAATGCACAAAAATTCCAAAGCACTTAATAAGCAGGGAAGTAGCATAATCCGGGGAGATATACACTGGGTTCGCCCTTGTGTTGACCCCACAAAAATAAAAAGTATAGAGAAAGCTACCGATCACCAAAGGGCGTAGAAACCCGAAGTCCGTTTTAATTACCGTTGAGTGAGTCTATCACCTTCACAATAAGATGCTTAGTATTAAGAATCCTTTTTGAGTCTTGGTGCATTTGGTAGACGTAAAAAGTTACCCCTAAATCCTCAACACCAAAAATTCGAAAAAAAAATAGAAAAGACGAAAAAGAAAAAAAATATATGTATTTGCTTCTATATAGAATAAGATGAAGACTTGGGCGGTTGGCATTTTGGCAGGCAACCTGAGCACTGTTGAGTCTTAGCAAGTTAGGCTCTTAGTAGAAATTTTCTCCAGTCGACAAGCAACTTCTACTTAAGAGATCAATTCCTCATTTTAGTTATAAATATCATTTAAATTAAACCTTGCTAGGGACTAGCAAGGTGTGGGCATGGGAGTATGATGACTCTACAATTTTCACTGTTAATATTATCAATTAGAGTCAATTTTAAGAGTACTTGTGTGATAATGAAATATTATAATGGGCTTGGGAGCATTGCACGCATATTGCGTGATCTTTACATTTTAATCGCTTAAAATCAATGTTTAATAACCATGTGCACAAGTCCATTTTTAAAATGTCTCAGATGAGCAATCAGACCGTACGGATAGATCTGAATCAACGAACAGAATCCAACGGACTCAAAATTACTTCGATCCGACCTCCGAAACTCCCACAACAAGCCCAAGAAAGATCAATGGCCAGGGGAAAATGTGACATCCTTACAGGCTTCAGATCAAATATCTGATCGTACGGATGGATCCGGAGCAACGATCATAGTCCGGGAGCACGAGAATCATCGCAATCCGAGCACTGTGGCACCCTCTACAATAGAAAGAAGATGGACGACCCAGATGGCGCCACGTGATGCCATCTAGGCCGGCCAACGCTGGCCATCAACGACTACCAGTGCCCCCTCTCTCCGGCACTTCATCAAGCAACTTAAGTCGTCTGATCTAAGATCGGACGATTGAGGAGCTGCGGGCGCATGTTCAAAATTCAACCAAGCAGGAGCTTTGACGCAACAGTCATGGCGCCTTCTCGCATCCACCAGACGCGGGTTCAAGCCCTGCGACCCTCCTCAATCTCTCAATTGAGGCACAAGGAGCAGCAGCAGCGCAGTAGTAGCGCACGCTCGCACACGTGCGTGGAAGGAGCATAGCCTAACACAGTGCGCGCTAGCACATGCACACGCGACACGACATGCGTGGCGCGTGGCATAGCACAAAGTGTTGAAGGCGCGAGGGCAGGGGCTACGGCGACGCTTGCAAGGGGTCTTTAATGACTCTTTTGAATGTCGTTGACTCGAGGACGATTTTTGGCCTTCTCCCTCCATTATAAAAGGGCATATCCCCCTCCACTTTGGACAACCTTCCACCCAAGAGCTACCACCACCTTCTAGAGCTTCGAGCAAGGTCTTGAAGTCGCCAAGCCACCGACGAAAGCTCCTCCACCGTCGTGGCTACCTCAATGTCATCTTCTTTCTTATCTTAGTTTTATTTTATGCGATAATGTAGTACATATTTTTTCATTTGAAGCATTCATCTATATTTTGTTCATCATAACATTTGATAATTAATAGAATGCATCTTTGATATATTATTTGCATCATGATTCTCTAACCCTATTCCTCTCTCTCTCTCCTTTTTGTAAGAGAATCAAAAGCGATATTTTTGTAACACGAAAGCAATTAGCAAATTCAATATTTTGTCTCCCTGTATTCGATACTCAGACTCACGTCCGATTATTTTTCTATGTAAAATTGACGTTGTAAAACGTGCTACAACGAACGATTTTTACGCAACTGCGTCAACGAACATCAATCGCCTCATTGAATGGAGCATTTCACCTCAATTTATTGAGGGATTCTCTAACTTGAATGCTCTGACGAACTCAAATTATATCTTAGATCAATTCAACTTCGTTATATTGTTCTGATTATCCAATGAGTAAATTGATGTGTTCTTAAGCTTCTTGATGAGCTCAGGAAGCTTTTAGATTAGTTTTTATGTTGTTTCATCGAAGTTCAATTTCTAACAATTATATCTATGGATCACTGGAGCTCTGATGAGCTCCTACGACTCGATTGTTGAGTAACAATACTTGAATCACTCTAAGAGATTCCAGAATATCCAATTAGACTTCACTGATCACTTTTCACTAATTTTATCTCAGTTACAATGATCGAGTTACTATAATCAGCTTCTTCTTCTCCAACTCTGGCAGAGTTGTACACGATGATTCTCTCATTCTCAGAGCTTTGAATTAGGTCCCTAAGCACCACCAGATCCTCCTGAGTCTAGAATAGGATCTAGTTTGGTTATTAATAATCTGGATTGATCTAATGACTAAACACCTATTTGAACTCAAGCAGCGAACCTGGAACATTGTGTTCCAGTGATCGATTTCTCTTCTTTTTGAATCCAAGGAGTTCCTAAGGTCTTAAGAGGATCTTTCTACGTTATTAGATTGGTAGGAACTATTTGGAATCCAAAAGTCAACTTTTGAGGTTGTTCCGGTCAACCTGGATTGCAATGAGAGATTAGAGCTCTAGATCTTGATTCTAAAAGTTACTGAAGGACCCATAGGTTGAAACAAATTATTAGAGTCAAATTTAGGGAGTTTTGCAATCAAATGTAGTCTGAAGTCATGTCTAAAAATTTTGGGTATGCAGTGAGTTCTTTTGAGCTCAATTCGAAATTCCAAGTCTTGCAAAGTTCATTTGAGTCCGCTTCCACTTCCTGAAGATAATTAGAATTAATTGAGAGGACTTGAACTTTGTGTTGAATCAATTTCATGTTTCAGTTCTTGTCTCTAACAATATGAGGTCTAGAAAGAAGTTTCCAGGTTGTTTTGAAGGTTTGGAAGCTTTCCTCTAAGTTTCTTTGTGATCTAGAATGCTTAGACATTAAGAGACATTCACTTAGGATGTGTGAGAGAGATTAAGAATATAGCAAGATTGCAGTTATGAAGCTACTTGTCTGCAACCATGATGGACAACTATCTTTGGAGACGGATTTAGAGCAGGTCTTATGCTCCATTTAATCAACTGGAAGGTGCAATTGATAGAGCTATCATAGCGCAAGCGATCTGAGGTGGTAGTAGTGGAAGATTCGTTGTGGGGTAATCAGAAGCAGAGCTAGAAGTTAGCACTGAGCACAAGCGTCGCGCAGAAGAAGAGGGACTCTTCAATCCTACATCGAGAATTGAAAGCCACTTGATGCGGTATAAAAGGAACCACGCTCTTATGTCGATCAGTCAACAATGACGCGAGCGGCGCATGCTACGTGCACTCTTGCGTGATATACATTGACCTCTAATTTAACCATGTGTTCTAGGAAAGCGGCCTCCGAGCGCCAAGTGGAAGGTGAAGATGGTGCCACGTGGCTAATAGTGGTCGATCCGACTGTAATGGCTACTGATCCTACAAACGCTGCATGCCCATCTCCTTTTGATGTAAACAGAAATTAAAGAGGCTTTACTAAGCCTAACTGCTGGGAAAATGGCTAACTATTAAGAACTTGGGCTTTGAAATGGCCTAAGTGTTAAGCTGTGAAGGTTTAAAAAGAAGCCTTAAGGCTAATATTAATGGGCACAAAACTTAAGTTTGAAATTAAATGTGCCTTAAGTGTTAAATGATCATTGAGCTTAATTGAAATTGTTCTAAAATAACTCTTTTTGATGTACTCTCTTTTTAAGTCAATGTAAATCATTTTTTTCTTCTTATGGGATAATTACTTGCTATTCATTATTTATTTCTTTGCAATTATCCATGATGTTAACATATTGTAGTAGTTAATAAGTAATTAAGCCATTATTTAAGCATGTTAACATGATTAAAAATATTATTAGTTTAATAATATATATACTAAAGTAATATATGTTATATTTGCTAAGTAATAGGAGTACTGGTATAATATAAATAGTATAATTTATGTAGTAATTTAAGTAAGTAATAATTAACCTAGTAATTAAGTAAATATTAGCTTTAGTCTAATTAAGTAATGTAATATCTATTAAGTTAAGTAGGTAACATTTATGTAATTCAAGTATATATTTACTAAGTAATTTATGTAGTAAACTTAAGTAAGCTAATTTTATAGTAATTAGTAATTAATCTTTATGTGTAGTATGTATATAAGTTAAGTATTAGTTATTCTTTATATTAAGAATGTACATAGGTTATATATAGTAGTTAATTACCTTAAGTAATTAAGGATAAAGAATAACTTAAAATAAATGGTGATTAATATGCTTAATTTAACCTCCCAGCGAACGACCTAAATTTAACCAGTAAAAATTTATAAAATGTAATCATTACCTTACTTCCTATACTATAACTTAACGACTAATTAACAATGTAAAGTAGTTGTACATCAATACCCAATTCGAGAAATGTTCAAAGTTAGGAAAATTAAGCCCAAGGGTATGGTAATGAGAGGGAACCACACGTGAATGCTTAAGTGGTTGACTAGGATCCCTCATCTTCTTATCATGGATACCAATATATGGCAAATCAAGCTCCACCTATCTTCCCAAACCTACCTCAAGACCAAACCCTAATAACTCAGCTAATTCAATTATCTTGAGTGGTAGGCAAACCCAAGACCCAAAAAAACCTTCATCTACCAAGCAAAACCCAAGTGAGCCAAAGGATACAAGGGAGAACAATAAAGAAGAGATCGAGGCTCAGGAACCCAAAAAAGAACCAACCCACATTTCGTTCCCTGAAGCCCTTAAGAAATTCAAAAAACCAAAATTGACTAATAGCAATGAAGAGCTTTTGAATATTTTCAAGTAAGTTGAAATCAACATCCCACTCTTAGATGATATCAAGCATATCCTAACTTACACAAAATTTCTTAAGGATTTGTTGTTTGCACGCTAAATCGGTGTTTTAAAATTGTCGCATTGCAGTATTGCCAAAATAGTACTCAAACAAATAAATTTATTACTCGAAAAAGTTCTGAGCTCGAGCACAGGAAGCAATATGGAATTCAGTTCTCAAAATTATAATTTAAGACAAGAAAGTTATGGAATTGTAAACAAAAAATTGTTTCAGAATAAAGTAGCACTACGATCAAGTGTCAGACTGCAAAAATAATGGAGTAAAATGGTTATTTAGATCACCAAGTACTCCTTACAATGATAGCTAATGAACTCAATGTATATATGTATGACATGCAATCAAACCAATCATCTGATTTACTAATCAAACGGCTTAAATTGCTCAAGCCTTTCTCTGTTCTTCTTTCAGCTACGACCCTTCCTCTTCTTTGTGTTCTTCTCTTACTTTCCTTCTCTGTCTCTACAACACTTCTTCCTTCAGCCCTTCTTCTTTCTCTGACTTTCTTAACACAGCAAGGGAAAAGCTTCTGAATTTGACTAAGTGTTAGCCGGTTCTCACGAAGAGCAAAACCCTCCCCCTACCTGCGCAGGCTCTCCTCTCTTTCTCTCTTTAGGATCCGCACTCCCAAAGCCACAGGGGTAATCGGATTATAGGACCTAGCATACCTGGGTCCAGGCTCACCGACAGTGGGTGGTGAGCGAGGAGTGAGGCTTAGGCGGGTTAACAGGTTAGGCCAAGTCTGCAAGCAGAGGTCACAGACGAGGCACAGGTGCCCGGGTGAGAGGGACCTCACCCTGTGTTCTGAGGCGAAAAGCCTGTATGACAAAAACAATACATGCAGCACAAGAGGATCGACGTTTTCCGATGTGGGACTATCCCACCGAGAGTTTAGCGCGAGCGTCCATAGGTGGTTCTTCGTCTGATTACAACAGCTGTCGATGGTGCCTCACCCAATTGGAGACTTGGACGTAATCCTAGAAGTATTCCGCATCAACCTGGAGCTACAGCCAGGAGCATGCATGGATAGAACGGGCTCAAGCTTCCTTTGAAGCTTTGCGTTAATGACGTGGGAGCTTGACACCTGAAAACATCAACAAGCCCTTTTGGCCGCGTCAAAAGGTTCAGAGAGTATCGTCGTAGCACGGTGAGTTCGTTAAGGAGGTCGGCGTGGCGGATGGGTGTGGATGGTGGCCAGACAGTCACAGGTTAGGTCGGAGATGATGGGTCTGTTCGGGGCGGTGTTCAGGTGGATGATGGATCGAAATGAGAGGGGAAATGAGCGAAGAGGTGTGGTGGAGGTTTTGAGTAGTCGGAGAGGGGTTTGGTGGTGTGTGGAGCGAGATGTACCTCGCCAGAGGTGTGGCCGAAACGGTGGAAGATGATGGAGTCGCGGAGGCGTGGTTGAGGTTGAAACGACGTGACGAAAGTGTCGGTGTGATGAGGAAGAGTTTAGGGAGCAGTTGAATGTAGTAATGAACGAAGTGGGAAGGAGAAGACGTCGATTATGGTGTTGCCGGCACCGAAGAAGAGAATAGCTCCAGAGAAAGGGAAACGACGAGGAAGGAGATTAGGGCGCCGACTGGTACGGCTCGACGCGAAAAGAAACGAGGAAGATAACTCCGTTGCTGGTATTGCGAATAGAGGACGAACAAAGATGGAGGAGCTCGTCGGACGTCGAGGAGCTTTCGGTTGAGAGAGAGAAAGAGGAATTGGGGGGAGGGGATCTTGGCCGATTTCGAGCGTAGGGAGAACAGTCTGACAGGAGGTTCTTTTATAGACCTCAAGAAGAAGTTTTGAGCTTACCAGAGTTGGGAAATTCCTTGATACCCAAATTTTTCATGCGTTCTAATGAGAGATTGGGAAGGTTTTGGAAATGGGATTTGGCTCAAAAGAAAATTTCTTGACGAACTTCCCTTTCAAATTTGAAAAGGATTCGTCAAGAAATCAAGGGGTTCTTTCCAAATCAAGGTCGCCGGAGCAAGTAGGAATATGTTTAATGGCAGTAGGGACCCTTTTGTGAGAACGACGACAAAGTTAGGGGTCTGTTTGAAAAGATTTCAAAAGTTAAGGACATAAATGTAATCAGACAGGACCAAGTTGCAAACTAGGTCAAGACAAACTCATCTTGAGTTCAAATTTTAGTACAAACCTAATTTAGACCTAAGAAATCCAATGGTGAAGTTGGATTTTGATTTTGACTACGTTTGACTAGGTAATTTATGCAAAAATCCAAATTATGGCAAATGCCTATCTGAAACTCTATTCTGGTTGAAATGAGTTCTTATGGTCGTCAAATTGAAAGTTCCAAACCCTAGAGAATATTTTTTTATGAATTTTAGAAGGTTTAGGTCAATCTTATCTTGACCAGAACCTCAGTTAATTAAGCGAGTCTGTTTTTAGGGTTTTAAAAATCATTTAATTCTCAGAACACGTATAAACCCTTTTCTAATTGTTCTAACCCACATATTAACCTTTTAGGACCATTTGACCCTTAATTAACCCTTACGAAAACCCGTGGTTGTACTGAATTCATGATATGATGGTAAAATTACAGTTTTAATCCTAGTTTCTTATTTTTCCCTCAAAATGAATATGCAGTGACTTATGGCTCTCTGACAGTTATGTAGGAGCATTTACTGACTTAATTGTATCAAAATGAGTTAGTTATGACCCATGATGGTGTTCCCATCATTTGTGTACTTTGAAGCATAAGCTGAAGGAACCCACTCCGAAGAAGGTGATCCTCTCTAAGCAGGTTAGTTTTATTATCCAGCATCATCTTCCTCAAAAGAAAAGAGACCCAGTTGCCCCCTTGATTTCTTGTGTCACAGGGGGCTACAATTTTGATCGAGCACTATTCGATCTTGGTGCATTCATCAACCTAATCTCAACCACGTTATATGAGAAGTTGATAGCGAGTTTTTTTGCGTGAAAGATAATTGGATTTGGAAATCCACGTTATAGTACAGTTGTGCCTAAATTCGATCAACTAATTTGCTTTTAACGAAACTAGCTTTGATTGATTTTTATCTTTTAATTACTTTGAGTCTCAATCGTCTCTAGGAGGCATGTTTTGAAAATTGTGAGTACTTTGATCGAGATCCCCTCATCTAACCTAAATCTAACCTAATCTTTTCATCTTTTTTATCCTTTTTTTTTCATTTTCTATTTTCTTTGTGAAACTAGAATCAGGTAGGAACACAAGGGCATCTAGTGTAGGCCATGGGTCCATGCATGTGTTGTGCTTAACCTAAGGGGACGTCCTAAAGAAAAATAAGGGAAAGGCTGGCATGAAAATACAAGGGAAGTAAGGAGAGGGAGTGCAAGCATCATAACAAGGGGAAGAAAATAAGAATATGAAAACACAAAAAGAAGAGGAAGAACATCATAAAATCATGCATTAGCAACCACAAAACTTTAGATCTAAGCAATCAAGTGTTCAACCAACAAAAATAAGAACATAAACATAATAAACAATGTTGAACATGTATCACATAACATATCAAAATTTCTGAAATTAAAAAAGCAATACAAAGAGAAGAAATCCCTTACGCCACGAGCGCCCTTGAAGGTCGTCGACTTTCTATAAGGGTAGAGGCTAGACCTTAGGTGTAAGCACACATCTACATGCCTTCCAAAGAGAGTGGACAACCAAGAGAGACTATGGAGGAGTCTCCTTGGTCGACCAACAAAAGGAGATGGAGGTGTATGTCTTCTTCCAAGGAGGACGAAGAAGACGTGGAGGGGAAGAGGAATAGGAGGAGAAGGGGGTTGCCCTCTCTCCAAGGGGGAGAGGGGTGGCGTCCTTGTCTTCCTTGAAGCCGCATGGACAAGCTTAGAGGAGAACGATGGTAGAGGAGAGAAGAGGAGGAAGGTGATGATGGGAGAAGAGGAAGATCTTGGACCACAAGTTTCTTGTTTGGTTTTATATGGTATGGTTTTAGGTTTGCAATAGGTTAGGAAAGGATTAGGTAAGGTGTTGCAAGTTTTCTTTTTGGGATTTTGTTAGGCGTTTGCGTGGGTTTTTTTTTGGGGGGGGTTGGATTAGGAATGGTTTTTGGTTAGATTAAGAAGTCAGCAATTTTAGTGGGATTGAGTTGGGTGTCACCACTTTTGTACGGATTAGGTTGGGTGTGTGTAAGGGGTGTATGTGTGTGTGGGTTTTGAATTACATAGGCTTAGGTTGTGGGTTTAAGTGGTTTTAGGTTGGGTCAACCTAGCCTAGGTGGTAGTGAATCCTAATGAGTTTAATTAAGGTCTAAGTGAACCCAATTAAGTCTAAATGGGTCTAATTAGGACTAAGTGAACCTAATTGACTCTAAGTGAGCCCAATTAAGTTGTAACGAACCCAATTGACTCACCAAGAGTCAAATTTAACATCAGCAAGCTTAATTAGGAAACTAAAGGGAGGACTGGGCTAGGAAACGCTAATTAGGACAATGGATAGTAGGGATATGACTATGGATAGTGCTTTTGGGTTTATGGATATTAAGATCCAAGTTTGGACCAAAGGATGGGGTTGACATAGGTTTAAGGCTACTCAAGGTTAGGAAGGTTACCCTAGGGTTTTCAAGACTGGGATAAGGTTATCCTCCTTTCTTGTTTGAATCAAGTCATCTTTTCTTCTTCTACTACTCTTTCTCGCTTTATTTTGCATCCTAACCCTACCTGGGTCTTCTTACTATCTGCAAATAGAAATAAAGTCATTAAATAACATGATAATAACACATTATTTTATGTACAGCTATATATAATAGTATTGATAAATCTACATTTATTCATGATAATTTTCCTATTTAAGCATATTCTTAGGTTCATAGAAGTATCATGGATTATAAATATTGCATAACATGTATCATTCTATGTTTAGAATCATTTTTGTAAATTATGTATTAATTCTCCCCTTTTTGTGGCTAGGGGATAAGGCGATATATTTTGAAGCCTTGGATTAAAGATCCAACCGTAAAGATATGATCAGGGCGACAATCGAAGTCCAATGCCTCCGAAACTGCTTTAATCAGAGTTTCGTAGTATCATATGCAATCCGAGAAAGATCAACGACTAAGGAACAATGCAACATCTCTACAAGCTTTGGATGACAAATCCGACCATACGATGGATTCGAAGCGACGATCATAGTCCGACAACACAAAAATCATCTCGATCCGAGCACTATAGCATCCAGAACAAAGCAAAGAAGATGGACGGACATGATAGCGCCACGTCATGCCATCATAGCCTCCCAAAGCGACACAAGGGCCCTCGTTTTCCCTCTGAAGGCACCCATCTCACGTGTTCTCAGCCGTTGATCCACGATCCAACGAACAAGCGAACGTGGGCACAAAACCATCTTCACGACATTCCAAGGCATGTAGTGCAACAGTCCAACACCCTACGCGCAAGCGCGAGGTGCGCGTTCAATTTGCGAGAAGTGAATTTGATCCATTGAGAAGGGGAGCAGGTGAAATTACGCCGTCAAATCCCCCAAGTGGTAATGGAGGCCGCAACATGGAACGCTCAGAGCCACGCGATTCAAACGTGCGTGATGATGCACTAGTAGATGCACCTTGCACGCGAGCTGAAGTGTTGTCCAAAGCGAATCTCAACCCTCCGATCTTCATCGGACGGCTCAGAGTTGGCCACAACTTGCCTCAACAGTTAAAGCTCAAGCGATCCTCACTAGATATGGACAACACGATGAAGATTGGAGGTCTCGATTAAGCCACAAGTCGCGACGCTGGATCGCGCGCTTCAACGAATGAAAAGGAAGTGACGGTGTGATGTGCATACATCTAAATAGCCAAAAATGTATATTAATGCATGTTCTTAGTGTCATATTAGCATCATGCATTGTAAATATTGCATAACATTCATAATCATGCATTTAGGTCAAATTGTATAAATTGTATAGTAATTGTCTCCTTTTATGGCCAGAGACAAGGTGATTTTTAATCAAGGCTTCGTACGGAAGATTCAATTATACGGATCTGATCAGGGCGACAACAGGAGTTCAACGACTCCAAGATCACCCTGATCGGACATCCGTAGCACTAAATATAATCCGAGGAAGCCTAGAGATCAAGGGCCAAGATGGTGCCAAACCGCACTTCAGATGACAAATCCGACCACATGGATGGGTTCGGATCGATGATCGCAACCTAACGACGCAAAAATCAACTCAATCCGGCATCCGTGGCACCTTCTACATGTCACAGAAGATGGACGACCATGATGGCGCCATGTGGCACCATCATAGCCGCAGCATCGCTTCTCATCCTCTAAAGGTGCGGACGAGGCGAGATCTGGGCCACGAGCACACGCGCTTAAAACGTAAACACGACGAAGAAGCGACGCTAGCGCAATGGTAGGTTCGACTCGCGATCTACGATGCGCACGCGTTTAATCTCAACCACGTGATCGGCTGCGGACGACCCAGATCGCCCAATCGGGCACACGCACGATCAAACACACTACCTCACGCCCGATTGCACGCGCAGGCGGCGCAGCTAAAGTAGGTGAGGACTTTAAGCCGTCCGATCTTGAGATCAGATGGCTGATATCGCGAGGACGTAGGCGAGCGTTGAATTCGCAGTAGGCAAGGAGGCAAGCGTACGTGTGAAGCTACGGCGATGTAGGGTCTTTAGTGACGCTTAAATCCATCACTAAAGACCCTCTCATTTAATGTTTTAACTATGTAATGACCAAATTGCCCCCTATCCTTACAACTATAAAAGGAGACCCCCACCCTATGAAATTCTCATCCCTTCCTTCACCTCTCTCCCTCTCCAAAGCTCAAGAGAAGCTTGTCCCAAACCCGAGATGCTATTCTAGAGCCAAATCCAATTTTCTCGCCCCCATTCCGAAAGTGGATTCCGCGACGACAACGACGTACTACCTCGTTCCCGCTTCTTCCTGCTTCGTCCTCCTTCCCACTCAGTCCTCCATCTTCCAGGCGTCACTCCGTCTGGCTCGTCCTCCAAACATTCGTCGAGGAGGATAACATCTCTCTCCCTTCTTTTTAATCGCCTTCTAGAATAGGATTTTCCGCTTTCTAGTTGTAAAAATAATATTATTTTATCAAGTGATTGTTCTCTGTCTATCTCTCTCTCTTATTGTTTATATTCCATTGTAATTATCTCGCTTTAAAATAAAAATACAAAAAAAAATATAATCACAGATTTAAGATCGACATAGCCTCCCTGTGTTCGACCCATAATTTCTTTACAAATTTCAATTAAATTTATCTGTTGACGGATTGCTTCGCAAATCGAACTACGACAGGTTTTCAAATCTAACTTTGATCCCGTAATTTTCCCCTATCAACACGGTGACGTGGCCGCACGAGAGTCATCCAATCTCCATCGAACGGCTCTCCTTCCATGTGTGCTTTAGCGACGTGCACGTACAGCAACGCTTGCATGCGTCACTAAAGGGCGTAGAGTTAATTTTTAAGGCTTTGAAATGACCTTTTTGCCCCATACCTTCACCTATAAAAAGCCTACCCCTCCACATTTCACCATCCATTCATTTCTCTTCCTTTCCTCTCCAAAGCTCTAAAGAGCTAGTCCCATACCTGGGATGCTCCACTAGAATTTATAAAAGTAATTTTTCCCGTCCTCTCACCCCCGTTCGTAAAGCGCCCATGGTTGTCTTCTGACCCCCTTCGAGAATCGGAACTCATTGCAACGCCGCCCTACTTCATTCTCCTTCCTCTGGCTTCGTCCACCCTCATCCAGCATCTCATCATCTTTCGGGTGCTCCGTCAACGCAACTTATCCCCCAAACAGTCGAGTTGGATTTCTCTCATCTCTATCTTTTTACTACTTTCTAGTATAGCTTTCAATTTTGCAATTAGTGTAATGAACATTACTTTATTTTTATGAAATATTTATTTGCCCACTCTCTATCTCTCTCTTTCTTTGTATTATTCTCTTTATTTCTTCTATTATTTATTCTTTAAGTAGAGTAGTTCGAGTAGATTGATTTCAATCGGCTATTCTATTTTGTGACAATAATTTCTAAGCGCGGATTTTAAATCAAACGTTCGGCTCCCCGTATTCAACCCGAGACTCACCAGAGTTTTAGTAAATTTATTTGATTAGCGAATTTTCGCAATTGCAATGACGGGTTTTCAAACTCGATTTTTCTCATGTAAAAATCTTGTTCATGAAGTATGATGCAATATATGAATGTTATGCATGCTAAATGCAAAAATAAGCTAGTTTCTAACATTATTTAGGTTCTATTAAGTCATATGATTACTATGCAATCAGAAGTTCAAACTATGTGAGCTTAAGCCCACCTCAGTAACACCCCAATTAGCTGATCGTTTGGTCACCACTCCGAGGGGTGTTATTTTTTATTTTATTTTATTATTTTGAGAGAAAGGATGACTATTAGTAACAATGGTCATCTGAAATTTTATTATGGAAAAAGATAATCAAAGAATGTGTCCACAAATTTAACAAAAACGTGGACTCCCCACTCACATTCTCAACCCACGCCTGCCCCCTCCCAAAAGTAACGTCATTCCTCGCCCTCCAAATAGTCCACAAGAGGGCATCCAAAGTAAGTCTTTGGTGTTACATGCTCCCAAGTTGTTGCCATAGCTCACACCATGTCAAAAGCAACCCGCCGTAAACCTTCCCCCAAACTTCCCTCATGAAAGGGTATTTTGAGAACAAATGACTAATATCATCCACCACACAGGGGCATAGAGGACACCGCTGAAAGGGGGGCACCCATCAATCTTCATCTAAGACTCCTAGTCACCAACCCACTTTGTCTAGCAAGCCAGAGGAAACTCTTGACCTTCAGGGGTGTCCGAATAGACCAAAGTGTAGCACAGTCACCATCAACCTCTGTACCGGGCAACAATGTGAGCAGCTTTCTATAGGCCTTCTTAAGCTAGTACATACCATGTCGCCATCTAAACCCATCAACTCCATGAGAGAGACAGAAGCATTGAAGAGTAACAAGAAGTTATCCTCTCTCCTCTAACGTCCTCCCAACCAGGGGACTCTCTAGCATAGGAAGAGTCTAAGTAGAATTACCAGAGTCCCAATAATCTGCAACCAAGGCAGTCTTGCTTCAGGAGAGGCCATAACACCTTGGATAGAGAGAGGCCAAAAGCCTCTGTCCCATCCAGTCATACAACCAAAAGCGAAAAGTCATGCCATCACCCAAAATCGAGACGAAGTGACTAATGATCTTTTAAAGCAGAGACTATCGAGTACCAGAATGGGGAAGTACCATTGAGAATTTGTCGGCCAACATCAAGCCCACATAGGAATCAAGAATAAGGTCCTACCATAAACCTCCCTCCTCCCACATAAAATGATCCACCCACTTCAGAGGGAGTCCCCAAACTCAGCCAACCTGCGCACCCTCACACCACCCTTCTTCCTGGGGTGACAAATGAGATCCTAACAAGTAGGTCGCATGAAACGACCTTCGGACTAGGGCCCCTTCCAAAAAAATCGCTTCCGAAGCACCTCCAATCTATTCACCACCGTCTTGGTGGGCTTAAACATAGATAGGAAGAAGATAGGGATAGCTGAATGCACTAAGTTCAAAAGAATCAATCTACCCTCCTTGGAAAGCAGCTTCCCACTCCAACCTGAGAGACGAGCAAAAAGCTTTTCAAGTAATTTAACCCAGTCAGCACTCCACATCCTTTTAGCTCGAAGAGGAAGACCTAGATAATGAACCAGAAGATCCACCACCTGAGTTTCCAAAGCCATAGATAGGGCTGAACGAACATCAACATCCAAACCAAAGCACACTAAGGAAGACATGGCCCCATTGATCCGAAGGCCAGAAATCTCTCCAAAGATGCCCACTAGACAACGAAAGATTTCAACCTGAGAAACCCTATCCTCCACAAAGAAGATGGTATCATCAGCGAACTGCAAAGATGGTGGTCAAAGCCCTCTGCCCAATACGCAAGGTGTAGCCATGCATCAAACCCCCCTCCAAGGGTGTCCACACCTAGAATGAAAAGAAGGGGCGCCACCAGGCATCTCTGCCTAACCCCCTTTTGGAGCTGGATCCATTGTTCTGTTCGTCGGCCGTTCACCAGCGGAGAAAAGGAAGAAGTTGTAATGCACATCTTCATCCACTAGACCCATAGCTCAGGAAATCCCCAACGTTTCAAGACTTCCCACAAATAAGACTAAGATAAGAATTGGAGAAATTCACCTTCCACAAAAAGGCTTTACGCATGGTGCGTGTCCACCCTGACACCATCTCCTAGGCAGGGATAAAGGATTCTTGGAGGGATCGACCCTTAAGAAAAGCTAACTGCACAAGGCTAATAAGTCCAAGAAGGACCTCCCTCAAGCGATTCGCCATTATCTTCCCCATGATTAAGTAAAAAGAATTTAAGAGAGCAATTGGTTTAAAATCACCCAAGCATTCGGCACTCTACTTCCTCGGTAACAAAAAACGATAAAAGCGGTTGAGTCTTTCAAAGCCAAAGTTACCTTCTTTAAACTCTGCCAAAATCGCAATCACATCGAAGCACACCAGCTCCCAGAACTCTTTGTAAAAGAAGACCTAGAACCCATCTGATCTAGGGGAGCTCTCCACCTTGAGACCCCTAAGGACCTCCAACACCTCTTCAAAGAATGGGCTAGTCAGAAGAACTGCCTTTTCCTTCCCAAAATAAGGCATATCTAATGCAACCAACTACCACCCACCACACAGCCCAACCCTAGTCACCAGGTGAAAATACTTGTTGATCGTCTCCCAGATAAGCGCAGGGTTATCAATCACCCAATCTTCGTCCTTCAAAGAGGATATGTGATTGAATCTTCTCCTGGAGCTGACCGAAGCATGGAAGAACCTCGTATTGGCATCACCTTCCCACAACCAGAGCTACCTCAACTTCTCCCGCCAATCCACTTCCCTCTTCAAATCCTCACTAGCAACCACCCCTTGACACTACTTCCTTTCCTCCAACTCAACCAAAGAAAGAGGTGAATCATCCTCCTTGACATCAAGAGCCCGTACCTTCTCCAAGGCCACCTCCCTAGTCTTTTCCCTCTCATATCTAACCCTCTTCTTATAATCAAGCAAGAGGCGCAACCTCCTAAGCTTGGAGGCGAGGGATTTAGCAGTCAACCCCTCCCCAAGAAAGTTCAGCCACCAATTAGAAACCATATCTTTGAACCCCTCCTCCCTGAGCCAAGATTTCTGGAACTTGAAATAGGACAATCGCATTGTCCCACAGGATAGACGTATGATCTGAGAAGGGACGCAATAACACAAATACACACGCCAGATGAAAAGTCTTTGCCATGCCCACATTACACAGAATCTATCAAGATGAGACAACAAACCACTCCGACTCCGCCATGTGTAGACGGCCCCCGATGTGGGGAGCTCAGAGAGATCAAGCTTAGCCACCACCTCTTGGAAGCCCAGGGTAGAGGAATCGTGCCTCCCATCTAGCCAATCGCTGGCACACAATGTTGCATTGAAGTCGCCTCTGAGCAACTAGGAACCTCCTTGGACAAACTCAGTCGCCTCCCTAAGCTCACTCCAAAGAGCAAGACGGTCACTTCCTAAGCATGGACCATAGACGCATGACACATAAAAGGTCCCATCGATAGATCAAGTAAAGTGGCATGTAAGGACATGGCTTCCCCTCTTCGAGTCAACTAGAGAAAGGTGGCCCACCTTCCACCAGACAGCAACTCCACCCAATCTACCTGAAGAGGGGAGCACCAAAAGACCAGTGTCTGTACCCTAACTCAAAGGCCACAAACACGGAGATTCCTCCAAGTCCAAATGCATCTCTAACATGAAATTTACACGATTTTGTAAGTGTGGATTTTTTATTGTTGTAACCTGTAAATCCAATTGACTTTTAAATTTATAAACCTAAATAGTGAAAGTATCTAGGGTTGTCCAAAGAGGACAATTTTTAGTTATAAAGGTGATATTCTCTCTCTCTCTCTCTCTCTCTCTCTCTCTCTCTCTCTCTCTCTCTCTCTCAAATCATCTTTTTGTCTTTTTAGGGTTTTATGATTTTTTTAGGGTTTTTTAAACGCGAGGAACAAAATGTGAGATATATGCAACAGAATACCAACTACACCTAAGTAATTGAAATAAGTCCTACCTTTTTAAGCTCGCCTTAGGTAAGTGTGCCTAGGGTAATTAGAAAGGAGGATTGTGTGCACAAAAAGAAATAACTTAAAACTTGAAATAAAAACACATGAAATAATGAAAGGCACTTAAATTTTGATTAAGAAGAAATTGTCTACAAGTACTTAGGAAGCTCAATTGTGTTGAGGGATATTGATATACAACTACCTTACATAGTTAATTTGTCATTGTTAAGTTATAGTATAGGGAGTAGGTAATCACCACATTTATAAATTTTTACTGGTTAAATTCAAATCGTTCGCTGGAAGGCTAAATTAAGCATATTAATCACCAATTATTTTAAGTTACTCTTTATTCTTAATTAGTTTAATTGACTATTTACTATACATAACTTATATACATACTTAATATGAAGAATAATTACTAATTAACTTACAAGTTTAACTTACTAAGTATACTATTTATATTACTTTTTTACAATTACATGCTTAAGTTAAATAAGTATTAACTACTTTACTTAATAGATATTACATTACTTAATTAAACTAAGGCTAAGTACTTACTTAATTACTATGCTAATTACTTACAATTACTACTTACTTAGATACTAATATTATACTAATACTACTCTTAGCCAATATAGTATAGATTACTGTAGTAGAGGTTATTGTACTAATAAGCTACTTAATTAACTAATTACATCATTAACTACTTAATTACCTATTAATTAACTACAATATGTTAACCACATGAATAATTGCAAAAAAATATACAATAAATAGCAAGCAATCATCCCATAAGCAAAAAGGATTGATATGCATTCAATTAAAAGAGAACTACAACAAAAGTATTGTTTTATAACAACATCTATTAAGCTCAAAATTTGTTAAACACTTAGGCACAATTTGATTAAACACTAGAGCACACGTGCCTTTTTATTTCTCTTCACAGCACAGCACAACCCTTAGACTCCACAAGGCACAGCTAAGCTCAACACTTGGCCATTTCAAAGCACCAACACCCTCTACACTTAGGCAATTTTTCAACCAACACAGGCATAGAGTGTGCTCTACTATAGAAAGGGATCAGGATCATCAACCGTCCTTTCACGAGATCAATGACCCAAACGAGTCAAATCGACCACTACTAGGACACATGTCACCATCACGCCCCACCACCTGGCGCCTAGAGGTCGCTCTCCCAGAGCTACGCTGCAATGCACACACACAAACACTATGATTATTATTCGTGCCCTGTGCTTGTCGACTGATCGACAATTGAGCACATTTCTTTAAGTATCACAGCAACAACTCATTGGTTTCCAATATGGGACTAAGTAAGCCCCTTCTCTACGCTCAGCCATGCTCCAACGTTGACTTCAACATCCAATTTCTCATAGCTCAGAGAACTGAATCAAGCAAACCAAAGCTCGACTAAAAGCCTTAAGTGCCTATTGTCGATTGCAGGTATCAAATAGATCAAAAGATCACATCTGATCCACTGAATCGAGGCCTAAAAATGGCGTAAATATATGTAAGTTCTGCTACAGTTGAGCAAAGGTGAAGTTCTGCAATAGACCTAATAAACTATGATATATGTAACAATTAATGGCTCAAATATCCACTACAGACCATTCCGCAGGGAATGTAGTTATTAGGGATCAAAGCAATAAAGGGAAGCTCCAGATCTTCAAAGTAATCATTCTTAAGCTAAGGACTACTGATTTCATATCTAAACAGCTTGACAAATAGAATTAAGCCTCTAGAATTGATCTGAAGAGCAAAAAGGATTAATCTAGGCTGGATTTGGCTTCCAATCTCGCTAAAAGACCTATGAACTCATCTAAGGTTCAATTTGAACCCAAACTGTAAAGGGAAGTGAAAACGCACTAAACCTCAATCAAAATGGTTCCAAAAGCTTCACATTAATAACAGGAACTCAAATCCATCATAAATCCAAGTCTTAAGGTCTGAAACCTCAAGAACAAGCCTGGGTTGACCAAAATTGCTTAATAGTTGACTTCATGAATTATAGGAATTAAGATCAAAGAAACTATCCAGATCAACTAATTTCAACCTTAGGAATTCAAATCACACAATAAAACAAAGTTTTAATCACTTCAGATAGGGTCTCAGGTGTTCCGCTTGAGATCAAAGGTTCTGAGTTAAGCTGACCAATTCAAAGAATATAAGATCTATTTAAAGACAAATCTGAACTCTATGAACTTTGTTGATGCTTATTGAACTATCGTTAGTGTCTAAAATGTCTTGAGAAGGTCTCCTCAGCTCTGTCGAAGCTGAGGAAGACAGAGATTAGTAACATGCTATAAACATTAAAACACTAGTCTAGATATTGGATTATGATCCTTAGATCATAATTAGGTGATCTAGAGCTCTACAGAAAGATTCAGAGATTGTAGCTCTCATTTGGACTCGTCAAAGCTCACTAGAGCTCCAGTGGAGGCTGACACGTGTCTGGAGATCAAATCTCCATGAAGCTTCTCAAGAATAAGTTTAAAAGAATCCTAAGGTTCTCAAGAACCTCGGAAAAATTACCAAACATTTCAATTAAGCACAAGATAGAGGATAGACTTTGAATTCAACAGAATTTGGCTTCCTGAGTTCGACAGAACTCATAAAGCCTTGCCTCACTCATTTGAGGCAAAATGTCCAATAGGTGTCTACGATAATGTAGCTGCAAGGAATTAGTGGAACTCTTCCTGAGCTGCCATTGACAACATGCTCAAGAAGTTGAGTGATTTGGGCATATATTGTGTATTGGTCAATAGATCAAATTGAAAGTGGGAACAGGGACCTTATGATGTAGGGAAGTGATGGAGGACCCCAATTGGAGGTGTTCTAGCCTCTGAGCCTCCACCATTTACAGCGGAGGTTCTCAGGTGTGCGTAAGATGGATTAGGCAATTAAGGTGTTAAATCAATGAATTAGAATGACAAAGATGATCATGGAAGTGAAAGAAAGATGATCGACGTAAATTTAAAGTGAAAGAAAGATGATCGACGTAAAATTAAAGTGAAACCTCCACACGTTGACCGCCTGATTAGAGACCAGCAACGATGCCCGGACCTCCAAGCTTTGGATGGGAGCCTCATCCAATTTGGCATCAACCTTCATTTGGGTCATTCTATTGGCCATGGTAAGTGAGGTACACTCTAAACCTTATTTTCTTTTAATAGCATCTAGATAGGGAGAGTTAAAAACTGATAAGCTAATTGTCCATCATGAAGGGGGAGGACTTAAAAATTAGCTATATTTCCTTTAGAAAGGGGGAGTTAATTATATAGCTATCTTATTATTATAAAAAGGGGGAGACTGTTACTTTTGTTAAAAAGAGGAAATTAACCTAAAATTAGAAGAGCATGTTGTAAGGGGGAGTATAGGAGAATTAAAATTTATAAAACTTTTTTGATAATGTCAAAAAGGGAGAGAACTTTTTAGATTGTTACTTATAGTTTTGTCATCATCAAAAAGGGGGAGATTGTTGGTGCAAGGACACCACAATTGTTAATTTTGATGATAACAAAATACTTGTTTAACATTTACATTTAAGTCTAAGATTTCAGGTCAATTGCAAATGGATACAAGTGTGAAGGACCTCAGAGCTCGCGTCCATGGTGGATTGAGGAGCTCGTTGGAGGAGGAGCTTCACTTGGAGCAAGAACTTGAAGATAGACCAGAAGAATAGGATAGATGTCATTTCTATCTTGTACTTTGTATCTTTTGTTATTTACTCTTTTATTTTCTTAGAGTACTTGTTAAAGAGCCCCAAAGTAACAAAAATATAGTCTTAGGAACACCTACTCAAACCTAAGTTACTTAGACTTTGCGTAATTAACTTAGAAAATCAAAGTAGGCATCAGACAGCCTGATCAGACGTCTAATCTGGACATCAAACATCTGATCATTAACTTTAAGACATCTGTTTGCCATTTTCAGACGTCCAAAAACACTTAGTCCAGACGTCTAGCCCTTTTCAGATGTCTTAGTAGACGTCTTAACTTAGAAACAACTCTCTGTCTGCCATTTTTAGACGTTTAGCCCTTAATCCAAACATCTGATGACCTTGCTAGACGTCTAATTAGTGGAACGTTGGCTTAGAAATATATTCACTAAGGATTGACCCTTAATCTTCTATCTGATGTCTGTCGAGGACCTTAAACGTCTGATATATAGACGTTAGCCCTCGATCAAGCTAAAATCACTTCTCATCAGAAATATAGCCGTTTGTACCTCAGAAAATCCATTCCAGCAGTTATTTAAGTTTCCAGATGTCCAGACCTAGTGTCAAGCGTCTAAACTATCATCTGACTAACTTATACAAGAAACCTGTTTAGGTCTGAACTAAGTCAATAAGGAAACCCGTCTAGGATTAGATATCTAGTTTACTTTCCAAACGTCTTAAAAGTAGTTTCTAGACATCTAATACTTTTCCCAGAAGTCTGATAACACTGTCAAGATCATTAGTGACCCTGATTCCGGCCTGTTTTGCCTTGGGTTCATCCCCAACGGCTACTTAAGGCTTCCACAGCCTTCCTAAGGGTTCCTAAGCCATCTATAAATAGAGGAGGAGGCCTCCTTTGTTAGACACACCAAGATATACCTAAGAACACTACTTCCACTCATATTGTGTCCAAGACAAGAAAGGAATCACCTAGAAGTGCTCTTACCATTAGTCTACGTCTTAGGAGCACCATCCTAGCTATGCACCCGCCCTCCCGCTGTTGCATACAAGATCGACGTTGTACCATCGCGTGGATCGCACACCCGCGTCACTAGCCGACGCACTTCCATCAAAGGGAAGTTATCTTTGCATATAATAGCTAGATTTAAATACTTGCTTTGTGACTCTATAGGATTTGTGTAATTATCTTTGGTTGAGTATTCGCCTTACAAATTCTCATCTCCATCGAGAAACTAAATACTCCTCGTGAAGAGGAGGGGTTTGAGGTACACTACCCTCGTGTAAGTAGCGTGGTTATATTGAAGTTGAGTCACCCTCGTTTAAGTGACTTGTTAGTGAATTTGATCTACTCGGTTGATCGGAAAATCCTAAGTCGAGACTTAGGAGGTGGCTTTTACCCGGGTTTAGGTTTCCACCTTAAAATTGTTATGCACTTGTAATTATTTCTTTTCGTGAGATTGTTATTTTATTTCCGCATCATTTCTTTTATCACGCAAATCTCACCCCCTCCCGTAGGGAATTACAATCGTTAGGTTTAGGATGATCTAGTCTATCGGATGTAAAGGTTGCGATGAGCGGAATCCAGATGGCAACGTGCATGGCTGATCATCACCAGATAGACGATGATCAAGAGGTACATACACCAGCAGTCGCTCACCGTACATGGAGATGAAGAGGAGGTTGGGGAAGATGTACATAGGGACCAATATGCAAATAGATAAGGACCTTAGTGAATAGAAAGGACTTGATTGAAATGAAAGCTAAGGACTAAAATGCAAATAGTGATTTTTAGGGCTTATTTCAAATTATTTATTTTCAACTTTTTATCTATAATTATAAATACAATAAATAACACATTTATGCCATGAAATTTTATTTTTGTCCTTATTAACTATATTTATTTAAGTGATTACATTATTAAGTTAGTTAATAACTATAGTTATAAGTTATATATATAATGCTTTATATATAGCTTTTATATTTGAGTCCTAATCATTAACTAAACTTAAGTAAGAAATAATTAAACCTTAATTTAGTGATTTTAACATATTTGTAAGTGATAAATACCAGTTTATCATCATCCTTAATGTCTATTCACATCTAGTTCCTAGGATTTTGACAAGTGCATTGCATTATCTCATTGCATTTAGCATGCATTTGCATATAGGGTTTAGAACATGCATTAGCATTTCTTTGACATTATCTTATGTAGTAATCATTTGATTGTTAGGGATGAATGCTTTGGAAATCACATAACCTTGGCAATGTGGAAGGCACAAAGGTGCAAGTAAGAAGACAGAAGCTTCAGTAGCTGGAACCTAGCTCACCTCAGCTGGATCCAGCTCAATTCCAACTCCTCCCAAATCATGGAAGCTCATTCCTACTTGGCTTAGCTACTAGTCATGAACTAGCTAAGCTAAGCCAACTGAAGAGTCATCACTTAGCTCTAGCTAGCTCATCTCAACTTTAGAAGAGATATGGCTAACTCAAGACAGCTCCACTCAACTCTACTTGGTAGCCCAACTAGCTAAGCCAGTTGTGAAGCTCACAAGCACCTCTTCATCAACATCACCAAGCTCCATGGAAACTCGAGCCAGCTTAAGGAAGCTCCATCCAAGTCCTCCATCAACTTAGCTAAAGCTACTAGCTAGCTCAACTAGCTCCTCAACTAGCTCCACCTCCACTCCATACTCCACCATAATGGTCGTCCACCTACCCTAAAACCACCATCTTTTGGCACCAAGATACCTTCCCTTCAAATCCCATCATCTTGGCACCAAAACAACTCCTTGGCACCTCTTCATAATGGCAACAAAATGGCCCATTCACACCCCGTCATGGTTGTCCACTGATTAGTGGGTTTTCGTGAAGAAAAGTTAGGATTTTGAGAAACCCGTCGTCGTAGCCGCAAAGCTCGCTATCAAATAAAATTTATACCGCAACTAGAAAGGGAGTCTCGAGTTGAACACAGGGAGGCGAACGTTTGATTCTAAGAAATCCGCATTTCGCACTTATTTGTTTTTGTTGTTTTTGTCTTATGATTTTTTTCGTATTTTTAGAAAGCAAGAGATCAGGTCCACAACACAGTTATCTAGCTAGTCTACTTGAAAAGTAAGAGAGAGAGAGAGAGAATATCAATATTTTTATCTAAACAAATGTTTGCTACAAATAGAAAGTGAAAAACTACACTAGAAATCAAAAAGATATAGAGTGCCAAAAAGAATCACCCTCGACGATCGCTTGGAGGACGGTTCACTTTGACGGCACCCAAACGAAGGTGGTGAGGGGGTAGGACGAAGGAGAACGAAGTTGGAGAACATTAAACAGGATGAGACAATGTCGCGGCGAGGATCTACTTCCCGAAGTGATGAGAGGACGGCCACGGGATGCTCCACGATTGGAGATGAGAGGTAGGAAAAATATTTGATTTTCTACTCTAGAGGAGCAACCCGACCTTGGGACAATCTCTCTCTAGAGCCTTGGAGGTGGTGAGGGAGAGAAAGGAAGAGATGAAAAATAATGGGAGGGGTAGGGGTCCTTTTATAGTGAAGAAAAGAATCCATGTAGGACATTTAATGACAGCCCTAAACGTCATTGAAAATCCACCCAAGCATCGCTAAAGCTCCAGCTCACGTGCTCCACCCACAGTGCTCACGCACGCGTCCGCTGGTGTTGCACTACTTCCGCATGCCCATGCGCTGCATGCGTACGATGGTGCGTGCGCGCCCATGCGCGGCCTAAATAGCGTCACAAGGCGAGATCTGGGCCATTTATCTTTCCTTTGTAGGGGCTACTACAGAAATCAGATTGAGTCGATTTTCACGCCGTTGGACTACAATCGTCGCCCGGAATCCATCCGCACGATCAAATTTGTCGTTTGAAGCTCTGAATTGCGTCACCTAGTCTCTTGGCCATTGATCTTCCACGAACTGCACAAAGTGCTACAGGATTCCGATCAAGATGATTTCGAAAATGTTGGACTCCAATTGTCGTCCTGATCAAATCCGTACAGTCGAATCGTCGATCTGAGGTCCCAAAATAAATCTCCTTCTCTCCTAACCACAAAAGGACATGAATTAACTTAAAATATACACAAACTACTCTAAATGAAGAATGATGCATGCTATGCAATATTTACAGCATTGCATGTATATCTAAGCCTATGAACATGCATAAATAAGCATTTTATCTTAAATAAATGTGTCTACATCATACCCCAATGCCTATCTTTTGCTAGTCCGTAGCAAAATCAAACTAAATGTTATGTATAAAATCAGAATTAGAATCTTATTACTTAGGAAAGATTTGTTAATTTACATTAGAAAATTTCAACTGACCTAATTACAAAAACTCAACAATATCTGGATGTCTGCCAAAATACAAATCACCCAAGTCCTCACCTTATTTGAAAACGGAAAGTACATTTTTTTGCTTTTTCTTTTCTTTTTTTTTGAAATTTTGGAGTTGAGAGTTTCGAAATAACTTTTTACGACTACCCGACATGCCCAAGACTCGAATAGGACTCTAAGTGCTAAGCATCTTATGAAAGAGTGATAGTCTCACTAGGCAGTCGTTAAAACAGACTTCAGGTTTCTATAACCCTAAGTGACCTTAAACTTTTCTGCCTAAAGGTTTATCTTTCCGAACGGTAGCTTTCTCCCTACGTTTTTTATTTTTTAATGTGATCAACATAAGGGCGAACCCAGTGTATATCTCCTCGGTTTATTTTACTTAACCGCTTTTTCCCTAAGTGTTTTGGGAGTTATTTGTACATTTTTGTGAGTTAGGCTCTGAACAATCAGCCAATAAACTGTTAACCACAACAACTTACCAGCCATACTCATATGGTGAAGTATGGTTTATTTTTCTATTTTTCTTTTTCTTCTTTTTATTTTTTAGTATCATTTTTTTTCTTTTTCCAAGTAGGTGACTTTCCTGATCTAAGATTTACGTAAAAGCAATAGAATGAGTATGGTCATGTAGCTGGACTCTGGACAACCGGCCAATAAGCGATTACCCACAACAACTTGTCAGCCATATTACCCTAGAAAGTTCAGTAGCTACCTAATTTCCGTAAAAACCATCAAAAAGTAAGTGAAAATAGTGTGTAGATGCTTAGGCTTAAAGTCCCCTTAAATCAGAGGGCGGGTTGATAAGTCATATACTTATCACCCCAATTTAATGACCAAATTAGAATAGAATTACTTGGTGAGAACTCAACACTAAGTCCACATTTTAATGGACACCCGGGCTAATTAAGCCCGAAGACCTGAAAGAGTATAAATATTCAGGTCCTAAAGTATCATTTCCTAAAATTAACTCCTAATGCATAAGTTCTCTTCTCCTAATTCTATTTTTTTTTTTTTTTTTTATATTTTTTTCAAAAATAAAAGAAATTTCACAGAGCTAACAAAATATTCTCAGGACTAAGTATCTACCCCCCATGTCTAAATGATGCAATGTTCTCATTGTAGAAATAATGACATGAAAAGGGCGGAATAAACATAATATCACCTGAATTTCGTGAAACTTCGATCTATTCCGCAGAGAAAATGGAATATCCACACGTGCTAAGCTTATTACCTTTAGCTAAGCATAATTTACAAACAAAGAGAAGGTTAAGAATTCATAAGTGCAGGTTAAGATTAGAATTAAAAGATTGATCCTCAAACCCGCTAGAAGATGTCCACAGATGTGGACTAGATTATGGTGCAGACCCATGCTACAGGGTCGAGTAGTTCTAAGGTCCTAGATGAAAATCACCCAGAACCGAAGATTATTGTGCTTGTGGGGTCGGGCCTGCGGCTTTGTGGTGTGCAACCCAAGTCTAAAATGGCGAACAATGGGTAGATCTAGTTCAATAAATTCAGGTGTCCACTTAGAGTTCAGTTCAAAAAGGTAATCAATTATTCTGAGCTTCGGCTGCACGTCAAAAATATCATAAAGGTCCTAATAGTAGATAAGTGGTTTCAGGTCAACAGGAACCTTTAAATCCAAAATCATCTTTCCCTTAGAAGTAACCTCCCAGATTTTCATTTCCAAATTTCTATCCCCCAAAATCAGGGTTTCCGAGACCTCCAGATCGTTGTACACCCCATTTAAGATATCCAAGTCAAACAATTGTAGATAAATCAAGATTGACTTAGGTACGATGATTTCCAAATCAAAATCATAATCAATCCCTTCAGAGTGTGGTTGAGGGATGGGGCTATTGACTGAATCTTCGAGTAAATCAAGATTCAGATCCTCCAAGTTAGCCCCAACGGGATCACATTCTTCAATGATTGGGCTATCAAATAGTTCATCAGATTCCATAAGCCCGTTTGTCTCACAAAAATCATTTTCTTTGAGCTCAAGTGAGACCTCGCCAATAGATTTTTCACCCTCACAATCAAAGAATTCTTGATTCTCATTTATATATATCTCAAAATCATATGTTGTTCCTTGGTCTATAAAGACATATTTTTCCTCACTCCCTGGCTCAGGGATCTCGAGTGAGAAAAACGATTTATCCTCAATGGGTTCCTTTAGACCAACCTGGTCATCCCCGATTTCATAAAGTCAAGAAATTGAGGTTCTTGGGTTCCTCTTTGATAGTAGGCTGTTTCAGGTTGTTGAAAGAGAGGTGGTGGCCTATATTCAATATAATCCTGGGGAGGGTAGGTGGTATAATTATCATATCCTTCTTGATTGTAGATCGGGTTAAGTTGATCATCAAAGGGTGGAGATCTATAATCATTGTAGTCGTGAGAAGGATAATAATCATAATCTTGTTATCCAAAATTAGGCCCTATACATTGAGGTCCAGATTCATATCCCCAATCAAAGTATCCCGGCTACTGGATCGGTAATCATAAGTCGAGTCAAAATAATAATCATCTTGAGGATAAATAGTGGTAAAAGGGAAGGAATGAAAATGTGTGTAGGATGTGGAAGCATACATGGTGAAGTAGGAGGGAAAACACAACAGAGAAAGGTGCCCTACAATACAATCAATTAATCATGTCCTTAAATTGGGTAGCTTAAGGACATATGCTTTAGAAATGAACTCTCACCACACAACGAATTTAGTGTTGTCCTTATTCCCGAAAGTGGTAAAGTTAGGCCGGCGAAGCAAAGGGAGCATGTCCCAAGGGCCACTAATTATGCGAACCCCCTGCTTGCTTAAGTCTCTTAACAATCGGGCCCCTCAACTTAGCACCTTTTAAAGTAAGCAGACGTCACTAATTCGAAATACGTTCAAGAGAACACCCTGAAAAGGACTCGATGAATCCTAGGGTCCACGTCTACTTAATTTTAATTGAGGCTTGGGATGATTATGCTCTTAGAATGTAATAGGCCCTTTAGATGGGTTGTGCCCTTAAAAATCAGTTAATATGTGTGTACGTGCATAATCAATTATTTTCAAACAAGGTTTTGATAATGTGTCTTTTAGAGTTTAACCTTGTTTAGTAGCTTTTAAGGTTTAATATTTAGGTTTGTTTAATCAAGTTTAGTAGAACACTCCAAGTTTTGAAAACACAGGTGTAGATATATTCTTTTAAAAATCAGAAATAATGTGGAGTGTCAGGTTCAGTCCTAAAAATCATCCCTAAATGGCAAGCTACTTGATGGATCAGTTTTAAATTGAGTGATACGACCCAAACAGTTCAAGCAATTGGCCCAAATGCACCACTAATTAAGGCACACAAAAGATTATTAACCTAATCTGACTTCTACTCTTTTATGTGTTGATTTGCGTGTGTACTGATTCCACAGGTCGGAATCCCGGTTGAGTAAAAATCAAAAGAGATTATGTGCCTCAAGTGTGAGTGTGTATAATGTGTGTATGTTGATTTTCTCCCACAATCAGAAAGTATATATATTTTTTCATGTTTTTTTTATATGGGGGTGAAATGAGTAGAGGTGGCAAATAAGACAAACTTCTATCCTAGGGTTCATGAAAACACCTAAGTAGATTAGGTCTTGATTATTAAGGTGGTGAAATGAACTGGTAGGTGGGGAAGTGGAGGGAAAACTTAAAAATATCTCAACTCGTACTTTACTCCAATCTACCACCTTCAACTCCTCGATCAAATTCCTGCAAGACAGTGAATCAAAGAAGAAAGATTGGTTAGCAAAATATGTAAGTAATGCAGAGAAACATGGAAAATCGAATCAAAGTCCGTTGTCCCCCGGCAACGACGCCAAAATGATTAGAGTTTTCACGAAGAAAAGTTAGGGTTTTGAGAAACCCGTCGTAGTCGCAAAACTCGCTATCAGATAAAATTTATACCGAAACTCAAAAGGGAGTCCCAGGTCGAACACAGGGAGGCGAATGTTTGGTTTTGAGAAATCCGTGTTTCACTCTTATTTGTTTTTGTTGTTTTTGTCTTTTGTAATTTTTTGGTATTTCTAGAATGCAAGAGATTAAGTCGACAACATAATTATCTAGCTAATCTACTTGCAAAGTAAGAAAGAGAGAGAGAGAATATTAATATTTTTATCTAAACAAATGTTTGCTACAGATAGAAAGTGAAAAACTACATTAGAAAGCAAAAAGATACAGAGTGGTGAAAAGAATCTCCCTCGACGGTTGCTTGGAGGACGGCTCACTTTAACGGTGCCCGAACGAAGGTGATGAGCAGGACGAAGGAGAATGGCGTCGGAGGACAGAGGACAGAACGAGATGGCGTCGCGGCAAGGATCTACTTCCCGAAGTGATGAGAGGACGGACACGGAATGCTCTACGAATGGGGATCAGAGGCGAGAAAAATATTTGATTTTCTACTCTAGAGGACCATCCCGAGCTTCGGACAAGCTCTCTCTAGAGCCTTGGAGGTGGTGAGGGAGAGAGAGGAAGAAATGAAGAATGGGAGGGGTAGGGGTCCTTTTATAGTAGAGGAAAGAATCTATTTCGTATATAGGACATTTAGTGACAACCATAAACGTCATCGAAGATCCGTCGCAAGCGTCACTAAAGCTCCAGCTCACACACTCCACGCAAGGCGCTCGCGCACCTGTGTCGCGCTCTCCCGCTGGCACTGCACTTCCTCCGCGTGATGTGCGTGCTACGCTGCTTCCGCGCACCCACTGCTGCACGCATGCGGTGGTGCATGCACGCCTATGGGCAGCCTGGATAACGCCACGTGATGCAGTCTGGGTCATTTTCTTTCCTTTGTAGGGGCTGCTACAGAAGTCGGATTGAATCAATTTTTGCCTCGTTGGGCTGCGATCGTCAATCTGAATCCATCCATGAAGTCGGATTTGTCGTTTGAAACTCCGAATTGGTTCACCTAGTCCCTTGCCCATTGATCTTCCACGGACTGCATAAGGTGTGCTACGGGATTTTGATCAAGATGATTTCAGAGGCATTAGACTCCAATCGTCGTCCTGATCAGATTCATATGGTCGGATTGTGAATCCGAGGCCTCGAAATAAATCTCCTCTCCTGACCACAAAAGGACATGAATTAACTTAAAATATACACAAACTACTTTAAATGCAGAATGATGCATGTTATGTGATATTTATAGTATGGAATGCATATCAAAGCCTAGGAACATACATAAATAGGCATTTTATCTTAAATAAATGTATCTACGCCATCCACACCACCTTCTAGAAACCTCTCATGTTGGCGCCAAAACCTCCCTTCCATCACCATGAAGTGCCATCCTAACCTTCCATCTTGGTGTCAAACCACCACCTTCTAAAAGACCCATCTTGGCTCTAACTTTAGATGTCTCTCCACCCCTCAACCAACCACCTAATGTTAATGTCCCCATTCTACCCTCCAACCACCACCTATGCTAGCCTATAAAAATACGCCCCATCCATACCATTCTCTCCACCCTTGGCTAATACAAATTCTTCCTATATTCTACCCATGGTAGCCGTCCAAGGAGGAGAAGAAAGGAAGATGATCAAAGGCAACACCCTTGTCTCTTTGGTGCTCACCTTCCCTATCCTCTTCCTTGGCTCCATGTCAAGGAGCACACCACCTAGGGAGGACAACCAAGCAGGAAGGAGCTAAGGTGGAAGACGTCCACCTTTGGAGGAGCATAGGGAGAAACATTCAGGGAGCAAGAAGAATCCTCTTCAGGCCCAGGAGCTGTTGAGCTTGGAGCGAGGATATCTTCTGCATTTTGGGAGGAGCTTCATTTTTCTTTCTATGATTTTCTCTATAGTAGTTAAAGCATTCCTCTACCTGAGGATTAATTGTGTGGTTTCATTCACACAATTGAACTCCCCAAGTACCTTATAACTCTACTGCTTCATTTTAAATCCCAAGTGCTTTTCAATATCCTGGCTCCATCTCTTTTTATGTGCTTTAGTTTCTATCTTTTTTATAGTAGCTTTAGTGCACTCACTTCTCCTTTCTAATTATCCTAGGTGCACTTGCCTAGGGTAAGCTTAAAAAGGAAGATTTCATATTGCTCACTGAGGCGTACTTAACTCATCTTTTCGTGCCTTGATTATTTCAAACTCTTAAAAATTCACAAAATCAAAATACAAAAAAATACAAGTGTCGATTTGAGTAAGCGAGAGAGAGAACTATTTAACTAACAATTTGTCATCCTTGAATGACCATAGATACTCACCATATCTAGGTTTACAAATTTTAAAAGTCAATCGATTTTACACATTGCAACAATTTAAAAACCCGCTTTAACAAATCATGTAAAATCCATATCAGTAAGGTCCTTACTGTTTTACTCTAAATATATAATTAACCCTATATTAATGTTATTCACTATTAATTAGCTAGGGAAACTAACTAATAAAGGTAAATTAGGAGCAATGATGAGTTCCTCATTAGATACCAAACAATTAATTCCCAAGGAAAGCTTCTCTACTACAAAAATAACTACAAAGGGAAAGGTAGATAGAAAAGTCTCCCGAAATGAAGTCTCTTTTGCTCCAAGTATGGTTGCTTCCAGACTTGAAGAAAGCTCCTTCATCCTTGAATGGTTCCTCTGTAGATCCTCCTAAGGTGGTAGACGTCCACCCTACTTCCCTGCCTATTTCCCTGCTTGGCTGTCCTTCAAGATAATGCTCCTTAGCTTGGTTCCAAGGAAGAGGAAAATAGGATGTAGAGACTAGGAAAACATGGAAGGAATCTTCCTAATGTCCACGCCCATTCTTCCTCTTCCTTGGCCTTGATGTGTGTTTTTGGTGTAGGAAACAATGTAACCAAGAATGGGTATTAAGGAGGGGTATGATCATTGCAAATTGCGTAAAAAGATTTTTATATCGTTGTAGTTGCAAATCACGCAAAAACAAAATAAATTTTTAAACCTTTCGGTGAGTATTAAGTCGTTTGCAAGGAGGCAAAACGTGATTTTTGTGCGAAAGCTTTTCGAAAAGACATTCTAAGTAAATATTTATATATGTATATATGTATATATGGACAAGCATTCATGAGATCAAATAAACATTTTATCAATAAAGAGAATGTCTCACAAATCTAATGTAATTGAATGCTTGAAAATAATATGAAATAGAAGAATAAACTATGGAGGAGGAAACAGAAGAAGAAAATGTGGTAGAGATGATGGAGCTACTTGTGAGATGCTCGTGCGAAGTGCAACACTTCAGATCCAAGGTGCCGAGAAGACCAGAGAGAGCTTGGAGAGAGAGAGAGGGCGTGGACTATGTGGTGGCTATTTTTTTCTAACTCTATGTATCAAAGTTATGTTCCAAAGGGTAGAGGCTAGATCTTTTTATAGAAAAGTAGGTGACTTCCTATTGGTTGATCTAGAGTGCTTAGTATCACTAATTTAGATGATTTATATTTAATCAAAAGTGATGCCTAGGGTTGGTTGAATAGGGACCTTAGGATCTAAGTTATAGGGTGATAAGAGTGTTTTCGCGAGAAAAATTTAGGGTTTTGGAGAACGTGTCGTCGTAGTCGCAAAAAAATCGCTACTAGATAAAATTTATACCGAAATTCGAAGTGAGTCCCAAGTCGAACACAGAAAGGCGAACATTTGGTTTAAATCCGCGCTTTCAGTTTTATTTGTTTTTGTTGTTTTCATCTTTTATATTTTGTTTTGGTATTTCATAAGATAGAATATCAAGGAAAATATTTGTTATCTATTCTAAGCTACTCTAGCAAATGAGAGAGAGAGGAGAGAAACATCAATATATTGCTAATCAGAGTTTGCTACAGATAAACAACTACACTAAAAACCAGTAAAGATAGAGAGAGGTGAGAAGAGTCCTCCTCGACGGTCGCTTAGAGGACGACTCGCTCTGACGACGCCCGGACGAAGGTGGTGAGAGGCTAGATGAAGGAGTACAACATCGGAAGACAGAGGATGGGACAGAACGGCGTCGCAGCAAGGATCTACTTCTCGAAGTTGTGAGAGGATGGCAACGGGATGCTCCAGGAATGGGAGTGAGAAGCGGGAAAATATTTTGATTTTCTACTCTAAAGGAGCATCCCGGGTTTGGGACAAGCTCTCTCTAGAGCCTTGGAGGTGGTGAGGGAGAGAAAGGAAAAAATGAAGAAGAATGAGAAACAAATGGGTCCTTTTATAGTGGAGGAGAAGAGGCATTTCATGCATGGGAAATTAGTGACATCCATAAACATCGCTAAAGACCAGTCACAAACATTGCTAAAGGCTCCAACTCACGCGCCTGCTCATGGTCGCATAGCTATTGCGTGCGCTCGATGTTGCACTGTTCAATCGAAGGACGACTAGGATTGCACAAGGATCACGCGCTCAGCTGGCGTGTCGGATAGGGCGTCGAACCGCACGTGCAATCGTGCGTGCGCACGCAGGCGAATCCCCATTCATCCATTACGCTGTGTGGCTGCATCTCGACCGCTCGATCACGATCAAGCAATCGAATTTGGGTGTGCCTCATTGTTGTGCTAGATTGGAGGCATTGGACGGATCGAACCCGCACCATGAATTTGGGAGAGCAATGCGCAACCACTACACTACACCCATGAGAGTGTCAAGAACTTGGAATTTCTCTCCCGCGCATGGAGCACGCCTATGATAGTTGGATAATGATCCAATGCCAAGATCTGATGATCGACTGGAGAAAAGGAGTAGCGATAATCCTTAGGCAGCTATAGGTGGTCCAGATGATGCCACATGGCATCATCTGAGCCGTCCATCTGCTATGCGTTGTAGATGACGCCATGGATGTCGGATTGGATTGATGTATACATTGTTGGGCTAAGAACGTTGATCCGGATCCATCTGTGTGGTCGGATTTGGCATCTAAGGTTCAGATTGACACTACTTGCCCCTTGGCCTTTCATCTTCCTCAGACTGCATAATGTGCTGCAGAACTCTAATCAAGACGATTTCAGAGACGTTAGACTCCATCCGTCGTCCTGATCAAATCTGTATGATCGAATCGTCAATTCGAGGCCCTAAAATAGATCTCATTCTCTCATGGCCATAAAAGGACGCGAGTTAACATAAACTTTATACAAACTATTTTAAATGCAAAATGATGCATGTTATGCGATATTTATACTATGAAACACATATTTAAGCCTAGGAACATGCATAAATAGGCATTTAACCTAAATAGATGTATCTACATCATAAGGCTACGATAGGATGAAAGTTTTCTAAAAATAGGCAACCTAGGTAGGTCGCTACTAAGGGATAAAATCTTGCCAAGAGATAAGATCTTATCTCTTGGCCAACCATTAAGGAATAGGCTAAGAATTTCGTGGGTCTTGTGTAGGTAGAGTTAGGGCTAGGTTTTGTAGACATAGGTTATGAGAATAGATTCCTAATTAGGCTAGGTTGACCCTCAGTATGGTAGGTTGGGTCCAAATAGGTTCCATAAATCCAATTGACTTATACTAAGTCAATTAAGTGAGCTCATACATCTAAATAGGTTTTGGGATTAGAGATTGATTCTAAGATAGGTTGGATAGGTTCCTAGATAGTAGGGCAACTCTGTGAATAAAGGGTCAAGATCATGGATACTGTTATCCATGATTTTGGATTTTGAGCTCACTTATTCAGTTCGAGCTAACCTAAGGGTAAGAGTTGGGATAAGGACATCCTAGAGTTCTAAGGATAGGTGATGTAGACACAATTATTGAGGGTAAAATGCCTATTCAAGCATGTTCTTAGCTTTAGATTTGCATTTCATGTTATAAATATTGCATAACATGCATTATTCTGCATTTAAAGTAGTTGCATATAATTTAGGTTAATTACATCCTTTTTGTAGTAAAGAGAGAAGGATATTTATTTTAAAACCTCGGACTGACGATCCGACCGTATTGATCTAATCAAGACGACGATCGGAGTCCAACGCTTCCGAAATCGCCCCAATCGGAGTCTCGTAGCACCATATGCAGTCTGAGAAAGATCAACAATCAAGGGACTAGGTGAGATAATTCGGAGCTTCAAATAACAAATTCGACCGCACGAATGGACTCAGGTCAACAATCGCAGCCCAACGACATGAAAATTGACTCAATCTGAACTCTATAGCAACCCCTACAGCGAAAAGATTGACAATCCAGATCGCACCACGTGGCGTAACCCAGGTCGCCCATGCACTCGCACGCGCCACTGCACGCACAGGTGCGTAGCGCGCGCCAACGTAACGGTGGGTGGGCGCATGGCCTGTCTTCAGAGACATTTGCGGTGAATCTTCAGCAATGTTTATGACCGTCACTAAATGTCCTGTATACGAATTTGATTCTTTCCTCTACTATAAAAGGACCCCTGCCGCTCTCATTTTCTTCATCTCTTCCTTTCTTCCTCTCATCACCTCCAAGGCTCTAGAGAGAGCTTGTTCCAAGCCCGAGATGCTCCTCTAGAGTAGAAAATCAAATAGTTTTCCCTCCCCTCATACCCATTGGTGAAGCATCCCGTGGTCGTCCTCTCACCGCCCTTCGAGAAGAAGATCCTCGCCGTGACGCCATCCTACCCCATCCTCCGCCCTCCAACTCCGTCCCCATTTATCCCACTCCTCACCACCTTCCTCCAAGCGACGTCAGAGCGAGTCATCCTCCAAGTGACCGTCGAGGGGGATTTCTCTCACCTCTCTATCTTTTTACGCTTTCGTAGTGTAGATTTTCCACTTTTGTAGTGTAATAAACATTTATTTTTAAATAGATTATTTCTCTCTCTCTCTTTCTCCATCTCTCTCTTATATTAGTGCAAGTAGATTAGCTAGAATTCATCGACTTGATCTCTTGCTTGCTAAAAACTAAAAAAATTAGAAATGATAAAAAAAATGACAAAAAGAAATAAAAGAGAAATGAGAATTTTCAAAACCAAACATTCGTCTCCTCGTGTTCGACCTGGGACTCACTTTTCAAGTTTTGGTTATAAATTTTATCTAATAGATACGTTTTGCGAGCTACGATGACGGATCCTCCAAACCTCGATTTCTAATTCGCGAAGCGCGCCTCTATCAGTAGGGTTAGGTTATCCTAGTCCCTCTCTTCTTTAATTGGATCTTCATTTCTTCCTTAGTCAAGTCTTGTTCTTCAACCAGCTCCTAGCTTTATAGCTTTATCTTCTATCCCACTTTCATTCTGCATGGCTCTAAGTCATTCTACGTCCTTTACCTATATTATTCACAAAAGGCTTGAATTAGATAATAAGGCCTAAAATAAACACAATGCATATGATATGCATGCATGCTCTAAACGCAATATTTACATTCTAAATGCATGATTTTACTAAGAAGCTAACCTTAGATTAAGCCAATTAGGGTAATAAATTAAGTTATCAGGGTATGGTAGGGTTTATATAGGATGGGGAGGGGGTGGTTACGAAGGTGAAAGGCCACCATTGGTGGCCGACCACCATGGAGAGATGCCGTATTTGTTGCACCAATTTAGGGCTTCTAGAAGGTGTTGTGTTGTCGCCAAGAATGAAGGATTAGGATAAGGTTTAAAGGTGGATGGAGGCTGGATACATAAGGGAGAGTTGACACCATATTGAGTGATGGTTATAAGTATTTTTGGCGCCAAGATTGGGGTGGTTATGAGTTGGTGAGATGCTTATGTTGGCGCGAACTTGAAGAGGTGTGAATGGTAGCGGTGGTTGCTATAGTTGGCGCCAAAATAAGGAGGTAGTGATAGTTTTGGTGGGTTTTTAAGAGATAGGTAGCTAGCCATGTGAAGTAGAGTAGGGTAGGAGCTAGCTTAGCTAGTAGCTAGTAGGGGCTAGAAGTAGTTAGGAAGAGTTGCTTTGAGCTATCTTGAACTTGTCTGGAGCTAAGGAGATATGATGAAGAGCTTCCTGTGAACTCAGCAACTAGCTTAGCTAGCTAGTTCTTTGCTAGTAGCCAAGCTCAACAAAGTTGAGCTGAATTGTGCTTCATGAACTAGAGATGTTGGCCTGAGCTGGAATGTTACTAATGTGAGCTTTTATCTACTTCTTGGTACTTATGCCTTTCATCTGTTAGGGTTTACTGAATTATGATGACTCTTCATTCCCTAACAAGCAAGCGAAATATATAAGTACATAAAATGACAAGAAAACCTATTAATGCATGCCTAACCCTAAATGCATGTGAATGGCTAAATGTAGCTTAATACTGAATGCAAATGCAGAAACCCTAGGGAACTAAGTGTATAATGAGCCTAAGAATGATGATCAACTGGTATTTATCACACCCCTATGCTTAGCACTTTACTAGTCTCTTAACAAAATTGTTCTACAAAATAGTATTAGGGAAAACTACTTATTTTTGTTTTAAGGAAAAACAATTTTACGAGACCTTGGTTGATTTGAAAAATAAGGTATGGGATTTGTTTAAAATAAAACATTAGGATTTATCCTTCGATTCAAGAATTCGTACAATCAAGATCTATATATCTTCCCAAGAATTTCAACTAATTTTCCCCTTCTAATTACAACCATCCCATCATCCATTTTTACAGTTAGAACCTCAACCTGAGAAATCGATCTAGAATTTGCATGATGATAGTCGAGAAAATTCGTGCGAAGAAGAATAGTTAAGGTTTCTGGAAAGAGAAATCCGAGTCATATTTTCGCAAAAAAAATTCAACTTAACAAATAAATTTAATTGAGACTAGATGAGTCTCGGGTCAAACACGGGGAGATGACATTTGATTTTTAAATTCCGCACTTTGTTTTATTTGCTCTTGGAGAATTTTCTCCTTTTGTAATTTTTTTACGATTTTATATAAGCAGGACAGTAGGTGACAATTATCTAAACTAAACTAACGTACTTGCAAAAAATTAAAGTGGAAAAGAGATATAGAGTGAGAGAAAGAGAAAGAGAAGAATTTATAATCAACTCAATGTCTATTACAACTAATTGCGAAAAAATAAACTACACTAGAAAGTAGTAAAAGATATAAAGAGAGTGAGAAATCCCCCTCGACAGCTGCTTGAGAACGAGCCAGTCGAACGACACCTGGAAGAGTGAGGATAGAGATGAAGGGAGGAGGATGAAGGGAGGACAAGGCAAGGCGTCGCCGTCGAGAGATCCACTTCCGGAACGTAGGTGAGAGGACAGCTACGGGCGCTCCACAAACAAGGAAGAGAGGGTGGAAATTTATTTTAACTTCTCTAGTGGAGCATCCCAAGACTTGAGACACAAGCTCAAGAGAGTTCTTAGGCTCTAAAGAGGGTGAGAATGAGCTAGGAAGGGATGAAGACGAAAGTGGGGGTACATGGCTATTTATAGGTGAAATGGGGGTCATGCCAAATCATTTGGCGCTCCACGCACTTAATGCATGCACATCAAGCACAAAACACATGCTAAGCCCACGCACACACACGGCCAACGTGCGCAGCATGCACGCGGCCTACACACAGTGCTAGCAGTGCGTGGGCACAAGCCGTACAATTAAGAAGCACGCTCCACAGTTGGATGTGGATCAAAGGGTCACGATCGCGCGCCTGAGATCGAGCTTGATGCGCGTACAATCACATGTGCAGTGCTCCGCATCATCGATGGCGCCATGTGGAGAAGATACCACCACTTGATCCTGATCAAGCAGATGAGAGTACGTGTGCACATGCCTGCTGAATTGTGAGGTGTGATGAAGCACTATCGTAGCACTATCTCCGCCGCTCCTTCATGATCGAACAGTCTCAATTGAAATTAGCTTGCGTGAAGAGAGGGCGCAACGGGGATTCGAATGTTCGCCTATTGGATGAGAGCGCAAGCAACTCGCCACTACGCTAGGCTCTCCCCATGCGTGATCACAATCGTTGGATGGAGATCCAACATTCCAGATCTCGCGTGAGCTCCTCATGATTTGTGAAGCACGAGGGAAAGGAGGTGGCATGGCCTGATCTTGGTCGTTGGATCAAGATCCAACGGCCCAGATCAATCCTCATGCGTGCTTTAAAGTTGGGCGAGGGTTGTTGGGCAACCTTGGGAGGTCGAGATGGCACCACTTGGCATCATCTAGACCATTCATTTTCTTCTCTTCTTAGGCAATGCTAAGGATGTCGAATCGAGTCGATTTTCATATCGTTAAGCTACGATCGTTAACCCAAACCCATCCATGCAATCGGATTTTTCATTTGAGTTCCATATGCGCATCACCCTGCCCCCTCGCCTTTAATCTTCTTCGAACTGCATATGATGCTACGGAGGTCCGATCAGGGTGATTTCTGAGGACATTAGACTTCAATCGTCACCTTGATCAGATCCGTATGGTTAGATTTTCAATTTAAGGCCCAAAAATGTGTCACCTTCTCCCCTAACCACCAGAATAGGTTAATTAATACAAAATTTACAATATCTAGTTTAAATGAAATATGATGCATATTATGTAATATTTATAATGTTAAATGCACCTATGAGTCTAGGAATGTACATAAATAGGTATTTTACTATGAATATTGTGTCTACATCACGTGATAATGAAAATACAAGTGTCGGTGTTTTGGGAATGGCCAACTTCTTTTTTTATATATATTTTGATGTTTTTCTTGGTTTTCTCCCCCATGCTTAGCCTCAAATTCAAGTGTCAAAATCATTATCCCCATCGCCAATCCTCGAAGAGGCCTTTTGCTCTAACGCTATAGTAGCACCGTCCAAGACATCTCTAGGGAGCCCTACACCCCAACACCTCGTGGCATCATGAGAGGAACTCCCAACAAATCCAGGCCCTTGCTTCGATACTTCAAGATAGTATCATTCGAGACACCTAGATCGCAAAATGTGCTTATATACTTGATGAATAGATATGCAATATAGATATGGAGTAAACACCAAGGGGTAACATGTTGGCATCATATCCTAGAAGGAAAGTTTCTCCTCCGTGGTAGGAACTCATCCAATCAAAGTTGTTTCAAGATTCATCTTAAGTTAAACAAAAGGGAATTATTATTTAGGAGTATTTTGGGAATTTGTTTTTGTTGGCAGTGTCTGAACAAGTTTGACATTTGAGTTTCAAAAAAGGATTAAAATCTAGATCAAGAACTAAGTCAAGTACTATTAAACCACTAAATAGAATTTGAGACAATTTGTTTCTTCAAGGGTTCAGGAGGATTTCTTTGGGAGATAGACTGATCTAATCTAAGTTCTTAGACCTAAAAAGTCTAACCAACAAATCCTTGGATTTGTCCTTAAGTTTGTTAAAGATTAAATCCCATGTGTAGCTTTTTGAAATAAGGTCACAACCTTGGACCTAAATTTTGAAAGTCCTAAAAAATAAAATTAAATATATAATTTTTATTGGTTTTTTAAAAATGCATACAAAAATAACTACAAAATTTTTTTTGTTTTAGGTTCTGAGAATCCTGAAATGACCAAAACTTTAAAGCACCCCTCATGCTAAAGCTATGCAATGTCCTCATGCATAAGAAAGGAGAAAGACATCACCCGAGTAGGAATAGGTCAAGATCAGGATAGGCAAAACCTGAAAAGAAAATAAAAAGAAAGCCAAAAAAAAGATGTTAGGTTAACCCCCACCCAAGGCAGTCTTTTATGCCTTTTCAACTGGAGGTGCAGCAGGGCTGTACAAATGTCATGGAGGTAATTGAAAACGTGGATGCCCTCTGCAAGCAAGTGCTCCTCTTAGTCCCAAAAAGATGACAATTGATAGTGTAGGGACCAGTGTGATCAATGGAAACATGATTTGAGTGCAACCATGGCTTTAACTCTAAATCATCGAAGAAATCATTACTCCATAGTGGTCAAAGCACAATAAGACCCAATAAATAGTTTCTCCACTAATTTTTCTGTTTCAAGAGTCCGAGTCGTCAAAGTTCTCATCATGAAATCTTATGGATGCTTGGAACATATCTAAAGTGATTGTTTTTCCATCACAAGTAATATCCATTTTTCTAGAATGACAATCAATAAAATTGACAATCAATTTTTCTGACTATTTATTCTTATCCCACCAACCAAATACCTCACAACTTATCCCTAAAGTAATTTATCCCAATATAACCTTTACCCTCCTGCAAAATGTAACCTAAATGATCCTAATTTCTATTTTTATGATTTTTAGGGTTTTTCATATAATTTTGGTATTTTTAATAACAAGAAAGATAAGAATAAGGTAAACCAAGGATTGGATTGCAAAAATAGAACCTCAATGAAAATCACGAATTAATTATTTTGCAAATATCCAAAAATTCTAATAAAAATACCGAAACTACTTTACAACCTAATTAAGACTTCTATTGAATTTCAAGTAAATCTAATCACTACACTACTCAAAATAAATTAGTAAGAAACTACAGGGACTAAAATGAGACAATGCTTGGACCTAAACATAAAACATGAATTAATTTTTATCAATAATCAATTTTTGTATAAAATTTGGCGACAAACTAAACCTAATAAGCAGGTACAAAATATATTTTTTTAGATTTTTCTAATCCACAGAAATCAAAGTGAAAATTCAGGAACCTATCGAAGCCTAAGAAAGCAAATAAACAAAGTAATCAATCACAATTAACTAATTGAAGAGATTGCAAAAGAGAATAGAATTACAAATACTATCTTTTATTGAAATAATGACTTGTTCTTAGAACTAAAACTAAAAGAAGAAACTATGGAAGCAATAAAATAGAAAATAAGATGAAAAAGAATAAGATTCTCATAATGAAGCACGTAGAACAAAGAGTGGACGATTCGTAGCGATGCTAAAGAATTCTACCAATGACCTCCGGAATGAAGTCCACGTGAAGAGAAAGAAGATAAAGTAGCTAGAGATTCGAAGATGTTGCAGGAGACAAAGACAAAGAACTCAAGTAGAAGATGGTGGAGAGTGTGGGGGGATCCTAGGGTTTTCTAATGGTAGCATAGGAGTTAGGGTTTGTGGAGGTGGAAGACGATGACTATGAAGGTAGAGGCTATGGGAGATGGTGGAGAAGATGGAGAGGAGGTTCGAGAAGAAAATTGAGATGAAGGCATGGAGAGGTGATGTGTATATAGGAGTGGGAATGCGATATGATTGGTTAAGAAGTGCCTTGGATGAAGGATGATGGATAGGGTGATGAAGAGTTGAAGAATGAATGACCAAGATTGGGTTTGAAAGGTGGCGTGGGGATTAGAGGAAAGGCTTAGGTGGTTGTAGAAAATATGAAGGATTGTCCTACTTGGATTTAAGGGCTTGGATTGAGTCTAAGGTGGCATCACTTTTGGTGGCTCAAGTTAGGCTTGCGTTGAGAATTTAGGTGGCTAGGATTAGGTGGGTTTTTAGATGGAGGGCTGGGATGGATCCTAGGGTGGCATGGAAGGAATAAGAAGAAATTAAATGTGGCACTACCTATGGATAGAGTAGGGTTGTTATGAAGGCTTAGGTGGCATGTGGTGAGTTAGCATAATGTGAGTGGAGGAAAGTTGAGGCCAAGGATTAGTAAGGTACAAGATGAGGTGGACGACCAAGCCAAGTGAAGTAGGCTAAGTGTGTAGAGTGAGGTTTAAAATTAAGGTTAGCTTGGATGTGTGTAATTGGGGTGAGTTCAACTGAGGATGAGTATTATGTCCCTAGAACAAGGCCTACAAAGAAAAAATAAACAAACATTAATGCACATTATAAAATTAAACTATAATTTAACCCTAAAATGCATTATTTACACTAATGCATTAATACCTAACATGCACAGATTAAATGCAATTATGCTTAAAATGACTCCTAACGAACATAAATTGACATGAATTAGCTAATTAAATATGAATTCATCAAACATGTTGAGAAACACTCAAATAAATCCTCACATGTGAATTTGTGAAATACATCAACATTCAATATCTCATGAGATATGTTTGAGAATTGAAACTTGAAACCAGCATTCAAATAAGTGACCTCACATTGGAATTTGTGAAATAAACCAACATTCAACATATCACATACGTTGAGAGTTGAATACATGACAACCTAAAAAACTAACATGTGTCAACAAATGCAACACAATCATCATAAAAAAATCTAAAAAATTAAAACATGAAAAAAAATCAACATGTAATTAGAATCATAATCAACATGATTGAGGCACCAAAAATGATTATCTTACAAACTTGCATCATAATCAACATGTAAATGACTAAATTAGGATTTAAAAAATTAAAATAAAATTAGATAAAAAATTATTTGAAATTAAGTCAAAAATGATCTCCAATTAGGCCAAATGCATGATCATTAGAACATAGCATAAAATTAAGGAAAGCAAGTGTTTCACAATTGGCACCAAATTAGGGCTAAAAGACTTGAACAAGAACATAAATATATGCATTTTGGAGAACAAAAACTCAAGACCAAGATCTTGAAATTGCAAAAAGAAAACAAAATCAAATAAACATAAACATAACTGACAAGAACAAAATCTATTCTAAAGTAACATATGCAAAAAGCAAAAATAAAACTTTAAATCACTAAATTAGTTGATTAAACAAAAAAAATTATAAGAGAGGGAAGAGAACCTATCATAAGCTATGAGAAAGGTGGGACCATTGAAGAGATCGAAGTTAACCCTTGGAGAGGTTGACTAGTGGTGAGAGCTCGTTGGAGTGGAGGGGAGATCAACCACCGCCTAGAGGTGCAATAACAAGAAAGCAGCTATTGAAGAAGCTTTAAAGGAGGCTGGAAGAGCGGCAACTGTGGACTATGAGGGGAACCAAAGAGAAGGATGTGTGGATTGCACTAGCGAGCTTGAATAATGTTGTATGAAAATGATAACCAGGTAAAATAATGATCGAACACACAAAATGCATTCACCATAAAGACAAAAGGTTTTGACATATATGCCCTTGCTAAATTTGGCAAAAATGTATATACCCCTACTATTTTCATGTGTACATATGTACCCTTTGTAATTATGTGTGTCCACATAAAATTCAATGTATTAAGTTTCATACCCTTGAGAAAAATTTAGAATAACTTTTTTTCTTTTATTATTCGGTACCTGGGTGTGTATGTATTGGGGGGGGGGGGGGGGGCCTAGCAGGTGGTAGTATGTTGAGGTAGAGGAGAGGAGGGACGTGCACGGGATGTGGTGGTGGTGGTGGGTCGCTGGAGGAGAGGTGGAGGGGTTGTTGGTATGAAAGAAATTAAACAAAGGATAGATATAAAAATTATTTTATGTTTTAGTCTTCAAAGTTCATAAGGGCATTCAAACAAGTGGATATTTGTGGGATATATATGTATTTATGAAAATAGTGGGGGTATATACATCTTTGTCAAATTTAACAGAGGTAAAACCTCTGAAAACAATCTATTTTTAGGTAAAAACCCAATCTGGATAAAAATCATCACCTAAGGCACCTCAACTTAAAATTTAATCAATCAATCAAGTAGATCAAAATCCACTAATGTACCACTTAAAACAAAGGTAACACAACCTTAATACAACACTACTTTGGATCAAAGGTAGTGGTATGCGTCAGGACCACTCTTATTTGCGAAAATTATTGTCTTCAACGGAAACAAGAGTCTGCAAGCCAAATACTCAAATAAAATAAACACAAAGTACAAGTCCTCTAAAGCCCAAATATAAGTTAAATAAATTTGCTCCTATAGGAAAAAGGAACATCCCTAAGATGGAAGTTGATTGACGTGGAAACGTGAAGTGATCAATGCTCTCAGATACAAAGTACAAAGCTTGAAGAGCAAGAGCACAGTTTCTTTCTTTTATTTCTCTCCAAATGAATGTAAGTGGAAAGAATTGACACTACCATTTCTAATGCCTCTTGTATTTCTCTTGTATATGTGCAAAGGAGTATTCTTAGGTATTTATAGAAGTCATAGAAACACTCTAAAAATGCATACAAACAAGATATACCCATTACAGATATTTAAGAGTCACAGATCTGCAAATCAGTGCAAATTCATCAGAAATCACAGGCCATTTGATGTGCTAGTAGTGAGCCAATTAACTAACGCCAATTCTTGATCAACGCCCATGAACAGGTGTGAGGTGCCAAGCTAAGTCTTCTTTAGTTGGACGAAGGTCGGTCATCTGATCCTATAATGGCTAATCGACAACCAATCTCTTGACTACTAAAGGGTTCTTGGTCTTGAATCCCTAGGCTTGGATATTTGTACTCATAAGTCATGAAATAAACAGAATCAGTTGACACCCTATAATGTAGTTGGCCAGCAGACTAGCTTATCAAACAACTAGTTGCTAAAGCATTGGTCAACGCCCAATGAAATTGGATGACGCTCTACAATGTGTTTTGGTCATTTAGGTGCCTTGAAGTGTAGTATTTGGTTTTTAAGGCTTCCTAATGATTATCCCAAGTGCTTGAACTTTAATTTAGGGCTCTTTTAGCACATCCAAGAAAAAATAAAATACAACAAAAAATACATCAAATACAACAAAACAAATCTAATCCGATTCTTCTTTCTTCAAGCTTTCTTCCAGTGCTCCTTAATGCTTTTCTTCAACAAGCTCCTTCATCTTTCCATGGAGTCTAAGCTTGAGCTTCCATCAAGTTTCATCCAATGCATCCAACCTGAAATCTTAATCTCCAAATTTGATTGTTAAACAATAGCCGTTTTGTTATCATCAAAATCAGCATTGTAATGTCTATGCATCAACATGATGGGGGATGTTTGGAGAGTCCTAGAGTCATACATCGAGCAAGGAGAAGTCAAGGGGTGTGTTTATTTAACTCTAACACATGAATCAAGACCCGAAAAAAACTATACTTAAAAGCCCAAAGTTAAATTAGCCGATTAATCAACCTACCCGATTATAGCCCCAAATATGCATGTGGTTCAATTTTTGACAACATACAATTATGTAGCCAATTAATCGATTACATTAATCTATTTTCAGAGCCTTATTATTCAACAAGTTCAAAAAAAAAAAAATAGTCACCTCAATTCAATCTTCTCATCACCTCTTGCCTCAGGCAATTAAGAAGCTTATCACCTTCTAGTCATCCATTACCTTAGCAACTTTGCACAACCACCATAGAAGATACCAACCTCAATAGTGACCTTGCAATTACTACTTTCTTGGCGACTAATTAGGCTCATTGCCAACCCACCAGCAACTACTCCGCGATGACCTCTACTCAATCAATTTAATGTATTTTACACACAAATCAATCTAACTCCTTAACCACTTTGATTGCTGAATTCTGATCTAACCCCACTTGTGACTCAATCAAAGAATTTTCTATCTCATACTTACCTAATTTCATGGGTTTCACACCTTCTATGTATTTCATTCAAAGTTGTTTTGGGTGAGCCATGTTGAATACTACCACATTGATGCATGTAGTGTAAGTCACCAGTTGCAACAATGAACACACCATATTCTAAGCATCATTAACGATTTGCTTCCTACTTTCAAAAAAAAGGGTACGCTTCCATTTCAATTTGTAATGCAGGGTCCTTAAGGGTGTCATTGCAAATTCTTTATTTCACATCATGCCTACACCAAGATCATCCTTAGGCTAAGCCTCTAACATCTACTACTATTGTAGAGCAAAGGACCTCCATAAAGTTGAATGAAGTCAAGAACTACATCCCATGGTATCAAGCATTTAAGATCTCTTCTGGACAACAAAAAAAGCTTTACATCATGAAGGATGTTCTTGACTCCAAAGCTACCGACTATGAGAAGTGTGAGCAAGACAACGAGGTGGTTATGAATCGGTCAATAAATAACATTTAAGCCAAAGATAGCAAAAAATATGATATATAAGAAGAATGCTAAAGAAATTTGAGAATGCCTTGTAAGAAAATATTCTCAAAAGTCAAATGGCTCCAAGCTAGCCAACATCTACAAAAGCATATGGTTTATTAACCAAGGAGAGATGTTCTTAATGGACTACCATACCACCACAAAATCGCATTATGAGGAGCTTGTCATTTTTCAACCATCCTATAGCACTAATCAGGTTATTTATAAGTGATGGCAAGTGTACCTGTTCTTAGATTGTCTTGGTCCACACCATTAGTCTACCAAGGATCAACACTAATCATTGAATACCATCCTAAATCTCGATACAATCTATAGTAGACTACAGAACTAACTTGATGTCAGCATGTCTCAATATGCTACTTCATCTGCCAATCCTACTTAACAAGAGTGTATTGGCTCACAATTATTGATGAACATGGAGATCACCTTGGTGGTCATGACCATGGCAATTACTATGGCAAAGTCAAAAGTATCTATTCACCATGTGTACATTACAAGTGCACCAATTATCTACCTAAGCAATGCTAAGAGAATTTTGGGAAGCCAACATGAGCCAACCAAATCTCCACAATTTCAAACTCTTCTATCTTCACTCACAAAGAAAAAATTGCCTCGATAATAGCAAGTTGATAGACTTGATATTCGTGCACTACAACATTAAACTAAAAATAAAACATATATGAGAAGGAAAAGATAAGGAAGAATATATAGACCCAATTGCTATTGCAGACCTTTTTGAAGATAGAGAACAAGGTGTTTTACAAGAATTGTTAAATAGTAATGGAAAACCATTTCTTAATGAAAATGATGATCCCGATCCTAAAATAGCAAAAAAAATGGGTGCAGATATATCAAAATTTGTGAGTAGTAAGTCTAGTTGAAGAGTAATCCATAACCTTGAATTTGAAGAGAGTCTAAAGAAGGATTCACCACCATCAAGAGGAATAAAAGATGATAATAATGATGACAACGGAGATGACGATACAATGATGGTTGAACAACCACAATAAGAAAACAATAAAGGAGATGGGAGATATGGTCAAGGTCCTTCTAGGGAGGATGCTATATAAGAATATATACAAAGATATACAAGCATACATGGAGATCCTATACCAAGTCCACCTCGTGACGATGACGCAAAATATGAATATGGCTCAAGTTCTATGATGTTCATCGATGATTTAAGTTACATTAATGAATCAATTAATCTAGCAGTAGAATCAATCTTTAAAGGTGGCCCCAGATCATCATCATCGAATTACTATGATGGTTATGGATTTCATTACACCAACCCTCAATACCAACCCCTTTACCAAGATGAGACACAAAGTTCATCTTAATACCTCCCTAGCTATACCAACCCTCCATCTTATTATTATTCCTATAGATTTGCTGATCACCATCAAAATGATACTACCTAAAGCAATCCTACAGCATAAGGATATGGAATATTCTCTAAGTATTGTGCACCCTAAGGTCCCCGACCATCTTCTTATCAACCTTCCCAATATGTTGCACAACTTCCTCCTCAACCACCACAAGGTTAATCAACAAGACAACATAAACCCTTTAGATCTTCAAGCTCTACATTAAGAGGTGATTCTACCAAGTCTAGAGACTCAAGAGAACATCGAGATGGCTATGATCAAGGTTAATCTAAAAGTAGCTCCTTCAATAGTCACAGTCAATATCCACATCTTGGAATTCTTGTGTACTGTAGTGATGAAAACTACCAACAATACATCAATAAATATAATACTCGATAGAACTTCATGATGTAAGGATCCTACAGTAAGTATATTACAATATCACTACTAGAGGAATAAATCAAAGGACTGTATCAAGACAAATCGAAACTCTACATGATATTGATTGGTGGTATTGGTACTTGGTGTGGTCCACTAACACTAGTTATATTTCATTTTTTCCGATTACTATTATGAACATCCTCAGCTATTATTATGTTATGTGCACTTTCTTTTCAATACTGACTTTGTTAATATGTTAATAACACATTTCTATTATATTTTTATTCAAAATTTATTATTTTTATTTTCTAAACATTTCTTAATGCATTTATTAGTTATTAAAATATTAATTTTCATCAAATTTGTAACATTTTAAATCATTTTGAACCTTTTTAAGTAATTTCCTCAAAATTCATCGATATCAACAATACATCCCAACATATTTGTATTTTCACTTGTCAATATGACATCGATATCAATATTTAAAACCTTGGATTTATAATGTCGAATCATATGTGACAAACACATTATTTTCATGGCATCTAAACAATGCATATAATTGATGAAGGGTATGACCAGGATGATTTTTACTAGCATGATCTACCCACCATTTTTGCTACAGTTGCATCTATCTCGGCAAATCCTCTTCTATGGCACTATCATCAAGGACATCCATCCATCCAACTTACATCAAATGTTCCACGAACATGGTAAAGTTTTAAGTGCAATGAAACAACCACTAAAGTTCTTTTCCACTTCAACATGACAAGAACCATTCTTTTCCTTTTTCCTTCCATTATGATGTTTAGGGGGCCATGTAATGTCTGTACTATTTCTTGTCATCATTTTCTTGTTTTTGTTGGTGATTATAATCATCATCCTTTTTTTTTTTTTTAATAAAGGATCATTCTAAGAGTGTTGATGTGAAAAAAAAGATTTTTCAATGGAGTGCAAAATTTCTATCCTATTACGAAATATTTGCACACAAATAATCCCTTGGAGTTTGTACAACCAGAACTTTAGCCTTACTTTGTTTCCAATGGGACCATTAATTCGACTTCTAGTGTTTATACCTAAAAGGAAGTTAAGACATGTTGTTGCATCTTGATATGGATGTCTTTTGTTCCCCAGTAAGTTTTTTCTTGTGTTTATTTTTATGCACTTGATTGGAGTTCTTAAGAAATTCTCTTGCTAGAAAATGTATTTTACCAAAGCATTCGAGAATTCAAAAGGAATATTGGTATTATGACCTTTCTTTTCATCGATACATTATTAGCGCAAACATCACATTCTTTGAGATGACGAGCTTTTCTTTTGATGGTAGCAATATCAAGTTAGAGAGTCAACCTTTTTTCATTATCACAAAAGGAACAAGCAAGCTACTGCTGTCATGTTCCCTTACACATGCAGGTTGAGACTTCATCTAACTCTCCCCATCACAGACTCCATATAAGATGCTCCTTCTATACAACCAGTGGAAGTTACATTAAATCTTAGAAATACCCATAATTTTGCGAAAGCTTGTAAGATCTTGCTTACGTCAGATGTAAAGATGCCCATAGTTTTGAGAAAGTTTGTAAGATCTTGTACTTTGCATGCTAAGTCTCATTATAATACTTTTAACAAATTGAGCCCATCAGTGGGACTATTCTCTTTAACATTTAGGAGTATCATTGTTCATAAAAATCATATGAAGGCAATGCAAGATGCAAGTTGGAAAGAAGGTATGGATAAGGAGATAAATGCTTTCATTTCTTGTGCAACATGGGAGCTTGTTGGATTTATACAAGGAAGTACTTAGCAGTAATGTTGTTAAAGGCAAAAAGCGCTAAAAGACGAGAGTCCAAAACACCCAAGGCGCTAAGCGATCGCATAGGTCGTCACCTCTGTGTCTTTGAAAAATGAAAAAAGCTTACTCGAGATGCCTACCAACGCCTCAAGCAAATAAGATGAGCCGAAGCCTGACAAGGTGCTAGGGCCTTGCCTAGCCTCATCCTAACACTTAGGTGCACCTAGGCAAGCACCCTAACAACATTGTTTGGCAAATGACCATATTAATATGTCAAAGGCTTGACTTATCGCCAAGGATTTTACCCAGACATATGGTACCGATTGCTCTAAAATTTTCTAGAAAGTTGCCCACATTAGCTTAGTTTTAGAAAGCAATATATGGCTTAAGGTAGAGTTTGAGGGCCTAGTTGAGATACAGAGCAATGTGATTATTGAGAAAGTATTCTTCAAATTCACCTCCAATCACTCTATTCTAGTTTCATATGTGGCTAATATGAGATTAATTTATGATGACACTGTAGGGATAAAAGAAACCAAATCATTCTTGCAAGATATATTTGTCACAAAAGATCTTGGGTAACTACAATATTTCCGCTAGATTGAGGATCCACAAAATTACAAGCCTTAGCTTTATCTCAAAGAAAATATGTACTAGAGATTCTTGAGGAGGCGGATATGCTTGGCTCCAAGCCCACATTCATTCCTATGAGAGCCAAAAGAAAACAAAATGTGGATGATGATCCATTATTTAAAGATCCTCAATGTTATAAGAGTAACATTAGGAAACTCCTCTACTTGACAACCTCTGGGCCAAACATTAGAGCTTTGCAATTGGTTATGCAAGCCAATTCATGGATTAACCCTAGTACAGCACTAAAGTATTCAAGCAATGTTACCCATTTCAATGTTTTTTGATAATCATCTAGCAACTTACATCCTATCCAATTCAACATTTCATGAAAGAATTGAGCATATTGTGGTGAACTGCCACTTTATCAAAGATGTTGTGAATGAAGGAAGATTACTACACCCATATTTGTTCTAAACTTCAAGCTACAAATCATTTTGTTGAGGCTTTATCCAAGAAGCCACACACATTTTTAATGCAACAAACTAGGCATGATAGATATATAGATTTTTTTCCTATAGTTCTTACTTAACCATCTTTTCATGTTCATTGTTATTGTGACTTATTTGCCTTCAATGTAACAAACAAAAGATTTGCGAGCATTATCCCTAATAAAATTAGTAAGCTAGATTCATTTGTTATGCTCATGACACATTTACCAACATTTTGGCACATCGTCAATTTCGACAATGCCTCTCCAAGGTAAGCATGATAAACATATAAGTTTCAACTTAAAGGGGAGTGTCATTAACCATGCACCATTCATAGCAAATTCTCATGATTTGCTCAGTCATTTTCTTAGTCTTTCTTATTTAGGAATTTTATTGTCTGGTTATTTCCTCTTGTTTTTTAAGATTTCCTTATATACCTCATACTTGATTATAGTTGATCAATAAAACAAAACAAAAGATTCTCTCAACACATATCTGTATGCACTTGTGTATATATCTATGTATGTACACATACATCTATGTATATGCATATATCTATGTATATATGAATTTATGTATGCATGTGTTTTGACTAGAAAGCACTCATTCATCAGGTAAAATGAAATTGAAATTTGTGAAATCATTATAAAAAAAGAGAATAAATTTGGTGCAAGTCCTCGACCGAGGCATCTAATGCATTGTCCTAGGCATTCACCAAGACAGTACCTCAAGTAAACCACCTTGCTAAGCATTAGAGCCTCATCTCAACTCACCTTGGCACCTAAGCAAGTGCCTTCATAACACTAATTTGATGTGTATATATCTGTGTATGCACACATACATCTATGTATATGCATATATCTATGCATATATGAATTTATGTATACATATATGTGTTTTGACTACCAGAGCACTCATTCATTAGGTAAAAAGAAATTAAAATTTGTGAAATCATTATAAAAAATGAGAAATAACAAATTTGGTTCAGGTGCTCAACCGAGGCATCTAATGCGTTGTCTTAGGCATTCACCAAGATAGTACCTCAAGTAAAAGTGCCTTGCCTAGGACTTGGCTAAGCATAAGGGCCTCAGCTCGCCTCACCTTGGCACCTAAGCAAGTGCCTGACACTAATTTGATTGGCGTTTTATGTGTAATGCTATTTGATTTTTGCTTTTAAAATAAATGACACCAGCAAAATCTCAAACAATGTCGAAAATGCACCCTTGCTAGTTTCCTCTCTCCATTTAATGAGCTTTTGTGTAATTTATGGAAAAGTTATTTCTAGGATTATGAAATACTCATGTCATTGAGTTTAGTTTAGGCATTTGTGAAGGAATCATTTATAAGATTGTGAACGTGAAATACCCAAGTTCTACCTATCATTATTGTTGGAGAAAATAATCTTATTTCAATTAGGAACCTAAGCTTTTGTGTAATTTATGAAGGGGTTATTTCTAGGATTATGAAACTCATGTCATTGAGTTTTACTTCATGCTGAAGGAATCATTTATAAGATTTTGAATGTGAAATACCCAAGTTCTACCAATCATTATTATTGGAGAAAATAGTCTTACTTTAATAAGAAACCCTAACCCTTTTTATATAAATTAGGGTTAGAAAAATTACATAAAAGACCCATCTGACAAACAGAAATAGGAAAAAGACTAGGATTCTCAAACCTAATTGAATAGATTAAACCTAAATAAAATAGGATCCCATACTAACTAATCCTAATGCTCTAAGATGAAACATAGATGAAAATCATGCCCAACTTGTTACAATCCCCCCCCCCCCCACACCCACCCACAAGGAAGACAAATGTTGGCTAGAGAAGCAAGCAGGCACTGAAGACAATGCCAAGCAATCAGTGGTAGTAGAACAAAAGATGATCACAAACAATCAGTAGTAGTAAAGAGAGAAAGAGACAATCCGAAGCAGTAAGTAGTAGTAGACAACAGATGATAATAAGAGATGATAGCATCTCAAATCCCCCACCAGTCATCAAAGACAACAAAATTTTCGACAAGATGAGTAAATGCTCGAGAACTTGTAGTAGTGGCAAAATTGGCCACATGATGATACTAGGGTCATCATGTGGACTATAAGAAGCAAATCAGGCAATCAAGTAAAGGTACGTGATTTTGTGCATGGTAGCATGTACATGCACGCAACATGGTATCATGTGCACAACAGGGGAAGCCGTGCACCCAAGGAGGTAGGCATGCATAAAGAGGTAGGCACGTATAGGCACGCAACATGCAAGCAAACCATGCGCAACAGGTGTGCAGTAGGCGTGCAACAAGTGCATAGCAAGCACATAGTACGCACGTAGCAAGTGAGGCAAACCACATGCTTTGGGCACGCAACAGGAGAGGAGAGTTAAGCACATATGCACGTAGGAGATATCGACAGGGGCAACCATGCTTCATGCATGGCAAGGAGGTTGTGCAACACGTGAGGTGAGGCAGTGGTAGAGAACTCTTGGCCAACTCAGTTTAGGACTTCCCACCTTTTTTTCTTCTTCAAGCCTTTCTTTGATACCATGTTGAAAAAAATAATCTTATTTCAATTAAAAACCCTAACCCCATTTATATAGAGTAAAATTGAAAAAATTACATTAATAACCCATCAAGAATGGGAAACTAACAAACAAGAATAGGAAAAGGATTAGAATTCTCAAGCCTAATTAACTAAACCTAAACAAAATATGACTACTTACTAATTAATCCTAATACTCTAACAATTAGAAACAAGGACTTAAAAGGGTTTCAACTAAAACAGGAAAGGACGGGGTGATTACAACAAACTCTGCCTTCTACAAACATGTGGACATGCACAAAAAGAGATCTAGGACGTTAGACCACCAAAAACTTATTGAAGTTCCAGCAAGACTCAATGCTTGATGTAGTGGTCTATTATTTTCTACACGAGAACACCATGGCATCAAGTGCTTTGGGAGGCTGAAGAAATGTTGATGCATGAGGGCTTTGCATTTCAGGCTTGATGATCATTTGAGTAGGATGGTCGATGGGTTATCAAGGGCAAAAATTACCATTGATGGAGAGAACAGAGCAGAAATTTGTCCACGGAGGTGTGACGTTATTGAGGGGTTTTATGGTGTATCCTCGATAGAGGGGTGACTTAATTGAATTTAACTAAAGGACTGGTATATGCCGTCCATGTAACAGATGAACAAATGTTCTTGGAAATCAACTTGCCAATGCCAACAAATGCAGAATTGCCTAATCAATAAGAGCCAACAATTGATTGCAGATCCTACACGTGCATTTACAAGACATCTACAGATATAATGTAGCTTAAATTGTCAATAAACTGTAAACAAAATAAACCACCACATAATCATGTATATTTAATATTTAAGCTGCACGTTATTAAGTTAGAAAAGTTATGATGAAATATGATAAAGGATAAATCTTAACCAGCTTTAAAGCAAAAAAGGGTGTGCCCGAAGAAACGCTACGATAGAAGAGGGCTGAATTTAAGTCCCCCATTAGGGAAGCTGTCTATTCAGGTAAATTATAACCGATTTACAATGAAGGTTTCAGTTTTTGGGGAGTATGGTGGGTATAACTTGGCAAGAAATACTTTTAACTTACCAAATCGTAGCTGCACATGGAATGAGCATCTCATCACTTAATAAGTTATAAAACTTGTGCGATACTTTTGAACTCGTCCAGACAAGACTGGAGTATTTTCTGCCGCTTGTGAAGAGATTGACGGTCACTTTGAAGTACATCAATAGCACCAGGGGCAACAAACATGCCCATGAACTTCTCATCAGATACTGAAAACAAGTCCAAACCAAGGGCTACTAGCAGACGATCATGACTGCAACAGCAATAAACAAATGAATAAGAAAGCCAAGTCAGAAAAAATGGTTGAAGTCAATAGGTTAAGAATATATCTTCTCTTTAAGTACATTAACTTGTGGAATTTAACCATTTTTCCAAATTTACCAGGGATTTAAGAAGCCAGAGTTCAATGTAGATGGTATGTTTCTCTCTACTAGGGCCTCCCGCATTCTAGCAAAGTATCTTGCAGCCAAACTACAGATATCAGCATAAGCAGAACCACATTTTGGGACAGCAGCTTCACCACCAACAAAAAGAGAATTTCCATTGTGGTTTGATGCCACGTTGAATTTTCTTGAAGTACTTATAATCCGTGCTTGTCGCTTTCTTCCTCCATTTTCCAGGCAGTTTCCATTTTCCTTTTTGGTCCCAAAAATTACATCAGCAGCTTGATCAGGAGATGGTGTCTCTGGAACTGTCAATTGGCTTTCACGAAGTACTTCCTTTCCTTCACTTCCCTTACCTGGTGTTGTTTGCTGTTGATTCTGAGGGGGTATACTCTCTTCACCAGAACAAAACATTTGACCCTGACCTGTAACACTGTTCGAAACATCCAGAAAAAATGATGCACCAGGCATCTGGCCTATCCTATTACAGTCCAGTATTCCCAGGGCATCCCTCTCATAGCATATGGGAGAGTAAGGACTTGTAACAGAATCAAGGTGATGGCGAACTAGCTGCTTGCATTGCTTTGAAAGGTCCTGAACGAACAAATTATAGGAATGGCGCAATGCTGCATGAAATCCAATATATCCATCCATATCACCATTTTTATGACCATCTGCAAACAAGTGCAGAGGCATGAACTAGAAGACAGGGAACTTGGAAGAAAGAAAATCAAAAATGTATGCAGTAACTAAAGAGAGAGAGAAACTAATGCGAACAATATAAAGTTTGATTGACTGCATGCACTTTTCAATATGAGACATGAAAATAAGTCATTAAAGATTGGTTTCCGAAAACCATTAATTGCATGATACTATACCTTAATATTTCTTTTTATCCTTCCAGCACATCCCTATTCCAATAGAAGAGTGACAGAGAATTAATGGATTGGACATGAAGAATAACCCTTATTCTGAACCTTAAGCCATTGTTTTTCTTTTTCTTTTCTTTTTTTTCGAAAAGGTCATTGTTGTTTAATAAGATTAATATTAATTACTGTGGAAATTTTGATAATTAGAAATCATTCATGCAAAAATTTTAAAGAACATAAATAGAGTCGATCCCTTTATATCGAGAATGTTGAGAGAATGTGTATTTGGGATTTAGTCCCACATCATATAACGTGGAGAGTTGAAGTATGTGGTGACCTATAAATAAGTATTGTACTTGTGATTTTCTCCACACTCTTTTTTAGTGGGGTTTTCACGCAAACTCATGCGTTATTTTTGTCATGCTTGATATTTTTGTCAATTATTATTCCGCTTATGTTTATTTATCAACTTGGTATCAACGCGAGTCAATCATGGATTCTCTTGTTAAAAGAATTATTGTTATTATCATATCTTTATTTATATTCTTGGAAGAGATGCCAACAAGGACATCTCGCAGTACCATCCGAAGGAGCACGTGCGTTGACTAGAGCCTTGTCATGGCGAGGCCACAAGCGATGGAGCAACCATCAAGGAAGAAGGTACGGTGGCACTATTGCGTCCCACATGGCGGCACGAAGAGCGTGAGGTGCGCATGGCAATGCACACATCGCCTCCATCATCACTCGAGAAACGTGAGCAAGGTTTGAAATATCACGATATATCGACGGCGATGGGTGGTATCAATACCACCAAAGGTATTTTTTTCCCGGATATTGGCGACATCGCCGATATAGGAGCGATATCCCCAAGATATCGACGGGTTGGCTATTGATGGCAGTAGCTTTCCACGGGAAGGTTTGAAAATGGTTGGGTGGGAGGTTTGAAGAGCTGAAAATGGCGGGATGGCGCTGGTGCTGGGTTTGAATGCCAAAATGGTAGGAACACACACACCCACACACATTTTTTAGGCATCCTTTCATGATAAATTATTCATAAAAATGTTAACTTTTAAATTGTGATATTTTGTGATATTTTATACCTTTCTGAGCGATTTCCCCAAAATTCACCGATATCAGCAATATATCCCCGATATATTCTTTTTTGACTTGTCGATACGATATCAATATCGATATTTAAAACCTTGAGCATGAGGCATAGACAACGATGATGGCGAGATCGTCGCAAGTGCGTGAAGGCGAAGCAAGCACCAACAACGATCGCGAGGCAAGGTGAGGCAAGGATCTCGTGCAAGGCACAAACGAAGATCGAGGCCTATAGTGGTGCGACACACTACAGACAAGATGACCCCGAAGACTGCAACAACTGCAACAAGGAGCCGATGGCAAGAATAGTAGGCAATCACAAAGGGACAATGTATGTTCGATGAAGGTGGTACGCATGAACATCAACTGAAGGAATCGATGTTATCGAACTCGGTGACAAAGAGGCCTGAGCAGCTTGAAGAAGCGAAGGCAACAAGTTCCATCCAAACCCTAAACTGTAGGGTTCCTTTTTCATTTTGCTTTTGTGTCCTTATTTAATCGTTCCTTCTTTATATATGTGCCAAAAAAAAAGTGAGTAGAGGAATAATAACAAAAAAAGGAGGTTGAAGTTTATAAAAAAATGGGAAGAGAAAAAAAAAGAAAGGAAAAAAATAGAAAAGAGGAAGAAAAAGAAAAAAAATGATGAATTTTAAGAGAAGAGAAGAAGCTCTTCTCTAGTATTATTCTTTTTCTATCTTCTCTTTGTTTATTTCTTCTCCCATACAAGTATAAAAGCAGGAAAGAGTGTGAGAGTCTATTGTTGTAATCTCATATGAGTCATTGTTTGAGGTCCCTACATGAGAGACTCGTTCTTTATTATTGTTGGTTCCTAGATGAGAAGACCACTATCTCGAACTCCAACGGAGAGATCAACTTTGAGTTTTCATATAAGAGAGGCCCAGTTTCAAGGGCTCCAGAAGAGAGGCCCATGTATAAGATCTCCAATAGAAAGGCACCAGCATCAATGAAGGTCTCTAAAGGAGAGGCCCATTGATGCAAACGTAGTTGCAAAAAAAAAAATTGAAACTTTCCTTGATTAACCTTGGTTCAAATAGTAATACGAACTCCAACATTTGAAATTGTTTGGACAGTTAGGAAAAAGCCCATGTTAATTAACGCATTAGGAAAATAAATACGCTCAATAATGGTGCGATCAAAATCCAATTTAGTTCTACGAAAATCCCACAAGTTACAATTGGCCATTGGAGGAGTCAAATGCGATCTCGACAAGTTGCACACCCACAAGTTGTGACCATAACAAGAGCCAAATAATTCCACGCACGGTAACAGCAAATCTAAAGAAGAAAAACATTACAGTGACACAGGCTTAGTTACCCAGAAGTAGTACGACGTAGAAACTGCAGGTGATGGCACATACAAGGTCATGCTGGACAGTGTTGGTGGTGATGAGACAATGGGTGGCAATGCTGGTTGGTCGTTACGATGTTGGTTCGTAATGGTGTAAGTAGCCAGGCGGCTGGTGTGGCGAGAAAGCTACGGGGTCGTGTGTCAGGGAGTTGGATTTGGATCACGGCCGAAGTCGAGATGGCGTTGGCGAAGGTATGGAGTAGTGGCTCGAGGTGGTGGCTTGGTCGAGGTGGAGGCTGGAGATTTTGGGTTATGGTGGAGTGGGACATGAAGATTTACGATGGAGACGGACATGAGGTGAGAGAGGGAGCGTAAGGAGAGTATGGTGGGAGAGATGAGAAGATGGGGTGTCAGTGGAGGAAATTGGGTAAGTAATTAGGGGGGATCCAAACGAAGGGTAGTAAACAATCTCGCATCACCACAGATATGCCAAGATGCTCCTGAATCAACAAGCCAATCTGCCACTCCTATATTTGCCTCCCTTCCACGAGACTGATAAGCTATTCCTGCTTGGGAAGCATCATACTGCCTATACACTTGAAGCAATGCCTCATACTCTCTCATAGTGACAATAACAGCGTCAAGTATCTCTCCTATCATCACATATGCTTCATAATCAGTGGCTGAAAATATCTTCTACTATGCTTCTGGTCGAAAGACAATATGATCATGATCATGGCCTCCAATGATCATCATACACATCTCTGACCATCAAGAACTATTCTTCCCATCTAGCTCCACCTTAGGATCAAAGAGAGGGCTCTGACACCACCTAGATTCAAACAATATCATACTAAGTTCGACCATGAAACTAAACAAGCATAAAAAGAAGTTGAACCAACATATCATCAAACCGAAGAAAACCCCAAACAGCGATTGCCTCTTCCTTTAGGTAGTCATTGCCACCTCAGTGTAAAGGAAGGCAAGAAATAGATCACCCTTACCAAATCAACGACGCAACGCAAGGGATGAGAAGATGCCCTTGCTACAACACAGGGACTGAAGTGCCCCCCCCCAACCAATCTAGAAGGGGCCTAGGTAACTACTACAACCCCTTAGAGACGACACGGCAAACCCCTACCAACGCCGAAGGGAACAAGGGCTATCACTGCTGCACCCTAGCGGCAGTCAAGATTTTAAATATCGATATCAATGTCATATCGACAAGTTGAGAAGGGGATGTGTTGGAGATAAATCATCGATATCGACGAATTTTAAGGAAATCACTCAAAACGATCCAAAATATCACAAATTTGATTAACATTTTAATAACTACTACATGCACGAAGAAATACCTAAAAGACCAAAATTATATATTTTGAATGAAAACATAATAAAAATGTGCTACTGATATACTGATAGTCATAGCATTCAAAAGAAAAGATACAAAGCAATCATACACAATTTTAAAGTTCATGTGATATATGTATTTTCACCTTCTTCATATCCTCCCATATCAAAGAAGAATCCCCAATATTGAAGATCTCAATGCAGAAGTAGATAACCAAAACATGAGGTTATAGCCTCTAAATTTTCAATATACCATCAATATAGTTGCAGCATTAGGATATTTCCTTCGTCTATTTTTTAAAGGACAAGAAAGTATTTGGATAGATTACATCACCATGGATATATGCAATCTTTGTTTATCATGATTTCCATAAATCATATCAAGAAGAAGGATCTTGAGACTTGATGTATTAGCTTCTACTTTGTATCATCATCATCAACAAAATTAGATTTAAGGCATATGATTTTAGATATATGACATGTTACCAATAGGCTTATTACCTACAATATTGCCTCATGATGACAACTCAGAATCTTTGTAAATTAGGAATTTCAAATTCAAGGAAATGTTTTTTTGAAAGGAAAGTCATGTCATTGACGTATCAGCGATATATCACCAATATGTTGAAAATTTAATACTTAGGGAGTCTAATTTTAACGATATGTAACAGATATCCCTCGATATCATATCGACCAACATCAAGGGAAAAGATATGACGAGGAGTGCCAATATCTCTTGGAGCGTTGATACCAAAATATCGGTGACATGTCTTACCCTAGCAGCAACACAGCAGCCCCGTGACGACCTCTTGAAAGAGACGCTAAGCTACCTCTGCTGCTAGTGATAGCCAACAGCGATGTAGAGGAGGCCCAATGGTGGTGAGCGAGAGAGATGAGATCGGGATAAGGTACATGGGTAAGTAGGCTAGGTTTTCAATGGGATACCCAAGCACTACCTAGGATCACTACTTTGATACGAAGTAGAATGAAATGAATCACAATAATTTATTCATGAACCTACCTCTCAATATACAAAGATGTAGGAAAAGTACAAACAACTCCTCAAGGAAATAACGAACTACATAAAAAAAAAAGTTGACGAAAAGGGCTCAACTCCAACAAAGTCAAAACCTCAAATGGATGAAATGAATTTTGCGTAAAGCTTAAAAGGTTGGGTTGTAATGCGATAATTCTATTAGAGAAACCCTAGGTGCCTTTATATAGAGAGGCACCTAATGAGCAAAGTTACAAGTATACCCTTACATAATATAACATGGAAAAATAAAAAGACATATAAAATAACTCAACACTCTCCCTCAAGCTGAAGTATAGATATCCAACATGCTCAGTTTAGAACATAAAAACTCTAGGCATTTCTTGGAGAGTGCTTTGGTGAAGGCATCTGCAACCTAATTTTCAGTAGCAATGTAAGGTGTAGTGATCTTACCAGTAAGGATAGCATCCCTAATAAAGTGACAATCCACCTCTATGTGCTTTGTTCTCTCGTGGAAGGTAGGATTATTGGCAATAAACGCAACTGCCTTAATATCGCAATACATGGGGATTAGACAAAAAATAGGCACTCCCAAATCACATAAGATAAACTGCATCCACAAAAGCTCACAAGTAGTAATGGCTACAGCCCTATATTCTGATTCTGCACTGGATCTAGAGAACATCTTGCTTCTTACTCCATGTGACAAGGTTGCCACCAACAAAGGTGCGATAACAAGTAGTGGATCTCCTATCTTCATATGCTCCTGCATAGTCTGCATCAAAATATCCCCGGACATTGAGATGACCATGCTTCATAAAAGATAGCACCTTCCCAAGAGCTTACTTGAGGTATCTTAGTACTTGGCATACACCATCTCAATGGACCTCTCAAGGAGACTGCATAAAATGACTCAGTCTTCCCACTGCAAAGCAAATATTAGGTCTTGTGACCGTCAAATATAGCAACTTTCCCACCATAGCACGATACCTAGTGACGTCTTCAAGTAAAGGACTCTGAGTCAATGGCAAGGAGGGATCCATAGGAATGTTAGCAAACTTGCAACCCAACATACCTGTCTCTTTCAACATGTCAAAAATGTACTTCCTTTGTGACAACACTAGACCACCATTAATATGTTGTACTTCAATGCCCAGAAAGTAGTTTATCATTCCCAAATCTTTAGTGAAAAACTGAGAATGAAGGAAACTTTTGGTGGCCTCTATACCTATCACATCACTTTCAATAAGTAATATATCATTTACATACACACTTAAAATGATAGATCCAGTAGCTCTATGCATAGTAAAAATAGAGTGATCTGCAGTGGATCTAATAAAGCCAAACTCTTGTACAACCTTACTAAATCTCTCAAATTAGGCCCTAAGACTCTGCTTAAGGCCATAAATGGCCTTCTTCAACCTGCAAACCTTCTGACACCCCCTCAACTACAAAAAATAAGGGGATTGCTGCATGTAGACTTCCTCCAAATCACCATAGAAGAAAGCATTTTTGATATCAAGCTGAAAGATAGACCAACCTCTGTTGACTGCCACAATACGGAGGATGCGCTTCGAATTAAGTCTGACCACTGGAGAGAAAGTCTCAAAATAGTAAACTCTAAAGGTTTGTGTATAACCTTTAACAACCAGTAATGCTTTGAAAGTCGTCCTTTGAATCTTTCCATTGTTCCATTAGGACGACATTTAAGGGCAAACATCCACCTACACCCCACAACAGTAACACTAGGGGATAGATCAACAAGTTCCCAGGTACCCCTTGACTGAAGAGCAGCCATCTCCTCTTCCATGGCCAAGGTCTAGGATGGATCCTGAGAAACTTTAACATGATTCCTGGAAATATTTATGCCATCAACTGTAAGAGATATCAGTCTTCCTGTAGATAACAATCTTCCTACTACAGGTAAATGATCAAGTGACATATAATTGGAAACAGAATATTTAACACAAGATCGTTGTGGCTTCCTCTGGGCAATAAGAAGATCCATATCACGTACCTTGGATAGTGAAGGATCCGGACCTCCATCTGAATCAGCAGCATCAACAGAGGACTAAGCAAGAATAGCAAAAAGTGGTTCCTCCTCCTGTAGAATGGTAGAAGGGGCTCTACGCTGGAACTGCTGAGGCAATGTATCTATAATGGGTACCTCAAGATGCCTAGAATAAGTAATAAGCAGGCTATCATGAGATGGAGGTAGGTCAAAGGGACTTGGAGGTGCGGCAGTAAGCATTGCCAATGGAACATCCTGCGTGACACTGGAAGGCTTTCCTGTAACTAAGTAATAGGGTAAGTCCTCAAAGAAAGTCACATCTTTGCTAACATAAATCAATGTGAAAGATCATAGCATCTATACCCCTTCTAGGTTCTAGAATAACCCACAAAAATACACTTGACAGATCTAGGAGCAAGCTTATCCACTTGAATAAACGAACGAAGCACGCACATCCAAAAACTTTATGAGGCAAACAGAGAAGCTCCTGATCAGGAAATAAGACAGACTACGGCATTCTCCCACCAAGAACAGAGGATGACACCCTATTAATTAAAAAGTAGTTGTAAGAACAGCGTTTACCAAGAAAGTAACAGGAACACGCATCTGAAACATAATAATACAGGGAATGTCAAGAAAATGTCTCAGCTTGCGTTCAGCTACCCCATTCTGTTGGGATGTATGAACAGAAGATGTCCGATGTATAAAATCATAGGACTGAAAAAATCGAGTCAAAGTAGAATTCACAAACTCAAGGCCATTATCAGTCCAAAACATACAAATAGTAGAAGATTGAATCTTTATTTCTTTTGCAAAATTTGTAATCAAAACAGGAGTTTCAGATTTTTCTTCCATCATAAAGACCCAACAGATATAGGTACAATCATCCACAAGTACAAAAAAATATCGAAAACCTCTCAAACTCCTGACCCGACATAGGCCCCACAAATTAGCATGAATAAGAAAGAAAGCAGACTTAGTTCTTTTATTCATACAAGGAAAAGAAAATGAATCAGGAAATTGCATGTCGAGAAATTGACGACGAAGCACAAAAACGTTAGAATGTCCCAATCTAAGATAACACTGTAAACCTGACAGCACAACTAGCAACCATAGGATGATGCTCAGGTGGAAGATCAAGGTAGTAAAGGCCATCTTGCTCAAGTCCACCAATCTGCTTCATCGTCAAGAGGTCCCGCAAGAAAAAGTGATCATGAAAAACAGCCCTGCAATTTGATATTTTGGTAATCAAATGGAGATTAAATTTAAAGAAAATTTACGTACATGCATGACATCAGAAAAGAATAAAGTAGAAGACAGAGAAATGCCACCCAAGCCTGACATAGGGGGACAGGGCACCATCTGCTACTCTAACAAGAACTGGAGTAATTAATGGTTTAAGATCTGAAAACAGGGTAACATCTCCTGTAATGTACAAAGATGCACCTGAGTTTGGAAGCCAAGATGGCTTACGAGCACCTCTGATGCCAGCAGCAGTACCTGTCCTCTGAGAGATAGATGCGCCAGCAGTAGAAGAGACCTGAGAAGAAATAAGCCTATCATACTCCTTAGAAATAATGACCTGATGATTCACTTTTTCTTCGTCCTGATAGTGTTGGTTCTCTTCTCCGTTATAGTGCTGGTTCTCTTCTCCACCATAAGCCACCTGGTTGGCCTGGTAACCCTAAGGAAACCCATGCTTTATCCAGCATCTATCAACAGTATGATTTGTCTTGTGGCAATCATTATAAAACAAACCACATCCTCTGCCACGACCATCAACCTTTGCTCCACATCCTCTCCCCCTTACCCTGAGGCTCCCCTACCACGACTAGTGGCTGCTAAGGCAGAGGAATCAAAAAGTGGGACAGGATCAGATATCTCCAATCTGAAGAGTCGAGCATATATCTACACAAGTGTAGGAATCTCCTCCAGTGTCACAAGCTGATCCTTCACAGACTTATATTTAAGGCCAAGGCCTGCAAGTAACTGAACAGATCGTAATGCTTCATGCTGTTTGGCTATGATAGTAACATCTGTGGAGGTTGACTTGTAAGTATCCTACTCATCCCAGAGGTTCTTCTTAGAACCATAGTACTCAGCAAGGAACATAGTTCCCTTCTGAAAAGAGTGCAACTCCTCAATCACCCTGTAGAGACGACTAATGTTGCTCTTATGAGAATGTACCTCATGAAGAACTTCCCACATCTTCTTAGCCGATGCATAGGACATGACCTTCTTCGCTATGGGTTCCTTCTGCTTCCCAGTCGACGAACTTGATAACGGGTTCCTCTTGTGTCAGAATATATTTCTTCTATGTGATCCCACAAATCGAGAAAAGGAGGTAGACTATAGTAAAAAGTCAGTACGATCCAACTTGATAGAAGTCCCCTGCATAAAAGAGGATCCGCTCGGGGTAGACATCTTCCCCGCCGAGTCGCTAAAGGGGTACTCCTCCATATCACCTGATGTGTAGGAACGCCAAAAAAAATGAGTTATTGCAGCAAAATTAGATCATATATCGATCTGAAAAAAGGTCCAGATTTGAAAACGGAGGTGCAATCAGACCATAACAACCTCCCTTGGGGCTAAATAAGACCCCAAAGGGGGTTGTTCTTCCTCTTGGACCCTGCCTTGGTTGAAAAACGAGTAGAAGAGGTGGCGGCGATGCTGCGACAGTGCTCCGACCGGTGGTGGACTAGAGAGGGTCAAGGAGTCCCTCTTTACGCCACCGCAGGAGGGTCGAGGTGACGCAACAACACCCCAAGGCGATTAGGCCACCACCAGCAAGGGGTGGCGACGTAGCACAGCAAGGAACAATGCCGTTGCGACCCCCTCAAGTGGCCAAATCACCACTGATAGGGGTGGCAACAACCGATGCCGATCGCAACGATCCAGTGCCTCCCTGACCGGCAACTCTAGGCAATGCTATCGATCAGAGGGGCTGGCGACAAGGTGGAGAGGGCCAGCGGCGGTAAGAAAGGGTCGACAGCACCTTAGGGTTTGGGGTGGAAGGGAGAGGAGGCTAGTTCTTGGTCGGAAACCAGAGCCTCAATCTAGGATCGTTGCTCTGATACCATGTTAGGTTGTAATGCAATAATTCTATCAAAGAAACCCTAAGTGCCTTTATATAGAGAGGCACCTAATGGGTAAAGTTACAAGTACGCCCTTACACTATAACACGGAAAAATAAAAAGACATACAAAATAGCTCAACACCCACCCAACACTTTCTAGTGGTTGTTGAACCGCCATAGTCACCCAAATCAACATCAGGTTGAGCCAAGGTTCGAAATGTCGATTTTAACGCCGTTTCAATAAATTTTCAAGTGCACATTTCACCGACACGCCAAGAGCAAGCCATGGAACTGCTCTTGTTTCGACGTCAGATTTCGACAATTTCGATGCCCCAAAAATAGTCCATTTCGGAGGCACGCAGTAACAGAGGTGCGCTGACACTTGACACCAAAATGATTGAAATTTTTCATGAGTGGTTATCAATTAGATAACTACCCTCTCACTTTTCAAAAAAAAAAAGATTGGAATTTTAAGAATAACCATTTAAATAGATAAATATTTTCATTTAAGCCCTAAACCCTATTTTATACTTCCTATTTAAAATGACAACTATTTTTAAAATTAAGGACTATAATAAGAAAAGTGTTAATGCTAATTCAAAAGGGGATATATTTGTGATATATTGCTAATATTAGAGAATTTTGAGGAAAGTACAAAAAATGACTTTAAATGAGTAAAAATATTATAATATGAAAAAAAATAGGCTCTAGAAAACCAAAATCATGTTTTGAGGAGTCCCCTCATGATACGAATCATCAATATCTTTCTAGTTGGCAATATGTGATACATAACTCGTGCCACAGTAGCAGCGGCACAGCACAGCAACCAATAGTAGCAATAACGTGCAACATGCGACATGTGTCGCATACCTGCAACCTAGCAACAAGCAACGCAAACCGGCATACCATCAGCATGCCAACAATTTCAGTGGCATGCCACCGACATGCCGAAGACATCCCTGCATTTCAATAAGTATGTCGTGTTGATATGGCATCACATCAAAAACCCTCGTTTCGCCGACATGTCGAAGGCATGCCAGAGGCATTTTAATCACTAAGATGAGCAGCAACAAAGGAAGTTCATGTTGTGCATAGGAAGAACAATAACATGGAAAACATCATAACACCCCACAGCACTCTTGTCAAAGGGCTCTATAATAGCCACTAAACTTATTTCTCCTGTTGAAGCCTTAGACAACCAAATTTGGTCACCACCATCAAAGATTTGGTAACTAAAGGGTTTTGTACTTGATAATGCTTGCCCGAAGGTAGAAAGGGTGTAGAATCGACACAAGCACGCATAAACAAATTGATGCATAAAGGCCCTTATATGCATGTTATGCATAGAGCGCTTCTGAAACAAGTTTACCACCACGTAGAAAAACAACTATTAGAAAGAAGACAAATTTACATGGAAAGCCCTTCTCAATGAAAGGGAAAAACCATGGGAGCGTTGAACCCTAATGCCCAACGACAGTCAAGGTTTTGTTTTCACTAACATGCTGAAAAAGGAGGGGTATTTACAAAATCTGCAAGAAACTATGTATACAAACCCACACCGATGACTCCATGTACTTGTATACAAAAAATAACTCTCAGCACATACCTAAAAGTTTCTCTAGCAATTGGGAAAGTGAGAAATTTTTAGAGAAACCTACCAAAGGTACATTGGGATACAACATTGATGATACTCAAGTACCTAAATCCTCCCCAAAAAGGGGCATCTATTCAAGAAGGGCAAAGTGTTGGATGTAGTGGCATGCTATAATGAAGATTATATAGGATGTCTCAAGGATAAATAGTCTACTACAGCTTTATATACATATTGTCAAGATTGACACAACGTAGAGCGTGGAGGCTCTTCCTGGCATGAGAAAATAGCCCACGTGTGGACTATCCATGCATGTGAACAAGGAGCAAGGAGGAGCCCAACCGGTAAGTTAGGAGACCGACGTTGACTATCGGCAGGCCCTGAGGGTGGCCGACAGTTGTGGTAGAAGAGAGAGAGAGAGAGAGAAGAGCCTTGAGTTGAAAATATTAATATTGCTCAAAGAGAAATACAAGGGAAGACTTTTTATATAGAGAGAACATATCCTAACATTAGGAAACAAAAGATCTTATCACTTAAGGAAGGATCTTATCTTTAAATAAGAAAATAAATCCTAAACATTGTTTCCTAAAAACATATTTGCTAAAAATAGCAAACTTAACAATTAAGCAAAGACTCAAATTTGATCCCTTAGACCATCAAACTACCATCCCTTACGGAACTTTATTGCTTGCAACATGGCTTGGATGGCTACCACATGGCACTACCACGTGGCCCATCTTATCTCCAACTCCCCCTCAAGTCAAAGGTTGCGAGGCCAACGACTCGATCTTCCACTTGTAAGGCTAGACGTCCCAACATTCATCCTCATCAAGAGCCAAGCTCTCGATCTTCTCCTTTAATAAGTCAATGGTGAATCCTCTTGCGACCTCCAAAGTCGTTGCTTCTATGACAACTTCAGTAGTCGCAATGGCCATCATTGACTTGTCTTCGCATAATAAAGCACATAGCTTCTCAAGGTCTTCATGAGTTAGGGAGTCCACATGTGAGGTGCTTGTAGCCCTACGTGGTGGTCTACCAAACTTCTCCCAAAACTTGTCTTGTGGATGATTGTTGCGTCCACAGTGTTGACACTTCAGGTAGACGTAGCCAAGTCCACATCCCTATCCTCGCCCTACACCTGCTTCTAGAATAGCAAGTGCAGATCTCTCGCCTCTTGATGTGTCTTCATCCTTAGGGATCTCCATCTTGAAGAGACAGTAAAAGATGGTCTCAAATCTCCCCTTCTAAAGCAAGGATTTGATCTAAGGCAGCTCGATAACGGGAATGCAATCCCGATAAAAACTTGGTGAACTGCCAGACCACCCGTGTCTCCCCCTACTTGTCGCAACATAGTGGGCCATTGATCTCCAACTCCTCAAATAACGCCTCCATCTTCTCGTAATATTTGGTCGAGTGATCTCCTTAACTGGCTGTCTAGATGCAAGTGTAGAGATCAATAATATGGGCGTTGTTTGAGGTTCAAGCATACCTATTCTCGAGAGTCATTCAAATCTCATATGCGCTCTTTTTGTAGAGCATATTTAAGGCGATGAACGAATCCATTGAGTTCATGAGCCAATTCATGTTAACATAATTCTCCTCAAAATTCTTTTTCTTGTCATCCTTCAATTCCAATGGCTCCTCAAGGAAAATGCTCAGTTTCTCCTGGCCTCCAACAAATATCATGAAGGCGCAAGCCCACAAGACATAGTTGGAAGCGCCGTTAAGCTTAATAGTTATCCCGAAGACAACCACCTTGCTTTCTCCTGGACAAAGCGTGGCATCTTCGACCATCATGATTAATTCCACCATCTTCTCTAGTCTTCCTTCTTCGTATAAGGCGTCGGATTTGTTGAGGACTTCCTAGATGCGAGGACTACCAACATACGATCAAATACCCACACGCACAAGAGAGCCTTGACCGGTAGCTCTGATACCATGTCAAGATTGACACAACGTGGAGCGTGGAGACTCTTCTTGGCATGGGAAAATAGTCCATGTGTTGACTATCCACGCGAGTAAACAGGGAGCGAGGAGCCCAACCAGTAGGTTGGGTGGCCGACGTTGACTGTCGACAAGCCCTGAGGGTGGCTAGCGATTGTGTTAGAAAAGAGAGAGAGAGAGGAGAGGAGCCTTGAGTTGGAAATATTAATATTTCTTAAAAAGAAATACAACGGAAGACTCTTTATATAGAGAGAACATATCCCACCATTAGGAAACAAAAGATCTTATCACTTAAGAAAAGATCTTATCTTTAAATAAGAAAATAAATTCTAAGCATTGTTTCCTGAAAACCTATTTGCTAAAAATAGCGAACTTAACAACTAAACAAAGACTCAAATTAGGTCCCTTGGACCATCAAACCGTCGACCCTTTAAGGCCCTTTATTGTTTGCCACGTGTCAGTGCCATGTGGCTTGGATGGCTACCACGTGACCCATCTTATTGCCAACAAATATGTTGCTGTTAGCCCCTATAGTCTAGAGTCCTTTATGTTTACTTTGTTATTTCTTGAGTTGAAGTATTTTCTATTTCTTTGAGAACTTATGTAATTTTCTCACCTCTATATGTTAAGAGATATGGTTATAGAATAAGACTATCTTATTCATTCGTTCTAACTTGATATCATAGCCATGGTCCTAAGCCAACGTCCGATACCCACCTTGATTCTCATACCTCCTTCCTCTCCACTGGAAAAAAAAAAAACTAAGACCGAGGGTTGCGCATGGTGCTTCTTGTTGCCTCCACTAGATGCTAGGCCAGTTGATGGTCCACCTACACGCCACTTGATCCAATCTGCAGGCCTGCTACACATGGGTCACCGCCCAAGACTGTTGTTGTGTCACCCAACAGCAGATCTAATCGCCACCCAGCAATCAAACCAAGATTGCTACATTGCCCAACAGCAGCAGATCTGCTCCGATGTGCAGACCTGATCGTCAGTTTTGATCTCCCATCGCCAATCTGATCGCAAGCCAAGCCCCATGTTGGTCAGAGGCCACCAATTGGGTGGGCTGCAACATTGCCTAAATCAGGCTGCGGCACCGCCCAGACACGCCGCAGGAGTCCCTTGTTGGTCGGAGCCGGTCCGCTGCGCTTTTTGTGCCAATATGCAGCATCGCCTAAGGGGTTGTAGTGCTAACTAGGTCTGGTCTGATCTGCAACACCAGGTGGTCTTCCTAGAGATCCAGAAGCACAGATCTCTATCAATAGGAACTTAGTTCCTAACTGTTGGTCTGATTTTTCCACTCCCATTTTTTCGTAGATGTTTGGTTTTGGTGGAAGTTGATATGATGCCACAGAATCTATTTGAGGTGACATTGAAGAGCATGTCTGAATCAAGGGTTTGTAAGAATTCCTACTTCGGTCCCAAGGTAAAGCCAGATATGATCAATTGCTCTTGATGGTCACCGGCCCGTGTGATGATCACAGAAGGTCAGGATAAGAAGCACATTGTGCTTTAACCAAAATCAGAGGAGAAAAGCATTCCTATCGCCGAGTATGAGGCCCTTGTTGCACCAAGAGGAACATATGATTATGTTACTATTCTCAGGAGTATGAGTCACTGCTTCAAGTATCCAATTAGCATAGTACATCTTAAGCAAGGGCAGTTGTTAAGACCGAAGCAAATTGTTTATTGTTAGAGGCTATACGTGCCTTTATATAAAGAGGTACTATGGAAAAACATTATAGACACCCTTACGGTTAATGAAAAAACAAAAAATACATCATTTAATAGTCAACACTCTCCCTCAAGGTAGAGCATAAACATCTAACATGCTCAACCCGGAACACAAAAATTCAAAACATTTCTTGGTGAGTACTTTGGTGAAAATATTTGTAATCTGCTCTTCTATAGTAATCTAAGGTGTCAAGATCTTCCCCTCCAATATAACATCCCTTATAAAGTGACAATCTACTTCAATATACTGTCCTTTCATGAAATGAAGTAGTAACTTTATTATCACAATACATAAGCACAAAACCCAAAATGTCAACACCAAAATACTACATAATAAAGCGCACCCACAATAGCTCACAGGTGGTATGTGCCATTGCTCTATACTCAACCTCTACAGAAGACCGTGAGATCAATTTCTGTTTCTTGCTACGCCAAGTAACAAGGTTGCCACCAGCATAAACACAGTATCCAGTGGTGGAGCGTATGTCCTCATGTGCCCCAGCAGAATTTGCATCAAAATATCCCCATATGTTAAGATGTCCATGCCTCTAAATAGATAAGCCTTTCCCAAGTGCCTTTTTCAAGTATCTCAAGACCTGACAAACTCGATCCAAGTGTATCTCTCTTGGAGACTGCATAACCTGGCTCAAATAGCCTATAACAAAGGCAATATCAGGTCTTATCACAATCAAGTAGAGTAGCTTTCCAACCATAACACAATACTAGTCACATCAAACAAAGGTGGACTGTGGATTACCTGAATCAGCCAATGGCAAAGAAGGATCCATAAGGACTGAAGCAGGCTTACAATTAAGCATCGCTGCATCTTTCAACATGTCAACCACATACTTCCTTTGAGACAAAACAAGCCTACCATCAACATGTTCCTCAGTGCCCAGAAAATAGCTAATAAGTCCCAAATCCTTAGTAACAAACTAGGAATGGAGAAAGGCTTTGGCCTTCTGTATAGCTCATTTATCACTTCCTATCCGCAAAATATCATCCACATAGACAACAAAAATAATTGACCCATTCTCACCATGCATAATAAAAATAGAATGATCAACGGTGTATCTCTAGAAACCATAGTCCTGAACTGCCACACTGAACCTTTCAAACCAAGCATGTGAGCTTCGTTTCAACCCATAAACTGCTTTCCTTAGCCTACAAACTTTCTGACACTCTCCCTGAGTAACAAAGCCTAGAGGCAACTGCATATACACCTCTTCATGCAAATCACCATAAAGAAATGCATTTTTAATGTCAAGCTGGAATACCTAGCATCCACTATTGACAACCACTAAGAGAAGTATCCTGACTATGTTCAGGTGTGCCACTAGTGAGAATGTTTCAAAATAATCCACCCTTTGTGTATACCCTTTGGCTACAAGCCTTTCCTTATACCGCTTAACAGATCCATCTGGTTGACATTTTAAGGTAAACACCCACCTACACCCCAAAACTGTTACACCTGGGGATAGGTCAACAAGCTCCCAAATATTACACCACTGACAAGCCACCATTTCCTCCTCCACAGCCAGGGTCCAAGATGAATCTTGAAAGGCCTCTATAAGATTTCACGGTATAGAATGGCTGTCCATAGCATAAGATAGATGTTTTCCTAGAATAGGCAAATGATCAAGTGACATAAAGTTGAAAATAGAATACTTACTATGTTTTCCTAGAATAAGCAAATGATCAAGTGACATAAAGTTGAAAATAGAAAACTTAGCACAAGATCGTTGGCCCTTCCTGTGAGCAATGGGAATATCCAACTGTTACCTCCAATACCTCAGTAGGAGGTGGGGAGGAGCCTCCAATAGAGTCTATAGCATTAGCGGGAGACTGAGCAAGAATGGTCATCAAATGCTCCTCAGGTTGAGGATCTGTCGTCCTGCACTAATAAGTATGAGGATAAAAAAATGGTGCCTCAGAGGTAGTATCATGGGTTGACTCAGAGGGTTGTGGTGGCAGAGCAGAGGGGACAGGTAAAGGCACACCAACAGTAGAAGAGGAGTTGCCATTAGGAGTAAAATAGGCAATATCCTCAAAAAACATAACATCAATACTAGCATAAATCGATGTGCCTAAGGATCATAGCACTTGTACCCTTTTTGGGTCCTAACATAGCCTAAGAAAATACACCGAAGAGATTGTGGAGCAAGCTTATCCACCTTAAAGCAATGAATTAAGCAGACACATCCAAAACTTTAAGCGGCAAAGAAAAAAGCTCATGGTCCGAAAGCAAACAAGCATAGGGATTCTTGCCATCTAGAACACCAAAAAGAACCCTATTTATCAGAAAAGCCACAATAAGCACTACATCATACCAATACTGAGAAGGAACACGCATGTAAGACATCAAGGTACGAGTAACATCCATTATCTCAATTTGCGTTTAGCCACCCCGTTCTGTTGGGATATATGAACACAAGAAGTCTGAGGAACAATCCCAAGAGGCAAAAAAGCAAGACAACTCATCATTAACAAACTCACGACCATCATTATTCGTTCTAAACATACAATGGGAGGAAATTGAATCTTTATTTCAGCAACGAACTTCTCTATTACATCAGGAGTTTTTTATTTTTCTTTTAACACGAAGACCCATGATACTCTAGTTCAGTCATCAACCAGAACAACAAAATAACAAAAATCCCTAATACTCGTAACACAACATGAGCCCCATAAATCACCATATACTAAAGCAAACGGAGACTCAGATCTTTTATTTGAACTAAGAAAAGAAACTCTATATTGCCTGCCCAGTTGGCAAGCCTCACACCGAAAGGAATTTGCAAATTAGAAAATAAATGACAGAGCAAGAATGCTATGATGACCTAGGCGAAGGTGCCACTGAAAAGAGGATGTAGCACCACAGCAGCAGCATGATCAGAAGGAATGTGAAAGTGGTAGAGACCATCCTACTCAAGTCCACCAATCTGCTTCCTCATCTAGAGGTCCTGCAAATAGGAGTCATGAAAGACTACCGAACATTTCAATGCCTTTGTAATCTGACTAATTGACATAAGATACAATGCAAATTTAAGGGCATGCATAACATCTAATAACGATAATTTGGGAGAAAGAAATATCACCAAGCCCAGTCACTGGTGACAAGGCACCATCTACTACTCTGCCATACAAAGAATTATCAAGAAATCTAAGAGAAGAAAATAATGTATTATCTCCCGTAATATGAGAAGAAGCACCTGAGTCTACCAACCAAATGAGAGTATGAGCCCCACGAACAGAAACAGCAGTACTTGTCGGCTGACTAGTCAAAGCCCCAATAGTAGGTGAAGCAAAGCTTGGAGCCATCAATCTCATACTACTTTAAAAATCAAACATCATCTTTTGTTCCTTGACTATCAAGAACATTATAGGACACTTGATTCGCATGATGGCCAAGAGGATAGTGTTGAGAGAATTGAGTAGTTGTTTAGTGCCACATTGGAAAGTGTGGGCTTTGTGTGTGAGTGGTGGCCTATAAATAGGTGTGTATTCCCATTTACCTTTTAGAAGAAATACAGAGAAAACATGCCCATAGGATGCTTCTCTCGTGATTTTCTCCCCGTTCCTCGTGAGTGGGGTTTCCACGTAAACCCAAGCCTTCCATGATTGTTTATTACTTTGATATTTATACTTCCGTATTATTTAAGTATTTCAACTTAGTATCAAAGCGAGTTGTTCTACAGTTATTATTAATTTTTCTTAGCATCACCATTTCATTATTCTTGGAGTTCTTTGTTGACAAGGAGATGGAGTTCGATGGCAAGAGGTACCATAATTGCGCTTACGATCATGTTGGTGATGACATCAGTGGTGGCCGTGTTGGTAGTCGCACCACTGCCGAAGGTAGATCTGTTCCTCTGGATGGCAAAGGCGGGCAATGCGTGACAACAGTGGTGCACGAGGCAGCACGCGGCGACAGGCAACAGCAGGCGATGGCGGCGACGCTGCAGGGGTTCTCTCCCTGTGGCGCAATTGTTGGTCACCAAAGGGGGAGGTCTGTGGTGGTGCACGGCCTAAGCGCGGCCTAAAGCAACGACATGACATGACAGTGCTCATGGACATCTGTCAACCGCTCTATGACAGGGCATTGCCGGGGGCAATCCACGAGTGCTCGCGACACAGGGACCCATTGGTGCAAGAGGACATAGGGGTGACGCGTAGCTCTGCGCAGGAGAATGAGGCCGTGGCCCAAGGTTGAGGAGGCGATCGAGCGGCGATCGGCAACCCCCTGTGGAGGGGTCAGCGACGTGGAGGTGCAACAGAGCCACGATCGATGGCGTGGAGGCGCAACCACTCGCTCAAGGGCGCATAGCAGCAGCAAACAGCCGATGTGGATGTGGGAGCTAGAGGTGCGACTGTTGGGTTCTCTCGATCCCTAAGGGAGACCAAGCCTTCTTTTAAAGGAGAAAACCATGAGAGAAGCACCCTATGGGTGTGTTTTCTTTGTATTTCTTATCAAAGGTAAATGAGAGGAGTACACGCCTATTTATAGGCCACCGCTCACACACAAAGCCCACACTTTCCAATGTGATACTAAACCACTCAATTCTCTCAATAGATAGCCATGCTTCAACCAGCATCCATCAATGGTGTGATTGGTTTTGTGGCAACCCTGGGCATCCACGTCCCCACGACCACCTCCCCTAACTCCACGTGCTCTCCCCCTACCACTTGAGTTATCTCTACCACGACTACAAGTAGCCATGGCCAAAGACTTTAAGAGCGAAACGAGTTCAATCATCCCCAAACGAGACAACCTAACATAGATCTGCGTCAGGGTAGGAAGAATCTCCAGAGTCAAAGTGATCTTTAATAGCCTTATACTCAGGCCCAAGTGCAGCAAGCATCTAAACAAACCGTATATTCTTACGCTGCTTAGTCATAACAGTCACATCAAAAGATACAGGTTGAAGTAGATCCTATTCATCATAGAGATTATTCATATATCCATAAAAATCAACCACCCTTTTAAAAGGTATGCAAATCCTCCAAGACCCAGTATAGGCATCCAATATTGCTCACATGAGAATGTATCTCATGCAAGACCTCCCACATCTTTGCTAAAGAATATGACATGACTTGCTTTGCAATATTCTCTTTCATGTTGTTTAGCATGCATGTTGCAATGCAATCATTGTCAACCTCCCAGTCCACAAACTTCACCGCAAATACATTCATAATCAATATATATAACTTCCAATATGAATCCATAAGTCGAGCAAAAGATATTGACCATAACATAAAGTTGGTGCCATCTAACTTAATCAACATACCTTGCATACCAGAATGCACACTCGTGGTAGTCTGTAGTCACACACCCCGTCAGGTCAGCGATCTCAGTCTTCGGGTTTTCCATAAAATTCGATTTGTAGGTTCAATCACAAAGAACAAGAGAGAGATCAATTGCCAACAACTTGTAAGAGCGTTAAACAATAAAATGTCCACGCAAATCATTTTTTTGTTGTTGTTGGTGCTAGGCTAGTTGTGGGCAATGCTAGGGAGCACCAACAAGAGGCAACACTGGGGGGGGGGAGGGTGGGGGGGCCATCGCCGACTTAGGAAGGCACTGGGAGGGGTAAAGCTCACCGATCTAAGGTGACACCCCGCTAGGGCAAGGTGGCAGCAGCGACGATGGAGGTCAAAGCCGCTTCAGCTTCTGCGTGGCCACCAATGACCCAAGCAACACTAGAGAGGTACTACAAGGGTCAGATGGTCGTTGTAAGGGGCGCCACAACGAGGCTGCCAGCCAGCAGCAGGAAGCTGGTGCTGCCGACAAGTAGAGAGGGAGAAGAAAAGGGGTTTGGTGGTGTGTTTTTTAGGTGCTAAAGTTTTGGGGGGTGGTGGTACCAGGAACCCATCTAGGATCACTTCTCTGATACCTGCTAGGACCAAAGTGAGTTGTTTATTATTGGAGGTCCTATGTGCCTTTAAATAGAGAAGCACTACGGAAAAATATATCAAACATTCTTAGTTAATGAGAAAATAGGAAAGGCATCATTTAATACTCAACAGCTATGTGTTAGCCTCAGCCTCAGGTAGAGGAAGCAAATTGGCTTGTTGACTTAGGTGCATCTCACCATATTTGTGGTGATGCAAGATAGTTCTCCACCATTCACCCAGTCCCATCTGGCAAAACTGTGCAGGTTGCTAATGGGAGACATTCTCCTAAATCTCTTGTCAATGAGCTAAATTACTAAGGATTTGAACTACAAAGCAATCTTTAATGCAATTTCTCATGTTTGAGGATGTTCTCAAAAGATGCACCATTAGGCGTGGTCATGAAGGAGTCCATCGTCTTCTATAGTCACCTTATACAAGCCATGTTTCTCTCCCATCAGGGAACACCTCTAGCTATTTACAACATCTTTGGTTTGGTTATCTCCTACTACCAAAACTTCCAAGGATGCTGCCACAAATTCCTCCTACTACCACCTTTCACTATGAGATATGTTAACTCGAAAAGCACCATAGGAGTACCTTCCCAAGAAGTCAACAACAGGGATCTCAAGCATTGTTCCAATTGCTTCATCTAGACAACTAGGGGCCTAGTAGGACCCTAGATTGGTTTAGGCATCGATTCTACTTGGCAATTGTGAATAATTTCTCTTATCTCACTTAGTTATTTCTGTTGAATGCCAAGTCTAAAGCTAGTGATACAATTCGTGCCTTTCTGGCAGAAATTTTAAATCAATATTAGGCACAGGTGATCGTCATTAGATCTAGCAATGCTTTGAAGTTTTGCACCAATTCTCTACGTACTTTTTATGAGAATCATGACATTATTCATCAGACGAGTTGTCCCTATACATCTCAACAAAATTGTGTGGTAGAATGAAAGTATCAACATATTCTAGATGTTATATGATAAGTCCACTTTAATGAATCATCATTCAGTCTAAGTACCCTCTAATTAGTTATTCATAGTTGTTAATTTATTAGGAGTTATATGGCAATTCACCTTAGTCAACATATAATTTTATTCATAAATTCTACACTTAATAACATATGATATGGTAACATAATTGATGTGATTGATGCAGGCTAGGTGGAAGTTCTGACGTCCATTTTTGTGTCTATAAGACGTCTGAAGATAAGGTCGGACGTCTGGGAACTGCCATTATAAACTTGCTGATGTCTACACTGTTTAAGACGTCTGGAGATTTTATCAAACATCTGATAGCATACCGCCAAGCTTATCCAAGTCGCGAGTGGTTGGAGAACTTTTCGGTAGAAACAACAAACAACGGGTGTTTTTAATAAGAGCGCCGGAGGCTATCTATCTCTTCCCCTTCGAGGGCTTCATCCATCTTCCCCAGCGGCACAGTGGAGAAGGCGGACACTGTGGATCTCGCTTGCACCGTGAACCGACGCTTGCCTCGCCTCTCCTCCACTCGCCTTGACACGGTGGTGCTCAGTGACTGAGAGCACCACCACCACTAGTCGTTCTCCCAACATCCCAACCAATCACCAAAGCCATCACCACAGCACCTTATGGCACCCCCTTCCTTTTCGTCTTCTTCAACCTCTTGCCTCCTTCCCTTTTTCACCGCAGCACCAACACCACCGCCGCTTTCCCCCTCACCGCATCCAACCAACCGCCCTCAACACCGCCCCCCACGATCACAAACACCATCGCCAAACCCACAGCCCTGTCCCTATCCATCCTCTTCCTCTTCATCTTCATCATCCTCTCTCCCACCGTTCCCCTGTTCTTCCCTTCCACGTAAAAGAACCCAAACTCACAGTCATTCCCCATCGCCTCAACACCACTGCCAACCACCATCTTCACCGCCAACACCACCGGAGCTCTCCTAGCAACCCGTCCGACCCTCCTCGCCCACGCGCACGCCTAGCAGTGCAACCAACCGTGCGTGCACATAGTAGCAAGATGCCACGCTATCCGACGACTCCTTCCCTGTCCAACCGCCAGTGGCCACCTCCAGCCATACCTCCTACGTCAACGTGACGCCCTCGACGAGGACCCCCACTGCATGCAAGCCGACGGCCAACATCCATCACGCGCAAGGAAGAGAGGGGAAACCTCTGTTTTTCTCACAATTAGAAATTACAGTGAATGCCATTGCCACAAGCACTATTCATTTATTTTAAGGATTTAATAAATTGAAAGAAATTTGGATAGATGTCCCTCCATTCTACTTGAATTGCATATAGTTAAATTCGTCTCATGAATAATCGAGCATGGATATTTGTTATAGGGAATGGATTCTATTTTAATTAAATTTGACGGTGCTTGCCAGTAGTACTAAGATCACAATTCACGTATTTCTATGGTAATGATTTTGTATGTGCGCACCTACATTCTTGATTAATTATCTATATCAAGAATTTATGTTGGAAAGGAGAGCACTAGTTAGCATGCACATCTATTGATATTCTCAAATACTTGATGCATCATTAATCATTTTTAATAGGCTAATTCCTCCCTATGAAAACGACCTAACTATTTTCATGGTTAAATTTTGAAAATTAAATGTTTTGAAAAGCAATTTTCTACTACGCAACTAAAAACAACGACGCGATATTTTATGTTAAAATTTTTAATGAAAACGAAGATCACTCTTTCAAATGACGCCATTGCCGGGAAAGAAATACGCCTATTATTTTTTTCGGGAAATTTATATTATATTTATGCTATTTCTGAAACTTTTCTAAATTGCTGACCTTATTTCTGTTTGCGTGCAAAAACGAACGAACACAATGGGAGCGCACGACAGAGATGATATTTTTGGTGGACCTTGAAGCCACCTAAAGGGTAATAACAGGTGCACATGAGCCTTAATCCCACGCGTGTAGAAGGAGAATTGGCGACTGAAAACCTGTTTGCTTCCTTTAGATTTAGATTACGCTAGATAGACATTAGATATTTAAATTTCTGTCTTATGGGCCTGTGTTGGGCATTTTTGGGAACATGTTCCCAATGCTTTTTATTGCTTATCGCTCTTGTATGCGGGAACGTCTTTTCGGGAGCGTGTTCCCATTTTATTTAGATTATAGGTTTATTTGAATTGTTTGAACTGCATGTTATTTAGTTAGGTTTGCTTATTAAAAAAAAAGAAAAAAAAAATCCGAACTACCTACTAGAAGCTGCATATCTATAAGGCGACCCATCTAAGATTGAATGAGCAGCATCTAATTTATCTTAATTGCATCACCTACATCTCTGCATTGAAGAGAGCTGGAGTAAGGTATGTCTTTTTTTGATCATCAATTATCTGTCATGCATATGCATTGGTCTTAAATCAAAGACCACTAAAGTGTTTGAATCTAATTAATTCAGTGGTCACTTTTAAGAAATTAGGACTGCTAAGAGGTTGGACCTTAAAATCAATGACTTGAAATTGTGTGCAAAAGGACTTGTTTGCAAGATTTTAAAACACAAAACATGTGCGTGTGTTGTACACCTGAGACACTGTGTACATCACACATAAGATCACTAGATAAATTTCTACCTCTCCTCTTTGCACAAGGGAAGTTGGTCGGAAATCAACAAGCCTATCCACCAGGTTACTTTGATTTCTCCTGCGTAGGCTCGATTTGAGACTTTCATCACTTGCGAGTAGGTTGTAGGCACCAACGAAAGTCAACCTAGGAGGCGTAATTCTTGCAAAACTTATTTAGCCTCCAATTAAACACTTAATTCTAAGACCTAGAATCTACTACAAATAGATCCCACTGTATTTGCATTTGTTTTGACAGTGGTAGAACTCTCTAGGAAGTTTCTGCTTTTATTTTGATTTCTTCTAAGTCCTAAGAGAGTTAAATCTGTTTGGCTTAAAGAAATGGATCACCCTTACTCCTATCATTTAGATTATCAAAGTCAATACTTCCCATCTTTTAATCAGGATCCCATACCCCGAGCATATCAATCATTTGATGGGTACAATGACAATTCATGGGATCAATCATATCCCTATATTGGGAGTACCGATCCGATAACTCCCACTTTTGAGCAGAGCCTAAGAGCAGAATTTTCCAGTTTGCCAACGCCCAACCCTCCAACCCTTCATGATTTTTCTTATCAAGGTTGAACTAACACTCCTAGGAAACCTGAGCCTGAGATTGACTATCCTCCCTAATCTGACAGGGACCTCTCCTCTTTTATGACAGAAATGCAAAACCAATAAAAAGAAATGACAGAGTCTATGGGAGAGATTTTGAGAAATAGTCAACAATTGAACGAGAAAATTAGACAGCTTAACTACTCTCTTACTAATGATTCTGATCCCTACTCATACAATCGTGATCATCAAAAAGATTGAGGAAACAACGGATAATAGGAATGCCGTTTTCAGTAACTATCACTTAGACTCACCGCATGAGACACGGCCACTAGAGGAGAACTATCTTCATGATTATCCACCCAAGCTATATTGGAGTCAAAAGAAAGGGAAGACGGTACCACTTGAGGACCTTGACCCCATTGACAGTATTTTTCTTACCCCTCATAACCCGGGTCAAGGTCATGTTTTTCATGCCACTTCCCTTATTAATCATGTGATGGAACCCCATTCTACCCTTAGTGAGCCTAATCCCAACCCTCCACTTAGGGAATCAACACCTACCATATAGCATTCTGAGGATTTACATGTGCCCAATGAAGGTGACCCTAAGGGAATGGAGGATGAACTGGATCAATTTTGGTTTCAGGGATACAAGGAGTCTATTTTAGAGGAGGATGATAACCCAATAGAGGAACCCGCACTTAGATTTTGGAGTTAATCTCAAGGGTATTATGTGTTATTTGAGGACTTACCTCCCGAGGATATTAATGATTTGGTGAAATCTGGATTCCTTCCTACTTTTGATTTTGAAAAGCATCCTTCCCAAAATCAGGAAGATATAGCGTTGATGTTGGAGGAGAACGAACATAAGATTGAGAAGCCTAGTAGAAACTCTAAGGGACAGTATACATCAATTGAGGATTTATTTTCCAAGGAGAACAAAGAATTAAGTGACAGGCTTACTCCATAACATTGAGACTGATCCGCCTTTAGAAATAATTGCGGATACTGAAACAACTCCCCCCTTTACTAGTGAATCACATATACACCCTGACAAAAATTTAAGTGAATCAAAAGAATTCGAGGATGAAATTGATGATAGTGATTCAGTTGCTTCAACCATGCCATCAAATAAATGTGATTTGGTGTCCACTGTTGATTTACATATACTGAAAAGTAACAATGACTCCAATTCTTAAGGAAATCATTAATGATAGCTAGGGTGACGTGAATTTTTCTGTAACTATTAGGGAGGATAATACAAAATCTGAATTATTGTTGGAGCTGGACATAACACGGACTAAACCCTCCTTAGACTTAATCATCCACTCCAACACCATAAACAACCCTTGCACTCCCTAACCGATCTTTGGCTCAGGTTTCTACTCACATTCTTTCTAGGGAGTATATCAGGCCAGTACATCTCCATGTGGAATGGTGTGATTTATGCTTGTACTTTTAGTGTCGCCATTCAAGGGTTTGAAATAATTATGCATACATCTTTTAAAACCATTCCTACTTTGAAGGACCCTTGTTATCCTCTACTTATTCCGTTTCAAGAGGTCCCTTCTTCTGTTACTCTTTTCCCTAGACCTCTCCAGGTAGCCTACGAGGTGGTATGTTTTCATGTCTTCTGGCAAGCATTTGCAACCACACTGCATCATCAGCTCGCTAACATCCATGACTACCTGTTTTCTAGGCTCACACTGTTACACATATTTTTAGGACCTAGCTCTTTCTATTTGGAAGCAGACTTACAGGTTCCCTATAAGTCTGGCTGCCGACAAAAAAGGCAGTGCTTGTTGGGAGGTAACCCAACGTCCAGAATAATGCCTCATCAGGTGATTTCCTTCCCCTGTTTTAATTTTACAATGAGGACATTGTAGGATTTAGGCATGGGAGGTTGCATTTTGCATTTTTTTAGGCAAAATTCATGCATTTAGGCTAGGTGCATTAAAAAAAATTCTTTTATTTTCTTGAGCTAAATTGGTTAGCTTTAGCAAAACATCTTTATCAGGGAGGTGTCATTAAAGATTTTCTTCTTAAATTATTTCTAAGTTTAGAATCAAGTACAGTTACTTCACTTGCACATAAACTGGGTAATGGATCTTTGTAGAAAACCAATAAGTATTTATAGTCGGCTGAATTCTTAGACAATTTGAAGGGAGACAGACATATTATCTTCTATTAGATTCACCTAATATTTGTGAGAAAGTAGAAAGACTACTATTATGCTAAGTCTAATGCAAGAACTCTTAAGTTCTGGATGATTAAATGATGATACCTCAGAGTTAGGCATAGTTTTCGCTCTCTGTTCCTTTGCACAAACATTGTGTGAATTCCTAAGAGTCACTAATAAGACAGATACACATAGATTGAGTCCTAATAAAACTATGACTATGATGGATGGTTATGACCATCCTTCATAGAATCTTCGGCTGAAGGAGGGTAGTAATATCAAAAATACGCTTGTCCTATCTATTCCTCCCCGATACCGAGAGTAGACACTTCCACCAAATAAACCACACAATATCCTCTTGACCATCATCATCCCTAATAATGCCTCATAAATAAAAGTCTGCGTCATATTGTGTTGGAGTTATAAAAAAAAAAGAGAGAAAAAGAAGATAAGAAATATATAGATATACATAGAAGAGAGAGAGAAATATATATATGTACAAAAAAAAATTCAAATTATAGCTGTCTTAGATGTATTTTATCAGGTGTCCATAATATTGAGATAACAAAAACACCCATTGTGATCTACCAAACAGGACTCGTACCTGCTTTTTAGTATTTCTAATCGCCTGAATACTTGCTAAAGACTTTTAACTTAGTTATAAGGTTATTAGGATTTTAATTGAAGTGTGAATGCCTGTGAGGCCACCAAACATTAAGTACATTTACAAAATCTGGTAAGTTATGTGATCTCAAAAAATAAAAAAAACAAAAAAGAAAAGAGAGTGAATGAGCACAAGGGAACACAAAGAGAGTACAGTTTTTAACCTCTCCCTTCGTTGACTCGTTTGATAATCTAAAGATTTAGAGTCTGCAGTACTAGACTACATATATCACCAGATGAATGTGATTCACTAAATATAAATCCATTCAACTCAGTATCTCATACCTAAGCCAAAAAGCGAGGGTCAAATTATAGATCATTTTCTGCTTTATCCCCGAAGGAAGTAGTTTCCTATCTTGGTAAAATTTTATCAAGGGTTAAGTACGAACTATAAATGTAAGTTATCTTTCCACTTGAATCCATTACCTAGGCTACGATCATTTCACATTTTTCTGGATCTCCAAATGTTTGGAATAAGAAAAGAAGTCTTTTGATAGAATCATACACCTTGCATTCATTTCTTTTGCTAGGGACTAGCAAAACTTAAGCATGCGAGCATTTGATAAGTCCACTTTAGTGGATCATTATTCAATCTAAGTACTCTCTAATTAGTTATTCGTAGTTGTTAATTAATTAGGAGTTATATGGAAATTCACCTTAATCTGCATATAATTTTATACATCAATTATACACTTAATAACATATGATATAGTAACATAATTGATTTAATTGATGCAGGCTAGGTGGAAGAAGTTCAGACGTCCACTTTTGCATCTATAAGACGTCTAGAGATAAGGTCGGACGTCTGGGAACCGCTATCATGAACTCGCTGATGTCTACACTGTTTAAGACGTCTGGAGATTTTATCAGACATCTGATAGCGTACCGCCAAGCTTATCCAGGCGTTCCAACCACTGTCGACCTTCGCCGAGTGGTTGGAGAACTTTTTGACGGAAACAACAAACGGGTGTTTTTAATAAGAACGTCGAAGGCTATCCATCTCTTCCCCTTCGGGGGCTTTATCCATCTTCCCCATCGGTACAGTGGAGAAGGCAGACACTATGGATCTCGCTTGCACCGTGGACCGACGCTTGCCTCGCCTTGACGCTGTGGTGCTCAATGATAGAGAGCACCACCACCACCAGTCGTTCTCCCAACATCCCTCCCCATCACCAACGCCATCACCACAACACCTCACGGCACCCCCTTCCTTTTCATCTTCTTCAATCTCTTGCCTCCTTCCCTATTTCACCACAGCACCAACACCACCGCCACTTTCCCCCTCACCGCAACCAACCAGCCACCCTCAACGCCCCTCCGACGGCCACAAACACCACCACCAAACCCACAACCATGTCCATGTCCATCCTCTTCCTCTTCGTCTTCATCATCCTCTCTCCCACCATTCCCCTATTCTTCCCTTCCACACAAAAGAACCCAAACTCGCAATCACTCCCCATCGCCTCAACACCACCACTGACCACCATCTTCACCACCAACACCACCGGGGCTCTCCTAGCAACCCATCCGACCCTTGCCCACGTGCACGCCTAACAACACAGCTACACATGCACGCATGTAGCAGCAGGACGCTACGCCGTCCGACAACTCCTTTCCCATCCGACCACCGACGACCACCTCCGATTGTGCCTCCTACGTCAACGTAACGCCCTCGGCAAGGACCCCCACGGCATGAAAGCCAACAGTCGGCCTCCCTTCTTCACACACGAGGAAGAGAGGAGAAATCCTCTCTCGCAATTAGAAATTACGGTGAATGCCATTACCACAAGCACTATTCATTTATTTTAAGGATTTAATATATTGAAAGGAATTTACATATATGTCCCTCCATTCTACTTGAATTGCGTATGGTTAAATTCGTCTCATGAATAATCGAGCATGGATATTTGTTATAGGGAATGAATTCTGTTTTAATTAAATTTGACGGTGCTTGCTAGTAGTACTAAGATCACAATTCACGTATTTCCATGGTGGTGATTTTATATGTGCGCACCTATATTCTTGATTAATTATCTATATCGAGAATTTGTGTTGGAAATGAGAGCACTAGTTAGCATACACATCCGTTGATATTCCCGAATACTTGATGCATCATTAATCATTTTTAATAGGCTAATTCCTCCATGTGGAAACAATATAGCTATTGTCATAGTTAGATTTTGAAAATTAAATGTTTTGAAAAGTGATTTTCTACCACGCGACTAAAAACGACACAATATTTTATGTTAAATTTTTTATGAAAAACAAAGATCGCTCTTTCATTACACACACTCTAGATTCAAAACACTATACCAAACATATTGAGGAGATGCAATGTTAAGCTGCATGCTATCTTAGTAATCGAATGCCTTCTACAATTCTTAATGAGCAAATTCCTTATTCCATCTTATTTCCAGAAAATAGTGATCTATTTGGAGTATTTCCCAGAGTCTTCGAATGTGTTACATTTTTGCACATCCATAGACCCAATAAGGACAAGCTTGCTCCCCATGCTATCAAGTGTATCTTCCTTATGTATTTGAGGACATAGAAGAGATACAGATGTTATGATCCAGTTAGAGGATGCCACTACGTTAGTGCAAATGTCACCTTCCATGAATCCTTCCCTATTTTTCATTACTAGAAGTCTCTTTCCTGAGGTTACTTAACGCACCTATGCATATTCCTCTTATGCCCTTAGAGGGAATTCCGATCAATGATTCTGTGCCACCACCATCTGAGTCACCACTCTCTGAGCCTGAAAGATTTCATGAGCCCCTAGTCACATACAAGCTTCTCGTTACCTACTGGAAGCGACCCCCTTGTACACCAGCTCCTCTTCTACCTCAAGCATAGGCGATTTACACATTGATGAGATTATGCATAGTAATGATGCAGGTCTACAGGATGATAATGGTGAGGTTGTACCTAATGCCAAGACTAAGCCTTCTGCGACAAATGATCTTGATCTTCACATTGCAATTCGCAACTGCAAGGCACCACGAAGTTGTGCCCAGTATCCTATATCACATGTGCCTACTACCTTCTTAAGATGGGCCTATAACAAGTTCCATCATGCTCTCTCTGCCACATCCATCCCTACTAGTCATCAGCAAGACATGCTTGACCCTAAGTAATAAAAGGCAATGAAGGATGAGATAGTCGCTCTCTACTCCCATGGCACATGGGAACTTGCCGACCTACCTCCAGGAGCTTAAGTTGTTGGGTGTTGACGGGTGCTTGCCATCAAGTACAACTTCGACGAGATAATTGCCAAGCATAAAGCCCACCTTGTAGTAGAGGGATTTACACAAACCTATGACATAAACTTCTTTGATAACTTTTTCCCCTGCAGCCCGACTCTCGACCTTGTGTATTCTCATTTCTGTAACTATTCAGAAGGATCGACCTTTTCATCAGTTGGATGTGAAGAATGCATTCCTTTATGAAAACTTACAGAAGGAGGTGTACATGCAACAGCCACAAGTTATTAGACTCAAGGGAAGTGTTCCAGGGTCTGTAGACTACGAAAGGCTATATATGGTGTGAAGTAGAGCCTCAGGGCATGTTTCCAAAAGCTTTTAGAGGTTGTTGAGACGATTGGCTTCTAGAGATCCTCATCAGATCATTCCCTATTTGTCAGAGAAATAGAAAAGGGCATAGTAATACTTCTAGTATATGTTGATGATTTAATTATCACAAGGGATAATGGGACTAGCATCACTAAGGTCAATGAATGCCTTGCAGGGAGTTTGTTATAAAGGACCTAGGACCACTGAGATAATTTCTTAGGATTGAGGTGGCACGCAGTAGGAAGGTTGCACTACTTTGCCAGAAGAAGTGTGCTCCTGACTTGCTATAGGGGACTAGTATGCTAGAAGCAAAGCTAACCAATATCCTTCTAGATCCCAAGCCTCATTTGTACGATGAGAAGGCTAAGGCAGTGTGCAACAGGCAGTACAGTACCAAGGGTGAGTGGACAAACTCTTGTACCTAACTATTACCAGACCAAAAATCTCTTGCAGTGGGAAAACTAAGTCATAAACAAACCCACTAGGTAGTATTGGGATGCTACCAGTGTTGTAAAAGTCAGTAATCAATATTCAGTTTGTCAAGTCACTGACTACGGAGTATACAGTATGTGGGGGAGTAATCAAGGAGTACTCGATCAAGTATTTTTTAAATATTTTAATAAATAAAGAAATATATATCAAGTAAAATATACCATTACATAAAAGTAAACCATTTTCAAGCTTAAAATTATGAGAACAAGCTACAAACCATAAGTCCAACGAAGAAAAGGCACAAGTTTAAAGTACTAAAGCAGCTAAGTAAGAGAATAAAATCACAAGTTAACTCTATGGAGAAATCGAGCGCATAGTCAGCCGAATAGACTAACTACTCGGTTGAGTAGTCAAGCTTGCCAACTATGTGCCCGAGTATAGGTTTTCAACTAGTTAGGAGACCAACTAGGACTAGTCGGCCAACTACCCAACCAACTCGACTGATTTTTAGAATAGAGGATGTTGCAACGATGGTGCTGAGGTATCTGAAGAAAACATCAAGAAGAAGGGTTCTATTCACCAAAGAAACCACTTAGTGTGGTAGCCTACTCAAATGTTGATTATGCAGTATGTCTGGGAATAAAATCACAAGTTAACTCTCTATGGAGCTCAGTTGAGTAGTCAGACCTGCCAACTATGTGCCCAAGTATAAGTTATTCAGTTAGTTAGGAGACCAACTAGGAGTAGTCGACCAACTACTTAACCAACTCGACTGATTTTTACAACAAAGGATGTTGCAATGATGGTGCTAAGGTATCTAAAGAAAACATCAAAAGGGGTTCTATTCACCAAAGGAACCACTATGAGTGTTGTAGCCTACTCAAATGTTGATTATGAAGTATGTCTAGCAGATAGAAAGTCTACTACAAGTTTTTGCACCTATGTGACATGAAACCTAGACCTGGAAGAACAACAAATAAGTTGTCTCTAAGTCCAGCATTGAGTAAAAGTACAGGACCATGGCACATACTACCTCGGAGATGATGTGAGTGAGTTCTCTTCTTGCAAGCTTGCATATACCTATTGACACACCTATGGAGATGCGAAGTGACAATAAGGCGACGATCTATATTGCCAACAATCCCACGTTCCACGAGAGGACTAAATGCATGGAGCTCAACTATCACTATACACATGACTTGATCCAGAGAGATCTCATCTACACCACCCATGTCTCCTCGAATGATCAGACGATATCTTGACAAAGGCATTGCCACAAGCATCATTTGATATTTGTTATTCCAAACTGAGCATGATTAACATTTATACTTCAACTTGAGGGAGAGTGTTAACCCCTACGATCTAGAGTCATTTATGTTTACTTTGTTATTTCCTAAGTTGTAACTTCAGCTTGAGGGGGAGTGTTAGCCCCAACGATCTAGAGTCATTTATGTTTACTTTATTATTTCTTAAGTTGTTATTTCATGATGAGCGGGTTTTTCACGAAGAAAAGTTGGGATTTTGAGAAACCCGTCGTTACAATTGCAAAATTCGCTATCAAATAAAATTTTACCGAAACTGCAAGGGAGTCTTGGATCGAACATGAAGAGGTGACGTCTGTTTCTTTGAAATCCGTGTTTCGCTTTGTTTCTTTTTTGTGTTTTTAGGCTTTTGTAGTTTTTTTGGTATTTTAGGAGAATGATAAAATCACTTGCAATAAAGAGAGTAGAGAGATGAACCACAACTTGAAACTTGAAGTGAAATAATGTTTATTACAATGACAATAAACTAAACAAACTAAAAGAGATAAGGGTAAGGAAATCTCCCAAAGCGAATGTTTGGCGAGATGACAGCACCTGGCGACAGCTTGGACGAAGGAGAAATGTTGGACGTCGGAGATGAGGCGCAGGACAATCCCAGGAAGAGGAAAGCTTCACCAAACTGGGAATGGAGATGAGGAGGTGGAGGTGATCGTCTACCTAAATGGAGGTGAGAGGACAGCTCTAGGATTTCCTATGAAGGTGGTGAGGTAAAGGATGAATATTTGGTGGAACAAGGGATTTTTGCACTAATAGGAGAATTCATGGAGCTTGGGAGATCTCTTAGGAGTTTGGAGGGCTCTTTGGAGCTTTGAAGTAGGTGAGAATAGCATAGGTAGAGATAAGGAAAAATGGGAGGTGTAGGGGGTTTTATATAGGTGGTGGAGAAGAAGCTTTCCGCGCATATACAATCAGTGACATCCGCAATCGTGCTAAAGATCCGCCCAAGCTATCATTGAAGATCCACGCGGCACTGCTGGCGCGCGCTATGTGCTACCTTGTCGTGCACGCGAGCATGGCTGTGCGTTGCATCGCTGTGCGCTGCGCTAGCGCTTGCTTCACGCGCTGGCGTCAAGCGCATGCGCTAGCACGATACGTTGCGCTGACTGTGCATGCGTTGCCTGCAATTGAGCAATTAGGGGGGGCTTGTCGGGTTTTGAACCCACACCCCTCCTTTGGGAGTGGACACCACAACCAATGCGCCATGCTATCAGTTGAGTCGAGAAGAGCGACTGCGGGCATGCGGTGAAGGAGGATTCTCAGCCGTTGGATTTTCATCCAACCGCTGAGATCGTGTGTTGGAAGGCCTTTAGAGGGATGACGGGCGATGTTGGGCACTCTGGATGGTGCCACATGGCACCATCTGGACCGTCCACCTTTCTTTGCTTACAAAAGATGCTACGATACTCGGATCGAGATGATTTCCACGTTGCTGAACTGCGATCGTCGCTCTAGATTCATCCGTACAGTCGGATTTTGCATTTGAAGCTTCGAAATGTCGTGCCCTGTCTCCTTGCCATAATAATGCAGGAATTATTGTACAATTTATACACATTACATTAAATGCAGTATGATAAATATTATGCAATATTTATACTATGGAATGCAATGTTAGGCTTAGGAACTATCATAAGTAAGCATTTAATCATGAATACATGCGTGTCATCACTTCATCTTGAGGAGTGTTAGCCCCTACGATTTAGAGTCATTTATGTTTACTTTGTTATTTCTTGAGTTGAAGTATTTTCTATTTCTTTAAGGACAACTTATGTAATTTTCTCAACTCTATATATTGAGAGGTAGGGACATGAAATAAGATTATCTGATTCATTTGCTCTAACTATTGCTAAGAATCGGTAAGAGCCTTCTTGTTGCTCATCCCTACTTGCCGACAACATATCAATGTCTGCCAAGAGAAATTTTAGCATTGTGGAATCCCCTTCCAAATACAAGATGCCACCTACTGGGATCAATCGGTCAACCCAATCCAGTTTCCTACCATAATACATCTCCATTGTAATAAATAGAACTCTTTCCTTGCCCAACAGCCTGCAAATCCATTTTGAAATCATTTTTGTCATCCGCAAACCCTAGCCTTGCTACCACATCTTATAGGCGGGTGTCTTTTATGGCATGTATACTGGCTTTCAATCGAAACTAATTACCTTCTTACCATTTCCTAAAGGTAACGGTGTAACGCAGACGATCCTTGCCTGTTTTCAGAACAAACAAAGATTGGAGAATGAGAAAGAGGGAGGTCCACTAAAAGAGAGAGGGGGAGATCCTCGGTGGAGGGTCATCCAGGGATGGGGGAGAAGGGTGGTTGGGTGGTAGTGTCGAGTAGAAGGGGTCGCCGCGGAGCAGAAGTAGTTGGAGGCAAGGGACCAGGAGAAGAAAGGTGCTTTAAGTGCCTTAATCGCGGTCACTGGGCTAGGGACTGCCGCGACCCATGGAAGTGCTAGAGAAGTGGAGGTTTCGGGCACCGCAGCATGCTTTGCCATCGTGGTAACGTTGTTGGGGCATTGCCTTCACCACCGATGACGAAGGTGCCAGAGCCTGAGGTTGAGGCACCGTGGTCCGATGGGGCGATTGCTTTGCAGGCTACGATTGAGGACGATATGGTGGGGGAGGTCTTGGAGGTGATCGTGGCCGTAGGCTGTGAGGAGGGACAAGGGGCAAAGGTCTTGGCCTTCGACGGAGGGAAGTTCTTGGCTCTTGGTCTTCTAGCGGCCAAGAAGGAGGAACTTTGTTTCGGGGAGCTCTGGTTGAAGGGGGGAGGTTGCGACGGTGGAGACCTTGCACCCATTATGGGGTGTCCCCAAAGCGACCGCTCGTTGAGGTTGTCATCTCAAGGGTCCCATGGTGGCTGCGGAAGGTGAAGGTGGTGGAGGCAGTGGTTACGTCATTCGCTCGACTCCGAAGGGTTTGGAACACTGGTCTCATCGCCCAGCCATTGGTGGCAAAGGCTGAGCCCAAGGTGGGTCTTCCCCTGCTGGAGAAGGTCGCTCTTAGGCTTAGTGGAGCATCGTGGGTGGTTACATGCTTACCGCGAGGAGCCCCGAGCAAGGGGGTAGTCGACACTCCGCCCGCGAAGGCAGCACCGGTGGCATGGAGAGCTCAACATGACATTCGATTCGATGCGGGTCCCAAGTCGCCAACGGGCAGATTCCAAGATGCAGGCGTCGGATAGGGAAGAGAGATCATTGGGAGTAAATGCAGATGTCCAACTAGTGGTTTCATTTGAACACCCAAGGAAGTTTGGGTCACATGTCGAGCGGGAAACCCGACTACCTGGACCCAATAACAGCATGGAGGGGGTCCCACATCCGGTTGAGGATCCGGTCGAACATGGATCTGGTTTTGAAATTAGGGATCCACCTCGAACGAAAGATCTACCTTTGGTGGGTTCACAACCTGTGGCTAGCGAGATCCGTTCGGCTTTTGAGCAGCGAAAGGAACTGGGAGCGACACGTGCGGTCGCCAGAGATGATGGACTGAAGGAGGCCGACAACCCGACCTTCTCAGAGCAACAGTGTAGGGCTTGCGATGGTGACACCATCCTCGATCATAGGGGTGTGCGGGGCCACCGTGGAGGCTGCGACAGGAAGGGGAGCCTTAAGGCGGCAGCGGCGAAGGTGGAGGCACCCGTCGATCAACATTGGACGGAGATGCGAGTTAGGGCTGAGGTGGCAGCGCTGTCCTCGACCGTGGGGGCACGAAGGCCACCACAAAGGTCACATCAATGGTGATGGAGGATGGGACGATGGTAGTGGAGATTGTAGCGACGGCGATGGGGGTGACTGCGATGGATCTAGTTGCGACAACGGCTGGGGCCTCGCCGAAGGGCGTGCGCCAGCGGCTAACGATTCGATTGGTATCAATACGGTGGAGTGGAGGCCACGTGTTGTGAACGGAGGTCGGGGGAGGAGTCTCCGCTACAACTAGAGGTGGACGTTCAGAAAGAAGGAAAGGGGGGATCGGGTGGTGGTTGATGGTCGAGGAGGGCTACCCCCATCTCCATGTCCGGAGGCTAGTATCTTGAACAAAAAGGATGAGATGTGCCAGACATCGGAGATCGCGAGCTTATGTCCGACCGCGAGGGAGGTCTCTTTGGTCTCTCCGTGAATGGTATACTCTCTTGGAACGTCAGGGGTCTTAATGACCCGTCGAGGAGGTCGACATTGGGGAATTACATCAGGCAGTGGAGGGCAAATGCGGACCATGTGGTGCTGCTTCAAGAATCGAAGTTGTCACAGTGTGACAAGAGGTTATGGGGGGGATTGGGGGCTCTTGGATGGAGGGATTTCTGGCTCATAGAACCAACAAGGGGACTTTCTATGGCACATATTTAAGTTTGATAGGTCTTGGCTGATGAAGGATTCGGGTCTTTGGTGAAGAAGTGGAGTTCGATGGAGGTGGAGGGGTCAGCGACAATTCAACTGGCAATGAAGCTAGCAAGCTTGAGGGACCACTTGAGGGTCTACAGAAGAGAGATCAAGGAGTCCAAGTGCACTAGGAAGGCAGAGAATCTTGCACAATTCTCTAGGATTGACAGGCATAAGGATCTCCAGTCCGTTTCTGTGGAGGATAGAGATCGCAAAATACAAATGGTCAAGGTGGTACAGGAGGACAGGAAAGTGAAGATAGAGTGGAAGATAAGATCGAGGCAGAAGTGGTTGCGTAAGGGCGACTCCAACACTAGGTTCTTTCACCAGGTGGCCTCGGCAAGGAGGAGGAACTGGATTGAATGCTTGCAGGTGAGAGGGGTGTCATCCGGCAGAGAGGAGGTGGGACTGGCAGCTACAACCTATTTGAGGGAGTTCACGAGGAGGCGAAGGAGGGGGAGCTGGAGGTGGAGGGGGAGGATGTGGTGAGTATTTCGGTGGATCAGGCATTGAATCTTACATCAGCCTTCACGGAGAGCGAGGTGAGGGAGGCGGTGTATGGTCTCAATGGAGAGAGGTGCCCTGGTCTAGACGGCTTCCCCATTGTTTTTTCAAGGAATTTTGAGCTATGGTCAAGATCGAGGTTATGCAGATGATGGAGTTTGTGACTGGTAACAGGGGTTTTGGCAGGTTGAACAGGTTCTATCTATTACTACTGCCTAAAAAGGAAGGTACAAAGATAATTGAGGACTTCCATCCTATTGCCCTGGCAAATGCTATCTATCGTATTGTCACAAAGGTCTTGTTTAATAGACTTCGTATCCTTTTGGATGGCCTGATTTCACCGATGTAGACGGCCTTCGTGCCAGGGAGGGGAATCCTGGATGGTTTCATAGTCGCCATGGAGGCCCTTGCCACTTAGAGGAGGGAGAAGAGGAAGGCCTTCCTATGGAAGGTTGATTTCAGCAAGGCTTACGATTCCGTGCAGTGGAACTTTCTCTGGACCTCCATAGTGAGGAGGGGTTTTCCTCAGACTTGGATTGACTGAATGAAGCGGTGTGTGACTACGACATCCTTTTCGATCCCAGTTAATGAGAATCCAGTAGAAGGGTGGGTGCAACTAGGAGAGGGGGTCAAGCAGGGATGCCCGCTCGCCCCAATGCTTTTTGTGCTAGCAGCGAATGCTCTCGCAATGGTGACTTACAGGTCTTGTGCTAGGGAACTTATCAAAGGTTTTGGCGCTAAGTCCGGAAGAGAGGTTCCAATGCTGCAGTATGCAGACGATACTTTATTTCTTTTTGAGGGGTCAGCTCTGGAGGCTAAGAGGATGAGGATACTATTGGAGCTCTTTAGGGAACCGTCAGGGTTACGAATTAATTACGAAAAGTCGAGCTTTATCCCGTGGAACATGGCGACCGAGGAAGTGGACACAGTAGCTGATGCTCTTGAGACAAGGGTAGGAGTGCTTCCCTTGACATACATAGGGCTACCCCTCTCTTCTCATAAACCATCGGCCACACTCTTCTTATAGCCACCCACCATCATAGTCACCAACCACCCAGTCAGGCCATGAGCCATCCTCTCTCCCTTTCCCTATGTTCCAATGTGGAGCAGTCCTTCGTGGACTATTTTTGCCACGCCTAGGAGCCTCCATGCTCCACACTACGCAAATCCTGACAATTATATATACTATTGTGCATGGATATATTAACCACATATGTGACTTGCAAAATTTTTTGGTGACCTATCATAATCCATAATTGATAACTGAATAACCCTTTCACATATAATTATTAAAATCAACATCAAGAAAGGAAAGACACCATCACATACAAGAATAGATAAAAGAGGCATTTATCATGGGAAAATAAACTAAAAGACATGAAATAATCGGTTAACATGGAAACATCAATGTTTAACGTGCAAAGAATCATCAAATTATGCAAATAGTCAACAAAATAACACATTTGACATGAAAAAATCCACAAAGTAACATTAAATAATCATTTAACATTTAAAAACATAAATTTAACAAAATAACCAACAAATCAGCACATTTAACATGGAAGAGGACACTAAAAGACATCAAATAATAAAAAAAAGTTTAACATGGTCAAGAAATAAAAGCATCCACATTTAACATGCAAATAATCAAAGGAAGGGGAATCGTGCAATGCATAGGGGTATTAAACAAGGCTAGGGAAATGTTTTGCAGGACTCTTATTTTCATTATTTATGCCAAGCACTAAAGTTAACTAATTAACAGGTTGGCTATTCAAATAAGCAACTGATTAATTGGACCAACTGACTATAAAGCCAACTATCAATTCTTCATGTTCATCCATGATCTAGTACAATTAATTGGCTGATTATTGGCATAACCTAAGTCAGATTTGCCAAAACTTAAGGGCTTAAAGCACCATTTTCTACCACCATGCTTTTTGAAGAGTTTAAAAAAAAAAAAAAAAAAAGGACAACCACTGGAGGCTAGTAAACATCCACCTCGTTTAACCAACATATTACAATAAATGTGTCCACTTATTAGATAGGACCCAAGCCCCATTCACAATACCTTCCACCCCTCTAAAAATAATAGCATTACACCGAAGCCAAATAGACCAAAGAGCCTCCACTACTGTCACCCACACAAGAGTGTTCGTTTATATCACCATGCTTTTTGAAGAGTTAACCTATAACATGTATTGTCATTTTATTTCTTTTAAAGAAGGAAAGTTTTGAGATTTGCATTTATGCAATAGGATCAGTAAAACTCTTTGTTTTCCTTATTTCCCATGTAATTCCTCTATTAATGAATGAGTAATAATGCAATACAGCAGTAAGTATTTTGGAGTGAAAAGGCCCTAATGGTCCTCTTGCCTTCCTCCTTTCCACTCAACCCCTCTACCTTAACCTCTTGCCACCGCAACCATTGCATCTTTCTTTGTCTATTACTAATTATGTTTGTAACAAGGGTTCTATTGCTGTAGATGTCCATAGAATATTGGTGTCTTAAACCTTGGCAGCTTACGCCTCCCTACCTCTTCCCCTATCCCAATGTACCCATACCCCACCGAACTTCGTTTCCAATCCCACCCTCGCCATTCCATAATGCCACCCGGAACCATCTTCTTATATTATTCCCACACCTCAACCCACCCACCATTGCCCCTCTAAACTACCAACAACAATCCAAGCCTCCAAACCACCATCACTCATAACTATTACAATAGCTCTTTATTCACATCCACTACCAACAATCTTTCCTGTCATTCAATCTTGGAAAATACATCCAAACTCATCAAAGATGACACAACAATTCATTTACTTTATGATTTTACCAACAGAAAGCAAATTCATGGACAAGCCCCGAACAAACAAGACATGGTTGAGTTGCATGAATAGGGTAACTGTAATTGCAACTGCCCCCTGACCATCAATAGGGGTATGTCGCCCATTAGCCACGTACATAGTGCAATGTTGCGGAACAGATTGTATCTATCCAAAACACTACATACTGTCGGATAGATGATGAGAAGCATCTAAATTAATCAACCACGTCACACCAGTGGTTGGAGAAGAGTCACAAATAGCAGTTCCCAACACAATCTCTAACTCATGAGAAATTGCAATGTCCATAAACGCAATGTAAACAACACAATAGGATGTCTTTCCACACAAATTCAGACATGCCCAAATCACAATGTTCAAATCTGATTTCCCTTTTACAACACTTGCAGATCTAATTTTAAATGATAAACAAGGAAATACACACCCCGAATGGCACAAAAATCAATTTTTAATGTTACACGGGAATACACACCCAAAAACTTCAAAAAACATGTACAAAACTGATTTCGATACCAAACAGGGGAACACACACCCCAAAACTTCCTCAAGAACATTGATTTCTTACATAAACATCAATAGAGTAAGGATCAAACCCTCTTGCGCATCTTCCGACGAAACACGAGCCCTAGATAGGCTAAACAAGGGACATAACCCCTATGTTGCCCCTTTTAACGAGCAACAACACCCGATAATAGGCGCGTGCTAGGGCCACTGGCGCGGCCCGATGCTGCCAACAGCACTGGGGATTGTGCCGATGTCACTGGCAACACCAATGTGAGATCCTAAGGCTTGGGGAAGAGAGGTGACAGCGGTGTTTTCTTAGTAGAACCCTAACTTAACTCTGATACCAAGTTAAAGTTTGTGGGAATAGAAAAGTTATATTCCTTAGAAATGCTACACCTCTTTATATAGAGAAATATGTGAGTAAATTACATGAGAGGACCACACAAAATAATCAAACAATAAAAACACCACAAAATAGCAAATAAGGTGGTACTGTAACAAAGTCCTCATGCGTGGTTCTAGAAATTATCAAAGGTTGTGGAAGGCATGGATATAAAGAGGTCCACTTCAAATCATTCCTTGTTTACTAGGAAAATTGATAAAGATCTAGCTGTGCTTCTTGTATATGTTGATGATCTTATCATAACTACTGATGATACTACTGGAATAGTAAAGGTCAAGGAGAAACTGGCAGCACAATTTGTCATAAAAGATTTAGGTTCCCTGCGATATTTCCTGGGCATTGAGGTAGCTAGAGGTAAAGATGGCATTGTGGTAAGTCAGAGGAAATATGCACTTAATGTTCTTAAGGATACTAAGAAGTTAAGAGCCAAGACAACTAACATTCCCATAGATCCCAAAGTGCATATGTATGATGTGGATGTAGAACTTGTGGAGAACATGAGCTATAAGCAATTCATTGGGAGGCTTCTATATCTTACTATTACTAGACCTGATATTTCCCTTACAGTTGGAAAACTTAGTCAATTTATGGAGAAGCCAACCAAGTAGCATTGGAAGCTACAATGCAGGTATTGAGGTACTTGAAAAAGGCACCAAGCCATGGTTTGTTATTCCGTAAGGGGTCTCCTATGACTATTGTAGGATATTATAATACAAATTATGATGGGTGTCTTGCATATCGTAAATCTACCATGGGGCTTTTTACTTATGTGGCAGGGAACCTAATGACAAGGAGAAGTAAAAAGCAGATCGTGGTGTCTAAATCTAGTACCAAGTCAGAATATCAAGCTATAACACAAACAAAAACTGAAATGTTCTGGGTACAATCTATTTTGAGATATTTGCATGTGTTGACAAAAGGACCCATGAAGGTGAGATGTGACAATCTTACAACCACCTACATAGCTAATAACCCCATGTTTTATGAACGCACAAAGCTTGTGGAAATTGATTATCACTATGCTAAAGACCTCATTCAAAAGGGCATTATCTATATAGCCCCAGTTGCTTCAGAGGACCAAACAAGAGATATTTTCACAAAGCCTCTGAACAAAGCTACATTTGATCTTGGTGTGACAAGCTGAGCATGATAGACATCTATGCTCCAGTTTAGGAGAGAGTGTTACAGTACCTCCTTATTTGTTGTTTTGTGGTATATTTTTACTATTTTATTATTTCGTGTGGTCTTCTCATGTAATTTACCTACACCTCTCTATATAAAAAGACAGGATTTCCAAGGAATATAACTTTTCAATTCCCACAAACTTTAACTATAACCATTAGGTTGCCACCTTTGTCCAAAAAAATCACCCATGCCACTATTTAAGCTCCATCTATGACCCTACACAAGTCTCATTCCCTAATTCCAATGAAATTGCATGAATATTATGAATATTACGTGTAAACTCATTTAAGTTGTGGATTTCTTTTCTTTTTCATCTTTCGTGCACTAATTGACGTGCGATTTCTTGTGGATATCTCAAGGCTATAGTCCTATTTCGCTGAAAGAAGTCATATTAACAATGTACAACGATTCATCAAGTTGTTCATGTTGACATATTTGTAGGGGATTATTACACTTTTATATTTTCTGTGGGTACCTCTTTATTTTCCAATAGCCCTCTTTTATAAAAGAGAGGCTAAAGTTTCTTTGATGAATAAAACTCTTTTCCTCTCACATGGTATCAAAGTAACAATCCTAAATCGAGGTTCTGGTATCCCACCAAATATCCACTCAACCATGATCAAATCACCAACTCCATGGTGATTTCTTTCTCGGCAAGATGGTCGAACATAGGAGTTCGATAAGCCTTGGGATGGGTTACAATGAGGAACGCAGCCACCAAGTAGTCCAACATGTCGTCGTCATTGATCTGGCAGTTTGCCGATGAGCAACGCCACCAATAAGGTTCCACACTACCACCGATGTTGCTACCAATGTTGTGGTTGTTGCTACTGCAGTTGGCAATTTTGCTTTCTGCTCTGAATCTTCTCGCGTGATAAGCCTTTTCTCACAAAAGATTTTAGTTCTTAAATTAGTGATGAGCCTTGTCTCACCGTCTATGATGAAGATTTTCTTTAATAACATAATGAGTCTTTTCTTATACAAGAAGAGTAGTTTTTGTCCAAGAAAGAGGCAAAAGTCATATTCATATGATGTTAGTCTTTCGATTCGTAAGGGATCAACGAAGAGAAACAAGAGGCCTAGCCTATGGGTCATTGACACTCAAGTGCTTCTATTCATCTTATTGGGACAGCAAATGAGTTGCAGAATGTATCTACGCCATGTCGAATCCAAGAGGTTCGAATTGCCAATGGTGCAACCTCTCCGATTACCACAACTGCAGAAGTCCAAGTTTCCCTTACTCTAAAGATTGAAGGTGTGCACTATGCTCTTAAGTTTCCTATAAGTCTATTGTCTGTTAGTAAAATGTGCAAGGATCTTTAGTGCAGAATGATATTTGATAGCAGACATTGTTACTTCTAAGACAGACGCACCAATGAGATCATTGGTGGCGGAATTGAGAGATGGCCTCTATTACCTGGAAGCACTTTGTTTACTAAAGCAATATCCATAGCCAATGATCCTTGGCTTTGGCATAGACAGTTAGGTCATCCATTAGTTGGGAAGATGCACCAAATGTGTCTTGAATTGCCCACTACATTGACGTTGGAGTCAGAGGATCACCAGTTGGGGAAACATCACAGGAGCACCTTTCCACGACAATGTAATGAGGTGAGTACAGCACCATTTGCTCTAGTTCACTACAATGTATGGGGGCCAACGAGAGTCCAAAGTACTGGTGGGTACAGGTACCATGCAGTGTTTGTGGATGATCACAGTTGTCTTCCATGGGTTTTCCTGATGAAGGCCAGATTTGAGATTCCCCATGTTGTTCAAAAGTGTTGCTGAAGTCCAGACATAGTACTCCACTACCATACAGATCTTCCAGAGCAACAATGCTCTAAAGTTCATTCAATGGGAGATGCAAGAGTTCTTTAGTGCTCATGGGATCATTCACCAGACCTCCTCCGCTCACGTCTCAGCAGAATGGCATGCCAGAGAGAAAGCTGCAGCATCTTTTTGACATTACTCTAACCTTGGCGATACACACGAAGGTACCGAAGCATTTCTGGGCGGATGCCATACTTACTGTTACATACCTGATCAACAGGATCCCATCTTCCGTGCTCTAGGGGCATACGTTGTACCAAGTTCTACACCCATACTATGACAAACCTTTTACTCTACCTCTGCATGTTTGGGAGTACCCACTTTGTCCAGACACATGGAAATCAGGTTAAATTCTCCTCAAGGGCAGTGAAGTATATCTTTCTAGGTTACTCACGGACCCAAAAGAGTTGCAGATGCTATAGTCCTGTTAATAAGTGTTATATGGTGACGACAGATGTTACATTTTTTTTAGAGAATACAATATTATTAAGATTTTAGGTGCAGTCGAAGCATGGAGGCTTCTTCCCACAAGGAGAAGAGATGTAGCAGCAGCAGCAGCAGCAACAAGGCTTGTTGTCTTATTCACGTGTGTAGAACAAGGAAAGGAGAGAGAGGGCAGCACGTGGAAGAGAGAAGAGAAAGAGGAGTTGTAAATCTGATTTTATTATAATGCAAATTCATATAACAATCATAATGTTCTCTCTTATTTATAGAAAGATTGCAATCCTACTTCCATAACAACACTTCCTAAAATTAGGAAACAAATCAATCTACAACAGAAAACACAATTAACTAAATCACCAACTAATCAACACCAAATCCTAATTTATTCTTTAACTAATTTGGGCTTTCTTAGCCTCCAAGCATGACCAGTGGACCTTCTCTTTTTTGCAGTCAATGGCTGCTAATGGTGATGGTCATGTGGACTATCCATGTGGCCTGTTGTGCCACGTGGCATATTCCTTTTTTAATTTTGTTTTATTAATTCCCAACACATTATTCTAAGGAGAGTGCTAGCCTTGAGTTAGCACCTAAGGAGACACAGGTGTATCATCGTCGTCTAGCCATCCTTACCAATTCTTCTCAAGCACATCATTCCTCTTCACCCACCACTATTGTTATTCTAGATGGTTCAAGATCAGATAATGAGAGGCCTATCGCATTGAGGAAACCCCCTCATTCATGAACCTTGCAAGATTTTAAATATTGACATCGATGTATCGATGTCAATATTTAAAAAAAGGATATATCTGGGATATATCACTAATATCGATAAATTTTTGGGAAATCACTCAAAAAAATACGAAATGTCACAAATTTGATGAAAATTAATATTTTAATAACTAGTACATTATGAAAAAATGCCTAGAAGACGACAATCATAAATTTTGAATTACAACATAATAGAAATGTATTAATCGCATATCGACAGAAACATATATTGAAAAGAATACATACATAACAAAATAATTTTAAAATGTTCATAATAACGCCACTCACCAAAATAAATGAAATATCAATAGTGTCAGAATATCAGTAGACCACACCAAACACAGAAGCACCAGCCAATGCCACCAAATTAATAACAGGTTGAGCTTCAACCTAACTCGATACCACTCCTCTGATTATCTTCCTCTATTCGTAGCACTCTAACATATTCACAGCATGACTCCCACGTTATGTAGTTGTATCAAGTATTGTATTCATTAATGTATCGTTGATAGTCTTCATCACTACAATATAAAAGTATTCCAAGGCATAAACATCGACTGTGACTGCCGGACAAGTTGTTCCTACTTCTAATTCTAGATCTACCATAAGTAGACTTATCTCGACGTCCTCTTGAATCTGTGAACCTGGTAGAGCCACCTCGTTTCAACGTAGAACCTAACAATTCACAAAGTTCACGTTGTCTCATCGATGAACTTCGTGGTGGTCGAAGATGAAGTAGTGTAGCAGGGTGGAAAGATTGATAAGAAAATGGGTAAGGACCTTGAGATGCGAAATACTAGGAAATCTCTCATAACCATAACTTGTAGATGCAGATCACTTTAAGTATTATCAATTTGGTGGGAACCATCATACCCATAGGAGGAACCATAATAAGGAGGGCTAATATAGCTAAGTAATTAGATGAACTTTGCGCCTCATCTTGGGGTTGTTACTGAGAACTGGTGTAATGAGATCCATAGCTTCCATAGTAATTTGATGATGATGATCCTGAGCTACCTCCAAAGATTGATTTCACTGCCAAATTAAAAGATCCCACTTATGAACTTAAATCATCGATAGACATCATAAAATGACCTGAGGCATACCCATACCCTGTCCTTGCATCATAGTCACGAGGTAAACCTGACATGGGATCTCCATGTATATTTATATATCTTTGTGTGTATTCATGTTGAACATCCTCTCTACTAAGACCTTGATGATGATATCCCTCATCTCCACTATTACTTTTTGCCTGTGGCTCGTCAACCATCACTGCTTCATCATCATGTGTCCATCAGCATGATAATTTAGTCTGTCGACAAATCATGCATCCATTAAGTCGCTCAGGACAAGGAAGAAGAAAATAAATGAAAAGAATGCATGTCTATGTGAGTTACACAAGCAAACAAAGATATGTGACTGACATATATCCCATATCGATCACATATCACCACTTTAAGGGAAAAATTAAACTAAAGTCCATTTTTTGCAATATATCACCAATGTCGATATATCAGCGATATATTAAACCTTAAAACCTTGCATCCTATGTCCCACCATACTAGGACTTCACAACCGTAGGAGGAGATCAGGCAGTTTGCTTCTGCTATTACCACTACAATTATTCCTATGGACTATGCCCAGGCCTCATAGGATCCAACATGGCACGCTACCGTGAGCAAGGAGATGGACGTGCTTCGATGCAGGGGAACCTAAGAGTTGGCTCCATGCCCACCGATGCTACAATGGTGGATTGTCGATGAGTATATACCATCAAATATCTTGTAGATGGCACAGTTGACAGGTACAAAGTGAGATTAGTAGACATATAGGATTGATTATATGGAAACTTTTTTCTCCAATGACCAACATATCCTCTATTCATATTGTCAAGAATTAACACAACGTGGAGCGTGGAGGCTCTTCTTGTGTGTGTGGAAAAATAGTCCACGTGTGGACTATCCACGCATGTGTAGTCTGAAGGAGTGGAGGAGCTTCACCTGCAGGCTGGTGGTCGGTGGTGGCCGACAGTCAACCAAGGTGGCTAGCAGTTGAGAAAAGAATGAGAGGAGAGAAGCCTTGAATAGTTGAAAATATTTGTATTGCTTAAAATAAAATACAAGAGAAAGCTCTCTTTATATAAAGAGAACATATCCCAATGTTTGGAAACAAAAGATCTTATCTCTAATGAGAAAAAAACTTATCTCTAATCAAAAACCAATCCAAACATATTTTCCTAAAACAACATTTACTAAATATAACCAAACTTGCATCTTAAGCAAAAACACCAAACTTGGTCCTTGGACCCTGACCGCCAGCCCCCCTATGAGCCCTCTACTGCATGCCATGTGACCTTGCCACGTGGCCCATCTTTATTTCCAACACTCCCCCTCAAATCAAGGTTGGGAAGACGATAGCTTGCCGAACTTGATATTGTTATACCGTTCCTCTCTTAAAGAGTTGAGGATGATCTCCATGCATCTTCTTCTACACTCAAGAATCGAGTCCTTCATCTCGTCGTTCCCTGATGCGTTAGAGGGTTCAACGTGCCTCCTCGAAAAGTATGGCACCTTACTCGTGAGCTGGAAAAGACCCTTAACTTTTCTTCAAGCCAAGATCACCAAGAGAAAGCGAAGAAGTCAATCAGTCGTTGTGCTCTTCTAGAGGCTACACTGTGTCACTTCTTCCTCTTGAGTCGGAGTCAAACGATCATCATGGTGCTCATTCTTCACTCATTTGATCTGTTTGGTACCTTTTTTTTCGATAAAACCTCTTCTTTTGAAGAGTAAAAAATCGAATGCAAAGGTACCATATGACCTGAAATATCTTCTAATAAATCTCCTCCTCAAGCTTCTTTTTCTTCTTGTTGGATGCCCCATAGAACTTGACGGTTGTTCCGGAGACAACCACCTTACTCTCTCCCGGTCTAAACATGGCATCGTTGACTGCTGCCGATGCTTCCGCCATCTTCTCTAATCTTCCTCCGCGTAAGGCATCGAATTTTCTTAAGGAAGACTTTCTCCGAAGGCATGAACCACCAACGTGCAGTCTAAACCCACACGCACAACAGGCCTAGAGTGGTAACTCTGATACCATGTCAAGAATTGATACAATGTGGAGCGTGAAGGCTCTTCTTATGCGTGGTAAAATAGTCCACATGTGGACTATCCACATGTGTGGTCTGGAGGCGTGGAGGAGGTTCACCAGCAGGCTGGCGGCCGGTGGTGGCTGACGGTCACCCAAGGTGGTCGGCGGTTGAGAGAAGAAAGAGAGAGAGGGGAGGAGTTTTAAATAGTTGGAAATATTTGTATTGCTTAAAATAAAATACAAGAGAAGGCTATCTTTATAGAGAACATATCCCAATATTTTGAAATAAAAGATCTTATCCCTGATGAGAAAAGATACTATCTCTTAAGGAAAGATCTTATCTCTAATCAAAAACAAATCCGAACATATTTTCCTAAAACAACATTTACTAAAAATAACCAAACTTACATCTTAAGCAAAAACACCAAACTTGGTCCTTGGACCATGATCGCCAACCCCTTTGTGGGCCCTTTACTGCGTGCCACGTGGCCCATCTTTATTTCCAACACGTATTATTATTTTAATAATAGTAAATAGAGGATGAAGACTATATCAGTTGGATATCAAGAATACATTTTTGCATAGTGATCTAACCAAGGAGGTGTACATAAGACAACCACTAGGTTACAAGATATAGGAGGAGCAATTGCATCAACTGAAGAAGGCTATTTATGGCTTGAAGTAGAGTCCTAAGGCCTGGTTTGACAATCGCAACAATGAGATCTAGTAGATTGGGTTCCAGAGGTCATCTTCAGATCACTTCATTTTTATCCAACGCACAGGCCGTGTTGTGATCCTAGCAGTCCATGTGGATGATATAGTTTTAACAGGAGATGATGAGGAAGGCATTCGTCAGACCAAGGAGTTTCTTAAGACCACTTTTATGACTAAGGATCTTGGTGACCGCAAGTACTTCCTTCGCATTGAGGTGGTTCAACAAGGATCACATCTGTCTATGTCTCAGAGGCAATATACTTTCAAGATACTTGACGCGGCTGGATTGCTTGAGGCCAACCCATCTGGTATTCCAATTAAGGCACAACAGCGTGCTAATGAAGATGATCCACTTTATGAAGATGTCACACAACACAAAAGCTTAGTAGGACGATTGTTATACCTGCCAGTGACATGTCCAAATATTAATTTTGTTGTTAGCACAGTCAATCAACATATGCAGACCCCACGATATAGTCATTGGCATGAGATATGTCTCATTTTGAGATACCTCAAGAGGAGACCTAGTCTAGAGCTCTTCTACGGGGATAATGGATCTATGGATATCATAGCTTACTCTAATGCAGATTATGTGGGATCCATTGATAATCGAAGATCTACTTCAAGTTATGCAGTGTCTCTTAGTGGGAATCTCGTGTCCTAGAGGAGTATGAAGCGAAGTGTGGTTGCTCGGTCAAGTGCAAAAGCAGAGTATCATGCTATGACCCATGTCACATGTGAGATCATGTGGATTGTGGTTTTTCTATAAAACCTAAGAATTATGATTGAGGGACCCATTCCACTCTTCTATGATAATAAGTCTATAACACATTACATCCAATACTATCTTCTATGAGTGATCGAAACATATTGAGGTCGATTGCCACTTCATCTACAATGCTGTCATGGAAGGGAAGATCAACACTCCATCTGTTACCTCCAAGTTACAACTAGATGATATTCTAACAAAGGCTCTTAAGAAGAAAAGACACGAGTTTTTATGTAATAAGTTGGGACTTACATATATGTCCCAACTTGAGGGGAAATGTTGACATATTTATAGAGGGTTATTACACTTTTTATATTTCTTATGGGTGCTTGTGTAATTTTTCCAGTAGCCCTCTTCTATCAAAGAGAGGTTAGGGTTTCTTTGATGAGTAAAACTTTCTTTTCCTCTCACAATTCATATGTTTAGGTAGATAAGAATATTACACCTCATTTATTCAACACATCGTATCCATTGTACAGATGAGTGATTCATCCACCATTTGTGGTTTGTATTGAGCTAGGTCCATTTTATGATTTTCACACTTACTTTGTGTCAAGTTTCCTCTAACTTCCACTACCACTATGAACCCTACCTCCCCTTCTACATATGTATGCCCTCCTCTTATTCTCTTCTCCTTACTCCAAGGTTCAAAATGTCGATTTCGATGCTTTGCTAATGAAATTTTAAGTGTGCATTTCGTGGGCTGATGAGAACCTCATCATGAACCCTAACTAACACAATTTAATCTAAATAAATGTGAAGCTCCCATAAAACCTAAAGAGAGGCTTAACTCAGAGAATTCTAAGTTAAAGAATAAGACAAATCATAAGGGGTAAAACTGTAATTTCACCAATGCAGTGCACAAACAAGGAAATTAAGGGTCTTAATGAAGGTCAAATGAGCTTAATAAGGAGAGAAATGGGATGATCTGATCTGAAAAGGGTTATAACAACTTATAGGAATTAAATGACATTCTGTAACCTTAAAACAAACCTACTTTAATACACGAGGTTCGAGGCAGGATAAAAATCAAATAAACCCTCTAAAATTCATGGAAAAATGTTCCCTAGGGTTTAGAACCTTCAATTTGGCCTTTGCAACCTATTTTGACCTAAAATGAGAACCATGCCCAATTTATGACTTAAATTACGTTTTTGCGCAAATTGACCAGTCAAACATGATCCAACCTAAAATCAAATTTCACCATTAAAATCATTAGGTTCAAATTAAGTTGGTATAAAAATTTGGGCTTAAGAAAAGAACATCTTGACCGACTTTACAAATTGATCCTCTTGAATTACTTTTTGACCATTATCTTTTGAAACCCTTGCAAAAGGCCCCCTAACTTTCTCGTCGTTCTTTGCAGAACGGTCTTGAGCAGACTCCCACCTAAGTCAAAAGATCCAGGTACTCCCCTGATTTCCTGCAAAATAGGTGAAACCCAGTTCAACAAAGCATTGCTAAACTTGGATGCTTCCATAAATCTGATACCCACATCCTTACTTAACCACCTAGAAGAATCTGAGCTAAAACCAACTGAGGTGACACTACAGTTAACAGATCGATATATAAAGTCACCTAAAGAGATTCTTGATGATGTTATTGTAAGAGTGCGGGATTTCTATTTCCCTGTAGACTTTACAGTCTTAGACATGGACGCACCTGAAAACCCTAGGGATACACCGATCATTCTAGGGAAACCTTTCCTGGCCACTGCTAGAGCCAACATCAGCTGTAAGGAGGGCCAAATAAAACTGAAATTTAGAAATCAAACTCTCAAAATTAATATCTTTAAGGCCCAACAAGGAATCAATTGCGATGTCATTGAACAAATCTATGATATTAGGGCTTTGGTTGATGAAACACATTTTGAGAATAACCTGATTATGCCTCATCAACCACAGAAAGATCTTGAACCGCAATTAGAGGAGTCAGACCCTGATTTAAACAAACCCATAACTCCTATCCTTGAACCTCACACTTACCCTGAACCACCCACTGCTGCTGATAACCCCACCCTTGAACTAAAACCCTTTCCCGATCATTTGAAATACATCTTTTTGGATTCTAATCAGACTTTTCCTGTTATTATAAATTCCATGCTTACTCCTAATCAGGAATCCCGTCTGATTGCTGTTCTCCAGCAGCATCGCAGAGCCATTGGTTGGACTCTCAATAACTTGACTGGAATAAGTCCCTCTTATTGCACACACTGTATTTATTCAGAAGATGGCGCACGACCTTCCCGTGAGATGCAGAAGCATTTGAATCCCAATCTACAGGAGGTCGTGAAAAAGGAGATCATTAAATGGTTAGATGCAGGGATCATCTACCCAATCTCCGACAGTCGTTGGTGAGCCTAATTTAGGTCGTGCCTAAAAAGTAGGGCTCACCACCATTACGACTGAAACCGGAGAAATCATACCTACCTGAATAGCCAACTCGTGGAGAGTCTGCATAGATTACCGACGACTCAATTCCTCCACGAAGAAAGATCATTTCTCATTGCCTTTCATTGATTAGATTCTCGAGAAATTAGCAGGAAATCGATTCTTCTACTTTCTTGACGGGTACTCCGGTTATAACCAAGTGGCTATTCATCCTGAGAACCAAGAGAAGACCACGTTCACATGCCTCTTCGGGACATACGCATTCCGAAGGATGTCTTTCGATCTCTGCAATGCACCCACGACTTTTCAGCAGTGCATGCTTGCCATATTTTCTGATATGGTAGGTGATTATCTGGAAGTCTTCATGGATGACTTCTCAGTTTTTGGGGCATCATTTGATGATTGCCTCCAGCACTTGGTTCTTATACTCAGGCGTTGCATCAATGTTAATTTGATTCTTTCCTGGGAAAAGAGACATTTTATGGTGCCTGAGGGGATCGTCCTAAGACATCTAATTTCTAAGAAAGGCATCCAAGTGGATCGAGCCAAGGTTGATCTAATTTCTCGGCTTGCTATGCCTAGCTCGATCAGGGACATCCGTTCTTTTCTAGGACATGTCGGTTTTTACCATCGTTTCATTCCTAATTTTTCGAAAATCGAGCGTCCCCTGACTACTCTTCTTTCTAAGGATGTACTCTTTGAGATCTCCAAAAAATGCACTCAAGCCTTTGAAAACCTCCGTGACCGAGTCACCGAAGCCCCGATCCTACAATCCCCTGATTGGTCTCAACCCTTTGAGATCATGTGTGATGCATCTGATTTCGCTGTAGGAGCGGTTCTAAAGCAGAAAGTTGACGGAAAACCCGTGGTCATCTACTACGCTAGCAAGACACTTGACGAGGCTGAGAGTAACTATACAGTTACGGAGAAAGAGCTGCTAACCGTAGTATTTGCCCTTGAAAACTTTCGATCTTATCTCCTGGGTTCCCACGTCATCTACTTAGATCACACGGCTGTGAGGCATCTCCTTGCCAAGAAGGACGCGAAGCCCCGACTAATCCGATGGATCTTGCTATTGCAAGAATTCGACCTCGAGATTCGCGACAAGGCGGGAAGACAAAACGTGGTAGCTGACCATTTGTATCACCTTCCTTCTGAGATCATCAACCCTTCTGGACCCATCACGGAGCATTTCCCTGATGAGCACCTACTGACTATTGGTACTAGACTTCAATAGTTTGCTAATATAGTAAACTACTTGGCATCTCATCAGATCCCGTCTAATTGGCCGAAGGCCAAGAAAGACAAATTGCACTCTGATGCCAAGTACTACATCTGGGAAGATCCGTACCTCTTCCGCATAGGTGCTGACCAAATCATCCGGCGATGTCCCGGAAGGTGAAATCAATAATATTCTCTCCTTCTGCCATGACCAGGCATGAGGTAACCACTCTTTAAGCACAAAACCGCATCAAAAATCCTCCAGTGTGGCTTTTATTGGCCCACTTTATTCAAGGACGCATACAATCACTGCAAAGCATGCAGTCGTTGCCAAACTTTGGGCAACATGAGCCAACGCGACATAATGCCTTTGCAGCCGATTCTCGTATGCGAAATCTTCGATATTTAGGGAATTGATTTTATGTGCCCATTTCCTATTTCGGATGACTTCGAGTACATTCTGCTGGCTGTGGACTACGTGTCCAAATGGATCGAAGCCATACCAACCCGAACCTATGATCATAAAATCGTTATCAAATTCATTCATCACAATATCTTCTCACGATTCGGGATTCCTCGTGCAATCATCTCTGACGGGGGGACCCATTTTACGAACACTCAGTTCAGATCACTGATGACCAAATACGGGGTGTCTCACCGAATCTCCACTCCTTATCACCCCCAGACTAATGGTCTAGCTGAGCTATCAAATTGGGAGATCAAGAAAATCCTACAGGTCACTGTTCAGCTTGACAGGAAGGACTGGTCGTCCCGACTTCCGGAAGCTTTGTAGGCTTATAGGACCACCCACAAAACCCAATTAGGCATGTCACCTTTTAGACTGGTGTACAGGAAGACGTGTCACCTTCCCGTCGAACTGGAGCATAACTATTGGGCAGTACGGAGTTGTAATTTAGATCTTTCTAAGGCTAGAACCCACAGAAAACTTCAGATAAGCGAGATCGACGAATTATGCCTTGATGCGTATAGAACTCGCGAATCTACAAAAAACGGGTTAAAGCCTTCCATGACAAGCACATTTCTAGAAAGATCTTTCATCCTGGTCAGAAAGTCTTACTCTTTGATGCCCGACTCAAATTATTCCTTGGGAAACTGCGATCCAAGTGGGTCGAACCATACCTTGTCCGACAAGTTTTTGGAAATAAAGCCGTCGAAATCAGTCCGCTCAACCATGATTCCGAACCTTTCATCGTGAACGATCAGAGACTCAAACCGTTCATTGATGTAACCCTACAGATTTGCCTTAATCATCATTTATCCTCCATTTTCCCTGAGCATATTGCGTCTAGCCGATGGCGTAAAACTCAGCGCTCAACTGGAGACAACCTGTCATTCTTTTTAAAAAACCCGAAACCTTTTCTGACACCTTTTCGCACTTGAAGTTCACCCTTTAGGACAGCCGACTCCACCTCAGGTGCTTGCATCTGAGATTAGAAATCGTCCGCAACAGTCACCCCGACCCATTCACTCATCAAAACATGTCCTAATGTATGAACTAAGTTAAATAAAAACCCTCCTAAGTTACAATGAGGACATTACAAATCTTAGGCATGGGGGTATGAAAGTGCAAAACTCACAAGAAAAGGTTTAAACAAAAAAATTCACATATGCCAAAATCACTATAAAAAAATGATGAGGAAAGAAATTTTGTAGACTCTACAAAGGAGAAAAAGAACAAAATGATCAAAAGGAGCACAAAATGAAAGAAAAGTGATAGTGATTAGTAAAAAATTAAGAAGTTAACCTAAGTTCTAAACCTCATTCAGGAAAAGAAATGGAAAGTGCACAGTAAGATTAGTAAGAATGCAAACCTTAGGCATTCTTGGATAAACTCTTAGTACCCATTAAGATCTAGACATTCCTCAAGAGATTGAGGAAAATGAAAAACTTAAGTATTAGGTCCAAGGCTTAGGGAGTATTTTGCCTAATTAACTAACTTTTGATTTACGGGACTCAGTAACCTAACCACCCTAACTTCACACACAGCCTGGTTCAGTAAGCATAAAAATCAAAATCACGTAGAAGCGTTGCAAAAATTCTGAAAATGATACTAAGAGTAGGAGCAGCCGATCAACACAAGTTGATTTGGACGAGTTCCCAGCACGGAGAGGTGGGAAATTCCCCTCAAAGATGCGTAACAAAATATCATCTCATCGGTGCTTGTCTCTTAGGATATTTACATATCCTACTGGGGGCATGTAAGCACTCTGCTGGTTCAGATTCTATGGATGGCATTATCACGAAGTGTCAATTGCTAGGGTCTAAATTCGACCACGGAACATCATGGATGGGATTATCTCGAAATCTCAAAAGCTAGGGTTCTGGGGGTTACCATGGGCAGTGCTATCTCGAAGCATCGATTGCCAAGAACCCTTGAGGATTGATGATGGAGACAAGTAATCTGATACAGACCGTGTTGAGAAGTCAATCCTAAGCTAGAATTAAAAAGAAAAAGAGAGAGAAAACTCTCCAAACATATAAATCTCCTACCTCTCTTTCTTACAAAACGCACTGCAAACTGCACCAGGACTAAAATTATCTCAAACACGGGTGCTTTAACCACAAAGTCCAATAAGCCTTAGGTTAGCTCTTGTAGGCCTTAAAAACCTTTGCTAAGGACTAAGGCTAAAGCTAGACAGATCTGGATCTTGGTTGATACTAGAGTACCTTTTAAGCCTATGGTTGGTATTCTGACCTAATCAAGGTTACGAAAGAAAAAAAAAATACTTATCTAAACTCATTAAGAACTTCATGGTCTAGAACAAGGGTTGAAACTTTAAAATTTTGCTAAGGGACTAGTAAAAGCTAGGCATGGGGGTATAATGAGAACCTCATCATGAACCCTAACTAACACAATTTAATCTAAATAAATGTGAAGAAGCTCCTACAAAACCTAAAGAGAGGCTTAACTCAGAGAATTCTGTGTTAAAGAATAAGACAAATCATAAGGGGTAAAACTGTAATTTCACCAATGCAGTGCGCAAACAGGGAAATTAAGGGTCTTAATGAAGGTCAAATAAGCTTAATAAGGAGAGAAGTGGGATGATCTGATCTGAAAAGAGTTATAGCAACTTCTAGGAATTAAATAACATTTTGTAATCCTAAAACAAATCTACTTTAATTCACGAGGTTCGAGGCAGGATAAAAATCAAATAAACCCTCTAAAATTCATGGAAAAATGTTCCATAGGGTTTAGAACCTTCATTTTGACCTTTGCAACTTATTTTGACCTAAAATGAGAACCATGCCCAATTTATGACTTAAATTGGATTTTTGTGCAAATTGACCGGTCAAACATGATCCAACATAAAATCAAATTTCACCATTAAAATCCTTAAGTACAAATTAGGTTGGTATAAAAATTTAGACTTAAGAAAAAATCATCTTGACCGACTTTACAAATTGATCCTCTTGAATTACTTTTTGACCCTTATCTTTTGAAACCCTTGCAAAAGGCCCCCTAACTTTCTCGTTGTTCTTTGCAGAACGATCATCCCTGCCATTTCTGCACAGCGCCATACCTCCGGCGACCTTGCGCGGAGGATGGCACCGCACAGGGCAAGGCACCCGTCCTCAGGAACGAGAGGGGGGTTCCCTGCGTCATCCTCTGTCGCAGGAACCCTCCCCTTACCTCTGCAACCGACCATGCCTCTCGTGCGAACGCACGACAGGCATGGGTGTCCATTTCCGACCACCTCCGGCGAGCACGGCACGTCGCCTCCTCGGTCCCCTCTCATCGCCAGTGCCTTTATAAGGAGCGACAGGGTCTGCCATCTCCTTCAAGCTACCTCTGGCGAAGAAAAACCCTAAATTTCCTCTCTCCCCTCTCCGATCAGAGAGCCCTAGCTTCTGGCGATCCTCCCTCCTCGTCGCTCTACTGTCATACCTGCAGCAGAGCCCACTCTGCCCCGTCGTCCCACGCCAGGCCGCACTAGCTGGCGTCCTCAGATCTCCTCCTCGTCGCCGATAATGCCCTTCTGGGCACCTTCGTCCCCAGCTCCGACAGGCACGAGCCGTACGTCTTCCTCTCCCTCTTCGTCAACTAAGTAGGAATCTTCCTCTCCCTCTCCCTTATATTTTCCCCTTTTTAATTTACCATTTTGACTCACCGACCGCCACTGTCCACCACCTTCCCCATCTCCGGTCGTCATCTCCGACGAGGTCGCTCCACCTCCACAGACCATTCCACCCTTCGCCGACAAGCCCAGAAGCTCCCCCTCACTCCACTCAAACATTTCCCCCACTCCATTCACCGCCCTTCACCGCTCGACCACCCCCCGAACACACCCATTTCCGCGCACACAGTCTGCCCTAGGCGCACCTCCACAGACACACTCGCGACTCGCCGACCCTCGCACTGCCTTCGCCACACTCCGGTGAGGCTCCCTGCGTTGTCTGATGTGGCCGTGAAGCTGTCCTTGTGATTTCAGGTCTCCGCCTCTTCGCCGCCATTGACGAGCTGCTAAAGCTTCTTAGCAAGCAGCTCCAGGACCCCTCCAGCCCAGGCATGAGCTCCAGGCAACGTGGGTTGCTTCCGCGAGTACGCCCAGGTTAGCGATTGGGGTCGCGAGCCCTCGCTGCTGCCCCAATTGGCAGTGCCCTCTCGCCTGTGTTCCACCTCGTAAGTGTGTGGTCTCGCGCCCACACTTAAATTGATTTTGTGAATTAAGCTATTCGCCTTCGATACACAGGGGTCAGGTCCCTCACCCACGCAAGCAGCACGCCACGCACTCACACCCACCCTCGCCTGCGCTCACGCCCGCGGGTCTGGGCCGAATCCGACTACCCGACCAAGCACTCCTCGCCCACCACCGCACGCCGGTGAGCCTGGTCCCAGGCACGCAACCTGAACCGAATTACCCGGCTCTGGGAGAGCTTTCCTAAAGAGAGATTCAGAGAGAGAGAGAGACGCAGGGAAGGGGTAGGGATAGGTTTTGTACTGATAGTTGTGTGTGCGCGCAGGGAAGAAGAAAAAAAAAAAGGAAGAAGCAGGCAAAGGAAGAAGAAGAAAGGAGGAGCGACTGAAGACTTAGCCGCACTGAGCAGCTGCTGAAGAAGAAAGGAAGGAGAGGAGCTAAAGGAGAAGAAAAGGAGCCACACTGTAGCAAACGCATAGTTAAGCCGTCTGAGCACCGAGTCAGACGTCGGAAAGTCAGCAGCCAGAGCAAAAAGAAGAAGAAAAGAAAGAAGAGGAGCGGCCGAGCAGAAGAAAAAAAGAAGAAAAGAAAAAAGAAAGGAAGACTTAGCAGCTGAAGGAAATCAAAGAGAAGGCAGAAGCCTCTGCAGCCACAAGGAAGAAGAGAAGAAAATCAGAGAAGAAGAGAAAGGGTCACCACAGCCGCAGCAGAGAAAAGAAGAAAGAAGAAGGCAGATTGAAGAACCAGCTGAAAGAGAAGAGGAAGAGAGAAGAAGCCAAAAAAGAGAACTTTTGCTCCCTCTCTCTCTCTTCATTTTTGTAAAACCTTGTATATTGTGAACTTATATGCTTCTAGGATTACAGTTGCTCCCTGAGTTCGACCTCAGGAAACTTGTCATTCCGAGTAAAAAATTTGTATTCAACTGGTAACTGTTTTGTCATATACCACAACGACTATAATAACCATAAAGACAGAACACGACACACCATGGGCATATCGAGGGCACATCGTGAAAATACCAATTTTTCAATAGGCATGCCGATGAGCATGCCGAGGGCATGCCGTGGGCATATCGATACATACCGACAAAAATAACATAAGTGGTCAAAAAAATCAACAACCTTAACATGGGCACTTATTTCACCGGCATGCCGACCATGCCGATAATGCCGACAACATGGCGACGATATCCCTGTAAATCAACACTTTATCCGTGTCGACACGGCCCCTCTGGAAAATGGCCTTGCCAACGACATTTAAACGATGCCTTACTCTCACACCTAACTCTCCCAATTGAAAGAAAAAAGTTCCTAGAGGCTGCTGCTCTTCTTTTTTGCATTAAAATTGATAGTCATGATACATAATGTAGATGTGGATGTTGGTGCTAGCAAAAAGATCTCTTTTGTCACCAAGGCATGTTGAAAGCCATAGATTGAGTTACTCTCTTCATGGTTGGTTGTCATCTTGTTAAGTGACTCTTAGAAAGCAAGTTTTCAAGAGGTTTACTCCATGACATTCACATTACTTTCCATTAGGGCATTCACAATCCACAAGGGAGAATATAAATGCCTTGGAAAAAGCACAAGACAAGCACTTTAAGATGTGCTGAAGGATATATACTAACATCCAGTGGAGTCACGAAAATGAACACGCTCAATAGCAAGGTCAAAGAGGGCCTGCAACACAAAGGCCAGGCGATCACATGCAGTATCCAAAAGAGGAGCAAGCCATGATCTTGCAGCTGCACGTGCTATCTCCGCAGCCGCCTCAGCTGCTCCACCACCTCCACCACGGCCAGCATGAGCAAGTAATATGTTTGCAACCTAGCATATATGCGGAAAACCCCATTAGTTTCACTTTTGGACCTTAAATACAGATTATTGATAGGGGAAAAGAATGTATTGGCTGACCTTCTCCCTAGAAACTTGTGGGCATTCAATTGAGTATGCAGCACATTGAAATTCATGCATTACCCTTTCAAAAGCAGCACCACCATAGAGTTTAAGTGAAGCATTTGGAGGCTTTACAACAGCTGCAACTCCAGGCCAGCTCCCTATTCCACTCTCCATCTGCTCTTCACATGTCGTCCTTCCCCACTGTTCTGGAGGAGGATCTGCTGCACCATCAATTAATGCACTCTTCAAAGCAACAATTCAAAGTAAGCCTTGTTAAAAGAAAAACTTCAACAATCAGCAACAAACATGAAATGATTGAGTAGATATCAATTTTATACCACATGAGTGCAGATAGAAGCAGCATAAAGCATAGCTGATCTCCGAAGATGGGCAACATCAGAAGTTGCCTGCAACTTTGAATCTATCCTGGCTAACTCAGTACTGACCTCTACACACCGTTGCTCCAGCAAAGCAAGTGTTGCTGGAGCCGCCACCTTATATCTCTTCTGAAGTTCAGCCTCCAAGTACTCTCTTAGAGAACCAAAACCAATGAATGGTCCAAACTTCTCTTCGTCAAATCCTCCTTTAACAATCTCACGCAAGTGGCATAGAATGTCCACGTCAACTTGCAATATTTGCCTACGGAATTCTTCATTAGACACAGTCCCTCGATCTTTTGGGAGAGCCACAAAAAATGGATGAGCATTATCTCCAAGATAACCACCAGCACTCAAGTATTGGTCCACTTCCCAGCGATCAGTAAACTCCTAAAAATTTTCCATAAATTAAATGGCCATCTAAAATCAGATGCCGTAATCTGGAGGTAATAAAGTAGCATTAAGAGTTCTAAATCAATAACACAAAAAGAAAAAAAAATGCACATGGATTTGGAGACATGCAGTAACATGTCAATTTTTTTTTAAGGGTGTGACAACCACTTTTAGATGTTTATAGCAAATAACATCAATGGACAAATGTCAGAAATGGATTGAGACAGGCTTTGATGAAATTGACAATAAATCTAAGCACACAAGAAATGAGGAGAAATGTAAGCTTTTGCCAAGCAAATTCCTCGAGGCTAATTGAATTGAGCCACACAAGATGTAGCTATAAGGCATGATTTCGTCAAGACAAAGAAATGGAAAGAGTAGCCATCAGAACCTAGAAATCATTAACATCTGTCTCTTTCATAGGTGTAATAAAACAGAAAAGAGACTGCAATACAACAAACTAGATAAACCTACTTTGAGGCGGTTATCAAATTTTGAGACAGCGATAATTGTTCGCCTGAAAGTCGGATCAATCTCGCGGATGGCATCTAGCCAGAGTGAAGAACACCACTCAACGCTACTTTGCTGGAGGAACAACAGAATGCGATGAGGAGGACTCGCTAACGACTTCACCATGGACATAATCTCGCCAGGGGTATTTTCGGGTTCACCCTTCTTTGCCTGCATTGAGAAGCTAATTAATCGGAAAAGGAACAACCAACAACAAAAGAAGCCAGCTTCGACGGTTCTCACTTGAAAGATAACCACATCAGCATTACCTTGAGAACGAATCCTGGGGTGTCTATGATGGTAAGGTTGGGGCAGTGAGCGTATTCCGCACGCATCACGATCGGCTTCGAGGATACCGCGGTTTGGGTCTTCTTTAATTGCGCATCTGTTCGTGACTTTATAAGGTCTGCAATGGCAGATGCCATGACAACCGGACTGCCATATTCTTCAGAATCCTCTTCCTGCAGCAATAATATCAGAAATAAAATAACCAAGAAGAAACTACAAGGTTAATTATAACACTCTCGTTAACCATTCTGAAAAGAATAGCCTCCCCACCACCCCCTCCCCTCCCTCTTTTTTTTTTCCTTCGCTGGTTAGTAGTGACAAGGGAAGGGAGGGGAAGGGAAGGGGATGAATGAGGTAAGTTAAAAATGTAGGTTATGCTACCACCTGGAAGCGACAACGGGGCTCGAGAGCAGAGGGATCGTGGACCATCTGGAGCATGAGGGGCCTGCGGGTGCCCATCTCGACCTCGTGAACGTTGAAGCGGAAGCCGAGGAGGGCCTCGAGGAGGGAGCTCTTGCCGTCGGATTGTCCCCCGAGGGCGACGATCTCGGGGATGGGGAGCTTCTCGCCGAAGGCAACGGCGGCGGCCTGCAGGCGGTTGTACGCCTCGAACCGGGACTTGAACTCGGAGGCCGACTCAAGTCCCCCCATTGAGTTTGTTGGAAGTGGTGGTGGGGGATGCTGCCTTAGGATGGAGGAGGAAAAGGAAGAAGGAGGAGGAGGCTGCTGGTGGTGATAGCGGGTGGTTTTGGAGTTTGGCGTCTTCACCGGTGTGGAGGCGCTGCTGCTGTGGAAGCCCATGCTGACAATGCCCGTTGCTCAGCAGTAGCTGCCCGTCCGAATGAAAAGTAACCGTGAGATCCGGGAGGGTAGGTAGCGTGAGGTTTTTGAAATTCGGATTGTGGAATGAGGAGAGGGGGGGGAATTTCGGGAATTGAAAAGTTCGAATCATCTATAATAATTATAATTATAATTATTATTAAGTATCATTAAGCAAGGATTCATCCACGGTGCAGGTGAATCTTGAGATCTAATTTAGATAGTCTATCAAAATATGAGTTAATCTTATTTGATAATAATAATATTTTTATTTAAGTTAATAGAATTTAACATGGGATAAGTCATTCTAAGATTAATGTGGGATAAATTATTTTTGTAGATTAATTCATGTATTTTCACAAGTTAATCTACAAACTTTCTAAATATTCACAGGTTAACCTAACAGGATAATTCTTATGATTTCTAAATAAAAATATAAGATAATCTATCTGTAAAAAAATTATCTCATGAAATTTAAAACTTTCCAAACATTCACTGGTTAACCCAACAAGATAACTCTTATGACTTCTAAACAAAAATATAGGGAACCCATTTGCAAAAAAAGTATCTCATGAAATCTATCCATTCATCCAAACTAGTCGTGAGGTTTTTTCCTATGCGATATATTGTTTACTAAAGTGTGTATGATAATAGCAAGTATTAATCTAATCTTTTTTTTTAACGAAAAGTATTAATATGATCTTAATATACTTGTTACATCTATCTCAACTAATCAACTCTCATCTATCACATCTATCCTTGCTAACTCCACTATCAATATACTTATCGCATCTACCCTCACTAACCTACTCCTAATACATGCAAAAACAAAACAATCATTACAACACACCAACTCAACTATCACATCTAAAATCCACTAACCTTCCATTGACTCTCCCACACCACCTCCTTACCACCTTATTACCGCTTCCTAAACCTTAACCAATCTTAAGACTTAAACCCCTACTGAATAAGGCCTAAAATCCTTAGACCCAACTTTAGGTTAGACTAGTGAGTGCACATCATGTTAGGCACATACCTTCAGGTGGGTCACTGGTTGCTGCCTGAGATTCAATCCAACCATCATGGAAGCATGATAGGAGAGTGAGGACATGAAACTAAGATTCTATAAAATGTCAAAGCGACTTTGCTGCATGCATCTTATTTACTACTTGCACTCCTTTCATTATGTGTGTCCTCTTGCCCATTGCCCCTATTATTTCCTACGTTCCACACTTTGCTCTTTCCCTCTCTGATAAGTGCATAATTTAAAGAGATAACATACTTAATTGTGTTAGTTTCTTAGCATTATTACATTATACATAGTGCATTTTAGATCATAATTACATGCCGACACTCAAGAATCAAGAAGAGACATTTGAGTTTAATTTATCGTATTATCTCATGTGGAGCTATTTTAAGTACTTAGATTGGGTTTATACTACTTTATTTTGCATTAATTAAATACCATCTAATTATACATTATTTTGTACTCTTGCATAAATATATTCAATATTGGTCTCTAATAAAAGAGCATAAGATAAGAAAGTCGATGGCAAAAATAAAATTTGAAATGGATAAACGTACTGAAAGTAATGCATGATAGCAAAAAGAAAATCCATGCAAAATTCACCTACTTTCTAAATCTCTTCTAAATCCTACTTTTCCATTAATGAAACTCTCTCTCTCTCTCTCTCTCTCTCTATATATATATATATATATTCAGAACTAAAACCCCATGTCTCATTCTTGCTCTCTCCCTCTCAACTCTCCCCCTCTCGGAACTTCTTCCCTGCATTCTCTCCCTCTTAACTAGCGTCCATCGACACTCCCCCCCTCATTCCCGATCCCTCACTCTTTTCTCTTCCATTTTCCACGTACACCATCGCTAACCTTTCCTCTCCCCCTTACGTCCACATAATTGCACCAGCGACTACCCATTTCTCCTCCTTCCTCGACCTCTCTCCTTTGCTAACACACTCGCAACTCTTCTTTTCCGACCAAACGACCTCGCTTGTGATAGTCCCAACATATCTCTCTCCACAACAGCACTCTCCACGCAACCGTGATGATTGACTTTGCCTTCATCTTCTACTTCATGCATGCCAACAGCTCTACTCTCTGACAACCTCCCTCTGGTGACCTCTCCCTTCCTTTGGTTCCTTCTCTTCTCTCTCTTCTCTCTCCTTTCTCATTCTTTCTCTCTCTACATGCACTTTCTCTCTCTTTTTTGTTGGGGAGGCATGTATTCGAGGTGTTTTCTGTCTTGTCTTAGCATTTTTGTGTATCCGTGAGCCTCATATTGTTCTCCTTCTATTTGCAAGTACCAAATATGCAAAACAAAGTCTCAACGGGTTGCAAAAGCAGGTCGCGGAGGTGGAGATTCAAGTAGGCAGGACACGAGTGAGGCATGCAAGGCATGGCGTAGTTTAGATTATTTTTTTCTTTTAGGCTATTTCTAGAAGGTATTTGGAGAGAGCGAATTTTGGACTGTATTATTGAACTATGGACTCTCTCTCTCTTTCTATCTCTAAACTTCGTAGTTAGTTTGTTTGCTTGATTGCTTGCATTTAAAAAAAAAAATCATGCTTATCTAGAAGTTGCATACCCTTAGGCATTTATGATTGGACTTGCATAAGCAACATTTAGATTTTTATTACACATATTGCATCTGCATTCTGAAGATTGCTGGAGTTAGGTACATGATTCGTTACCCTTCTAAGCTACTTGTCATTTATTTCTATCTCTCTCTGGACTTAACTGAAAATCTCACTTGTTTACATTAAAAATACTTTTAAGTGAAAACATTATATAACTCAGTAATCAATGGTGAAACCCTAAAATTCGCTTCATGAGTGCTTAAAGGCCTTGAGTACAGTTTTACCGAGTATGTTGCTTGACACTTCTCTTGCATTGTGCACGCATATAAGGCCACCAAGAGGGAGTTAGTTAGAGGTTAACAAGTTCGTCTCGCTCGTACCTCGCAGAGTCTAGTGGCTAGCGAGCTCGACTCGAGATCAACGGGTATTGTCTGTAGGTCTATTTAAGGCATTCTGAAGGTTGATTTATGGTGCGTAATTGTTTGATAACTTGATTAATCACATACAAACATTAACTTTCTGAGAAAAGCAAGTAAAATCTACTCTTGTCTTGTGTTTGCTTGCTTGATTGTTCGTGGTGCATGCATGGTACAAGATCAAGAAAACTAAAGTTAAAGGGACGTTTAGACTGTGAACCTAGGAGGAAACCTAATTCTAGTGAACCCTCAGCAATGGAGCCACCACATCCACCACTTCCACCACCTCAAGTTGACCCACCCTATCCAAACCATAAGGAGCTAATGGAGCAAGAACAATTTGAGCATTGGTTCAACAATAGAAACCAAAACCAACCACAACCTTGACCCTTACGAGACTTCTATGTTCCCATGACCTACAATGTCGTACCTTATGTAAGGGTTCCTGAGGGATTATTCTAAACTCAAATCCCATTCGATAGGTCTTATTCAAAACCACTTCCATAGACTTAGCCCTGAAGACCCATTCCAACATGTTGAAGATCTCACCACCCTTGGTCAAACTATAAAACCCACAAACATGAATCTTAATGTTTTGATGATGAAACTTTTCCCCTTCTCCTTAAGAGACAAAGCTGTCCAGTGGTATAGAACCATAGGGAAACCCATCAACACATGAGATGAGCTTAAGAAAGCCTTTCTTAGGAAATTCTTCCCTATTGGAAAGACAAACGCCTTTAGGAGAGCCATCACAGCTTTCACTCAACAATCTGGAGAACAACTTCATGAAGCATGGGAAAGATTTACTGACTTAGCCAGGAAATGTCCACACCATTGCATACCCAAGTGGCACTTAGTGCAAATTTTTTACCATGGGCTGCATGAACAATTGAGAAACTATGTGGATGTGGCTTGTGGAGGTAACTTTTTAAATAAAGACGAGGATAGTGCGTATGATCTATTTGAAAGCATAAGTGAAAACTCCCTCAACCATGCCTCCATGAACACCTTTGGAAGAACTCGTCAACGAAGAGGAATGTATGAACTCCAAATTAACCCAAGTAAGATTGACTTAGAAAATCTTTGAGTGAACCTGGAAACCGTAGTCACTAAGAAGTTTGATGAATTCCTTAACATAATCAAGACCACCCAATCCATACCGAATCAAGGGACACACTCCTCCCCGCTCTACTTTGCACAGACTCCTACAAGGGAGTATCTTCACAACCTAAATTTGACTCACTCTGCAAGCCCAAGCTATCAGGACCCTTCCCATGGAGCTCAACAAGGAACTGTTGTTCCTGCTTATACCGATTCTTCTTATTCAATCGACCCATCATCAAGATTTGAGAATGTTCAAGCCATCCAAGGATACTCTAAGAATGACATCTTCTCCAATATTTATAATCCTGGATAACGTAATCATCTAAATTTCTCTTGGTCCAATCAAAAGGTAGGACAAGTGCCCCACCAGACCCAAATAAGACAACCTTATCCAAAATTGTTCAATTAAGGTTAATCTTTAGGGCAAATCTATGTCCAAAATCCCCCTGCACCCACCCAACCGAACCAAATGAAATCCTTGATTAAAATGATGGGTGAAATATTGACTAAGCAACAAGAGCAAATCAATCAACAAAATCGAAGGACTCAGGAGGACATGAATGAGATTGAGGGGTAACTTAGCCAGCTTGTTGATTCAAGACAACATGGAACCTTACCTTCTCAACCCATCCCAAACCCTAGGAATATCCAAAACTGCAATAACACAAACTCGATGTTTAGGCAGAATAGAATACCTCAACAGAACCAAGTTAACATGATGAACCAGGAACCACCAGGCTTTAACCAAAACCTACAACAGGGTCAACCAATTTTACCAAACCTTGCTCAGAACCCAAATGCTATGGCAAATGCCATTACTTTAAGGAGCGGGACCACCACCCAGGATCTTGTGTGGCCAACACAAAATACTATCGAGCTTCAACAAGAGGATGGAAAACTAAACGATGAAAACCATGATACTAAGGATGATGATCTTGGTGCTCAAAAGCCTGAGGTTCAAATACCCACCCATATTCCATTCCCTGAAGCCTAAGAAAAACCAAAATCAAAGAGAAGGAACTTGTCTAGCAATGAGGAGTTGCTTGAGTTGTTTAAACATGTCCAGATAAACATCTCACTCCTTGATGCTATCAAACAAATCAAACACATTTGTGCCTATGCTAAATTTCTCAATGACCTCTGTACTCAAAAGCATCAAACCAGGACCAAGTCACCTAGGAAGGTAGTTCTTTCAAAGCATGCAAATTATATAATTCTAAAGAATCTACCACCTAAGAAGAAAGATCTTGGAGCCCCATTGATTTCTTGCATCATTAGTGACATGACTTTTGCAAGGGCTCTACTTGACCTAGGGGCATCCATAAACTTGATTCCTATTATGTTTTATGAGAGATTTGGACTCAGTAATTTGAAATCCACTGATGTTACATTGCAATTAATTGATCGATCCATTAAAACCCCTCTAAGGGTAGTGGTGGATGTGATAGTTAAGGTCAAGGACTTCTATTTTCCTATTGATTTTCTCATCCTTTACATGGAATTACCAGAGAGACTACACAACACACCCATCATCTTAGGTAGACCCTTCCTAGCCATTGCCAAGGCTAATATTAACTGTGAAACTGGAAGAATGGAGATTGCCTTCAGAGATCAAAAGATGCAACTTAATATTTTTAAGGCATCCCGAACTTTCGATGATGAGGAATGTGATTTGATTGAGGAGCTTGGTAGAGTTGATAAATTGATCAAGGAGTCGATGTTGATACATTTGATTGAAGAATCGATGATCGAAGAATACACACAAGAGGCTCACGCCACATCTAACACACAACCGCCTTGGACTTTTCAAGTGGAGAGACTACTTGATCCACCCACTACACCCTTTCCTCCCTCTACTCTTGTCCCATCCCACCTCAAACTAAAACTGTTGCTTGATACCTTGAAGTATGTGTTCCTAGGATCGAACCAAACTCTTCCTGTGATTATTAGTGCCAAATTAAGTAAGGAACAGGAATGTAAACTCATTCAAGTCTTGAGAGATCATAAAATGGCAATTGGTTAAACCATAGTTGACCTCCAAGGAATTAGCCCCTCCTATTGTACCCACCACATTTATCTTGAAGAGGGAGCTAGACCTTCTCGCCAGTTACAAAGAAGATTAAACCCGAATGTGTGAGAAGTTGTGAAGAAAGAAATTATTAAGTGGCTTAATGTAGGAATTATCTACCCCATATCTAATAGGCCTTCGGTTAGCATTATTTAGATTGTTCCTAAGAAGGCTAGATTGACCGTGATCGTTAATGAGCATGGGGAGACTATACCTACTAGGACAACTTCCTCGTGGAGAGTTTGTATTGATTATAAGAAGCTAAATTTAGCCACTATGAAGGATCGTTTCCCCTTACCATTCATTGATCAAATTTTGGAGAAGTTAGCTGGTCAGTAATACTTTTGTTTTCTAGATGGTTATTTAAGATATAATTAAGTGGCCATAAGCCCCAAAGGTCAAGAGAAGACTACAATCACAAGTCCCTACGACATCTTCACCTTTCATAGAATGCCATTTGGTCTCTGTAATGCACCTGCAACTTTTCAAAGGTGCATGATGGCAATATTTTTGGATATGATTGGAGATTTTATGGAGATTTTTATGGATGATTTCTCTATCTTTGGGGATTCCTTTGATACTTGTTTAGCCCACCTCTAGAGAGTATTGAAGAAATGCATTGAGATTAATTTAGTTTTGAGCTAGGAGAAGAGCCACTTTATGGTCTAAGAAGGAATTGTATTAAGGCATGTGGTCTTTAATAGGGGAATGGAGGTTGATGGAGCTAAGGTTGATTTGATTGCTAAACTCCCACCACGTACTATTGTTAAGCAGGTGAGATCATTTCTTGGACATGTGAGTTTCTACAGGAGGTTTATTAAAGACTTGTTAAAGATTGATAGACCTTTAAGTAACCTTTTAGCTAAAGACCAAGCCTTCCACTTTGATGATCTTTGTCTTAAGGCCTTTGACTCACTAAAGAAATCTGTTACTCAAGCACCAATCTTACAACCACTTGACTGGGATTCACCTTTTGAGATCATGTGCGATTCCTTTGATTATGTTGTTGGTGTTGTCTTGGGTCAAAGAGTAGAGAAGAAATCTGTCGTAATTTACCACGCTAGCAGAACTCTTGATGATACTCAAAAGAATTATACCACCACTGAGAATAAGTTGTTAGCTGTTGTCTTTGCTTTAGAAAAGTTCAAACCAAACCTTCTAAGATCCCATGTGATTATCTATACTGACCACTCCACTCTAAGGCATCTGCTAGCTAAGAAGGTGACAAACCAAGGCTAATTAGGTGGATCCTCCTACTTCAAGAATTTTACTTAGAAATTAGAGATTAAGTAGGAGTGCAAAATGTAGTGGCCAATCATTTATCCCAGATTCTAGTTGAGGACCTGCATCCGACCGCACCAATTGTTGATTATTTCCCAGATGAGAGTATCTTAGCCATGTCAAGAGTCCAAACCCTTGCTATGCTAATATTGTGAATTACTTGGCTATTGGACGAATACTTGATGATCGGTCCAAGCAGAGAAAGGATAGATTTTATTCTAAGGTTAAGCACTATTTATGTGAGGATCTTGAATTGTTTAGATTTTATGATGATCAGATTATCCGTAGATGTGTTCCTGAGAATGAAATTCACAGTATTTTGACGTTATGCCATAATTCTACTTGTGGAGAACATTTCTCAAGGAAGAAGACGGTCGCTAAGGTGTTACAGAGTGGATTTTGTTAGCCTAGTCTTCACAGAGATGCCCACATAGTCTCCAAGTCAAGGCCTCGATGCCAATCTTTAGGAAACATGACTAGAAGAGACATGACACCCTTGAACCCCATATTAGTTGTTGAGATCTTTAATGTTTGGGGTATTGACTTTATGGGATCCTTCATACCATCCTTTGGATATCAATATGTCCTTGTAGCTGTTGATTATGTGTCTAAATGGATTGAGGCAATCCTGATTAGAATGAATGATTCAGGATGCCAAGAGCTATCATCAGTGACGGAGGGACCCATTTCACACATAATCATTTTAGGAACCTCCTTGCTAAGTATGGGGTTACACACAAGATTTCTGCACCCTACCGTCCATAGACAAATGGCCAGGCTGAGGTTTCAAATAGGGAGATCAAGAATATATTGTAGAAGACGGTTAGACCTGACAAGAAGGATTGGGCTACTAAGCTTGATGATGCACTTTGGGCCTACCGTACAACCTATAAAACCCCCATTGGAATGTTGTTGTACTATTTAGTGTTTGTAACACCTCCCCATAGAAATCGAACACAGGGCTTATTGGATAATTGAGGAATGCAATTATGATCTGGATAAAGCAGGAAAACATAGGAAGGTACAGTTGACTAAGCTCAAGGAGATTCGTAATGGTGCTTATGAGAATGCTCGGATTTATAAGGAGAAAACCAAACCTTTCCATGACATGCATATATCTAGAAAAAGATTTGAACCTAATCAGAGAATTTGGTTGTTTGATGCCAAGTTACGCTTATTTCCAGGAAAGCTTAGGTTGAGATGGAACGACCCTTACACTATCACACATGTGTTTTTACATGGTGCCATTGAGATCACAAACCCAAGGATGGGTCAAACTTTCACTGTGAATGGCCAGAGGCTGAAACCTTACATTCAGAACACTGGCCCTAGACTTGTCCAAGAGAACGTAGCACTTTTAGATTGCTGAGAGTTGCATGCCCGACTGAAGGCAATAAACTTAGCACTTGTTGGGAGGCAACCCAACCCAATTTTACTTATACATAGTAGGTGTCGGGACGTGAAATCGCATTTTTAAATATTTTCGTCGTAGTATAGCACGAAAACACGTCGATAAATAATTTTAATGAAACTTGGTAAGACTTGGTCGAACTCAAGGAGGCTGAAATGCAACTCGATTTGATTTCAATATGTGCGATGTGTTGAAAATAATGATATAATCTAACTAGAATTAGAAACAACAAGTAAGATAGATGTGAAGCAAATCAACTTTATTCAAATAGTAATCATACAAGCTCTCTGATGTAAACACATTTACACTACTTAAAATCTCTATTTATGCATGTTCTTAAGCATAGGATTGCATTTCATGATATAAATATTGCATTACATGCATCATCTTGCATTTAGAGTAGTTTGAATAAAATGGAGGTTAATTGTCTCCTTTTATGTGCTTAGACAGGGCAAACATTTTATCGAGGCCTCGGATCAAAGATCCAACCGTATGGATGTGATCAGGAGTTCAACGACTCCAAGATCGCCCTAATCAGGCATCCGTAGCATCAGATAGTGACCTGGGAATCCTAGAAGATCAAGGGCCAGGATGGTGTAAATCCGCACTTCAGATGATAAATCCGACCGCACGGATGAATTCGGATCGACGATCGCAGCCCAACGACACAAAAATCGAGTCAATCCGACATCCGTGGCACCATCTACAACTTCCAGAAGATGGACGGCCAAGATAGCACCACGTGGCGCCATCTCAGCTGCCCAAACGGCTGCTTCATCTTGTGAAGGCCCCGCGCCCGATCGCTCTCCGTCGTTGGATCTTAATCCAACGACTGTGGGCGCTCGCATTTAAAAGCGCCCGCTCGACCATCCGCGCCCCATAGCGCAGTGGTCGAGCGCGCTATCGCGAGCGTGGGGCGCGGGTTCGAGCCGTGGCGAGGAGCAGCAGGCGCAAGCGATTGGGCGCGGGTGGAGCGTCAGATGGAGATCGGACAGCCGCGCGCGCTCGATAGTATCGACACGCGATTGGACGCGCAATCAGACGCTCGGGGGGCGCGCAACGCAGCGGGCGCGGACGCATCTTAAGCCATCCGATCTCGCGATCGGACGGCTGAAAAGCGCTAGACGTGCGTGGACGTTGATGAGCGGGCAGCCGAGGAGGCGCGCGTGGGCTTGGAAGCTACGCCCACGTTGGGGCTTTAGTGACGGATTTATCCATCACTAAAGACCCCTTATTTATTGTTTTAAAGTTGTAATGTCCATTTTGCCCCCACTCCTTGTAACTATAAAAAAAGACCCCCTCCATACGAAATTCTCATCCCTTCTTTCTCCTCTCTACCCCTCCAAAGCTCAAGAGAAGCTTGTCCCACACCCGGGATACTTCTCGCAAGATAAAGTCCAATTTTCGTTCCCCTTCGGAAGTGGATCCCGCGACGACGACGGCGTGCTACTTCGTTCCCGTTCTTCTGCTTCGTCCTGCTTCGTTCTCCTTCGTCCATGCGTCGTCCCGTCCGGTTCATCCCTCCAAGCAACCGTCGAGAAGGATTTCTCTCTCCCTATTCTTTTTACTGCTTTCTAGTATAGATTTACTACTTTCTAGATTAATCTACTCGTCCTCCAAGCGACCGTCGAGGAGGACATTTCTCCCTCCATTCTTTTAATGCTTTCTAGAGTAAATTTATCGCTTTCTTGTGTAATTGTTTTATGCATTCTAATTGTAATGAACAGTCTCTTTTATGATAAATTCTTTGTTTATTCTACATCTCATTTTGATTTCCATGTGTAATACTCTCTCTCTCTTACCCTCTCTCTCTCTTTTATTAATTGTAAATAATTAGATAGTTTAAATTGAATTACTTCGTGACAAATAAAAAGAAACGCGAAGTTTTTAAATCAAACGTCCGCCTCCCTGTGTTCGACCCGGAATTTTCATTTCGGTATAAATTTTATTTGTTGAACACGAATTCTTCGCTTTCGAACTACAACGACAGGTTTTCCAAAACCAAACACGTAAGCGTAGCGATTCGCGAAAACACGTTCAACACTCTCCATATAGTTGAATGCTTGACAAGAAAGTTAACTAAAATAACTAGAACTTAATTAGAACAATTATTACAAAAACTACTAGAACTAGAACTACTAGAAGAATTAAGGAGAAGACTATTTATTCTACTAGAACAAGGGCACCAAGGAGTGGTCCTTGGTGGCCATAAGAGGGCGTGGAGGGGTAGCAATGGTGCACCAATGGTGGCCTTGGTGGATGGCTCGAAGGAAGAGGGCTCTTCGGAGGAGAATGGAGAGGGAGATGCTCGTGGTGCAAAATTGCCTCTCAAATAGGGAGTGTGGGGTTCTTTTCATAACCAAAGTGAGGGGCAAAATGGGTTTTTTAGAGCCCCAATTCGTGCTAACAAGTTGGAGCAACAGGAGCCGTCCATTTGGAGATCTACGGTTCAGATCGTGTTTAAATCTTGCGCCCACACACCTCCATCGCGCCTTCAATGCACATTGCCGCCTGATCGAGCCACGCGGCACTCTCTACACCGTCTGATCGAAATCGTGCGACTGAGTGCGCGCACCTCACCACCGCCTCTATTTCATTGCGCATGCGTGCGTTCAATCTCGACCATATGATCTTGATGATCGACAGTTGAGATTGTGTCCACAACGCGTATTCACCATTACCTTATTGCACCCACGAGCATCCGCATGTCATCGCGTGCGTGTTGATCCAACGCTCCTTCGCGAGCCATGTGTTGCCTCCAGTGCCATCGAATGACGATCGTGCGGTCCAATTTCGTGCTCACCTTTCTTTAATGGATTAGATCCGCTGGGTGCTACTCAAATGCGTGCCTCATGATCTTGTTAGAGGGCACTCTCATTACACTACGCCGATGGATGGTCGTGGAGATGTGTTTGTGCTCAAACACCCTCAGCCATTGGATGCAGATCCAACGACTAAGATGAAGAGCCACTGGATGCGTTAAAGGGGATCTGGTGACGTGGTGCTTTTGTGGTTGTTGGATGACAATCCAACATCCCAAAAAATGAGTAGGATGTCATTCAGTGGATGGGGGGGCGGTGGTGCCATCCTAACCGTCCATCTTCTCGCCTTCATAGATGGTGCTACAGGGCTCTGATTGAGGTGATTCTCATGTCGTTGGATTGCAATCATTGCTCTGAGTCCATCCGTATGGTTGGATTTATCATCCGCAGTCCCAAATCATCTAAAATTATTATTTCCTATCAATTAGAACATAAAAATAGCATTATTATTTACATAACTAAATAAATTAACTACGATGCGAAATATGCTGCTCATGCATGCATTATTCCTAAGTTAAGCTTGGATCTAACTTAATATTGGTAGATTAGGTTCTATGATTGCTGCGCAATCATACCCACATGCTTAAATCTTGTTAGTCCTTGGCAAATGTAAGACTAAATGCAAATTGGTCCCTAAATGGATGATTTCTATCAAGAGTTTGAGTAGAAATCCATTTCTTTTGTTTTCATCCAAAAATTTAGAAATCCAGATAAATGTGAAAGTGTAGTGTTGTAGCCTATGCAACGGATCCAAGTGAAAAGCCAATACACATCTAAAGCTCATGCTCGACCCCTAGTAAAACTCTATCAGGATAGGCAAACTTCTTCCCTCGAGAGTACAACAAAATAATCTATAATTTTAGCCTCGAGTTTTGGCTTAAGTAGAAGATGTCTAAGTCAAGTAGGTTTGTATTTGGTGGGTCACACTCCTCTGGTGCTACATATGGACTAGTACTATAGATATAGATTTTCAAACTATCAAATAAATCACATCAAAGAGAGGAAAAGAAACTGTGCTATGTTTAGTTCCTTTGTATTCACTTGCTCTCTTTTTCCTTCTCTTTTTCTTTTCTTTTTCTTTTCTTTTCGAGCTCACAATCTCACCAGATTTGTAAATATACTCAATATTTGATGGTCTCACATGACATTAACACTTTAATTAAGTTTTGATAACTCTATAACTGAGTCAGAATTCCTCAGCCAGTATTTGGATAGTCAAAAATACAGAAAAATAGGTTAAGGCTGTATTTAATGGATTGCAATGGTAGTAGGTACTTGACAGACAAATAAACATAACTCAACACTTTTTTTCAGCATGTTTCTCTTTTTCTATTTTTTTCTTTTTTTTTCCTTTTTTCATATCTACTAACACAACGCAATACAACACTCACACGCAAATTTTTATTCACGAGGCATTATTGGGGATTGGTGATGTTCAAGAGGATATCGGGTGGCTTATTTGGTGAAAGTGCCTACTCTCAGCATCGGGAAAAGAGTTGATGAGACAGTGTATTTTCTAACCTTTGACACTAACACCCTCTTTCAGCCGAGGATTCCAAAAAGGATGGTCGTAACCCTCCTGCTTAGTCATAGTTTTATTAGAACTCGCTCTTTATGTATTTGCCTTATTTGGCGGCTCTCAAAAATTCACACACATAATTTGTACGCAGGAACCGAGAGCGAAAACTATGTCTAACTCCGAGTATTATTGTCCAATTATCCATAACCTAAGATTCCTTGTACTAAACTTAGAGCACCAGTCCACTTGGACTTAAGCTTACCCACAAAGAATTTAAGGCGAGAATCAAATAACTAGACCTGCTGGTTAGGAATGAATTCCTTCCTTTGGATGTGGCGGTCGTGAAAAGCCTTAGCCTTATCTTTGTATATTATTGCGTTCTCATAGGCTTCCTGCTGAATTTCCTCTATTTCGCTGAGCTGGAGCCTCGTCTCATAACCTCCTGCATGGAGGTTAAAATTACAATTTTGCATCGCCCAAAAGGCGCAGTGCTCCAGCTCGACAAGAAGGTGACAAGTCTTTCCATACACCTTGCGGTATGGCGACATTTTGAGCGGGGCCTTGTATGTTGTTCGATATGCCCAAAGCGCATCGATTAGTCAATTGGAATAATCCTTCCTATCTGGTCTAACCATTTTTTGGAGACTAATCTTGATTTGATGGTTAGAAACTTCAGTCTGCCCATTGATCTGTGGATGATACGAGGTGGCAATGCGGTGATGTACCCTATATTTTTTCAATAGTGACCTAAAATGAGCATGGATGAAGTAACTGCCCCCATTGCTAATAAGAGTGCGGGGAACACTAAATCTCGTGAAAATGAATTCCCATACGAACGAGATGACGGTCTTATGATCAGCCTGTCTTGTCGAGATGGCTTCAATCCACTTCGAGATATAGTCAACTGCGAGAAGTATGTGCTCAAAACCATGCAAGTTCGGAAAGGGGCCCATAAAATCAATGCCCCAAACGTCGAATACTTCTATAACCAGAATGGGTTGGACAGACATGTCTCTCCGGGTCATAGAACCAACCGATTGACATCACTTGTAGCACTTGGAAAACTCGTGTGTATCTTTGAAAATAGTCAGCTAGAAAAAACCCGATTGCAAAATCTTCGCAGCGGTTTTCCTGCCTAAAAAATGACCACCACAAGCATCGCTATGGCAAAAAGATAACACACTCGAAATTTCTGAGTCAGGGATGCACCTTTTGATGATCTGATCAGCCTCGATGCGGAAAAGCAAGGGGTCGTTCCAAAAATAAATTTTGGCTTCTGAAATGAATTTGAGTTTTTGATCCTTGGATAAACCCACAAGAATCTTACCTGAGACAAGATAATGAGCAATATTTGCATACCAGGGAAACTCAACAGAATTAATGGCCAAAAGAGAATCATCTGGGAATTGATCTAAGATAGGCGGGGAATATTGGGTGTGTTCTGGGTTTAGCCGAGATAGGTGATCTGCCACCACATTATGAGCTCCGGCTTTATTGCGAATCTCGACATCAAATTCCTGCAGTAGAAGGATCCGTCTGATAAGATGGGATTTGGCATCCTTCTTTGCCAACAAATGCCGGAGGGTGGAATAATCTGTGAAAATAATCACTTTTGACCTAAGTAAATAAAATCTAAATTAAACTTCTCCAACTCGAACACTATTACTAGCAGTTCTTTCTCAATAACCGTATAACTACGCTGAGCCTCATTTAACGTCTTGCTAGCATAGTAGATTACAAATGGATGGCACTCCCGACATTGGCCTAGAATGGCTCCGACAGCAATTGGAGGCGTCACACATCATCTCGAAATCGAGAGACCAGTCGGGTGGTTTGAGAATCGGTGCATCAGATGCAATGCTTCGTAAGGTCTCGAAAGCACTGAGACGAGGAATCGAAGTCAAATGGGGCGTCGGCTAACAAAAGATTCATCAAAGGACGGGCGATTTTCGAGAAATCACGAATGAATCTACGGTAGAATACGACGTGACCTAAGAATGATCTAATCTGCTCAATCGAGCTAGGTGGAGGTAGTCGAGAAATGACTTCAGATTTAGCTCGGTTAACCTCGAGTCCGTTGGATGAGATCCTGTGGCCTAGTATAATGCCATCCCTCACCATAAGATAGCTTTTCTCCCCATGAAAGTACTAGGTTTACTTCTATGCACCTCCTCAGGATCTTTGTGAGGTTATCAAGATAAGCTGAGAAATCATCTCCAAAGATGGAGAAGTCATCCATAAATACCTCTACATAGTCCCCAATCATATAAGAGAAAATGGCCATCATACAATGACGAAATGTCGTTGGTGTGTTACAGAGGTCGAAGGACATTCGCTTCAAAGCAAATGTTCCAAAGGGACATGTAAAAGTAGTCTTGTCCTGATTTTCCAAGTTAATTGCAACCTTATTATACCTGAAGTATCCATCCAGAAAATAAAAGAAACTACACCCGGCTAACCTTTCTAAGATCTGATCAATAAAAGGTAAAGGAAAATGACCTTTTTGGTAGTTGTGTTCAATTTCCTATAATCGATGTATCCCATTTCCCTTATCATTCTTGATTACGGTGAGTCCTGCTTTCTTAGGCACAATTTGAATTAGACTCACCCACTGGTTTCAGAAATGGGATATACAATGCCCACATCCAACCATTTAATGATCTCCTTCTTAACAACCTCCAGCATATTTGGGTTTAGTTGTCTCTGAGGTTGTCTAGAAGGTTTCACCCCCTCTTCTGTGTAAATACGATGAGTGCAATACGAGGGCCGAATCCTATGGAGATCAGCAATGCTACACCCATTAGTAGCCCTATGTGCTTGCAAGACGGAGATCAATTGACACTTCTGTTCTGGGGTCAAGTGAGCACTAATAATTACTAGGTAACCCTCACTATCACCCAAAAACACATACTTAAGTGAATTAGGTAAGCGCTTCAATTCAATTACGGGTGGGTAGGAATCATATTCGTTTGTGGGAGAAGAATTGATAACGAAAATCTGATAATCATAATTTTTGTGAATTCTCGCTGATTCCCCACCTGTGAAGAGATTGGTTGTGACTGCATTAACGGGAAACCCACTTGTTGTAGTCACACCATCTACATCAACAGGGACAAATCAGTACTTGGTGGCATAGGATAATCAAAATTTGAGGTGTCGTGATCAGATGAACAGCCCAGACAACCAAATACCCAGGACGAAATGTGCATGGCATTAGCCTCGGTTTCGTCTCGATCAAGATGCAAAAACCCTAACAGTAAAGATGAATGTGACATTGGGTCCTTACAGAGAAGCCCAATGTTCTGACAAAAAGTCGAGTCTTCATCTTCACCGTCCTCTATCAGATCATAGTCGAAGTTCCGTGATGCTTTGAATATGTCCAGTTTAAGTCTTTCATTTCCTAGGGCTATCTCCATACACTCGGATGCAAAGTCGATGTTAGTGCGAGTTATCGCCAAAAATGGGTGACCCAAAATGATTAGTGCATCACGGAGATTAGAAGAAACCTCCATATCGAGAACAAAAAAGTCTACTGGAAAGCAGAATCCATGGACCTTAACGATTACGTTCTCGAGCACCCCTCTCGGTGTTTTTACTGATCGATCGGCCAATTGTATGGTAACCGAGGTGGGTTTCAACTCCTTAAATCAGAATCGATCAAATACTGTGGTGGGAGTTGGTTGATGGATGAACCCAAATCAAGAAGGGCCCGATTAAATGGAGAATCCTTCAAAAAGTAGGAAATGAGTGGGGTGCCAAGGTCTTTCTTTTTAGGTGGTAAGTCTGCTACAATCACGACGCTAGCCTCTTTTGACAATTTGGCTTGCCATCCAATTTTCTGCTCATTTCGGGGTACAGTAATTCTTGAAGAACCCAACGATAGTAGGGATGTGGTCTATCATGTCGAGGAGAGGGACCTGAATGTGAACCTCTTTGAACATAGTTCTGAAGTCCTCGAAATTACGTGCATCCTTTTTCCGAGCTAACTCTCCCATCAGAGCCTCAGGAAAAGGGACGGGAATCTCAGGGTTAACTGGTCTTTTGCCATTGTCTACAGTAGTTAGCTCCTAAGAGGAAGGAGATGAGCCATCTTGTGGTAGAGGGCACGAAAAATCATGACCCGCCTTCCTAAGTGGTAGGTCCTGTATGGTCTTGCCACTCCTCAATGTGACAACTTTTGCATCAGCGTACTGTTCATGAGGTGGCGGGGGAGTGGAAGGTGCAAAATAAGTGGGATTTTGCGGCAAAGGTGGTTGATTCTATACATAACCAGGTGGTGTAGGAGGTGCTTGTAATACAACGTGCACCTGTCCCTGTGATGCCTAATTCTGCACATATCTTGGGTTAGGGACAAGTTGGGAGGTCAAGGCTCCCTACAATCTATGCTCCTGCAGTAGTTGATTTTGCGTATTTTGTATGCTCTGTATTTGATCAGCCATAGCCTTCATAATCTGCAAGCTATCCGAGTAGATTTCCGCATTGACTCATGTAGTTCCTCTTTTAATACCTCCAAAGAGTCGACCCGCTTTGGAGGGTGATCGGCAGCTTGGTGCAACGGCTAAAAAATAGAGCAGGATTGCTGCTGAGATGGAAATGGCTGCTGCCTCAGGTATGTGTTTTGCGCATTCTCGTATTTTCTGCTCTGGTAGTGTGGATCTTGATTTGGTCTCTATGAGTTACCATACCGGGAAAAGTTAGGATGCTGGCGCCAACCAGGATTATATGTCTCCGAATACAGGTTATTACACCTGTAACCTTGGATAGCATTGACATCTTCGTAGGCTGAAGATTCTCGGGTGCATATTCATCAAAGGAATATGCACTAGAATCATCATGGGGTGCATAACCTTGATCGTATGGTGCCAGATCCAGATTATTCACGGGTTCTTGATACGTAGGATCCTGTGAAGATGGAGAAGATACATCCCGAGTGAGTAAATGTACTCGAGCAAGAGGGACTCAGGATGCGAAAGAAGAGTGTGAAGCAGCTGAATTGCCAGAAAATCTAGGTCGAGCTCAAATCAACTGATCGAGCTTCTTGTCAAGTAGATCCACCTTATCCAACTTCTTGGTGATAATGTCCATATCACCTCTGGTAGATTCGACATGAGATTCATGGACATTAATCCACTGCTGTCTAGGTCACTAGAATTGGTTCGTAGACGCAGCATTCATTAAGTTCTCTGCTAAGGACTTGAACAACTCGAATGCACTGTTCTCATCCTTTGAAAGGAAATTTCCGCCACTAGATGCATCGGCTAGGTGCTGATGTGTGTCATCAAGCCCATAGTAGAAGATTTGTGCTAAGTGCCATCTGGGCATTTCTTGAGAAGATCATGGAATCTATCCCAGGCGTCATGCAACTTCTCCCCTTGTCCCTGGGAGAAGGTTGTAATCGCATGCCTCATCGTGTTAGTCCAACAAATCAGGAAGAACTTTTGGAGGAATTCGTGACGTAATTCCTCCTAAGTTCCAATCGGCCTCCCAATGGTCTTGAACCAATAAGAAGCCTTATCCTTAAGAGAGAATGGAAAAATCTTCATGAGAATAATCCCTAAATCAACGTTTCTAGGTTGAACCGTTTTCGTAATTCGACTCAAATCCTCGATGTGCTAGAAGGTGATGAGGTGTGGCTTATCATAGCTAAAATGCCCAAGTTAAGCTAGAAATTAAGTTAAACACTAATGAATTATCACATGAAATGGGGTAAGTGTGGGAAATAGTGGAAAAGACCTAAAACATCAAAATTGTGTTAAAAATGCGAAATTAGGTCATTAAATGAGGTATTCTGTTCATTATTGTAAAATAATGATCCATTTGCAAATTGAACAAACATTTGAGTCCAAAAGTTCAAATAAAAAGCACAATTAACTTCCTTAATGTTCAATTAAGTTCCAACAAAAACTTAGTTGCATTTGGACATCAGTAGGACCTTGCATTACTAGTTTTACATTTAGGTCCTTTGTTTACAAACATTTATTCGCATTAAAAACCTTCCAGGGACCATTTTTAAAGCTATAGAGGCCTCTTTGCAAATTCTAGGGATTGCTCTAAATTGGTTCTTCGCCCCTTACGAGCTTCCATGTAAACCTTCTACCCCTTCGCCCATAAGGGCTCTCTTTGCAAATCCACCAATACACCTGATGCCATGAGTCCACTGTAGTGCGATGAACACAAGAGATCGCGGTCGTTCGCTCCTTGATCCTACGATTTGACGGTCGTTCTCCAATCAAAGCTTCGTGCGCTTCGACGCGTGTGCTCACCACCGTACCCAGATCTCATCTGAAGGCTGTGATTTAATTTGAAATCTCAGGCTAAGGACATTGTAGCACCTAAGGGTGACCCAGAACTCCACTAGCGAGTTTTCCATCTGCTGGAGAACCTCCTCCCTCTCTTCTTCCTCTTCATCCATTGGGTGGGGATCCAAAGGTCCCATTCTTCTGTTAGATTAGGATTTTAATCGCTTTTTAGATTAGTTTTAGTATAGTTAATGTAATTTAGACTTGTAGGATTAGATTAGATGATGGAATTCACTGATTTGTTAGATCAGCTAGGAGTATAGTAGCCTAGATCCGATCTCTCCCTCTCTAATCAATTCAGATAAGAGAAGTGTTTTTCCACGACCATTTCGATCCATTAATCTCCCTTATTATCTCATTACTCGCATTTTCTGATTTCCTCAACAATCTAATTCTCAACCCACCCATCCACTAAGGCCTAATTCAGATATGGAAATTTTGATTTCTAGATTTGAATTAACATTTAAAACCCACATGGGGGGTCTCCCAGTCATTCCATAAACACACAAAGACCCCCCAATCTGGTTTTATTATCTTGAATTGCTCGATTTCTTTTAGATTTGCTTTTAATGCCCAATCTCATGATTTGGAGCTCATTTGGTTTTATTGGATTCAATCAAGCTTTTTGATGTTTTTTATCACTTAATTAAGTGTCATGCAATGAATCCAAGGTTTTGGATTTGATTTTTAGCTGTGGATGAGCATGCACTTAGTTTAAGCTTTGTTTTGGGTAGTTTGATCAATGATAATTAGTGACACTGATTTGAGATTAAACGAAGACCCAACGAATTCTTAGATGATCACTAGATCACCTTGATGACCAATCAATGGTGTTCAAGACGATTAGATGATCGGGTCAGTAATGAATTCAAAATAAATGCCCAAATTAGGGCAACATTGTACTCTCATTCAGGAGATTTCTCTCAATCTAAAAGTCAAGGTTTAACTGAGAATTTTGAATTATCTATGTTGGATTTTGAGTCTAATGGGAAGAGGATTCACTGTTAATCCAATTTATCTCTTTTATTGTCTATGATAAAGAGAATGGATTGGATTAAGATGTTTTGAATTTCATAACTCAGAGATGGATTTTTAGACCATGATGAAGAAGAGTTTACATTGTTTTCGAGGGATTTTAATTGAATTTGGGGATGAAAATATTTTTGATTGTAACCGGAGATTTTAGATTTGATTTGATAATGGATTTGATCTTAATTTTAACTCAAGCATCAAACTTCAACAGCAACTACTACTAATCACTGCTACTAAAATAGCAATAGCTGCTGGAGTTTGATAGCAGATGAATTTAAGACGTCTAATCAGCTGCTTCACTGTTTGATTTTAATTGAAAGTAATAGCAATAGCTGTTATTTTGTAGCATCACAGTAGTAGTAGTTGCTGGAAGTCTTGGTTGTTGTACTGAGCATGCAAATCCAGCCACTGATTGACTGAAATTGGATGATTTTGAAATGGGATATGAATCCGATTTGTACTCAGTGTTAGAACTATTTGAAACAAGCATTCTTGTACACTTTGTTGAAAAAAATCTTACTAGAAGTGCTTGTAAATCTCATTTTTAATCTCTTATGTCAGTTACTTGCATGCGTATAATTGTCCAACTGAGTATTTTAATGAAAATCAAGATGACAATCATGTTTAAATGTTTGCATACCTTTTATATGTTGCGTTGAATGTATTAGAATGATTGAGCTACATTGCCAGCCACTAGAACTACTTTCAAGGCCTTAGGTTTCCTTTGAAAATCCTTTGAAGGCCTAAAATGTGTGAAATTTTTAAATAAATAAAAATAATAAAAAATTTCAAAAAAAAAAAACTGTCTTAGTCAAGATTAGGTATATTTTTAGGTGTGTACCAAGTTCTAAGGCATTTTGAACCCCTAGCTTGGTAGAACATACCAACCGACGGTTCGGTTTACCTTGGAACTTAATAAAAGAACTCAACTTCAAAAACACCAAAAATATTTCCTCTTCTCTCATTTCACTCTTTCTCTCTCATCCCCTATCTCTACTATATATATAAAACCCATAAAAATCATAAAAACCCAAAAAATTCCTAAAAATACCTTATGTACTGTATATATACTTGTATATATAACTTAAATCTAAGCTATATGTAAATATTGTATAATATGTATATATTGTATATAAATAACTTATATCTGTATTCTATATAGTAAGTTAAATATTTAGAGTAATTCAATGTTTATATAATCTTATTGTATTATTTTATATTAATTTATATAACATAAATGTATAATAAATAAGTAATTATACAAACATATTTAAATGTACATATCTGTATCCAATACTGTACATATGTATTTATATATGTATTATGTATCATATAATACTTGTAATGTAATTTAATTATATATATTTACAGTAAATAATTAGGTTATTAAGTTAATTAGATAATTTATTAATTTAAAATAGAATAAATTAGTAATTTAAATTAATGCTGAGATAATCTATAGTGTATACTTGTAATAGATTATATTAAGTATTTTCAACTTATTTAAACCATATTTATACTGTATTATAGTACTTATAGTTTATTTATATGTATAATTAGCTAAAACATGTATTTAAATCTATATAAATTAAATAAAGCCCCTAAAATATAATAAAAATCTGTAATAAATAATTTATTTTGTATATTAGTTCTGTACTAAGTCAATTTGACAATTAATTAGCTAATTTATACTATAATTAATGAATTAAACTCTAATTTAACTTGTATAAACTGTAAACTTTACCTAATTTAATTATATAATAAACTAATTTATTTTTGTAAACTAACTACATAATTATGTAGCCCTATGTAAGTTCTTTACAACCCTATAATTTATTAATTTAAAATAAATTATGACTCTTAAATCGAAAGCCAAAGATCCTAAATCAGACATGGAAGCACGCAGCTGCAGCGCTCAAGTGAGCGCAAGGTTAGTGCCACATCGTGGCTTTTGGAGCGGCGGTAGCGCCTTATTAGGAATTTGTCATCTGGCCTTCTCGGTCGTCAGGCACCAAGTGCCCTCTTATACATCTCTCTCTCTCTCTCGAATATGATATGGCATGCAATAGATTTGGGTGCAGTGCATTGGGCTGGTGGATGTGCATTGTGTGTGGGCCTGTGTGGGCTCAATACCGAGCATTAAATCATAATTAATACACCTAATGAAAACTAGGGTGACCCTAGTAGAGGTCTGGTCCCACCCAGAAATGGGTGTTGCGTATCCCTCGAAAAGGCCACCCACCCACTAAACCAATTTTTGAATCGAACTGAATCGGCTAAGAAAGAAGGAAGAGAAAAAAATCGCCTAAGTTTTGAACCTTCCCCCTCTATGTATGTGTGTTGTGTGTGTTGAGTGCGTGAGTTGTGTATTGTGTGTGTGTGTTGTGAATATATATATATGTATGTATGGTGTATAATAAGTATATGTATATAAATAATGTAATATAGTGTAAATAAATAATGTATGGTGTATTAGTGTAGTATGTATAGGTAGTAGGCTATTTGAGCTCTTATATGTATCTATATAACACTAAAGCTTTAGTGACAGACTCATCCATCACTATAGATAGCTATATATGTCAGTAAAGATAAGTATTTTACCTTATGTTATGTATATATTTTTACTAAGGTTTTAACGACACTTACATAGGTTATTTTATATATTATATATGTTACTATAGGTATTACTATGTTATAATGAGTTAGGATAGTAGATCTTATTAACTATTTTTGTACCTATACTTAGGTATTAACTATATTAGTTGTAAGTAATTAACATAGAGTAGTTGTACATAGTTTTTAATGCTTGTTAGTATACATTTGTTTCCAAGTATTGTAATGTGTTTTTAATTCATTCTTTTCTACATAATTAACCAAATTCTTTTATTCATTGATTCATTCATTTTTGCAAATAAAATCAACATTTTTGGAATAAAAGAATGTTTTTGGACTTATAGAGTGATGTATATCAATAACTACCTCCCGGTGAACGACCTGGAATAAACTAGAAATAATTAAGCATATAAATAAAATGGACACGACATCGGTTTGTATTTGTGACATATACAACAACAACGACATTTAAAATCCCTTTTTAGTGTGAATCGGTCGTCGACAGCCAGAAGGGACCATCATTCGAGTTTCAATGAAAATAAGTCTAAATTGGACTTATTATATTCGGCTCCAACTTGGATGCATCTCCACTTGCAGGAATCTGGACTTAGGGTGCCAGAATCATAGCCGTTGGATCATAGAAGTCTCGCAGTTGTTTTCTGCGTGGTGGATGCTGCATTCTGTCCAGTATGGTGAGAATCCTGTCAAGATTTTACTGATATCTCTATTCTGATTCCATGACCATGGCTTCCAAACGAGACATCAGGTTTAGATTTTCAGGGCCTTGACCAAGTCTAAGATTAGCCATCTTAGCTAATCAAGAAAAAGAAGAGGGTTGAGAAGAAGAATCAGGCGATGTGAAAAGTTGCTTTCGCCACCTTGGGTTTGGTTCCCAAGGCCTAGCCAATTCAAGTCTTAAAGACCTCCTTCCTTGCATACACCAACGAAAAGGGTTGGTGTAGCCAAGCCAAACAAGACTAAGGCCTTGTTAATCAAGTTGGTCCTTTAGAATCAGATAACTAGATATTTTGTTAAGGCTTAATTTGTTGAAGAAAATTCGTCAAGATACCGACTAAAGATGATTTCCGCCTCTTAAGCTAACCAAACCAGTCTGTTACGGGGGGACTAAGAGAAATGCTCTTCATTTGGCTTTCGCCTTCAGGTCCTTAATACCCCTTAGCTGTGGTCTTTTGACACATCCCGCAGGCTAGACACTCAATTTTGCTAAAAAGGTTGAGACCTTCCTAGTAGTTAAAAGATAAATGCATGTTAATTGATATTTTTACGAATTTTTCTTAACCTTTTCTTCAATTTGGGTGTTTGGTGAGTGGTCCACAAGGTGTCTCGACTCCCCAACTTGTCACTGGACTCGATTGAGTGGTTCACAAGGTGTCTCCAATGTGGTCTCTAAATGTGACCGTAAAGGTTAAACCTAAGGTTCATACAATTTGACTAAGCAGACCATAATCAAATTCAAAATACTCTCTAAGATGCTTAGAATCCAAATGATGTAAATATTGGCAAAAGAATTCCTCTTTCAATAAGATTTTCAGAGAATATTTTTTCAGAATATTTACTGTTCCAAATAAATAAATACGAATTGTTAACTAATAGGGGTCAGATATGGGATTTTGACCCCGTGTTGGTTTTTCCTTTTGAAATAGTATCAAATGTGATCCAAAAACTCAGAAAAATATGGAAATGAAAACTAACTTGATTATCTTTCAAACCCCACCATTTTTGAGTCAATTAGATTCGCATGCTATTCTGAATTGGTTTTTGAAGGTCAAAAAAATTCGGATTTTAGTCTGTTTGACCCTCATGCACTCCGTGAGTTTTTTAAAATTCCACAAATTGAATTTTTCAAGGTAACAGTGGAGTTGAAAAGATAATTTGAAAATTTAACTCCTACCCAAAATTTTCAAGGTAACTCTTGCCGAAATTTGTGGAGTTGGATCACTAGAAGCTCGGCAAATGATTTTTTAAATCCATATAAAAACTCTTGTTGAATTTCTAAAAATAGCAATTAGGCTTTTTAAAGTGTTTTCAATCCAAAATAAGCCTTTTCACCAAAAAATATTTTTTTTCAAAATTTCGTGAATTTTTTTTCCAAAAACAAATCTTAACCTAAGTGATGCTACATACTTGAGTTTCTTCAACTACCCTCGATGCGTGCGCAGAATCCGCATCTCGTACCTGCACACCAAAGACAACATAATAAATCAGATTTAAATCAAGAATCACCTTGCCTCCCCGGCAATGACGCCATTTTGTCGGGATGTGAAATCACGTTTTTAAATATTTTCATTGTAGTATAACATGAAAACACGTCGACAAATAATTTTAACGAAACTTGGTAAGTCCCGGTCAAACTCAGGAAGGCAAAAATGCGACTCAATTTGATTTCAATATGTGCGATGCGTTGAAAATAACAATCTAATCTAACTAGAATTAGAAACAATAAGCAAGATAGATTTGAAGCAAATCAACTTTATTCAAATAGTAATCATGCAAGTTCTCCATATAGTTGAATGCTTGACAAGAAAATTAACTAGAATAACTAGAACTTAATTAGAACATCTAGAACAAAAACTACTAGAACTAGAACTACTAAAAGAATTAAAGTGAAGACTATTTATTCTACTAGAACAAGGGCACCGAGGGGTAATCCTTGGTGGCCTTAGGAGGGCGTGGAGGGGCAGTAATGGTGCATTAAGGGTGGCCTTGGTGGACAGCTCAGAGGAAGAGGGCTCTTCAGAGGAGAATGGAGAGAGAGATGCTCAGTGGTGGAAAATTGCCTCTCAAATGGGAAGTCTAGGGTCCTTTTTATAACCAAAGCGAGGGGCAAAATGGGCTTTTTAGAGCCCCAATCTGTGCTAACAAGTTGGAGAAACAAGAGTTGTCGACCTGGAGATCTACTACAAGGATCGTGTCCAAATCTCGCGCCCACGTGCCTCCATCACGCCTTCAACATGTGCTGTCGCCTGATCATGTCATGTGGCACTCTGCACCATTTGATCGAAATCATGCAGCTGAGCGCACGCACCTCACCACAGCCTCTGTTTCATCGTGCGCGCATGCGTTTAATCTCGACCATATGATCTTGATGATCGACGGCTGAGATTGCATCCGTGTGGCGCACTTGCCACCGCCTTATCGCACCCGTGTGCATTCGCATGTCATCATGTGTGTGTCAATCCAATGCACCTCCGCACACCACGTGTCGCCTCCAGCGCCGTCGAATGACGATCGTGTGGTCCAATTTTGTGAGCACCCTTCTTCGGTGGATTGAATCCACTAGGCGCGACTTGAATGCGTGCCTCATGATCTTGTTCAAGGGTGCTCTCCATTGCGCTGCAGTTGTGGATGGTCGCGGAGATGTGTTTGTGGTTGAACGCTCTTGACCACTGGATGAAGATCCAATGGTTGAGTTGAAGAATCGCTGGATGCATTGAAGGGGAGCCAGCGACGTCCACAAAATGCGTAGAATGTCCTTCAATGGGTGGGGGGCCGGGTGGCGGTAGGCCATTAGGAAGGGGCCATGTGGTGCCATCCTTATCATCCATGTTCTTACCTTTGTAGATGGTGCTACAGGGCTTCGATTGAGGCGATTCTCGCATTGTTAGACTGCGATGGTCGCTCTGAGTCCATCTGTACTGTCGGATGTGTCATCTGTGGCCTCGAATCATCTGCAATTATTATTGCCTATCAATTAGAACATCAAAATAGCATTATTATTTACATAACTAAACAAATCAACTACGATGCAAAATATATTGCTCATGCATACATTATTCCTAAGTTAAGGTAGGTTCTAACTTAATTTAGGTGGATTTGGTCCTATGATTGCTGCGCAATCAATAGGTTAATTTGTTTTCAGGTTGGATCTAGTGTTTTTAATGAGAATAATTTAGATCTATTTAGGTGATATCTTCCCTTTCTCATGCTTATTTTCTATTCATCTGCATACAATGAGGACATTGCATGAAATAGGCATGGGGGGTGGATAAATTTTTGCTGAGTTGCCTATATCTAACCTCCATCAGTTTTTTATTTGATATACTTGCATTATATATATCTATTAAAAAAAAAGATGTTTTGTAAATAGCATAAGTTGCATGATCTGAGCTAGGGATGGATGATGAGAATAGGTACTAAATAGTTGTTGACTTTAGGGGTATGTTCTGAGATCTTATACCTAGACTCTCTAGGTCATAGGTGACTTAATCAGCTCATATACTTCCTAAGATTAAGACCAGTTTCTAAGCCCTTGAAGAGACTAATTAGCCAAAGTACTAAGTCAATAGTGTGGGAAGTATTTGGCTCAATTATCCACCCTTTGCTTTGGAGGGCTTGGTAAACTAAGCATCCACAAATTCACTCGCTTGAATTGGCTTACGGGCTTTCAAACCTTGAAAACATTGGGCTTTACTACAAATCAAGATTGGGGAACCTTTGCAATTAATTGGACTTAATTTTTATCAGAACTAATAGAAGTATCTCGAATGTCCTTAGGTTTTACTTAAGTGATGTTCTTGAATGGATGAAGGAGAGCAACTCACCTAGAAAAATGAGAGAAAAAGGAGAAGACCCAGAAAGAAAATAATAAAGTAGTAGGAGGAAGAAAAGTGTGTGAAAAGAAAAGTGAAAGAAAAAAGAAGCAAAAAAAAACCCTCTACGTAGCCTTTACAAAAAAAAAGGTGTGTATATTCAAATACCCAAAAACAATCCCAAAAAAAAACCCAAAAAGAGTGAGGTATTGTAATAAGAGACCAAATGATCCAGCCGGGGAGATATACCTTTGTGGTTGACCTCGGGATAGAAAAGGGTGAGGAGAAAGTTGCCAATTCTTAGTAAAGTAGAATCGAAGGCTAGTTTGAGGAGATAGGAATAGTCCCGATTTGGGGAAATCCGATGGCTTCGTAACCTGGGAGCCCATAAGTCAAATCACTGCACTAAGCATGGATGCTTTAAACTTACGGCTTAACAAACCTTGGTTGGATTTTCTGAGCCATAGAAACTTGTACTTATGACCAAAATATGAGGCGAGTTAGAATCTGATTCGGCAAAGCGTTCTGTATCTTGGTCGGTACTTGAGTGTCGTTGAGTCTTTATGTGAGATTTTGGGCATATTCTTTGTGGTTGGTGATGACTTGTACCTCCTAACTTGTATACCTTAGCTCATATCCTTTTGCATTTCAATCTGCATTTTTACTAGGGATTAGTAAAAGTTAGGCATGGGGGTGTGATAAGTGCATAACTTAAAGGGATAACATGCTTAATTATGTTAGTTTCTTAGCATTATTGGATTATACATAGTGCATTTTAGGTCATAATTGCATGTGAACACTTGAGAATCAAGAAGTGACATTTGAGCTTAATTCATCATATTATCTCATGTGGAGCTATTTTAAGTACTTAGACTGGGTTTATAGTGTCTCGTTTCGCATTAATTAAATATCCATTTAATTATGCATTATTTTGTGCTCTTGTAAAAATATATTCAATATTAGTCTCTAATGAAGGAGCACGAGACAAGGAAGTCGGTGGCGAAAACAAAATTTGAAATGGATAAGCGTATTGAAAGTTATGCATGAAATACGAAAATTGCAAAAAAGAAAATCCATGCATAGTTCGCCTACTTTCTAAATCTCTTCTGAATCAAAATTTTCCATTAATGATACGGTCATGCAGAGGATGGATCGCCCAACTCATTCCCGCTCTCTCCCTCTCAACTCTCTCCCCCTCTCGCGACTTCTTCCTTGCATTCTCTCCCTCTTAACTCACGTCCATCGGCACTCCCCACCCCTCCGTGACCCGCTCTTCCTTTTTCCCGATCCCTCTCTTTCCTCTTTCATTTTCCATGTAAAGCAACACGAACTTCTTCGCTCCTCCTCGCATCCACACAATTGCACCAGCGAGTACCCGCTTCTCCTCCTTCCCCAGCCTCTCTACTTTGCCAACATGCTCGTGACTCTTCTTTTCTGACCGCACGACCTTGCCTGCGACAATTTCGACTTATCTCTCTCTGTGACAACACTCTCCACGCGACTGTGATGATTGACTCTGCTTTCATCTTCTACCTCGCGCATGGTAGTAGCTTCGCTCTTCGACAACCTATCTACAGTGATTGCTCCCTTCGTTCGATTCCTTCTCTTCTCTCTCCTTTCTCTCTCTACACGTACTTTCTCTCTCTTCTTTCTCATTTTCTTTCGATGTTTCTTTCTTTTTTTACATTACTTGGCAATTCCCACGTGTTTCTGCATCTCGGTGCATCTTCACGTATTCTCCACGCTTCCACGACGTCTCTTCGTGACTTCCCGCCTCCGTGCACGTGTTCCACTGATGACGTCGACGACACTTTCCACCCCCGTTACAACCTCGCTGGACTTCTCTCTGAGACTCTACTCTTATGTTCTTCTTGTTATTCTATATTTTCTCTGTTTACGTTTTATTCTGACTTTCTAGCAGTAATAAAATACATGTTCTCTTCGTATTTGTCTGTATGCTTGTTTCATTTATTTTCTTTTATTATAAAAAATTCAAAAAATAAAAATAAATAAATATATATATAATAGTTGGCTTAGTTAGGTTAGAAAATACTTAGATATTTCTACCTCTCTATGAGATGACCCTTACTCCCGACATTATTCTCATAGTTTTGGAGATGATTTTATAAATTTAAAATGTACTTTCACACCTACGACTACAGATTTATTATTATCACAATTTCACGACCACTTTCCCTTTCAATATCATCTTTGCTGCATCTTTTCTCTCTCCTTTATCTTCTTAGATTCTATTTAATGGTTACACTCACTGTGACATTTTTTCTTCCTTTCTCCTCTTTACCTCTATTTTTTGAGTTTTTCCTTCGAGAAGATCTTATAGTAATGGTGTGCTACTCATCATCCTATGCTTATCCTAATGCATTCTAATAAGCAATTAGCCACCCCTCTTTACTACTCCCTAATTCTAATTGTGGAGAAATAAATGTCACATAGACTACGACATGGCATAGTTGCCATGTGAACAATCCACATAGCATTGAGTTAGCGAGTCAGCAAATGGTTGTTGGCCTTTAGGGTTGCCTAGGTTGTTTTGTTTCCAAGTTACTTTTATGCCACATGTGGCAACTTAGTTTTTGGTAATTGCTTGAGTTCAATTTAGGATAGATTGTGTTTAGAAATACTTGATTGTGACTGATTTTGTTTAGGATATATAATTCTTAAATTAGTTAGGATTACAATTAGGTGTGATTAGATTTGGTTCTCTTTAAATAGAAACCAAAATCTACATGTTTTTTTGAGTTGCAATAAATAATTTCTTATCTTCATCAACTCCCTCCATACTTCTTCATCGCCGACACTCTCTCCCTTAAATCTCCACGTGCCTAGGGTCTCCACGTTCCACTACTCTCCACATGGTATCAAAGCCACCCATCTAGGCCTCTTCATCCTTCCATGCATGGAACTCAACACTCATGAAGCCTCCACCATGCTACAAATTCTCCACATGGTATAAGAGCCATCGATCTAGACCCCATCTTCACATGTGTGGAATTAAGAGAAGTGAGGAGAGGAGACTTCATGCACAAGAAAGCCCCATTTTGTGCGTGAATCTCCACATGCATCGAAGCCTCAACCTTCGTGTCATCCTCATCAATGTGGGAGTTCTCTCAAAGAACTCATTGGAGGTCCTTAGGTACCTTACGCAAGGCCTAATAGGACTAGAGGATTCCCAATGAGTCTCTTCTTTCATGCATCTAACACCTTACGTAGAGCGTAAAAGTAAACTGAGGTTCATTATTTGAAGAGGTTCATTATTAGAAGACAAAGATGACAGGGAATGGGACTCAGATCAACACAGGAGAAGGGAAGGTCATTGTTCAAGGAACAATAATCAAACTTCAAGGTGCCTCAAACTACGCCCTGTGGGCATTGGCATTCAAAATATTTGTAGGTACCTAAGACAAGGTACATGTCCTACTAGAGCAAGACCCAGAAGCTAAGGATGTGCCCAAGAAGAAGTGGGAGAAGGAGAGGAGAATTACATGGTAATGAATTAACTGATGAATTCAATTGATCCATCAGTCACTTTAAATATGCTTTACAAGAGCTTATCATTTGAAATCTAGGAGATCTTGGAGAAAAGATACTCCAAGAAGCCAAGTAATGCCTGCATCTCCAACATCAATGTGTGAATTTGGACCACTAGTCAAAGGGATCTTCCCCTTGATAAGTATTATTCAAAGATGGAGGCTTGCTCGAGGAGCTCAAGATCTTTGAGCCAATCTACTATGACCAGCAGGCCAATACACATGCTAGATGGCACGTAGCAAAGTCCTTATCAAGGCTACATTTTAGATACCAACTTGCAGGTGATCAGATTTTGGCCTTGAACGAGGAGATGGATCTTTAGACAATCTATGGTCATCTCAAAAATCTCGGAGAACTAGCTGCCGAATCTAGAAGAGTTGTGGTGTCCAAAAACATAGCATTGGCTAGTACTGATGGTGGCATAAGGCGTGGGAAAGGATGAGGCCAAGGCTCAAGCTGAGTGTTCCCTCATTGTCAACATTGTGGGCATACAAATCATGCACATGACAAGTGTTGGGACAAGTTTAGGAGACCTCCATGTGGGATGTCTAATTCCCCACAAGAGTTTTCTCTCGCCTACGAATTCAAAGAAGATCCGACCATGTTACTTGAGGACAAGAAGACCACGGTGGCCATTGCGAGGACTATCACAGTTGCTCACAAGGCAACAACTGCTGAGGTCACTAAAGGACTCTCCGTAGCTTTCGAAGATCCAAACAAAAAAAGTTTTGGCATGGAAGACAATGAATAGTAGTGGGGGCTCTAGACTACGCAAGTCTTCAGCCTATTTTAGCCTCAATTTGAGGGGTGTGTGGAGAAATAAATGCCACATGGACTGCCACGTGGCACGATTGTTATGTGAATAATCCATGTGGCGTTGAGTCAGCAAGTTAATAAATAGCCATGTGACCTTTAGGGTTGCCTTGGTTGCTTTGTTTCCAAGTTATTTTTCTGCCACATGTGTCAACTTATTTTTTAGTAATTGTTTGAGTCTAATTTAGGATAAATTATTTTTAAGAATAATTGATTGCGGTTGATTTTGTTTAGGATATGTAATTCCTAAATTAGTTAGGATTACAATTAGGTGTGATTCGGTTTGGTTCTCTTTAAATAGAGACCAAACTCTACATGTCTTCTTGTGTTGCAATAAGCAATTTCTCATCTTCATCAACTCTCTCCATACTTCTTCATCGCTGACGCTTATTCTCTCCCCCCCTCAGTCTTCATGCTCCAAACGTAGACTTTCCATACACCTAAGATCGCCACATTCCACAATTCTCATGGTATCGAGTCACTGACCTAGGACTCTTCATCCTTCCATGTGTGGAACTCAACGCCCAAGAAGCCACCACCATGCTATCGATTCTCCATATTAAAAATATCCCATTCTTTTAATGCTCTTTCTAAATTGAACTGTTGATTCTTAATGAAAGTTGATCATTGAAATAATTGCGAGAAGAGTTAGGGTTTCAAAACCTCGTCATTGTAGTTGCAAATTTTCGAGATCAAATAAAAATAATTGAGACTCGGTGAGTCTTGGGTTGAACATAGGGAGACGAATGTTTGATAAGACCGCGTCGGATTATTTGTTTTTGGTATTTTCACCTTTGTAATTTTTTTTGTATTTTTAAATAAGTAGGATAATAGGTCAGATAATCTCTAAGTCATCTACTCTATTTAACAAGTAATTAAAGCAAGGAAGAAGAAAGAAAGAGAGAGAGATAACAAACTTTATATAGAGATTAATCAAATGCTTGCTATAGATAATATTTGCGAAAATAAAATCTACACTACAAAAGTGGTAAAAAGAAGATAGAGAGAATCCCCCTCGACGGCTGCTTGGGGACGAGTGGCACCCGGATGAAGGTGGTAAGGAGTTAAAAGGAGGACGAAGCTCGACGAGGAGGAGATGAGGCAAGGTGAATCTGCTTCCTTGAACAGGGGCGAGAAGATGGTCGACGGGAGCTCCACAAAGGGGGGTGAGAAGACAAGAAAAAATTATTTTTTAATCTCTAGTGGAGTGATGTAGACACGTCTATTTAGCTTAAATTGCCTATTTGTGTGTGTTCCTAGGCTAGTTAGATGCACCTAACTTTGTAAATACTGCATAATAGCATCATTATGCATTTAGAGTAGATTACACAATTGGTATATTAATTTTCTTATTTTAATAACTAAGGGACAAGGCGACATATTCTTGGGCTTCATGTTGAAGATCTGACCATACGAATGTGATCGCGATGATGATCAGAGTCCAACACCTTCGAAATCACCCCGATCGAACATATGTAGCATCTTTTACAAGCCATAGAAGATCGACGGCCAAGGGACAAGAGGACTGATGGCGAAAACATGTAATTTGTTAAATAATGTAAATAATATTGTTGAGATGCGTAAATTCGCAACCAACTTTTAATATTTCTAACTTAGATAGTGGTGGTATCTAGGGTCGTCCAAGGAGGCAAAATGTTAATTGATAACTTAATTCTCTCTCTCACTCTCAAATCAATGCTTTGTATTTTTGGTTTTGTATTTTTAGGGTTTTTGAAGAATAATCGGGAAATGAGATGCGAAGATGTGAAAATAGAATTTGAAATTACACCTAAGTGATAGAAATTAATCCACTTTTCTAAGCTGACTCTAGGAAAGTGTGCCTAGAGTAATTAGAAAAGTGAAGTGAAGTGCACTACACTAAAATAAATCTACTTGAAATAAAGCATGGAATTAAAAAGGTGAAACAAATTTGTATTACTAGAATTGTACGCTTACAAGCTATTTGCTTGGAAATGAACTCTAGCTAATACAACAATATGAAAAATGAAGAAGGGATCCTCTAGTGAAGCTTGAGAAGAACTTCACTCCAAGTCGGCAACTCCCGCACTTGAAGAAGAACTTCTCTTACTGGATGATGATGATACTCCTTCCTTCAATAGTACTCCTTTGGCTCTCTCCTCAGGGTGGGTGTCCACCCTAGCTCCTCCTCCTCTGCCTGGTCGTCCCCTTTCGGTGTAGAACACCTTGGCTCCTCCAAGGAAGGTTGAAGAAGAAGAAGGCACCAAGGGAGTAAGGTTTGCTCCATTAATCTTCTTCTCCTTTGCACCTTCTTTAAGTGTTAATAATGGTGGATGTAGGAATGTTAATGTATATCCAAGGATCTATTTTTTAGGTGGTAGAAAAGGGGTTTATATAGGAAGGGAAGGGGGGAGGGTTGATGTTGGATTTATGGATTGCTAGGATGGGTTGAGGTGGTGGTTATGGGGATCCAAGGGAGGAGAAAGGTGGCGCCAATCCAAAGGGTGTTGGAGGTGATGGTTATGGGGATATCCACCCCTTGGTGGATGGCTAGGGGTGAAGGGGCATGGTGCTTTTGGCACCAACTATGGGGGTTCTAGATGGGTTTGAGTTGGTACCAAAAGCAAGGGCTAGGATGGGGTTAATTGGTGATGTGTAGGGTGGAGATGAGAGCTAGGTTTGGCGCAAAAAATATGGGTGGTTATGGGGGGTTTTGGCACCACTTTTGTGGTGGCTCTTGGTGGTGGTGATGGAGTGAAGAGGTGGCTAAGGGTGGTGCCAAAAGAGAGTAGGAGTAGGTAGCTTAGGTGGACTTAAGGTAGGGTTATTTGGTGGAGTTAGGTAGGTGGGAATTAGGTTGATGTTTGGCCATAGTAGGGAAGGTGGATTTAAGCTAAGCTAAGCTAGCTTAGCTAGTAGAGTAGTGGAAGAGTAGAGAAATTAGGGTTTTACTGAGGATAAGTTGAAAATGAGCTGCACTAAGCTTTACTGGAGCTGACTGCTGCTGAAGAAAGTTGTATCTAAGCTCAATAGCTAGCTTAGCTAGCTAGTTCTTTGCTAGTTGCTAAACCATGCTAAGCTGAGTTGGTTCCTTCTGATTTGAGGTAAGCTGAAGCTAGTCTTCCTGAAGACTACCTAGCTAGCTAAGCTAGCTAGCTTAGGTCAAGTAGCTAAGCTCAACCAAGTTGAGCTGAGTTGAGTCTTCGGGAGCTGGAGTTGAGCTGGCCTGAGCTGGTTGAGAACTTCTTCAGCTGACTAGGCTTAGCTAGTTGATGGTAGTAGCTAATCCTAGTCAAGTAGGGCTTCCATGGGTTGGATGGAGCTGGGAGGAGTTGAGTTGAGCTGCTATCTAGTTGAGGTGAGCTAAATGGAGATGAGTTGATCCCAACTAATTTGAGCTGCAATGAGTTAGAATGAGGTGGAATCCAGCTAATGTAAGCTGGATTTAGCTTAGATCTAGCTAATTTGGGCTTTTCCTTCATCTTTTTCCTTTCTTGGTGCCAGGTTTGCGAGATTTGGCTGTCTATTCATCCCTGACACTCAAATAAAGGTGTCAAACAACAAAAATAATACAATGCATGCCTATCCTAAGAGAATGCCTAAATGCATCCCAATACCATAATGTATATTGAAAAACCTAGGAACTAGATGTGATTTTCAGGCTAAGGATGATGATAAACTGGTGTTTATCAAGGATGTAAATTTGGACCTCAAACGAAAAATTCGATCGCACGGATAGGTTTAGGTCAATGATTGTAGCCAACGCCGTAAAGATCAACTCGATCAGACATCCATGGCGTCCCCTATAAGCATTTAAAGATGGACAGTCCAGATGGTGCCACATGGCACCATCCAGACCGCCCAAACCACCAAAGCCGCCCGCCACCTTCACTTCAGCACTCTCAACGTGTATCCTGGGTTGGGATCAAGATCTAATGGCTAGGATTGATCCTTCACTGTCAGTAGATGGGAAGTCTTTGGGACACAAAGATGACCTCAGCGCATTGTTCTTACGCTTGGCTCCTAAGGGAGGGACGCAGAATCGAGCCCCAATCCGCCCTCCTCAGCACAAGCTTGGGCTCAATAGAGCCATCCAATCAAAGATGAACGGTGTGGATTGTGCCACACCAACGCATGCTCAATCTTCAGCTCCTCAACATGTGAGGTGCACGTAATCTATGCCATCGATTCATGATCAAGTGACAGCAAAGAAGCCACGTGGCAGCGCGGATGAGCTCGAGCAATGAACGTGTGATCTGACGCATAATCGTATTCACCAAGGGTGTGATTTGAAGGGCACTGTGTGAGCAATTAGAGGCGTCCAATGGGGATTTGACGGTGGTGGCACGCTTGTCACATTCTCAAGAGCGCGCTGTGCACGATTTTGATGTGCGGCTTTGCGCTCTCAGCAGCTGTACGATGAACATCTGATGGCCCTCCTCTCTCCTCGTAGATCTGCCTGCTACGATGCCTTTATCCACTGCCAGAGGGTGTGTGAGACATGCATGCATGTCCCATGCATGCCCATTAAGCCCATGAGTGATTTTTTTCCTCTCCCTCCATTATATAAACCACATGCACCCTTCATTCTTCTTCATCCCTTCCTTTCTCTTCCTACCCATCTCCAAGGCTCTCTAGAGCTTGTCCTAAGCCCAGGATGCTCCACTGGAGCTAGAAAATGAATTTTAGTCCTGCTTCTCACCCCCATTCGTGGAGCAATAGTGGTCGTCCTCTCACCCTCGTTCCGGAGTGGATCGCCACTAGGACATCACCTTGCCCCATCCTCCTTCGTTCGACTCCATTTTCCTTCCTTCAGCTCCTTCATCCGGGGCGCTGTCCAAGCGACTTGTCCTCCAAGCAGCCGCTGAGGGGAATTTCTTTTACCTCTTTCTCTTTTACCACTTTTTTAGAATAGATTTTGATTTCTGCACTAGCTTCTGTACTAAACATTTGCTATCCATATATTAAAAATTGTTTCTCTCTCCCTCCTTCTTTCTATCTCTCTCTTTATCTTTCTCTTTCTATTTTATTCTACAAAGTAGAATAGCGTATTCTGATCTAATTTTTGCCCATAAAAAATACAATTAAATTATATAGCCATAAAATATCGAAAAGAAATAAAGCAAACGTAGTTTTCCTAAATCAAACATTTGCTTTCCTGTATTCGATTCATGACTCACTTGAGTTTTGATTATTTTATCTGATAAGTGGATTTTTGCGACTGCAATGACCGGGTTTCTAAACCACGATTTTTCTTGTGCAAAATCTCGTCTATCATTTTGGCGTCCTTGCCAGGGAGGCCATGGTCTTTGATTTTTCTCACATTTACCACATTAACTTTTATCTCACTTTTCTCCTTTTTTGCTGTGACTGCAAGTACTCTTCTGAGGTGGGCCTGAGTAGTTAGATTGGAGCAAGATGCTGATAAAGGTTATGTAAGTTTATCTCCCACCCCCACATCCTAGATTTCATTTCGCCACTTTAATAACTCAAATTTGAATCAACTTAAGAGTTTGCATCAACCCTAGATTAGATTCTATCTGATTATTACTCCACCCACCTCACCCACCTGCATATATAAAAAAAAATTACAAAAAAATTATATTCTTCTCTGATTGTGGGATTACACTAACATATACACACCTCACACACCCACAATTCTCAACCTAAGGTACACTATCACATTGATTCTACCACTTAGTCGAGATATGACCTGACGACCTGGTACACTCTAACTTAATGCACAAATAAGTGAGTAGAAAATTTGAATAGGCTAATCAGTTTGTTTGCCTTAATTGGTGGTGCAAATAGGCCAATTATTTAATCTGTTTGTTCCATGCCACTTAACTTAAAATTGGTTCATCAAGTAACTTGCCCCATATGATTCAATTTTTCGGTCAAAACCAATCACTCTATTTTATTCCTGATTTTGAAAGGAAAATACTCTTGATGAGCCCATATTTGTGGGCTAATTAATTACTTAAATGCCTAGACTTTAGATTAATAATAATATATAAATAGCATGCATTAAGATGTAAATATTGTAGTTCATATGCATTTGCTTTCATGCATTATATTCATATCTAAATACATTTAGAACTTATTTAGAATAGCATACATTAGCTTAGTATATAAATTAGTTTACATGCGTCACATATTATGTGCATTATTTAGTTAGAAAAAGGAATTAGTTTTTTTAAGGATTCATGCATAAATTACACATCAATTCATTTCCATATATTGTATTCATGGCAGGATCAGCTGGCCACCATTGAAGACCATTGAAGCCGGGAAGAAGCGGATCTCGCCATCACTCCATTTGAATTATGTTGTGATGACTATAAGAGAAGAGGAGCTGTTGTCGTGCTCGAGGAGGCCACCACCCACTCGATCACTGTGCTTCGCTCCCACCACGGGTCTCCTAGTTGAGCGCCGCCACATCATGGGCCGGTGGGGTGATAGACTGCCGCGCCAATCTGGTGAGCTCGACTGTCACCGTGTGCACCTCTTACAACACCAGCACCACCTCCACCACCTCGTCGCACCACCTTCATCAACCTCTCATCACTCCAAGCAACAAATGACTGTTGAAGCCATTGCACGCACCACCCGCGCGTGCTACCTGCTACCCACGTGCACTCCTACCTCCTCCTTGTCGTGCCTCCGCCAGCCCGTGCGCCTCTCCGTGCACGCACAGCAGTAGCCACTGCGCGAGTGCCTCTTTAGCAGCTCGTGCGTGGAGCAGCTCCAATAGCAGCAGTAGGCCACTGGAACCTACATCCACCATGCTCCTTTCGGCCAACGGCGGCCACCATTCTCCGTGCCAATGACTCTGCCGTGAAGCCCTCGCTCCACTCCATCTCTGGTGAGACCCTCATGGCCGGACTCTCCCTTTTCCACGCATGCGAGCTTGGGGAAGTTTTCCCCTATTTTTGGGTTCATTTCTATTTACATCTAATGCCATTGTCACTATTTTCTTTTTCATTTATTGAATATTTTATGTGGTTGATTTTATGTGAACACCCTTGCCTTTCAATGAAAATATGATTTCAGCATGATCATATCTTATTATCTTAATTAAAAGATGATTTTGATTTGGTTTCTTGGCAAAATTAATCGTGAACATCTATTTTTGACCCATGCGAGTTTTAATAGGCCAGTGCCTCCCTATGGACACGACTCGCTCCTTATTGAATGGTTATTTTTCATCTGTTTTGATCGCGCATTTTACCACTCCTTTTCTATACTACAATGCAATCTTAAATCAAAATTTTGAACACCGTTATAATGCCCGATCAACTCACACCTGTGCTTTCAAAATGTGGTTTGCCTCACTGAACCTAATTGAACGAACATAACGATTGAACCCTAAAAGCTACTAAACAAGGTTAAATCTTAAAAGAAAAATCATCAAATAACCTTGTTTGAAAATCCTGGTTGTGCACGCACACACGAATTAATTTATCTTTAAGGGCACAACCCAGATAAAGGACCCATCACATTCCTGAGCACATTCAAATGTAAGCCTAATTCAAATTGAGTTGGCATTGGCCTTATGGATTGACTGGCTCCTCAGGGCTTAGACTAAGATTATTTTCAATTAATCTACTTCTATCTGTCCATCTGATATTTAGCTAGGGGAGTATCGTCAAATGACAGTGGTTGGGGGGTATCAAAAGAACTTGAGGCACAAGCCAAAGGAAGAACCTTCTCCCCAATTTCTTCTTCTAACTGGTTGGATTTACTGGATGGAAGAAGATCAAATTGTTTATAATCTTAAGACGGGTTCTTGGAGTCTGTAGGTCTTTATGCTACCCACTTAAGGACAAGTTTGAATTGCTTGTATTGCAGGGCGCTTTTCTCTTTTTCCTGCTGCATTTCCATGTATCCTTCCATATCTTACACACACTTCCACCCCTACCCTCATACCAATACTTGTCCCCAAGATGATTATTATCCCGACTCGACCTATGACCAACCATCCACTAGTTGGGATAACTCTGATTGGGGATATGATTTCGGACCTCAGTGTTCAGGGCCTAACCCTGGACACCAAAACAATGATTATTATCCTTCTCACAACTACCCGGATTATAGATCTCTGTCTTCCTATGAACATCCTAGTCTGATCTACAATCAAGAAGGATATGATGATTATAACACCTACCCTCCCTAAGATTACACTACATATAGGTCACTACCCCTTAATGAACCGCCTGAAATGACCTATTATCAAGGAGGAACCCAGGAACCTGAATCCCTTGACCCTTATAGGCTAAACTCAAACCCACCCAACCTTGAATTGAACTATTTAGCTTAGGTTAACCAGGTCCAAGACAAGTGTTGGCTAATTCGACGAAAACCATTCAATCTTTAGAAGGTCAGCTAACACCCGATACTGAAGCATTGGAAGTCCTGATTAAAATGATTAACTATCTTAATAGATCTTTATTAGATTGGCTCCACGATGTTAAGGATAAGGACCTGGGTGAGTTTTTACTTGGGAGGTTGTCAAAATTGAGGATGAAATTTGTGGTTGCCAAAGTCCATTCCTGGGATGATTCTCAGGATGAACCCCCTTTAGGAGAGCTAGTGTTGGAACCCATTCAGGCACATGTAGAGGGGACACATTTTACGAGACCTGGGATGACAAGGTTGAATTGGAGCAATCAATTGAGGATGAACTAATTTCTTCACCTGAGATCCCTGAACCAAGAAGTGAAAAATATGTCTTTGCTAACCAAGGAATAACAAAATATTGTGAGACATATATTAATGAGGATCTAGAATTCTTTGATTTTGAGGGAGAATGATCTTTAGGTGAAGTCTCACTTGAGGTGTTAGAATTTAAGGAAAATGATATTAGTGAAATGAACGAGCCTGAGGAACTTGATGAATTAATTGACAACCCTATTGTGACGACCTGAGTCCCGCCAAGCTGCGAAACTCGAGTCATCGGGTGCTAACAATCAACACAAACCACCCACAAGATCGCAGTCACCTTACACAGTCATACAACATCAATAGCCAAACATTCATTCATAATGCATTAAATGAAAGATAAAAAAAGTGCTGACAACATGATAAAATTCACCACAAAGTAGAAAGTAAAAACTTCTCGTACAGTGACAAAAAGACAAAATAAAATCTAATAGCAGAAAAGAACAACTAAGAGCCACTGGCTCAGTGCGGACTGTTTCCTCAAGTTGGACTTGATTTTACAGAGGACTTACCAACAACAGCCATTGCACTCGACTGCTTAGCAACACTTGTGTACAGAACTCGAGAAACACGTTAGTAAAAATTGAGTAGAGTAGAATAACTATAGCAAGTAGCAACAGTGACAAGACTAAAAGAAAGAGGACACTATATCAACAGCTCATCCATTTACAAATTATTGCTTATCCAATTCTATTTATGCAATTTGCCCATATTATTAGAGTTCACAATCTGTCAATCGACGTCTCAGGCACGAGATGATCTCGAGTAAGATCTTGAGATGCAAGATCGGTATAAGCCACCCTCCTGGATAGGAAGATGGCTTATACCCATTAAGTCGCCACTCTCCATCACCTTGGGGTCATTGCGGAAAGGAGTGGTGGCTACATTGTGTAGCGTGAACACGTACAAGCGCTATGTGTGCTGAAGCATAGATGGCCAATGACTCACCCACTAGCCAAGAAGGAAACCACTCCAAACCTCGAGCCACGCATCTCGCTATCCAAGTTGGCTGCTAAGATTAACTAAAGAGTTGTAGGGAGGCCAACAACTCCCTAAACTAACCCCAAAATCTATTTGAAAGACCAAAGCTACAACAAAATCTGGCGATTAGTAGGGCTAAACCAGTTATCCATTCTTGAAAACCCGACTAAACTATCATTATTAAATTAATTCCAGATAACTGTATCATTTCATTGTCATCAATCAAACATGCCAACATGTTTACATCACTAAGTACAGATTTAACAGATGTTCATGTTATCCTCGAATTTGTTAGTTTGCAGATAATTTTTAATTTATGTTAGTGGTCCCATATTATTTAGAATTTAATGAACACAACATAATTTATTTCGTGGAAAGGAAGTTCGTTTCATGTATGCGATAACAAGGTCATGTTTTAACATCTTAGTACTCAATGATCCTTATATATCAAGTCAATTTATGTTTAAGTGCCCAAAAGTAGAAAGCATACTATCTCAGTGTTCCAAGCTCAGCAAAGAGGGAAACACACACCAATAGGCGTGAGACACGCGAAGAACCAAGCGAAACGGGTCTACAATTACCCAGAAACTAGATAGGAACAAAAGAGAAGTAGGCTACCCTACCTAACATCACCGGAGGGTCACGGTGACTCCAAACCGTGCGTGTAGGGCCCAGGGGCAGTCCCATGATTGCCTCGAAATCCATGCACACACCAGGAGCAATACCTGGTTCACATGGGCCAAAAATAAGGTCGGAAACACCAAATCACATTTCTAATTTTTCGCTAAGGAAATAGCACTAAAAAATAAAAGTAAACTACACCAACGCGTAGTATGCATCAATACAATTCCAACGATACCTTATTTGTCAAAATTTGAGGTCGGGAAGGCCTCGAACCGACCAAAACAATGAGAGGGGGTCTTGAACCAAATTAGTTTAATAAGATCGGTCAATCGGTCCACGCGTTAACACTTGTCAGTGTCTGGTTTGTTCTCACTACCTCATGCGGATCGCGATCCCACATGCGTGTATGCCTCCATAGCCGAATTTGCCACACGTCAAGATCTTTTGCGTCCGCGCCCTTCCCCCTTAGAATGTGAATGCTTGCAAGTGCGTGCTCGCTTGCCCTCATGGCCTTCGCACGTGACATGTGTCATGAATTGAGTGCTTGTTGTCGAATTGGACAACCCTCGCTCACCGCTGTCGCCGCCTTCTGAGAATTGCGGAGGGGAAGCTTAGGGTTTCAAAAATCACGGTTAGGTCCCTAGGTTCTTGAATTTAGATTTCTAAGTGAAATCTAAACTCTTTCTCTCACTTTGTTTTAGGCTTTCGAAGGCTTATAGACTAATGACAAACCAAAGACCAAAGGGGGGTCTTTTTATAGACCCAAATTAGGTTTGTATTTAGGATTAGTAGAGTGAAATACCTAAAATTCCCCTAGGATTGGGTCTACCTTGTATTTAGGTCCTCTTTAACTTGTTTTGGTCATAACTTGAGCTATACTCCTCGGATTTGCATGAAGCAAGCATTGTAGGAAAGCTTGCAATGAGAGAAATCCAAATGTACCATACATGGAATCCTTTAAATGACGTTTGGCTAGGGGTTGACTTAAAAAACACACTTTTTGACATTTCCAAGAGGTGCTTCTACTAGCACCGAACCACGACTGTGTTTGCGGGTTCGAAATGACCTAGATCACTCTGAAATGAATCTAGACATGGATTTTGGGACGTTACAGATATAACAACCTTAAAGGGAGTTTCATCATGTAGGTAAAGCGAAAAGTCGTGTTAGGTGTATAAAAACCTTAAAGAGGAATAACAACCTTAAAGCGAAACAACCTAGGGAGTCATGGACTTACCAGTTAAAAGCTTTGGGTATTTCTCCTTCATTTCCTCCTATGGTTCCCAAGTCGTCTCCTCATATTTCTGATTCCATAGAACTTTTACCAAAATGATATCCTTCTTCTGCAACCTCCGAATGGTATGGTCCAATATGTACACCGGTTGCTCCTAATAGGTCAACTCATCCTCTATCCCTATGCCCTCATAGCTAAGAACATGGTCCGGATCTGACACATACTTCCACAGATTGGAGATATGGAAGACGTCATGGATGTCGGCTAACTGAGGTGGCAGGGCAAGTCTTTAAGCAACTGGTCCGCCTATATCTCAAATGGACCCACGAATCTCGGAGCTAGCTTACCCTTCACCCCAAATCTCTGAACCCTGTTCATTGGTGACACTCTAAGGAAAACAAAGTCACCAACCTCAAACTGTACATACCGTTGCCGATGATTTGCATAGCTCTTCTGTTGACTCTATGCAGTAATGAGCTTCTTTTGAATATGCTCGATGACCTCCTTACTCTGTTTGATTAGCCTGGGGCCTACCTCCCACTTCACGCCAACCTCATCCCAAGCAAGTGGAGAAGTGCACTTTCGACCATACAATGCCTCATACGAATCCATGATAATGCTGGCATGATAGTTGCTATTGTAGTGAACTCCACCAAAGGTGGGTGCTCCTCCCAAGAGCCTTTCCACTCGAGTATATAGGACCTCAGTAAGTCCTCCAATGTTTGAATGGTTCTCTCCGTTTGTCCGTTGCTCTACAGGTGATAGGACATACTCAGGCTCAGCTGTGTATTCAAGGCCTGCTGGAAGCTTTCCCAGAATTGGGAAGTGAAACGTGTGTCTCTATCCAAAATGATCTCCTTGGGTACACCAAACTATCGCACGATATCCTGTATGTACAACTCCGCTAGCTATGAAAGACCATAAGTCACTCTGATCGGCAAGAATCATGCTAACTTGAATAAGCGATTCATAATGACCTAGACTGTATTGTGTCCTCTTCGAGCCAATGGTAGCTCAGTCACAACATCCATAGAGATGCTCTCCCACTTCCACTCTGGGATGGGAAGAGGCTACAACTGATCGGTTGGCCTTTGATGCTCTGCCTTCAATTGTTGACAAACTAGGCACTATCTTACAAACTTGCCCACATCCTTCTTCAGACCACGCCACTAGAAGTCCCTCTTCATATTGCAATACATCTTAGTGTTCTCTGGATGGATAGTGAGCCTGCTACAATGAGCCTCGGACAACAGTTCCTGTCGAAGTGCTTCATCGAGATACATAGATTGCCATGGAGTCAGAGCACCTCGTCCACAAAGGTAAACATGTTGAGATTTCTCATGAGTACCTGATCACGAAGGACCTATAAGTTAGAATCCTCCATCTGCCTGTCACTATACAAGAGATTAGATCAGGGCGTATGGGCCTCATCACCATCAACTCCCCTAGGTATCCTGTCACCTATGATGGCTTCCTCTGGGCTGCCTCAATCATATTGCTCCACCTATGTGCTTGAAGAGTTGCCAATCAGGCTGGTGGCTTCCTACTAAGAGAATCTACCACAACATTTTCCTTCCTTGGATGATAAACTATCGAACGATCATAATCTCTCAGAAGCTCCATCTAACATCTCTGTCTCAATTTCAACTCCTTCTGATCAAATAGGTACTTTAGGCTCCTGTGATCTATGTGAATCTCGAAAGGCTCACCATATAAGTAGTGGCACCAAATCTTTAAGGCGAAGGCTATGGCCACCAACTCCAAGTCGGGTGTCGGATAGTTCTTCTCATGCAGCTTCAGTTGTTTCGATGCATAGGCAACCACATACCCATGCTACATCAGAACATAGCCCAGTCTTAGGAGTGAAGCATCTATGTATATGATAAATCTGCCACCACTGCCGGAAATGATAAGTACTGGGGTTGAAGTCAACTTCTCCTTGAGTGCCTGGAAATTGGTCTCACAATCACCGATCCAGACAAAAGGAGTATGCTTCCATGTTAACTAGGTCAACGGAAGGGCGATCTGTGAAAAGCCCTGAATGAATCGCCTGTAATACCACACTAAACCTAGGAAATTGCGGATGTCTGTCATTGTCTTGGGTCTCCCTCACTTCAGCACTGCCTCAACCTTGGAAGGATTGACAGAAATCCTAGCACCTGACACCATATGTCCCATAAACTCCACTTGATGTAGCCAGAACTCACACTTACTGAACTTGGCATATAACTTGTGCTTCCTCAGAGTATCCAAGACTAATCGAAGGTGCTGCTCATGTTGTACCTCATCGCAGAAATAGATGAGGACATCGTCAATGAATACCACGGCAAAGTGGTCCAAATGTGGTCTGGAAATCCGATTCATCAAGTCCATGAACGTGGCAAGGGCATTCGTCAGTCCGAACGGCATCACCAAGAACTCATAGTGGCCATAGTGAGTCCTGAAAGCGGTCTTTGATACATTCCCTTCTCTAATCCTGAGCTGATGGTAGCCTGATCGTAGATCAATCTTTGAGAATACTGTGGCTCCATGAAGCTGATCAAACAAGTCATCGATCCGCGGAAGAGAATATCTGTTCTTGATGGCCACCTTATTCAGCTACCTGTAGTAAATGAAAAGGTGTAAGGTGCCATCCTTCCTTTTCACGAGTAATACCGGAGCCCCCTAGGGTGAGGCGCTAGGCTGAATGAACCTCTTCCCAAGGAGTTCCTAAAGTTGCATCTTTAGCTCCTTTAATTCTGCTGGTGCCATTCGGTACGAGGTCATTGATATAGGATTGGTTCCAGGAATGAGAGAGATCTCAAACTTGATCTCTTGCTCAGGTGGAAGTCCTGGGAGGTCCTTTGGGAACACATCTGCATATTCCCGTACGATCAATACACTCCTCATCTTTGGCTTCTCTCCTGGGGTTGTAGATACATAGGCAAGGTATCCTTTGCACCCCCTAGTAATTTGGTTGCCTGTAAGGCTGAGATACACCTGATTGGTTTGCTCTCAGATTTGCCATAAAACTCAAACTATGGTGCTCCTAGAATCGAGAAGACAACCTTCTTCTCGAAACAATTGACCAACGCATGGTGCCCTGACAACTAGTACATGCTAAGGATGGAATCAAAATCCTTCATCTCAATTTCGATCAAGTCGGCTGGTAGAGTGTTGCCCCTGATGTCCACCTCACAATCTTTGAATGTTGTCTCAACTACCTAAAGCTACCCTGTTAGACCCCTAATGACCAACGGATCATTTAGTAGTATTGGTTGTTTCTTTAGTTTTGCAAAAAACTCAGGCGATATAAAAGAATGGGAAGCACTAAAATCAAACAGAGTAAAGATCAATCGTTGGTTAATCGTCACCATACTTGCCACCACAGATGGTGAAGCCTGTGCGTCCCTTAGAGATAGAGCATATACTTGTCTTGCCGGCGAAGGTACAGAAGAATCGGCCATGCTATGAGTAATTCTCTGTCCTAGAGTAGTCCTACCCCGTCGGAACTGCTATGAGCCCCTACCACGGGTCTGATGAGTCCGAGTTCCTCCTTCATTCTGGCTAAAGGACATCACACCGTAGGTCCCTGTCTTGGCTGGGTAGTCCTTTCTAATGTGGCCCTACTGGCCACACTTGTAGCAAGATCGCTGCTCTGCTCCTGACTGTGCCTGTCCCACGATGCCCTAAGTCTGTGCCAACGCAGCAGGAAGGGATTGAGTGTATCCTGAGGCTGAGGTCGGTGCTTGTTGCGAAGGATCCTGAGGTACAGGTGGTGGTGCTCTGTATGGATGGTACCTCTGCTCTCTCCTCTTCTGAAATCGGTTCTGAAACTCAGACCTCTACCCTGATCCTCCGCCGAAGCTCCTATGGGTCTTAGCGTCGCCGTGCTTATACTTCATAGCAATGTCAACTACTTAAGCGAATGTGTCCCATGGAAGTGGGTTCATGTACTTCTGTATCTCCGGCCAAAGTCCCTGAACGAAATTTCATCACTAGTCGGCTTCAGAGGCCATTGCAGTCGACTGGAAAGTGAGATCTCAATGAAATGAGTCCAATACTCATTAACAGTCATCTGACCCTGCTCTGATCCTGCTGATATTTTCACATATATTTACATTCATATTGCCTAACTTACTCTAATCTAAGGGTTGATTAGGGTAGAATGCATTTAGTTAGGCTAGTTTAGTCATATAGGTGCATGTTGTAAATATTGCATAAGTTTGGGTTTTTATGCAATTTTACCTAAACTTATATCTAGTACCTCGATGCCTTTTGTGTGATATGTGCAGGTATTAGGTTTGGAGCAATTTGAAGCCCTATGGATAGAATATTCAAGATTGAGCTCACTTGGAAGAGGGTTAAGTTAATTACCAAGCCCAATTAACCCTAGGTCTAGCCCCATTTAGGAACCTAATTAACCTTAGCCTAGAGCCTAATTACCTAACTTAATTAACCAATCTAGAGGTCGGCCATGAGCATGAATTTTATATCCAACATGGTCGGCCAAAAATAGGTCTTATCCCTTAGAAAAACAAAACCTAAACCAAATTCTATTTCTAATTTGAAATTTGTAATAGCCTGACGTTTGTATAGTATTTTGGCCATAAATTTTGGATTTGAAGTTCAAATTGGGATTCAAGTTGCATTAGAAACCTGATTTTGAGGGCTACAACTTTTTTTTTATATGCAATTTGAAATTCGGAACAAAACAAGGCCAAAAATTTGAGACAAGTGAGGGCAATCCTATAAGACTGTTGCAACAACCTCTATCTAATCTCAACAAAAAACCAAACCTTATCTCCTCCCTCCATTTTGGATCCAAAGGTCCTTATCCTACCTATCATAGCCATCACCTTAGATCTAATCTAGACCATCCAAATCCTTGATCCTGGGCAACCTAAACCGAGGCATGCCCCCCTGGATCCATCTCTTCTTGAGAAAAAGATTCCCCCATCTTCTTCCACCACCTCCTAAGTAGAACATCTAGAAGTACACCATGGCTATCCACCCTTAGGTCCACCCTCTTCCACTAAGCTTTCCTCCACTGGACATCCTCCTTTGCATCCTCTCTGGCTCTGTCGATGGATTTCTCCACCACCTTGACTGCACGTCGGATCTTCTCTCTCTCTCTGTTCTAGTTGTTCTAGCATTTAGTTTATTTCTTAAAACTTTAGTTGTAATCATTCTCTAGCATCAATAAATGTATTTTCTTATGATCTATATCCCTTTCTCTCTCTCTCTCTCTCTCATTATCTAGTTAGTATTGGTGCATATTTTCTTTCGTTTGCATATGCAATTTCCTATTATTTGCCTCCCTGTGTTCGACCTGGACTCTTAATTCAATTATTTTATTAAAATTGATAGTGAACTTTCATACTACAATGAATGCATTCTACATTACGCATAGTTTCACCGTAAGTTTTTGGCACCGTTGTCGGGAAGGCAACGGATTTCACTTGCATATTTTTTTTTCCATATTTTGCATTCGTATGTCTAACTTAATTTTCTTTATTTCTTTGATTGTGTGCAGGATTTTGCGGCGACATGAGATCTTGTGGACACACAGTAGAAACGGAGCAAAGTACGGGTAGTGACATCGAGGTAGGTTTCGCATCTTACTTTAGGATCACTTGTGAGAAACCTAGGTTAGATTTGCATTAAAAAAAAACCAAAAAAAAAAATCATTTGTCCATCTAGATTACGTGTCTATCGTGAACCTTAGGATAGTTATTTGCTTGAGTTGTTTGCATAAAAGAATAAAAAAAAAATCTCTTTTGGTGGACATTATCCCCTTATATCCTTAAAACCACCTTCCTAAAATTCAGGCTGCTAATTAATTTGAGTTTCAAAAATCATTTCCTGATTTTATACTTGTCAAAAAATTATAAAATTGTTCCTGGACTTAGATATTGAAGTTCGAAAGATTATGTTCAAATTTTGTACTCATCTGGTCTATATTTAATTTTTAAAAATACAATGACTAAAAATTAACGTAAAATTTATAGTGTTGGATTTCTATGATAATTGAGAACCACAAAAATATTAAAGAAATATTTTGATGCATAGCACTGTTTGATTCACATGAAACACTAACTGAGGGTCTTTTCTAACTTTTAAACCCTAGTACACAAAAAAATATGAAAAAATTATTATTAGGGATGCAAAATTCTTGAAAAAATATTTGCTGGATTCCCTATTTAGTGATGCTTGAGAAGCCATACTTTCTTTATATTGGGTCGCACCACTTGAACTAATTAAAAGTGATTCATCTTCTGGAAGTTGTTTACCTAGGTTAAAATTATTAGGATTTTCAATTAGGCACTTATATTTTTCTAAAATCTAAAGGAAATATACTATCATTCATGTTTGCCAAACATTTTGTGTGTCTTCACATGAACCTTGCTTGAATCTATTATCTCATTGAAACCCTAAAATCTCTCTCTAAACAAGATCAATCCTAAAAGTCATTTCATCATAAAAATCTTGTTTGAGGACCTTTGATTGTGCACTTCACTTGCGAAGTCAATTTTAAGGGCAACACCCCCCCTTAATGCCCATCACATTCTAAAAGCACGTCAAGTCTAAGCCTAAAATTGAGTAGACGTGCCCTAGGTAGGACTAATGTACTTAGTAACTTGAAGTTAGATTGGACTAAGATCAAGGCCTTATCTACTTGGGCCAACTGGTGACAAGAAAGGTTGGCACGGTAACCACATTATCCTCTAGTGGTGTCCCGCCCTTTTGGCTAGCCAAGTAATTCAAGGGTTGGTCTAACCCAGTCGTATTTGGGAAGCCAAGATTGGGCCTAATTATGGTTTACATTATAAGGGTTAGTTTGATTGCTTGTATTGTGAGGGTGGATATCCTCTCATCTGTTTCCCCTTGCATCTCCTATACTTCTTCTTTTTATGTTTGGTAGGAGATCACTTAATCTTGAGCTGGTTGAACCTCTTGAGAGGAACCCTAGAAGGAGATCTGATTTTCTGATTTTGGGATGGATAATTCTAGTAAGGGTAAGGAGCCTAAGATTCTTGATATGTCTAAGATTGCCGAGATGCCGGAGATTCCTTAACAACCCAAGATCCTTAAAAATATGGAGAATCAAAATCTTGGCCCTCTTGCTTTAATCTAAGCCCAGATCAATGCTAATCATAAACTTCAACAGAATCAAGTCCAATTGATTATGCAAACTCTGAAGCGATTCCAAGAACCACCACCTCAACCGCCATTGACACCACCACCCAAGTCCCTTTGAGAGTTTTACAAACCTTCTACAACTCATGTAGAATATTTTGTTAGGGTCCCTGAAGGGGGAAATGATTTTGAATTAAAACCCATTGTGATTAGCCTGATCCAAAATCTTTTCCATGGGAACTTTAATGATGGCCCCTTCGAGCACCTTGAAGATCTAGGCAGACTTGCTGAAACCATCAAACCTAGAAATGTGAGCCAAGATATTGTCTTAACGAATATGTTTCCCTTCTCCTTAAAGGATAAGGCACCACACTGGTTTAGAACTATAGGCAAACCCATTGTTACTTGGGAAGAGTTGAGAAGCTCTTTCCTTAAGAAATTCTTCCCTATAGGTAGGACTAATGCCCTTAAGAGAGCCATAACCACCTTTTCACAACAACCAGGGGAACAACTCCATGAGGCTTGGGAGAGGTTTAACGAATTATTAAGGAAGCGTCAACACCATGAGGTTCCTAGGTGGCACCTAGCCCAGAGTTTCGACCATGGTTTGAATGATAATCTTAGAAATTTTGCGGACGCTTCCTGTGGAGGAAATTTTTTGAATAAGGATGAAGAGAGTGCTTTTGAATTATTTGAATCTATGAGTGAGAACTCTTTGAATCATGCCTCTATGACCACTTTTAATCGGTCTAGTCAACTCTGTGGTGGAATATATAAGGACCAAGCTAATTTGAGCTTGGAAGACATAGACATAATAGATAAGAAATTAGATTTCATGGAAGTGGTGGATAAGAACTTGGATGAGCTCATCAGCAATTCTAAGAAATGATGTCAAAAAATGCGTTCGATTAATTTATATGTTGTAGCGTATGCTTACGACATCAATTTTAAAAGAATATGAACGGTGAGTCTAAGTGTCGAACACAGGCAGGCACGAAATTGAATCAATTAACCACTTATCTTATTGCCACATGATTGTTTGCTTGCGTGAAAAAATAGAGAGAGAGAGAGGATAGAGTTGGAATCCATAGGAGAATATGGTTGCTAACTAGCTATGCATGAAAAGAAGGCAGAATAATATCATTACTAAAGACATGGAATGGTAGAATCTTAATTGGAATAACAAGACAACAATTATGATAATGAAATCTATTATATTGCATAAGCAAAAGCAGATTGCAAATTCTAACAATAAAGCTAAAGGAATGCTTAAACAAATATAAACATTTAGCTAAGGAAGAATAAATGCGAGAAATGGAAGGGCATTGAGGCAGCCACGTGGTGGAGAGACTTTTGTCGGCAGCTCTGGGACCTTGCTTTGAGCTTTAGAAAGGTGGAGACTTGCTTGTGTTGAAGATGATCAGAAGAGATGCCCATGTAATGGGGCTCCATAGGGCCTTTTATAGGGCTTGTGCGAAATCATTTGGCACAAAATCTACGCTTGTCCTCAATCATCACATTCACAGGCGCAGCCACCACATGCACGGTGCATGGACAGCTGCGTGCCTGCGCTGGCATCGCACACACACAGTTGGTGCACGCGAGGACCGCCGCATATGATGGTGCGTGCGATCTTGAGTGATCGCGTGCGTGGTCTAATTGCACGTGCCAGATCATGCTGCGTGGCCTCTTTTCCACCGCACGATGACGATCGTGTGGTCAATTGTGCTTGCGCTCCTCCTCTAGTGGATTAAATCCGCTTTTGGCAGATTGAACGTGCTGTGGCAACTTGAGATCTCAATCTGCGACCGCTAAGCTGCGAGTGCAAATTGTTGTGCGTTTGCTTTTTCCTCCACACGCTCTCAACCGTCTGATGGCGATCGTGCGGTTGATGATGAAGAGCGACATGGCGCGATCTCGATCCTCTGATGGCGATCCGATGGTGGCTATCACTAACACATGTGGTGAAGAGGAGAGGCAGGCGTGTGATGGAGGGTGGAGCGGGAACCACGTGGCGCAACGAGGGTCGTTGATCATTAGATCAACAGTCAGAACTTCTCGGGTTTGTTGTGGGATCTACCAAGGTTGAATTTAGGTGATTTTGAGTCCATTGGACTCCATTGGTCAAACTGGATCCATCGGGACGGTCCAATTACTCATCTTAGACCTATTTCAATGTGCACTTGTACACATGGTCATTAAACATTAATTATAAGCAATCTAAATGTTGAAATTGCACAGTATTATTCTATTGCTCCCAGACCCATTATAACATGATATTTATGCGCATGTGCCCTCAAAATTAACTCTAATTGATGTAATTATCACTCTCATTTGTAGAGTCATCATACCCCCATGCCCACCCCTTGTTAGTCCCTAGCAAGGTTAACCTAAATGCTATTTACAACTAGAATTAAGAATCAATCGCTTAGGCACAAGTTACTTGTCAACAGAAGGAAATTTCTACCAAGAACCTAACTCACAGAGACTCAACAGTGTCCAAGTGTCTGCCAAAATGCAGACTGCCCAAGTCCTCGCCTTATTCTGTAAATTCTTTTTTTTTTTTAGGATTTTAACATTGAGAGTTTCAGGGTAATTTTTTATGGCTACCCAACCCACCCAAGACTTGAAAAGGACTCTAAGTGCTAAGCATCTTGTTGTGAAAATTGTGATAGACTCACTCAAGGGCAATTAAAACAGACTTCAAGTTTCTACGCCCCTAGGTGACTTGAATAGAAAATGCTACCTAAAGGTGTATCTATCCGACTGGTAGCTTTCACCCTACTTTTATTTTTGTGGGGTCAACACAAGGGTGAACTCAATGTATATCTCCCCGAATTATTTTACTTCCCTGCTTCTTCCTTAAGTGTTTTGGAATTTTTGTGCATTTTGAGCTGGAATTTGGATAAACGGCCAATGGGGCATCTAACTTAGGACAATTTGTCAGCCATACTCGTGCAGTGAAGTGTCGTTCATTTCTATTTTCTTTTTCTCCATATTTTTTTATTTAAAGTAGGTGGCTTCACTGATCTAAGATTTACCTAAAGGCATTCGTCAAAGAGAATGGTCTTATGGTTGGGCTCTGAGCAACCGACCAATGGGGATATAACCCACAACGACTTGCTAGCCATACTACCCTAGAAGGTTCATTAGCTACCCTATTTCTGTTAAAATCGCCAAGGAGTGAGTCAGTGCGAAACATGTGCAATTGCTTAGACTTTAAGTCCCCCCAAATCAGAGGGTGGGTTGATAAGTTGTATACTTATGACCTACTTTATTAACCAAATTAATATAAATTAAGGTGGCAAGGACTCGAGGCAAAGTCCACATTTTAGTGGGCACCTAGGCTAATTAAACCTAAAGACCTGAAGAGTCTAAGTGTTCAAGTCCTTAAAGTATCATTTCCTAAAGTTGACAAGCTCTTAATACCTAAGTTTTCTTTTCCTAATTCTTCTTTTTCTTTTTCTTTCACAAAAGAAATATAAACTAGTTCAAGCTGACAATTTACACTTAGAAAATAAGAATTACCAACCCCCATGCCTATGTTGGACAATGACCTCATTGGAAAATAAATATATGCAAGGGAGTAAAGAAAGAAATCACCTGAGTTTTAGTTGCATATTTGGTCAGTTTGAATCATCTAGGTTGCCTCCCAGGAAACGCTGAGTTTATTGCCTCCAGCTAGGCGAAGCTCCAGTTTAATCCTCGTTGAGGGTTATGACTTCCTTCGGGGGGACCTGGGCAAGAAAATGTTTCAATCTTTGGCCATTAACTGTAAAGGTTTGCTCGGCTTTGGGATCAGTAATTTCTATCGCTTCGTTTGAAAATGGTTTGACTACTCGATAAGGTCCTGTCCACTTAAATTAGAACTTCCCGGGAAAGAGTTTGAGTCTTGCATCAAAAAGCCAGACTTAATGATTCAGCTTGAAGGTTTTCTGTTAATGTGCTTGTCGTGGACAACTTTCATCTTCTCCTTATAAAGTCTGCTATTAGCATAAGCATCCCGACGAATCTCTTCAAGATCGAAGAGTTGAAGTTTCTTTTGAGTTATGACTATATGGGAATCCATATTACATTGCTTAATGGCCCTGTATGCTCGATGCTCCAACTCAACCGGAAGGTGGCAAGCTTTGCCAAAGACCAATCATGCCTATCAGGGTCTTATAAGCAGTCCTGTATGCCCAAAGGGCATCATCCAATCATGTGGACCATTCCTTCCGATAAGGTCTCGTAGTATTTTGCAGAATATTCTTAGTCTGTTTATTTGAGAACTCAGTTTACCCATTCGTTTGCGGGTGATATAGGGTGGCAATGCAGTGAGTGATCCCGTATTTCTTAAGTAAAGCACGAAACTAGGCATTGATGAAGTGAATCCCACCATCGCTGATCATGGCCTTACGTATCCCAAATTGGGAAAAGATATTCTTCTTAACAAAGTCCATGATGGCCTTATGATCACATTTTTGGGTAGGCACGGTTTCGATCCATTTCGAGACATAGTCCACTGAGACTAGTATATATTTTAAGCCGTTTGATGGTGGGAAGGGACCCATGAAATCAATGCCCCAGACATCGAATATTTCGATGATAAGAATGGGTTGTAGAGGCATCATATCTTTCTTGGTCATGGTCCCTAGGGTATGGCATTTAGTGGAGGTTTTAGCTAAATTATGTGCATCCTTGAATAGTGATGGCCAGTAACAACTGGACTGCAAAACTTTTGCATTAATATGCTTTCTAGAGAAGTGGCCACCACAGGCTTGGTCATGACAGAAGGACAATACACTTTGAACATCCTCTTCAGGGATACATCTCCTAATGATCCATTCAGCACAATGTCTAAATAGCATGGGATCATCCTACAAATAATGTTTGGCTTCAGCCAAGAACTTATTCTGCTGTTGTCTAGACCAGCCGTACGGAATCTGCCCTACCACTAAGTATTAACCAAGTCTGCATACCAGGGGAGACTCTTTCCTTGAATAGGCAGAATTTTCTCATCAGGAAATGTATCAGTTAAGGGTAGTGAAGGTCTAATATGCTCTAGGTGAAGTTTGGATAGGTGGTCAGTTACAAAATTCTTGGATCTGGCCTTATCGTGTATTTCTAGTTCAAATTCTTGTAGGAGTAGGATCCATCTGATCATCTGGGTTTAGCATCCTTTTTGGCTAAGAAGTGCCGGATAGTCGAGTGGTCAGTACGACATGGGATCCTAGCAGGTATGAACTGAACTTTTCTAATATGAAAACTATGGCGAGCAGCTCCTTTTCTATGACGGTGTAATTTCGTTGAGCCTCATTTAAGGTTTTGCTCATGTAGTAGATCACCACAAGTTTCTTCTATTGTCTTTGTCCTAGGACTGGTCCAATAGCAAAGTCTGATACATCACACATTATTTCAAAGTCTTAGGACCAGTCTAGGGGTTGTAAAATAGGTGTAGTCGAGACTGTATCCCTTAGAGTGGTGTAGGCTTTGATATAATTAGGTGTCATGTCAAAGTGCACATTGTTGGTTAGAAGGTCAGTCAAGGGCTTGGATATCTTGGAGAACTATTTTATGAACCTTCTGTAGAAGCCAACGTGTCCCGGGAAAGATTTGATTTGTTTGATTGAGCTAGGAGGTGGGAGTTTGGAAATTAAGTCAACTTTAGCTTAGTTGACTTCTATACCCCTATGCGAGATGATGTGACTGAGGACAATCCCTTCTTGAACCATAAAATGGTTCTTTTCCTAGCTTAAAACCAAGTTGACCTCGATACATCATTTCAGGATTTTCTCCAGGTTACTAAGGTAATGGTCAAATGAGTCTCCAAAAATGGAGAAATCATCCATAAAGACCTCTAAGTATTCACCCACCATCTCCGAAAAGATGGCTAACATACAAGGCTGAAAGGTAGCGGGTGCGTTGCATAACAAGTAGGTGAATGTGGTCTCCTCTTGTTCTTTAGGTGCAATAGCAACCTGGTTATATCCTGAATATCCATCCAGGAAGCAAAATATTTCCTCCCTGCCAATCGTTTGAGAATCTGGTCAATGAATGGCAGGGGAAAATGATCCTTCTTAGTTGCTTCGTTCAACTTCCTATAGTCAATACACACTCGCCACGCGGTGGTGGTGCGGGTGAGGATGGATTCACCTTGGTGATTTGTGACAACGATGAGCCCGGCCTTCTTTGGTACCCCTTGAGTAGGGCTCACCTAGGGGTTGTTGGAAATCGGATAGATGATTTCCACATTGAGCCATTTAATTATTTGTTTTTGAACGACCCCTCGCATGTTTAGGTTTAGCCGCCTTTGCATCTGGCAAGATGGTTGAGCCCCATCTTCCAAGTAGATCTTGTGTGTACAATATCTAGGGCTAATTCCCTTTAGGTCAGAAATTGTCCACCCAATTGCTGCCCAATGTTCAGAAAGAGTTGCAATCAACCTAAGCTCTTGGTCCTTGGTCAGGTGTGCATTGATAATCACAGGGAAGGTATGATTAGGTCCTAAGAAGACATACTTGAGGTTGTTAGACAAAGTTTGAGTTCAAGTGTAGGTGGAACAATGTTGGACTGGTAAGGGAAGGGAGGGAGTTGAGTGACATCAATCTCCTCAAGTGGAGGCTACCGACGATAATCAGCTCTGCACAGATTTGCAACCTCCAGAGATTGGGATGGGTTAGGGTGGTCTAAAGCTGGTTGAGTCAGATGGTCCTCTAAGGAGCTTACTGTCAAGCATTCTTCAACCAGGGTTTCCACGGGATCGCATTCCTCGACCCAACCGCAATCAAAAGACTTAGTTGCCTTGAAGATATCTAATTGCATCTTCTTATCTCCAAAGGCAATTTCCATACATCCCGTGTCGCAATCAATGTTTGCATTGGCTATAGCCAAAAAGGGTCTGCCTAGGATGATGGGCGTGTTTTGTAATTGTTCAGGGACTTCCATGTCAAGGACTAGGAAGTCAACCAGGAAGTAGAAGTTCATAACCCAAACAATTACATCCTCGACTACCCTTTTTGGGGTTTTCACATATCAGTTAGCCAGTTGGATAATCACTGGTGTAGGCTTAAGTTCTCCAAATCCGAACCGGTGATAAAGGGTAGTCGGGATTAAGTTGATTAAGGCACCTAAATCCATGAGCACTCTATCAAAAGTCAAATCACCAATATTACAAGAGATAAGAGGCAATCCAAGGTTGGTTCTTTTAGGAGGTAGGCTACTCAAAATCACCAAACTAGCTTGCTCAGATAGCAGTACCTTCCTAGGTTCTTGGGTTCTTGGCTTACGCTTGGGTGTGCAATCATCCTTTAAAAACATTTTGTAAGCCGGGATATGTTTGATTGCCTTAAGGAGGGGTATATTGATCTATACTTGTTTGAATATCTCTAACAACTCCTCATTCTCAGTGACATTTCTCTTCTTTTTGACCTTGTCCAAGGCTTCAGGGTATGGGATTTGGGTTTGAACCAGGTTGGGTTCCTGATCCTTGGGTTCCTCCCGCTCATCCTCATAATCATCAATTTCTAGGGCATTGCAATCACGGGAGGGGTTGGCCATTTGGGGTCCTGGGTTTGGGTGCCGCTTCTTAAGGTAATCGCATGGGCTGAGGCATTGGAACTAGGGTTGAGTCCTTGAGAAAATGAAGAAGCAATAAATCCAGGGGGTGTTTACGAGATGAACTAGGGTTGGGTCCTTGTAAAAGCCCTTGATTTGGTTGGAACCCTTGAGGATTGTGGCCTCTATTCATTACATTCCAGGGGTTCGGTTGTCGCTGAGATGGATGGGACCCTTATTGTTTGTTATCCGACAGCTGCCTCAATTGTCCCTTTACTAGAGCCATTTCCTCCTAATGTTTCTAATTCATATCAACCATCATCTTAATTAGAGTGTCCATTTGGTTTTGCTGTGCAGGAGGTGCCCTATTCTGGTTATAGGGTGGTCTAGTAGGAAGGGTTCAGCCTGGTTTAGTTCTGGAATTGGTTCGATTTTTTGGTTTGACCAGGAAAATTTTGGGTGGTTACGCCATCCAGGGTTGTAAGTGTTGGAGAAAGGATCGGGCTTAGAGTAACCCTAGATGGTATTGGCATCTTCAAAGGTAGAAGGTGCCGAAGGGGAGGAGAAAGAATAATCCAGATTTAAGGGAACAAAGGTCCCTCCCTGAAACATAGTCAAGGGTTGTTCTAGGTGCACTTGGTTCATAGACTAAACCAAGTCAACATTGTGAGGTCCCATTGTTAGGGAGAAGGTTTGCAGTGGGGCTTGGGATTGATTCAAAAGCTCATTGATTTTTTTGTCCACCAACTCAACCCAATCCGGCTTCTTTGCTATGATGTCCATGTCAACCATCCCTGAATTAGTTTGTACTTCATAAATCCCACCATGGGGTTGACTGGACCTATTGAATTTGGTCATGGAGGCATTATTAAGTGAGTTCTCACTCATGGACTCAGAGTTTGAATGCGCTTTCCTCGTCCTTGTTTAGAAAATTGCCTCCACATGAGGCATCAATGAAATTCCTAAGGTTGTTGTCCAGACCATGGTAGAAGATCTGGGCCAATTGCCACCTCGGAACCTCGTGGTGTGGCCATTTCCTCAATAACTCATTAAATCGTTCCCACGCCTCATGGAATTGCTCTCCACTTTGTACGGTGAATGTGGTAATGGCTCTTCTTGGGGCATTAGTCTTTCCTATGGGGAAAAACTTCTTTAGGAATGCATGCCTCAATTCCTCCCAAGTGGAGTTGGGTCTCCCTAATGTTCTAAGCTAATGAGAAGCTTTGTCTTTTAGGGAGAACGGGAACATCTTTATTAAAACAATGTCTACACAATGTTCCTTGGTTTCACGGTTCGAGCAATCCTGTCTAGGTCCTCCAGGTGTTGGAAAGGGTCTTCATTTGAGGTCCCATGGAAATGGCTTGGAATCAAACTAAGAGCATTAGGTTTTAGCTCAAAATCATCTCCCCCTTCGAGGACCCTAAGATGTGGCTCAATTCGAATAGTAGATGTATCATAAAAATCATGGAGAGGTCTTGGTTGGTCCTCAGGGGGTCTTGGTGGGTTTAGTGGGGGTTGCCCTTGAGGGTTCTGCAGTCGGTGTATGGCCTACATGATGGCTTGAATCTGTTGTTGCTGGAGTTGGTGGTTGGCTGTGATTTGAGCCTACATAGTGGCCATGGCATCAGGTTGAGGTTGGTCCTTAACATCCTCAACTCTCGGGTTGACCATTTCAGCAGTTCTAGCCCTTGAAAAACTTAGTCTCCTTGTGGGGTTTCTCTCTAATGCAACCAACTCAGGATGAAGTGAACGTCTTCCGTGCATACACTAGAGAAGAACAGGGAGGGATGCGAAGGAGACATGTGAGAGAATAGTGTGTGCACAATCAAGCAAACAAATCTAGGCCCTATGGTGTAGACTTAGGTGACCTAGAAGCCTTGAAAAGAATAATCAAATCTGCAAGCACTTAAGCCCCTCTTCCCAAAGTTAATTCGGCTAGGTTGATTACGAGGGGATTGAGGGGAAGGTTCAACCTTTGGCTCATGTCGCCAGTTCCTTGATACCCCCCAACCACGGTCGTTTGACACTTCCTTATAGCCTAGACACTAGATTCCACAATAGGAATTAAGGCCAAGCACTTAATAAACCCAATCATGCTTCCAAGAGTTAGATTAGTCCTACCTAGGGCACGTCTAATTAGTTTTAATTAAGGGCTAAGACAGTGCTTGTGCTGAAGGAATGTGATGAGGTGTTGTTGGGGGTTGTGCCTCTTAATTAATCTAATTGAGCGTGTGTGTGCACTCAACAAAATAGTGTTTTCAAGCAAGGTTTTTAGGTTGTGGTGTCTTTTAATGATTCATCCTTGCTTTAATGCTTTTTAGGGTTAAGATTTCTAAGTAGATTCAAGCAATGTTTGCAATGGGTACACAATGTTTTGCATGCAACAGATGATATTCAATTTCCTTTAGAGCAAATGATGGCCCTAGAAATAAGTAACCCTAATGTATTCACCCTAAAGTTTATGCAATTATATCAGGTGAATTGATTTTAATTGGAGTGGTGCGACCCAATACAAGACATGTTTGGCTTCACAAACACCACTTAAAGAAAAGAGCACTCAAAAAAATTTTTTTTAAGGATATTAGAGTGTATTTTTTGCTTGGGTAATGGATTTGAAATGTGGGTCAAGCAATCATTCACCACGGCACTTTTTTTTTTTGGATTTTTTTTTCAAGCAAACAAACACTCTATCCTAAGGTTCATGCATGAGCCTAAATGTGATTTTTTTTTTGTTTTTTTTAGATACGAGATGATGAAACTATGGTAGATAGGGTGTTTCTCACCAAAATCTTTTCTACACTTTACTCCCAATCTACTATCTTGGGATGCACTCCTCCTGTTGTCGATGCGTTGGATTCCTGCAACCAATAAATAGAAAGAGAGAAACGTGAGTAAGAAAATGTGAATACCCCCAATGCAAGTATGAAAGCGACTAAACGATCCATTGCCTCCCCGGCAATGGCGCCAAAAATTGATGTCGAAAAACTCGTTTCATTAATTTATATGTTGTAGTGTAGGCTTACGACATCAATTTGAAAAGAATATGGATGGTGAGTCCAAGTGTTGAACACAGGGAGGCACTAAATTGAATTAATTAATTGCTTATCTTATTGCCAAATGATTATTTGCTTGCGTGAAAAAAATAGAGAGAGAGAGAGAGGATAGGGTTAGAAATCCATAGGAGAATATGGTTGCTAACTAGCTATGCATGAAAAGAGGGTAGAATAATATCGTTAATAAAGGCATGGAATGGTAGAACCTTGATTGGAATAACAAGACAACAATTATGATAACGAAATCTATTATATTGCATAAGCAAAAGCATCTTGCAAATTCTAACAATGAAGATAAAGGAATGCTTAAACAAACATAAACATTAAGCTAATGAAGAATAAATGCAACAAATGGAAGGGCGTCGAGGTAGCCATGGTGGTGGAGAGACTTCCGTCGGTGACTCTGGGACCTTGTTTTGAGCTCTAGAGAGGTGGAGACTTGCTTGTCTTGAAGATGATATGAAGAGATGCCCTTGCAATGGGGGTCCATAGGGCCTTTTATAGGGCTTGTGCTAAATCATTTGGCACGAAATCTGCGCTCCTCCCCAACCATCATGTGCATAGCCACGGCCACCGCACACACAGTGTGCGGACAGTTGCGTGTAGATTCCTACAGGAGGTGGTGAGATTTGTAGAATATAGATAAAGTGCGGAAATAAAATAAATCAATCTCACAAAGATCACAATCACACAATGCACAATGATATTTTAGGTGGAAACCCAAACTCGGGTAAAAACCACTACCTAACCCTCTCGAGTTAGGATTTCCTGATCGACCAAGTCGATCAAATCTACTATCCCAGTCACTTAAACGAGGGTGACTGATCCTCTTACAATCACACTACAAATATGAGGGTAGCGTAACCTCAAACCCCTCCTCTTCACGAGGAGTATTTTGTCTCTCGATGGAGACAGGAATTCGCAAAGTGAATACCCAACCAATTAACAAAGTAAAATACAATACAACTTATAGAGCCTCAAATATGAAACATAGCTACTATAGGTAAGGAAACTTCCCTTTGTTGGAAGTGCATCGTCTTGACAATGCGAGTGCGTAAACCACGCGTTGGCATAACGACACTCTCTTAATCGCGAGCGAGAGAGCGGGTGCACAACGAAGATGAAGCTCTCAGGTGTGGAACTAAAGCTTAGAGAGCTAGAGCTTCTTCTCAAAATCAAAGTGACACTATATGAGTGGAAAGTAGTCTTGCAAGGTGTATCTTGGTGTTCCTTGGCGTATTTAACAAAGGAGGACTTCCCCTCTATTTATAGATGGCCTAGAAAGGCTTTGGAAGGCCTAGGAAGGCTTCCATAGCCGTTGGGAGCAAACCCAAGGTAAAATAGCCCGTAATCAGAATCATTAATGACTCTGACAGGGTCATTAGACGTCTGGGAAAATTATCAGATGTTTGGAAGTCACTCTTAAGACGTTTGGAAACTGAATCGGACATCTAATCCTAGACAGGTTTCCTTACTAACTTGAGTCAGACCTAAACAGGGTTCTAGTGTAAGTTGGGTAGACGATAGGTTAAACGTCTGGCACTAGGTCTGGAGATCTGGAAACCTAATTTGCTGTGGGAATGGATTTCCTAAGGCACAAACAGCTATATCCCTCAAGAGAAGTGATTTTGGCTCAAACAAGGCTAATGGTCACTTTATCAGATGCTTGAGGTCATCTTTGGACGTCTGATAGAAGAGTAAAGGTCATTTCTCAACGATCAGATTCTATAAGCCAATGTTCCACTAATTGGACATCTGGCAATGTCATCAGACGTTTGCTAAGACGTCTGGACTAAGGGCTGGTCATCTGAAACAGGCAAACAGAAGGTACTAAGTCCAGCCTAAGTAATTGGACATCTGATTAAACATTTAGACATCTTAAAGTCCAAGATCAGATGTTTGATTTTCAGATTGGATGTCTGATCAGGCTGTCTAAAGCCTATTCTAGTTTTCTAAGTTCTCTACGAAAAACTTAAGTATCCTAGGGTTGTGCAAGTGTTTCTAGGACTACTGTGTTGATACCTTGAGGCTCTTTAATATGTTTCTAAGAAAGAAAATAAATAGCAACAAAAGAAATAATAATATAAAAAACAAGATGAATGGAAATCTATCATATTCTTCATCTCCTTCCTTCTTTAAGCTTTTGCTCATCGCGAAGCTCCTCTTCCATCAAGCTCCTCCAATTTGCCATGGATGCGAGTTCTTCACACTTGTATCCATTTGCAATTGTCCTGAAATCTTGGACTCAAAAGAAAATGTTACATAACAAGTGTTTTGTTATCATCAAAATAAACGATCGTGATGCCTTTGCACCATCACTGCGCGCCCGTGCTGGCATCGAGCATGCATAGCTGGTGCATGCAAGGAGGACTGCGAGCCATTGGATCAGAGCCACGGATCACCATCAGACGACCAAGAATGCGTTCAGACGGCCTATCTATCGTGCCCATCGTGCTCGATAATGCAGGAAGGAATCATGGTCGTCAGATCGCACGTAGAGGGTTGAGATTGTGTGCGAGGTCACACTTTGGATCACATGCTTAGGCTGTGTATGATGGTGCGTGCAATCTTGAGTGATCACGCGTGGTCGCCTCTTTTCCATCGCACGATGACAATCGTGTGGTCAATTGTGCTTGTGCTCCTCCTCCAGCGAATTAAATCCGATTTTGGTGGCTCGAACGCATGATGGCAACTTGAGATCTCAATCTATGATTGCTGAGCTACGAGTGTGGATTGTCACACGTTCACTTTTTCCTCCACACACTCTCAACTGTCTCATGGCGATTGTGTGGTTGATAATGAAGAGCGATGTGACGTGGTCTCGACCCTCTGATGGTGATCTGACGGTGGCCATCGCTCACGCACGTGATGAAAAGGAGAGGTGGCTGCCACGTAGCACAATGAGGGTCGTTGATCATCAGATTAATGGTCGAAACTTCTTAAGCTTGTTATGGAAGCTATGAAGGTCAGCTTGAGGTGATTTTGAGTTCGTTGGACTCCATTTGTCGATCCGAATCTGTCTGTTTGGTCTGATTGCTCATTTAAGACTTGTTTCAATATGCACTTGTACACATGGTCGTTAAACATTAATTATAAGCAATTTAAATGTAGAAATTGCACAGTATGCATGCATTGCTCCCAAACCCATTATAACATGATATTTATGTGCATGTGCCCTCAAAATTGACTCTAATTGATGTAATTATCACTCTCATTTGTAGATTCTTCAAGAAACCTCTAGGGATATCTCCATAAACCTATTCTATGGATAGGAGACACTGACTACACCTACACTGCCTCAGACTCCCTTGGGAAAGGAGTTTGTGAACAATCTTGATTTGGTTCAACCTATGAACTAATTAAACTTGGAACAGATGCCGACAACATTCTAGGGAGGGGCCTTTGTCCCCTTTTATCTTGATTATTCTATCCCAACTATTGGTATGCCTTATGGCTATGAGGACATACAAGATATCCAGGCTTATCCCAAAATGGACCCTTATTCTAATTACTACAACCCTGGATGACGAAATCATCCTAATTTCTCTTGGTCTAGATAGAATCAAAACCTAAATTCGAGTCAAAGCAGACCAGTTGCTAACCCCTCATCCTACAATCAAGGTCACAACAGTAGGTTAACTTACAATCAGCCCAGACTTGGATCTAATCAACCTACTCAATCTAATTAGATGGATACCTTGATGAAAATGATTGCTGATATGAATCAAAAACATCAGGAGGAGTTGGCTAAGGTTAAGGGACAATTGAGCCAATTAATGGAAGCCAGACAACAAGGATCCCTCCCTTCCCAACCTGATTTGAACCCTAAAAACTACAAAATCAGATTTACTATTAACAAGGGTTCCACCAAAATCAAGGGCAAGCCCATGTGGTTAATCCCGACCCTCAAAACCCTCCCAGATTCCTATTCCTCAGCAAGCTCCTATCTTGGCCAAACCTCTTCAGGGTATGAACCCTAATGCCACTTCTAATTCCATTACATTGTGGAGTGGTACAACCACACAAGATCTTATGCACCCAAATCAATCAGCCCATTAGGATCCTGATGAACCTACCTTGATTAATGTACATGAGGAAGAAGAGGCTCAGGAACCTTTGATTAAAATTCTTAGTCACGTCCCATTCCCTGAAACCTTAAAGAAAGAAAGGAAGAAGAAAAACTAAAACAACAACGAGGAGCTTCTCGAAGTTTTCAAATAAGTCCAGATTAATATCCTGCTCCTCGATGCCATCAACCATATTCTTGCCTACACTAAGTTCTTGAAGGAAATATGCTCTCAGAAGTGTAAGGCCAAGACTAAACCTCTTAAGAAGGTGGCCCTTTCATAATAAGCTAGCTTTATACTTCTAAAGGACCTACCTTCTAAGAAAGGAGACCTAGGAACCCCCTTGATTTCTTGTACGATTGTTGACCTGGCATTTGATAGGGTCTTAATTGATTTGGGGGCCTCCATCAACCTATTACCCACACAAATCTATGAGAAGATTGGATTTGGAGACCTTGAACCTACTTCAGTTCAAATCCAACTAGCTGACCAATCTATAAGAAGTCCACGAGGAATTTTGAGGGATGTTATTGTTCATATAAATGATTTCTACTACCTAGTGGACTTTACTATTTTAGATCTCAAGATTCCTGAGGATTTAAGAAGGGCTTTGTTGAGTGCGGAAAACTACGCGTTCGCAGTTGGATTCGAAAACCCGTCGTTGTAGTTCGAGTCGTGAAGAAATCCGTTCAACAGATAAAATTTATGCCGAAAGGTCCGTAAAGATGTTCCGAGTTGAACACAGGGAGGCTACGTCGATCTTAAAATTCGCAATTATATTTTTTTGGTATTTTTGTTTAAAAGGTGAAATAATCACAATGGAATCGCTATAGACAATAAGAGAGAGAGAGATAGAACAATCAGTTGGTATTAAATAATGTTTTTACAACTAAGAAAGCGAGAAATGATTACACTAGAAAGCAGGAAATTGTTACAACTAGAAAGTAGGAAATTCTACTCTAGAAAGTGATAAAAGAAAGGAGATGTTATCCTCCTCGACGAATGCTTGGAGGACGAGCCGGATGGAGGCGACACTTGGAAGACGAAGGACGAGGAGGGAAGAAGGAGGACGAATTCGGAAGAATGGGAATGAGGCAGCACGCCGTCGTCGCGGGATCCGCTTCCGGAATGGGGCGAAAGCTTGGTTTTAGCTCTTGAGGAGCATCTCGGGTGTGAGACAAGCTTCTCTTAAGCTTTGGAGAGGGAGAGAGGAGAAGGAAGGGATGAGAAATTTGTAGGGTAGGGGTCTCCTTTTATAGTTGTAAGAATTGAGGGCAATTTGGTCATTTCATGCTTAAAAACATGAATTCAGGGTCTTTAGTGACGTATTTAAACGTCACTAAAGCCCCTGGATGTGGGCACAGGTCATGTGCCGTGCACGCCTCTTCCTCTTTGGCTGCCTCAATGCTCTTGCACGTTCAAAGGCTCCCAGCCGTCCGATTAAGAGATCCGACGGCTTAAAAAGCATGCACCCACTCTTCTTCAGTGCCTCTAACACCTGCATGTTTGATCGTGCATCTGGAGTGGCGTGCGATCGCACGTGAGCGTTGAACGCATTGAGATAGTGCCACGTTGTGCCTTTTAGAGTTGCCTGATGAAGATCGTGTGGCTGAATTGAGTGGTGCCACCTCACTCTCTTGATTTGGAGGCAGGGCGCGATTCGAATCGGTGCCTTTTAGAGCTCGTAGAGCGTTGGACTAATGAGCCAAGGGGGCTTCTTTGTCTCACTTAGGAATTAGGCGTGCGCGATCTGCGGCCGTTGGATGGAGATCCAACGGTCCAGATCATCTGCGCCTTTGCCTTCAGAAGTTGAATGGAGGGGGGGCAGCTAGGTGCGGATGGTTGGCATGGTGCCACATGGCACCATCCTGACCGTCCATCTTCTTTGTGTTGTAGATGGTGCCACGGATGTTGGATTGGATCGATTTTTGTGTCGTTAGACTGCGATCATCGATCTGAACCCATTTGTGCGATTGGATTTATCCTCTGAAGTGCGGATTGGCACCATCTTGGCCCTTGATATTTAGGGTTCCTCAGTCTCTATCTGGTGCTACAGATGTCCGATCAGGATGATCTTGGAGTCGTTGAACTCCAATAGTCGCCTTGATCAGATCCATACGGTTGGAACTTCGATCCAAGGCCCTGATTAACAATTTGCCCTGTCCCAGGCCATAAAAGGAGACAATTACTATACAATTTTTACAACTTGACCTAAATTCATGATTATGCATGTTATGCAATATTTACAATGTATGATGCTAATATGGTACTAAGAACATGCATTAATAGACATTTCAGGTTAATCAGATGTATGCACATCATGCTTCGATTATCTTGGGTAGGCCATTCTTAGCAACTGCGGAGGCCCTAATTGATTGTAAAAATAGGAATATACAAATAGCCTTCAGGGATGAAAAGATGAAAGTGAAACTTTTTAAGGTTATTGAGGACTCTAATGAAGGTTGTGGGCTTATTGAAGAACTTAAGTAGGTTGAGGGTCTGATTGAAAATGTCTTTTTGAAAGACTCGGAATTTGAGGAATATACAGATGAATTTGAATATGTGACATTTCTTTTTGAGGATCAAATTTCTGATAATTCCGAAGTTGAAAGCTTTATATTCAATTTTGAGGTAGAATCTGAGGAACATAAGAGTGAATTAGAATATGAGACATTTCTCTTCGAGGATGAGATTTCTGGTGATTTTGAAATTGAAAATTTTTCATTTGAATTAAGGAAAATTTCTTTCCTGAAGTAGGTGAAGTTCAAAGATATCAATTTGAACTTGATGAACCTTCAATGGCTAGCTTCACCTTTACATTAGATCCGGATGAGCCTGAACTTGAATCATTTTCTATATTGCATATTTGATGTAGCCAAGTCTGATTTCAGCATTGTTGATTTAAAAGAATTGGACTTCAAGGATGAAAGAAAGGAGGTGGTGGAACTAAAAGAAAATTTTGTGGGAAATGATACCAAGGATTTAAGGGTGACTCTACCATTGAAACATTCAACTCTTTATAAGGACCCTTATGACTTAAGCAAATTTGATTTAGGTAAACCCAAGACAGCTTGACATCTACACCCTCACTCCAAATGTCTTTACCATTGGGCTCAACACTTTTTGAATCACACAACTTTTACACTTGGGTACCTACCTTTAGTCCCAATGCACCTCTTGTCCTTAGCAGTAAATGCGGCTGGATACAACTTCTTCTGACTTATCTATCCTGTACCGGACCTTCTGGCATGGGGTTGCATCATCAATTGGTTTGCATTTGCGGACATACATTTATTCGTGATAAAATGCCTAATATGCGGGTTCCTAAGCTGTTTAGATAAAATTAGCATTGTAAATAGGGTATAACATTCATCATATTGCATTTAGGTTGACTTTTACAAATTATATATTAATTCACTTATTTTTTTGGCTAGGGGATAGGGCAACACATTTTGAGGCCTCAATTGACAAATTCAACCGTATGGATGGATCTAGATCGACGACCGCAGCCCAATAGTGTGAAAATCAGTTCGGTAGAATATCCATGGCATCTCTACAAGCATTTGAAGATGGATGGCCTAGATGGTTCTATGTGGCGTCATCCAGGCCGCCCAAGGAGCCATCGCCCCCTCTCTCTCACTGGACCAATCAGATCTAGGTTGTTCGATCAAGATCCAACGACCACGGAGTGGCCATGTCACCCCATTAGTGGGGATGTTTTTTTACAAAGGAAGAGGAATAGCACGTTGGTTGAAGACCTTATCTCCTATGAGAGGTCGCGGGTTCAAGCCCTCACGATCCCTCAATTATCCCTCCGTAGGCCAATTGAAGCACACCTAGCAGACAGCCAGTGTAGCGGGCGCGTGATTTGTGCACACATTTAGCACATGCCAGCGGGCATAGCGGGAGAGCTAGTGGGCGCGCAGCGTAGCAAGCACCATCGTGGGCGTGTGAAGAGCTATGCCAGAGCAGCACAGCAGCAGTGCAATCAACGCGCGAGATCAGTGGCTAGCACATTGCGGGCATCCCTGGAAATGGCGCCAAAATGATTCGCAAGATTTTACGCGAGAAAAATCGAGTTGGGAAAACCTGGTCGTTACATTCGTGAAAATTCGCTTATCAAATAAAAATAATCGAAACTCAGGTGAGTCTCAGGTTGAACACAGGGAGGCAGATGTTTGATTTAGGAGAAAATAGCATTTGCTTTTATTTCTTTTTGGTGTTTTATGCTTTTGTACCTTTTTGGTATTTTTTTATAAGGTTGAAGATCAAGTCGGGAAATTATATCTAGCTACTCTAATCTACTTGAAGAATATCAGAGTGAAAGAGAGAGAGGAAATGACTATTTTATAAGAGTAGAGCAATGTTTATTACAACTAATTGCATAATATAAATCCTCCTCAACAGTTGCTTGGAGGATGGGCTGCTCTGACGACGCCTCGGACGAAGGTGGTGAGAGACAGAAGGAAGAAGAATAGAGCCAGATGAAGGGGAATGGGATGGGAAGACATTGCAACAGGATCTGCTTTCAGAATGAAGGTGAGAGGACGACCACGGGAGCTCCACGAATAAGGATGAGAAGCAGGAAGTAAAAATTATTTTCTAGCTCTAGTGGAGCATCCTGAGCTTGGGAGAAGCTCTAGAAAGCCTTGGAGAAGGGTAGGAAGAGAAGGAATGGATGATTTGAGAATGGGGGTGTAGGGAGGTATTTATAGGCTTAAAGGAGGCATGCCAAATTATTTCTCATGTGGGAGCAACAATTGCAGCACACAGAACATGGCTACGTGTGGCGCACCTGCCCCTAGCTATGCGTAACACGCGCACATGGTGGGCACAACACAGGAGGGATCATCCATTTGATGCTAATCGAATATTTGAAGACGCTTTCTCATTGCACACTAAGGTCGCGTATGATTGTGTGAGAGCTGGTGCGTCATTGTTCCTTTTCATCTGCTGCACCTCGTAGAGGCGCCATCATTACTTGATCGCCATCTAAGGGCACTAATCATGCGCTCCTCACCTTGTTGCTGTTGTGAAGCAGCCCTGAGTGATGATGTGGTCGATTCTCCATCACTCGATCATGATTAAGCGGTGGAATTTTATTTGTGCGCTCCCCGTGGATTTGGCTGAGGCGTGAGCCGACCTCTCGCTTCAGGGGTTGCCCCTTCCACCGCTGCACTGAGGCTCCTCACTGTTGATCTCAACTCTTAGATTAAAAACCAACGGTTGTGAGTGCGCGAGGTCGTGCCTCCTTTAAGTGGATGAGGTGCGAGGGAGGTTGGCTGAGATCAGATCTCAACCGTTGGATTTGAATCAATGGCTAAGGTTATTTGCACGGCAAAAAGGGCGACTGAGACGTGGAGAAGTCCAAACCGTTGGATGGTAATCCAGTGGTTGGGAATGAGTGATGACAGCCCCCTTAGAGGTGGGCTAAGGAGACCGTGAGTGGCTTTAATGGTGCCACTTGGCACCATTTGTGTCGTTCATCTTCTCTTCGTCGTTGATGCTACAGATGTCAGATTGGGTCAATTTTCGTGTCGTTGGGCTGCGATCATTGACTCAAACCCATTCATTCGATTGAATTTGTCATTTGAAGCTCGGATTTGCGTCACCTTGCCCCTTGGTCTTTGATCTTCTTTAGACTGCATATCATGCTACGAAGGTTCAATCAAGGGGATTTCGGAGGCGTTGGATTTCGATTGTCGCCCTGATCAAATCCATACAGTTGGATCTTCAATTCGACGCCCATAAATGTGTCGCCCTCTCCCCTAACCATTAAAAGGAGTAAATTAATATACAATCTATTCTAAATGCATGATGATGCATGTTATGTAATATTTATAATGTTGAATGCTTCTATGAGCCTAGGAACATGCATAAATAGGTAATGTAAGCTAAATAGATGTGTCTACATCATACTCCCATGCTTATCTTTTGCTAGTCCCTAGCAAAATTAAACTAAATGTTATTTATAAGCATAATTAAGATCCAATTACTTAACATAATTAAGATTTGATTACTTAGGCACTTGTTATTTATCAACAATAAGAAATTTCTATTAAAGACCTAAACTATGAAGACTTAATAGTACTTAGGTGTTTGCCAAAATGCAGACCGCCCAAGTCCTCGCCTTATTTCGAATAAGAAAGAAAGAGAATTTTTTTTCCTTTTCTTCTTTTCTATTTTATTTTTTTTTGGAATTTTTGTTTAAGGTTTCGGGGCAGCATTCTACGGCTACCCAACCCATTCAAGACTCGAGAAGATTCTAAGTTATAAGCATCTCATTGTGAAAATGTGATTGACTCACTAAACAACGAAACAAAACAAACCTTAGGTGACCCTAAAGAAAAGTTCTGCCTAAAGGTTTATCTTTTTGATCTGTAACTTTCTCTTTGCTTTTATTTTTGGGGGTCAACACAAAGGCGAACCCAGTGTATATCTCCCCAGATTATTTTACTTCCCCGCTTCTCCTTAGGTTTAGGGATTATTTGTGCATTTTTGTGGGCTGGGCTCTGGACAATCGGCATTGGGGGGTTACCAATGGCAACTTGCTAGCCATACCTGTGCGGTGAAGTGTAGCTTATTCATTTTTTCTTCTTTTTCTATTTTTTTCATTTTTTTTCTCTTTCTTTTTGTGTATTCTTTTTTCTGAGAAGGTGGTTTCCCTGATCTATGATTTACCTAAAGGCAATGGCTAAAGAGATTAGGTTGTTGTGTGGCTGGGCTCTGGACACGACTATGAGGGGTTACTCATAGCAACGTGCCAGCCATACCACCCTAGTATGTTTATTAGCTATCTAATTCTTGTTAAGATTGCCTAGGTAGGGAGTCAATGCAAAATGTGTGTAGATGCTTAGACTATAAATCTCCTCAAATCAGAGGGTGGGCTGATAAGTCATGTACTTATCACCTTAACTTATTAACTAAATTAAGATAAGCTTAGAGTGGTGAGGATTCGAGAAACATGTCCAAATTTTAGTGAACACCCGAGCTAATTAAGCCCGAAGACTTAAAGAGTCTAAGTGTTAAGGTTCTATCGTATCATTTCCTAAAGTCTAAAAACTCCTAATGCCTAAGTTCTCTTTCACTAGTTCTCAATTTTTTTTAGATAAAAAGAAAATAAATAAAAGTAATCTTTGAAACTGGAAAAATAATTCAAATATGAATATCCACCTCCCATGCCCAGATGATGCAATGTCCTCATTGTAAAAATAACGCCATGAAAAGGAGTTGAGTAGATAAGAAACCACCTAAATTCTGTGATGATCTAGTCAGTTCTAAGATCAAAACAGACTATATAAGTGTTGAGTTTAGTGACTAGGCACAGTATACAAACAAAGAAGAAATTAAGAACTCAAAAGTGTTGGTCAAAATTAGAATAAAAATATTCACCGGACGCGCTAACAAAACTTGTCCACAGAAGTGGACGAGAGTGTGATGCAGGCCCATCCCCCAAAGTTGGGTGGTTCTAAGGCTTTGTGTGATAAATACCCAGAACCAAAGACCTTTCTGCTTATGGGGCTGGGACTGCGGTTTATAAGAATGCAACCCAAATCCAAAATGTTGGACAATAGGGAAGTCTAGATCAATAGAAGTGTTCATCCTCTTAGTGTTTAGATCAAAAAGATAATCAATTACTTTATACTTGGGTTGCACATCCTCAAAATGAAAGATATCATAAGGGTCTTGGTAAAAGGTTGGTGGTTTAAGGCAAATAGGAACCTTAGATCCACAATTCCATTTCCCCCTCAATTAGCTTCCCAGATTTTCATTTCCATATTCCTATCCTCCAAAATTAGGGCTTCTGGGACCTCTAGATTGGTACACATGCACCCCATCTAAATCATCCAAGTCTAACAATTGTGACTGAATCAGAATGGACTTGGATTCAGGGATTTCAAAAATAATATCATCATTCAACTCTTTAAGGTGTGGTTGAGGAATCAAGCTACTGATTGAATCTTTCATTAAATTAGGATTTTGATCTTCCAAGTTAGCCCCAACTAAATCAAAATCCTCAATTATAGGGCCCTCAAAAGATTCATCATATTCCTCAGGTCTATATGTCTCACTAAAATCATTCTCCTTAACTTCAAGTGAGACTTCTTCTATAGATTGTTCACCCTCAGAATCAAAGAATTCTAGATTCGCATTCATATATGTCTCAAGATCGTATGTTATTCCTTGGTCCACAGAGACATATTTTTCCTCGTACCTTGGCTCGGGGATCTCGGGTGAGAGAATCAGTACATCCTTAATTGGTTGCTCAAATTCAAGCTTGTCATCCCAAGTCTCGTAAAATGTGTCCCCCTACAGGTGCCTGAACAAGTTCCAGCACTGGCTCTCCCGAAGGGGGTCCACCCTAAGAATCATCCCAAGATTGGACTAAAGCAACCATGAATATCATCTTCCATTTTGACAACCTCCTAATTAAAAACTCACCCAGGTCTTTATCCTCAACATCTTGGAGCCAATCTAATAAGGACTTATTTAGATCATCAATCAGTTTAATCAAGGGCTGCAATTCTTCAGTGCAGGGTGTTGGCTGAGCTTGTAAAGATCGAATGGTGTTCCTCAAGTTAGTCAACACCCTGTCTTGGACCTAGTCTACCTGAGTCGAAGAGTTTGGTTCAAGGTTGGTGGGTTTGGATTCATTCTATGATGGTCAAGGAATTGAGATTCTTAGGGTTCTCCCTGGTAGTAGGTCATTTCAGCTTATTCAATGAGGGGTGGTGACCTATAAGAAGGGTAATCCTTGGAAGGGTAGATATTGTAATCATCATATCCTTCTTGATTATAGATCGTATTAGGTTGTTCATAGGAAGGCAGAGATCTATATTCAATGTAGTTGTGAGTGAAGGTGCCTGCGGGTCGTAAAAGTATACTAGAGGGGAGGGGTGAATAGTATCGCTTAAAATTTCAAATTAAATGTACACGGATCAATCCACAAAAGTATCAAGCACAAATAACACCTGGATTTATAGTGGAAACCTAAACTAGGTGAAAAACACTACTTAAGTCTCTTAGCTTAGGATTTTCCTGACTAGGTGAAGTTAGTCAATTAACTAACGTACCACTTGAACGAGGGTGGCACAACCTCTTACAACCATCCCATCTCTTACTATCTTCAAGATAAGCAACAACAATGGATTTCTCCCAATAACTAGGGATCTGTTAATCAAAAGCAATAATATAAAGAACAATAAAAACCTATGAAACCTTAATAAAAGTCAAACCATAATTTCAATGGAGGTTTGAATCATCGTGCTTTGGAAGGCGTGAAAATAGGAGCATAGAAGCACTAGAGAGTAAGCACAGAAATCTCTTTGTTTTGAATGGATTTTCTACTTGAGAGTATATGTAAAAAGGGTGCGTACGACCACTATTTATACTAGCAAATCGACCTGAAAAGGAAATCAAATTGGTCGATCAATTAAGGTAGTTTGGTCGATCAAAATGAGGTTTGGTTGATCAAACTAGTTATTTGATCGATCAATGATTGGTTGATTAATCAACCTAAGTGTTAAATCAAAAGTGTATTTATCAACTTCTTAAAATGGGCTGATTGATTGATTAATTAAGTTGGTTGATTGATAAATGACTTTTGTCGATCAATTAATTTAATTGGTCGATCAATAACTCTAAAAACTTATTTTTAATATGAAGTGCAAAAATCCGTTTGAAACTTATTTTGAGGTTCCTTACAAAATATTCTAGATTCAATAAAGATAAAAGGACACTAAGACATAGATCAACATTCTTCTAGCTTTGATCAAGGAGAGAAGCTTTAATCCATGAGAGAAGTCCTGAAATATTAGTTTCATAGATAACATAATTTTGGTGAATCAAAACAGAAGTACTTACATTCTCCCCCTTTTTGATGATAACAAAATTATAATTATGTATAGAGATAAAATATGAAGAGTTATGCATAATATCTCCCCCCTTTTGTTTCAGCAAAAAGTAAAACATGTAGATGTTAATCTGAATTATCTCCCCCTTAAACATGCAATTGAAGCAGTAATAATTATAACATGCAATTTAGAGAGATAAACATCTAACTGAGAGATATGATCATGCATTTATCTAAGTAGAAAGCAAATTGAGTCCAGATAAACGTTTGCTTCCAATTTTTTTTCGATGCATGATCATATCAATTTGCTTTCATTTAAGTAGAAAATAATACTTAGATAACTAAAATTATATAAGTAGAAAGCAAATCGATTTGAAAAAAATTGATCGATTAAGGGTTGAAAAAGATGCATTCCAAATTATCAATTAAGCTCTTTTAACCTAGTAAACCTAGTGAATGGCAGATAAGATTAAATCTTTCTTCTGGTAAAGGTTTTGTAAATATATTGGCTAATTGATTTTTTATTTTAACAAATTCTAAGTTGATCTCACCTTTTAGGACATAATCTCTTAGAAAATGATGTCTGACATCAATATTTAGTCCAAGAGTGTTGAACATGATTTTTAGATAGATTTATGGCACTAGTGTTGTCACAAAGTATTTTGTTATTCTTATAGGATAGGCCAAAGTCTTTTAGAGTCTGTTTCATCCATAATAGTTGTGAACAGGCTAAAGATGTAGCTATATATTCAGCTTTCGTTGTTGATAAGGAACCAGTGTGTTGTTTTCTAGAGAACCAAGAGACTAGAGAATTTTTGAGAAATTGACACGTTCCACTAGTACTCTTTCAATCTGTAAAGCTACCTGCATAATTAGCATCACAAAAGGAATAATGATCCAATGTGTTTGACTTTGGATAGGAAAGTCCTAGATCTGGTGTGTGGTTTAGGAACTTAAGTATTATTTTTAACTGCATTTAAGTGTACTTCTTTAGGGTTAACTTGAAAACGAGCACACAAGCAAGTGCTAAAGAGAATATCAGGTCTACTAGTAGTTAAATATCTTTAGGAACCTATCATACTTCTATACAATTTTTGATCTACAGACCTACTTGTCTCATCAGATTTTAGCTATGTAAAAGCTGCCATAGGTGTTTCTTTTCCTTTTACTTTGTCCATGGAGAATTTCTTCAAGTTCTCCATGGTGTACTTGGTTTGAAATATGAATATCCCAGAGGATAGCTAGTCAATTTGAAGTCCAAGAAAGAACCGAAGTTCTTTCATCATACTCATCTTAAATTGATGCTACATTACCTTTGCGAATTCTTGGCATAAAAGATCATTAGTAGCACCGAAAATGATGTCGTTTACATAAATTTGTATTATTAATAGATCATTTTGTTTCCTTTTGTGAATAAAATTGGATCTATTTTACCAATTTTAAAATCATTTTCAGTTAGATAAGTTTTTAATATGTCATACCAAGCTCATGGAGCTTATTTTAGACCATATAATGCTTTGTGAATTTATATATGTATTTTGGATGATCAGCGTCTTCAAAACTAGGAGGTTGTTTAGCATATACTTCCTCCTTAATAAACCCATTTACAAAGGTGCTTTTGATATCCATTTGAAAGATTTTAAACTCCATATGGGCGGTGACGAGACGATTTTCACTTTTGAAGATGATAATTAAGATAATTTGTCGTTGTATTTCTAAGTGGTGGAAAATCGACTGATCAAAGTAATTAAAATAACCACTCAATGAGGAGCGGGTTGTATTCACGGGAAGGCACTGGCCTATTTAAACTCGCACCGGTAAAAAATCGATGTTCATTATTAATTTCATCAAGAAATCAAGCCAAAATCGCTTTTAGATTAAGTAAACAACAAGAATTAATGCTGAAATAGCAATTATGCACATATGAAGCCATGCACAAGGGGAAGGGAAGTCGGAGATGTGGAACTTGCTGGAGGGAGAGTAAGTCGATGCACATCTAATGGTGGTGGTCTTGTGGAAAATGGTGGCCGAAGTGAGTCACAGTGAGGAGAGGGGATGTGGGTGTGGTGGAGCTCTCTGCTACTGTTGTGTGGAGATGAGGGGATGCAGCGCTGCTGCTGTGCGGTGGAGGGAGAGGCACTGGCCCCGTGTGGAGCGTGGGAAGGCACGGTGCGCTGGAGGTGGCGTTGCTGGAGATGGTATGATCTGCTGAAGATGGTGCGTTGTTGCGGGCGTGATGCACCTGCTGCAGTTGGGTGCTCTCTCAGCGCGAGTGGGAGGCACGTTGGTTGTGTGGGCTGGAGGTGCAGCGAGGGGGGGTGCGCGCGCTGGAGGTGAGGGGGAGCGTAGGCCGCGCGTGTTGCTGCAACTGCTGCATGAGCTGGAGGTGTGCGCGGGCGGCATGCTTGGCTGCGCGTGGCGCGCATGGAGATGGCATGGCATTGGAGGTGGTTGCTGATGGTCATTGGTGTTGGGTTTGTTTTTGGTGATGAAAAATAGAGGAAGAAGAGAACGCAGGGGGAAGAAGATGAATAGTGGCGTTGAGTTGGGACTTCAGACATCCGGGAAACTTCCCGGACATCTTAACTTGCATGAATGGCTGCTGGCGTGTGAGTGTGGTGGTGGTTGCTGGTGACGGTGGTGAGGGTGGTGCACGCTGAGGTGCTTACAGTAATGCAAACGAGCTCCAGATGGCGGTGTGTCCTGTCAGGCCACACGCCCACGGTGGTGGAGGCTCGTTGCCATGGTTGAGGCCAGTGGTGGTGGAGTGGATGAGAGGTCAACTCTCTGCACAGTGATGAATCAGGGTGGAGGCCTGCCGAAAACAATTGTTTCCTCCCCCCTCCTGTAGCTGCAGCCAATACATTTGAAATCACAAGAGGCGGGAGCAGATCCTCGTGAATGTTGGCAGTTGTGAGGAATGAATGGGTGTAGGAGGAGGAAGTAGAGCGGTTACCTACAGAATAACAATAATAATAATCAAATAATTAGGATTATTTATACATAACTCCTTAACTTCTATGTTAATTAAAACAATGTATGTAATGCACCTAATTGGTTAAGTAATCAAATGCATGCAATTCTAAGTTAATTCTAACTGCATTTAGATATGAATGCCACACATGAATTATGCAATTAAGCTAAAAATATGAATTAATTTATTTACATCCTAATGTATGATAGCTAAATGTTAAAATTAACTTAATGTCTAGGCACTTAAATACTTAAATAGCCCATAAATATGGGCTAATCAAATACCCTCATGCCCAGTTTTTGCTAGTCCCTAGCAAATTCAATCACGACTTAACACTCCAAGTTATTAGGTTGAACCATCTAACCCTAGATCATAAGGTATCTAAGTAGTTGTTGAGCTACAAACTAGGTTAGCTAAGGATGAGTTGCAGGCATAGGTTTCTTTGATTTCTAACTCTACCCTAAGGTTTATTAATCCCAGAGATTAAAGCATCCGTGCATATGCATTGGTCTGATTTATTTGAGGTTGGTATGATTGCCAACCTAGAAAGAGAGTAAGAAAGATTTTTTTTTTGTAATATATAATTTTTTTGGTTTGATTCCTCTAAGTCTAATCTTGGATCAGCTATCAGCACAGTCTGTGTCGGATTCATTGTCCCCATCACCAAACCTCGAAGGGTTCCTGGCTTTCGATGCTTCAAGATAGCACCGTCCATAGCGACCCCAAGAACTCCTGGCAATCAACACTTCGAGATAGTATCACCCATGGATTTCTTAAGCAAATTTAGGCCTGTGGCAATCGGTACTTCGAGATAGGGCTGCCCATGGTACCTGAACCGCACAATGTGCTTACATGCCCCCTAGTAGGATGGATATCCTAAGAGACAAGCATCGAGGAGGTGACATGTTATCATCGCATCATCAAGGTGAGTATGCACTCCACCTCTTCTGCGGCAGGAACTCTTCCAATCAAATTGTGTTTTCAAGATTCTCCTAAGTCAGAATTAAGAGAACCAAATTTTCTTCGAGAAATGAATTAAGGTGATCACTATTTACACGAGACCAAGTGTGTGTGAAATGTGGATGCTTAGGTTACGAGGACTCGTAAACTAAAAGGTATAAAAAGACACTAGGCACTACCCAGCCTTTAACTAAATCCCTAGCTTTCCTTCCTCAATCTCATGAGGAATGGTCTGTAACTTAATTCATACTTAAGTTTTGAAGTCCACAAAGGACCCTAAGGGTCTAAAGCTAGTAGCTTAACTTAGCTTCTAAAGTCAGACACTTAGAGTCAACTTAGTCTGACCTAAAGTTTTGGTCTTATGCTTAAGAATGCAGGGTCTAGCCAGTTAAGCTCAACACTAAAATTTTTTTTTATTTTTTTTTATTTTTTCTCTTTTTATATATATATATATTTTAAAGTCAATGCAAATGTATGCAATGCAGAATGCTTTAACTAAATGCATGAATGCACTATGTATATATGCTATGTATATCCCCAAGTACACCCCCCCATGCTTAAAATCTGCAATGTCCCCATTGCATAGAAGGATATTACCTGGGTCAGAGATGGGCTGCCATTATTTTGTTGGCAACCGAGTAACCAAAGAACCTGCAAGTCAGGTTCCAAAACCAAAGAAATTAGCCCTAAAAATGAGCAAAGTAATGCTGGCCTAGAAAACAGGTAACCTAGGATGTTGGCGAGCTGATGATGAATCCCGATAGCAAATGCTCGTCCAACCAGGATGGGAATGAAATTGTCCCAGGTCACCAGAGGCGGTTCTAAAGGATATATTGGAATAGTGGCCTCTAAAGGGGTAGGAGGAGGATGATAATGATCCTTCAAAAGAAATGGGGAAGGAATAGTATAAAGATATACCCCCAGGGTGATGGACTGACCATAGAAATCATCAACCCATACCTGATACCCCATTACAAGAGATATTGGTCTATTAGGCCCCCCAGACAAAATGGTAGTGAGCATACTTTTAAGCCAAGGATTGTCTAGGTTGTCTAAGTTTCGAGGTTGCGAGATGGCCATTGATTAGCCCATAGTTGTGGGCTATTTAAGTACTTAAGTGCCTAGACATTAGGTTAATTCAAACATTTATTTAGCATAAATTAGGATGTAAATAGATTAATTCATATTTTTAATTTAATTACATAATCCATGCATTGCATTCATATTTTAAGTGCATTTAGAATTAGCTTAGAATGGCATTCATCTAATTAGTTAACCAATTAGGTACATTGTTTTCATTAACATAAAATTTGAGGGTCTGTATATAAATAACCATAATATTTTAACATTATTTTATTTATTCTTCTTCTTGTAGGAACGACTGCATTTCCTTCGGCTGCCGCTCCAATGCCACCAGCTGCTGCAATGAAGCCTGCATTCAGGGACGAGTGGAGAATGTGGATCTGCTCCTGCCTCTCCGTTCAAATCTATGCAAGCGGCTACAAAAGGAGGAGGGAGGTAGCCAAGCTCGAGAGGCCTCGACCACCGACCCACCACTGTGCAGAGAGATCTTCTCTCTTCCATTCCACACCGCCAGCCTCAACCGCAGTGACGACCCTCCACCACCGTGGGCGTGTGGTGTGACAGGCCACACCGCCATCCGAAGGTCGTCCGCATTACCGTGAGCACCTCGCCGTGCACCGCCCTCGCCGTCGTCATCAACAACCACCGCCGCAGCCACTGTGCAATCACCCCTCAGCCACTTAAGACATCTGGGAAGTTTCCCGGACGTCTGAAGCTTCGACCTCCCACTCCTGCAACAACCACACTCGCCCTCTCACCTTCCGCCTGCAACCTCACCCGCTCACTCCACGCCCTCCAGCCTGCGCACCCACGCCACCCCCACAGCCAGCAGTCTTCATCCTCACGCCCTCCAGCCTTTGAAGACCACGCGCGCACCGCCCGCCAACAGCGCGCGCAACCACCTCCAGCAGAACCGCGCTCACCATCATAGCGCGCGCCCACGCCTCCAGCACAGCCTGCAGCGCCTTCCTGCTCATCTCCAGCCGCACGCAAGAACTCGCCACTTCTTCCCTCTCTCACCGCCTGCACACCCACGCCTCCAACCAGCTGCAGCATTTGCCCGCACGCCAACAGAGCATGCAACCGCCTGCGCACCCAGTGCCATCTCCACGCCCTCCAGGCCACGCACTCCCTCCTCCCACGCCTGCAAAACCTCACCCGCTCACTCCCGCACCCGCCTGCAACACATGCTCATCGCCAACAACAGCTGCAACACCGGCTGCACCCACCTTCGCCGGATCTCCGTCCGGCTGCCTTCGGCTGCCGTGCGACATGCAGCCACCACCGCTTCGAAGCCCTCGATCTAAGGAACTTCCTTCGAGCTTCCCGCGTCCAGCAGTCCACTGCTCGTTGCGCACGGCAAAGGGGAAAAAATCCCCTGTTTTGCTACAGTAACCTGGCCATTAAAAATTACATTTTCTGCCATTGTCAATTTTTAATAATATTTTATTGATTCTACAGTGCGAAAAATATCCTCTAGTTACTCAGAATTGCTATTTCAGCATTGTTTCTTGCTTCAACCTTAATCTGAAGGCAATTTTGGCTTGATTCTTGTCCAAACTAACTACGAACAAACGTTTTTAACTGGTGCGAATTTAAATACGTCATTGCCTCCCTGTGGATATGACCCGCTCCTCTGCGAGTGGTTATTTCTTTTTAAATATTGATTAGTCGATTTTTCCACCACATAAAATTGCAAACGACTTTAAAGTGAACAATCGACTCATCAAATGGCGCCGTTGCTGGGGAGGCAACAGATGCAATAATTTCACTTGATTTTTTTTTTATTATTTTCAATTGCACAGTGATTTGACCATTTATTATTTTCTCTTCTGTGCGAGAAGTTTGGACAAGAATTAAGCCAAAATTGCCTTCAGATTAAGGTTGAAGCAAGAAACAATGCTGAAATAGCAATTCTGAGTAACTAGAGGATATTTGTTGCAATGCAGAATCAATAAAATATTATTAAAAATTGACAATGGCAAAAAATGTAATTTTTAATGGCCCGGTTACTGTAGCAAAACAGGGGATTTTTTCCCCTTTGCCGTGCACGACGAGGAGTGGATGGTTGGACGCAGGAAGCTTGGAGGAAGTTCCTTGGATCGAGGGCTTTGAAGCGGTGGTGGAGGCGTGTCGCACGGCGGCCGGAGGTGGCCGGACGAAGCTCCGGCGGAGGTGGGTGCAGCCAGTGTTGCAGCTGCTATTGGCGGTGAGCGTGCGTTGCAGGCGGGTGCGGGAGTGAGCGGGTGAGGTTCTGCAGGCGTGGGAGGAGGGTGTGCGTAGCCTGGAGGGTGTGGAGATGGCGCTGGGTGCACAGGCGGTTGCGCACTCTGTTGGCGTGCGAGCGAATGCTGCAGCTGGCTGGAGGCGTGGGTGTGCAGGCGGTGAGAGTGAGAGGAAGTGGCGGGTTCTTGCGTGTGGCTGGAGGTGAGCGGGAAGGCGCTGCAGGCTGTACTGGAGGCGTGGGCGCACGCTATGGCGGTGAGTGCGGTTCTGCTGGCGGTGGTTGCGCGTGCTGTTGGCGGGCGGTGCACGCATGGGCTTCAAAGGCTGGAGGGCATGTGGATGAAGACTGCTGGCCGTGGGGGTGGCGTGGGTGTGCAGGCTGGAGGGCGTGGAGTGAGCGGGTGAGGTTGCAGGCGGAAGGTGAGCGGGCGAGTGTGGTTGTTGCAGGAGTGGGAGGTCGAAGCTTCAGACGTCCAGGAAACTTCCCGGATGTCTTAAGTGGCTGAGGGGTGATTGCACAGTGGCTGCGGCGGTGGTTGTTGATGACGACGGCGAGGGCGGTGCACGGCGAGGTGCTCACGGTAATGTGGACGACCTCCGGATGGCGGTGTGGCCTGTCACACCACACGCCCACGGTGGTGGAGGGTCATCGCCGCGGTTGAGGCCGGCGGTGTGGAATGGAAGAGAGAAGATCTCTCTGCACAGTGGTGGGTCGGTGGTGGAGGCCTCTCGAGCTCGGCTGCCTCCCTCCTCCTTTTGTAGCCGTTTGCATAGATTTGAACGGAGAGGCAGGAGCAGATCCACATTCTCCGCTCGTCCTTGAATGCAGGCTTCATTGCGGCAGCTGGTGGCATTGGAGCGGCAGCCGAAGGAAATGCAGCCTTTCCTACAAGAAGAAGAATAAATAAAATAATGTTAAAATATTATGGTTATTTATATACTGACCCTCAACTTTTATGTTAATGAAAATAATGTACCTAATTGGTTAACTAATTAGATGAATGCCATTCTAAGATAATTCTAAATGCACTTAAAATATAAATGCAATGCATGGATTATGTAATTAAATTAAAAATATGAATTAATCTATTTACATCCTAATTTATGCTAAATAAATGTTAGAATTAACCTAATGTCTAGGCACTTAAATACTTAAATAGCCCACAACTATGGGCTAATCAGCCATAAGATCTAAGGTGAGTCCAGTCGGCTCAGTGTCCATGCCTAACAACCTTTCCAGTTCTTCAATCGTGTCCCTAGCATCTCTGGTAATATCACAAGTATCTACCTGCTCTTCATTAGTGATCATTTTTGCACATGGAGTCAAATTTTCACCTTCTGACATAGGCAAATCAAAGGATGACTCTGAATCAAATGAAGGTAGGTTGGAAGCAACAGATTTAGGGATTACCCTATCAATCTCATCCCCAGGTTCTTGTTCTTTACTCAAATCCTCCCCGGAGTATATATGTGAATCCACATAAATATCAGAAATTGCTTCCACATTTTACATTATTTCATCATCAGGAGGGATATCATCATTGGGTGTGCTAAAGAAACCTAATTTGGTTGAATTTGTGACATCCTTAGGGGATAATTCTTCAAATAAAACATAATCACCCTTAGTGTCACTCCAAATCTTGAATGTAGGTTCCTCATATAATTCATCCTTCTCCTCATCATATGATTCATCATATACCCGAGGTCTAGAATCATCTAAAATCTCAATAGTTCCCCTAGGGCACTCTATTTGGGGTAAATGGTTTACACTGGTAACATCAGACTCCTTAGATAGGTGAATTTCTTTAGGGTTAGGTTCCCTAAGGGTGGGCTTGAGTTCCATCTCGTGATCAGAAGGGAGGGCAGGATTAACAACTTGACTTTTGCCCACTTCATCAAATGTGACGAAAATACTATCATCTGGGTCAAGGTCTTCCAATGATACCATCATTCCCTTCTTTTGACTCCAATATAATTCAGGTGGATACCCAACCTGATCATCATCTTCCTTGTGTTGCCACCTTTCTTCATCCAATGCATAGCTACTTTTATATGTATCCTCCTCCCACTTAAGGAGTGGACCTCTCAAAGAAGTATCATCTAGTAGGGAGTTTCAAAATCAATCCTTGAAAAGTAGTTATTTTCCCTTACATAATCCTCAAAATTCCCCTCCAACTTAGGGTGTGGCTCTCAAACAGGAGATGCATCTAGCACAGAGGGGTGCACTTCGTCCTCAATGGGGTAGATTGGGTGGCTAATTTCTTCTTTTTCTTGTTGGCCTGCTCTCGAAGATTCTCCTAACAATTCAATCATTTCATCTTGCATTTTCTGTATTTCCATCTTCAAAGAGGAGAGGTCATCATTACTATCAGGAGAGAAGTCAGGCTCAGGCTTATAGTTCCTAGGAGTTTTTGTCCAACCATTATAATTATTCAGGGAGGGTGGGTTGGGTATTTCTATGGTGTGTAGGATATTGGGCAAGGCAAATCCCGCTCCTAGGTTCTACTCACTGATTTGGGCCTTAACCATGCCAATACTCCTATAATAGGAGTAAAAGGGATCCCAATGATTATCATTATGTCCATCAAAGGATGGACCATCTCGATGTATGGGATCGAAGATCACAGAGTGGGGGTAAGGGTGCGGGAAAGATGTGAAAGGATGAAAGTCAACGTGGTCCATTCTAACTCACACCACAATCAGATTCCCCAAGCAAACACAAATCAAAGGACTTTTAGATCTTTAATCGGTTAGGCTTTTGAGCTTTTAAGTCCACTTGTAGGTGACAAATCAAGTTATTCAAAACAGTTACGCACCTACTTGTTGACCTACGATACGCCTAAGAAGACCTAACTGGGACTTAGGTGATCCTCTTTAAAGCCCAAAAAGTTTAGTCACCACCAAACATGGCAAAGAGGGATGCAAGTAGAATCAAACCCTTCCTTTGAAGTGTTGCTTTCGCGGTGCTTCTTAACTGCCCTCAATCCATAAGGTTTGGAGGCAACTTCACCTCTGAACTAATGTTTCGGTCACTTTAGACCCCAGCAATAGGAGGCTCTAGTCCTAGTGGTTCCAAACCTAAGGAGTGTCTAAATGCGTGCCATGGTGCAAGAAATATAAGTGTGCATACATTGTAAAAGATTTTGAATTTTGAATCACACGCCAAGTTTGAAATTCAAGTCCTTGATTTTTAAATGTCCTTCCTTTAATTAGTCCTTTTTCAAAAAATTAAATATGACCACTTGTTAGATCTATTCAATATAGAATAGGTGGTCTTAAACTTAATCCAAATGCATTTGCATGACAGGTAGACATGCAAAGTTAGAAGTGCATACCTGATTCCAGCATTCTTCATGCAATATGCAAGACAAGAAATTAGATCTAGATGCTGCTCATTCAATCCTAAATGATTCGACCTATGGGCAAGTAGCTTCTAGCAGGCAACCTGTGTTTTTTTTATTTTTTAATTTTTATATATATCTACTTATGCATAAACAAAGAAAAGATAAACAACCCACAAAAGAAAACCTAGATCTAAAGAAAAGGGAACAGGCTCCTGAATAATATTACCCAACACGGGCCTAAAACAAAATCAGGGAACAAACCCCTAAAAATGTACCCTAGAACAAGGGTTTTCCAAATGAATGTACTAAAATAAAGAGAAGAAAGAAAAATAAAAAAACTATATATAACTAAATGGATGAGATGAAGATGTGGTCCTTCGGATATCTCCTCCAGCGGTGGAAACAAGGTCCACCAAGGCATTGCTGAGGTAGGTGCGATGCTCCTTCTCCTAGTGCTGGAACTCCATCGACGATGTCAAGGATCACCTGATCTTTGAGGCTGGTGAGACAAGACGTCTCCCAATACACGTACCTTGCACCAAACAGATAATCGAATTGAAATATGCCTTAAATAAAATATGAACAAATAATTAAATAAATGCGAGTCTAATAGGCTCGTTGCCTCCCTGGCAACGGTGCCATTTGACGAGACGATTGTCGCTTTCGAAGATGATAATTAAGATAATTTGTCGTTGTATTTCTAAGTAGTGGAAAATTGACTAATCAAAGTAATTAAAATAACCACTCAATGAGGAGTGGGTCGTATCACAGGGAGGCAATGGCCTATTTAAACTCACATCAGTCAAAAACCGATGTTCACTATTAATTTTATCAAGAAATCAAGCCAAAATCGCTTTTAGATTAAGTAAACAACAAGAACTAATGCTGAAATAGCAATTATGCACATCCGAAGGATTTATTTTGCAATGTGATAATAAAATATTAATAAAATCTCACAATGGCAAAAGATGTAAATACTAATACTCTCTTTACTGTAACAAATAGAGCACTTTGTGCAAGTGCTCTCCACGCACAAGGGGAAGGGAAGCCGGAGATGAGGAACTTGTCGGAGGGAGAGTAAGCTGACGTGCATTTGATGGTGGTGGTCTCGTGGAAAATGGTGGCCGGAGTGAGTCACAGTGAGGAGAGGGGATGGTGGGTGCGGTGGAGCTCTCTGCTGCTGCTGTGCAGAGATGAGGGGGCGCAGCGCTGCTGCTGTGAGGTAGAGGGAGAGGTGTTGGCCGCACGTGGAGTGTGGGAAGGTGCGGTGCGTCGGTGGTGGCGTTGCTGGAGATGGAGTGATCTACTGAAGGTGGCGGGCTGCTGCGGGCGTGACGCACCTACTGCAGCTGGGCGCTTTCTCAGCGCACATGAGAGGTACGTTGGTCGAGCGAGCTGGAGGTGTGCGCTAGAGCTGAGGGGGAGCGCAGGCCGCACGTGTTACAGCAGTTGCAGCTGCTGCGTGAGTTGGAGGTGTGCGCGGGCGGTGCGCTCAGCTGCGCGTGTAGGTGGATGATGGCGTGTGGCGCACGTGGAGATGGTGTGGCATTGGAGGTGGCTGCTGATGGTTGATAAACGGCAGTTTATCATCATTCTTATGCATTAAAACAAACCTAGCTCTTAGGATTTTGATCCGCAAATGGGTTTCTGGGTTGCATTTCGGCATAAATTAGATTAGGCATGCATTTCATTTGTTATTTTATTTTTTGATGTGTTTCTTGGAGTGTTTGGGATAAGCAGAGAGTCAGATCCCCAGAACCCTAGCACTCGGGAAGGCAACTGATGAAAAGGAAGCTCAATCAGGCTAGGACTTAGCTGATTCGAGCTCATCATGGCTAGATACCAGCTCCCTTTGACTAAGGTTAGCTCCATTCAGCTTCATTCAGCTCACCTTAGCTGAATGGTAGCTCAAGAGAGCTCATTTTAGCTTACCATAGCTCATGTCAGCTCAGATACAGCTCAACTTAGCTAAGTCTAGCTCATCTCAGCTCCCACCAGTTCACAGGGAGCTCTAGCTAGCTCAGTTGAGTTGACTAGAGTTCACCTCAGCTCATATCAAGATCAACTTAGTTGAGTCTAGCTCCTCTCAGCTCCCACCAGTTCACTGGGAGCTCTAGCTAGCTCAAATAAGTTGACAGGAGTCCAGCCCCAGCTCATCCCAGCTCCATCCAGCTCATTGCAGCTGGACTCCATGCTAGCTGAGCTACTACTTGTCAACTAGTAGCTTAGCTAGCTCTAGAGTTCTCATCAGAGGTAGTTCTGGCTCAACCTAGCTCCAGCTAGGTTTGGGCCAGCTCAACTGAACTCAACTACCCAAGCTTGGCTACTTGCATAAGAACTAAGTAGCTAAGCTCAGTAGTTGAGCTCCCCTTGAAGCTGCCTCAGCAGTCCTAACTCCAGAGTACCTGATACCAGCTCCAGAATACTCTTCTTTAGCTCTCCTCCATGAAACCCTAGCTCCTCCATCTCTACTCTACTAACTAAGCTAGCTTAGCTAAACTCTACTCCACCAAAAACCTCCATGGCCGACCACAACTCCACCTTAACCCTAACCTAACCTAACCCCTTTTGGCGACAACCCACCATAACTACCACCCTAAACACCGCTTCAAGTTGGCGCCAAAAATGTCATAGCCACCCCTTCATTTTGGCTCCAACACAAGCCCTTATCCTAGCCCTACACCTCGCCCTTTATCCCCATCTAAACCCTACACCTTAACCCCTTCTAGAATCTCACTAGTGGCGCCAACCTAAGCCACCATAACTGATTAGTCCATATTCGTAGGCTATTTAAGTATCTAAATGTTTAGACATTAAATTAATTTTAACAATTAGGTAGCATACATTAGGATGTAAATAAATTTATTCATATATTTAGCTTAAGTCCATAATTCATGCATTTAGAATTAACCTAGGGTTGCATACATTTAATTGGTTAATGAATTAGGTGCACTATTTTAATTAACATAGAAGTTAAGGAGTTATGTATAAATAACCCTAATTATTTTATTATTTTATTCTTTTTCTCCTTTGCACAGGTAACTCCTCCCGCTCCGCCTCCTCCTCCTGCGCATCACATTCATGCTACGGCGTTTTGAATTTCAAATAAGTGTGGTCGTGGCTACAAAAGGAGGGAGAGTTGCCGTTGAGGGAGGCCACCACCCTTTGTTCCTCACTATGCTTAGAAGACCTTGCTCCTCTTCCATTCCATACCACCAGCCTCACCATGGCAGAACAACTCACCCCTGTGGGCGTGTGGGGTGATAGCCTACATAGCCAAAGAGTCTCTGCAACTCTTCACCTCAGCCAGCAACTCATGCCAACCTCCAACACACCCAGCTTCAGTGCACGTGCCATCTGCCCACCGCGCCTTCACCTTAATCCACCCACTGCACCCTCAACTTAGCCAGCGCACACCTACGCCTTCGCCTTCACCAGTAGCTCCAACCCACTCACCAGCACTTGCACCACCTCGCCCGCACGCCAGCAGCCCACGCGCCTTCACCAGAACCTCCACGCACCTTCACGCTCGCGTGTGTTCCTCAGTGCCTCCCGCCTACACTAGCCTATGCACGCGTGCGCTCTCACCCCCGTTGCACGCAGCACACATGCAGTGCACCCTCCAGCACCTCCTGCGCCTGCTGCTATTGTGTGCGCACGCCGCTTGCAACAACTGTCGCACAAGTGCCCACGCCCCCATGCGGCCTGCAGAGCGCTTGCGCGCCCGCGCGCCTAGCAGCTGCACCTGGCCTCGCCACCAGCAGCACATGCACAGCGTGCTTCACTCCAGCTGGCTCCTCCTCCTCCTTCTTCTTCTCTGTTGACGAAGGTACCCAAAGCACCCATAAATGCAGCCATCAAATCCGGCCTCGAAACTTTGCGTCGGGAACTCCATCGGACTTGCCCCGACTCCCCGAGCACAACCATGCTTCTGACCGCACCAATCGACCACCCAACGGCCGGCCAGAGAGCCTCACCACCGGCGACCTCTTCCACTCCGGCCGGCTACCACCGACAACCGTTCGAAGCGCCACCACCACCATCGGAAAGCTATTGTCGTGCTTATCCTTCTCCGAGCTTCCCGCGAGCTGCCATCGCCTCCTCTTCGTGCACGGACAAGGGAATGAAATCCTCTGTTTTTGGAGTAGTTAATATTTACATTTGAATGCCATTGCCATGAAAATGAATTTTAATTTATGATTATTTTATTATGGTGAAATTGTGACTTCATACTCATGCTTTCTTATAATTGTGTGGCTTTTGTTATTCACATGTTTTAACATTGGTTTTGGATTAAAATGTGCACAAATTTTCTCTAATGCATGTCAATTAGAAATTACATAGATTCATCACATATTTAATGAATATTTCAGTGAGGAAAAATTGCACATATACCCTTACATTTTTTAGTTATTGTGTATCTTCTTTTTATTGCATTTCATGTTAGATTTGACTCGGGATTTCGCACTTGATTGAACGAATACGAGAAAAATATTCATGATTTTGTTGCATCATTGCCTCCCTGTGAACACGACCCGCTCTTCCTTGAGTGGTTAATTTTTATTGTAATTGTTTTGTTAAGCAGTTTTCCACCACTTTATTACTAAAATGACAAATCATCTTAATCACATTATTCGAACCACTTTGTTACTAAAACAACAAATCATCTTAATCACATTATTCGAAAGCAAAAACCATCTTATCAAATGGCGTCGTTGCCGGAGATCAAACCTGGGTCGCCCGCGTGACAGGCGGGAATACTCACCACTATACTACAATGACAAATCATCGTAATCACATTATTCGAAAATGAAAATCGTCTTATAATAACCAACCCTAAACCACCACTATTTTGGTGCCAAAAACACCACCCACACCCTTCCATTTTGGCGCCACCTATATCCACCCTTCATCCCATAACTACCACCATAAAAAGCCATCCTAGCCTTCCCTTATGTCCACGCCAACCCTACCCCTTTAACCACATTAAAGTTGGCGCCAACTCTCCCCTAACCACACCTACACACACCCCTTAAGTCCATGCAAATAACCCTAGCCCCTCATCTCATAACCACCACCATATAACTCCATCTCCACCCTACAACACACCTAATGTTTGTGAGCGAAATCGATGTTATAAAAATCGCATTGTAGTATTGGTCGAAATCGCTTGAAGACAAATAAGATTTATACTCAAAAGAAATCCGAGGTCTAACACAGGAAGCAAGTAACAATTAACTCTCAAGATTGCAATTCTATCAATGTGTAATAACAAATCCAAGCAAGAATGATATATATGATAAAGCAAATGTCAATGAAGCAAAAATATTAAGGTAAAATAGTAATTTGAATCACCAATTACCCCTTGCTATAATAGCAATTATCTCAACAGTATCAATCAAGGAAATAAAGCCTCAAATGTATGCAATCAGACGATGGGGGCTTGTATCAAACAGCTTAAACAGCCGATGCTATAGAGCTAGGGAAGCACTGTTCTTCTCTGCCTTCTTCTCTTCTTTGCCTTGGCTTCACACACATAAGGGCTCTGGTTTTGGCTAAGTGTCGAAATCTCCTCAGAGCAAAACCCTCCCCTACCCCGCATGCTCTCTCTCTTTCTCTCTCTCTGAGTTTCGCCCTCCCAAGGCCTTGCAGAGTACCGACCAATCGGATTCGGATCTAAGCGCACCCGGGACCACGGGTGTCAGCCGTAAATGGTAGCCGAGGTGTGTGCAAGTTAGGCAAGTCGGGTCGGTGCCAGGCCTGTGGGGTACGTGTCACGAGTGAGGCATGTGTGAAGGGGTGGCGGGGGACCTCACCCCCAAGTGTGTTGAGGCGATAAGCCCCAACCACTTTTTCCTCTTATTGCGCTGTGATTTCTTTGTTGTGAACGATGTGGCACTATCCTCCTCAGCTTTCCTCTTCGCATGGCGTAGTGACAGTATCGAGCTAATTCCAGTCAAAGGTCCGGTCAAAGGACCAAATTGATCCCTTGGTTGCATTCCTGGACGAAGTTCGCTGCACCTGGAGCTTCCACTTGTGCTTGCAACGGCTAAGGAGAGCTTCAAGCTTCGCTCGAGCTTGCTGTTAATGGCGTGGACTCGACAACTGAAAATCAAGAAAAAGGGCCTCACGACCGTGTCAGATGGTTCAGCAGGATCGCGATGATGGTGTAAAGGCATTGGTGGCGGTAGTGTGCTGCGAGGGGGGTTGGAGATGGCTGGCGGAGGCGGACTAGGTCGGAGAACAGTGGGTTGTTCAGTGGGTAGTTAGGAGGGGCAATTGACCTAACTAAGTTAGGGCTTTTGCTCTTGGGATCGAGGCGAAGGTGTAGGGATGAGCAGCGGCCAATTTGGTGGAGCGTAGTGGCTGTGTGAACTTGCCGGAGGTATGTCGGCGAGGTGGAAGACGAGGAGCGTGCGAGTGAGATGGCGATCGAAACGGAGTGTGGTTGGTGTGTGAATGAAGTAGAGGAGTTAGGGAACTTATCTAAGTAGTTGGAAGATGATGGGGAGCAGAGACGACGTCGGGGAAGAAGGTGACTTCGTTGACAAGGAAACGACGAGGAAGACGGAGGGAGACACGTTCGCTGGTATGGTGCGATGTGGAGGAAGACGAGGAAGATGAATCCGTCGCTGGTATTGCGGATGGATGATGAGGGAGGTCAGAAGGAATCATCGAAACTCAAGGAGCCTTTCTGCCAGAATAGGAAGGAGGAATGCGGGGAATTTCCAGCCAAAATCGAGCTTGGGATGGACGGTATGCATTGGGGCTTCTTTTATAGGCCTCTGGAGGACGATTTGAGGTTAAGAAGCAAGCTTCCCAAGCTTGGAATGTTCACCAGAGATGGGAGCTTGAAAGATACCCGAATCTCTATGCATTCACATGAGAGATTGGGAAGGTTGTAGGGCTTTGGATCTAGCTCAAAAGGAAGGGAATTCTTTGACGAACTTCCCTTTCAAATCTGAGAAGGATTCGTCAAGGAATCAAGGAGAAAATGGCAAATCAAGCTCGCTGGAGTTGTAGGATTAGGATTTCATGGTGGTAGGGACCTATTTGAAGAAGGAGACAATAAAGTTGGGGGCCTATTTTTAAAGGATTCAAAAGTTAGGGGCATGTGTGTGAGATAAAAGAGTCAGACAGGACTAAATTGCAAATTAGGTTAAGATGATTTCAGATTGGGCCCAAATTTTAGTACAAACCTAATTTGGACCTAAGGAATCTAATGGTGAAGTTAGATTTTATTTTTGACCTAGTTTGACTGGATAATTTGCATAATTACCCAAATTAGGGTAAATGTCTGTTTAAGATTATTTTGGGTCAAGATGGGTTCCAATGGTCAAATTAAAGGTACCAAACCCTAGAAAACATTTTTCTATGATTTTTAGATGGTTTAAGTAAATTTTATCCTGACTAAAACCTCAGTTAATTAAGTGGGTTTGCTTTTAGGGTTTCAGATGTCATTTAATTCCTGAAACGCGCGAAAACCCTTTTATGTTTGATCTAACCACTTGTTAGACTCTTAAGACCATTTGACCATTGTTCAACCCCTGAGAAAACCCATGGTTATTCTATTTTTGTGATAGAATGGTAAATTTGTAGAAATAACCTTGTATTCTTGTCTTCTTCTCAAATCAATGTTTTGTGCCCTTAAGACCTTCTGATGGATATGTAGGAGCTTTTATTGACTTAATTAGATCAAATTAAGCTAGTTATGGCTCATGATGGTGTTCCCATCATACCCCCATCCTAGCTTTTGCTAGTCCCTTAGCAAAACCATTTGAATCGAACCAGTTATCTAGGTCAGATTTAATCGTCAAGATGCCTTACTAAGCCGCATCTCTAGGAATCATATCTTAATACCAATAATAGGCTTAAAGGTACTCAAGTACCATCCTAGATCTAGACCTGACTAGCTTTCGCCTCAGTCCGCCGTGAACGTTTTTAAGGCTCGCAGGAACTAACCTAAGGTTTGTTGAACCCAGCGGTTAAAGCACTTGTGCTTTAAACATGCTAAGTTCAGTTTAGTTTGCCAGTGCATTTTGAGAGAGACATAGAAGGAGAATTTGATTTGTGGAGAGCTTTCTCTCTCTTTTCTTTTCATTATATTTTTCCTTAGATCCATCCTCGGATTGGCCCTAAACACGGTCTGTATCAGATTCCTTGTCCTCACCATCAATCCTCGCAGGGTCCCTGGCAATCAATGCTTTGAGATAGCACCACTCATGGCAACCCCTAGAAGCCTGGCTTTCAAGATTTCGGGATAATCTCGCCCACGGAGTTCTGTAGCTAAATCTAGACCTTGGCAATCGACATTTCGTGATAATGCCGCCCATGGCATCTGAACCAGCACAAGGTGCTTACATGCCCCCAATAGGATATTTAGATATCCTAGGAGACAAGCACCGAGGAGACGATATGTTATTGCGCATCTTCAAGGGGAATTTCTCGCCTCTCCACGCCGGGAACTCATCCAAATCAACTTGTGTTTTCGAGTCGTTCCTTAATCTTGATCTTAGGACCTCTTTCAGAATAGATTAAATGCCTTTTGGCATTGTTTTATCTTTAGAGCATACTGAACCAGACTGTGTGTGATTTAGGGTGCTTAAGTTTCCGAGTCCTGCAAACCAGAGGTCAGTTAATGGGGCTGAATACTCCCTAAGCCTTAGACCTAATACACAAGCTTTTCATTTTCCCCAACCTGTTGGGGATTAATCAAGATCTTGACAAGTACGTGAATGTTTAAATCCAATATAGATTCAAGTGGCCTAAGGTTAGTATTCGCCATTAATCCCTTAAGTTTTAGCCTTTCAGGTCTTAGTTCATTATTCGATCCAACCTAGAAGGTGGGTAGGTTCCCAATTATTTTTAAGGGACTTAATTTTTTTTCTTTTCTTTGTGCTCCTTTATTCTCTTTTCAATTTTATTTCCTTCTTTTAGAAAATGTCTCTTCTTTTTCCTCAACCTCCTTTTTTTTTGGAATATGTAATTTTTTTTTGACGAAACCCTTGCTTGTGAAGTGATTCTCATAACATTTTGCATTTTAATACCCCCCATGTCTACAATTTGCAATGTCCTCATTGTAAATTAGGTGGGTTCGAAAAAAGCTTAGATTGTACATTAGAACAGGTTTAGGTAGGTGGACAGGTCGGGGTGACTGTTGCGGACGATTTCAAGCTCTGGTATGAAATACCAAAGGTGGAGTCAACTGTTTTAAAGGATGAACCTTAAAGTGCAATATGAGTTCAGCACGATTATGTCAAGAAGGGTTTCGGGTTTTTTCAAAAAGATGATGGGTTGCCTCCCGTTAAGCACTGAGTTTAACGCCATCAGCCGGACGCAATATGCTCAGGGAGAATGGAGATAAAAGATACCTCAGCCAGGTTTGTATCAGTGAGTTCAATGAATGGCTTAAGTCACTGGCCATTCACAATAAGAGGTTCAGAATCTAGGCTGGGTTGACTGATTTCAACGGCTCCATTTATGAAAATCCGTCGGATAAGATATGGTCCAATCCATTTCGATCTAAGTTTGCCCAGGAAGAGTTTTAGCTTGTCATCAAAGAGTAGGACCTTTTGACTAGGATGAAAGATCTTTCTGGATATGTGCTTGTCGTGAAGGGCCTTAACCCACTCTTTGTAAATTCGCGAGTTCTCGTATGTGTCCTTGCGTAGTTCATCTATCTCGCTCATTTGAAGCTGTTTGTGGGTTCCTACTTTAGAAAGATCTAGATTACATTCTGTACTACCCAATAGGCTTTGTGCTCCAACTTGATGAGAAGGTGACTTGCCTTCCCATACACCAATCTAAAGGGAGACATGCCCAATTGGGTCTTGCGGGCGATCCTATAAGTCCACAAGGCTTCCAGAATTCAGGACGACCAATCTTTCCTGTCCGGTCAAATAGTGACCTGAAGGATTTTCTTGATCTCCTGATTTGGTAGCTTAGCTAGACCATTGGTTTGGGGATGATAAGGGGTAGAGATTCGATGTGATACCCCGTACTTGGTCATCAGTGATTTGAACTGAGCGTTCGTGAAATGGGTCCCTCCATCAGAGATAATGGCACGTGGGATACCAAATCGAGAAAAGATGTTCTGATGAATGAATTTGATTACCACCTTATGATCTTTGGTTCGGGTCAGGATGGCTTTGATCCATTTGGACACGTAGTCTACAGCGAGAAGAATGTACTCAAAGCCATTCGAGATAAGGAAGGGTCCCATGAACCCAAATATCGAAGATTTCGCATATGAGAATTGATTGTAAAGGCATCATATCGTAGTTTCTCATGTTGCCTAAGGTTTGGCAACGAATGCATGCCTTACAGTGATTGTATGCACCCTTGAAAATCGTGGGCCAGTAAAAGCCACACTGGAGGACTTTTGCTGTAGCTTTATGTCTGAAGATGTGTCCGCCGCAGGCCTGGTCATGGCAGAGGACAAAATATCCTAAATTTCCACTTCTGAGATGCACAGTCTGATATTCTGATCAACACCAATGCGGAAGAGGTACGGCTCTTCCCATATGTAATACTTGGCATCGGAAAGCAATTTGTCTTTCTTGGCCTTCGGCCAATCGGAGGAAATCTGATGTGACGCCAAGTAGTTCACCAAATCAGCGAACCAAGGAAGTCCCACATTGATAGTCAAAAGGTGCTCATCAGGAAAGTGCTCTGTGATGGGTCCGGAAGAGTCAATAATGTCAGATGGAAGGTGGGATAAGTGGTCAGCTACCACATTCTGCTTTCCCGCCTTATCGAGAATCTCGAGATCGAATTCTTGCAACAGCAAGATCCAGTGGATTAGTCGAGGTTTCGTGTCCTTCTTCGTGAGGAGGTGCCTCACTACAGTATGATCCGAGTATACGATAACACAAGAACCCAAAAGATATGATTTGAATTTCTCCAGGGCAAATACCACAACTAGCAGCTCTTTCTCAATAATTCTGTAGTGACGCTGAGCCTCGTCAAGTGTCTTGCTAGCGTAGTAGATGACCATGGGTTTCCCATCTATTTTCTGCCAAAGTACCGCACCCACAGCATAATCAGATGCATCACACATGATCTCAAAGGGTTGAGACCAATCAGGGGACTGCAGGATAGTGCTTAGGTAACTTGATCACATAGGATCTCAAACGCATGAGTGCACTCCTCAGTGATTTCGAAGGGGACATCCTTTGAGAGAAGATTAGTCAGGGGGCATGCGATTTTCGGGAAATCAGGAATGAATCGACGGTAAAAACCGACGTGCCTCAGAAATGATCGGATGTCCTTGACCGAGCTAGGCATAGGGAGCTTGGAAATCAGATTCACCTTGGCTTGATCAACCTGGATGCCTTTTTCAGAGACGAGATGTCCTAGGACAATTCCCTTAGGTACCATGAAGTGGCTCTTTTCCCAGGAAAGAACCAAATTCACATCAATGCATCGCTTGAGGATTTGGACTAAGTGCAGGAGGCAATCATCAAATGATTCCCCAAATATCGAGAAGTCATCCATGAAGACCTCAAGGTGTTCACCTACCATATCTAAGAATATGGCAAGCATGCACCGTTGAAAAGTAGCGGGTGCATTGTAGAGACTGAATGGCATCCTTCGGAATGCGTACATCCCGAAGGGGCAGGTGAAGGTAGTCTTCTCTTGGTCCTCAAGATGGATTGCTACCTGGTTATAACCGGAGTACCCATTCAAGAAGTAGAAGAATCAATTTCCCACTAGTTTCTCGAGGATCTGATCAATGAACGGTAGTGGGAAGTGATCCTTCTTCAAGGAGGTATTGAGTCTTTTGTAATCAATGTAGACTCTCCACGAGTTCACTATACGGGTCGGTATGGTTTCTCCGGTTTCAGTCGTAATCACTGTGAGTCCTGCCTTCTTACGCACAACTTGGATTGGACTCACCCACCGATTGTCGGAGATCGGGTAGATGATCCCTACATCTAACCACTTGATGATCTCCTTTTTCACGACATCCTGTAGGTTCAGATTTAGGCGTCTGCATTTCACGGGATGGTCGTGAGCCCTCTTCGGTATAGATGTGATGTGTGCAATATGAGGGGTTGATGCCAGTCAGATCATTGAGAGTCTATCCAATGGCTCTCCGATGTTGCTAGAGGACAGTAATCAAGCGTGTTTCCTAATCATATGTGAGTCAGGAGTTGATAATCACATGAAACATCTGATTGGAACCCAAAAAAACATATTTGAGATGGTCAGGGAGGGGTTTCAATTTCATAACAAGATTATCAGCAGCAGCAAGTGGTTCAGGGTGGGTGTCGGGAGCAAAGGAGGGAGCTATGGGTGTGTCCAGGTTAGGTTCAGGCTCCTCTAATTGCGGGTTTTGATCTTCTTATGGTTGATAAAAAATAATCTGGTTTTCCACGCCCTCGACATCGCAAATTTGTTCGATAACTCCGAAATTAATTCCTTGTTGGGCCTTAATGATGTCGATCTTTAGTGTCTTGCTCCGAAATTTTAATTCAATTTGGCTCTCCTCACAATTAATATTGGTCCTAGCTGTGGCCAGAAAGGGTCTCCCTAATATGATCGGTGTATTCTTCAAGTTCTCATAAGCATCCATGTCTAAGATGATGAAATCCATGGGAAAGTAAAAATCGTGTACCCTAACTATGACATCCTCGAGAACTCCTTTTGGTGACTTAATAGATCGATCGGCTAACTGTAAAGTCATCTCAGTCGGTTTAAGCTCAGATTCCTCAAAGTGGTCTAGTAGGGATGTGGCTATCAAGTTGATGGAAGCTCTTAGGTCCAATAATGCTCAGTCAAACTGTATATCACCGATAGCACATGAGATCAGAGGGGTGCCTGGGTCTTTTGCCTTAGGCGGGGGTTTGCTCAAAATGATGGAGCTGGCTTGCTTCGACAGTACTATTGGGTTCTCGCTTTTGGTTCTCGGCTTACGCTTGGGTGTACACACTTCTTTCAAGAATCATGCGTAAGACGGTATGTGGATAATTGCATCTATCAAGGGCATGTTTATATGGACCTACTCAAAGAGCTTGACCAGGTCATCCTCAGGTGCCACGGGTTTGGTTGTCACCCCGACTTGTCCAAATTAGGGCGAATGTCTGTTTGGGACTCTGTTTTGATTCAAGATGGGTTCCAATGGTCAAATTGAAGGTGCCAAACCCTAGAGAATATTTTTCTATGATTTTTAAAGGGTTTAGGTAAATTTTATCCTAACCAAAACCTTAGTTAATTAAGCAGGTTTATTTTTAGGATTTCAGATGTCATTTAATTCCTGAAACATACGAAAACCCTTTTCTGTCTATTCTAACCCACTTGTTAGACTCTTAAGACCATTTGACCTTTGTTCAACCCTTGAGAAAACCTGCGGTTATTCTATTTTTGTGATAGAATGATAAATTTGCAGAAATAACCCTGTATTATTGTCTTCTTCACAAATCATTATTTTGTGCCCTTAAGACCTTTTGATGGATATGTAGGAGCTTTTATTGACTAAATCAGATCAAATTGAGCTAGTTATGGCTCATGATGGTGTTCCCATCACCTAACAAAATCCTTAACCCTAGCAACCACCTAGGGTTGGTGCCAACCACCAAGTGCCCTTCCATTTTGGCACCAACAACCCTAGCCCTAGGATCCTATAACCACCATCTAACCTCCATTATAGCCATCCATCCTATAACTAACCCTACCCCCCTCCTACTCCTATGAAAACCCCCTACCACCACCATTAAAATCCAACCTTGGCTACATTTTTTCTACCCATATTTCCACCTACATAGAAAGTCAAGAGAAGAAGAAGAAGAAGATTAAGGGGATACTCTGTCCCCTTGGTGCCTTCCTCTCTTCTCTTCTCTCTTGTACCCACGCCAGCCAAGGGAGGAAGCCAGGCATTGGAGGACAACTTAGGGTACACACCTACCCTAGGGAGAGGAGGATTTGAGGGTGGTACACTACCACCCTTGGAGGAAGAATCAAAGGTGGTCCACGCCACCTTAAGGAGGAGTTTTTGGAGTGGGAGCCATCCATCCTAGGAAGGAGATGGCAAGCCCATCTATGGTTTGCCTTTGGAGGACGTCCAGGAAGGAGGAGGAGCCCTTTTCAAGCCTAAGAGCCACTAAGCTTGGAGCAAGGAGCTTCCCCTCTTCACCATTATTTTAGGAGGATTTGTGTTTCTTTTGTTATTTGTTATATTTATTCTAGTAGTAGAAGCATTCCTCTCCTAGGGTTTTTGTAAAACACTCTTAATTAAAAGTTACCTTCTTTTTAATATAGCTTTTGTCGCAATTCCTTTGGTTATTTTAGTTGCATTATTCCTAGTGCACAAACACTTTTTCTTTCTAATTACCCTAGACCTCCACGTGCCTAGGGTGAGCTTAGAAAGAATCAACTTTTGTCATGAAGATATTAGCTATTAGGGTTACTCTTTTTCAATAAAACTCTAGTGTTCCTGTTATTTCAAAATCTAAAAAAAAAAATCATATATATAAAACACCAAAAAGAAAGTTGAGTCCCCTTTAAAGCAAGAGATTTGATTTAGCAAACAATTTTTCCCCTTGGATGACCCTAGATACCCCTCTATCTAGGTTATAAATTTTAAAAGTGAAAGCGGATTTACACGTTACAATGACTAAAGCCCTAATTTTAACAAACAACGTATTTTCGCGATCACTTTTTGGCATCGTTACTGGGGAGGCACAGCTTTGCTTAATCAATTTTTCTCTTGCTTGAAGTGGATCTCATCCCCTTCTCTTTCTTTTCTCTTGTGTTCAGGTATTACAGGAAGGAAGTGGGAATTTGGAAGTGAGAGCTCAAAAGTTCCTTTTCTTCCCACTATTTTAGGTTGGTTCTTCCTTTCTTGTCACATTTATCCTTACAAACTACCAAAAAAATATTAAACTTAGCTTTCAAGATCTTAAATATCTTAATTAAGTGGAGTGGTGCAATTTAAAATCCATTGTTTGTTTGTATGCTTCATTAAACACCACTTCACTTCAAGTGTTGGTGTTTTGATTTTCAGATCCAGACTTCTATCCGGATTTCAAAAATCAGTTCCTGACACCACAAGCCTCCTAAAATCTTTAAATTTCACTCAGAGATTCCAAATCAAGTTGGGAACATCTGTTCCAAATTTTAGACTAATTTGATTTGTATTTAATTTTTAAAAATTCATGGACTACAAAGGGGTCACACCCTCTAATCTTTCTATTTTGTTACTGTCCGTGAATTTTTAGAATTTTTATACTCATACAATTTTTGTAAAATTTAGTTTTCTGGAATCCTTGTGAAATTCTACAAATCACATAAAATCACCAAAAATTTTCTGAGGCTGGTGGTGGTACTGAAAAGTCCAAAATACCCACCGGTATCAATTCTGGACTTTTGCACCAGCACAAAGAAAATTTTTTAAAAATATCAGAAAAATTTCTAAAATATTAAGAAAATCTTTTCTGGAATCCTTGTTTGAGTTTCCATAAAGTAGTGGTGTTTTTTGATTTGTTTGGACCACTACTTAATACAGAAGGCCTAAAAAAGATCCATTGGTAGTTAAATTTTTGTCTTAGGATTGATTGGATCAGGATTTCTTTTTCATTTTTAGAGACAAACAACTAAAAGGAAACATATCCTCACCCATATTACTTGATTTCCTCTTGTTTGTGGATCTCAAAACTTTTTTGAAGTCTCAAGAAAGGAAACCCTAAAACACACTAATTTAAAGCAAATCCTAAAAGACAGAAATAATTAAAATTGTGTGACAACTTGTTTGAAATTGGAACCACTTCCCAATTCCTGCACACACACAAAAAAATTGAAATAATATGGCAATAACCCAATCAATTCCCTCCACATTCCATGTGCACTTTACTATCCTAGACGTAATTAAAATCTGTAGCAACTTGACCTCTAAGATTTCATCAACTTAGGCTTGCTATCTAGGTCTTAAGTTTTCTTTAGTTAATATCAATTATGTCATCTATATCTGGTGTTCAGGCTGAGGGGTCGTGTCAAACGACTAGGAGCGGGTTTGTACAAGCACTTGGGAATTTTCCTAGGAAACGCTTGGGCCCAAACCTCCCATTAAACAACTTGGCTAGATTTGTTGACAGAATGGGTATTCACTAGTGATTACTTATTTCCTAGGTAGACCAAGTCTTAGGTTATTTTTAGGGAGTCACAATTAAGTTAGATCTAGAATTTGTTGTTTGAATTGCACACTTTCTCTCGTCTCTCTCTCTTCTCCTCCCCTCCAATTGTTCCAAAAGAGTGCATGCATGGGCTAAGGTCCCAAAAATCACATCTTGAGGGACCATCTGATTTTGCCCCCCGCATCAGAAAATCTTTGTTTTCTTCTCCTTCCTCTTCTAAAAATATGGAAAACTCGGGAAACCGATAAAAAAATTTTGCTTCCGCTTCTAACTTGTCAGTCGACCCACACGCTGACTTCCCCATCCCTAACCTCCCTCATCTGGAGCAACCAGAAATTCCTGTAGGTCCAGGTGGCCCTCAAATCCAAACTCAAAATACAAACCCCTTTGCCTTTATGGTTGACCATTTGGTTTCGCTACAACAAAACCAAGAGAATTTGGCTAGGACTATGATGAACCTAGCCAACCAAGGGCAAAGCCCACCACCCCGCCATCAGCTTGTTATTACTCTTAAGGATTTCTAAGATCCTTCCAACTATGAGGAAAGACCTGGGGTGGTCATACCACAAGGGGATTTTGAGATCAAACCAACTATTTTGAACCTGATCAAGCATTTCGATGGTGTTTCAAGAGAGGACCCTTTTTGTCATCTCGAGGAATTAACTGTCCTCGCTCAAACCACTCGTTCCCACAATGTGCAGGAAGATGTGTGGTTGATGAGACTTTTTCCTCTCTCTTTAAAAGATAAAGCTTCACACTGGTTTAGAATGGTTGGGCACTCGATCACCACCTGGCCCCAATTAAGGAGTGTTTTTCTAAAAAAAAATTTTCCAATTGGTCGAACTAACGCTTTAAGAAGATCCATAACGACCTTTCAACAAAAAATTGGTGAACCCCTTCATGAAGCTTGGGAAAGATTCCAAGAACTTTTAAGAAGTTGTCCCCACCATGAAATTCCACAATGGAAATTAGTGCAGATCTTCTATCATGGATTAGTAGATCAATTGAAGCGATTTGTGGATGCCTCATGTGGGGGCAATTTCCTTAATAAAGATGCTGAAAGTGCTTATCTGATGTGCATACTATTGGTGCTAGAGCACCACGATCATTTGTTTTGATGATAACAAAACACGTGTCATTTAATATTTGCACTTTGAGTCCTAGATTTCAGGTCAATCGCAAATGGATACGTGATTAGACGGAGTTCGAGCTCGCATCCAGGACGGATTGGAGGAGCCCGATGGAGAGCAGAAGAGATTCGCGAGGAGCAATAGATTGAAGAAGGAAGGAGATGAAGAATATGATAGAATTTTGTTTAATCCTTTCATGTACTTTTATCGTTATTTTCTTGCTCTTTATTTCCTTAGAAAATTATGTTAAAGAGCCTCAAAGTACCCTAACAGTAGTCCTAGGAACACCCGCACAACCCTAGGATACTTAGGTTTTCTGTAAAGAACTTAGAAAACCAATATAGGGTTCAAACAGCATTTCCAGACGTCTAATTCCAAAATCAGACGTCTGATAAAGTGTTTTAAGACGTCTGACTGTTGATTCAGACGTCTGATAACTATTAGGCTGGACATAGTTAGTTCTGTCTGATGAAATCAGACATCCAGACCTTAGACCAGACGTCTTAGGAGACGTCTGATGAATTTGCCAGACGTCCAATTAGTGGACCGTTAGTTGGCTTAACAAACACTCAAGGATGTGACCGTTAGAGCCTTATCAGACGTCCATAGGACTTTCCAGACGCCTGATAATTGACCGTTTTGCCTCGGCTGACCCAAAATCTCTTCTCAGAGATTTTCTAGCCGTTGCAACGTTTGGAAATCCATTCCCACGAAAAAGTAGGTTTCCAGATGTCCAGATATAGTGCCAGACGTCCTATATGTCGTCTGATGGACTTGCACAAGAACCCTGTTTAGATCTGATCCAAGTCAGGAAGAGACCCGCCCAAAATCAGACGTCTGACCTTGAAATCAGACGTCTTAAAATGAACTTTCAGACGTCTGATGACAGAATTAAACGTCTGATAAGCCTGTCAGAACAATGATTGTTCCTGATTTCGGGGTGATTCTCTTGGGCTTTGCACCCAACGGCTATGGAACCTTTCCTAAGCCTTCCAAAGCCTTCCTAAGGCCTCTATAAATAGAGGGGAGCATTTGCAACAAAAAAACACACCTAGAGACACCAAGATACACAAGAAACACTTTGTAATACACTTTCCACTCTCTTGTGTCCTAGCTAGCTCTTGCTCTCCAAGCTCAAGTTCCATTCTCTTGAGAGCATCAAGCTGTTGCGCACCCACTCTCCCGCCGTTGTTCACGAGAGCGAAGTTGCGCCGTCGCGTGGCTCACGCACCGCGTCATCAACTCGACGCACTCCTTGCAAAGGGGAGTTTCCTAATTCCTATAGAAGCTAGGTTTAAAATTACTTGTTGGCTCTATAGGATTACTTGTTTATTTTATCTTTGTTATTTGGTTGGGTATTCGCTTTGCGAATTCCCGTCTCCTTCGCGAGACAAAATCCTTCTCGTGGAGAGAAGGGGTTGAGGTACGCTACCCTCGTTTAAGTAGCGTGGTTGTATTGAGGTTGAATCACCCTCGTTTAAAGTGATTCGGTTTAGTGGATTTTGATCAACTTGGTTGATCGGAAAATCCTAACTCGAGAGGGTTAGGTGGTGGTTTTTACCCGGTTTGGGTTTCCACCTAAAAATACTTGTGTACTTGTGTGACTGCTTATTTGTGAGATTGTTTATATTTATTTCCGCAATTATTACGTCACCCCCTCCTGGTAGGGCGAAACTTTCACATACATCTGAATAACAAAAAATGTCTATTAATGCATGTTCTTAGTATCATATTAGTATCACACATTGTAAATATTGCATAACATGCATCATCATGCATTTAGGTCAAATTGTACAAATTGTATAGTAATTTCTTCTTTTTGGTGGCTAGGGACCAGGAGACTTTTAATTAGGGCCTCTGATTAAAGATCCAATCGTATGGATCTGATTAGGGCGACAATTGGAGTTCAACGACTCCAAAATCATCCCGATTGGACTTCCGTAGCATTAGATATAATCCGAGGAAGGTTAGAGATCAAGGGCCAAGATGGTGTCAATCTACACCTCAGATGACTAATTCGGCCACACGGATGGGTTTGGATCGATGATTGCAGCCTAACGACGTGAAAGTCGGCCCAATCCGACATCCGTGGCACCTTCTACAAGTTACAGAAGATGGACGGCCAAGATGGTGCCATGTGACGCCATCTTGGCCGCCTAAACCGGCCCAGCCAAATTGGTGAGGACCGCCGCATCCTCTCTCTCTCCTCACTCGCTCGGTTGATCTCAGCCGTTGGATCAAGATCCAACGGCTGAGAGAGAGTGCGCTTGGATCTAAAGCATGCCTCAAAGGGTGGCTTGGCGCGTTGGTCTCGACACCATCCACGACGAAGAAGGCACGAGTTCAAGCCCCGCCCTCCTCAAATTGAGCGGGTGATGTGTGTGGACCAAATTCGGCTGCTAGATGGAATGCGAAAGGCGGATCAAGGGACGACGTGGCAGCACTGGGTGCGTGGATCGCGCACGCGCATGATGACGCGCAATCACATGTGCAATCACACACGTGCACATGGTTACGCTGAAGAAGAAGCGACGCTCATTGATTCGAGGTCGTCCGATCTCAAGATCGGACGATTGCAATCTCCATATCGTGATGGTGTGTTGAGAGCAGCAGAGAGGAAGAGGCGAACGTGCACGGCAGCTATGCCCACAACTGGGCTTTAGTGATGTTTTTATTCGTCACTAAAGGTCCTTGAATTAATGTTTTTAACATAAAATGACCTTTTACCCCCAACCTCTACAGCTATAAAGTGACCTATGCCCCCTACATTTCAATCATCCCTTCCTTCACCTTTCTCCTCCAAATCTCTAAAGAAGCTTGTCCCAAACTCGGATGCTCCTCTAGAGCCAAAATTAATGTTTTCTCCCCCCGTTCCGGAAGTGGATCCCACGACGACGACGACGCCCTGCCTCACCCTCAATTCTTCCTTCTCCTTTCTTTGTCTTCCGTCTTTGACCTTTGCCTTCCAGGCGTCGCCCTGTCCGGCTCGTCCTCCAAGCAACCGTCGAGGAGGATAACATCTCTCTCTTTTCTTTACTGCTTTCTAGAATAGAATTTCCCGCTTTCTAGCTGTAATCATTTCCTACTTTCTATTTGTAAAAATAATATTTAGTTTCAGAGTGATTGTTCTCTCTCTCTCTCTTAGTGTTAATATCAAATCCATTGTGATTATCCCGCTTCTAAAACAAAAATACCAAAAAAAAAAATCGTGGATTTTAGATCGATGTAGCCTCCCTGTGTTCTACCTGGAATTTCTTTACAAATTTTGGTAAATTTATTAGTTGATGGATTTCTTCGCAAATCATACTACAACAACAAGTTTTTCAAAATCCAATCCTTTTTGAGTAGATCTTCCACTACAACATTTTGGCATCGTTGTTAGGGAGGCAACAATTCTCGATTTTCTTTCTGCATTTCGCGCATTTTATTATTTTCTAACTTGCTTTTATTTCTCTTCTATTGTTTTGCAGGTATTGCAATAGTGAATCTTCAAGAGGTAGAAAAGAGTAAAGTGCAGTTGAAGACAACTGTAAGTGCTCCCCATTCTTTCCCCCTCCATAGATTTCATTCCACAACCTTAATTCAAACCCCAATTAACCTAGGTGCTCGCATAAACCCTAGGATTAGTTTGGATGCTTTGATTTCCACTTCCACTCATCTCACCTTTGTAAAAAAAAAAAAGACAAAAAGATACTTCTTGTGGGGTAAATCAATATACACACTACATACACCCGCATTCAAGGCACATAACCTAACTTGATTTTTATCTACTCAATCGAGATTTCGACCTGTGGAATTGGTACACGTAAATCAACACATAAGAGAGTAGAAATCAGTTTAGGTTAATCATTTTGTGTACCTAACTCAGTGGTGCATTTCGGCCAATTGTTTGAGTTGTTTGAGCCGCACCACTTCATTTTAAAATCAACTCATCAAGTAGCTTCCCCTTAGGGTTTACAATTTAGGTCAATACCAGGCACTCCATTTTACTTTTTGATTTCAAAAGGAAAAGATCTTTACCCATGTTTTAACATCTGGTTTGCCGCTGAAGCTTGATTGAGCTCACCTAATTCTAAACCCTAAAAGCTACTTAAGTAAGATTTGAACCTTAAAATCCATCCATCTAAATTATCTTGCTTGAAAACTTTGGTTGTGCACGCACTCACACACATTCCATCGATCATTAAGGGCACAACCCATTTTAAGGGCCCACCACATTCCATAAGCACTAAATCTGAAGCCTAAGTAAAATCAAGTAGACATTGGCCTTAAGGACTGATTCGCTCTTCAGGACCCAGACTGAGATTGTTTACGATTAACCTACTTGTACTAGTCAATCTGATGTCTAGCTAGGGGAGTAGAATCAAACGATCGCGGCTGGGGGATACACTCGGAAACAGAGGCGCAAGTCAAAGGAAGAACCTTCTCCCAAGTCCCTCCTAACTAGTTGGATTGACTGGATACAAGCAGAATAAATCGTCTATAATCTTAAGATGAATTCTGAGAGTCTGTAGATTCTTAGGCTACGCAACTTAAGGATAGACTTATTTTGTTGTGCTGAAGGGTCCTTATCCCTAGTCCTTCCGACCTCTTTCTAGTTTATGCTTGGAAGGAGGTCATTAAATCCTTGATCGGAAGGACCATTAGACCATTCTAGGAGGCGTAGATTGAATTTTGGCCAAATTGATCCCATGGCCGATCAACAACCTCCTCTGCTTCAGAAGCCACATGAGATGTTTCAAAGGCAGCTGAAACAAATGTAGAGAATGCAAGAATGGTTCCAGAGAATGGAGGGCGCTCAGCCCTTGAAGGATTTTTATGATCCTTCAAATTACGGGGAACATCTCGGTGCCCAGATTCCTGCCGAAGACGTAGAAATCAAGCCCCAGGTGTTAAGCCTGATCAAACATTTCCATGGGCTTGGCTCTGAAGACCCGTTTTAGCATTTGGAGGACTTGACCTCTTTGATCCAGACCACTAAAGTGCAAAATGTGAATGAAGAGCAAATGATCATGAGGCTCTTTCCCCACTCTCTTAGGGATAAAGCCACTCATTGGTGCAGGACCATAGGAAGGCCAATCGCGACATGAAATGATATGAAGTCGACTTTCCTGGAGAAATTCTTCCCTGTCGGACGTACCAATGCTCTGAGACGGATGATTACTACCTTCACCTAGCGGTAGGGGTAGCAGTTTCATGTTGCCTGGGAGCGATTCCAGGACTTATTGTGGAAGTGTCCACACCATGAGATGCTGAAATGGCAGCTCGTGCAGATCTTTTACCACAGGTTGACCGAGTAACTCAGATATCACGTGGATGCTTCTTGCGGAGCAATTTCCTCAACAAAGACACAGATAGTGCACACGATTTGTTTGAGGAAACGAGTGAAAATTTAATCAATCATGCCTCCATGGATACTTTTAACCGGTCCCAACAACCCAAATCGAATGTTAATGAAGTTTACAACTCTCATTCATTCGATATGGAACTGATTTGTAATAAACTAGATAAGGTGGACTTGGTTACCAAAAGGATGCAGGAGTGGATGGCGGAAAACTTTGCAAACAATTCTCGATCCACTCAATCCCAGAATTGGGAATTCCTTTCTTTCTAAGCTCCTTCTGGATGGGAGTTCGTGAATCAACTGGATGTGGCTCAACCTGCGAGCCAGCATTGTTCGGAACCCCATGGATTCCAAACTGGGGCCTTTGATCCTAGTTTCTATGATCCCTCCCTTTCTTTCTCTCCATCCTCACCCTATGAGGATGTCTATGCTGTACAGGAGAATGTTAGGTCCAACCCTTACTCCAATGCTTATAATCCTGGTTGGAGGAACCACCCTAACTTCTCCTTGAAAAACCTGGGGCAGTAGACCCAATTCCGACCCAGCAACTATGCTCCGCAAAGACCAATGGGTCAGGGTCATGTTTATCCTTAGCTGCCCCTAAATCAGGTCAATCAGCCAGCTTGGAATGCCCATCAACCTGTAGGGCAGGCTGATTTGAACCGTCAGATGATAGGGATGCACGGATCTATGCTCCAGCTCATGCAGCAAATGAAAACCTCGCTGGACAACTTGCAAATCGGGTTCATTGCTAATTCCCATCAACCCGAATCTCTGCCATCTCAACCCGTACCCAACTCGCGTAATATACAGAATCCGGGCAATTAAGCCCAAGGGTATGGGAATCAGAAGGACCCACACACACATGCTCAGGTGGTTGAGTAGGGTCCTTCCTCTTCTGTTTCTTCATCAAATCCGAGGTTTCTGGCTAATGAAGCCCCTCCAATCTTTCCTAAACCTCCCCAAGACCTAAACCCTTATGCATCTGCTAACTCTATTACCTTGAGGAGTGGAAGGCAAACTCAGGACCCAAAACTACCTTGTTTTGATCTACCAAATCCTGGAGAACCTGAGGAGAGAAAGGAGAACTCTGAAGAAGAAATCAAGGCTCAGGAACTTGATTCCAAAGATCTGACTCATGTTCCTTTTCCTGAGGCCTTGATTAAACCTAGGAAGAAGAAGCCTGTTGATAGCAACGAGGAGCTCTTGAATATATTCAAGAATGTCGAAATCAATATCTTGCTCCTCGATGCTATCAAACACATATCGGCTTATGCTAAATTTTTAAAGGATTTATGCACACAGAAGTGTAAGTCAAGGGAATATGTTCCGAGGAAGGTAATACTCTCCGAGCAGGCTAGTTCTGTTATCCTGCATCACCTTCCTTCGAAAAAGAGAGATCCAGGTGCTCATTTGATTTTTTGTGTCATTGGAGATTACACCTTTGATAGGGCACTTTTGAATCTAGGCGAATCCATTAATCTGATTTCGACTTCTCTTTACGAGAAGTTCGGATTAGGGGAACTTTGGCAGACCTAAGTAACACTGCAGTTAGTAGACCATTCGGTCACAAATTCGAGAGGCGTTATTAAGGATGTTATTGTCAAGGTTAATGACTTCTATTTTCCTGTAGATTTCCTTGCCCTTGACATGGATGTACCTCAGAATTTAAGGAACACACCCATCATTCTGGGATGACCGTTCCTGGATACCGCTAAGGCCAATATCAACTGTGAGAGTGGTAGCATGGAAATTGCCTTTAGGGATCAGAAATTGAAATTGGATAGTTTTAAGGCGATTAACAAATTTGAGGGTTGTGGATTTATAGAGGAACTTGAGGAAGATAACTTGAATATTGAAACATGTATGGTGGTTTCTGCAATTGAAAGTTCCTCCTGTTGTGATGGATCTGACTTGCAACCCTCTGTGGCAAACCTGCCACATTCTGAAGAGGTTATTGATTTTGTTCACTTTCAACCTCTTCCTCTTGATGAATCTTCATCGGCATCATCCTTACCTTCCATTCTAAACTCGCCCCAGCTCGAACTGAAACCGTTGCCTAAGAGTTTGAAATATCAGTTTATGGGACCTCAAAAGACGCTCCCTGTGATTATCAGTGCTGGATTAACTAAGGAGCAAGAGATTAAACTGATCAAGATCCTAAAGGAACACAAGGAGGCAATTGGTTGGACCATTCATGACCTTAGGGGGATCGAGCCATTTTACTGCAATCACAGAATATTCTTAGAAGATGGATCCTGCCCTTCTCGCCAAATGCAGAGATTAAACCGCAATATGCGAGAAGAGGTCAAGAAGGAAATAATTAAGTGGCTCGATGCAGGAATCATTTATCCGTTCTCAGATAGTCCTTGGGTAAGTTCTGTGCAAATTGTTCCCAAAGAAGCTGGGATTACCGTTGTGACTAATGAGAAAGGAGAATCTGTCACAACTCGTTCAGCTTCCTCTTGGAGGGTCTCTATCGATTATAGGAAGCTAAACACAGTCACGAAAAAAGATCATTTCCCTTTGCCCTTTATTGATCAAATCCTTGAAAGACTAGCCGGGCAAAAGTACTTCTGTTTCCTAGATGGTTACTCGAGATACAATCAAGTTCCCATCCACCCTGAGGATCAGGAAAAAATGACTTTCACCTGTCCCTATGGAACCTTTGCTTTCCGTAGAATGCCATTCGGCTTATGTAATGCACCTGCGACTTTTCAAAGGTGTATACTAGCCATATTCTCTGACATGGTGGGAGGGTTTATGGAAGTCTTCATGGATGATTTCTCTATTTTTGAAGAATCGTTTGATTCTTGCCTGGCTAATCTTGAAATGATCCTTAAAAGATACATCAAAACAAGATTGGTCCTTAGTTGGGAAAAGAGCCATTTCATGACACAAGAAGGCATCGTCTTGGGTCATGTAATCTCTGAACGAGGAATTGAAGTTGACAAAGCTAAGGTTGATGCTATCTCCAAATTTCCTCCTCCCACATCTGTCAAACAAATTCGATCATTTCTTGGTCATGTGGGATTCTATATGAGATTCATCAAGGACTTCTCTAAGGTTGCTTGCCCTCTGAGCAACCTTCTCGCCAAAGATACGCCGTTTGATTTTAACGAATCATGTTGTAAGGTATTTGATTTTCTTAAAATGGCAGTCACTTGTGCTCTGGTGTTGCAACCACCAGTTTGGACAACCCCATTTGAGATCATGACCGATGCTTCTGATTATGCGGTCGAGGCTGTTTTGGGTCAAAAGATTGATAGGAAGCCCTCTGTCATCTACTACTCTAGCAAAACTCTAGACGAGGCCCAGAGGAATTACACTATTACTAAGAAGGAATTGCTAGCTGTAGTATTTGCTTTGGAGAAATTCAGGGCTTATCTCTTAGGTCTCACGTCATAATTTACACTGACCACTCAGCCTTGAGACATCTCTTGGCCAAAAAGGATGCCAAACCCCGGCTTATCCGATGGATTCTTCTGCTTCAAGAATTCGATCTTGAAATCAAAGATAAATCTGGGATACAGAATGTGGTGGCGGATCATCTTTCAAGACTTTTAAGCAATTCTTCTCATCTGGATATTCCGATTACTGATACTTTTCCGGATGAAACTATTCTTACAGTATTAGGTGTCCAAACCCTGTGGTTTGAAGACGTTGTAAATTATTTGGCCGTTGGTCAAATCCCTGAGGATTGGACCAGGGAACAACGAGATAGACTTAAATCTGAGCCCAAATATTACTTCTGGGAGGACCCTGAACTGTACTGATGAGTCCATTTTAATGGACTATTATTACACCTAAGTAATTCAATTCTAACATTGTATGTTTGTTAATAACCACATTTGGTCATTAAATGATTGCATGTGTCATTGTTTAAGTTTACATTTCTTCTTTTGTAATCATATTTCATGCAGGGTCCCTCAACAACGCACCCATCTCCTCAAATTAATCTCCATCAGGCTAATAATCAGAAAGAAGAGGGAGGAGGAACAATTGTGGAAAAGAACAGGGGGTGGAAAGATATTTTTCCCCCCACAAATATCTCCACCTACAGCCATCCTCCTTCAACCGAACCCAACAGCCGCCGGCCAAAATTAGTAAGGGATTTGAAAATCCCTTAATTGGCGCGGGGGAGAGGAATTAAGAGGAGATTTGCATAGGAGAGGAGGGAAGGGTCGAATCTTCTTCCCCCCCTTGAGGGGATATCCTTCTTCTCCACCGTGGAGAGGGCAGACACTGTGAACCAAGCATGCACTGTGCACACCATCACCCTCTTGCCCTTATGCGCTACCTTTCACCACCATCACGCTATTGCACCAAGTGCCCTTCCACCGCCTGTCCATTGCACGCACACCCTTGCAGCCACACCGTCACCCTCACGCCCTCCACCGCCATCAAGTGCCTGCACCAAGCCCCTGCGCTACACTAGCGCTCGCAGGCAGCAGCAAGCCTCGCCCGCAGACGCCACAGCCGCGCCCTACAGGCATTGTAGGCAGTAGCGTACCTCACGCCATCACCTTCCACCACCCGCAGGCGCTGCCTCCACGCCAGTCCACAGGCTGCAACCGCCCGCAGGCACCCAAGCCAGCAGCCGCCCGCAGGCACTGCACCCCCTCCAGCGCCCTAGCGTGCCCTCACCAGCAACCTTGCGCACCCTCCAGCGCTGCTTCACCTTCCATCGCTCCCTGCAAGCCCCGCTTGCAGGCACTGCACCATAGGCAGTAGCAAGCCACGCCATCATCCTTGTGCCTCCCTACAGAACTCCCCCGCATGCCTACGTGCCCTAGCATGCCTTGTGTGTGCGTGCCCAGCACGCAGCGGTGCCATCCTCTCCACGCGTGGCTGTCTTCCTCCAACAGGGCCAATAGGCCGGCGGCCATTCTCCTTCGTCTGGCTGCCGCCAGCCACCTCCGGCCGCCGCATCACCACCGTTGCGTAGCTCTCGTCGAGGCGCACCACCCCATTGACTCTCGCCGTCAACTGTGCACGGCCGTCCTCGCGAGGAAGAGAGAGGAGAAATCTTTTGTTTTCTCTTCAATTAATATTTACATCTAATGCCATTGTCATTTAAATATTAATATTTTATTCAGGCCACATTGCATTGATGCACTCATAGTTTCCTGAAATTACGTCACTTGTGTTATGTGCATGATTTAGCTTTGAATTTCAAATCAAATTTGCATGCAAGTTAAATTCACATGATATGCCATTAAACATGCATCATACACATATTTTTGGAGCTTAATTCCTGACGTGAAAATTACTTAAATACCCCTGAACTTTTAGGAAAATTGCAAGCTTCATTTAAAATAGCAAATTCCTCGTATTAAAGTCGTGGTAGTGTCTGCAAATAATATATTCCTCGACTCGTGAATTTATTGGTCTATTCCTCCCTGTGGATATGACATCTTTACTGTGGTTAAATTTGATATTTAGTTTTGATTGAGAGATTTTCCACCACATAAAACACAACGACATTGCTATCATAAATAAGCGAGACTCTCTCCGTCATGTACAGCATCGGCTCTGATCAGATTATTTGCTGATGTGTTCTAGAGAATGAATTCCAAAGTATACTTGAGTTTTGTCATGCATCTGCGTGTGGTGGACATTTCTCCGGGAAAAAGATGGCTACAAAAATTTTGCAATTTGGATTCTATTGGCCATCTTTATTCAAGGATGCCCAGCAATTCTCGAGGTTGTGTTCCTGATGCTAGGCACTTGGGAGCATAACTAAGAGAGATATGATGCCTTTAAACTCGATTCTTCCCGTCGAAATCTTCGACGTTTGTGGCATCGACTTCATGGGACCCTTCCTCCCTTCATTTGGACACCAGTACTTTCTCGTCACTGTTGATTATGTGTCCAAGTGGGTTGAGGCTATTCCCACCTGAACCAATGACCACAAGGTGGTCATCGATTTCGTCAAGAAGAACATCTTCAGTTGGTTTGGGATTCCAAGGGCCATCATCAGCGATGGTGGTACTCATTTCACTAATGCCCAGTTCCGTAGTTTTCTGGCAAAATACGGGGTAAATCACAGAATCTCCACACCTTACCACCCTCAGACGAATGGACAAGTCGAGATCTCCAATTGGGTGGTCAAGAATATTCTGTAGAAGATGGTTAGACTTAATTGTAAAGATTGGACTCACAAGCTTGAGGACACTCTTTGGGCCTACCGTACGGCGTACAAAACACCTATCGGCATGTCACCATTTCGTCTAGTGTATGGAAAGACATGCCATTTACCTGTAGAGATTGAACATAGGGCATTCTGGGCAATCAAGCAATGTAATTTGGATTTCAGTTTAGCCAGAAAGACAAGGAAACTCCAACTATCTGAGTTGGAGGAGCTTAGAAACGATGCATACAGAAATGCCAAGATCTATAAGGCTCGGACCAAAGCTCTTCATGGCCAATTGATGTCCCGAAAGAGCTTTGAGCCGAACTAGAAGGTCTGGCTCTTTGATTCTTGACTTAAGCTCTTTCCCGGAAAACTTAGGTTAAAATGGAACGACCCGTTCATCATTGATCAGATATTTCCAAACAGAGTTGTTCAGATCTTTGACCCAAAGACGGGCAATTCTTTGAAGGTCAACGGTCATCGTCTGAAGCCTTTTGTTGATCATATTGTTGCAGAACTCATCTCAGACACGGTTGCTCTACTCATTTCATGATTTCTTTGGCTGGACTTCGCCTAGTTGATGGCATTAAACCCAGCACATGTACAGTCTGACTCAGAGTTGACTCGAGCATCATATTCAGGTGATATCTTCTACATTCTACCTTTCCTTTCATGCCTTTTATTCTCAATGAGGACAGTGCATCAGCTAGGCATGGGGGGGTGGATTCATTTCTGAATCATTTTGTCAACTTTGTGGAATTCTTGTAAATTCTACTTATTTTTTTCTTCTTTATTAAAAAAAAATGAAAAAAAATTGAATTGGGAAATAATAATTGGGCATTAAGATTTTTCAATCTTAGGGAATAATACAGTAGGATCTGAACACTTAGACCCTTCAGGTCTTTGGGCTTAATCAGCCTGGGTGTCCATTAAAATGTGGATTTGTTTATCGAGTCCTCGCCATTCTAAATTTACTTCAATTTGTTTAAATAAGTTGGGGTGATAAGTATATGACTTATCAACCCACCCTCTAATTTGAGGGGATTTTAAGTCTAAGCATCTATACACTATTTGCACTGACTCGCTTTTCGGTGATTTTTATGGAAATTGGGTAGGTAATGAACCTTCTAGGATGGTATGGCTGGTAAGTTATCGTGGGTAAGAACCCATAGGTAGGTTGTCTAGAGCCCAGTCACACGACCATTCTTTTCCTGCTGCCTTTAGGTAAATCTTAGATCAGGAAAGCCATCTACTTAAAAATAAAAAATTCCAAAAAGAAAAGAAAAATAGAAAAGGGGAAAAGAAAAGGAAAAGAAGTAAGCCACACTTCATCGCACGAGTATGGCTGGCAAGTTATCATGGGTAACAACCCATTGGTAGGTTGTCCAAAACCCAGCTCAAGAAATGCACGTAAAATTCCAAAACACTTAGGAAGAAGCGGAGAAGTAGGATAAGCCAGGGAGATATACACTGGGTTCTCCTTTGTGTTGACCCCATAAAAATAAAAGTAGGGAGAAAGCTACCGGTCGAATAGATACACCTTTAGGCAAAATTTCTTTTCAAGGTTACAGAGGGGCATAGAAACCCGAGGTCCATTCTAATCAACGATCAGTGAGTCTATCACATTTCACACAAAGATGCTTAGAACTTAGGGTTCTCTTTGAGTCCTGGGTAGGTTGAGTGGCCGTAGAAAGATGCCCCGAAACCCTAAACTCAAAAATCCAAAAAAATTAGAAAAGAAGAAAAGAAGAAAAGGATCTTCCTTTGAATAAGGTGAGGGCTTGAGGCGGTCTGCATTTTAGTAGGCACCCGGGCACTGTTGTGTCTTTGTAATTCAGGTTCTTAGTAAAAATTTCCTAGTGTTGAAGAATAACTTTTGCCCAAGAAATCCGACCTAATTCTTTTACAAATAGCATATAGTTTTAGCTAGGGACTAGCAAAAGATAGGCATGGGGGTATGATGTGCATACATATGAATAGCCAAAAATGTCTTAGTATAGTATGTTCTTAGTATATTATATTAATGCATGTTCTTAGTATCATATTAGCATCACGCATTGTAAATATTTCATAACATGCATTATCATGCATTTAGGTCAAATTGTACAAATCGATAGTAATTTCTTCTTTTTGGTGGCCAGGGACAGGATGACTTTTAATCGGGACCTCAGATCAAAGATCCAACCGTATGGATCTGATCAGGACGACGATTGGAGTTCAACGACTCTAAGATTGCACCGATCAGACTTCCGTAGCATCAGATATAATCTGAGGAAAGTTAGAGATCAAGGGACAAGATGGTGTTAATTTGCACTTCAGATGACTAATCCGACCGCACGGATGGGTTCGGATCAATGTTCGCAGCCTAACGACGCAAAAATCGGCCCAATTCGACATCCATGGCACCTTCTACAAGTCACAGAAGATGGGCGGCCAAGATGGCACCACGTGATGCCATCTCAGCCACCCAACCGGCCCAGCCAAATTGGTGAGGGCCACCGCACCCTCTCTCTCTCCTCACTCACTTGGTTGATCTTAGTCGTTGGATCTTGATCCAATGGCTCAAGATCCAATAGCTGAGAGCGAGTGCACTTGGATCCAAAGCACGCCTCAAAGGGCAGCTAGGTGCATTGGTCTCGACGCCATCCACGACGAAGAGGGTGCGGGTTCGAGCCTTGCCCTCCTCAAATCGAGTGGGCAACGTGCATGGGCAAAATTCGACCGTCAAATGGTATGTGAACGGCGGATCAAGCGACGACATGGTAGCACTGGGTGAGTGGATCGTGCATGTGCGTGATAACGCACAATCACATGCGCGCGCATGGTTGCACTGTAGAAGAAGCGGTGCTCATTGATTCTAGGCCATCCAATCTCGAGATCGGATGGCTGCGATCTCCAGATCATGATGGTGTGTTGAGAGTAGCAGAGAGGAAGAGGCGGACATGTGCGGCAGCTACGCCCACGATCTAGCCTTTAGTGACAATTTTATCCGCCACTAAAGGCCCTTGCATTAATGTTTTTAACATAAAATGACCTTTTTGCCCCCAACCTCTACACCTATAAAAAGGCCTACGCACCCCACATTGCAATCATCCCTTCCTTCACCTCTCTCCCTCTCCAAAGATTTAAAGAAGCTTGTCCTAAACCCGAGATGCTCCTCTAAAGCCAAAATCAAAGTTTTCTCCCCCCGCTTCGGAAATAGATTCTGCGACGACGATGATGCCTTGCCTCACCCCCGATTCTTCCTGCTCCGTTCTTCCTCTTCCATTTTCGTCCTCCGTCTTCCAAGCGTCGCCCCATCTGGCTCATCCTCCAAGCAACTGTCGAGGAGGATAACATCTCTCTCCCTTCTTTACTGCTTTCTAGAACAGAATTTTCCACTTTTTAGATGTAATTATTTCTTGCTTTCTGGTTGTAAAAATAATATTCATTTGCAAAGTGATTGTTCTCTCTCTCTCAGTGTTAATATCAAATCCATTGTGATTATCCTGCTTCTAAAATAAAAATACCAAAAAATAATGTAATCGTGGATTTTAGATCGACGTAGCCTCCCTGTGTTCGACTTGGAATTTCTTTACGAATTTCGGTAAATTTATCTTTTGACGAATTTCTTCGTAAATCATACTACGATGACGGATTTTTCAAAATCCAATCCTTTTTGCATAGACCTTCTGCTACAACACTATCTCTTCTTTGAAGAAATGAGTGAAAACTCATTAAATATGACTTCAATGGACACTTTTGGTAGAACTCAAAACCCTAAACATGGAGTCAATGAAATTGACTCCAAATCCACCTCTGTTCTAGTCACTCAGGATGATCTATATATGTTAGCTCAATGACTAGACCAGATGCAAATTCACCAGAAAAAGATGGAAGAAAAGCTTACTCATAAACATGCTCCACGCCTTAATTCTCCACACTTTAACTCTCCACACACTAACACTCCACAACTTCTCTGAAGAGTAAATCTGCACAACATTGATGCCACACCTGCTGGTCAGCAGTTTTCTGCTGATTTTCCACAAGATTTGACTGGGAATTTTGATTATTTGAATCGGAATATTCTTGATCCTACTATGGAAAATATTTATGCTCTCCAGGAGTAATTTAGAAACCCCTCCAACACTTACAATTAAAACTAGAGGACCAACCCGAATCTCCTGGAAAGCCCAAAACCCGATTCCGTTTCCCAAACAAAATCACTTTGGGAATTATGGGCAACCTGCATATCAACCTGGACCATCCCAAGAAGATATCAATACCCAGGTCATGAAAACTCTACAAGGTATGTAGAACCAAATGACAGAAGTAACCCACATGATTACCAACTTGCAACACTAAGTTAAGGTTACTCTTGATCATCGACCTGCTGGGAATTTACCTTCCGAACCCATTTCCAACCCGAATAATCAACGGAATCAGTTCCAAGGTGGATATCCTAGTCAACCCATTTAACCAGCACCTCAGCATCCCCAGGGTTTCAATAACAGTCAGGCTTCCTATCCTCATCCTAGAAACAAGTAGACTACAAATGCAGTTACTTTGAGGAATAGGAAAACCACTCAAGACCCCCTGCTTGTTAAAGAAACTCGTTTCAATGAAAAATAGATTAACTCTTCCCCATCTTCCTCTAACACTATTCAGGAACCTAATAATGCAAAACAGGAAAACCTTACACCATTTCCACAAGCCCTCCATTCTTCACAAAATAAGAAAAAGAAGAAATCCAAGCCCACTGATAAGGAATTGATGGATTTATTTGGGCAAGTTGAAATTAACATCCCTCTCCTAGATGCCATGAAATACATCCCTACCTATGCAAAATTTCTAAAGGATTTGTGTACCCCAAAAAGGCAACCTAGAAATTTAGGAAAGGTGATCCTTCCCGAGAAAGTCAGCTCAATTGTGCAGAGCTGATTGCCTCTTAAGAGAAAAGATCTAGGTGCTCCCCTAATTCAAGTAATCATTAATGATACTTCTTTTGATCACACCTTGTTGGATCTCGGTGCCTTAATTAATCTTATCCCCACAATTATTTTTGAGGAATTTAAGATCGGTGAATTAAAGCCTATTGAGGTTACTCTTCTATTACAGACCGATCTACAATTAAACCGAGAAGAATTGTTGAGGATGGCCTTGTCCGGGTCAAAAATTGTCTATTTGTAGTAGAATTTTTAGTCCTGGACATAGAGGTACCGGAAGTGTTAAAGTTTGCCCCTATAATTCTTGGAAAACCATTCTTAGTTATCGCCCGCACAAATATTGATTGTGATTCTGACAAAATGAAGATCATGTGTGGTGGTGAATCTATAATCCTAGATATTTTCCAAGCTTCTAGGAGGTTCCAAGAACCTGATTTCTTTGATGACTCGGATTCAGAAATGGAAAATATAGTGGAGGAAACTTTGCAGATTTCACATTTAAATTTCTGTTTTACTATTAGCATGGTTCGTAAATAATCCACTTCATCCCACCCTTCCACCCTAACCACACATTCAACTAACACTCCAGCTGATCCTTTCACTCTCACTTCACCACTAACACAAAAAGCAGAAATTCTTTTAGAGTCGGGCCCACAACTGGAGCTAAAACCTTTGCCCGACCCCCTTAAATATGTTTTCCTTGGTCCAAATTAGACCCTGTCCCTGATTATAAATTCTAGACTTACTGGGGCACAAGAACACAAACTTCCCCGGGTTTTGGGTAAATATAAAAAAGCTATTGGCTGGATCCTTTCTGATCTTAAGGATATTCATCCATCCTACTGTACACATCGTATATATCTAGAGGACGATTCTCGCCCCTCCCGCCAACCACAAAGGCACTTGAACCCTAATATGCAGGAGGTGGTAAAAAAGGAGATTATTAAGTGGCTTGATGCAAATATCATCTACCCCATTTCTGACAGCTCCTAGGTTAGTCCTACACAAGTAGTGCCCAAAAAGGTTGGACTAACAGTTGTCACCAATGATAAAGGGGAGAATATAGCCACTCGAACAACCTCTTCTTGGTGCGTGTGTATTGATTACAGAAAATTAAACACTGCCACCAAGAAGGACCATTTTCCACTCCCCTTTATTGATCAAATCTTGGAGTGGTTAGCCGGATGGGACTTTTATTATTTTCTGGACGATTATTCCGGCTATAATCAGGTAGCGGTTCATCCTGAGGACTAGGACAAAACAACTTTCACCTGCTCCTTCGGAACCTTTGCTTTTCGAAGAATGCCTTTCGGCCTTTGCAACGCACCTACGACTTTTCAAAGGTGTATGCTTGCAATATTTTCGGACCTGGTAGGTGAATGTTTAGAAGTCTTTATGGATGACTTGTCTATTTTTTGGAGATTCTTTTGACCATTGTCTCAAAAACCTTGAAAGAACTCTCCAAAAATGCATAGAAGTCAATCTGGTCCTCAGCTGGGAAAAAAGTCATTTTATGATCCAGGAAGGTATTATCCTGGGCCATGTTATATCAAAACAAGGAATTGCGGTAGATAAAGCAAAAATAGATGCTATATCTAAGCTCCCACCACTCACTACTGTAAAACAGATCAGATCCTTTTTGGGTCATGTGGGTTTCTACCGTAGATTTATACAAAATTTTTCCCAAATCTCCAAGTGCTTAAGTCAGCTTCTTACTAAAGACCAGCCATTCGATTTCAATGATAAATGCTTGGAGAGTTTTTTGAGGTTGAAGAAGGAAGTTACCAAGGCACCAATTTTGCAGGGACCTGATTGGAATAGTCCCTTTGAATTAATGATGGATGCCTTAGATTTTGCTGTGGAGGTCATTTTAGGGGAAAGAATTGACAAGAAGCCCGTTGTGGTCTATTATGCTAGCAAAAATCTTGATGATGCACAATGGAATTACATGGTTATTGAACAAGACCTTGCCATTGTATTTGCCCTAGAAAAATTTAGATCTTACCTTTTGGGGTCACATGTCACTGTATATACCGATCACTCAGCACTTAAATATTTACTGACAAAAAAAGATGTGAAACCCCACCTTATCCGTTGGATCCTGCTGCTCCAGGAATTTGACTTAGAAATCAAGGATAACGCAGGATCGCAAAATGTAGTGGCCGACCATCTCTCTCATCTTATGACGAATGACATAATGATGCCCCTGATCAATTCTCTGATGAAAGCATTTTAGCTGCCACCACCCTCCCTTGGTTTGCACTCATTGCAAACTATTTAGCAACAGAATGAATCCTCGCTAATTGGCCAAAAACAAAAAGGGATAAGTTCTTTGCTAATATTAAATACTATTTTTGGGAGGAGCCTGACCTTTTCCGCATTTGTGCCGATCAGGTCATTAGATGACGTGTCCCTGATTTAGAAATCCACGATATTCTGACACATTGTCATTCCATGGTCTGTGGCGAACATTTTTCGGGCAAGAAAACTGCAGCTAAAATCCTTAATGCGAGATTCTTTTGGCCCAGCTTGCACAAAGATGCTCATAATTTTGTTCGGTCCTGTGTGCATTGCTAGAGCATCGGCAACATGACTCGGAAGGATATGTTGCCCCTTAATCCTATTTTAGAGGTTGAAATTTTCGATGTATGGGGCATCGACTATGTTTCAAAATGGATTGAAGCAATACCCATTTGCGCCAATGATCACCGTGTGGTTGTCGGATTCATTAAGAAAAATATTTTCTCAAGATTCAGCATTCCAAAGGCCATTATTAGTGACGGAGGCTCACACTTCACTCACTCATAATTCAGTCACCTTCTTTCTAAATATGGGATTAATCACAAAATTTCCACGCCTTATCATCCCCAAACAAATGGTCAAGCTGAAGTTTTTAACTGGGAAATCAAAACTATTTTACAAAAGATGGTTAGGCCTGATCGTAAAGATTAGTTCACCAAATTAGACGATGCTTTATGGGTCTATTGTACCGCTTTCAAAACCTCGCTTGGCATGTCTCCCTTCCGTCTGATTTTTAGGAAGGCATGCTATCTCTCGGTAGAACTTTAGCGTAGGGCTTTTTGGGCAATAAAGCAATTAAATATGGACTTATCTGACATCGGTATCCACAAAAAATTACAATTTACTGAACTGGAAGAATCACGTAATCTTTCATATGAAAATGCACAGATTTATAAAGACTAAGCAAAGAAATTTCATGATAAATACATTGTTCGAAAACATTTTGACGTTAATCAACGTGTTTGGCTTTTTGATGCATGATTACATATTTTTCCTGGAAAGTTGAAATCAAAATGGACTGGCCCCTTTATTGTCCTAACAACATATCCGTATGGCACTATTGATCTTTTTGATCCTAAAACTAATATGACTTTTCAAGTCAACGGCCAACGTTTAAAGCCTTATTTTGATCATGCCCCGAATCTTCCATTTGAATCTTTCAATTTCACCTAACCAACCACAATTGATCACTGATGCACACTACTCCCGGCTGAATGGCGTAAAAGATAGCACTGGATGGGAGGTAACCCATCATTTTTCTTGCTTTCCTTTTTCCTTTCTTTTTCCAGGTTTTGACCATCCTAAACTCGACCGCCCTTCACTAAGGTGATCTCTTTTCCCTCCTAATGCATGAGGAAATTGCAGATCTTAAGCATGGGGGGGTGTTTTTAAAATTTTGACGATTGATTTAGGATTTTCAAAACTTAAAAACATGCATTTTTCTTTAGTCATTTTAATTTCTTGCATGCATACCCAAAAAAATAAAAATACTGAAAATCTTTTTTGAGGAACATTTTAAAATCAGGACTAAGGTTGAAAACTTACTTTTGGTACAATGGGATTTAATCTTTAACAAACTAGGGATAAGGATATGGATCTGATCATTAGAATTTCAGGGTCTTTGTTTAGACTAGATTAGATATACTTCTCTAAAATTCCACCTGAAGTCATGATAGTTCAGGTGACTTGATCTTCTTTTGTAATTTGGAAAGTATCTGGCTTAGTTTCTGATTCAAAAACTTGCATTTCTTATAGAACTTCCTATGTCAAATTTCACACACAAGCCAACACTTAAAAAGCTACTAAAAATCAGAAAAACCCCTTGTTTGGCCTTAGTAAAAGTCTGAAGCAGATCATTGGTTTGAGTTCCCATTGCCAAAAAGGAGGAAAATGCCTCCTTTGAGGATGTGATGACAACATGTTACTGCCTCGACACTGCTCCATATCTATGTTTCATATCTTTAGATGGAGCATTAAAGCTTATTTTTGCAGCTCAAGTGTCTTAGACGGTGCTCTACCTATAGTGTCGGAGCAAGAGCTTGAGTTTGCTTGGAGTGCCCCTTTACACCGCATTGTGTTTTGGGGTTGTGAGCTCCTGGGTGGTATCATGGACAGTGCTATCTCGAAGTACTGCTGCTAGAGCCCCCTCGAGGATTGGTAACTCGAATGATGATCCCGACACATTTGTTGTAAGACTAAGCTAAAAATAAGAATGGGGAAAAAAAGGTTTTAAACCAAAAACATGCCCTTCTAAATGTTGGCTTTTCACAAGCAGGGACATAAAGTTGTAAAGGTTATTGCAAGTTGCGTATCAGATTCAAGAGCCAGAAAAATCCTAAAAACAAAAATTTCAAGTCATTTGAATTAACAAGGGGTTAATTTGTGAATTTCTTGGAGGATATATTGATCCCGTTTTTGTCTAATTTTTGGATCTGAAAATAAATCTCGATGTTTATCCTTAACAAATCCCGTACCTCCTGTGTTTGGATCAACCTATGTCCCGTAATCTCTTTCTCCTCAAAAGTCCAAACAATTAGATTTCCCAAAAATTCTGTTTTGTAAAAATTAAAGGTTTGCTAAGAGACTAGCAAAAGATAAGCATGGAGGTGTAATAAATGCCAGTTTATCATCATTCTTATGCATTAAAACAAACCTAGCTCTTAGGATTTTGATCCACAAATGGATTTCTGGGTTGCATTTAGACATAAATTAGGTTAGGTATGCATTGCATTTGTTATTTTATTTTTTGATGTGTTTCTTGGAGTGTTAGGGATAAGCAGAGAGTCAAATCCCCAAAACCCTAGCACTCGAGAAGGCAACTGAACAAGAAGAAGCTCAATCAGGCTAGGACTCAGCTGATTCTAGCTCATCATGGCTAGATACCAGCTCCCTTGGACTAAGGTTAGCTCCATTCAGCTCACCTTAGCTGAATGGTAGCTCAAGAGAGCTCATCTTAGCTCACCATAACTCAGGTCAGCTCAGATCCAACTCAACTCAGCTAAGTCTAGCTTATCTCAGTTCCCACCAGTTCACAGAGAGCTCTAGCTAGCTAAGCTGAGTTGACTAGAGTTCACCTCAGCTCAGATCAAGCTCAACTTAGTTGAGTCAAACTCATCTCAGCTCCCACCAGTTCACTGGGAGCTCTAGCTAGCTCAACTAAGTTGACAGGAGTCCAACCCCAGCTCATCCTAGCTCCATCTAGTTCATGGCAGCTGTACTCCAAGCTTGCTAAGCTACTACTTGTCAACTAGGAGCTTAGCTAGCTCTAGAGTTCTCATCAGAGGTAGTTCTGGCTCAACCTAGCTCCAGCTAGGTTAGGGCCAGCTCAACTGAGCTCAACTACCCAAGCTTGGTTACTTGCATAAGAACTAAGTAGCTAAGCTCAGTAGTTGAGCTCCCCTTGAAGCTGCCTCAGCAGTCCCAGCTCCAGAGTACCTGATACCAACTCCAGAATACTCTTCTTCAGCTCTCCTCCATGAAACCCTAGCTCCACCACCTCTACTCTACTAGTTGAGCTAGCTTAGCTAGCTTAGCTAAACTCTACTCCACCAGAAACCTCCATGGCCGATCACAACTCCACCTTAACCCTAACCTAACCCAACCCCTTTTGGCGACAATCCACCATAACTACCACCTAAACACCCCTTCATTTTGGCTCCAACACAAGCCCTTATCTTAGCCCTACACCTCTCCCTTTATCCCCATCTAAACCCTACACCTAACCCCTTCTAGAAGCCCACTAGTGGAGCCAACCTAAGCCACCACAACCAACAATAAACCACCACTATTTTGGTGCTAAAAACACCACTCACACCCTTCCATTTTGGTGCCACCTATATCCACCCTTCATCCCATAACAACCACCATAAAAAGCATCCTATTCTTCCCTTATGTCCACGCCAACCCTACCCCTTTAACCACACTAAAGTTGGTGCCAACTCTCCCCTAACCACACCTACACACACTCCTTAAGTCCACGCAAATAACCCTAGCCCCTCATCTCATAACCACCACCATATAACTCCATCTCCACCCTACAACACACCTAACCAAACCCTTAACCCTAGCAATCACCTAGGGTTGGCGCCAACCACCAAGTGCCCTTCCATTTTGGCACCAACAACCCTAGCCCTAGGATCCTATAACCACCATCTAGCCCCCATCATAGCTGTCCATCCTATAACTAACCCTACCCCCCTCCTACTCCTGTAAAAACCCCCTACCACCACCATTAAAATCCAACCTTGGCTACATTTTTTCTACCCATATTTCCACCTATATAGAAGGTCAAGAGAAGAAGAAGAAGAAGATTAAGGGGATACTCTATCCCCTTGGTGCCTTCCCCTCTTCTCTTCTCTCTTGTACCCACGCTAGCCAAGGGAGGAAGCCAGGCATTGGAGGACAACTTAGGGTACACGCCTACCCTAGGTACAGGAGGATTTGAGGGTGGTAGACTACCACCCTTGGAGGAAGAATCTTAGGTGGTCCACACCACCTTAAGGATGAGTTCTTGGAGTGGGAGCCATCCACTCTAGGAAGGAGAAGGCAAGCCCATCTAGGGTTTGCCTTTGAAGGACATGGAGAAGGAGGAGCCCTTTTCAAGCCTAGGAGCTACTAAGCTTGGAGCAAGGAGCTTCCCCTCTTCACCATCATTTCAGGAGGATTTGTGTTTCTTTTGTTATTTGTTATATTTATTCTAGTAGTAGTAGAAGCATTCCTCTACTAGGGTTTTTGTAAAACACTCTTTCTCAAATAAAAGTTGCCTTCTTTTTAATATAGCTTTTGTCGCAATTCCTTTTGTTGTTTTAGTCACATTATTCCTAGTGCACAAACACTCTTTATTTCTAATTACCTTAGGCCTCCACGTGCCTAGGGTGAGCTTAGAAAGAATCAACTTTTGTCACGTAGATATTAGCTATTAGGGTTAGTCTTTTTCAACAAAACTCTAGTGTTCTTGTTATTTCAAAATCTAAAAAAAAATCATATATATAAAACACCAAAAAGAAAGTTGAGTCCCCTTTAAAGCAAGAGATTTGATTTAGCAAACAAATTTTCCTCCTTGGACGACCCTAGATACCCCACTATCTTGGTTATAAATTTTAAAAGCGAAAGTGGATTTACGCGTTGCAACGACTAAAACCCTAATTTTTAAAAATCGCGTATTTTCACGATCAATGGTCGTTGGTGTTGGGTTTGTATTTGGTGATGAAAAACAAAGGAAGAAGAGAAGATGGGGGGAAGAAGATGAATAGTGGCGTTGAGTTGGGACTTCAGATGTTCGGGAAACCTCCTAGATGTCTTAACTTGCGTGAATGGTTGCTGGCGTGAGAGTACGGTGGTGGTTGCTGGTGACGGCGGTGAGGGTGGTGCATATTGATGTGCTCATGGTAATGCAAACAATCTCCAGATGGTGGTGTGGCTTGTCAGACCACACACCCACGGTGGTGGAGGCTTGTTGCCACGATTGAGGTCGGTGGTGGTGGAGCGGACAGTGATGAATCGGGGTGGAGGCCTGCCGAAAATAGTCGTTTCCTCCCCCCTCTTGTAGCTGCAGCCAATACATTTGAAATCACAAGAGGCGGGAGCAGATCCTCGTGAATGCTGGTAGTAGTGAGGAATTAATGGGCGCAGGAGGAGGAAGTAGAGTGGTTACCTGTAGAATAATAATAATAATCAAATAATTAAGATTATTTATACATAACTCCTTAACCTCTATGTTAATTAAAACAATGTATGTAATGCACCTAATTGGTTAACTAATCAAATGCATGCAATTCTAAGTTAATTCTAAATGCATTTAAATATGAATGCCACACATGAATTATGCAATTAAGATAGAAATATGAATTAATTTATTTACATCCTAATGTATGATATCTAAATGTTAAAATTAACTTAATGTCTAGGCACTTAAATACTTAAATAGCCCACAAATATGGGCTAATCAGGCGGCAAAGGTTAGCAACATTCTAATGGATTCTAGGCGAGCCACAGGCGCATATCTTTCATCAAAATCTATTTCTTGTTCTTGATTATATCCTTGGGCCACAAGTCTAATTTTGTTCCTAACTACTTCTCCTGATGCATTCGGTTTATTCCTAAAAACCCATTTGGTTCCTATAATAGTCTGAGAGTCAGGTTTTGGAACAAGTTCCCAGACTTGATTTCTTTTGAATTGATTTAATTCATCTTCCATTGCAATAATCTAGCAATTATCAGTAAAAGCATCCTTAACATTTTTAGGTTCTAACTAAGAGACAAAAGTTGTGAAGGCTAAGGTGTTGATAGAAGATCTGGTTTGAACTCCTTTGGATAGTTCTCCTATTACCAATTCTTTTGGATGATCCTTCATATAGGATATATCTTTGGGTAGTTCATCCGAAATGTTCTCTGGTATGTTTGAAGGATCTTCTATTAGGTCATCATCATCATTTACAAAAGATTGAGGGTGAACTAGTGTCTCATCAAAAGATACATGCATAGTTTCCTCAACAACAGAAATCTTCTTGTTAAATGCTCTATAGGCTCTCCTTCTGGTTGATTAACCTAAGAAGATACCTTCTGAGCTCTTGGCACCAAATTTATCAAGATTATCCTTGGTGTTAAGTATAAAACATCTATAACCAAATATCTTGAAATAGAAAATTCTAGGTGTTCTTCCATGATAGAGTTCAAAAGGTGTTTTGTTTAGGATTGGTCTAATCAAGGATCTATTTTGGATATAGCAAGCAGTGTTTACAGCTTCAGCCCAAAAATATTGAGGTTGCTTTGACTCGCACAGCATTGTGCGGGCACACTCTTGCAGGGTCCTATTTTTTCTTTCAACTACTCCATTTTGTGGTGCGGCTCTAGGGAAAGCAAATTCATGTTTTATCTCATATTGATCACAGAGATTAGAAAAAGATTCATTCTCAAATTCTCCGTCATGATCCCTTCTAATCCCAATGACTTCAGATCCTTTCTCATTCTGTAGTCTTCTTACAAGCTTACTAAAAACATCAATAGTTAGATCCTTACTTTTTAAGAAAGATACCCAGGTAAATCTTGAAAAATCATCGATTATGACTAAACAATATTTGCACCTGCTTAAGCTTTCGGATTTGGTTGGTCCGAACAAGTCTAAGAGAAGTAGCTCAAGGGGTCGAGAGGTGCTAACCATCCTTTTTGGTTTAAAAGAATTTTTGGTTTGTTTACCAACTTGACAAGAATTGCAGACTTTGCTTTTCTTGAAGTTGATCTTTGGCAGGCCTTTGAAAAGCTCATGTTTCATAAGTCTACTGATGTTTCTCATGTGAACATGACCTAGTTGTTTGTGCCAAAGTATTGCCTCTTCGTTAGATGCGACGAGGCATTCAAGGTTGTCGCATTTGTCGAAGTTGACTGTGTAAATATCTTTATGTCTATTTCCTTTTAGAAGAATTTGTTTAGTTTCTCTATCTCTTATTTCAAAACCATTCAAAGTGAAAGTAATTTTATATCCTTTATCACAGGTTTGACTTACACTAAGAATGTGCTTTAATCCACTAAGTAGATGTACATTATCAAAAGATGTGGAGTTACCAATTTGGCCAATACCAATAATACGGCCCTTGTGGTTGTTCCCAAATGTGACCGTACCATCTTCCTAGAGGTGGAGTTGCAGGAACAAGTCTTCCTTTCTGGTCATATGCTTGGAATATCCACTGTCCATGATCCACCTTCTTTCTTCTTGATCCTATCAATTGTTTGTGTTTATGAGGTCTTCGATTCTTGGATCTATAAAGTGGCTTTAGATTTCCATTCATTTCTTGATACGTCCACCTCTTATAATCTACTTTACCTACAAAACATGATTTCAAAAGTGCTTGTGGTACCCATTTTTGTTTGGGTCCATGGTGGTTAGCTGGTGCTACATGTTTAGGCAAGCTACTTTTCTCCTTCCTTAGGCTAGAACTAGATGCTTCACGATCATTTTATGGTATATAATCTAACCCAAATTTTGTGGTGCTCTAGATTTGTGTTCCTAAGAGTTTATGTAGATTTTGACTTCCTTTACTGAATTTAGCTAGATCATTTAAGAGAACAACAAAGTTTTCCTTTAGCTTGCCTATGTCTACTTTCAGATTATCTATTTGTGATTTTAGTGAAGCAAGTTCAGCAGATAATTCTTTATTTTGTAAAGCAAACATATCTTTTTGTGCTTTCTCTTCTCCTAAGGCTTTCATAAAGCTTTTGTTTTCTATCTTTAGTGATTTAGCTATGTCATGCATCTCAAAGAAAGCTTCTAATAATTCATCTTGTGAAAAGGAAGTTACCTCATCTTTTAAAGCCATAAGTCCTAGGAGCGCTTCTTCTCCAGAGGTCCCTTCTTCTGAACTTGAATTTGACTCATCCCAGGTGGCTTAAAGAGCCTTCTTCTTTTCATCCCTTTTGGGGAATCTCTTCTTCTCTGATTCCTTCTTGAGAAGTGGACAATCCTTCTTGATGTGTCCCTTCTGTTTGCAGTTGTAGCAGATAATGATGTATGCTTTAAATTCTTCTTTCTTTTTTCTCCAACTCCTCTTATTTTTTAGGAACTTTCTAAACTTTTTGGAGAAAAGGGCTATGTCTTCTTCTTCATCTTTGCTTGAGGAGTCTTCCGATTGATGGTTGGCGTTGAGCGCCACAGTCTTCTTCTTAACCCCTTCGTTTTCATGCTCCTTCATGTGTTGAAGCTGAACTTCCTATGCCATTAAGCTATTGAAAAGATTGTCTAGTTTTAAAGTAGACAGATCCTTCGACTCTTGTATGGCTGTGGTCTTTGTCTCCCAATCGCTGGTGAGAGATCGAAGGATCTTCCTCACCAAAGCTTCGTTCTTGATTTCTTGGTCTAGATTTCTTGGAGACTTTAAAATTTCCATGAATCTCGTGAACATTTCTTTGATTGACTCTCCCTTCTTCATCCTGATAAACACCGGTTTATAATCATTCTTATGCATTAGGATTTTGTTTCGCAAACGGGTTTTTGGGTTGCATTTAGGCATTAATTAGGTTCGACATGCATCGCATTTCTTATTGTGTTTTTGATATGTTTTTGTGAGTGTTAGGGATAAGTAGATTGCCAGATCCCTAGAAACCTAGCACTCAGGAAGGCAACTGGTGAAGGAGAAGCTCAAACCAACTAGAACTCAGCTTGATCCAACTCACTGTAGCTGGAATCCAGCTCACCTGAACTAGGGCTAGCTCATCCTAGCTCCATTTATCTCATCTCAGCTGAATTGTAGCTCAAGAGAGCTCATCTTAGCTCACCCTAGCTCAGGTCAGCTCAGATCTAGCTCAACTTAGCTGAATCTTGCTCATCTCAGCTCCCATTAGTTCACAGGGAGCTCTAGCTAGATCAACTAAGTTGACTGGAGTTCACCTCAGCTCAGGACCAGCTTGATCCAGCTCCGCTCAACTCTAGCCAGTTGAAGATGACTTCATTTCAACTCAGGAAGCTCAAGTCCAGTTCCTGGGGACTCAGCTTAGCTCAACTCAGTTGAGCTAAGCTACCTTAGTTGCCTCAACCAGCTTGATCCTCCCCAGGAACACCAGACCCAGCTCACCTCAGCTCCTTGTGGCAGAAGCCAGCTTACTTTAGCTTGGCTTAGTAGCTAGCAAAGAACTAGTAAGCTATGCCAGCTAAAGTAGCTCCATGCCATCCTCTTCAGCAGCTGCCAGCTCTAGTTCAGCTCCAGACTTCTTCTGTCCAGCTCCTCTCCTCAAACCCTATCTCCCATTGCCTACTCCTCTACTCCATTACTAGCTAAGCTAGCTTAGCTTATCTTAGCTTAGCTAGGTTCCATCTACCTTGGCATTTACTAGCCTAAAACTCTACCTAACTAGCTCCACCAACTAAGCCCTACCTAAGCTCACCTAAGCTAGCTCCATCCACTCCAAGTTGGTGCCACCACCATCACCACCTTTCACCCCTCAACCACCACCAAAGGGCACCAAGAAGTTGGCGTCAAAACCACCCTAAATACCCCCCTTTTTGGCACCAACTTTTCCCTCCAAAAATGCCCTAATCTCCACCCTACACCTAAGCCTAAAGCCCATCTCCACCTTCCATTTTCCCTCCAAAATTCCCCCCTTCTAGAACACCATTTTGGTGCCAAAATGGAGGCACCCCCTCCACCATGGACGTCCACCATAGGGTGCCTCCATGTCCTTAACTACCCCCCTCCACATCTCTTTGAATGGTTCCAAAAATCCATGACCATAGATCCCATAACCACCACTCCAAACTCCATCTTAGCCATCCATTCCAAGAGCCACCTATACCCCCCATCCTACTCTATAAAAAGACCTTTAACCACCACCATTTTCCCCATCCTCCATATTAGTATAAGTCTACCATAAATCCACCTACACCCTATGGCTAAGAGAAGAAGGGAGGAAGAAGATTAAGGGAGCACATCACCCGCCCCCTTGGTGCCTTCTTCCTTCCCACTCTTCTTGTGCCACTCCAAGGAAGAGCAGCAATTCTTCATCAAGGAGGACGGCTAGGCAAGGGAGAAGCACCTAGGGTGGTTGTCCACCCTTGAGGAGAAGCTTAGGGCACATCCCCTTAGGGATTGCCTTGGAGGACATCGTCTTGCCGGAGCTTTCAAAGAGAAGGAGTTGGAAGATTTCTTTTCAAGCTCAGGAGCTACCAAGCTTGGAGTAAGAAGGTCCTCTTCTTCACCAATTTTTAAGGGGATTTGTGTTTTACTTTCTCGTAGTTTCAAGTTAGAATAAAAGCATTCCTCTACATGTGCTTTTGTAAAATAGATTTTCGTTAATTCAAGTTGCCTTCTTTTATCTTTTTGTTGGATAGTTTTGTAGAATTTTTTGTCTAGCATTTTTTCACTCTCTCTCCTTAATTACTCTAGGCCTCCATGTGCCTAGAGTGAGCTTAGGGAGAGGCTCTACTTGTCACTTTAGTAGTCGTGTAGTGGATTAGTGTAGACGATTTTCTTGCTATCAATAAACCCACATTGTTCCCGTTATTTCAAAACCTATAAAAATCATATGTATAAAACACTAAAAAGAAAGTTGAGTCCCCTTTAAAGCAAGAGATTTGATTTAGCAAACAATTTTGCCTCCTTGGACAACCCTAGATACCCCACTTTTTAGGTCACAAATTTTAAAAGCATATGTGGTTTCGTGTGTTACAATGACTCTAAAAACCCTAATTACAAATCACACTAAATTCCACATCACATCCTAAAAAGCTCATAATTTTGTGTCAGTAAATTAACTCTAGTTTCCTTTACCTTGGATGTCCCCTGGTGGGTGACTTTGAGGATGCTCCAGATCTTGTAGGCTGTCTTGAGACACGATTGAATTCTACCCTGGAAAGCCTGTAGAAGATTGCGTTCATGGCTTTCGTGTTATGCGTTGCCATTTTCTTTTGATCTGGTGTTGTTGACACTCCCTCCTTAATCCCAGTGCGTGTGTATTTGGAGGCAATGACATCCCACACCTCAAAATCCATTGACTCCAAGAAGATTTGCATCCTGGGCTTCAAGTATCTATAGTTCATTCCATCAAACAATGGAGGTTGAACTGCTGACTGTCCCTCTGCACACGTGTCAACAGACGATTTTGACATCTTCTGGACAACGAGGCTCTGTTACCAAGTGAAGGTGCCTGCGGATCGTAAAATATACTAGAGGGGAGGGGTGAATAGTATCGCTTAAAAATTCAAATTAAATGTACACAGATCAATCCATAAAAGTATCAAGCACAGATAACACTTGGATTTATAGTGGAAACCCAAATCGTGTGAAAACCACTGCCTAAGCCTTAGCTTAGGATTTTTTTGACTAGGCGAAGCTAGTCAATCCACTAACATAACACTTAAACGAGGGTGGCACAACCTCTTACAACCATCCCTTCTCTTGCTATTCTGAAGAGAAGCAACAAGAACGAATTTCTCCCAATAACTTAGGATCCATTAATCAAAATAAACAATATAAGGAACAATAAAAACCTATGGAACCTCAATAAAAGTAAAACCAAAATTTGAACGGAGGTTTGAATCGTCGTGCTTTGGAAGGCGTGAAAATAGGAGCATTGAAGCACTAAAGAGTAAGCATGAAAAGCTCTTTGCTTTGAATGGATTTTCTACTTGAGAGTATATGTAAAAGGGATGCGTACGACCTCTATTTGTACCAACAAATCGACCTGAAAAGGAAATCAAATTAGTTGATTAATTAAGGTAGTTTGGTTGATCAAAATGAGGTTTGGTCAATCAAACTTGTTATTTGATCGATCAATGATTGGTCGATTAATTAACCTGAATGGTAGATCAAAAGTGTACTTATCAAGTTCCTAAAATGGGTTGATTGATCGATTAATTAAGTTGGTTGGTTGATCAATGACTTTGGTCGATCAATAACCCTAAAAGCTTATTTTTAATATGAAGTGTGAAAATCCGTTTGAAACTTATTTTGAAGTTCCTTCCAAAATATTCTAGATTCAATAAAGATAAAAGGACACTAAGACACAGATCAACATTCTTCTAGCTTTGATCTAGGAGAGATGTCCTGAAATATTAGTTTCACAGATAACATAATTTTGGTGCATCAAAACAGAGGTACTTACAGTGAGAATGATAGTAATCATAGTTTTGGTGTCCAGGGTTAGGCCTTGAACACCGAGGTCCAGAATCATATCCCCAATCAGAATTATCCCAACTAGTGTATGGGTGGTCATAGGTCGAGTCAAGATAATAATCATCCTGGGAATAAGTTGTGGTAGGAGGGTAGGAGTGGAAGTGTGAGTAAGAGGTGGAAGGATACATGGAAAAGCAAGAGGAAAACTAGAGAATAGAAAGGTGTCCTGCAGTACAAACAATCAAATCTGTTCTTAAGCAGGTAGCCTAAAGACCTACAAACTCCCAGAATTTGTCTTAAGATTATAAATGATTTAGTTTACTTTTATCTGGTCAATCCAACTAGTTAGAAGGAGGGATTGGAGAGAAGGTTCTTCCCTTGGTTTGTGCCTTTGATTCCTTTGATACCCCCAACCGCGATCATTTGACACCAGTCCCCTAGCTAGGCATCGGATGAATCGATAGAAGCAGATTAATCGAAAATAATCTCAACCTTGGCCTTGAGGAGCAAGCCAATCCTTAAGGCCAATGTCTACTTAGTTTTAATTATGCTTAGGTTTGAATGTGCTCGAGAATGTGATGGGCCCTTTAAATAGGTTGTGCCCTTAAAAATCAATTTACAGTGTTGGTGCATGCACAACCAGGGCTTTCAAGCAAGATTATTAATAATGAAGTGAATTTTAGGGTTCAAATCTTGCTTAGTAGCTTTTAGGATTCAAATTTAGGTTGATTCAAACAAGTTTAATGAGGCAAACCAAGTTCTGAAATCACTGGCTCAAATATATTCCTTTAAAACTCGAAAATGAAATAGAGTGCTTCGTTTTGACCTAAAATTTGAATCCTAAGGAGCAAGCTATTGATGAGTCAATTTTATCTTAAAGTGGTGCATCCCAAACAACTCAAATAATTGGCTTATTGCACAACTATATTAAAACACAGAAATAATCAACCTATTCTAATGTCTACTCAATTATGTGCGTCTTTGTGTGTATCGGTTCCACTAGTTGGAGTCCCAGTTGAGTGGTAAAATTAGAGAGGTAGAGTGCCTCGAGTTATGGGTGTATATAGTGTGTCTGTTAATTAAGTCCAACAATTAGATCAAAATTTTTTTAATTTTTTTTTTATGCAGGTGGGTGAAATGGGTGGAGTGACAAACAAGACAGCCAAGTCTATCCTAGGGTTTATGCGAACACCTAAGTAGATTTGGGTCTTAGTTATTAATGTGATGGAATGAAATCTAGGGTGTGTGGGTGGGGGGCAAACTTACAAAACCTTCATCTTCACTTTACTCTAATCTACAACTTTAGCTTGCCTCGTTTGAGTACCTGCAATCACTGCAAATCAAGGGGAAGTGAGATAAAAAATTAAGTAAGGTGAAAAACATGGGTAAAACCAAAGAGCGTTTCCTCTTCTGCAACAACACCAAAATGATTCACAAGATTTTGCACGAGAATAATCGAATTGGGAAAACCCGATCGTCACAGTCGTGAAAATAAGCTTATCAAATAAAAATAATCGAAACCCAGGTGAGTCTCGAGTCGAACATGGGAGTCAAATGTTTAATTTAGGAGAAAACCACATTTGCTTTTATTTCTTTTTAGTGTTTTATGCTTTTTTATTTTTTTGGTATTTTTTTTATAAGGCAGAAGATCAAGTCGGGAAATTATATCTAACTACTCTAATCTACTTGCAGAATATCAGAGAGAGAGAGGAAAGAACTATTTTATAAGAGCAGAGCAATGTTTATTACAACTAATTGCATAATATAAATCTACGCAAGGAAAGCTGTAAAAAGATAGGGAAGAGAGAAATCCTCCTCGACAGTTGCTTGGAGAATGAGCCGCTCCGACGATGCCTTGGACGAAGGTGGCGAGCGATGGAAGGAAGAAGAATGGAGCCAAACGAAGGGGAACGGGGCAGGACAGTATCACAACGGGATCCACTTCCATAACGGAGGTGAGAGGACGACCACGGGTGCTCCACGAATAAGGGTGAGAAGCGAGAAGTGAAAATTATTTCTAGCTCTAATGGAGCATCCTAGGCTTGGGACAAACTCTATAGAGCCTTGGAGAGGGGTAGGAAGAGAAGGAAGGGATGATTTGAGAATGGAGGTGTAGGGAGGTTGTTATAGGCTTAAGGGAGGCATGCCAAATCATTTGGCACGTGGGAGCAGCAATTGTAGAGCGCAAGACTCGGCCGCATTATTTTTCTAACACATTTCTGCAAAGCGAAAAATGGCCATTCAAATGGTGCCGTTGTCGGGGAGGCAACAGACACAATAGAGTCACTTAGTTTATTTTTTAGTATTCTCTATTATTCTGTGCGAGGTACATTCTTGAGGAGGAGGGGCATGCAGCGGAGACGATATGTTTGGTAGACCTTGACGCCACCTGGAGGCCAACAACTGGTGCTTGTGGGCCTTGATCCCACGCACATGAAGGCGTACGGAGGAGCCATTCCTGATTTAGTCATTAGATCTTAGTTTAGATTTAGGCTGATAGACTTAGTATTGGTTATCGATTTTCTCGCCCTTGTAATCTGGGGCCAGTTTTTAGGGGAGTGTCCCCGATTCTTTAGATTCTAGGATTATTTTGTGTGTGGTAGTTAGATCTTTTGATTGTGCATTTATTTAAAAAAAAAAAAATCTGAACTGGCTGCTAGAAGTTGCATATCTATAGGGTGACCATATAAGATTGAATGAGTAGCATCTAGTTTATCTTAATTGCATTGCATGCATTTCTGCATCATAGAGTGCTGGAGCAAGGTATGCACCCCCTATCTTTCTACATCAGTTATCTGCACACACATTGCATTTTGACATAATTAAAGAAGATCACTTAAATTGACTTGAAAAGATTAATCAAGTGGTCACATTACTTCTCGAAAAGAAAGTAAAATATACAGGAAGTGTTTGAATAACTTGATTGTAGTTTTCAAAAGAAAAATCACTTTTCGCGGTGTGATGCACACTTCCTGCACTGAGCACACACTATAGGCACTGCACTAGAACTTGGACCCTTAAGGCTATAGGCATCAATCTCTTTATCGGTGCAAACCCTCCTATCTCGCTTTGTGACGGTGATATTAACTTTTTCCCGAGTGATTTGATACTCTAAGGAAGGGGACATCTCTTAAAGGAATTCAAGGGTAGTTAAGAGGCACTGTTAACGCATCGCCTCAAAGAAAGGGTTTGCCCTACTTGTATCCCTTGGTTCCATCCTTGGAGTAACTTTTTACTTGAGCATTTGAGAATATCATTGCAAAAAAGTGTACGTCTCTAGGGCACTTGAAGGTCAATTTAGGGTGCATAATTGCTTGACAACTTGTTTGGTCACCCAAAAAGGACTAAAAGTAGCCTCAACCTCCTTATTAGACATTGACCAGGAATCTCAATTGCCTCATTTCTCTTATACCACTTACGTGGGAATGGAGAAACACTGCCTTGACTCTTTTTGGACAAGCTGACGAGTTGGAAGAGGACTTAAAGTACTTTAAATCAACAAAAGACCTGTTGCCTTGTGTTTTCTTAGTGTATGCTTGGTACACGTTCTCTTAGAAATAATTTTATTTTCAACCTGGAGAGAATTATTAGAAAATCCAACCAAGAAAGAAGAAAAATGGTAGAAGAAAGACCTAAAGAAGAGATTAGGGTTGATGAAAATTAGAGAACCTTGAGAGACTATTTCCTCCCTACAACCCTCCAAGCCTTACCTATCTGAAGACCTGGAGTGGATAATCCTTATGAAATCAAGAGCAACACCATATCTTTACTCCCCTCTTTCTATGGTACTACTAGGAAGGATCCCTATAAGCATCTTGAGGAATTCACTGAGGTCTATTCCACGGTGAAGCTCTAGGGCTTTACTGATGAAGCCCTAATGAGGACTCTATTTCCTTTCTCCCTTAAGGATAAGGCCAAGCATTGGTATCATACCCTCAATGCAAGGGTAAATGATTGGGTCACCCTTAAGGGAGAATTCTTGAAAAAGTACTTTCCTATGAGTAAGACCAACCATTACGTAAGAGAGATTATGGGTTTTACTCAACAGGAAGGGGAGCAATTTCATGAGACTTGGGAGCACTTTATTGACCTCCTTAGGTTATGCCCCCACCATCAGATGCCAAGATGGCAATTGGTCGAAAGGTTCTATAATGGATTATCTGAAAGGCACAGGCAAACCATCGATGTAGCTTGTGTAGGAACCTTCATGACCAAAATTGAGGATGAAGCCTGGCCATTATTTGAAACATTAAGTGATAATTCCATACATATGTCCTCTGCCTATCAAGAAAGAAAACCATCAATCTTGCAGAGGAAGATAGAGGCCCATGAAGCAGGGGCTACTCAGGATTTGGCTTATCAGATTCAATTATTGAACAAAAATTTTGATAGGCTTTTAGCAAACCTCAGCATGAACTCTCAAGCTGCCTCTATCTTTCAGGCTTCAAGTGAATGCTCCATTTGCCAAAGCACGATGCATGTCACTGCGGAGTGCCACTAAGCAAATCAATTTCTTGAGTTGATTTAGGCCGACCTGAACACAGCCCAAGGTTTCTGCCCACCTCCTCATAATAACCCTTATTCCAATACTTATAATCCGAGGTGGTGGAACCATCCAAACTTTTCATGGAAGTGATAATGCTACATTTTATGATGACAATTCTGCCAATCGGAGTTTCTCTTAAGGATAACATGCACAAATAACACATCATAAATGGGCGTGGGAGCATTACATGCATTGCACATTGAGATTGCTTATAATTCAATGTTAATGTCTATTTGTACAAGTTCATGTCAAAACAGGCCTCAGATGAGCAATCGGACCGCACGGATGGATTTAGAACAACAAACGGAGTCCAACAGACTCAAAATCGACCAAATCCAACATCCAAAGCTCCTGTAATTGGCCTAAGAAGTTGTGACCGTTGATCTGACAATCAACAACCATAGAGCTGCCACATGGCGAAAGATCGGCGCATGCCAGCCACTGCCCCACTTCCTCCATCAGCCGCAGGATGAATCTCAGCCATCCGATCTCCCATCAGATGGCTGAGGTTTAACGTAGAGTGTGACCATCTCATGTGCGTGCTGCAGCGGTCAGCGACCCTCCTCACACACTAGGCACGTGCGTTCGAACCGCAATCGCTACGTCTACACGCGCAATCAAAATTCAGCTGTTGATTCACGTGACGACGGAGCAGATGAAGGCACGCGGCGCGATCGCGAGCGTTCATGCCAAACGCATACCTCCGTGCAATTGCATCTGGCAAAAACCCACCATTTATTGATGACATGAACGTTCATGCTAGATGCAATCTGCGAGAGTGCCGTCCACGCAATTGCGGCCGTTCAATCTTTGATCGGACAACCCTCAAGGCATGCACACAGATAGTGAAGGAGAAGAAGAGTAGGTGCACATGTTGGACAGGCTTGTAGGGGTCTACACTGACGCTTTCAGCATGGTTTTAGTGACATCCTTGACATCGATAAAGCCCCTACCCAAATTAGAAGCCCCTTCTTCCTATATAAACCCCCTCCAACTACCCATGTAAAGCATTCATTACACTTGCAAGCCTTCTACCTTACTCCTAGCTTCCCTTAGCACCTTTTTGTACTAGCCGGAGTCGACGAGCCGTCGACGGAGCCCTCCTCCACTGCTGTGGCCGCCTCACCGTCTCCTTTCTCTTTCTCTCTCTCTTTATCCTAGCAATACTTTTGTTTAAGCATTTGTCTATTGTTGTATTTATGAAAACTCAAGTTGCATGTTGAATTATGTTGGCTCTCTTTTTATCGAATTTTCTCTCATCATGATTTGCATGAACATTATGAGCAAAAGATTCTAACCCAACTCTCTCTTTCTTTTCTCTCCCGCATTTTCTCGCGCGCAAGCAAAAACCCATCATTTCTGTGACAACTAAGTGACAGAAAAAACCCGCTTTCATGCCTCCCTGTGTTCAACACTCGGACTCACGTCCATTCTTATATTTAAAATCGACGTTGCGAATGCGAAGCTATAATGACCTAGTTAAACAAACATGTCCGTACCATGTTAGTTTTTGGCGTCGCTGCTGGGGAGGCAACAGATTTATTTTGTCGCTTTCATTTTGCATCCATGCTCAAATCATCTAACGCATTTTCTCCCTTTGCTTGATGGTTGCAGGAACTCTGCGCCTAGACGACGAAGGTGCACGACTCATGACGGTGGAGATAGAGTGAACGCAGTAAAGACTGGTTGTGAGTATCGCTCTACCCGTGGTTGTTTGCTTGCCCAAAAATCTAAAAAAAAAGGATTAAAATTATAAAAAAATCAACGTGGTGAATGATTGCTTGATCCACATCCTAAACTCATCATCCAACAAAAAAAATACACTAACATTCTCAAAGACAATCTTTTTAGAGTGTTTCCTTTTCTTTGAGTGGTGTTTGCGAAGCCACCATGGTTTGACTTGGGCCGCACCACTCACCCCTGAAATCGACTCATTTGGTAGAAATTGCATGAACACTAGGATGAGCACATTAGGATTCTAGAGCCTCATCACGCTAAAGGAAATTCATTCCCACCTGTTGTGTGCAAAACTTGGTATGCCCACTTGAGACTTGTCTGAAAATACTAAGACATGTCAACCCTAAAAGACACTAAAATAAGGACAAATGTCAAAGGACACCACATCTTAAATCCTTGCTTGAAAACCATGTCTTGTTAGGTGCACACACATCTGAATCGGAGAACTAAGAGGCACCACCCCAATCAATGCCTAGCACTGCCCTAGCCCCATTAAAACAGAGTAGACGTACCTTAGGTAGGACTGGTTTAAGTCTCGAAAGGCGTGATTTCATTTGCTGGGCACTTAGCCTTCATTCCCTTAGTAGAATCTGGTGACTAGGCTGCGGGGAAGTGTCAAACGACCGCGGTTGTGGGGTCTACGGAATCGGCGGTGCAAGCCAAAGGAAGAACCTTCCCCACAATCCCTTCGTAATCAACTTGGCCAGATTAGCTTTGGGAAGGGCGGTCCCGTGCCTACAGACTTGATCGTTCCTTTGGAGATTTCTAGGTCCCCTAAGGAATACACTGTAAGGACTAAGCTTGTTAGCTTGGTTGTGCACACATGCTTCTCGCATTTGTCTCTCTCCGCATCCCTCCCCCGTTCTTCTCTAGTGTATGCACGGGAGACGATCACTCCATCCTGAGTTGTTTGTTTTGGGACTGGAAACTAGGAGACTTGATCTTGCTAGAGATATGGTCGGACCTAGAGTAGATGAGGTTGAGGACCAACCTCCACCAGATATGATGGCCATCATCCAAGCCTAGATCAATGCAAACCACTAGCTTCAGCAGCAACAGATCCACACTATCATGCAAGCCATACACCGGTTGCAGAACCCGCAGGGGCAACCGCCACCACCTTTGCAAAACCCACAGGGACAACCACCACCTGATCCACCACAATTCCAGGGACAACCTAGGCCCCTCCGCGACTTCTACAATCCTTTTGCGATTTGGATTGAACCGCACCTTAGGGTCCCTGAGGGGGGAGATGATTTTGAGCTGAAACCAAACGTCCTGAGCTTGATTCAGAGCCACTTCCATGGGAGCTCAAATGAGGACCCCTTCCAACACCTAGAGGACCTTGATCGGATCGCCCATACTGTAAAGCCCAGGAACATCAACCTAGACATTGTTTTGATCAATATGTTCCCCTTCTCGCTGAGAGACAAAGCATCTCACTGGCTTAGAACTTTAGGAAGACCTATCTCCACCTGGGAAGAACTGAGGCATGCATTCCTAAAGAAATTCTTCCCCATAGGAAAGACCAATGCCCTCAGAAGAGCCATTACCACCTTTACACTCCAGGGCAGGGAACAGTTCCATGAGGCGTGGGAGAGATTTAACGAATTATTGAGGAAATGCACACACCATGAGGTTCCGAGGTGGCAATTGGCCCAGATCTTCTACCACGGTCTGGACAGCAACCTTCGGAACTTCGTCGATGCCTCATGCAGAGGAAACTTCCTGAGTAAAGACAAGGAGAGCACGTTTGAGCTCTTCGAGTCTATGAGCAAAAATTCACTCAACAATGCCTCCATGACCCAGTTCAGTCGATCTAGTCAACCCCGTGGCGGGATCTATGAGGTACAAGCAAATTATGGAATGGTTGACATGGATATCATTGCTAAGAAATTGTATCGAGTGGAATTGGTAGATAAAAAGATAGATGAACTATTGAACCAGACCAAGAACCTGCTATAGACTCTCTCCCTAGCAAAAGGAGCTCACAATGTTGATCTAGTCCAGCCACTAAGCCAGATACACTTGGAACAACCCTTGACCATGTTCCAGGGAGGGACCTTTGCTCCCTCAACCCTTGATTATTCTCTTCCCTCCCCCTCAGCACCTTCTATCTTTGAAGATGTCCAGGCCATCCAAGGATATTCCAAACCTGACCCCTTCTCCAACACCTACAATGCCGGATGGCGTCATCACCCAAACTTTGCTTGGACAAACAAAAAATCGAACCAATTTCAGAACCAGCCCAGGCCAAACCATCAGCCAAACCCGACTTCCTATCAGCAAGGTCCACCGGTTAGACCCCCCTATAATCCGAATAGGGCGGCCCCTCCCTCACAAAACCACATGGACACCTTGATAAAAATGATGGCTGAAATGAACCAAAAACACCAGGAGGAAATGGCTTTAGTGAGGGGATAGTTGAGCTAGCTGTTGGATTGCAAACAATAGGGATCCCTTCCTTCTCAGCCACAGCCGAACCTGCGAAATGTAATTAACAGAGGCCCCAATTTGCAAGGGTTCCAAGGCAATCCTGGGCAAGCCCACATGGTCTAGCTAGCCCCACCCCCTGGGTTTAGCGCTTCTTCTTCCTCTTCTTCTCAAGGATCAACCCATGGTCCCAATGCCTCTGCAAATGCGGTGACCTTGAGAAGTAGCACTAAAACCTAGGATCCCAAATGGACGACTCCACCCGTGACTCACCCCCTAAGATACTCGACTCTGAAGATGAGCAGGAAGAACCTAAGGACCCGGAGACGGACCCTATTCACATCCAGACACCATATCCCGAGGCCTTGGAGAAGATAAAGAAAAAGAAAGTTGTTGTGGACAATGAGAAGCTTTTGGAAATCTTCAAGCAAGTTCAGATTAATATTTTGCTCCTCAAGGCAGTCAAGCATATCCCGGCTTATGCTAAGTTCCTAAAGGATGCCTGTATGCTGGTGTTGACTCAGATACGTTGTGTTAATATGGTGATTTAATCGTTGAAATGAGTATAGTGGTTAACCTAAATCGAGCCTAACCATCTTTTTACAAAATTTTTAACCTGGCCTACTTGATTTTATCTTGGTCACTTTTAAGCCCAGGGTCAAACTCAGGGAAGCGGGATTAGAGGTGAATCAGTTTCTACGCCTTTCCTACAACGAATCTCTTCCGTTCGTTTATTATGTTTTTGGTGTTTTTCTATTTAAGATTTTTTTCTGACAATTTTTGTCCTTGAGGTACAACCTCAAAATCAAGTCCTTGGCTTAGAGCCAAATTGTTCTTGGCTTTAAGCCAAATTAGGGTTCCAAAACTGGTCTTGCTATCAACAAGACCGAGTACCTGCAAGACAAAGATTATCTTCTCTCTTTTACTATTTTTTTTATCTTTTTAATAGCAAGAAAGAGAAATAGAAATAAGATAAATATAGTATATATGTATATATAGATACATATATATAATATACATATATAGGGGTGGGTGTGGAGGTGGAAATGGTGTGTAGCACTGTGTCGAGTTGATCGTCGTCTAGGAAGACGCAACCAACAGGACGAAGTGCCGCGTGGAGTGTAGGATGGATGGGTGGAAGGTGTGTGCAGAGACACTTTCTGTACTCGTGTATCGGGGAATATCAGCAACTGGTGCAGATATTCCTGTGATACAATGTGTGGTAGGTGATATGAAAAAAAAATATATATATATGTATATATATAAATATATATTTATATGTATATATATAGATAAGGTTATAATTATATAGGTGTATATCTAGTTATATATATATGTATATGTATATATATATAAAGGTATGTAAATATATATATAGATAGATGTATGTATATATATATATATGTATTTATAATTAGATATATCTGTATGTATATATAACTATATAGATGTAGATATATATATGTATATATATATAGTAATATATGTATATAGATATATGTATTTATAATTAGATATATCTGTATGTATATATAACTATATAGATGTAGATATATATATGTATATATATATATATAGTAATATATGTGTATATATATATATATATATATATCTATGTATGTATGTATGTATATATACTTATATATAATTGTATAGGTACTAATATGCATATATATATATGTATATATATATATATATATAAGTATGTATATAGGCGTGTACAAGTGAGTGAGTGTGTGTGTGTGTGTATGTGTCTGCGGGAGGGAGTGAGAGAGTGCCTGTGAGAGAGGGTGCTACTAGTTAAGTCGTCTGGAGGCTTCAGCTGACGTCTGGTGGTGATCGCAGGAGCATGCACGCGCAGGCGTGCACTGGAGGAGCGAGTGTGAGGGCACAGCGTAGCGCACAGTGCTGCACGCTGAGGTGAACACGGGCGCTGGAGCAGACCCGAGCGGGTGTGGGTGTGGAGCGGGGACGGGCTGGAGGCGATCGCGGGCGTGGAGAGAGAGCGCGCGGTGACCGGATAAGTGAGAAACTTTTCGGTCACCGCACTATAGCATAGTGTTTCGCTCTCTAGCGTGAATAGTAGCTATAGTGCCGTGCGCTTTGGACAGCCGGTTGCAGCCGGTGCTGCGTGCATGGGCATGCTGGAAGGCGCCTGCATGCGCGGAAAGAGGCTGCGGTCGGTGCCTGCGTGCGCGCGGGCTACTGCTGCTGCTGCTGATGCCTTGCTACTGCTGCTGCGGAGCTTCAGACCTTGGAGATGCAGCAATGGAGGGAAGGGTTGGAACGACAAAAATAGAGAGGTGAACCACCATGCCCACCGGCTCTTTGATGAGCTGGGCGGTGGTGGGACTCACAGTGGTAGTCGTGTACCACTGTGAGCTGCTCCTGCCCGTAGCCTAGCTCCTCAGTAGAAGAGGTGCTGCGTATGGAGGGGAGAGGGGAGGAGATGGTTTGGAGGAAGGAAGGGTACTGTGTGTGTTGTGTGGACCAGGCCCCCCTTGCACAAGAAAGCGAGGAGGGCTTTTTAAAGAGGATGGAGGCAAGCACATCCATGCCCTAGGCTATGCATGGCTATGCATGCGGCTGACAGGGCATGCTGTGGCAGAGAGTGGCGCGAAGAAGAAGCAGCCATGCCCTGTAGCCGTGCGGAGAAGAAATTCAAAGCCAAATAAAAATGAAGATGGTGATTTTGCGAAGCAGCACTTGAAGAATACGTTAATTACAAGGCCAATTTATTCACTCTCCTCCCCTCTCAAATAAATGCATGCATGCATTTATTTTTACAAATGCGACTATGGCTACCTAATATGCAATGGTAATGCTAGGAAATAACAAAAGATGACACTTTTATTGGTGTATTTTTGCTGTGCAATCATACCCCCATGCCTATCTTTTGCTAGTCCCTAGCAAAACATTTTGTACTGTATTTAGAAATGATCTTAAGCTGAAGATTTTCTTCTGAGGCAACATAGGTGTGTTATTTGTTGGATATTGTGAGAACCAATTGTAGAGAAGACTACCAGTACTGTAAGTCATACATGACATAGGCCATCTCTCAACTTACCTGGACTCCTGATATTTAAACCTTAAGTACAATTTCCAGGACCCAGGAGGTTTTTTCCCTACTCGAGAGCTCAAGAGATTATGGCTTGTGCATAGTGAAGGATCAAGACTGACCAGATGAACATTAAGGCTCAAGCCCAGGGTTTCACGAATTTTTTTAAGTGCAGGTTGGTCCCAGTTTCAGCTCGTGTCTTTGGATTGACCCCTAAAAAGATGACGGAAAACTCAACTCTCATTTTATTACATTTGTGGCTCAAAGAAAACAGGGTATTTGTAACTTGCCCTGAAGAACTTTTGTAGGGAGAAGACTTTACAGACATTTGCGAGATATACTGACTTATTTGGCTTTTTTTTTTTTTTTGAAACATGTGTCAGTATATCTCTTACAACTTTATTTGGAGGAGCACACTTTTCTTTTCGTGGGAGAGTTCCTTTTTGGTGGAAAGAGTCTCTCCTAAACACAAGACTAAAGCCTGGGATAAAAAGTCTACCTGCGCGCACAGGTAAGGACTCCACCTTCCCTAATGAACACTAGGGTTGGATCTATGTTCACCTGGTCTTTCTTGATATGTGTAGTGTGAACCAAGATTATTTAGGCTCTCGAGTAGAAGCAAACCAACGAATCCTGTACTGGTATCTCAGGTACAAGAATACGTCCTTAGTTAGGAGAGATTCCGATCTATCTTGTCAATGCTCAATTGAATTAAGCCGAGCCTGAGCGAATCAAGCTTCTGTGGCTTGGAAAGTCTTCAAAACAGTGGTTGAATATCCATAAACACTTATTGTATTTTTGTTTCAGCCTTCAGATCATTAGTAAATACCTTTTTTTTTTTTTGCATATTTATAGATACATGGAAACTGCGTGATACCCTAAAATACCCAGATCCTATGGATGTTTATCCACCCCCCCATGCCAAACAATGCTATGTCCTCATATGCGTGCAGGGTAGGGTAGAGGAAGGACCAAAGATCGGGTAACGAGAGCTGAGGTGCAGGGTAAATAGCAGGGTGGTAGGGTGTGTGAAGTGAAAAGTGAAGTGAACGTGACAGTGGCGAAGTGTTGTTGGGGTGCCTCCCAACGAGCGCTGAATTTAACGTCCCCAACTGGACTCAGAATGAGGCACGACATTAGTTACCCTCCAGCAAGGCAACAGTTTCTCTAACGGGGGCAGGTTCATGAGTAAGATAGGGTTTCAAATGCTGCCCATTGACCGTAAATTTATGCCCAGATTTGGGATCTTCAATCTCAACGGCCCCGTTGGGAAATGGTCTTGAGACTAGGAAAGTACCAGTCCATTTAGACTTCAATTTCCCAGGAAAGAATTTGAGCCGGGCGTTGTAGAGCCAAACTTGCTGAGATGGCTCAAATTCTTTCCGCCGAATACTGCTGTCGTGAAAAGCCTTAGTGCGTTGCTTGAAAGTTAAGGCAGAATCATAGGCTTCACGACGGAGCTCTTCCAGCTCCTGGAGTTGGAATTTCCTTTCTCGACTACACAGGTCTGGGTCAAGGTTACATTGGCGAACCGCCCAATAAGCGTGGTGCTCCAACTCCACGGGAAAATGACAAGGCTTCCCGTAAATGATTCTATAAGGAGACATGCCAAGGGGAGCCTTGAAGGCGGTTCGATACGCCCAAAGTGCGTCAATCAGCTTGTCGGACAAATCCTTACGATCAGGTCGGACCATTTTCTGGAGAATTTGCTTGATTTGCCGGTTCGACACCTCTGCCAGGCCGTTCGTCTGAGGATGATACGGGGATGCGATATGATGGTGAACTCCGTACTTCCTCAGAAGTGCCCGAAAAGAAGCATGGGTAAAGTGGCTTCCTCCATCCGAGATAATGGCTCGAGGGATCCCAAAGCGCGCAAAAATGTGGTCTTTGACAAATCGAGTGGATATGACATGGTCAGCATGGTGCGTGGGAATAGCCTCGTTCCATTTTGAAACATAATCAACAGCCACGAGAATGTATTCGAAGCCATTGGAGGGAGGAAAGGGACCCATGAAATCAATTCCCCAATTGTCGAAGATTTTCACAGCTAGGATGGGTTGTAAGGGCATCATGTCACGACGTGACATTGACCCTAACGACTGGCACCTAGTGCAATGTTTAGCATAATTGTGTGCATGCTGGTGAAGGGAGGGCCAAAAGAAATCGCACTGCAACACCTTGGTTGCAGTTTTCCTCCCAAAGAAATGGCCTTCGCAGGCCTAATCGTGACAGAAGGATAGCACACTGGGGAATTCACTGTCAGGAATACAGCGACGGATGATTTGATTAGCACTTATTCGAAAAAGAAGTGGATTATCCCAGAAATAATACTTTGCTTCTGCCATGAGACGCTCGCGCTGGTTTTTAGGCCAGCCACGTGGAGGGGATCCAGAAGCAAGGTAATTGGCAATGTCAGCATACGAAGGTCCACTTGCCACATTAATTGCCAATAGGTGTTCATCGGGAAAAATCTCATTAATCGGCAGAGTAAGTCCAATATGGTCAGGGTCTAGTCTAGAAAGATGATCAACCACAACATTCTGGGCTCCAGCCTTATCGCGGATCTCAATGTTAAATTCTTGGAGCAGAAGGATCCAACGAATCAGTCTAGACTTGGCATCCTTCTTATGCATGAGATGGAGAATGGCCGCGTGATCTGTGAAAATAATAACATGTGAGCCCAGAAGGTAAGAGTGGAATTTCTCCAGCCCAAAGACGACCGCCAGTAGTTCTTTCTCAGTGGTAGTATAATTACGCTGGGCCTCGTCCAACGTCTTACTGGCGTAGTACACCACGTAGGGGTGTCTCTCGTGTCTTTGTCCCAGGATGGCTTCGACTGCAAGGTCGGAAGCGTCACACATGAGTTCAAAGTCGAGGGACCAATTAGGTGGCTGGAGAACAGGGGCCTTGGTGACAGCATCACGCAGCTGTGTGAATGCTCGTATGCAGTCGGGGCCCATATCGAAGGGTACGTCGGTCGATAGGAGGTGAGTCAAAGGTCGAGAAATCTTGGAGAAATCTTTGATGAATCTCCTATAGAAATCGACGTGTCCCAGGAAGGAGCGGATTTGTTTGACAGAGCCAGGCACAAGTAAATCAGCAATTATATCAAGTTTAGCTCTGTCAACCTCGATACCCCTATCGGAGATGATATGTCCGAGAACAATTCCCTCGTGTACCATAAAATGACTTTTTTCCCAGGAAAGTACAAGGTTTACATCAATACATCTCCTAAGGATATAGGTCAGGTTGGCAAGACAGTCATCAAAAGATGGTCCAAAGATCGAAAAGTCATCCATGAAGACCTCGAGAAAGTCACCCACCATGTCATGAAATATTGCCAGCATACATCTCTGGAAAGTTGCTGGCGTGTTACAAAGTCCGAACGACATCCTTCTAAATGCAAAGGTGCCGAAGGGGCAGGTAAAAGTGGTTTTCTCTTGGTCTCGGGGGTCAATTGCCACCTGGTTATATCCTGAGAATCCATCCAAGAAATAGAAAAATTTATTTCCCGCTAACCGCTCCATGACTTGGTCAATGAAAGGTAGCGGAAAGTGATCTTTCTTAGTTGCAGCATTGAGTTTCCTATAATCTACACACACTCTCCAAGATGTAGGAGTGCGTGTAGGGATGGATTCGCCCCTGTCATTGACACAGATGGTGAGTCCCGCCTTTTTGGGCACGACGTGAATCGGACTCACCCAGGGGCTATCGCTGATCGGGTAGATTATACCCACATCCAGCCACTTAATAATTTCCTTCTTAACGACCTCCTGCATGTTAGGGTTGAGACGTCGCTGCATCTCGTCGGAAGGTTGAGCCTCCTCCTTCGTATATACACGGTGAGTGCAGTAGGGGGCTAATGCCAGTTAAATCTGATAAAGACCATCCAATGGTTGCCTTGTGTTCTATAAGGACCTTCGTTAGTTTGCACTCTTGCTCCCTGGTCAATTTTGAACTGATGATTACAGGGAGCATTTCATTTGGTCCCAAGAAAACATACTTAAGTGTATTAGGTAGCTCTTTCAGCTCGGGAGTGGATGGTGAAAGATCTGGCATTTCTTGGGACGAGAGTGTCCCAGGCGGATCGGAAAACAAGTCAGGAGGAAGAAGTTGGCCCTCAAATTGGCCAAGAGGAGGGGCTTCTTGGATAGATGGATCCAAAAAGGAGTAGCCCCAGTGAGTAGTATATGGGCTCAAGGTCCCAGTGTGGAGTTGCAACTCCGCCTGATTTGGCGGGAAAGAAAGGGCAATCCGGTCTTCAAGAGTGTGGATCGGCGGTGAGTAGCCCGGATATGACTCAGACCATGAGGTATGGGAAGCGGAGAAAACCTCATCAGAAGTCTAATCAGGAGAAGGTATGGGAATAGGGAGGGATGGGGGAATGTCAATATGTGTTGGTCAGGCAATTGTCAGTGTTTAAAGGCAGTCCGCAGCAGTCAGAATAGGTCCCAGTTAGTTCAATACACGTGCTGACGGCCATGTCCTCATCAGACGTGTCATCCTCGATGCAATCACAATCAAAGTTCTTGGCTGCCTTGAAGATGTTAAGCTTGAGCTTCTCAGATCCAACGACAATCTCAATACAGCCTGACTCACAGTCGATATGGGCGCGGGCTGTGGCCAAGAAAGGTCGACCAAGGATGATCTGACAATCAGAAAGTGAGCTAGGAACTTCCATATCTAAAACAAGAAAGTCAACAAGAAAATAGAGACTGTTGACCCTAACCACCACATCTTCCACCACACCCTTTGGAATTTTGACAGAATGATCTGCTAACTGTAACGTGACAGGGGTGGGTTTCGGATTTCCCAAGGAAAATTTTTCTAGCATGATGGTTGGTATAAGATTGATGGAAGATCCTAGATCAAGCAGGGCACGGTTAAAATTGTAGCCTTGGATGCTACAGGAAATAAGTGGCGTGCCCGGATCTTTCTGCTTTGATGGTAGATTTGACAGTATAGCACAACTCGCATGAGGCGAGAGAACCACCGGATTCTTAGTTTTCTTTGACTGTCGCCTAGGTGTTGTGTAGTCTTTGAAAAATTGGGCGACAGTAGGTATGTGGTCGATAGCCTCTAGCAGGGGTACCTTGATTTCAACATCCCTGAATAAATTATGCAAGTTATCAAGGGCTTACGTATCCTTCTTCTTGCCTTTTGGCTCCCTCAGTAGAGCCTCAGGGAATGGGACTGATTCTGGCACCAATTTGGGTGTATCGTCCTCTCGCGAATGTGGCGTGCATCCCGAATGAGAGGGCGATGAAGAAGATGGGCCAGGGTCAGGTCGAGGCGGATAGACGGTCTGCTTACCGCTCCTTGTAATGATCGCATTGGACGATGCGGGTCCAGTGGGATCATAAGGCGGAGGAGGGTTCGCAATAGGGACATAAGAGTGAGGTGCTGCAGCGGGATTAGCCTGAAATCCCGGTAGAATGCTCGGAGCCTGCAGAATTTGATGAACATGCCCCTGAGAAGGTCGTACCTATGGTTGAGGACCACAGGGTACGAAATTTCGCCGGTTGGGAACAGGTTGGGCTGGAAGAGTGCCCTGAGATTGAGTCACCATGCGTAGTTGACTGATCTCAGCATTCTACTGCGCCAATTGGTGCTGAAGAGAGGTCATGTTCTCTTCATGGCGCTTTGACATTTCCATCATCATTCGCATCAATTTATCAAGAGGACTTGATGCGTGTTATGTTTGGGTTACGCAAGGACCCGATGGCGGATTCGCCATAGGATTAGACTGGGCCCTTGGGATGACGGGTGCGGACGGTCGCATTGGTCCACCCGCAGGGTTTTGGCGTTGTGGGTTGCTGGACCATGCGAAGTTCAGATGATTTCTCCACCCTGGGTTATAAGTGGCAGAGAACGGGTTGTTCCCTAGGGCGCAAGCGGCTTCTAAGCCAGAAGATGCATCCGCATGTAAATATGCTTCCGAGCACACGGAGGCTTGGTCCTCTGTGTCAAAATACTGGCTCGCAGAAGCCAGATCCACATGACTTACCGAATCGCTCGACGCGACACTCGGTAAGGAAGGTCTTACAGGGTTTCTCGGGATAAGCCTGGTGTTGGAAGAATTGGGATTGCGACGAAGTGGTGAGGTGGGGGTGTTTGCCATAGAACGGGCGGGGTTGGCTAGAAGCTCGTCTAGCTTCTTGTGCACGACAGAGACTTCATCCAATTTTTGTGCGATAAGGCTGAGATCTGTGGATGAATGGGAGGGTCTCGTGTCAACTTCGTGAACATTTGGGGTAGGCTGGTACAATTAAAAACGGCAATGGAGGCATTGTTCATTGAGTTTTAGCTCATATTTTCAAATAATTTGAATGCTCCATTCTCGTCTTTATTCATGAAATTCCCTCTGCAGGAAGCGTCTGTAATCTGCTTCAAAGTCTCATTTAGCCCATAGTAGAAAATCTAGGCTATATGCCACTTAGGCAGATCGTGGCGCGGACACTTCTTGAGGAGGTCATTATATCTCTCCCATGCCTCATGAAATTGTTCACCGTTTTGTTGCGTAAAGGAAGTGATAGCACGGCGAAGCGCATTGGTTCGCCCGATTGGGAAGAACTTCTTGAGAAACGTTGTTCGCATCTCTTCCCAAGAGTGGATGGTTCTCCCAAGGGTGTGTAACCACTGCAACGCTTTATCCCGTAATGAAAATGGGAACATTTTCATGAGGACTATTGGTAACCCGATATTTCTCAGTTTAACTGTTTTAGCCAATCTGGTTAGGTCTTCCAAGTGGAGAAAAGGATCTTCACTTGCAAGACAATGGAAGTGAAAATTTATCAGGCCAATTATGTTCGGTTTCAATTCAAAGTCGTCCTCGCCCATGGGGACCCGAATTTGTCCTTTGGTCTCTGTAGCAGCGGGATTCTGATAGGAGCTAAGAAACCTAGGCTCCTCCCGTTCAGGAGGGTTCTGCATTTCCTTTAATGTTTCCCTAATGGCATCAATTTGTTCATTATACATTTCCATTTGGGCTTGGAGGCAGGTTATGGGATCCAAGGCTCCACCACCTGGTGGGTTTTGATGGCGGTTTCCTCCTTCGGGATTTGGGGGTGGGCGTGCAGCCATGTTTGTGGAGGAGGAGGACGATTCGGCTTCTTTCCTAAAATTATCAGATAATTCAAACAGTTCAGGGTTTTGTGACCTCCTCCCAAACATGCACTACCGTAGGAAGAATTGGTGGGATACGGGAAAAGGAGATGAGAGAAATGACGCCGCAAAGGTACACTTGATGACAAATCAATACAATCAAATTCCTAACCTCTACAGTGTGCCCTTAGACCTAAAGATCTAAGTTACCTACTATCACGAACTACGGAACCGAATGTGAGCATCGTGGAACCACCAAGCCAGATTAAAAGGCCGTTTTCCCCAGTCTTAGACACCCGATAGCACGCGGGAACCCTCACCAGAACGTAGGCACTACACGCAGGTAGTTAGACCTCCAATCCTTAATAAGGGTCAAGTTGCTACTAGTTTTAATTAGAGACTTAGGATCAAGTGCTTCTGGAATGTGAAGGGCGTTATTTACGAGTAATGCCCAAGTGGTTGATTTTATAAAGTGTGTAAACTAAGCATGCAACGGGGAAATCTCCCCGAATTGAAGTTTTAATTGGTGAATGGTTTTTAGAGTTTCAACCTTAAGTAGTATGGATTTTAGGATTTCACTGAATTACCAATTCAACCAATCTCCGGGTTTTGAGAGAATACAAGTTTTCTTCTAAGCCCAACAAGCCCTTCTTCAATGTCAGTTGGTTAATGCATGCTAAAATGCAATGGGCTTCCCTAGATAGAGATTTCTATGTGTGGATGCACGAGTCAATTTTAGATTAGTGTGAAAGGGAGCCAAAGCACTTTAATTCAAGTGCTCCCAATCACCAGAATGATGTTCCACACAAGGCTCAACCACAAGATAAAGAAAATCAAATTGTTGGAGTTGAAGTATTCGGGATCAAATCTTAGGCACGTGAAAGGTGGTGGTGGGGTTGGAATCAACTCAATTCCAAGTGTCCCCACAAAAAAAAGTGATCTCGAATTGCAGATAAATGAGGCAAACAGGGATGGCAATCAATCTATTTATCTTTGCCTCAAAGAATACTTCACATAGCGAAAGATTCAAGAATCAAGATTCTTGGATCTTTGCTATGCCAAGTTAGGCGGGAAATCCCGGGGCTGTGGAAGTGATGGGAAACAATCAAACAAGTGATTTTTAATCCACTTGCCCCAAGAGATCCCAAGAAGTGTTTTTTTTATTAAGGTGACAAGTTGTCCTAAGTTGCTAATAAAGAGAGACCTACCTGTTTAGCAACGTGGGCGAAGCCCCAGTGCGGTGCCAGCAAATTCACGCTCTCGTTCCCGCCTTGGATCTGCCCACGTCTCCGACTTCGTCTGCCTGCCTTCTCCTTGCAACTGGTTCACCTGCACACCAACAAACAGAAACACCCGTGAAGAGAAGGGTGTGAGAAGAGAAAAATTAAAGGAATGGAGTAGAAACTTACCTGAATGCGCACTTCCCCGGTAACGGTGCCAGAAAAAGTATGGTGTTGACCCAAATAGGTTGTGTTAATATGGTGATTTAATTGTTGAAATGAGTATAGTGGTTAACCTAAATTGAGCCTAACCATCTTGATGAGAACCTCATCATGAACCTTAACTAGCACAATTTAACCTAGATATTCGAGAAAAAGCTCCTACATAACTCATAGAAAGGCTTGACTCAGAGAATTCTGAGTTTAAGAAGAAAATAAGTCGTAAGGGGTAAAAATGCAATTTCACCAACACAATCTGTAAATAGGGTAACTCAGGGTCCAAACATAGGTCAAACTAACCTAATAAGAAGGAAAGTGGGATGATTTGATTCAACAAGGGCTACAGCAACTCCAAGGAATTAAATGACATTCTGTAACCCTAAAACAAACCCACTTCAATTCATGAGGTTTGAGGCAGAGTAAAAATTGACTAAAACCTCTAAAATTCATATAAAAATAATCTCTAGGGTTTAGAACCTTCAATTTGGCCTTGGGAATCTATTTTGACCTACATTAAGGACCATACCCAATTAATAACTTAATTTGGGTTTTTACGTAAATTGGCCAGTTAGACAAGATCTGACCTAAAAATAAAATTCACCATTGGAATCCTTAGGTCCCATTTAGTCATGCATAAAAACTTGAACCTAAGATGAGACCTTCTTGACCGACTTTGCATTTTGGTCCTCATCTATTACTTTTTGACCCTCAACTTTCGAAACCCTTGCATTTTAGCCCCTAGGTTCTTCGTCGTTCTTTGCATACAGGTCCCTCCTGCAAATCGCTGAGCAACGCCATGCTCCGACGACTTTGCACGGAGCATGGCGCCGCGCAGGGTGAGGGAGGGTACCTGCCAGTTGAACCGGGTGTTCCCTGCGACGTCTGCTGTCGCAGGGACACCACCTTGACCTCTGCCCTCGCCCACACCTTCCGTGCGAACGCGCGGAAGGTATGGGTCGCAATTTCGACTACTCTCTGGAGAGGGAGGCACGTCGCCTCCCTGCGCCCACCCCTCCGCGTTCGCCTTTATAAGGACCAGCGTCACTAGCCGATGGGGGCAGCTCGGTCCTGACGGAGAAAAACCCCCACCTTTCCTCTCTTCCCACTCCAGTAGAAACCCACCAGCTTTGGCGGCTCCTTCTCCTCCGTCTCGTCGCTCTGCTGCAATACCAGCAGCAGAGCCACCTTCGCCCGCTCTTCCCGTGTCGCGCCGTACCCAGCGCGCGCCCTCCCGCTCTCTTCCTCGTCGCCGCCCTCCCCCTCTGGGTATTTCTTCTCCGGCGACAGTCGATACGACTGCCGCCCTGCTCCGGCCCCTTCGTCCCCGTAATTAGGTCAGAACTATTCCCCATCTCCCCCTCTTTCTTTTCCTCACTGTCTTTCATTCAATTAACCCTCGACCGCTCCTGTCCACCGTCACCTTCCTCGTCTCCGGCCACCCTCTGGCGAGACGCTCCCATCTCTCTGCAGCCCCACACGCCTCACCGACCCTCACAGAACCTCTGCCTCATCACGCTGAACAAGCTCCGCCCACCCACTACCGCTCCACACCCCCACCACACTCCCCCGATCAGACCCATTTTTCCGGTCGCTGTCCGACCTAGCCTCGCCGCCAGATGCCGCCCCACGACCTGCTGCACCCTGCACCACCTTCTCTGTGCCATGGCGAAGGTCCCTCGTTGATCTGATTAGGCCGAGAGGCCCTTTTCGTGTCTGGCAGGTTCGACGCCCGGCCGCCATTGACGTTGCATTGAAGTAGCTCCACGCGTGCTCCACGCTTCTGAACCCCAGGGCTCCAGGTGCTGCGAAGTCGGGAGGGTAGTGCGAAGGCAGCTAACCCAGCAATCAAAGCGAATAGAGCCTGCAGCTGAGGAAGCGAAGTTGCGGTCTGCTGCGGGCGCGCGCGCGAAAAGAGCGCAGAGGATAGTCCCACATCGTGAGTTTACCAAACCCCGCAGCAGTATAAATTATTTTTGTGTTTTCTACCGGTCGCCTCTGAAAGCACTGGGGTGAGGTCCTGCACCTACTTACCTGCCCGGTCCGCGAGCTCATCACACGGATCCGGCGGACCCGACCCGACACTACCTGCGCACTCCTCACGTACCAAACACGCCAGTACGCCTGGTCACGGGCACGAAACCCGACCCGATTACCCGCGGCTCTGGGAGAGCATCCTGTGAGTGGTTTACAGAGAGAGAGAGACGTGCGGGTAGAGGGACAGGGTAGGTTTTGCTCTTTGTGCAGGGACAGGGTGCGAGAGAAGAAGACCAAGGAAGAAGGAGAAGGCCAAGGAAGAAGAAGACCGAAGAAGAAGAAGAAGCACAAAGGAAGCACTGTAGCAGACACCACTTAAGCCGTCTGACCAAGAAATCAGACGACGGATGAAGCTCTACAAACAAAGCAAAGAAGAAGAAAAAGAAAAGAAAAGGTGCCGCAGCTGAAAGAAAAGAGAAGAAGGAAGAAAGAAGAAGAAAGAAAGAAGACAAAGAAGCGAAGAAGAAGAACTAAAGAAGATCAAGAACTGTGAAGAAGAGAAGAAAAAGAAGACAAGCAAAGAGAGAGAGAAGAGAAGAAAAAGCCAAGAAACAAAATCTACTTCTCCCTCTCTCTTATTTTTGTAATAAAGAAGCATTGTACTTCTAGAATTCTAGTAGCTCCCTGAGTTCGACCTCGAAAGAAAAATATTTCTGAGTAAAATTGTAATAGTGGCAATGACGGCAAATCGTAGCTAATTTATCTGTACCACAACGACATTACTATAATAAGAACAAACAAAAGACTAGCCACGGTTCGGTCGACATCACGACCACTATCACATCTTTTTACAAAATTTTTAACTTGGCCTACTTGATTTTATCTTGGTCACTTTTAGGCCCAGGGTCGAACTCAGGGAAGCGGGATTAGAGGTGAATCAGTTTCTACGCCTTTCCTACAACGAATCTCTTCCGTTCGTTTATGTTTTTGGTGTTTTTCTATTTAAGATTTTTTTCTGATAATTTTTGTCCTTGAGGTACAACCTCAAAATCAGGTCCTTGGCTTAGAGCCAAATTGTTCTTGGCTTTGAGCCAAATTAGGGTTCCAAAACTGGTCTTGCTATCCGCAATACCGAGTACCTGCAAGACAAATATTATCTTTTCTCTTTTACTATTTTTTTATCTTTTTAATAGCAGGAAAGAGAAATAGAAATAAGATAAATATAGTATATATGTATATATAGATACATATATATAATATATAGATATAAGGGTGGGGGTGGAGGTGGAAATGGCGTGTAGCATGGTGTCGAGTTGATCGTCGTCTAGGAAGACGCAACCAACAGGACTAAGTACCGCGTGGAGTGTAGGATAGATGGGTGAAGGTGTGCGCGGAGACGCTTTCTGTACTCGTGTATCGGGGAATATCAACAACTGGTACAGATATTCCTGTGATACAACGTGTGGTAGGTGATATGAAAAAATATATATATATGTATATGTGTATATATAAATATATATTTATATGTATATATATATAGTAATATATGTATATAGATATATGTAGATAGATATATATATACATATGTATTTATATCTATAGATATATATGTATATATGTATGTATATATATGTATATATATGTGTATAAATATATATATAAATATATATATATATATATATATATATATATATATATATATATATATATATATATATATATGTATGTATGTATGTATGTATGTATATATACTTATATATAATTGTATAGGTACTAATATGTATATATATATAAGTATGTATATAGGCGTGTACAAGTGAGTGTGTGTGTGTATGAGAGAGTGTGTGTGTGTGTGTCTGCGGGAGGGAGTGAGAGAGTGGCTGTGAGAGAGGGCGCTGCTAGTTAAGTCATCCAGAGGCTTCAGCCGACGTCTGGTGGTGCGTGTAGGAGCATGCATGTGCAGGCGCAGGCGCGCACTGGAGGGAGCGGGTGTGAGGGCACAGCGCAGCGCACTGCGTGGAGCAGCGCACCACGCTGCGTGCTGAGGTGAACACAGGCGAAGAAGCGGGCGCTGGAGCAGACGCGAGCGGGTGCAGGCGTGGAGCGGGGACGGGCTGGAGGCGGTCGCGGGCGTGGAGAGAGAGCGTGCGGTGACCGGATAAGTGAGAAACTTTCCGGTCACCGCATTGTAGCTACAATGTCGCACTCTTTAGCGTGAATAGTAGCTACAGTGCCACGCGCTCTGGACAGCCGGTTGCAGCCGGTGCTGCGTGCGCGGGCGCACTGGAAGGCGCTTGCACGCGCAGAAAGAGGCTGCCGTCGGTGCCTGCGTGCGCGCGGGCTGCTGCTGCGGAGCTTCAGACCTTGGAGATGCAGCAATGGCGGGAAGGGTTGGAATGACGAAAACAGAGAGGTGAACCACCATGCCCACCGGCTCCTTGATGAGCTGGGCGGTGGTGGGACTCACAGTGGTAGTCGTGTACCACTGTGAGCTGCTCCTGCCCGCAGCGTAGCTCCTTAGTAGAAGAGGTGCTGCGTATGGAGGGGAGAGGGGAGGAGATGGCCTAGAGGAAGGAAGGGTGTTGTGTGTGTTGTGTGGACTAGGCCCCCCCTGCGCAAGAAAGCGAGGAGGGCTTTTTAAAGAGGATGGAGGCAAGCACATCCATGCCCTGGGCTGTGCATGGCTGTGCATGCGGCTGGCAGGGCATGCTGTGGCAGAGAGTGGCGCGAAGAAGAAGCAGCCATGCCCTGTAGCCGCGCGAAGAATAAATTCAAAGCCGAATAAAAATGAAGATGGTGATTTTGCGAAGCAGCACTGGAAGAATACGTTAATTACAAGGCCAATTTATTCACTCTCCTCCCCTCTCAAATAAATGCATGCATGCGTTTATTTTTACAAATGCGACTATGGCTACCTAATATGCAATGGCAATGCTAGGAAATAACACAAGATGGCACATTTATTGGTGTATTTTTGCTGTGCAATCATACGCTGAAGCGTATGCCACGACCCCAAGCACCTAGAAAGGTTGTGCTCTCAGAGCAAGCGAGTTTCGTGATATTAAGCAACCTTCCACTCAAACGAACTGACCTAGGAGCACCCTTGATATCCTGCAATATCGGGGACATGACATTTGATAGAGTGCTCTTGGACTTAGGTGCTTCAATCAATCTGATCCTGACGACCTTGTATCACCAATTTGGATTTGGAGAGTTGACATCGACACCTGTGACCATCCAGTTGGCTGATAGATCCGTGGAGACCCCGAAGGGGGTTGTCGAGGATGTGATTGTTCGGGTCAAGGACTTCTACTTCCTGGTCGACTTCTTGGTGTTTGACATGGAAGTCCCTGAACAGCTACAGAACACACCCATCATCCTAGGCAGACCTTTCTTAGCTACAGCTAAGGTGAACATTGATTGTGACACGGGATGCATGGAAATCGCCTTCGGAGACAAGAAGATGCAGTTGGATATCTTCAGGGAAACCAAGTCTTTCGATTGTGACTGGCCTGTGGAGCTTTTGGTTGAGGAATGCCTTACCCTTATTCTTTAGCTGACCATTAGACCCAATCATGTGGTGACTGTTCTGACCTATCTCCACCTATGCCAGCCGACCTCTGTAGAGCTGATGGCCATCAGCAACCACTGTTTGAGGAGATTGATGCTGATCAACTCCCACCTTTCCCCTATCCGTCAAGTGTTGTTCCACCCACACCTGAGCTGAAGCCGCTACCCAAAAACCTGAAGCACGTCTTCCTTGGACCTGACCAGACCTTCCCGGTGATTATCAACGCCCACCTATCCAAGGATCAGGAACTCAGGTTGACCACGACCCTATCGGAACATCGGGCCGCCATTGGATGGACTATCTCAGATTTGAGAGGAATTAGCCCCACCTATTGCACCCACAAGATTTATCTCGAAGATGGGGCTTGACCTTTCCATCAAATGCAGAGACGACTAAACCCGAATATGCGGGAGGTCGTTAAGAAGGAAATTATCAAATGGCTTGACGCTGATATCATCTACCCAATCTCCGATAGCCCCTGGGTGAGCCCCACTCAAGTGGTTCTCAATAAAGCCGGGCTCACCATGGTTACCAATGAGCGTGGCGAATCCATCCCCAACCGCACCACCACTGCATGGCGGGTGTGCATTGATTATAGGAAGCTCAATGAAGCGACCAAGAAAGATCATTTCCCCCTGCCATTCATTGACCAAATTCTTGAGTGATTGGTAGGGCAGAAATATTTTTGCTTCTTGGATGGATATTCAGGATACAACCAAGTCGCAATTGCTCGTGAAGATCAAGAGAAGACCACATTCACTTGCCCATATGGCACATTCGCATTCCGTCGTATGCCATTCGGGTTATGCAATGCACCCGCTACCTTTCAGCGTTGCATGCTAGCCATCCTTTTAGAGATGGTGGGTGAATACTTGGAGGTCTTTATGGATGATTTCTCAGTATTTGGGAACTCATTCGACCATTGTCTGAGCAACTTAGAGAAAATCCTGAAGCGATGTATCGAGGTTAACTTGGTGTTAAGTTGGGAAAAGAGTCATTTCATGGTTCAAGAAGGAATTGTCCTCGGCCACATCGTATTGCATAGGGGCATTAAGGTGGATCGAGCTAAAGTTGATTTGATTTCCAAACTTCCCCCACCTGGCTCGGTTCGACAAATCCACTCGTTTCATGGACATGTTGGCTTCTATAGAAGGTTCATCAAAGACTTCTCCAAACTTTTGAAACCCTTGACCGACCTTCTGGCCAACGACGCCCTATTTCACATGACACCTGATTGCATCCAGGCTTACCACACTCTTAGGGAATCAGTCTCCACCGCACCCTTGTTACAGCCCCAGACTAGTCCTAGGATTTTGAGATCATGTGCGATGCATTAGTCTTTGCCATCGGTGCAGTCTTGGGACAAAGACAAGACAAGAAACCCATGGTGATCTACTACACGAGCAAGACGTTGGACGGGGCCTAATAGAATTATACGGTCACAGAGAAACAACTGTTCACCGTAGTTTTTGCACTTGAAAAGTTCCGATCTTACCTTCTGGGATCCCACGTGACCATCTATACGGACCACTCGGCCATCCGGCTTTTGTTGGCCAAGAAAGATGCTAAACCTAGGCTCATCAGATGGATCTTGCTCTTGCAGGAATTTGACCTAGAAATTCGTGACAAAGTTGGGTCCAAGAATGTTGTGGCCGATCACCTGTCCAGACTCCACCCGGAACACACTGGGCCCTCATTGCCCTTATCTAACACCTTTCTCGATGAGCAACTTCTGGCTATGCAAGAAAGGAAACTACCTTGGTATGCTGACTTCGTCAACTACCTGGTAGTAGGGTAGACCCCTCACAGCTGGTCTAGACAGCAATGGGATAAGTTCTTGGCTGAAGCCAAACATTATTTTTAGGATGATCTTATGCTGTTTCGCCTCTGTCCTTACCAAATTATCAGGAGGTGTATTCTAGAGGAAGAAGTTCACAGTGTGCTATCCTTTTGTCATGACCAGGCTTGTGGTGGCCACTTTCCAGGGAAGAAGACGGCTGCAAAGGTTTTGCAGTTCGAATTTTACTGGCCTTCCTTATTCAAGGATGCACACAACTTTACTAAGACTTTCTCTCACTGCCAGACTTTGGGGACCAATACCAGAAAAGACATGATGCCCCTCCAGCCCATTTTGATTGTTGAGATTTTCGACGTTTGGGGGATCGATTTCATGGGCCCATTCCTACCATCCAATGGCTTTGAGTACATCATAGTCTCAATAGACTATGTCTCAAAATGGATTGAAGCCATTGCCACCTGTTGACGCGATCATAAGGCTGTCATGGACTTTGTTAAGCAAAACATCTTTTCTTGATTTGGAATACTGAAGGTCATGATCAGTGATGGTGGAAGTCACTTTATCCACGCCTAGTTTTGTGCCCTTAGAAAATACGGGGTTACTCACCTCATTGCCACCCCGTATCATCTGCAAACCAATGGGCAGACTAAGGTCTGCAACAGGTAGATCAAGAATATTATGCAAAAGACTATGAGACCTGACAGGAAGGATTGGTCCACACAACTGAATGATGCGTTAACTCACTCCTCGGAGATTCTAACAGAAATTGGATAGCTAATGAACCTTCTAGGGTGGTATGGCTGGCAAGTTATCGTGGGGAACAGCCCATTGGCCAGTTGTCCAGAGCCCAGCCACATGATCACTTTCCTCTTATTACCTCTAGGTAAATTTGAGATCAAGGAAGCCACCTACTAAAAAAAAAAAGAACAAAATAAACCACACTTCACTGCATGAGTATGGATGGCAAGTGATCGTGGGTAACAGCCCATTGGCCGGTTGTCCAGAGTCCAGCTCACTAAATGCACAAAAAGATCCAAAAAACTTAAGGAAGAAGTAGGGAAGTAGAGCAATCCGGGGAGATATACACTGGAAACACCCTTGTGTTGACCCCAAATAAAATAAAAGTAGGGAGAAAGCTACCGATCAGACAAATACACCTTCAGGCAAAAACTTCCTTTTCCGGTCACCTAGGGGCATAGAAACCCGAAGTTTGTTTGAATTATCATTGAGTGAATCTATTACGATCTTCACACCAAGATGCTTAGCACTAAGAGTCTTTTTCGAGTTTTGGGTGGGTTGGGTAGCCGTAAAAAGTTACCAACACACTCTCAACTCCAAAAATCCAAAAAAATGAGAAAAGATGAAAAATAAAAAAATATATATGCCTTAAAGCAAAGATTCGGGTGATTCACATTTTGGCAGACACCCGGGCGTTGTTTAGTCTTTGTAGATCAGGATCTTAGTATATTTCCTCCTGTTGACAAGTAACAAAATGTCTAAGTGATCAATTCCTGAATTCTTACTGAGAATAATAGCTAGGATGAACCTTGCTAGGGACTAGCAAGGAGTAAGCATGGGGGTATGATAACGCTACATTTTATGGTGATAATTCTGCCAATCGGAGTTTCTCTTAAGGATAACATGCACAAATAACGCATCATAAATGGGCATGGGAGCATTACATGCATCGCACATTGAGATTGCTTATAATTCAATGTTAATGTCCATTTGTACAAGTTCATGTCAAAACAGGCCTCAGATGAGCAATCAGACTGCACAAATGGATTCAGAACGACGAACAGAGTCCAACGGACTCAAAATCGGCCAAATCCGACATTCAAAGCTCCCGCAATTGGCCCAAGAAGTTGTGACCGTTGATCTAACGATCAACGGCCACAGAGCTGTCATGTGGCGCAAGATCGACGCACGCCAGCAACCACCCCACTTCCTCCATCAGCTGCAGGATGAATCTCAGCCATCCGATCTCCCATCAGACGATTGAGGTTTAACGTAGAGCGCGACCATCTCACGTGCGTGCCGCAGCGGTCAGCGACCCTCCTCACACACCTGGCGCGCGTGTTCGAATCGCAATCTCTACGTCCACGCGTGTAATCAAAATTCAGTCGTTGATTCACGCGTGGATGGAGCGGATGAAGGCACGCAGTGCGATCGCGAGTGTTCTTGCCAGATGCATGCAATGATGCGTGGGGCGCACGGGCTGCGCAAGCGCGATCCGCGAGAGCGCCCTCCGCGCAATCGCAGCTGTCCGATCTTCGATCGAACGACCATCAAGGCATGCATACGGATCGCGAAGGAGAAGAAGTGCAGGTGTGCACATTGGATCGGCGAGCAGGTGTTGAAGGCGACATGTCTCGATCGTGTTTTAACAGTTATTGCGTCGTAGTATAGGTGATCAAGCATCGTCAACAAATAAAAGTTTTTATTACTCGAAAACCGGAGTATCCGAGGTCGAACACAGGGAGCAATTTGAATTTACTACTAATCTCAAATGTAATTGAACACTCTAATTTACTCAAAACTTGAATTCAAATATGAATGTATGCGGTTAAAAAGTAATTATGACAAAAGAGTAAAATTGGACGTCTGATCTTGTGATCAGACGTCTTAAAAATGTTTTCCCTTTTTCTTTTGCTTTCTTTCTTCTGCAGTCTTCACTTTGCCTTTCTTCTTCTTTCTCTGCAGTCTCTCTTCCTTCCTTCTCTTCTCTCTTCTGCGAAGGCTTCTTCTTCTTTGGTCTCTTCTCTTCTTCCTGCCTTTGCTTCTTTTCTCTTCTGTCTCAACCTCTTCTTCTGCTGCTTCTTCTTTTCTCTCTGCAGTCCTTCTTTATTCCTTCTCTTCTCTGCCTCGCTCAGCCTCTTCTTCCTTGTGGCTAAGTTTCTTTTCTTCAAAGCCCAGCTTGCACAACGGGGAAGCAAAACCTACCCTATCCCTCTACCTACACGTCTCTCTCTCTCTGCAATTCACTCGAAGGACGCTCTCCCAGAGCCGCGGGTAATCAGGTCGGGCTTCGTACTCGGGACCAGGCGCATCGGCGTGAGGGTGATGCGCGAGGTGTGCTCAGATAGGGTCGGGTTGGAGCCAGCCAGATCCTCGAGATGAAACCGCGGACGAGGCGAGCGTGTGTTGGGTGAGGGACCTCACCCCTGTGCGTTCGGAGGCGAAGAGACAATAACACAAAATCAATTTAAATCATACCTGCGCTTCGTATTTTGCCGATGTGGGACTATTAGTCCCGCCCTGCTCTCACGCGTGCTCGTAGAAGACTCTTCGTGCAATTGCCAAGGCTATGGGCTTCGCTGCGCTCCTGCTGGATCAGATGACTTCGCACTGCTTGCCCGAGTCCGCTACACCTGAAGCCTGGACGCCCTGATGCCTGGAGCTGCTTGGAAGCTACTTCAACCGTCAATGGCGGCAGAGGCTTGAATACTGTCAGACACAAAACAAGCCTCTCGGCTTAATCAGATCACCGGAGGACCTTCGCCGTGCCACGGCGAAGGTGATGCACAGTGCAGCAGGCCGCGGGATGGCCTAGGCGTGCGTGCCTAGGTCATCCTGTGACCGGAGGTGTGGGTGTGTTCGGGGGGCTGTTGTGGAGGTGTAGAGGGATGATGGATGGGCGGAGGTTGTTCCTTGTGGTGAGGCGGAGGTTACGTGAGGGTCGGAGAGGCGTATGGAGGGGCGGAATGGTGGGGGCAACTCGCCGGAGGTCGGCCGGTGACGTGGAAGATGAGGGTGGTCAGGCGGTGTCAAGGGGCAATCAATTGAAATAAAATCGGGAAAAGAAAGAGGGGAGGTTTTGGAACAATTATAACCTAATTACAGGGACGAAGGGGACGGAGAGGCGGACAGCAGTACCTGCTGTCGCCGGAGAAGAAGCTGCCCAGTGGAGGAGGACGGCGGCGACGACGGGGCTGAGGCATCGTGCGCGGGTGTTGCGTGACGTGGAGGAGAATCAGGAAGAAGTCTCTGCCCCTGGTTTTGTGGCAGAGCGAAGAGGAAAGGAAAGGGAGCTCGCTGGGTTCCCTGGCCGGGAAGGAAGAGACGAATCTGAGGTGAAACCCCGGCCAGGTCGAGCTGAAAATGAGCAGCCGGGTTTGGGGGTTCTTTTATAGGCATTGGGCCGTGTGTTCAGAGCTTGGAGGGCACGCCTTTGTCTCCGATGGCTCGTCGGAGAAGGAAAGTGGGTGGATACCCAAATCCCTCGTGCGTTCGCATGAGAGATTGGGATCAAATTAGAGATCATGGCAGGCCTCAGATGGGAGGGAATTCCTCAGAGAATCTCCCTTCCATATCTGGGAGGGGATCTCTGAGGAATCAGAGAGTATTCCCTCTCTAATCCTCGTCGGAGAAGGATTCTACCCCAATAATGATGGAAGGACCTGATTGTAAGGGTGGTGAGGAAGTTAGGGGGCTCTCTGTGATGATTTTCAAAAGTTAGGGACCAAAATGTGATTTGGGTGTACTAAATTGCAAAGTAGGTCAAGATGACCTCCCCTTAGGTCCAAATTTTGTTACAAACCTAATTTTGACCTAAGGAATCCAATAGTGAAGTTGGATTTTAGGTTTGACCACTTTTGACTGAATATTTTGCATAAAAACCTAAATTAGGTCAATTAATGAGCTAGGACCCTAATCTAGGTCAAACTGGGTTCACAAGGCCAAATTGAGTGTTCTAAACCCTAGGGGATATTTTTCCATGATTTTTAGAGGGTTTGCTTGATTTTTATCCTGATCAGAACCTTGTTGATTTAAGCAGGTCTGTTTTAGGGTTACCAAATGTCATTTAATTCCTAGATTGCACACGAACCCATTTCTGATTGATTCAACCACTTTTTATTTCATTTAGATCATTTGACCTATGTTTTGTCTCTGAGAAATCCCGTTTATGTACTGCAATGGTAAAATTACAGTTTTAACCTTTATTTCATGTTTTCTTCTCAGAGCACTTATTCCTTCATTTAGGCCTTCTTCTAGATTATGTAGGAGCTTTTATCTTCTTTATTGGGTCAAAATGAGCTAGTTATGGCTCATGATGAGGCTCTCATCAGCAGGGGTCTACACCAACGCTTTCAGCATGGTTTTAGCGATGTCTTGGACGTTGCTAAAGGCCCTATCCAAATTAGAAACCCCTTCTTCCTATATAAACCCCCTCTAACTACCCATGTAAAGCATTCGTTACACTTGCAAGCCTTCTACCTTACTTCTAGCTACCCTTAGCACCTTTTTGTACTCGCCAAAGTCGACGAGCCATCGACGGAGCCCTCCTCCACCGCCGTGGCTGACTCACCGTCTCCTTTCTCTTTCTCTCTCTCTTTATCTTAGCATTACTTTTATTTTGTTTAAGCATTTGTCTATTGTTGTATTTATGAAAACTCAAGTTGCATGTTGAATTATGTTGGCTCTCTTTTTATCGAGTTTTCTCTCATCGTGATTTGCATGAATGCTATGAGCAAAAGATTCTAACCTGACTCTCTCTCTCGCTTTTCTCTCCCGCATTTTCTCGCGTGCAAGAAAAAACCTGCCATTTCCGTGACAACTAAGTGACAGAAAAAACTCGCTTTCACTCCTCCCTATGTTCGACACTCGAACTCATGTCCATTCTTATATTTAAAATCGACGTTGCGAACGCGAAGCTACAATGACCTAGTTAAACAAACGCGTCCATACAACGTTAGGAAGTAAGGTGATGCTTATAGCTTAGGGAATGCAAGACCCCAACCTCTCCAACCCATATACCAGCCATCCTATGCAAACTCTCCTCAGAATAAGCCTTCTAAGATGGATGAACTAAAAGCCATGATGAAAGCGATGCAAGAGCATCAGAATATGCTCATCCAATCTCAGAATAAGATGATCATTGATATGCAATCCTAAATTGGTCATCTTACTGAGGTAGTTAGGCAGCGGGATCCGAGGAAATTGCCTAGCTCTTCTGAGAAGAACCTAAAGGATAAGGGGGTCATATTCAGGGAGCACACTCAAGCTGTGACTGTGCTGAGTGGAAAGAAAATCGACAAGCCTAATAACATTCCTACGATCACCTCTCAGGATTCCCCTCCTACACCAGACTCGACTTCCATCTCCGCCGAGGAAGAGCCACGTTGCTTTCCCTCGCTTGAAATCACTCACCCTAAGGATGTCGTCATTTCGCCACCCCTTTCCCACTATGACGACCCCTCTACCCAGAAGCCGAGGGTGCCCTATCCAGAGCACTTATCTGCTCATGGGGAATCTTTTGTTGGCTCATCTGGAGCCAAGGATAGGAAGGATGAGATTATGGACACTTTTAGGCAAGTCCACATCAACTTGCCTTTATTGGAAGCTATCAAATAGATCCTGTCCTATGCCAAGTTTCTAAAGGACCTGTGCATCCAAAAGCGCTAATCTAAGAGATAGGTCCAAGCCAAGGTCATCTTTCCTGACCATGTTAGCTCGGTTCTCCAACATAGAACACCTCCTAAAATGAAAGATCCAGGGGCCTCATATATTTCAATGGTTTAGGTAACCAACACATTGATGAGGCTCTGCTCGATCTGGGCACAGAGGTGAACATTTTACCGAGCTCTGTCTATGACCTTTTGGGAGGAGGTGATTTAAAGCCTAGTCCAGTCATCCTCCAAGTTGTAGACATATCACTTAAGACACCGCGGGGATTGCTGGAAGATGTCTTGGTGAGAGTGGGGGATTTCTTCTTCCCTGTTGATTTTCTTGTACTTGACACTGACCCATCCAATAAGCCCAACAAGCTGTCCATTATCCTAAGACGCCCCTTCTTGGCCACAGCCAATGCCTCTATCAATTGTAGATCAAGGGCACTTAAAATGGGCTTTGGGAACAAGAAGATCCAGTTGAATGTTTTTGATACCTACAAGCAATTCGGATTTGAAGATTGTTCCCAGATTGAGGTAGTTGATGAAATCATTGAGGAGACTACTCCAGCACTCTTATGTAGATATCCCTTTCAAATGGTCATATCTAAGGACCATCCTCTGAGTGTTGAAGAGAATAAAGGGGATATGCTCGAATTAGAAGAGCTATTAGGTGTACACACAGAGTCTCTATCCCCACCCTAGACCCTGAAGGTAGATTCGCTACCTGAGGCGGGGACATCTCAACTTATACCCTCAATCCAAAAGGCTCCTAAGTTGGAGCTTAAACCCCTCCCGAGCACATTGGAGTATGCTTTCCTTGGCCCTAATGACACGCTTCCTGTCATTATCTCATATGCATTAACTGAATCGCAGGAGGGAGCTCGAGTGTTTACAAAGGCACAAGGAAGCTATTTCTTGGTCGATAGCTAACATTAAGGGTGTTTACCCCTCTTCTTGTATGCATATATATACATGGACGAGTCCATGAAGCCCTTTCGAGACATGCAGAGAAGGCTCAACCCCAATATGCGAGACGTTGTCAAAAAGGAGATTCTGAAATGGTTGGATGCAGGAATTATCTATCCCATTTCAGATAGTAAATGGGTTAGTCCTATACATGTGGTGCCCAAAAAGGCAGAAATCACTGTGGAAGAAAATGACTAAGGAGAGTTGGTAACCACTAGACCCTCAACTGGCTGGAGGGTGTGCATTGATTATCGCCATTTGAATATGGCTACCCAGAAAGACCATTTTCCCTTACCATTTATTGATCAGATTTTGGAACGACTAGCAGGGAACAAGTACTTCTATTTCCTTGATAGGTACTCTGGGTATAATCAGATAGCCATCTTTCCTGACGATTAGGAGCGTTCCACTTTTACGAGTCCGTATGGCACATTTGCATTCCACTGAATGCCATTTGGGTTATGTAATGCTCCTGCTACTTTCCAACGTTGTATGATGGATATCTTTTCTGATATGATCGACGAGTTTGTTGAGATTTTCATGGATGATTTCTCCATTTATGGCTCATCGTTTGACCTATGCCTTTTGCACCTTGATAAAGTCTTAACCCATTGCAAAGAGGCAAAGCTGGTGATAGCTGGGAGAAAAGCCACTTTATGGTCCAGCAGGGCATTGTGTTGGGGCATGTAGTTTCCGAGAGAGGATTAGAGGTGTATACCGTAAAAATTGATTCCATCTATAAGCTTCCTTCGCCCACCAATGTTCATCAGGTTAGATCTTTCCTTGGCTATGATAGGTTTTATAGGTGCTTCATTAGAGATTTCAGTAAAATCTCTAAGCCACTCTGCGACCTGTTAGCAAAGGATGTTTCCTTCGATTTTGATGAAAGATGCGGTGAGGATTTCCAAGTCTTAAAGAAAGCCCTTGTTATCGCGCCGATTCTCAAAGCACTGGATTGGACCCTCTCGTTTGAGCTAATGTGAGATGCTTCTGATTTCACAGTGGGAGCGATCTTAGTCAAAGGGTTGATGGCAAACCTCATGTGTTGCATTATGCTAGCAAAACCCTTACGGATCCTCAGCAAAACTACACGGTCACTCAAAAGGAACTTCTTGTTGTAGTATTTGCTTTGGAAAAGTTTCGGTCTTTTCTTTTGGGATCCAAGGTTGTGGTGTTCACTGATCATTCTGGTTTAAAGCATCTTCTTGCTAAAAAGGGTACCAAATCTCGCTTAATTCGTTGGATTCTGCTGCTCCCAGAGTTTGACCTAGAAATTAAAGACAAGAAAGGAGTTGAGAATGTGGTAGCAGATCATCTATGTAGGATCCCTATTGAGGCATCAACCTCGGCTGGCGTTATTCAAGAGACTTTTCCTGATGAGTCTTTGATGGCCGTGGAGGCCAAAACTCCTTGGTTCGCTGACATAGTAAACTATCTAGTCACGGGCATAAACCCCAGTACTTGGGACAAGCAGAAGCGAGACAGGTTTCTTGCCGATGCTAAATTTTATCACTAGTTGGAACCCGAGCTTTTTAGAATAGGCCCTTACCAGCTTTTTTGTCGTTGCATCCCTGACAAAGAACAAAGGAGTGTTCTGAGTTTCTACCATGTCCTCCACTGTGGAGGGCCATTTAGTGGAAAAAATACTACCCATAAGGTTCTTCAGTCTGGCTTTTGGTGGCCCACATTATTTCGAGATGCACATACATATGTGGGCGCATGTCTACATTGCCAATAGACAGGAACCATCCACAAAAGGGATGAGATGCCCTAGCAACCTATTCTCCCCGTTGAGATCTTTGATATTTGGGGCATCGACTTCATGAGTCCCTTTCCTGTGTCCTTCGGATATGAGTACATCCTTGTGGCCGTGGACTATATATCGAAATGGATAGAAGCCATACCCACGCAGACCAATGACCATTCTGTGGTCTTGGATTTTGTTAGGGCTAATATCATTTCTCGATATAGGTGCCCAAGGACAATCATAAGTGATGGAGGACCTTACTTTAAGAATGCACACTTCACAAGACTACTCCAAAATTTAGGAGTCAACCACATGCTAGCCACACCTTACCATACCCCAACAAGTGGATAAGTTGAAGTGTCTAATAGGGAGATTAAACGGATTCTAGAAAAAACTGTTAGGCCCGATCGTAAGGATTGATAAAAAAAATTGAATGATGCTCTTTGGGCCTACAGAACAGTTTATAAGACTCCCTTGGGCATGTCTCCTTTCTGTCTTGTCTACGGAAAGGTGTGCCACCTTCTCGTTGAAATTCAACACAAAGCTTATTGGGCTATTAAAAATGTTAACTTAAATCTAGATAAAGTAGGAAAGGCATGCATGCTGGAGTTAAGTGAGCTTGAGGAGCTTTGCAATGAAGCCTTCGAAACCTCTCAAGCTTACAAACAACATACAAAGGTCTTCCATGATAAGCACATCGTTAGAAAGACCTTTGAGCCCAACCAGTGGGTCTGGCTTTTCAATTCTAGACTTAAAGTATTTTCTGGAAAGCTCAAGTCTTGTTGGGATGGGTCGTATGTTGTTATCAATGCCTTCCCTCATGGAGCAGTAGAAATTCGGAACCCTACTTCTGGTGTGAGCTTTAAGGTAAATGGCCATCAACTTAAACCATATGTTACTCTTTCAGATGGCCAGGTTTTGGATGCACTTCGACTTAAGGAGCCTTAGCACTTCCGACTCTCCTCCTCAGGTGATATTCTTCTATGTCTTTCTTTTTCCAATAAGGACATTGTCATTCTTAGACATGGGGGGGTATAACCTGAGGATGTTTTTAGCATTTATAAATATTTGCATGCATTTAGGTGCATTAGTCAAAAAAAAAAAATCTTTTGTTTTCTTGAGATGAATTGGTTAGCCTTAGCAAAACATCTTTATCAAGGAGGTTTCATTGAAGGTTCTCTTCTTAAGTTATTTCTAAGTTTAGAATCTAGTACAGTTACTTCACTTGCACGTAGACTGGGTAATGGATCTTTGTAGAAAACCAATAAGCATTTTTAGTTTGCTGAGTCCTTGGACAATTTGAAGGGAGTCAGGCATACTATCTTCTATTAGATCCACCTAACACCTAATATTTTGAGGAGAAAGTAGAGAGACTACTTGTGCGCTAAGTCTAGTGAAAGGACTCTTAAGTTCTGGATAATTAGATGATGATACCTTAAAGTTAGGCATGGTTTTTCGCTCTTTGTTCCTACGTGTGAATATTGTGTGAATTTTTGAGAGTCACTAAATAAGGCAAATACACAGAGATTGAGTTCTAATAAAACTATGACTATGGTGGATGGTTACGACCGTCCTTCATAGAGTCCTTGGCTGAAAGAGGGTAGTAGCATCAAAGGTCAGAAATATGCTTGTTCTATCCATTCCTTCCTAGTGCCGAGAGTAGGCACTTCCACCAAATAAGCCACACAATATCCTCTTGACCATCATCATCCCTAATAATGCCTCATGAATAAATGTTTGCATCGTGTTGTGTGAGAGTTATATATAAAAAAAAAAGAGAAAAGAAGAGAGAGTAAGAAAAAGAAGAAAAGAAATATATAGATATATATAGAAAAAAAAAGAAAAATATATACATATACAAAAAAAAGAAGAGTTTAAGTTTATAGTTTTATCTTCGTGTCATTTTTCATCTTGTGTCGATGTTTTTGAGGCAACAAAAATACCCATTGCGATCCACCAAATATGATCCATACCTTTTTTCAGTATTTCTGATCGCCCAAATACTGGCTGAGGAATTATAACTTAGTTGTAGGGTTATTAGGACTTTAATTAAAGTGTGAATGCCAAGTGAGGCCACTAAACATTGAGTATAGTTACAAAATTTGGTAAGATATGTGACCTTAGAAGAAAAAAAAAGAGAGGAAAAAGGAAAAAGAAAAGAGAGAGTGAGTGAGTGCAAAGGAACATCAAGAGAGTACAATTTTATTTAGCCTCTCTCTGGGTTGACTCATTTAATAGTCTAGAGATTTAGAGTCTGCAGTACTAGACTACATGTAGCACCAAATGAGTGTGAGCCACCAAATATGAATCCATTCAACTCAGTATCTCCTACCTAAGCAAAAAGTTGGGGTCAAATTATAGGTCATTTTCTGCTTTATCCCCTAGGGAAGTAGTTGTCTATCCCGATAGAATTTTATCAAAGGTGAAGTACAAACTTCAAATGTAAGTTGGCTTTTCACTTAAATCTATTACCTAGGCTACTATTACTTCACATTTTTCTGAATTTCTAAATTTTTGGAATAAGAAAAGAAGAAATCTTTTGGTTACTTCTATTGTTTTTCACTTTTGCTTGGGACTAGCAAAACTTAGGCATGGGAGAATTTGATAAGTCCATTTTCGTGGATCATTATTTGGTCTAAGTACTCTTTAATTAGTTGTTCATAATTATTAATTAATTAGGAGTTAAAAGGGAATTCACCTATGTCTGCATATAATCTCATGCACCAATTTTATATTTAACAACATATGACATGATATGATAATCATTTGGTGGATGCAGGCTAGGTGCAAGACAATTGAAGGCATCAGTCAGACATCCAAAGGCACTCTGTAAGATGTTTGGAGCCTAGTCTGGATGTCTGAGAACCTCCATTGTGGACTCACTGCTATCCATACATTTTAAGATGTCTGGACTGCTGATCAAATGTCTAATGGGAACCGCCAGAGCTTATCCTTCTGTTTAAACCACTCGCGATCTTCGCCGAGTGGTTGGAAAAGTTGGTGGTTGAAGAGAAACAGATGGGAGGTTTTAAAAAGAGGCCGCTCCACCGGGATCCAAATAATCATCTTCCTCGTGTGCTCCATCGTGAAGAAATGCCTGCACCATGCGTCTCTTGCATGCACTATGAGTTAGGCGTGCCCTATTGCCTTCACCATTGACGAGTGCATGGTGACAGCGCACACTCATCAAGCACCCATACCACCTCTCCTCTCCCTCACGGCCAGAAACCACCAGCACCCTTGTCATGCGCAACCACTAGCCATCCTCGTCGCGTGTGCACCACTGACACACGGTCGCGCCTCCCCCATGCGAGCATGCCACCACAGCCCTCGCGCACCCTAGAGTATGCCCTTGCTTCCCCCTTGCGTGCACAACAACCTAGCAAGCTGGCCTTCTTCATCTTCTTCTTCAACAGAGAAGAACCCAAAGACTTCGTTGGTCCTCTTCGCAGCCATCACTTCAGGCCTCGAAGCTTCATCCCTTCGACGCCCACAAACTCGCCTCTATCCTACAAGGGTAGCCATGCCCTTAGAACCACACTCGACTGCACATGCGTGCCGGTGAGCTTCCGCCACCGCGGTTGGCCTTCCTTGTCATCAGTGGCATCTTCGACCATCGTATGCCGCCGTCCCACCACCGGAGCATTCCTCCTGCCGTCCCTACTCCTCCGACAAGCCACATCGCCATCCGCGGCCTCTTCTCACGCGAGAAAAGGGGAGCAAGTCCCCTGTTTCTGTATAGTGAAAGGGGTGTTAATATTTACATTTGATGCCCTTGTCGAGAGTTGAATTTTGACATTAATATTTGTTATATGAAGTGAAGTTGCATGTGCACCCCTCTTTCTCTCTATTTAGCATACATGCTTATTCAAGACTCTCTTTCTCTCATTTGATGCAACAATATATTGACAAATTAATTTTTCCATCATTTTTGCCTTGTACAACATAGTCGAATAATGTATTGGAAACATTGGTGAATTTATTGGTTTATGCCTCCCCGTGGATACGACCTGATTTTGTGGTTCAATGCTAGTATATTTTAATTAATTTTTGATCGAGGGTTTTTCCACCATGTTATTTACTAGGACACATTATTTTTCTAGCACATTTCTACGAAGTGAAAAACGCCCATTCATAGGGTAGATTCCTAGCATCATTATAAATATTGCATACATTTCATGCATAATTTGCATTTGCATCTTGTTTACATGCTTATTTATAAATAATGTGTTGTATGGATCTATTTATGCTATAATGTCTTATCTTGTGATTACAGGTCTACACATGAATAATAAATAAAGAAGAAGACCAACAAATAAGGCAAAAGAAAGAGAAGTAGAGATCTAGGAAATCGAAGAATAATGGAGGAAATAAAGGAAGAAGAGAGGAGGAGGAATAAACCCTATCCCTATTCCACTATCCACATTTTCCTAACCACCTATACCTATTCAAATCACCCCTTTCATATCCCAAATAGCTTAATACTAGATCAATTAGACATCCCCATCTCTAATCCCCCCATTAGGTTCGTATTGGCTCAATTAGGTTCACTGGTTCCTAAATAGGTCCCTACTAAGCCAATTGGGTTAGCCTAGCCACGTAAGCATCACTTAGGCTTAACCTATGCCTTCCTTATCCTATACCACCACACTTTACCTTAACCTATACCCTCCTTCACCCCTTTTAAGGATGCACCTAAGGACAAACCTAACAAAACCCAACACAAAACCCAATGCAACCCACCCCTCTCCCCTCTTATTTTCCACCAAAAATACACCCCCATCTAGTCCACGCACTCTCTAACCAATTGATGATAACATCATCATCAGCCATATCTAGCTTTAATTAGTCATATTCCATTAATAAATGCTCCTACATAACCGCCAAAGGACCGTAATTCACCACACATCCTTTTTGAGAGTTTAAAATGAAACCAAGGTTAAATCTGTAATTTTACCCTCATATCATAAATGTAGAATAACCACGGGTTTTCTTAGGGGTTTACTAAAGGTCAAATTTGCATTAAAGTCTAACAAGAGGGTCCGTGTAGATAGAAACATGTTTTCACTCGTTACGATAATTAAATAACATCTGAAACCCTAAAAATAGACCTACTTAATTCATTGAGGTTCTGATCAAGATAAAATTCACCTAAATCCTCTAAAAATCATATAAAAATATTCTCTAGGGTTTGGCATCCTTGATTTGACCATTGGAACCCAATTTGATCTAAAACAGTCTTAGACAGACAGTTGCCCTAATTTGCATTTCTACGTAATTTACATAATAAAACTTGGTCAAAACCTAAATTCGACTTCACCATCAGATTCCTTGGATCCAAATTAGGTTTGTATCAAAATTTGGGCCCAACCAGAGATCACCTTAACCTAGTTTACATTTCAATCCTGTCTGATTCTTTTCTCTCACAAATATGCCCCTAACATTTGAATTAATTACAATTAGGTCCCTAATTTATCATCGTTCTTTGGAAGAAGGTCCTCACACCATTTTTGGAAGTTCAGATCTTCATCGTCGAGTTTCGAGTGAGGATTTCTCGTTCGATTCTCAATCAAACACTCCCAAAATTGAAAGGGAAATTCCATGAGGAATTCCCTTCCAAATGAGACCTTCCATGAATCCTAACTCAGTCCCAATTCTTCATGCGAACCTTTTGAAGGTGCACATGTCCTATTTGATTGAAAAACATGGAGTTGCAAGCTTGGTTTCTGATAAACGCCAGTTTATCATCATTCTTATGCATTAAAACAAACCTAACACTTAGGATTTTGCTCTGCAAAGGGGTTTTTAGGCTGCACATAGGCATTAACTAGGTTAGGCATGCATTGCATTTTTCCTTTTCATTTTAATGTGTTTTTGCGAGTGTTAAGGATGAACAGATATACAGATCCCTAAAATCCTAGCACTCAAGAAGGCAACTGGTGAAGAAGAAGCTTAGACTAGCTGGAACTCAGCTTGATCCAGTTCACCACAGTTGGAATCTAGCTCACTTGGACTAGGGTTAGCTCATTTTAACTTCATTCAGCTCATCTCAACTAAATGGCAGCCCAAGAGAGCTCATCTTAGCTCACCTTAGCTCAAGTCAGCTAAGATCCAGCTCAACTTAGCTGAGTCTAGCTCATCTCAGCTCCCACTAGTCCACAGGGAGCTCTAGCTAGCTCAGCTGAGTTGACTGGAGTTCACCCCAGCTCAAGTCCAACTACATCCAGCTCCACTCAACTTTAGCCAGCTGAAGATGAATTCATTCCAGCTCAGGAAGCTCAAGTCCAGTTCTCGGGGACCTAGCTTAGCTCAAGCTAATTGAGTTAAACAACCTTAACTGTCTCAACCAGCTCAATTCTCCCCGGGAGCACCAGACCCAGCTCACCTCAGCTCCATTCAACAGAAGCCAGCTCACTTTAGCTTGGCTTAGCAGCTAGCAAAGAACTAGCAAGCTAAGCCAGCTAGAGTAGCCCCATGTTGATCTCTTCAGTAGCTGCCAACTCCAATTCAGTTCAAGATTCTGCATATCCAGCTCCTCTCCTCAAACCCTAAGCTCCACATGCACATTCCTCTACTCTATAGCTAGCTAAGATAGCTTAGCTTAGCTTAGCTTATCTTAGCTAGCATCCACCTCCATGGCACCAAAAACCTAACCCTAACTCTACCTACATAACCTACCACTCCAAGTCCACCTAAGCCTACTTAAGCTAGCTCCACCTCTACTCAAGTTGGCGCCACCTCTTCACCACCTTTCACCCCTCAACTAACCACCAAAAGACACCTAAAGTTGGTGCCAAAACTAACCCTAACTACCTCCCTTTTGGCACCAACCTCAACCCCTATATCCACCCTACACATAACCCCTCCAAGCCATCTCCACCATCCACCTCAACCCCCTTCTAGAAGCCTAGAAGTTGGCACAAACCCATGGCACCTCTCCATGGTTGGAGCCACTTTTAGGTGTCCCTTGGCCACCCATAACTACCCCCCTTACACCCCTTTGGTGGTGCCAACTCTCCTTAGCCCTAGGATCACCTAACCACCTCCATCTTCCCATCTTAGCCCTCCATCTCAAGAGTCACCTTAACCCCTCATCCTACCCTATAAAAAGACCACCACCCACCACCTTACAACCCATCCTTGGCTAGCAAATTTCCTCTCATTATCTACCTAAATCCCATGCCCAAGAGAGAAGAAGAAGAAGATTAAGGGGATATTTTGTCCCCTTGGTGCCTTCCCCTCTTCCCTTCTCTCTTGTGCCCACGCCAACCAAAGGAGGAGCCAGGCAAGGAAGACCTTTGGAGGAGGTCTTGAAGGTGGTCCATGCCACCTTGGAGGAGAGCTTAAGGGTGGTGCATGCCCACCCTTGCAGGAAAGACTTGAGGCGGAGAGCATCCACCTTGGAGGAGCTTTTAAGGAAGGAGAAGGAGACCCTCTTTTCAAGCCAAGGAGTAGCTAGGCTTGGAGCAAGAAGATTCCCTTCTTCACCAGATTCTACAAGAGGATTTCTGTTTCTTCTATTGCTTTTATATTTTCCATTTCTAGTAGAAGCATTCCTCTACTTGTCTTTGTAAAAGAACACAAATTCTACTAAATTAAATTGCCTTCTTTTCAAATTCTATTGCAATTGTTTGTCTTCGTTCTAGCACTTGTTGCACTTCCACTTCCAAATTACTCTATGCCTCCACTTTCCTAGAGTGAGCTTATGAAGGGGACATATTTATCTTTTAAGTTTTAGCTTAGTAATTATAGGTGTTAGTACGTTTTCGTCACAATTCGCATTTTGCCCTCATTATTTCAAAACTGAAAAAAATTACATATTTAAAATACCAAAAAGAAAGATTGAGTTTCCCCTTTAAAGCAAGAGATTTGAATTGCAAATTTGCCTCCTTGGATGACCCTAGATACTCCCTTATCTAGGAATATAAATTTAAAAGCGTATGTGAATTCGCGTGTTACAGACATTAAAAACCCTAATTACAAATCATGCGATTTTTCACATCACTTTTTGGCACCGTTGCCGAGGGGGTACGGCTTTGCATTAATCATTTTTCTCTTGCTTGAAGTGGATCTCATCCCCTTCTCTTTCTTCTCTCTTGTGTGTGTAGGTATTGCAGGAAGAAAGTAGGAATCTGGAAGCAAAAGCTCAAAGTTTCTTTTCTTCCTGCGAAATTCAGGTTGGTTCTCTTTTCTGGTCACATAGTCAATTAAAACTACCAAAAAAATATTAAACTTGGCTTTCAAGATCCCAAACATCTTAATTAAGTGGAGTGGTGTCCATTAAAATTCATTGCTTACTTGTATACTTTATTAAACACCACTCCAATCCAAGTGTTGGTGTTCTGATTTTCGGGTCCAGATTTTTGTCCGGACTTCAAAAATCAATTTCCAACACCACAGGTCTCTTAAAATTCTACAATTTCATATAGTGATTCCAAATTAAGTTAGGAAGATCTATTCCAAATTTTAGATCAATTGGATATGTATTTAATTTTTAAAAATTTGTGAACTACAGAGAGGTCACATCCTCTAATCTTCTTATTTTGCCACTGTCTACGAATTTTTAAAATTTTTATACTCATTCAATTTCTGCAAAATTTATCTTTCTGGAATCCTTGTGAAATTCTACATCTCACATAAAATCAGCAAAATTTTCTGAGGTAAGTGGTGGTACAAAAAGTCTAGAATACTCATGGGTATCATTTCTAAACTTGGACACCAGCACAAACAAAAATTCATAACAAATATCGAACAAATTTCTAAAATATTACAAAAATATTTTCTGGAATCCTTGCTTGATTTTTTTCAAAGTAGTGGTATTTTTTGGATTGTTTAGATCACTACTTAATACAGAAAGCCTAAAAACAACCCATTGATAGTTAAATTTCTATCTTAGGATCAATCGAATTAGGGTTTCTTTTTCATTTTTAGAGACAAACCACTAAAAGGAAATTGATCTAAACCCATACAACTTGATTTCCTTTTGTTTGTGGAACTTCAAACTTATCTGAAGTCTTAAGAAAGGAGACCCTAAAACTCATTAATTTAAATCAAATTCTAAAAGACAAGAATACATTAATTGTGTGACAACTTGATTTGCATTGGAACCACTTTCCGATTCCTGCACACACATAAAAAAAATTGAAATAACAGGGCAATAACCCAAATTAATGCCCTCCACATTCTGTGTGCACTATAGTATCCTAGACCTAACTAAAATCCGTAGCAACTTGACCCCTAAGGCTTCATCAACTTAGGCTTGCTATATAGGTCTTAAGTTTTCTCTAGTTAATACCAATTCTATCATCTATATCTGGTGTTCAGGCTGAGGGGCTGTGTCAAATGACCAGGCATGGGTTTGTACAAGCACCTGGGGTTTTCCCTAGGAAATGTTTGGGCCCAAACCTCCCCTTAAACAACTTGGCTAGATTTGTTGACAGAACGGGTATTCACTATTAATTACTTATTTCCTACGTAGACCAAGTCTTAGGTTTATTTTTAGGGAGTCACACGTAAGTTATGTCTAGCTTTGGTTGTTTGAATTTGACACTTTCTCTCATCTCTTTCTCTTCTCCTCCCCTCCAATTCTTCCAAAACAGTGCATGCACGGGCGACGGTTGATGCGAAAAGTCGAGTGATTTATAAAAGCGGGTTTTTAATGTCGTAACATGCGAATTCGCATACGCTTTTAAATTTATATCCTAGATAGGGGAGTATCTAGGGTCGTCTAAGGAGGCCAAATGTTTGCAAAATTAATTCTCTTGCTTACAAAATAGATCTCAACTTTCTTTTTGGTATTTTAAATATGTAATTTTTCTATTTTGAAAAGATGAGGGCAAAATGCGAATTGTGACGGAAAGTACTAACACCTATAATTACTTAACTAAAACTTAAGAGATAGATATATCCTCTTCCTAAGCTCACTCTAGGCAAGTGGAGGCCTAGAGTAATTAGGAAGAAGAGGTGAAACAAGTGCTAGAACAAAAACAACAATTGCAATTGAAAGTAAAAAGAAGGCAATTTGATTAACTAGAATTTGTGTTCCTTTCCAAGACAAGTAGAGGAATGCTTCTACTAGAAATGAAAAAATCTAAAAGCAATAAAAGAAACATAAATCCTCTTGCAAAATTTGGTGAAGAAGGGAGTCTTCTTGCTCCAAGCCTAGCTGCTCCTTGGCTTGAAAAGAGGGCCTCCTTCTTCTCCTTCCTTGAGAGCTCCTACAAGGTGGATGCTACCACCTTCAATGCTCTCCTCCAAGGAGTGGCTGTGCACCACCCTCAAAAGCTCCTCCAAGGTGTCATGGACCACCTTCAAGATCTCCTCCAAAGATCTTCCTTGCCTGGCTTCTCCTTTGGTTGGCGTGGCTCAAGAGAGAAGGAAGAGGGGAAGGCACCAAAGGGACAGAATATCCCCTTAATCTTCTTCTTCTTCTTCTTTCTTGTGTGTGGGCTCTAGGTAGAATATGAGAGTGAATTTGCTAGACAAGGATGGTTTGAATGGTGGTGGGTAGTGGTCTTTTTATAGGGTAGGATGAAGGGTTAAGGTGCCTCTTGAAATGGAGGGCTAAGATGGGAGGATGGAGGTGGTTAGATGATCCTAGGGTTAAGGATGGTTGGTGCCACCTAAGGGGTGTAAGGGGGGTAGTTAGGGTTGGTCAAGAGGCACCTAAAAGTGGTGCCAACCATGGAGAGGTGCCATGGGTTGGCACCAACTTTGAGGCTTCTAGAAGGTGGGATTATGTGGGGGGTGGAGATGGGTTTAAGGGGAGATGTGTGGTGGAGATGAAGCGGATTTTTGGAGGGAAAAGTGGTGCCAACAAGGGGGTAGTTAGGGTGGCTTTGGCACCACTTTTAGGTGTCATTTGGAGGTGGTGGGTAGGCTAGGTTGGTGCCAAGTAGGGTTAGCTTATGTGGAGCTTAGATGAAGCTAGTTGGTGGAGTTGTTAGGTAGGGTTTTTGGGTTGTACAAGCCAAGGAAGTTGGAGCATAGCTAAGCTAAGCTAAGCTAGCTTAGCTAATGGTGGAGTAGAGGAGGAGGTGTTGGAGCTAGGGTTTGGAGGGAGGAGCTGGTTCTGAAGAGTCCGGAGCTGAATGGAGCTGGCAACTGCTGAAGAGGTCAACATGGGGTTACTCCAGCTAGCTTAGCTTGCTAGTTCTTTGCTAGCTACTAAGCCAAGATAAAGTGAGCTGGCTTCTATTGAATGGAGCAGAGGTGAGCTGGGTCTGGTGCTCCCGGGGAGGATTGAGCTGGTTGAGACAGCTAAGGTAGCTTAGCTCAATTAGCTTGAGCTAAGCTAGGTACCCAGGAGCTCGACTTGAGCTTCCTGAGCTGGGATGAGTTCTTCTTCAGCTGGCTGGAGTTGAGTGGAGTTGAATGTAGCTGGATCAGAGTTGGGGTGAACTCCAGTCAACTCAACTGAGCTAGCTAGAGCTCCCTATGGATTAGTGGGAGCTAAAATGAGCTAGACTCAACTAGGTTGAGCTGGATCTGAGCTGACTTGAGTTAGGGTGAGCTAAGATGAACTCTCTTTAGCTGCCATTCAGCTGAGATTAGCTAAATGGATCTGGGATGAGCTAACCCTAGTTCAAGTGAGCTAGGTTCCAACTGTGGTGAGCTGGATCAAGCTGAGTTCCAGCTAGTCTGAGCTCCTCCTTCACCATTTGCCTTCTTGAGTGCTAGGGTTTTAGGGATCTGTATATCTGTTCATCCCTAACACTCACAAAAATACATTAAAACAACAAAAGAAAATGTAATGCATGCCTAACCTAGTTAATGCCTAAATGCAGCCCAAAAACCCGTTTGCGGAGTAAAATCCTAAGAGCTAGGTTTGTTTTAATGCATAAGAATGATGATAAACTGGCGTTTATCAACGGTCCAAAAAATCACACCTTGAGGGACCATTTGATTTCTCCCCCGCAACAGAAAATCGTTGTTTTCTTCTCCTTCCTCTTCTAAAACAATGGAAAACCCAGGAAGCCGACAAAAAAATTCTGCTTCCACTTCTAACCCTTAGCCAACCCACAAGCTGACTCCCCCCTCCCTCACCTCCCTCATTTGGAGCAACCAAAAATTCCTGCAGGGCCAGGTGGCCCTCCAATTTAACTTAAAATCCAAACCCCTTTGCCTTAATGGTCGACAATTTGGTTCGACTACAACAAAATCAAGAAGATTTGGCTAGGACTGTCACGAACCTAGCTAACCAAGGGCAAAATCCGTCACCCCGTCGATAGTTTGTCGTTCCTCTTAAGGATTTCTATGATCCTTCCAATTACGAGGAAAGACTCGGGGTGGTCATACCACAAGGGGATTTCAAGATCAAACCAGCCATTCTAAACCTTATCAAACATTTTCATGTTCTTCCAAGAGAGGACCCTTTTTGTCATCTCGAGGAATTAACTGTCCTCGCTCAAACCACTCGTTCCCGCAATGTGCAGGAAGATATGTGGTTAATGAGACTTTTTCCTCTCTCTCTTAAAGACAAAGCTTCTCATTGGTTTAGAATGGTTGGGCGCCCAATTACCACCTGGCCCCAATTAAAAAGTACTTTTCTCAAAAAAATTTTATGATCGGTCAAACTAATGCTTTACGAATATCCATAACTACCTTTCAACAAAAAATTGTTGAACCTCTCCACGAAGCCTGGCGAAGATTTCAAGAACTTCTAAGAAGTTGTCCCCACCATGAAATTCCACAATGGCAGTTAGTGCAGATCTTCTATCATGGATTAGAAGATCAATTGAAACGATTTGTGGATGCCTCATGTGGGGGCAATTTCCATAACAAAGATGCCAAAAGTGCCTATCTCCTCTTTGAAGAAATGAGTGAAAACTCATTTAATATGACTTCAATGGACACTTTTGGTATAACACAAAACCCCAGATATGGAGTCCATGAAATTAACTCCAAATCCACCTCTGTTCCAATCACTCAAGATGATCTATAAATGTTAGCTCAACGACTGGATCTGATGCAAATTCACCAAAAGAAAATGGAAGAAAAGCTCACAAATAAACAAGCTCCATACGTTAACTCTCCACACACTAACCCTCCACAACTTCTCCGAAGAGAAAATCTGCACAACATTGATAACACACCTGCTGGATAGCAGTTTTCAACTGATTTCCCGTAGGAATTGACTGGGAATTTTGATCAAAATATTTTTGATCCCACCATGGAAAATATTTATGCTCTCCAGGAGCAATTTAAAAACCCCTCCAACACTTTCAATCATAACTGGAGAACTAACCCAAATCACTCCTGGAAGAACCCGAACCCAATTCCTTTTCCCAAACAAAACTATTTTGGGAATTATGGGCAACCTGTGTATCAACCTGGACTATCCCAGGAATATATTAACACGCAGGTCATGAAAACTTTGCAAGGAATGCAGAATCAAATGACGGAAGTAACCCGCATGATTACCAACTTGCAGCACCAAGTTAAGGTTACTCCTGATCATCGACCTATTGGGAATTTACCTTCCCAACCCATGCCCAACCTAAATAATCAAAAGAATCAGTTCCAAGGTGGATATCCCAGTCAACCCATTCAACCAGCACCTCAGCATCCACCAGGTTTCAATAACAGTCAGGCTCCCCATCATCATCCTAGAAACAACCAGACTGCAAATGTAGTTACTTTGAGGAATGGGAAAACCACTCACAATTCCCTACCTATTACAGAAACTCGTTTTAATGAAACACAGATCAACTCTTCCCCATCTTCCTTTTACATTGTTCAGGAACCTATTAATGCAAAACAGGGCAACCACAAGCCCTCCATTCTTCAAATAAGAAAAAGAAGAAATCTGAGCCCACTGAAAAGGAATTAATGGATTTATTTAGGCAAGTTAAAATTAATATCCCTCTCCTAGATGCAATAAAATACATCCTTGCCTATGCAAAATTCCTAAAAGATTTGTGTACCTCGAAAAGGCAGCCCCGTAATTTAGGAAAGGTGATCCTTCTTGAGACAGTCTGCTAAGTTGTGCAGAGTCAACTGCCTCTTAAGAGAAAAGATCCCAGCACCCCCTAATTCAAGTTATCATTAATGATACTTCCTTTGATTGCATTTTATTGGATCTTGGTTCCTCAATTAATCTTATCCCCACAATTATTTTTGAGGAATTTAAGATCGGTGAATTAAAGCCTGTTGAGGTTACTCTTCAATTAGCCGACCGATCTACAATTAAACCAAGGGGAATTGTTGAGGATGTCCTTGTTCGGGTCAAAAATTGTCTATTTGCAGTAGACTTTTTAGTCCTGGACATAGAGGTACCAGAAGCACTAAAGTTTGCCCCCATAATTCTTGGATGACCATTCTTAGCCACCGCCCGCGCAAATATTGATTGTAATCTAGAAAAATGAAGATCATGTGTGGCGGTGAATCTGTAACCCTAGACATTTTCCAAGATTCTAGGTGGTTCCAAGAACCAGATTTCTTTGATGATTCGGATTCAGAAATAGAAAATATTGTGGAGGAAACTTTGCAGATTTCCCATTTAGGTTCCTGTTTTGCCATCAATATGGTTCCTGAACAATCCACTTCTTCTCACCCTTCCACCCTAACCATACATTCAGCTAACCCTCTAGCTGACCCTGTCACTCTCACCTCACCACTAACCCACAAAGCAGAAATTTCTTCGGAGCTGGGCCAATAATTGGAATTAAAACCTTTGTCTGACTCCCTTAAATATGTCTTCCTGGGTCCAAATCAGACCCTGCCCCTGATTATAAATTCTGGACTTACCGGGCCACAAGAGCACAAACTTCTCCAGGTTTTGAGTAAATATTGAAAAGCTATTGGCTGGACCCTTTCTGATCTTAAGGGTATTCATCCGTCCTATTGTACACATCGTATATATTTAGAGGACGAATCTCGCCCCTCCCACCAACCACAAAGGCGATTAAACCCTATTATGCAAGAGGTGGTAAAAAAGGAGATTATTAAGTGGCTTAATGCTAATATCATCTACCCCATTTCTAACAGCTCCTGGATTAGTCCAACAGAAGTTGTGCCCAAAAAGTCTGGACTAACAGTTGTCACTAATGATAATGGGGAGAATGTAGCCACTCGAACCGGCTCTTCTTGGCGCGTGTGTATTGATTACAGAAAATTAAATACCGCCACCAAGAAAGACCATTTTCCGCTCCCCTTTATTGATCAAATCTTGAAGCAGTTAGCCGGACGGGATTTTTACTATTTTCTGGACTGTTATTTTGGTTATAATCAGGTAGCAGTTCATCTTGAGGACTAGGACAAAACAACTTTCACTTGCCCCTTCAGAACCTTTGCTTTTCGAAGGATGCCCTTCGATCTTTGCAACGCACCTATGACTTTTCAAAGGTGTATGCTTGTAATATTTTCAAACCTGGTAGGTGAATGCTTAGAAGTCTTTATGGATGACTTCTTTGTTTTTGGAGATTGTTTTGACCATTTTCTTAAGAACCTTGAAAGAACTCTCCAAAAATGCATAGAAGTCAATCTGGTCCTCAATCGGGAAAAAAATCATTTCATGGTCCAGGAAGGTATTGTCTTGGGCCATGTTATTTTAAAACAAGGAATCGCGGTAGATAAAGCAAAATAAATGCTATATCTAAGCTCCCACTGCCCACTACTGTCAAACAAATTAGATCCTTTTTGGGTCATGTGGGTCTCTACCGTAGGTTCATACAAAATTTTTCCCAAATCTCCAAGCCCTTAAGTCAGCTACTCACTAAAGACCAGCCATTTGATTTTAATGATAAGTGCTTGGAGAGTTTTTTGAGGTTGAAGAAGGAGGTTATTGAGGCACCAATTTTACATGGACCTGATTGGAATAATCCCTTTGAATTAATGACAGATGCCTCAAATTTTGCTGTAGGGGACGTTCTAGGGCAAAGAACTGGCAAGAAGCCCGTTGTGATCTATTATGCTAGTAAAACTCTTGATGATGCACAATGGAATTACACGATTACTGAAAAGGAACTTCTTGCCATTGTATTTGCCTTAGAAAAATTTAGATCTTATCTTTTGGGGTCACATGTCACTGTACATACCGATCACTCAGCAATTAAATATTTGCTGACAAAGAAAGATGCGAAACCCCACATTGTTCGTTGGATTCTACTGCTCCAAGAATTTGACCTGGAAATCAAGGATAAGGCGAGATCGTATAATGTAGTGGCCAACCATCTCTCTTGTCTTATGACGAATGACATAATGACCCCACCTGATCAATTCCCCGATGAAAGCATTTTAGCTGCTACTACCCTCCCGTGGTTTGCGCCTATCGCAAATTATTTAGCAACAGATCGAATCCCCGCTGATTGGCCAAAAACAAAATGGGATAACTTCTTTGCTGATATTAAATACTATTTTTGGGAGGAGCCCGACCTTTTCCACATTTGTGCCGATCAGGTCATTCGACGATGTGTACCTGATTTTGAAATCCATGATATTTTGACACAGTGTCACTCAATGGCCTATGGCGGATATTTTTCAGGCAAGAAAATTGCAGCTAAAATCCTTAGTGCGGAATTTTTTTGGCCCAGCTTGCATAAAGATGCTCATGACTTTGTTTAGTCCTGTGTGCATTGCCAGAGCATCGGCAACATGACTCGGAAGGAAATGCTTCCCCTTAATCCTATTTTAGAGGTTGAAATTTTTGATGTTTGGGGTATCGACTTCATGGGACCGTTCATCAACTCTGGTGGGTATTTATATATACTAGTCGCAGTCGACTATGTTTCAAAGTGGATAGAAGCAATACCCACCCGCACTAGTGATCATCGTGTGGTTGTCGAATTTCTTAAGAAAAACATTTTCTCAAGATTCGGCATTTCGAAAGCCATTATCAGTGACAGAGGCTCACATTTCACTCACTCACAATTCCGTCACCTTCTTTCTAAATATGGGGTTGATCATAAAATTTCCACACCTTATCACCCCCAAACAAATGGCTAGGCAGAAGTTTCTAACCAGGAAATTAAAAATATTTTACAAAAGACGGTTAGGCCCGACCGTAAAGATTGGTCCACTAAATTGGACGAGACTTTATGGGCATACCGTTCCGCTTTTAAAACTCCACTCGGCATGTCTCCCTTCCATCTGATTTTTGGGAAGGCATGCCATCTCCCGGTAGAACTAGAACATAGGGCTTTTTGGGCAATAAAACAACTAAACATGGATTTATCTGATGCTGATATCCATAGAAAATTATAATTAACAGAATTGGAAGAATTATGTAATTTTTCCTATGAAAATGCGAGGATTTATAAAGACCAAACAAAGAAATTTCATGATAAATACATTGTTCGGAAACACTTTGATGTTAATCAATGCGTTTGGCTTTTTGATGCTTGATTACGTCTTTTTCCTGGCAAATTAAAATCTAAATGGACCGACCCCTTTATTGTCCATAAAACTTATCCATATGGCGCTGTTGATCTTTTTGATCCTAAAACTAATACGACATTTCAAGTCAACGACCAACGTTTAAAGCCCTATTTTGATCATACGCCGAATTTTCCGTCTGAATCTTTTAATTTCACTGAGCCAGCCACCTTTGATCACTAGTGCAAACTACGCCCGGCTGAATGGCGTAAAAGATAGAACTGGATGGGAAGTAACCCATCATTTTTCCTACTTTCCTTTTTTCTTCTTTTTTCAGGTTTTGACCATCCTAAACCCGACTGTTCTTTATTTAAGGTGATCCATTTTTCCTCCTAATGCATGAGGACATTGCATATCTTAAGCATGGGGGGGTATTTTTAAAATTTAACGATTGATTTAGGATTTTCAAAACCTAAAAACATGCATTTTTCTTTAGTTATTTTAGTTTCCTGCTTACATACCCAAAAATATAAAAAAATGTTGAAAACTTTTTGAGGAAAAATTTTGAAATTGGGACTAAGGTCGAAAAATTCATTTTTGGGTACAATGGGATTTAATCTTTAACAAACTAGGGATGAGGATGTGGATCTGATCATTAGAATTTTAGGATCTATTTTTAGACTAGATCAGATATCTTTCTTTAAAATTCCATCTGAACTCATAATAGTTCAAGTGACTTGATCCTCCTTTGTAATAAGGAAAGTATTTGACTTAGTTTCTGATTCAAAAACTTGCATTTCTTGAGGAACTTCTTGTGTCAATTTTCACACACAAGTCAACACTTAAAAAACAACTAAAAATTAGAAAAACTCCCTCATTTGAACTTAGTAAAAGTCTGAAGCAGATCATTGGTTTCAGTTCCCACCACTGAGAAGGAGGAAAAAGCCTCCTTTGAGGACGCAATATTAACATGTTACCACCTCGACGCTGCTCCATATCTATATTTCATATCTTTAGACGGAGCAGTAAAGTTCATTTTAGCAGCTCAAGTGTCTTGGATGGTGATCTACCTATAGTGTCGGAGCAAGAGCTTGAGTTTGCTTAGAACGCCCTTTTACACCACATTGTGTTTTAGGGTTGTGAGCTCCTAGGTTGTGTCATGGACAGTGCTATCTCGAAGTATTGGCGCCAGAGCCCCCTCGAGGATTAGTAACGGGAATAATGATCTTGACACATCTGTTGTAAGACTAAGCTAAAAATAAGCATAGGAGAAAAAAAAAAATTAATTAAACCAAAAACACGCCCCTATAAATGTTGGCTTTTCACAAGCACGGACACAAGGTTTTCAAGGATTTTGCAGGTTGCGAATCAGATTCAAGAGCCAGAAAAATCCCAAAAACAAAAATTTCAACTCATTTGAATTAACAAGGGGTTAATTTATGAATTTTCTGGAGGATATATTGATCCTGTTTTGTCTAATTGTTGGATCCAAATACAAATCCTGATGTTTATCCTTAACAAATCCCGTGCCTCCTGTGTTTAGATCAACCAAGGTCCCTTAATATTTTTCTCCTCAAAAGTTAAAAAAAAAAATTTCCCAAAAATTCCATTTTCCAAAAAAATTAAAGTTTTGCTAAGAGACTTGCCAAAGATAAGCATGGGGGTGTGATAAACGCTAGTTTATCATCAATCCTATGCATTAAAACAAACCTAGCTCTTTGGATTTTGCTCTGCAAAGGGGTTTTTGGGCTGCATTTAGGCATTAACTATGTTAGGCATGCATTGCATTTTTTCTTGTCGTTTTAATGTGTTTTTGTGAGTGTTAGGGATGAATAGATATATAGATCCCTAAAACCCTAGCACTCAAGAAGGCAACTGGTGAAGAAGAAGCTCAGACTAGTTGGAATGCAGCTTGATCTAGTTCACTATAGCTGGAATCTAGCTCACTTGGACTAGGGTTAGCTCATCCTAACTCCATTCAGCTCATCTTAGCTGAATGGCAGCCCAAGAGAGCTCATCTTAGCTCACTCTAGCTCAGGTCAGCTCAGATCTAGCTCAACTTAGCTGAGTCTAGCTCATCTCAGCTCCCACTAGTCCACAGGGAGCTCTAGCTAGCTCAGCTGAGTTGACTGGAGTTCACCCCAGCTCAGGTCCAGCTACATCTAGCTCCACTCAACTCCAGCCAGCTGAATATGAATTCATTCCAGCTCAGGAAGCTCAAGTCCAGCTCTCGGGGGCCCAGCTTAGCTCAAGCTAATTGAGCTAAGCTACCTTAGCTGTCTCAACCAGCTCAATTCTCCCAGGGAGCACCAGACCCAGCTCACCTCAGCTCCATTCAATAGAAGCCAGCTCACTTTAGCTTGGCTTAGCAGCTAGCAAAGAACTACCAAGCTAAGCCTGCTAGAGTAGCCCCATGTTGATCTCTTCAGTAGCTACCACTTCCAATTTAGTTCCAAACTCTGCATATCCAGCTCCTCTCCTCAAACCCTAAGCTCCACATGCATATTCCTTTACTCTATAGCTAGCTAAGCTAGCTTAGCTTAGCTTAGCTTAGCCAGCATCCACCTCCATGGCACCAAAAACCTAACCCTAACTCTACCTACATAACCTACCACTCCAAGTCCACCTAAGCCTACTTAAGCTAGCTCCACCTCTACTCAAGTTGGCACCCACCACCTTTCACCCCTCAACTAACCACCAAAAGACACCTAAAGTTGGCACCAAAACTAACCCTAACTACCTCCCTTTTGGCACCAACCTCAACCCCCATATCCACCCTACACATAACCCCTCCAAGCCATCTCCACCATCCACCTCAACCCCCCTCTAGAAGCCTAGAAGTTGGCACAAACCCATGGCACCTCTCCATGGTTGGAGCCACTTTTAGGTGTCCCTTGGCCACCCATAACTACCCCCCTTACACCCCTTTGGTGGTGCCAACTCTCCTTAGCCCTAGGATCACCTAACCACCTCCATCTTCCCATCTTAGCCCTCCATCTCAAGAGTCACCTTAACCCCTCATCCTACCCTATAAAAAGACCACCACCCACCACCTTACAACCCATCCTTGGCTAGCAAATTTCCTCTCATTATCTACCTAAATCCCATGCCCAAGAGAGAAGAAGAAGAAGAAGATTAAGGGGATATTCTGTCCCCTTGGTGCCTTCCCCTCTTCCCTTCTCTCTTGTGCCCACGCCAGCCAAAGGAGGTGCCAAGCAAGGAAGACCTTTGGAGGAGGTCTTGGAGGTGGTCCATGCCACCTTGGAGGAGAGCTTGAGGGTGGTGCATGCCCACCCTTGCAGGAAAGACTTGAGGTCAAGAGCATCCACCTTGGAGTAGCTTTCAAGGAAGGAGAAGAAGGAGACCCTCTTTTCAAGCCAAGGAGCAGCTAGGCTTGGAGCAAGAAGATTCCCTTCTTCACCAGATTCTACAAGAGGATTTCTGTTTCTTCTATTGCTTTTATATTTTCCATTTCTAGTAGAAGCATTCCTCTACTTGTCTTTGTAAAAGAACACAAATTCTACTAAATTAAATTGCCTTCTTTTCAAATTCTATTGCAATTGTTTGTCTTCGTTCTAGCACTTGTTTCACTTCCACTTCCTAATTACTCTATGCCTCCACTTGCCTAGAGTGAGCTTAGGAAGGGGAATATTTATCTTTTAAGTTTTAGCTTAGTAATTATAGGTGTTAGTATGTTTTCGTCACAATTCGCATTTTTCCCTCATTATTTCAAAACTGAAAAAAATTACATATTTAAAATACCAGAAAGAAAGATTGAGTTTCCCCTTTAAAGCAAGAGATTTGAATTGCAAATTTGTCTCCTTGGATGACCCTAGATACTCCCTTATTTAGGAATATAAATTTAAAAGTGTATGCGACTTCGCGTGTTACAGCGACATTAAAAACCCTAATTACAAATCACGTGATTTTTCGCATCAATTTCCAAGCTTGAAACCCCTCCCCATGGCCTATAAATAGACCTACATTGCACGCCGCTTCTCTTTAGCTAGGTTTGGCTCCAAAAATCTTCCCTTTTTCCTATCTTCGGCATGCTCTAACCTATGCTCCGGCAGACCTTCTCGACCTCTCTCCTCCGTGCCTTCAATGGCCAAATTGGAAGCACAATGACCTTCCCCATCTTCCTCTACCTCTCGCTAGTCACAACGGGCACCATCTTCCCCTCTCCTCGCCACCGTTCACCTCACTAGAGAGTTCGTCCCCTACGACGTTGGCCAATCAAAGCTGGCGCAAATCTCCTTCCTCTTCCTCCCTTAGTTAGATCCTAATGCTTCCTCTTCTCTTGTACTCCCTTTTCCGCTCCTAACACCTCAATTCGATTGCCGTTCACGATCTCCCCCTCCGTCTTGTCCAACTTCGGCAAGGGCTCCGACGAGCCTGTGCCACCACCACAGACCACCAAACCACTCCACTCCACTTCCAAAAGCATCACCGTTCCACCACAATCAAAAGCCCTCTCCTATTTCACTTTTTCATCCACCCAATCCCCTCACTGAACAACCAACCTTCATGTGACCTACTCCGACCTCGTCCGACCACCGAACGGCCTCTCATGACATGCCACCACCACCTACACCCTCTCCGCATCCTTGCGAACCTTCTGAGCATTTTAATTGGGGCACTTAGCCCATATTCTTATTTTCAGGTGTCCATGTCGAAGCTCCACCACCTCCGCCATCGCTGCCGTGTTCTTCTAGCTTCAGGCATCGAAAGCCCCATATCTCACCTCCAGGCAGAGCGGACTAGCCCCAGGAAGTCATCCCAGTCCTCAATTGGAGGTTCCAACTACGAGAGTGCACCCAATTGAACGAAGCTTCACTCCTACACGCACGCGACGGGGAGGGCTGTTTAGTCCCACAGCAGTGGGAGGATGACCAACAGCTACACATAAATTGAATTTCTGAATAGAGTTGTTCGCCTCGAGACACCGGGGGTGAGGTCCCCGCTCACCCGCTCAAGCTCACTCGACCAGACCTGACCTGACCTAACCTATACACTCCTCGCTCATCACCACTGCCGATGAGCCTGGACCCAGGTGCAGGTGATCCGATTACTCGACCATCTGAGAGAGAAAGAAGAGAAGAGAGAAAAAGAGAGAGAGTGATTCCTTGGTGGCTTGCTTCTTAGTCTTCTTCTCCTTCTTATTTACTTTAATCTTATTGCAATTTAGCCCTTTGCACTTTCCGATTTGCAAAAGCTAGTTAGATTTGTTTCAAGTTAAATTTGTAAAAGCTTTCCTCTATTGTTAGTTCTAAAGACCTTCTATTTATCATTTTCTTGTAAGTTCAATTTTTAGCAATAAAAGTTCATCATTATTTCCAGTTACTCGTTATTTTGAGTTCATGTTTAAGTTGCATGGCGGTTCCAAATCACACTAACGAATATATGTTGCACTATAATGACCTTGGTCGAGTTTACATATTGAAAGAATACTGCGACAAAAGATTCATGTATATATGCTATTTCTACTCGAACTCTATTGTGATCCTTGGTTTTGAATTCGCTACTGGCGAATACTTGATGCAAAAAATTTGCCATGTTAGTAATCAATATTAGGGTTTAGATTAGTTAGTTTAGTTAGTAAAATTAAGTCAGGAAGTAATCTCAGAAATCTACTTTTTTGCCTCCCTGAGTTCGACCGGAACTTACCAAGTTTCGTTATCCTTTATTTGTCAACATTTTTTTGCGCTATACTGCAATCTAAGAATGACTAATATGTGAAATTATGATGAACAAATTGGCGTCGTTGCCAGGGAGGCAATGTGTTTTTCTTATCAATTTCTAACTTGATTTCTTTGTTTTGTTTGTTTGTGTGTAGATAATCAAGGCAGGTGAGGATATTCACACACACACCAATCTGTGGACAAAAAAAAAGGTGCACACATCCTATTTAGATTTGTTTTATTTAGTATTAGGTTTCAAAAAAAAAGAAAAAAAGAATCCAAAAAAGTATCAAAAATATAAAAATAAACTTAAAATTTTGAATTTAAGTTTGTTTACCCATATTTTTGGCATTTTTACCAAGGGTGAAGTTTATTTGCGTTATATCTCTTGCAACACCCTTGCTTCTATTTTTAGTAAATTTGGTGAGAACTCTGATCCGACTTTTAAAATTACGTTGCCGAATATTTGGACTTCTAAAAATTTTGAGATTCACACTGTAACTGGACAATTAAACTACTTTGTAACGCCATTGATTTTATATAAAATTTGATCTGTGGATTTTTAAAAAATTCATACCCTGCTCTAGGGTCAGGACTGATTTCTGAAGAGTCTGTCCAAACTTCGAAGAATTCTTCTGACCTCCTCACAAATTAGATTGATTTGAAATTTATGACATCTGAAAGCTATTAAAATTTACTCTATTCAGTTAAATTTTTAGAATTTTTAGAGTAGTTTTGATACTATTTTGAATTGAATCAGTTAGTAGGGGTCCGATCTAACTATTTGACCCCCTGATAGTATAAAAATCAAAACAATCTACCTGGACTTTATAAATTCTTGAAAAAATATTCTCTAAAAACCTAATTTAAAAAGAAAGTTGCTTGCAAAATTTCATACTATTTTGACTTCTGTACTGATCCAGAGAACTTATTTATTCAAGAACAGGGTTTGCAGGCCTGAAACTTAGAAGCATAAACCCTAGGTTCCTAACATTAGGGTTTAATTCTCATTTCTAGAGACACATATCAGACCTAATTGAACGTAAAAAAAAAATTGCCTAGTAGGTGGGGATTGCTTGTTTGCTTGAACCCCCTCACCTACCTAATTTAAAAATTGATTCATCATTAAACTTAAGCAACTATCTTATGACCATCTCAGGGCTTTTGACTTGATTAGGACTCAATTGAGTCCATTGCCTAGTGGGTGAGATTGACTTGAGTAATTGATCACCTCACCCACTTTAATTGAAAACTTAGGCAATTTGGTCAACATTGGGAGTAAGGTTAATTGAAAATCAAGAAAAAAATTTTATCTTAACCTACATTTTTTGTTTAACTACTAGGTAGTCTCAATTTCTTTGGTCAAACCCAGTGTCTAAGCCTATGAGGTAGTACCAAACGATCGCAGCTAAAGGATATCAAGGAACTAGAGGTGCAAGCCAAAGGAAGAACCTTCTTTTTAGTCCCCTTGTATTCAGATTGGTCGAGTTAGCCTAGGAAACGAGGATTATCTTCTGTCGGTTTCTCAACAAATAAACTCCAGAAATTTGAACTTGAACTTGAAAATTTGTTCATTGATATTAAGGATCACATTTGATTGTAAGGCCTTTGCCTTGTGTACTCTTATACACCAACTGCTGTGGTTGGTGCATGCGAGGGAGAAAGTCGTCAAGACCTAAGCTGGTTGGTCCTTGGGAACCTAACCCAAGGCATCATAGGCGACTCTTTTGGTCACCTCCTTCCTCCTCCCACCAATCTACTTTGTTAGTCAAAATGGCTAACCCAATTCTAAACCCTGGTCTCAAGGACTAGAATCCTATGGCCCAACTGGAGGCTTGTGTTGTGGCATCTAAACAGTGACACCAGCAAAGCATAGATCAGATTTTGAACTCTTTGGACAAAATGCAACATCTACCATAAGGAGAACAACTGCAAGACTTCTATGATTTGGTTGCATTGATCATGGCACCTCAAGTTTAGATTCCCGCAGGTGGATATGCATTCAAGCTTAAGCCGAATGTAATAAGTCTGATTTAGACTTATTTTCATGGTCACTTGAATAAGGATCCCTTCTAGCACATTGAGGATCTAAGTTGAATTACTGAAACAGTTCGAGCCAGAAATGTGGATTTAGGAATTATTCTCATGAAGCTTTTCCTATTCTCGCTAAGGGATAAAGCTTCTTTTTGGTTCAAGACATTGAGAGGTTAGTTGGTACCTAGGAGGAATTACCCTGATAATTGATGAGAGCCTCATCATGAGCCATAACTAGCTCATTTTGACCCAATAAAGAAGATAAAAGCTCCTACATAACCTAGAAGAAGGCCTAACTAAAGGAACAAGTGCTCTGAGAAGAAAACATAAAATAAAGGTTAAAACTGTAATTTTACCATTGCAGTAGATAAACGGGATTTCTCAGAGGCAAAACATAGGTCAAATGGTCTAAATGAGATAAAAAGTGGGTTGAGTCAATCAGAAATGGGTTCATGTGCAATCTAAGAACTAAAAGACACTTGGTAACCCTAAAACAGACCCGCTTAAATTAACAAGGTTCCGGTCAGAACAAAAAGCAAGTAAACCCTCTACAAATCATGGAAAAACATACTCTAGGGTTTAGAACACTTAATTTGGCCTTTGGAACCTAGTTTGACCTAGATTAGGGTCCTAGCTCTTCAATTAACCTAATTTGGGTTTTTACGCAAAATATCCAGTCAAACGAGGTCAAACCTGAAATCTAACTTCTCCATTGGATTCCTTAGGTCCAAATTAGGTTTATACCAAAATTTGGACCTAAGGAGAGGTCATCTTGACCTACTTTGCAATTTAGTACACCCAAATCACAAATTGGTCCCTATCTTTTGAATACCGTTGCAGAGAACCCCCTAGGTTCTTCGCCTCCTTTGCAAACCGGTCCTGCCGCCATTGCTAGGGCAGAACCGAGCTCCGGCGAGGTTCGGAGAGGGATTGCTCTCTAATCCCTCAGAGATTCCCTCCCAGAAATGGAAGGAGAATTCTCTGAAGAATTGCCTTCCATTTAAGACCGATATCGATCCCTGGTGTGAACCCAATCTCTCGTGCGAACGCACGAGAGATTTGGGTATCCTAACTCCTTTCCATCTCCGGCGACCAACCTCAGGCAATTACGTGCCCTTCACGCCCTGCACACCAAGTCCAGCGCCTATATAAGAACCCACAACTCCGGCCGAAGAGGCTGAGCTTGGTTTGGCCGAGGTTCCACCCCCAATTCCTCTCCTCCTGCCCGGCCAAACTCCCAGCAGGCTCCGGCGAGGCCCCCTCCCCTCCCTCTTCGCTCTGCCACAAAACCAGTGGCAGAGTTAACTTCCTGACCTTCCTCCGCGTCGCGCAGTACCAGCGCACGCCGCCTCAGCCCCGTCGTCCTCCCCCACTGGGCGTCATCTTCTCTGGCGACAGCAGGTACTGCTGTTCGCCCTCCGTCCCCTTTCGTCCTTACAGTTAGGTTAGAACTCCTCTCCATCCTCTCCTCTCACTTTTCCCCCTGTTATCTCCCTTGATCGACCCTCGACAGACGCTAACCACCTCCATCGTCTTCGCCTCCGACCGCACTCCGGCGAGCCGCCCACACCACTCCAGCCCTCCACACGGCTCGCCAACCACCTCGAAAGCTCCGCCTCACCTCCAGGAACACACTCCACCCTACCACTGCCAATCCAGCCCTCCACAATCACCCCCCGACCAACCCACCATCTCCGGCCATAGGTTGACCTAGGCACGCACGCCTAGGCCGACCTGCGGCCTGCAGCACTGCCCACCGCCTTCGCCGTGCCACGGCGAAGGTCTCTAGCTATTCTGATTGGGCCGAGAGGCGCGTTTTGTGTATGACAGGGTTTGAGCCGCTGCCGCCATGGACGACCTCTAATGAAGCTCCCACGAAGCTCCAGGCACCCGGTCTTCCAGGCTACAGGTGCTGCATACTAGCGCGAGTGTCGCAAGGTGCACGAGTCTAGCCAAGGAGCGCTAGCAGAGCCAGCAGCTGCGGGGCAATCGCACGACGAGGCTTCTGCAGGCGCGCGTGAAGGTGAGACCAGATAGTCCCACATCGTGGGATTGCAACCCTCAGGTACCATATAAGTTGTTTTTGCGTTTTACTCTTATCGCCTCAGTAAGCACAGGGGTGAGGTCCCTCACTGATCCCACACCCGCCTCGTCCGCGGCCTGACCACGCGGACCTGGCGAATCCGACCCGACCTAGACCTACGCACTCCTCGTGCATCACACACCTGTAGGTGCGCCTGGTCCCGGGTACGATCCGACCCGATTATGGCTGTGGCTCTGGGAGAGCGGTTTGAGTGAATTGCTTGAGAGAGAGAGATGCGCGGGTAGAGGGAGAAGGGTTAGGTTTTGCTCCTGTGCAGGCAGGCTGAACGTAGGAGGAGAAGGACTTGGCCGCGAGAAGGAAAAGAAAGAAAGAAGAAGGAACGGCAGAGAAGAATAGAAGAGGAAGAAACAAGGCAGAGAAGAAGAAGCAAGAAAGAAGCCTTCGCAGGAGAAGAAAGAAAAGAGCAAGCCAGAAGCAAAGGCACAGAGAAGCCAAGTGAAGACTTTGCAGAGATCAGAAGAAGAAAAGAAAGAGCAAAGACTGCAGCAGAAGAAGAAGAAGAATAATCAAGAAGAAAAGGAGAAATGCTTTTAAGACGTCTGATCACAAGATCAGACGTCCAATTTCATATTTTTTTGCCCTAACTCCTTTTAATCGCATACATTCATACCTGAATTGATATTTTGAGTAAATTAGAGTGTTCAATTACATTTTGATTTAGTGGTAAGTTCCATTTGCTCCCTGTGTTCGACCTCGGATACTCCGGTCTTCGAGTAATAAAAACTTTGTATTTGTTCGAACGTTTTGTCGGTTATACTACAACATAATACGCTTTAAATCCGCACGAAACGCCTTTTTGTTTAACTACTAGGTAGTCTCAATTTCTTTGGTCAAACCCAGTGTCTAAGCCTATGAGGTAGTACCAAACGATCGCAGCTAAAGGATATCAAGGAACTAGAGGTGCAAGCCAAAGGAAGAACCTTCTTTTTAGTCCCCTTGTATTCAGATTGGTCGAGTTAGCCTAGGAAACGAGGATTATCTTCTGTCGGTTTCTCAACAAATAAACTCCAGAAATTTGAACTTGAACTTGAAAATTTGTTCATTGATATTAAGGATCACATTTGATTGTAAGGCCTTTGCCTTGTGTACTCTTATACACCAACTGCTGTGGTTGGTGCATGCGAGGGAGAAAGTCGTCAAGACCTAAGCTGGTTGGTCCTTGGGAACCTAACCCAAGGCATCATAGGCGACTCTTTTGGTCACCTCCTTCCTCCTCCCACCAATCTACTTTGTTAGTCAAAATGGCTAACCCAATTCTAAACCCTGGTCTCAAGGACTAGAATCCTATGGCCCAACTGGAGGCTTGTGTTGTGGCATCTAAACAGTGACACCAGCAAAGCATAGATCAGATTTTGAACTCTTTGGACAAAATGCAACATCTACCATAAGGAGAACAACTGCAAGACTTCTATGATTTGGTTGCATTGATCATGGCACCTCAAGTTTAGATTCCCGCAGGTGGATATGCATTCGAGCTTAAGCCGAATGTAATAAGTCTGATTTAGACTTATTTTCATGGTCACTTGAATAAGGATCCCTTCTAGCACATTGAGGATCTAAGTTGAATTACTGAAACAGTTCGAGCCAGAAATGTGGATTTAGGAATTATTCTCATGAAGCTTTTCCTATTCTCGCTAAGGGATAAAGCTTCTTTTTGGTTCAAGACATTGAGAGGTTAGTTGGTACCTAGGAGGAATTACCCTGAGAATTCTTCCAAAAGTTCTTCCCAATTGGTCATACAAATGAGATGAGGCGAGCAATCATGACTTTCTCCTAGGGATCAGGGGAAAAGTTACATAATGCATGGGACCAATTTCATGATCTTCTTCGGAAGTGTCCCCATCATGGTGTGCCCCGATGGCACCTTGCTCAGATCTTTTACCATGGTCTAGATGACACACATTGGTATCTGGCTGATGCATCTAGTGGTGGGAACTTCCTTACTAAAGAGGAAAATAGTGCCTTTGAACTATTCGAGTCTTTAGCAGAGAATTCCATGAATGTAGCCTCAATGAACTAATTCCAACGACCTGGACGATGAGTTACTATCCACAAGGCTCACATAGAGGCAGCATGAGCTGACATGGACAACATCACCAAGAAGCTGGATAAGGTGGATCTGCTATGATGATGTCAGATTCGCACGCGGAAAGGTTTCGGATTTGGAAAACCCGTCATCGTAGTTCAATTCGCAAGAAAATCTGTCAATCAGAAAAATTTATAAGAGAAACTTGAAAAGTGAGTCCTAGGTCAAACATGGGGAGGCGAATGTTTGGTTTTGAAAGATATGCATTTCACTTTTATTTGTTTTTGTCATTTTTATCTTTTCTAATTTTTTTTGTATTTTTAATAGGGCAAGAGATCAGGTCGATAAAATTTTATCTAACTAATCTACTTGCAAAATATGATAGAGAGAGAGAGATAGTCATATATTTCGAAACAAATGTTTGTTACAACTAGGAAGGCGAGAAATCTATACTAAAAAAGCAATAAATATAGAGATAGGTGAGAGAAATCCCCCTCGATGGTCGCTTGGAGGATGACTCGCTCTGATGTCTCCTGGAGGAAGGTGGTGAGGAGTGGGATGAATAAGGATGGAGGGTGGGGCAGGACGGTGTCACGATGAGGATCTTCTTCTAAAAAAGTGGTGAGAAGACGGCCACAGGATGCTCCACGAAAGGGGATTAGAGGTCGGAACAAATGTTTGTTTTTTCTACTCTAGCTGAGCTTCCCAGGCTTGGGACAAACTATATCTAGAGACTTGAAGGTGGTGAGGGGAAGAAAGGAAGAGATGCTTTGGAATGAAGGGGGTAGGTCCATTTATAGTGGAGGAGGAGAGACAAAATCGTCCATGGGTAATTAGTGACTGTTGTAATTGTCGTTGAAGATCTGCCCAACTGTCGTTGAAGATTCACGCCCTTCAATTCCTTTGCTGGCGCGCGCATAGCACAGGCCATTAGTGACAGCTACAAGCATCACCAAAGGCCCACCCAACTGTCGCTGAAGATCTGTACCCTTCAATTCCTTTGCTAGCACCACACTCAATTGGCCAATTGGGGAGGCTGCGGGGATTCGAACTTGCGCCCCTCCGTTGAGAGCCCACACCTCCACCATTGCACCAAATCGTCCAGATGGTTGCGCGGATGTCTTAAGGCGCGCGGTGGAGGAGATCTCTTGATCCAACGGCTGAGAATTAATGATGAAGATGATGAGGGGGCACCTCCCAGTTGGTGCTGGCCAGTGTTGGGTGGCCTGGATGGTGCCATGTGGTGCCATCTGGGCCGTCCATCTTCTGTTTATTGCAGAGGGTGCCATGGTGCTCAGATCGAGATGATTCCCCTGTTGACGGATTACGATCATCGCTCCAAATCCATCCATACGGTCGGATTTTCCATCCGAAACCCGTATGGATGTCGCATTGCCCCCTGCCCGTTGATCTTCCTCACACTTCATATGATTCTATGGGATTTCGATCTAGACATTTTTGGAGGCGTTAGACTCCGATTGTCGTCTTGATCAGATCCGTATAGTTGGATCGTCCATCCGAGGCCCTGAAATAAATCTCCTTTCCTCCTGGCCATAAAAAGGACATAATTAACCTAAAATATATACAACTACTCTAAATGTAGAATGATGTATGCTATGCAATGTTTATAACATGAAATTCAAATCTAAGCCTAGGAACATGCATAAATAGGCATTTTACCCTCAATAATCGTGGCTACATCATACCCCCATGCCTATCTTTTGCTAGTCCCTAGCAAAATCAAACTACATGCTATGTGTAAAATCAGAATTAGGATTCGATTGCTTAAGCCTAAGTTGTTTATTAATAACAGAAATTATCAACTAAGGTCCTAAATTATGAAGACTCAACAGTCTTAGGTGTCTGCCAAAATGCAGACCGCTCAAGTCCTCCCTGTATTTGAATAAAAGGAAGATAGATTTTTTTTTGCTTTTTTTTCTAATTTTTTTTTTTACTTTTGGAGTTTGAGAGTTTCGGGATAACTTTTTACGACTACCCAACCTTCCAAGACTCAAAAAGAACTCTCAGTGCTAAGCATCTAGTGAAAAGAGTGAAAGATTCATTAGGAAGCCGTTAAAATGGACTTTGGGTTTCTATGACCCTAGGTGACCTTGCCTAAAGGTTTATCTTTTCGAACGATAGTTTTCTCCCTACTTCTTTTATTTATGGGGTCAACAGAAGGGCGAACCCAGTGTATATCTCCCCGATTTATTCTACTTCCCCACTTCTTTCCTAAGTGTTTTGGGAATTATTGTGTATTTTTGTGAGCTGGGCTCTGGACAACTGGCCAATGGGCTGTTACCCACGACAACTTGCCAGCCATACTCATGCAGTGAAGTGTGGTTTTATTTGTTTATTTGTTTATTTTCTCCTTTTTCTATATTTTTTTTCTTTTCTTTTTTTTGTTAAGTAGGTGGTTTCCCTTATCTAAGATTTACCTAAAGGAATATGAAGAAAATGGTCTTGTGGCTGGGCTCTGGACAACCGGCTGATGAATTGTTACCACTGACAACTTGCCAGCTATACCACCCTAGACGGTTCATTAGCTACCCAATTTCCGAAGAAACCACCGAAAAGTGAGTCAGTGTAAATAGTGTGTACATGCTTAGACTTAAAATCCCCTCAAATTAGAGGGTGGGTTGATAAGTCGTGTACTTATCATCCCAATTTATTCACCAAATTAAAGTAAAATTACTTGATGAGGACTCGAGACTAAGTCCACATTTGAGTGGACACCCGGGCTAATTAAGCCCGAAGACCTGAAGAGTCTAAGTATTTAGATCCTATCGTATCATTTCCTAGAGTTAATAACTTCCAAATACCTAAGTTCTCTTCTCCTAATTCTTCTTTTTCTATCTTTTTGAATTTTCATTTTTTTTAAAGAAACTAAAAGAAATTCTAAGGAGTTAAAAAAATGATTTTAGGAATTAATTATCCACCCCCCCATGCCTAAATGATGCAATGTCCTCATTGTAAAAATAAAGACATGAAAAGGTGGAGAAAATAGAATATCACCTAAATAACGTGAAAATCCGGTCAGCTCCGCAGAGAACGTGGAATATAAACACATGCTAAATTTAATGCCTTCAGCTAGGCATAAAATACATACAAGGAAGAAATTAAGAATTCACAAGTGCGGGTTAGAATCAAAATCAAAAGATTAATCCTCAGACCTGCCAGTAGAAGATGTCCACAGATGTGGACCAAGTTGTGGTGCTGACCCATGCCCCAAGGTCGAGTGGTTCTAAGGTTCTGGATGAAAATCACCCAGAACCGAAGATTGTTGTATTTACGGGGTCGGGCCTGCGGTTTCATGGTGTACAACCCAAGACCAAAGTGTCGGACAAAGGGTAAAGATGGTTCAATAGGTTCGGATGTCCTTTTAAAGTTCAGCTCAGAAAGATAATCAGTTACTTCGAACTTGGGTTGCACGTGAAAGATATCATAACAGTCTTGGTAGAAAGTAGGTGGTTTTAGGCCAACAGGAACCCTTAAATCCAAACTCATAGTTCCCTCAGAAGTAGCTTCCCAGATATTTATTTCCCACTTATCCTCCAAAATCAAGGTTTCTGGGACCTCCAAATCATTGTACACCCCATCTAAAATACACAAGTCCAACAATTGTGGCTCAATCAGGATTGACTTGGGTTAGGTGATCTCAAAACTATCATAATTCAGCTCTTCAGGGTGAGTTTGAGCAATGGGGCTACTGATTGAATTATCAGGATTCAGATCGTCCAAGTTAGCCCCCGCATGATCAATTTCCTCTATTATCGGGCTATCAAATGGTTCATCAGATTCCTCAGGCCCGTTTGTCTCACTAAAATCATTTTCCTTACGCTCAACTAAAACTTCACTAAGAGATTCTTCACCCTCAGAGTCAAAGAATTCTTGATCCGCATTTATATATGTTTCAAAATCATATGTCAGTTCATGATCCATGGAAACATATTTTTCGTCGTTCCCTGGCTCGGGGATCTTAGGTGAAGCAATCGATTCATCCTCAATGGGTTGCTCTAGCCTAACCTGGTCATCCCAGTCTCAAAACATGTATCCCCCCCCGACAGGCACCTGAGCAAGTTCAGACATTGGCTCTCCTGAAGGGGGTTCATCTTCAGAATCATCCCAAGATTGGACCAGGGCAACCATAAATTCATCCTCAACCTCGACAATTTCCCAAGTAGAAACTCACCCAGGCCCCTATCCCTGACATGTTGGAGCAAATCCAATAGAGAACTATTAAGTTCATCAATCATTTTGATCATAGGCTCCAATGCTTCAGTGCATGGTATTGGCTGAGCATCTAAAGATTGGATGGTGTTCCACAAGTTAGCCAACACCTTGTCTTGGACCTGGTTCACCTGAACCGAATGGTTCGATTCAGGTTTGGGTGGGTTTGGGTTCACTCTAGGGGAGTCAAGATATTGAGGTTCTCGGGTTCCTCCCTAATAGTAGATCGTCTTGGGTTGTTCAAAGAATGATGGTCACCTATATTCAGTGGAATACTGGGGAGGGTAGGTGTTATAGTCAACATATCCTACTTGATTGTAGATCGGGTTAGGTTGATCATCAAAGGATGGAGATCTATAATCATTGTAGCCCTGGGAAGGATAGTAATCATAGTCTTGTTTCCAGGGTTAGGCCCTGGATACTGAGGTCCGGATTCATATCCCCAATCAAAGTTATCCTAACTAGTGGATAGGTAATTATAAGTCGAGTCGGGATAGTAATCATCTTGGGTATAAGTGGTGGTAGGAGGGTAGGATGGAAAATGAGTGTAGGATGTGGAAGGATACATGGTAGAATAAAAGGGGAAATCAGAAGAAAGAAAGGAGCCCTGCAATCAAGCAATCAACCCTATCCTTAAGTGGGTTAGCCTAAAGACCTACAGACTCTCAGGACCCGTCTTAAGATTATAATTGATTTAGTCTACTTTTATCCGGCCAATCCAACCAGTTAGAAGGAGAGGCTGAGGAGAAGGTTCTTCCTTTGTCTTGCACCTCCGGTTCCTAGTGTGCCCCCCAGTTGCAGTCGTTTGAGGCTACTCCCCTAGCTAGACATCAAATGGACTAGCAAAAGTAGATTAATAAAAAAAAATCTCAGTCTAAGCTTCGAAGAGCGAATCAATCCTCAAGGCCAACGTCTACTCGATTTTAATTAGTCTTAGGATGATTGTGCTCTTGGAATGTGATCGGCCCTTTAGATGGGTTATGCCCTTAATGATCAATTCAAATGTGTGTGCGTGCACAACCAGGGTTTGCAAATAAGGTTATTTGATGATGTGTTTTTTAGGGTTTAACCTTGTTTAGTAGCTTTTAGGGTTTAATCTTAGGTGTATTCAATCAAGTTCAGGAGAACACTCCAAGTTTTGAAAACACAGGTGTAGATATATTCCTTTAAAAATCAGAAATAAAATGTGAAGTGCCTGGTTCGATCATAAAAATCAACCCTAAGTGGTAAGCTACTGGATGAATCAATTTAAATTTGAGTGGTGCAGCTCAAACAGCTCAATCAATTGGAATGTTGCACCACTTAGTTAAGGCACACAAAAAGTCTTAACCTAGTCAGATTTCTACTCACTTATGTGTATTGAGTTGAAGTGTACTGGGTCCACAGGTCAGATCCCAACTAAGTGGTAGAATCGAAGTGGAATGGTGCACCTTAAGTCGAGAGTTGTGGGTGTTAATGTGTGTCTCTTTTAGGAAATCCCACAATTAGATAAGTTTTTTTTTATTTTTTTATTTTTATTTATATGGATGGCGAGGTGAGTGGAGTGACAAACAAGACAAACAATTTCTATCCTAAGATTTGTGAAAACACCTAAGTCGATTAGGTCTCGATTATTAAGGTGGCAAAATGATCTAGTGTGTGGGGAAGTGGGGGAAAACTTACAAATGTCTCTACCTACACTTTACTCCAATCTACCGCCTTCGGCTACTCGATCGGATTCCTGCAAGACAATAAATCGAAGAAGAAAGATAGGTTAGAAAGATATGTAAGTAATGTGGGAAAACTCAAGAAAAACCAAAGAGCGTTGCCTCCCCGGTAACGACGCCAAAATGATGACGTTGGATTCTCATGCGGAAAGGTTTCAGATTTGGAAAACCCGTCGTTGTAGTTTGGTTCACGAGAAAGTCCGTCAATCAGATAAAATTTATAACCAAAACTCGAAACGTGAATCCCAGGTCAAACACGGGGAGACGAACGTTTGGTTTTGAAAGATATGCATTTCACTTTTATTTGTTTTTGTCATTTTTATCTTTTCTAATTTTTTTGGTATTTTTAATAGGGTAAAAGATCAGGTCGATGAAATTTTATCTAGCTAATCTACTTGCAAAATATGATAAAGAGAGAGAGAGAGAGAAACAGTCATATATTTCGAAACAAATGTTTGTTACAACTAGGAAAGCGGGAAATCTATACTACAAAAGTAATAAAGATAGAGATAGGTGAGAGAAATCCCCCTCGATGGTCACTTGGAGAACGACTCGTTCTGACGTTGCCTGGAGGAAGGTGGTAAGGAGCAGGATGAACTAGGACAGAGCCGGAGGATGGAGGGCGGGGCAGGACGACGTCGCGGTGAGGATCTTCTTCTCGAAGAGAGGTGAGAAGACAGTCACAGGATGCTCCACAAAGGGGCATGAGAGGCAGGAATAAATGCTTGTTTTCTACTCTAAAGGAGCATTCCGGGCTTGGGACAAACTCTCTCTAGAGCCTTGGAGGTGGTGAGAAGAAAGGAAGAGATGCTTTGGAATGAAGGGGGTAGGTCCTTTTATAGTGGAGGAGAGACAAAATCGTCCATAGGTAATTAGTGACGGTTGTAATCATGCTGAAGATCCGCCCAACTGTCGTTGAAGATCCACACCCTTCAATTCCTTTGCTGGCACGCACATAGCGTAGGCCATTAGTGACAGCAACAAGCATCACTAAAGGCCTGCCCAACTGTCACTGAAGATCTGTGCCCTTCAATTCCTTTGCTGGTACCACACTCAATTGGCCAATTGGGGAGCTGCAGGGATTCGAACCTGCACCCCTTCGTTGAGAGCCCATGCCTCCACCATTGCGCCAAATTGTCTGGATGGTCACGCGGACATCTTAAGGTGCACGGTGGAGGAGAGCTCTCAACCGTTGGATACAGATCCAATGGCTGAGAATTGATGATGAAGATGATGAGGGGGTGCCTCCCAGTTGCTGCTGGCCGGTGTTGGGTGGCCTGGATGGTGCCACGTGGTGCCATCTGGGCCATCCATCTTCTGTCTGTTGCAGAGGGTGTCAGAGTGCTCAAATCGAGATGATTCCTACGTTGCGGGACTGCGATTGTACCTCCGGATCCATTCGTATGGTCGGATTTTCCATCCAAAACTCTTATGGATGTCTCATTGCCCCCTGGCCGTTGATCTTCCTCGGACTTCATATGATGCTATGGGATTCTGATCTAGACATTTTTGGAGGCGTTAAACTCTGATCGTCATCTTAATCAGATTCGTACAGTCGGATCGTCCATCCAAGGCCTTGAAATAAATCTCCTTCCCTCCTGGCCATAAAAAGGACATAATTAACTTAAAATATATACAACTACTCTAAATGTAGAATGATGCATGCTATGCAATGTTTATAACATGAAATGCAAATCTAAGCCTAGGAACATGCATGAATAGGCATTTTATGCTCAATAATTATGGCTACATCAAGCTACACAAGAAGCTTGATGAACTGATTCACTCTCGTCTAGGATATTCAGGTAATGCTGCTACATCTTATTCTTCTTCTGCATCCCAAGCCCCTCCTACTCGAGTACATATGCTCACTCAGGATGTATCCTCTCCTTCTACCCTTTCGCGGGATCTTGCGTATAGGAACCCGTGAATAATCTGGAGTTGGGACCTTATGATTAGGGTTATGTACCTCATGATGTTTACAGTGCGTATTCCCTTGATGAATATACGTCTCAAATATTTCAGCCTAAGAAGATGCTAGTGCTATCCAAGATACGGTCGTAACAACCTATATTTCGAGATGTATAACCCTGGTTGGCACAAGCATCCAAATTTCTCCTGGTTTGGGAACTCACAGTGACCCAATCAAGATCCAAAACACCAGATCAGGTAATACGGGAATGTGGCAAACACATACCCCAGGCAGCAAACATTCCTGTCTCAGCAACAACACTCTCAACCTGTTTATCAACCTAATCATAATGTTTCCTCTAGCCTTCCACCGTGGGCAGACTAGGTGGAAGAGTTGAAAAAAATATGCAAAAGATGCAGGAACAACATTTGGGACTCATATGGGCACTTTCCAACTATGTGTTGAGCTTACAGGAGAATAGATTGCAGGGAGCCTTGCCCTCCTAGCTCGTCCTAAACCCGAGACATGTGCAGAACCAGGGTGCTCCACCTAAGTTCCATTTACCACCAAGACAGGCACGTGCTGTATACCAAGCACCTCCTGGACCTCCTGGATATGCTCAGCCTACTCTGTTGCCCATACCGACCCATACTACCCCTTCTGATCCTCCCCCACCTCACAGATAGTATGCTGATGCAAATGTTGTCACCTTGAAGAGTGAAACGACTATTAAGGACCCACCACATAGGCAAGCGGGTCAAGACACTTCTCAATACCCTCCTCAAGCTATCTCCTCTTTGATTGCACAGCAATCATAGAACCCAATCAACCTAATTAAGTCATATCCTAGCTTAACTTAGGAATAATGAATGCATGAGCAGCATATTTGCATCTTAGTTGATTGATTTAGCTGTGTAGAAAATAATGCTATTATGATACACTAATTGATAGGTGATAATAATTGCAGATGATTCGGGGTTGCGGATGATCATAGTCCAACGACGCAAGAATCGCCTTGATCAGAGCCCTATAACACCATCTACAAAGGCAAGAAGACAGACGGTCAGGATGGCGCCGCATGGTGCCCTCCCAATGACTCACCCGCACCCACATCTTCTGAAGGAAATCATGCGCGCTTTGTGGGTCGTTGGATCATCATCTAACGACCACAAGCGCGCCACATCGCCGACGCCTAGCACTTCATCAAAGGTCTCATCTTAGTTGTTGGATCGTCATCCAACGGCTCAGAGCACGTGAATGTGAAATCAAGAGCTTGACACAAACATGCGTATAGCACATTGGTTGAGTGCCCTACCGCTAGTAGTTGGTGCCCGTTAGAAGTGCGAGGGGAGGCCAAATCACGCTTGCGATTAGGTGTGCTAAATTCGAGCATTGGATTTGAATCAAATAGTGGTGAAGCAGCCACATGGCGCATGGAGGAGCATTGGATGCGCACGCGCATGATGACGCGTGGATACACATGGGTGCGCGAACAGCGCATGTTGAATACGCGACGTGGATTCATCAGAGCCATTGGTCATCACGATCAGACGACCATGTTTGAATGCATGTGGTGCGTGTGTTGGGAGGAGAGGTGGTGGCAATCGTGCACTCATGACCGCGCGATGGCGATCAAACGACAGCGGACACACCACGTGGCAACAACGGGTGGCCCTGCACGATGAGAGCACGATTTGAATACGATCTTGATTAGATTGTGACCGTCTGATCATGATCAAACAGCCACAATGAAGGTCGAATGTTGTGTGCGTGATAAGCTCACGTTGAGAGAGCGATTTGGATGAAATTTGAGCTGTAGATCTCCAAATCGACGACCCTTTTTTGCTCCAACTTGATGGCTCAGTTGGGGGCTCTAAAATACCATTTTTGCCCCCCAATTTGCCTATTTAATAGGCCAAGGACTCTCCATAGGAGAGATTCGATCACCAAGCAATCCCCCTCTCCAAAGCTACTCCAAGAGCCTTCCCTCCAAGTTCCTCCAAGCCGCCCGCTTTCCAGTAAATGGGTCGGTCTTGTTGCTCGCCCTAAAGCTCTCCAAGGCTACCGAAGCACTCCTCGCCAGAGCATCATTAGCACCCTTCTTTCTAACCCTTCTCTTTCTGGATTTTGTTTTCTCCATAGTGTAGACATATTCCTGTTAAGCATTCCTTTATAGTTGATTTGCTTATATTGCACCTAGATACAATGAAAATATTTTGCTACTATTCCATTCTATATTTTGATTTGTGCAAAATAATAAGCAAGCATGCAAGTTAGGGCTCAGGATTTCAAATTTGTTTCCCTCTGATTTGCCTCACTGAGTTCGACCAGGATCTTACCGATTTCATTATATTTTTTGTTCGAAATGATTTGCACGACTATGCTACAATGCTTTCCATTAAATCATGCGCAGATCTGTTTCAGCAAATGGCACCATTACCGAGGAGGCAACGGAAGTAGATCTAATTTTCTATTTTTTTCTCATTGTTTGCTTTGTGGTGTGTAGTACATCGAGCGGAAAAATCTACACATAAATCCAACGCAGGTGAAAAAATTAGGTATACGCCACATCTTAGGTTTTAGGATTTCCTTTGAATCTTGGATAGATTTTCTTTGAAAAAAAAAATTGCAAATTTGAAAAAAAGAATAGATTTCTTGAAAAAGGCTCATTTTTTACTTGAACACCCTTCCAAAAGCCTTTTTGTGGTTTTCTGAAATTCGACCTAAACATTTTAGTGGAAAAATTCAGTTGCTAAAGATTTAGTGATCCAAAAATTTTAAAATTTGTGCAGAAGTTAGATTTTCAAATTAGCTTTCCAAGTCCACCATTCCCTTGAAAAAATTAAATTTATGGAATTTTAAAAAATTCACGGAGTGCACAAGGGTCAAACAGACTGAGATTCAGATTGTTCTGATCTTCAAAAACTAATACAGAATAGACGCAAATTTGATTGACCCAAAATGGTTTGGGGTTTAAAAGATTATCAAGTTAGCTTTCATTTCCATATTTTTCCTAAATTTTTGGATCACTTTTGATAATGTTTCAAAAAAAAATCAACATGGAGTCAAAATCTCAGATTTGACCCCTTGTTAGTTAAAAATTCATATTTATTTATTTAAGATAGTAAAAATTCTAAAAAAATATTCTGTGAAAATTTTATTGAAAAAATAATCTTCATGGCAATTTTTATATTATATGGATTCAAATTGCATCTAAGAGAGTATTTTGAATTTGATTGTAGTCTGTTAATTGATACTTAGTCAAATTGCATGAACACTAGGTTTAACCTTTAAGCTTACAGTTAGAGACCGCATTGCACTAGCTTGGACTCAATCGAGTCTAGTGACTAGTTGATGAGTCGAGGCACCTTGTGGACCACTTACCAAACACCCAAATTGATGAAAAGGTTAACAAAAATTCTTGAAAATATATCAATTAACTTGGATTTGTCTTTTAACTACTGAGAGGGTATCAACCTCTTTGGCAAAATAAAGTGTCTAGCATATGGGGTAGTGTCAAATGACTGTGGCTATGGGGGGGTATTACGGACCCAGAGGTGCACGCCAAAGGAAGAGCCTTCCTCTTAGTCCCCTTGTAACAGATTGGCTCGGTTAACTTAAGAGGCAGAAATCATCTTGAATTAGTCTCTTGATGAATTTTCTCCAACAAATTAAACCTTCACGAAATATTTGGTTATCTGATTCTAAAGGAAAAACTTGATTAACAAGGCCTTAGCCTTGTTTTGCTTGGCTACACCAACCATTGTCGTTGGTGTATGCAAGGAAGGAGGTCTTTAAGACCTAAATTTGCTAGGCCTTGGGAACCAAATCCAAGGTGGGCGAAGGTGACTTTTCGCATCCCCTGATTCTTCTTCTCAACCCTCTTCTTCTCGATTAGCTGAGATGGCTAATCCTGGTCCTGGACCTAGTCAGGGCTCTAAAAATCTAGGCCCAATGGCTCGTTTGGAAGCTAAGGTAGTGGAATCAGAATAGAGATGTCAACAGAATATTGATAGGATTCACACCACACTAGACAGCATGTAGCATTCACCATATGGAGAACAACTGCGAGACTTCTATGATCCGGTGGCCATGATTCTGGCACCCCAAGTCTGGATTCCCACAGGTGGAGATGCATTCAAGCTGAAGCTGAATGTAATTAGTCTGATTCAGACTTATTTTCATGGAAACTCGAATGAGGATCCCTTCCAACACATCGAGTATCTAAGTTGAATTGCGGAAATGGTTTGACCCGGAAACGTTGATTTAGGGATGGTTCTCGTGAAGCTTCCTCCATTCTCTCTTAAGGATAAAGCTTCTTATTAGTTTAAGACCATCGGGAGGCCGATTGGAACTTGGGAGGAATTACATTGTGAATTCCTCCAAAAGTTCTTCCCGATTGGTCAAATGAACGTGATGAGGCACATGAATACGACGTTCTCCAAGGGACCAGGGGAGAAGTTGCATGACACTTGGGATAGATTCCATGATCTTCTCAGGAAATGTCCTCACCATGGTGTGCCCAGATGGCACTTAGCTCAAACTTTTTACCATGGGTTGGATGACACACATCGGTACTTGTCCAATGCATCTAACGGCGAGAATTTCCCCGTGAAGGATGAGAACAACGCAATTGAGTTATTCGAACCTTTGCAGAGAACTTGATGAATGTCTCATCTAAGAACCAGTTCTAGCAACCTGGACAGTAGCAGGTTAATGTCCACAAAGCTCATATCGAATCTGCTATAGCTGATATGGACATTATTGTTCGACGCATAAATCACATTTTAAAAGATTATTTAGTTGTAGTATAGCGCAAAACACGTCGATAAATAAATTTATAAGAACCAGTGAGTACTGGGTCATTCGTAGGGAGGCAATCTTGATTTTAATGGAAGCTTTTCAATAAAACTAATTCTAAATAGATATATATATGTATATATGTATAGAGCAGATATCCAAAGAATCAGAATTTTATTGCAATTATATAGAGTTTTTCACAATAGAAAATGCTAATAGAGACAGATAGATAGATAGATAGAAAAAGTGAGGGAGAGAGAGAGATAGAAGGAGGTAGAGATGACACTGCTTGTAGGATGCTTGTGCGAGATGCGACAGCACCTCAGATCTAGAGCGCCGAGGCGAAGGTCGAAGTGGAGTTGCAGAGGGAGAGCTTGGTTTGGAGGAAGGTGGAAGAGAAATGTCTGGAGTTGATGATGAAGTTGATGATCCATCCAAGGGGGGCTTTGGCCTTCTCTTATAGTTTTTATGGAGGGAAAAAAGGTTATTTTGGCTCTCTATCTCGTACAACAACCTTAGGCCAATCAGATTCGTCGATCGGGAGATCAACGAACCTGATTAGGCCTCAAAACACCTTCAAAATCCTTCGCTATGCTCGGATTTAACCTTGTGCTGACACGTGACACACTCTATCATTGGATGGCCATTGAATGCTCCAAATCTCTCCTCGTGCGTGCGCTTCACCTTTTTCGCTTCACCGCTCGCCTTCGCTGAGTGCCTCAACGTCAGTCGTCCGATCGAGAGATCAAACGGCTTAAACACATGCTCATCTCTTCTGTTTCAAAGAAGCGCGTGGTATTGCGTGTTAAACGCACGTCAGATCCCGCATTCGGTCACGATCCACTCTCGTTTCGCCATGTGGTTGCATCGCCGCACTCTGTTCGACATTTGATGGCCCAATTTCCTCCGCTTGCGTGCCCCTCCTAATTTCACCCAAGGCATGGTTCGATCGGGTGCCCATTGCTCTAGGGAGAGGGTGCTAACCAACGTGCCATTCCTATTGTTTGTTGCATTTTCGTTTTGAAGACGCGTGCTCTCAGCCGTTGGATGAAGATCCAACGATCGAGAGTTACTCCTCTTTGATGAAGCACAGGTGGACGACCGATGTGGAGCGTTCGTGACCGTTGGATGGAGAGCCAACGGTCATCAGCATGCGGTGAAGAACATTCACAGATGGGGCAGCGACGCGGTCGGATTTATCATCTGAAGTGCGGATTTACACCATCCTGGCCCTTGATCTTCTAGGGTTCCCGGGTCACTATCTGATGTTACGAATGCTTGATTAGGGCGATCTTGGAGTCGTTGAACTCCAATCGTCGCCCTGATCACATCCATACGGTTGGATCTTTGATCCGAGGCCCCGATAAAAATGTTTGCCCTGTCCAAGCACATAAAAGGAGACAATTAACCTCCATTTTATTCAAACTACTCTAAATGCAAGATGATGCATGTTATGCAATATTTATATCATGAAATGCAATCCTATGCTTAAGAACATGCATAAATAGATATTTTAAGTAGTTTAAATATGTTTACATCAGAGAGGGTGCTAACCAACGTGTCATTCCTATTGTTTGTTGCATTTTCGTTTTGAAGACGCGTGCTCTCGGCCGTTGGATGAAGATCCAATGATCGAGAGTTACTCCTCTTTGATGAAGCGCAGGTGGACGACCGACGTGGAGCGTTCGTGACCGTTGGATGGAGAGCCAACGGTCATCAGCATGCGGTGAAGAACCTTCATAGATGGGGCGGCGACGCAGGGGTGGTGGTGATGGCACCACGTGGCGCCATCATGGCCGTCCATCTTCTTTTCTTTGTATCTTGTGATGTAGACCTTGGATCGGGTTGATTTTTGCACCGTTGGACTGTGATCGTTGATCTGAATCCATCCGTGTGGTTGGATCTTTCATCTGAGGCTCGGATCTTTATCCTTTGGCTCCATGATCTCTATTCTTCTGTGGACTTCACACGATGCTCTGGTTGTTTGATCGAGACGATTTCGGAAGCATTGGATTCCCGTTGTCGTCTTGATCAGATCTGTCTGGTCTGATCTATCATTCGCAGCTTTGAATCATCTACGATTAAAATAATCTCTCATTAGTACATAAAATGATAATTTTATTTATGCATCTAATCAAATTAACAATTATGCAAATTACGATGCTTATGCATGTATTGTCCTTAAGTTATGTTAGAATCTAGCTTAATTCAGGTGTTTTAGGTTGCATGATTGCTGTGCAATCACACCCCGATGCCTAAATCTTGCTTGTCCCTAGCAAATGCAAGACTAAATGCAAAGTGATCCTATATGACTAATTTTTATCAAGAGTTTGACTAGAGGTTTATGTCTTTTGTTTTCATCCAAAACTTTAGAAATCCAAACAATTGTGAACGTGTTTAGTGTAGCCTATGCAACGAATTCAAGTGAAAAGCTAATCCACATCTAAAGCTTGTAGTTGACCCTTAGTAAAAATCTATTGGGATAGACAAACTTCTCCCTTCAGGGTTATAAGATAATCTGTAAATTCAACCCTGATTTTTTGGCTTGGGTAGAAGACTTCTGAGTCAAGTAGATTTGTATTTGGTGGCTCACACTCATCTGGTGCTGCATCTAGACTAGTACTTTAGAACCTAGATTTCCAGACTATTAAATAATTCAACCCAAAGAGAGGCCGAGAAACTATGCTCTCTTTAGTTCCTTTGTACTCATTCTCTCTCTTTCTTTTTCTTTTTCTTTCTTTTTCTTTTTCTTTTTATCTTTTCTTTTCTTTCTTTTAGAGCTCACAATCTCACCAGATTTGTCAGTATATTTGGTGGTCTCTCCTGGCATTAACACTTTGATTAGGTTCTGATAACTCTACGACTAAGTCAAAATTCCTCAGCCCTAATTCAGGCACCAGAAATATAGAAAAGTAAGTCAAGGCTGTATTTGGTGGATCGTGAGGGTAGTAGGTGTTGTTGCCTCAATACACTTTGAAGTAAAATCTAAAAACACTTATAAACTCTTTCTTTTTTTTTTTGCTTTTTCTTTCTTTCTTTTCTACTCTTTTTTTTGTATATATATATATATTTTTATACGCATAGACATATATATATCTTTCTTTTTCTTTTGCATCCAGACATCTACTAACACGACGCAATATCACATACGACTTTTATTTACGAGGCATTATCCGGGATTGGGGGATGTTCAAGAGGATATCGGGTGGCTTATTTGGTGAAAGTGCCTATTCTCGACACTGGGAAAGGAATGGATAGGACAGCGTATTTCTAACCTTGATATTAATACCCACGTTCAGCCAAGGATTTCGTAAAGGATGGTCATGACCATCCACCTCAGTCCTAGTTTTATCAAAGCCCACTCTCTATGTATTTGCTTTATTTGGTGGCTCTCAAGAGATTCGCACTAAGAACTTGTACGTAGAAACCGAGAGTGAAAACTATGCCTAACTTTGAGTATCATTATCTAATTATTCAGAAGTTAAGATTCCTCATACTAGCCTTAGAGTACCAGTAGACTTTCTACTCTCACCTCACACTTATTTGGTGGATCAGTTAGAAGATAGTTTGACTAACTCCCTAATTACTGTCCAAGGGCTTAGGAGAAGAAGCACTGCTTCTTCTCGACAAACTAAAGACGTTTATCAGTCTTCACAGGGGATCCATTGCAAATTCTACGTGTAAGTGTGAAATTATACTAGATTCTAAACTTAGGAATCAACTTAAGAATAAATCCCTAATAAACCTTGTTGGAACATTTCTTTATGCTTAAATGCATTTTTTTTTTGACATAAAAAAATAAGACATGCAATGTCCACCCCCCCATGCTTATTCATTACAATGTCCTTATTGAAATGTATGCATGAAAATCAAAATATAATAAACAAGAGGTGGGGATATCACCTGACTATTCTTGTTAATCCAGGTCAGCATGGATGTAGAGGATGCAGAGCTACCTGTAATGAATACTGGGTTGTCTCTCAGTCAGTGCTAAGTTTAACATCATTTGCTAGACTTAAACCCAAAAATATGTAGTTCAATACTGTGGGTTAAGATGAGAAGTAATAACTGTTGCAGGGGGATTTAAGATTAGTAGAAAGATATGATCATTTGGTCCCAAAATCAGTGATCCACAAATGCATACCAGCTAATGATGCAGCCCTATTCCAAAGAGTCTTTTTGATTTGGAATATGAAATAGGGTCAGGTGGATGAGGTTCAAATTGCAGAGCCTGTCTGTCAATCCAGTTCCATAATTCAAGAAGTGGTGGTATAAGGTCTGGATTGAAATCATGATTTAGAATTAAATTTGGTTCTGAATCGGAGTAATAAGGGTCTTCATAATGGTAGTTGATATCAAAAATCATGAGTTCTCCAGGCTCTGGGTCATATGAGGATAGGGGTAGAGTTGTGTGGAATTCGTCAAAATCTTCATCAGAAATTTCCTCTTCCTCATTTTAAGTCACTTCTTCTGAGTCAAGCCATCCATTTGAACCAGTTGGCTTATAAGTTCTTCCCCAGTCCATTATGTGTTGAACTTCTTCTTCTGGGGTTACTTCCTGGTTCATGTCCTTAATTGTCCATTTTCTTGAACTCCCTCAGAATTCAAAAGTTTTTGAATTTCAGGGTGGATGTATTGAGGATTCTTTATATTATCATCTAATTCATCATAAGTTACTCCCAGGAGTTTCTCAATCTCACTAATGTCCTGTTCAATTTGATTTTCCGTGGGAGATGGTAGATCAGAATTATCCTCAAGTACATCCCCTTCTTTCCCTTCGTGCTAATCTTGAGCTTTGGTAGGATTTGGATCATCTTTAGTGTGAATTGCCAAAACTTGTTCAATTGTTCCTACAACCTCAATGGAACCACAATTCACCTTATTATTTTGGGAAGCTTTAAAGATATTGAGTTGACAATTTTTCCTTCCAGAGGTGATGTGCATAATCCTCGTCTCATAGTTGATTAGAGCCTTAGTCGTGGCCAAGAAAGGTCTTCCTAAGATTATTAGGGTGTGGTTCAGTTTTTCCGATGCCTCCATATCTAGAACAAGGAAGTCCACAAGGTACTCAAAATCCCTCACTTTTATAATCACATTCTATAGAAGGCCCTTCGAAATTTTAATTGACCTATCAGTAAGCTGAAGGGTTACATTAGTGTGTTGCAAGGGGCCTAAATCTAGCTCTTCATATAATTTTGTGGGGATTAAGTTGATGGAGGCACCTAGGTCCAGTAAGGCTTGATCCGGGATGAAACCATCTATTTCACATGAGATTAAGGGAGTCTCTAGATCTTTCTTTTTAGGAGGGAGCTTATTTTGGATGATGGAACTGGCTTGTTCAGAAATCACGACCCTTTTTGATGATTTGGCTTGGCGTTTTGGTGTGCATAATTCCTTCAAAAATTTCGTACAGGCCAGGATGTTCTCAATGGCCTTAAGGAGTGGTATATTCACATGGACTTGCTTTAGAATCTCAAGCCACTCCTTAGATTGGTTGGTTTTCTTTTCCCTGGGTTTGATCAAGACTTCAGGAAAAGGTGCTTGAGAAAAATCATGAGTATTCAAATCCTGAGTCTTATTTTCTAGATTAGTTTGGTCTCCCAGGTCAGATTCAAACTCCTCAAGATCTTGGAAAGATTTTAATGTAGAAGGATCCTGGATTTGTTTCCCACTTCTCAAAGTGACAGCACAAGCATGTACACTAGGGTTAGAAGGGTAAGGTGGGTTCTGTAAAATGGGTTGAGCCTAGGTTGGGTTAGGGTTAACAAAGCCTGGTGAGTGCTGGGGAGAAGACTGAATTAGGTGTGCTTGTTGCTCTTGTGTGTTGTGTTGGCTAACCCTATTGAAGTTTCTTAGGTTTGGGACAGGTTAGGATGGCAACATTCCGTGTTGTCTAGCATCAACTAGCTGGTCTAATCGTTCCGTCAAATCTGTCCTCAATTGATTCATTTCTTTATGTCTCAGATTCATTTCTCGCATTTCTTTGAGAACCAGACTCAGATCAGTGGGCTGGTTTTCCTGAGTAGGTTGTGGTTGGTATGTGCGCGGTTGTTTATACCCACTAGGTTGCCCGTAAGTGTTTGGCTTAGTCAAGTTAGGACCCTGGGCGGGTTTCTGACTTTACCAAGAAAAGTTACAATGGTTGCGCCATCCAGGGTTGTAAGTGTTTGAATAAGGCTCATTTCTAGTGTAACCCTAGAGTGCATTCACATCCTCAGGATAACTAGGCATCGGGATGCCTAGTTCAGAATTCGAGGGTATCAAGGTCCCTCCTTGGTACCCAAAAAGAGATGGGTCCAAGTATAGTTGGCTCATAGGTGGAGCCATGGTTAGGTCGTTGATGTTGTGCATTGATTCCTGACCTAGTGGGCTGGGGAGCTGGTTGCGGGTTAATATATTCATTCCTTGGGTAGGCATAGGATTTAATTTGGATTGTGTACCTAAGGAACTCCTGCCCTTCATAAGATTATCCAGTTTCTTATCCAAATTCTCCACATTCTTTCCCACAAGTTCCACCTTGTCTAATCGTTGTGCAATTAATTCTAAATCAACCGAATGTGAATTATTGTTAACTTCATAAACTCCGCTTCTTGGTTGATTAGCTCTGTTAAAGGCGGACATTGAGGCATTGTTGAGGGAATTTTTGCTCATGTTTTCAAATAATTGAAAGGCTCCCTCAGCATCTCGACTTAGGAAATTGCCCCCATGATGAGTCCAATTTATTGGATACTTAATTAGCTTAAGTACATTTAAATCATGCATCATTAGATTGCAAAAAGAATTAAGTAATAGTTTATCTTAATTAGAAGATATGTTGTTAAAAACTTCATACATATATGTTTATGCATGGTTATGTATGCAAATGTCCAAAAGTCAACCATCATCTCCATCGCCAGCAGTGCGTTGGCTCTCGCTGGCCTCATCTGACTGCCTCAACAGACTGCCTCCTTCTCGCCGGCCTCAACAGATCGGCCACCCAAATCAACCAAATCTCACACAACAACTTGTGGCATTGCCTCATTGCCAATATTGTTGGAGACGATCTTGGGGAGGAAACAAAAAAGACTATCTCGACATTTAAAAAGAAGAGGATGGACGGGGGATCCATATCTCTCCCGCCCCCTGATGGGGATCTCCTTCCTCCTCCACCATGGACCCTACACGCACCGAGGACCCTGCGAGCACCATGGCTTAGGCATGCTACACCTTTTCTCCTTCTCCCTCTCGCTGGTCGCACGGTGACAACATGCAGCCACAACATCACCGCCATCACCGTCACCTTTAGCACCATCACCCACGCCAAACCCACAACACCACCGCACATAACCCCCCTCAGCCATCTATCTTCTCCTTCCTCTTCATTTTCTTCTTCACCTTCTCGACCACCGTTCCCTGCAACCCAACAAGAACTCAACCGCACGACCATCTGCCACGCACGTGCCATCCATGCAGCGTCACCTTCGTCCTCCTTATGCGTGCAAGCCTCAGCAGCCACGCACGGTCATTCCCCTCGCGCACGCATGCATGCGAGCACCTCTTCTCCAATCACTATTCATCGTCTTCCCCAGAAGAACCCAAACCCACATCCATTTCTCCACATGCAGCTAGCTCCACGAACAACCAATCTCCGCTCCATCGACGCCGTTGAACTCACCTCGCCCTCACAAGGCCGCCCACGCCCACGGCAACCCTTCCTGCCATCCACGCGCGCAAGCCACCATCGGCCATCATCTCCTCATTGCTGGCGACGCCTCTGGCCACCTCTTGCCGCAAGATCAACGTCAACGTGAAGCCCACACTCCAGTGCACCACCACCGGCGTTCATGCCATCAGCCTTTCCCTCCTCGCATGCAAGCTCCTCCACCGAATTCTCTATTTCTCAACAGTAATGAAGTTTGCCATTGTGAAAAACACTATTCTTTTATTTAACATCTTAATTTATTGAGGCACATTTGCATGAATATCTCTCATGTTTATTTGAATTATGAATAGTTGCATTTATCTTTTAAATAATAGAGTATGAGATATTGGCTATAGGGAATGGGTTCGATTTTGATTTATATTGACGATATTTGTCAGTACTAAGATTACAATTCACGTATTCCATTGTGGTGATTTTGCATGTAACCTCCCTATATTCTTGAGTAATTACATAAATGCTAACTTATGTTGAAAATGAATTGTAATAACTAGTGTGCACGCCCGTTGAGATTCTTGAATAAATAAAGCACTACTTACTGGTCCAATGGTTATTTCCTCCATGTGGAGGCAACCTAACTCTTCGTGGTTAGATTTTGAGCATTAAAAGGTTTTGAAGAGATTTTCTACCACGCGATTAAATACAACGACACGTCATTTTATGTTAAAGTTTTTATCGAAAATGAAGATCGCTCTTTCACCCCACATGCCGCATCAACAAAATTCTTTAGATTATCACTCAACCCATAATAGAAAATATGGGCCAAGTGCCACTTTGGAATCCCGTGATGGGAGCATTTCCTAGTTAAATCATTGAACCTCTCCCAAGCCTCATGTAGTTGTTCCCCAGGGTTTTGCTTAAAGGTTGTTATGGTACGTCTAAGGGAATTAGCTTTTCCTACAGGGAAGAACTTCTTTAGGAATGTGCTTCTTAGGTCTTCCCAAGTTAGGATTGGTCTACCAATTGTTCTCAACCAATGTGCAGCTCTATCTTTCAAGGAGAATGGGAACATTTTCATCATCAAGATACCTTCATTCATGTTTCTAGGGCCAAAGGTCCTTCATATGTGTAGCAGCTCTTCAAAGTGGTGGAAGGAGCCATTTGACTCATGACCATGGAAGTGGGGAATCAAATTAATAATCTGAGGTTTGAGTTCAAAATTATCCCCATCCTGAGGTACCCTGACAAAGGGTTCAGGTTGGGCATTAGGAGGGTTGTAAAAGTCACAGAGAGGCTGGTCTTCCCTTCCATTTTGGAGTCGAGTAATGGCCTGCACTATGACCTCCATTTTTCGGTCATGATGCTGGCCCTGCTTAGTGATCTACCTTTGTTAGAGGGTCATAGGATCCAGATTTTCCTCTTCAATCTCTTCTTCCTTGTGGTGACTAGCCATTGCAGAGGGTTCAGATTCAGATTCTAGATAAATAGGTCTTCTCCTAGGATTTCTTTCTAATGGTGGTAGCAAATTAGGATTTTGAGATCTACCTTGCATGCACCAGAAGAATGTCTGTAGACGAGAGAGAAGGCAAATGAGAGAAACCCCACTCGCTCAATGCAAGTAATCAAACTGGTCCTTAGAGTGTCAACCCTGAATAGACCTGATCCTAGCTCCCCAAAATATGATTGGGTTAGATCAACCCTCAAATTACTTGGCTGCCATAAGGGTGGGACCCCCTAGGACACCTCGCATAGTAGGACACCACTAAGGATTAACGCGGTTATCGTACTGACCTTTCTTGTCACCAGTGGGTCCAAGTAGACAAGGCCTTAACCTTAGCCCAATCTAATTTCAAGTCTCCAAGACTATTAGTCCTGCCTAGGCACGTCTACTCAGTTTTAAGCTTGGGTTTGATGTGCTTTTGGAATATGATGGGAATTAGGGGGTTGTTTCCCTTAAAATTGATTTTAGATATGTGAGTGCATAGGCAAGGGATTCACAAGCAATTTTTTTTTATGATGAAGTGAATTTTAGGATTTAAATGCTTGTGTTAGTGAATTTTAGGATTAACTTAATTTAATCTCTTTAATAAAAGATCTACTGAGGCACACAAGAGTTTTGCATATCCCAATTTGTTTGATAGATTTCCGTTAAGTATGGAAATGTAGGTGTGCTCTATCCTTAGTGTGAAACCCTAGAAGCAGATAGTGCTAAGATTCTTCTTTTAAGTCCAAATTCAAGGAAGTGGTGTGACCCAAGCAATGAAATAAATTGGTCCTATTGCTCCACTAACTAGGCACTTAGAAATTATTTTTCAATAATTTTTAATGCATGCTTTCTATTTTTTATGAGTTAAAGTGTACTGGGGGTTTTGCAGTCTGTTTTGACCCCCAATTCGTGATTAAATAATTCATGCAATCAAAAGTGTGAGAAATATTTTTCTCAGATTTTTCATAAATTTTTTATTATCTCAGAAATTCAGTACAACAAATTTCAAGTCAATCGAAGTTGTATAAAAATTCTTATGATATTTTGAACTCCGAAAAATCAGGAACAATAACCATTTTGATAACAGATCAGTGTGCAAATTTTTACAATTTTTTTGTAACTCTGATTTATGCAAAATTTGGATATGTTGTTCCTGACTTCAAGACACACGTCCAGTAATAATTTGAGAATTTTAGACGTGCAAATCTTTGGGAATTGAATTTTTAAGATAAAACTTTATTTCAGCCCAAAAATCAAGAGAGAATCTTTATTTTTTTCAATAATCAAGCAAATTCTAACTAATTCTTTCTAATCTAACTAATCTAACCTATGAGTACTTACCTAATATTTGAACCTACGATTTCTCCGTTTGGTTCATATTTCCCTTGGGTTTCTACGCTTCCTGCACATGCAAATAGAATAAGTTAGAAACCTCAAATAAGCACTATGAAAAAAAGCTTGAAAAATATCCGTTGCCTCCCCGACAATGGCGCCAACTTGTTCAGTGTGTAAATCGCATTTTAGAAGATTATTTAGTTTTAGTATAGCGCGAAACGTGTCGACAAATAAATTTATAAGAATCGGTGAGTACCGGGTCATTCTTAGGGAGGCAATCTCGATTTTAACGGAGGCTTTTCAATAAAACTAATTCTAAATAGATATATATGTGTGTATAATGCATAGAGAAGATATCCAGAGAATTAGAATTTTATTGCAATTAGATAGAGTTTTCACAATAGAAAATGCTAATAGAGATAGATAGATAGATAGAAAGAGAGAGAGAGAGAGAGATAGAAGGAGGCAAAGAGACGATGTCGCTTATGTAGGATGCTTGTGTGAGATGCGGCAGCACTTCAGATCCAAAGTGTCGGGACAAAGGTCGGAGCGAAGTTGCAGAGGGAGAGCTTGGTCTGGAGGAAGGTGGAAGAGAAATGTCTGGAGTTGATGATGAAGTTGATGATCCATCCAAGGGGGGCTTTGGCCTTCTTTTATAGTTTTTATGCAGAGCAAAAAGGGTATTTTGGCCCTCTATCTCATGCAACTGAAATTTCCTACTTGGAGGGGGTGAGATCAGTGTGACGTAAAAAATGCGGAATTGAAATATACAATCTCAAAAAGACAATCACACAAGTACACAGGTATTTTTAGGTGGAAACCCAAACCGGGTGAAAACCACCACCTAACCCTCTCGAGTTAGGATTTTCCGATCAACCAAGTTGATCAAAATCCACTAAACCGAATCACTTTAAACGAGGGTGATTCAACCTCAATACAACCACGCTAATTAAACGAGGGTAGCATACCTCAACCCCTTCTCTCCACGAGAAGGATTTTGTCCCACGAAGGAGACGGGAATTCGCAAAGCGAATACCCAACCAAAAGACAAAGATAAAATAAAACAAGTAATCCTATAGAGCCAACAAAGTAATTTAAACCTAGCTTCTATAGGAAATAGGAAACTCCCCTTTGCAAGGAGTGCGTCGAGTTGATGACGCGGTGCGTGTAACACGCGATGGCGCAATGTCGCTCTCGTGAACAATGGCTGGAGAGCGAGTGCGCAAAGGGAATTTAGCTCTCTAGGTGATGGAACTTAAGCTTGGAGAGCAAGATCTTTTCTTGGACATCAAAGGGTAGAAAGTATGCTGCTTAGGTGTATCCAAGTGTGTATTTGTGTTGCAAAGGTTTCCCTCTATTTATAGAGGCCTTAGGAAGGCTTTGAAAGGCTTGGAAATGCTTCCATAGCCGTTGGGTGCAAAGCCCAAGAGAATTAGGCCGAAATCAGGACAATGATTGCGCTTGACAGGGTAATCAGACGTCTAACTCTTGCATCAGACGTCTGGAAGGCCACTTTAAGACATCTGATTTAAAGGTCAGACGTCTGATTCTATGCGGGTTTCCTCCTGACTTGAATCAGATCTAAACAGGGTTTTTGCGCAAGTCCATCAGACGACATATAGGACGTCTGGCACTATGTCTGGACGTCTGGAAACCTACTTTTATTGTGGGAATGGATTTTCCAAACGTTGCAACGGCTAGAAAATATCTGAGAAGAGATTTTGGGTCAACCGAGGCAAAACGATCATTTATCAGACGTCTGGAAAGGCCTAAGGACGTCTGATAAGGCTCTAACGATCATATTCTGCAGTGCCTGCTAAGCTAGCCAACGGTCCACTATCTGGACGTCTGGCAAGTCCATCAAACGTCTTCTAAGACATCTGGACTAAGGTATGGACGTCTGATTTCATCAGACAGAATACTAACTCCAGCCTAATAATTATCAGACGTCTGAAACAACAGTCAGACGTCTTAAAATACTTTATCAGACGTCTAATTTGGGAATTAGACGTCTGGAAATGCTGTTTGAACCTTATATTGGTTTTCTAAGTATTCTACAGAAAACCTAAGTATCCTAGGGTTGTGCCGGTGTTCCTAGGACTACTGTTAGGGTACTTTGAGGCTCTTTAACATAATATTCTAAGAAAAATAAAAAGAGCAAGAAAATAAAGACAAGAGATACAAGAAAGGATTAAAAAGAATCTATCCTATTCTTCTTGTCTTCTATCTTCAATCTGTCGCTCCACGCGAACCTCCTCTGTTTTCCGTCAAGCTCCTCCAATCCGTCCTGGATGCGAGCTCGAACTCCGTTTAAGCACGTCTACATTTGCAATTGACCTGAAATCTAGGACTCAAATTGCAAATGTTAAATAACACGTGTTTTGTTATCATCAAAACAAATGATCGTGGTGCTCTAGCACCAACAGCAACAACCTTAGGCCAATCAGATCCGTCGATCGGGAGATCAACAGACCTGATTAGGCTTTAAAACACCTTCAAAATCATTCTCTACGCTCGGATTTAACCTCATGCTGACACGTGGCACGCTCTATGTCGTCAGATGGCCATCGGATGCTCCAGATCTCTCCTCGCATGCGTGCTTCACTTCTTCACTTCGTTGCTCGCCTTTGCTGAAAGCCTCAGCATCAGTCATCCGATCAAGAGATCGAATAGCTTAAACACACGCTCATCTCTTCTGTTTTGAAGAAGCATGTAGGATCGCATGTTAAAAAGGCATCGGATTCCACATTCAATCGCTATCCGCTCTCATTTCACCACGTGGTTGCATCGCCGCACTCCGCTCGACATCTGACGGCCCAATTTCCTTTGCTCACATGCCCCTCCTAATTTAATGTAAGGCACGGTTTGATCGAGTGCCCATCGCTCCACGGAGAGGGTGCTAACCAACATGCCATTCCTATTGTTTGTTGCATTATCGTTTTGAAGGCGTGCACTCTCGGCCATTGGATCATCCAACGGTCGAGAGTCACTCCTCTTTGATGAAGCGCGGGTGGATGGCCAACGTGGCGCATTCGTGACTGTTGGATCTCCATCCAACGGTCCTTAGCGAGCGGTGAAGAACCTTCATAGATGGTGCGGCAATGCGGGGGTGGATGTGATGGTGCCATGTGGTGCCATCATGGTCGTCCATCTTCTTTTCTTTGTATCTAGTGATGTAGACCTCCGATCGGGTTGATTTTTGCGCCGTTGGACTATGATCATTGATCCAGATCCATCTATGTAGTTGGATCTTTCATCTGAGGCTCGGATGTTTGTCCTCTAGCTCCATGGTCTCTGTTCTTCTATGGACTGCACACGATGTTCTAGTTGTCTGATCGAGACGATTTCGGAAGCGTTGGATTCCCATCGTCGTCCTATCAGATCTATCTGGTCTAATCTGTCATCCGCGGCTTTGAATCATCTACGACTAAAATCATCTCTCATTAGTACATAAAATGACAATTTTATTTATGCAGCTAATCAAACTAACCATTATGCAAATTATGATGCTTATGCATGCATTGTCCTTAAGTTATGCTAGAATCCAGCTTAATTCAGGTGTTTTAGGTTGCATGATTGTTGTGAAATCAATTATCACCAGGGAGCTAGACAAAGTGGATTTGTTAGACAAGAGGCTGAACGAATTGATTCGAGCTCGACTTGGATTTTCTGGCAATTTAGTTGCATCTCACTCTTCTTTTGCATCCGAGTTCCTCTTGCTCAAGTACATTTACTCACTTGAGATGTATCTTCTCCATCTTCACGGGATCCTACATATAAGGAACCCGTGAATAATTTGGATCTAGCACCATACGATCAGGGTTACGCACCCCATGATGATTCTAGTGCGTATTCCTTTGATGAATATGCATTTTAGACATCTTTGGACTACGAAGATGTCAACGCTATCTAAGGTTACGAGCATAATAACCTGTATTTGGAGACATATATTCCTGGTTGGTGCTAGCATCCTAACTTTCCTGGTCTAGTAATTCACAAAGACCAAATCACGATCCACACTACTAGGCTAGACAATACGGGAATGCGCAAAACACATACCCGAGGCAGTAGCCATTCCTGTCTCAGTAGCAATCCCGCTCTATTTATCAACCGCTGCACCAAGCTGTCAATCACCCTCCAAAGTGGGCCAACCCTTTGGAGGCATTAAAAGCGGAATTACAAGAGTCAATGCAGAAATCTGATCATGACAGCTTGTAGATTATGAAGGCTATGGCTAATCAAATTCAGAGCATACATAACATGCAGAATTAGTTACTGCAAGATTATAGATCGCAGGGAGGCTTGCCCTCCCAACATGTCCCTAACCCAAGATATGTGCAAAACCAGGGTGCCCCACCTAGGTTTCAGGCACCTTAGGTACAGGCACATGTTCTTTTACAAGCACCTCCTGCACCACTTGGTTATGTATAGGGTTAGCCACCTCTGTTGCAAAATCCAGGCTACTTTGCCCCTTCGACTCCTCTGCCACCTCATGGACAGTACGCTGATGCAAAGGTGACGTTCGCTGGATGCGTTTGCGTAAAATTATTCATTGTAGTGCGCTTACGACGTCAATTTTAAATAAAGAATCGAAGGTGAGTCCGAGTGTCGAACACAAGGATGCTGTAATTAGATCAAATACTTGCTTTCGTGTCACGTAAATATGTCATTTGTGTGCTTAAAAATTGATTTGAGAAAATGAGAGAGAAAGAGAGATAGAGAGAGAGAGGGAGATAGGGTTAGAGAATCATAATAGAGATATGAGAACAATATATCAAATATTTACTCTATTGACTATCAAATGTAGTGTTCAACAATATGTAGATGAATGCTTAAATGAAAGCAATGAACTACACTATCCAAAGAAAATAAAACTAAGAACAAGGAAGAAGAAAGCATCGAGGCAGCCACGATGGTGGAGAAGCTTCCGGCAGCAGCTCGACGTCTTCACAACCTTGCTTGGAGCTCTAAAGAGTGGTGGAGTTGCTTAGGTAGATAATGGATGCAAATGGGAGGGATAGGTCCCATTTTATAGTTGAAGAGAGGGCTCAAATTTGTCACCAGGTCAATAGCGACATTCATAGATGTCATTGAAGACCTGCTGCAAGCGTCGCCGTAGCCCCCACCCTCGTGCCTTCAATGCTCTGCGTTGTGCCACGCACCTCGCGCATCGTGTCTTTCCTGCATGCTGGTGCACGCTGGTCTTCACGCGCTACCTCACGTACGCTACTCCCCACGTGCACCTGCTTGCTTGCACTGCCACTGCTTTTGCTGTGTCGCGCCTCAATTGCAAAATTGAGGTGCGGCGGGATTCGAATCCGCTTCATGTGGTGGAGGTGTGAAGTCTCAACCAATGCACTAAGGTTGTGCATTGGTCTTGCCTTTGCGTCTGGTGCCCGCGCACCTATGATCTTATGGCTTAGGTTGGTTGATGAAGGAGTGCCAGAGATGGAGGGGTGATGGCCAGTGTTGGGCAGCCAAGATGGCACCATGTGGCGCCATCTGGGCTATCCATCTACTTTTTGTTGTAGGAGATGCCACAATGCTTGGATCGCGATGATTTCCACGCTAGTGGACTGCGATCATCGCTCTGTATCCATCCGTATGGTCGGATTTTTCATCTAAGGCTTGTAAGGATGTCGCATTGCCCCCTAGTAGTTGATCTTTCTCAGGCTTGTTGTGGGAGCTACGGAGGTCGGATCGAAGTGATTTCGAGTTCGTTGGACTCCGTTCGTCGATCCGGATCCATCCGTACAGTCCAATAGCTCATCTGAGACCTATTTCAAAGTGGACTTGTGCACATGGTCATTAAACATTGATTCTAAGCGATTAAAATGTAAAGATCAAGCAATATGCATGCAATGCTCCTAAGCCCATTATAATATGTCATTATCACACAAGTATCCTCGAAATTGACTCTAATTGATAATATTAACACTGAACATTGTAGAGTCATCATACCTCCATGCCCACCCCTTGCTAGTCCCTAGCTTAGGTAAACATTGCTTGTCAACAGGAGGGAATTTCTACTAAAAACCTAACTCGCTAAGACTCAACAGTGACCAAGTTGCCTTCCAAAATGTTGACCGCCCGAGTCCTCGCCTTATTCTATATAGAAGCAAATACATATTTTTTTCTTTTTCATCTTTTCTATTTTTTTTTTTTTTGGATTTTTTTGGTGTTGAGGATTTTGGTGTAACTTTTTAAGGCTACCCAATCCACCCAAGACTCGAAAAGGATTCTTAGTACTAAGCATCTTATTGTGAAAGTGATAGACTCACTCAACGGTAATTAAAATGGACTTCGGGTTTCTGTGCCCTTAGGTAACCCAAAAGAAAAAAAATATTACCTAAAAGTGTATCTATCTGACTGGTAGCTTTCTCCCTACATTTTATTTTTGTGGGGTCAACACAATGGCGAACCTAGTGTATATCTCCCCGGATTATGCTACTTCCCCGCTTCTTCCTTAAGTGTTTTGGAATTCTTGTGCATTTTATGTGCTGGGATCTGGACAACTGGCCAATGGGTTGTTTCCCATGACAACTTACCAGCCATACTCGTGCAGTGAAGTGTGGCTTATTTCTTTTTTTTTCTTTTCTCCTTTTTTATTTTCCTTTTTTTTTAAGTAGGTGGCTTTCCTGATCTAAGATTTACCTAGAGGCAGTAGTGAAAGAGAATGGTCCTGTGGATGGGCTCTGGACAACCTGCCAATGAGCTGTTACCTACGACAACTTGCCAGCCATACCACCCTAGAAGGTTCATTAGCTACCAAATTTCCATTAGAATCGTCGATGAGTGAGTCACTACAAAATGTGTGTAGATGCTTAGACTAAAAATTTCCCCCAAATCAGAGGGCGGGTTGATAAGTCGTATACTTATCACCCTACTTTATTGACCAGATTAAAATAAATTAAGGTGGCAAGGACTCGAGACCAAGTCCACATTTTAGTGGACACTCAGACTGATTAAGTCCAAAGACCTAAAGGGTCTAAGTGATTGGGTCCCTAACGTATCATTTCCTAAAGTCAACAAGCTTCTAATACCTAAGTTTTCTTTTCTTAATTTTAATTTTTTTTATAAAAAGAAATAAAATTAGTTCAAGCTGACAATTTTGTACTCAAATCCTATGAATTACCACCCCCCATGCCTAAGTTTGACAATGTCTTCATTGGAAAAATAAATGTATGTAAGGGAGTAGGGAAAGAGATCACCTGAGTTGTAATCGTGAATCCAGTCAGCTTGAAACCTCTGGGTTGCCTCCTAGGAAGTGCTGAGTTTTGTGCCTCCAGCTGGGCGCAGTTCCAGTTTAACCCTCAATGAGGGTCATAACTTCCTTCGGGGGGAATTGGGCAAGAAAGTGTTTTAGTCATTGACCATTAATAGTGAAGGTTTGCCAACTCTTGGGATTGGCAATTTCAACCGCCCTGTTGGGATGAGGTCTGACCACTTGATATATTCATGTCCACTTAGATCTCAGTTTCCTAGGGAAGAGTTTAAGTCTTGCATCAAATAGCCAGACTTGCTGATTTGGCTCAAAGGTTTTTATATTAATGTGTTTGTCATGGACGGCTTTCATCTTCTCCTTATAAAGTCTATTGTTCTCGTAAGCATCTCGATGGATTTCCTTGAGCTCGGAGAGTTGGAGCTTCCTTTGAGTTCCAGCCATCTAGGAATCCATATTGCACTGTTTAACAGCCCAGTGTGCCCATTGCAACTCGACCAAAAGGTGGCAAGTTTGCCAAAGACCAATTGATAAGGCAACATGCCTATCAAGGTCTTAAAAGTGGTCCTGTATGCCCAAAGGGCATTATCTAATCGTGTGGACCAATCCTTTCGGTCAGATCTCACGGTCTTTTGCAGAATATTCTTAATCTACCTATTTGAGACCTCAGTTTGCCCATTCGTTTGCGGGTGATACAGGTTGGCAATGCAATGAGTGACCTTGTATTTCTTAAGTAGGGCACGAAATTGGCATTAATGAAGTGACTCCCACCATTGTTGATCATGGCTTTCAGTATCCTAAATCGGGAAAAGATATTTTTCTTAACAAAGTCCATGTCAGCCTTATGGTCACATTTTCGGGTAGGTACGACTTCGATCCATTTCGAGATGTAGTCCACTGAGACTAGTATATACTCGAAACCATTTGATGGTGGGAAGGGACCCATAAAATCGATGCCCCAAACATCGAAAATTTCAATGATCAAGATGGGTTGTAGAGACATCATATCTTTCCTGGCTATAGTCCTTAAGTTCTAGCATCTAGTGCAAATACTTATGTGCATCCTTGAAAAGTGATGGCCAGTAAAAATCGAACTGCAAAACTTTTGCAGCCATCTGCTTCCCAGAGAAGTGGCCACCACAGGCTTGGTCATGACAGAAGGATAGCACACTTTGAACTTCCTCTTTAGGAATACATCTCCTAATGATTTAGTCAGCACAAATTCTAATCAGCATAGGATCATCCCAAAAATAATGCTTGGCCTTAGCCAAGAACTTATCCTGCTGCCGTCTAGACTAGCCGTGCGGAGTCTGCCCTACCACTAAATAGTTGACTAAGTCCACATACCAAGGTAGACTCCTTCCATGCATGGTAAGAAATTGTTCATTAGGGAATGTGTCGGTTAAGGGTAATGAGGGTCCAATGTGTTCCGGGTGAAGTCTGGATAAGTGGTTGGCTATAATGTTCTTGGACTCGACTTTGTCCCGTATTTCCAGGTCAAATTTCTGCAAGAGTAGGATCCATTTGATTAGCCTGGGTTTAGCATCCTTTTTGGCTAACAAATGCCGGATAGCAGAGTGGTCAGTGTAAATAGTCACGTGGGATCCTAGAAGGTATAATTTGAACTTTTCTAATGCAAAAACTACACCAAGTAGTTCTTTTTTCCTGACAGTATAATTCCGTTGAGCCTCATCCAAAGTTTTGCTCGTGTAGTAGATCACCACAGGTTTTTTCTCTCTTCTTTATCCTAAGACTGCTCCAACAGCAAAATCTGATACATCGCACATTATCTCAAAGTCCTGGGACCAGTCTAGGGGTTGTAAAACAGGTGCAGTTGAGGCTATATCCCTAAGGGTGTTGTAGGCATTGATGCAATCAGGTGTCATGTCAAAAAGTATGTCATTGGCTAGAAGGTCAGTCAAAGGCTTGGAAAGTTTGGGAAAATCTTTAATGAACCTTCTATAGAAGCCAACATGTTGTAAATTCCTACGAGAGGGGGTGAGATATGCGTGACGTATAAACTATGGAATTAAAAGGATTACAATCTCACAAAATTAGCAATCACACAATGTACACAATTATTTTTAGGTGGAAACCCAAACCGGGTGAAAACCACCACCTAACCCTCTCAAGTTAGGATTTCCAGATCGATCTTAGTTGATCAAATCCACTATACGAACTACTTAAACAAGGGTAGTTCAACCTCTATTACAACCACGCTACGAGTACGAGGGTAGCGTTCCTCAACTCCTCCTTTTCACAAGGAGGATTTTGTCTCACGAAGGAGATGGGAATTCGCAACGCGAATACCCAACCAATAACAAAGAACAATTACAACACAACCCATAGAGTCAACAAAGATTAACCTAGCTACTATAGGTAAAGAAACTTCCCTTTGATGAAGGGAGTGCGTCAACGTGACGACGTGGGTATGTGAACCACGTGGGTGCACCTTGTCACTCTCGTAATCGCGGAGGGAGAGCGGGTGCACAACTGGATTCAAGCTCTCTAGATGTGGAACAAAAGCTTGGAGAGCTAGAGCTTCTTCTAGATGATCTTCTACTTCTTTTTAACACAAGAGATGTGAAAGTGTGTTGCTTGGTGTGTCTTAGTGTGTTTTCAAGTTAAAGGGTCCTCCTCTATTTATAGAGGGTCTAGGAAGGCTTTGGAAGGCCTTAGAAGACTTCCATAGCCGTTGGGGTTGAACCCAAGGCAAAACAAGCCGTAATCAAAATCAGTCATGATTTTGACAGGGTCATCAGATGTTTAGCTCGGGCATTAGACGTCTGGAAAACCTATTTAAGACATCTAGGAACTAAGTCAGACATTTGATTCTAGGCGAGTTTCCTTACTGACTTGATTCAGACCTAAACAGGGTTCTAGTGTATGGCCATCAGACGACATACAGGACATCTGGCACTAGGTCTGGACATCTGGAAACCTATTTATTCTGTAGAAATGGATTTCAAAGAAGGGTAACGGCTAGAAAATCTCACAAAGGAGATTTTGGGTCAGCCGAGGCAAAACGGTCACATATCAGACGTCTGGGGTCCTCTACGGACGTCTGATATCAGGCTAACGATCATTTTCCTCAACATGTACTAAGGCAACCAACGTTCCACTAATTTGATGTTTGGCACAACTATCAGACGTCTTCTAAGATGTCTAGACTAAGTCCTGGACGTTTGATTTCTTCAGACAGAAGCTACAAAGTCCAGCCTAAGTTGTTGGACATCTGAGTCAACAGTCAGACGACTTAAAAATCACTATCAGACATCTGATTTCCAGATTAGACGTCTCATTAGGCTGTTAAAACCCTATTTTGGTTTTCTAAGTTCTCTACAGAAAACCTAAGTATCCTAGGGTAGTGCAGGTGTTCCTAGGACTACTTTAGGGGTTCTTTGAGACTCTTTAACATAAGATCTAAGAAAAAAATAAAGAGCAAAACAAAGAAACAAAATTACAAGATAAAAGGAAATATATCCTATTCTTGTCTTCACATTTCTTCAGGCTATCGCTCCTCATGAAGCTCCTCTGTTTTCCATCAAGCACCTCCAATCCACCATGGATGCGAGCTTGAACTCCTTCTAAGCACATCTCCATTTGCAATTAATCTGAAATCTAAGACTTCAAGTGCAAATGTTAAATAACACATGTTTTGTTATCATCAAAATAAATGATCGTGGTGCTCTAGCACCAACACATGTCCTAGGAAAGATCGGATTTGCTTGACCGATGTAGGAGGTGAAAGTTTGGAAATTAAATCAACCTTAGCTCAATCAACTTCAATGCCCCTATGCGAGACGATATGACCGAGGACATCCCTTCTTGAACCATAAAATGGCTCTTTTCCTAGCTTAAAACTAGGTTGACCTTGATACATCGCTTCAGGATTTTTTCTAGGTTGCTAAGATGATGGTCGAATGAGTCTCTAAACATGGAGAAATTATCCATAAAGACCTCCAAATATTCACCTACCATCTCTGAAAAGATGGCTAACATGCAACGCTGAAAGGTAGCAGGTGCATTGCAGATTCCGAATGGCATATGGAGGAATGCAAACGTGCCATATGGGCAAGTGAATGTGGTCTTCTGGTCCTTTGATGCAATAGCAACCTAGTTATATCCTGAATATCCATCCAGGAAGCAAAAATATTTCTGCCCTACCAGTCGTTCGAGAATCTGGTCAATGAATGGCAGGGGAAAGTATTCCTTTTTAGTGGCCTCATTAAGCTTCCTATAATCAATGCACACCCGCCACGCGATTGTGGTGCGGGTGGGGATGGATTTGCCCTAGTCATTTGTGACCACAGTGAGCACGACCTTCTTTGGTACTACTTGAGTAGGGCTCACCTGGGGGCTATCGAAAATCACATAGATGATTTCCGCATCAAGCCACTTGATTATTTCTTTTTTAACGACCTCTCACATATTTGGGTTCAATCACCTTTGCATCTGGTGAGAAGGTCGAGCCCCATCTTCCAAATAGAGCTTGTGAGTTCAATAAGTAGGGCCAATTCCCCTTAAGTCAGAAATTGTCCACCCAATAGCTGTACGATGTTCAGAAAGGGTAGTAGTCAACCTAAGTTCTTGGTTCCTAGTTAGGTGTCCATTGATAATCATAGGGAAAGTCTGATCAGGTCCTAGGAAGACATACTTAAGGTTGTTGGGCAAAGGTTTCAATTCAGGTGTAGGTGGGACAATGTTTGATGTGTAAGGGAAGGGCAGGAGTTGATTGACATCAATCTCCTCAAATGGAGGTTGTCGGTGGTAATCAGCTCTACAGATTTCAACCTCCAAGGACTGGGATGGGTCAGGGTAGTCATCAACTGGTTGAATCAGATGGTTTTCTAAAGAGCTCACCATGAGGGATTCTTCAACCAAGGTTTCCATGGGATCATACTCCTCGGCTCAACCGCAATCAAAAGACTTAGTCACCTTGAAGATATCCAATTGCATCTTCTTATCTTCGAAGGTGATTTCCATACATCCTGTGTCACAATCAATGTTTGCCTTGGCTATAGCCAAGAAGGGTCTACCCAGGATGATGGGTATGTCCTGTAGTTGTTCGGGGACTTTCATGTCAAGGACTAAAAAGTCAACTGGAAAGTAGAAGTCCTTAACCTAAACAATTACATCCTCAACTACCCCTTTCGGGGTTTTCACGGATTGGTCGGGGAGTTGGATAGTCACAGGTGTGGGCTTTAATTCCCCGAATCCGAACTGGTGATAAAGGGTAGTCGAGATTAAGTTAATTGAAGCAACTAAATCCAAGAACGCTCTATCAAACGTCATGTCACCAATATTGTAGGATATCAGAAGCGCTCCAAGGTCAGTTCTTTTCGGAGGTAGGCTACTCAATATCACTGAGCTAGCTTATTCCGAGAGCACTACCTTCCTAGGTGCTTGGGTTCTCAGCTTATGCTTAGGTGTACAGGCATCCTTCAAAAATATAATTTGTACTTGTTTAAAAATCCCCAACAACTCCTCGTTCTCAGCCACATTTCTCTTTTCCTTTATTTTCTCCCAGGCTTTAGGGTATGGTATTTGGGTTTGAATTGTTCAGGTTCCTAATCCTTGGGTTCCTCCCACTCATCCTCAAAATCAGGCATCTTAGGTAGTAAAGTCACGGGAGGGGTTGTCCATTTGGGGTCCTAGGTTTGAGTGCCACTTCTCAAGGTACCCGCATTGGCTGAGGCATTGGAACCATGGTTAGATCCTTGAGAAGAAGAAGCATTAAACCCAGGAGGTGTCTGTGGGGCTTGTTGGATCATGTGGGCATGCCCCTGATTTGATTGGAACCCTTGAGGATTGTGGCCTCTGTTCATTACATTCTTCGGGTTCGGTTGTGGCTAAGAAGCAAGGGACCCTTGTTGTTTGTTACCCAACAGCTGGCTCAACTGTCCCTTCACTAATGCCATCTCCTCCTGATGTTTCTAATTCATATCAACCATCGTTTTAATCAAAGTGTCCATTTGGTTCTGTGTAGGGGCCGCCCTATTCTGGCTATAGGGGGTCTAGTAGGTGGACTTTGCTGATAGGAGGGAGGATTTTGCCTAGTTTGGTTTTGGAATTTATTTAGTTTTTGCTTTGACCAAGCAAAATTTGGGTGGTTACGCCATCCAGGGTTGTAAGAGTTGGAGAAAGGGTCTGGCTTAGAAAATCCCTAGATGGCCTGGGCATCTTCAAAGGTAGAAGGTGCCGAAGGGGAGGGGAAAGAGTAATCTGAGTTTGAGGGTTCAAAGGTCCCTCCCTGGAACATGGTCAAGGGTTGTTCCAAGTGCATTTGGTTCATACATTGAACTAAGTCCACATTGTGAGCTCCCTTCACTAGGGAGAAGGTCTATAACGGGGTTCGGGTTTGGTTCAATAGCTCGTCAATCTTTTTATCCACCAACTCAACCCAATACAACTTCTTGGCAATAATGTCCATGTCAACTATTCCAGAATTGGTTTGCCCTCATAAATCCCACCACGAGGTTGACTGCACTGATTAAATTGGGTCATGGAGGCATTGTTAAGTGAATTCTCGCTCATTGATTCAAAGAGCTCAAACGCGCTCTCCTTATCCTTATTCAAAAAGTTGCCTCCACATGAAGCATCCACAAAATTCCTAAAGTTGTTGCCCAGACCATGGTAGAAAATCTAGGCCAATTGCCACATTGGAACCTTGTGGTGTGGGCATTTCCTCAATAATTCATTAAATCTCTCCCACACCTCATGAAATTGCTCTCCACTATGCAGGGTAAAAGTAGTAATGGCTCTCCTAAGGGCATTAGTCTTTCCTATGTGGAAAAACTTCTTAAGAAAAGCATGCCTTAATTTCGCCCAAGTGGAGATGGGTTTCCCTAAAGTCCTAAGCCAATGAGATGCTTTGTCTCTTAGGGAGAACGGGAACATCTTGATTAAAACAATATCTAAACTGATGTTATTAGGTTTTACGATCCAGGTAATCTACTCTAAGTCCTCTAGGTGTTGGAAAGCGCCTTCATTTGAGTTCTGATGGGAACACCATCATGAGCTATAACTAGCTCAATTTGGTCTTATAAAATCAATAAAAGCTCCTACATATCAATCAGAAGGTCTCTAGAGCAGGAAGAGTTGTTCTGAGAAGAAAAGTTAAAAATAGGGTTATTTCTACAATTTTACCATCTTATCACAAATACAGAATAACCACGGGATATGCCAGGGGTTTATTAAAGGTCATTTGGTCATTAATGTCTAATAAGTGGGTTCAAGTGAACAGAAACAGGTTTTCACGCATTTTAAGAATTAATAGACATTTGAAACTCAAAAAATAGACCCGCTTAATTAACTAAGGTTCTGGTCAAGATAAAATTCACATAAACCCTCTAAAATTCATAGAAAAATATTCTCTATGGTTTGGCATCCTTGAATTGACCATCAAAACCCGTTTCGACCCAAAACAGTCACAGACAGGCTATTACCCTAATTTAGGTTTTTGCATAAATTACCCAGTCAAATTAGGTCAAAACCAAAATACAACTTCACCATTGGATTCCTTAGGTCCAAATTAGGTTTTTATCAAAATTTGGACCCAATCAGAGATTGCCTTGACTTAGTTTGCAAGTTAGTCCAAATTTGACTCTTTTTATCCCAAATAACCCCTCAGCTTTTGAATTTATTATAAAAATCCCCCTATCTTTGTCGTTACTCTTTGAAAAAAGGTCCCTCTACCATTATCAATTAGGAATCCTACTCCGACGAGCTTCTTTTGGCAAGAACACAATGATTTCTTGACGAATCCTTCTCAAAATTGAAAGGAAGATTCGTCAGGTAATCTCCTTCCTATTGAGCCATGTCCAAATCGTCAATTCCTTCCCAATCTCTCATGCGAACGAATGAGAGATGTGGGTGTCCTACTCCGGCGAACTTACCAAGCTTGAAAGCTTGGTTTCCAAGCTTCAAATCACCCTCTAAAGCCTATTTAAAGACCCCTGAGTACAAATTATCCTTCTCACGCTCGTTTTTGGCCAGAATACCTCTCCTTCCTCCCTCCTCTCTAGCTGAAAAGCTCCACGACGTCTGGCGACTCTCCCCGACCACTCTCGTTGTCCGCTCACCATACCAGTGGCGGACTCTCCTTCCTCTCCGTCTTCTGCATCGCGCCATACCAGCAGGTGCCCTAATTCCCCTCGTCGTTGCCGATTCTTCTCCCCGTCGTCCGCTACCCACTCAGAACATTTCTCTCCCTCTCTACTTCTCTTTCCCACACTCACGACACACACTCAACCATCACTTCACCCTCCGCGACTTCATCTTCCTCCACTCCGGCCATTCCTTCGGCGAAGCTCTCCACTCACTCCACTGATCCAAACACTTCATCGACAAGCCTACGACCTTCGCCTCATCCACACGAACAAAACCCCTCAAGAAATTGCCTATCACTCCACACGAACAACACTATCGAACTCCATGCTCACCGCACTATCATCTTGAGGTTGTTTGACCTCTTCACTCACTCCTACGCACCACCAAGACCACTATCACGTTCGCCATCCTCAGGCATTCCTCTTGATCATACTTGATGTGGCCGTGAGGCCGTTCTCGTGCTTGCAGGTCTTCCACCAGAGCTCCGCCACCACCCCAGCTGCGTCGAACCACATTCGCTCCAGATTTCAACCTCAGTTCACGCGGAGTGGTCTCAGGATCCTTCCCAGGTCCTTGACTAGGATCGCCAATGCCTGCAACTGCCTTAATTCGAGGCATCTTTATTGGCTGCAACTCACGTGAAGAATAGGGACTTTTTAGTCCCACATCGTGAAGTGGTGTCCTTCTTATGCGACATAAATTGAATTTCACTCCTCAACTGTTCGCCTCAGTAGCACGGGGTGAGGTCCCCTCGTACATGTCGACTCGCGCCCTCGCCCCCGGCCATGCCACGTGGGTCTGGGCTCTGAACCGTTTACCTGTATACCTGGATCCGATTAGAGAAGAGAAAGAAAGGGAAAGGAAGACAAAAGAAGGGAGAGGGGAGGGGTTTTGCTCTGTTGCCCTCCTCTTGAGACTTGGTGATTTCTAAGGGAGGCCTTTGCCTCTGCTGGTGTTGGTGCTGAGCTCTGTGTTGTGCCTTCTCTTGAGCTTAAGGAGATAGAAGAAGAAGAGAGAAAGGGAAGGAAGGGGAAGGGTGCCCTCTTGGCACTGTAGCAGTTGGACGGTTAAGCCGTCTGGTTGAGAGTTTCATCGTCTGATCTCTAAAGGGAGTGCACTGTGCACTTATCCTACGTGGATTAAAGTTGATTGATACTGTTGGGATATTTGATATTATTGTGATGTAAACACATTTACACTACTTAAGATGTCTATTTATGCATGTTCTTAATCATAGGATTGCATTTCATGATATAAATATTGCATAACATGCATCATCTTGCATTTAGAGTAGCTTGAATAAAATGGAGGTTGTCTCCTTTTATGTGCTTGGACAGGGCAAACATTTTATCGGGGCCTCAAATCAAAGATCCAACCATATGGATGTGATCAGGGCGATGATTGGAATTCAACGACTCCAAGATCGCCCTAATCAGGCATCCGTAGCATCAGATAGTGACCGGGGAACCATAGAAGATCAAGGGCCAGGATGGTGTAATCCGCACTTTAGATGACAAATCCGACCGCACAGATGAATTCGGATCGACGATCGCAGCCCAACGACACAAAAATCGAGTCAATCCGACATCCATGGCACCATCTACAACTTCCAGAAGATGGACGGCCAAGATGGCGCCACGTGGTGCCATCTCGGCCGCCCAAACGACCGCATGCAGCCTCCGAAGATCCCGCACCCACTCGCTCTCCGTTGTTCGATCTTGATCCAACGGCTGTGGTCAGCCGCGCTTAAAAGCGTCCGCTCGACCATTCGCGCCTCGTAGCGCAGCGGTCGAGCGCACTTACGCGAGCAGCGGGCGTGGGTTCGAGTTGTAGCGAGGGGCTGGAAGGCGCGGGCGATCGGGCGCAGGCGGGCGTTGGATCTTGATCGGACGGTCGCGCGTGCCCGATAGTGTTCACGCGCAATTGAACGCGCAGCATGGACGTGCGATCGCATGCGGGCGGGCGCGCGGCGCAGTAGGTGAAGGCACGACTTAAGCCGTCCGATCTCGCGATCGGACGACTGAGGATCACTGAACGTGCGCATGCGTTGCCCGCGCGAGCAGTTGAGCAGCTGTGTGTGGGCGCGGAAGCTACGCCCACGTTGGGGGCTTTAGTGACGGATTTATCCGTCACTAAAGACCCCTCATTTATTATTTTGAAGATGTAATGACCATTTTGCCCCTACTCCTTGCAACTATAAAAGGAGACCCCCTCCATACCAAATTCTCATCCCTTCCTTCTCTTCTCTACCCCTCCAAAGCTCAAGAGAAGCTTGTCTCACACTCGGGATGCTTCTCGTGAGATAAAGTCCAAATTTTTGTCCCCCTTCGGAAGTGGATCCCGCGACGACGACGGCGTGCTGCTCCGTTCCCATTCTTCTGCTTCATCCTGCTTCGTTCTCCTTTGTCCAGGCGTCGTCCCGTCCGGCTCATCCTCCAAGCAACCGTCGAGGAGGATTTCTCTCTCCCTATTCCTTTTACTTCTTTCTAGTATAGATTTACTGCTTTCTAGAGTAGTTTTGCTCATCCTCCAAGCAATCGACGAGGAGGACATTTCTCCCTCCATTCTTTTAATGTTTTCTAGAGTAAATTTATCGCTTTCTAGAGTAATTATTTTATGTTTTGTAGTTGTAAGAGTGAAATGAACAATCTCCTTAATGATAAATTCCTTGTTTATTCTACATCTCATTTTGATTTCTCTGTGTAATATTTTCTTTCTCTCTTACTCTCTCTCTCTCTTCTATTTATTGTAAATAATTAGATAGTTTTAAATTGAATTATTCCGTGACAAATAAAAAGAAACGCGTAGTTTTTAAATCAAACGTTCGCCTCCCTGTGTTCAACCTGGAATTTTAATTTCGGTATAAATTTTATTTGTTCAACACGAATTCTTCGCTTTCAAGCTACAACGATAGGTTTTCCGAAACCAAACACGTTAGCATAGCGATTCGTACGTTCAACATTTTGGCGCCGTTGTCGGGGATGCGACGATCTTTGATTTCTCTTCGTGTTCTGTAACTTACAAATTATTTACCTCACTTTTCTCCTTTCTTATTATAATTGCAGGTACTCTTTTGAGACGAGCAAAAGCGGTAGATTGGAGTAAAGTGTTGTGGAAGGTTTTGTAAGTTATTCCCCATTCTTTCCCCCTCCATAGATTTCATTCGCCACATTAAATCCAAATTCCAATTAACCTAGGTGTTTGTATAAATCCTAGGAATAGTTTGGTTGTTTGGATTCTCACTCACATTCATTCCACCTTCATTTATATAAAAAAAATAAAAAAAAACAAAAAGATAATTTTGTGGGGCAATTTTCAACAAACACACAACGTACACCCACATTCAAAGGCACTTGACCGAATTGATTTGTTTCTACTCCACCGGGTTCTGATCTGTGGAATCGGTACACATAAAGCAACACATAAAAGAGTAGAAATCATTCTAGGTTAACCATCTTTGTGTGCCTAACTTAGTGGTGCATTTGTGGCCAGTTGTTTGAGTTGTTTGGGCCGCACCACTTCAATTAAAATCAACTCATCAAGTAGCTGCCAATTAAGTTCAACTCTTAGGGATTTACCAGGCACTCCACATTTTTTTTAAACTTTAAAGGAAAACATCTTCACCTGTGCTTGCAAAATCTGGTGTGCCAACGAAACCTGTTTGAAAACACCTAAAGTTGAATCCTAAAAGCTACTAAGCAAGATTTGAACCTTAAAATTCACCACATCAAAAATAATCCTGCTTGAAAACCACTGGTTGTGCACGCACACACAAATCAATCAATCATTAAGGGCACAACCCATTTAAAGGGCCCATCACATTCCAAAGCACATTCAAACCTAGCCCTAAATAAAATAGAGTAGACGTTGGCCTTAAGGATTGAACTCGCTCTTCAGAACCTAGAACGAGATTATTTTCTATTAGTCTATTTCTACTGTTCAATCTGATGTCTAGCTAGGGGAGCAGAGTCAAACGATCACGGCTGGGGGGTACACTAGGAACCGGAGGCGCAAGCCGAAGGAAGAACCTTCTCCGCAGTCCCTCCTAACTAGTTGGATTGAACAGACAGAAGTAGATCAAATCGTTCCTTTATCTCAAGATGGGTTTTGGGAGTCTGTAGGTCTATAGGCTAACCCATTTAAGGATATGTTTGATTGTTTGTATTGCAGGGCACCTTTCTTCCTCCCGTGTCTCATGAATCCTTCCACATATTTCACGCATTCCCGCTCTCTCCCTCCTGTTGTGAATTATCCTCAACATGACGATTATCCCAACTCGTATTATAATCAACCATCAGTTAGTTGGGATAATTCAGATTGGGGATACAATTCCGGACCCCGTGTTTAGGGTCTAACCCTGAACACTTTGATTCTGATTTCTATCCTTCTTAGAGCTACATCGATTATAGATCGTCTTCCTTTCATGAACAACCTAATACAATCTACAATCAAGAAGGATACACCGATCCTTACCCATCCTCTGATTTCACTGCCTTTAGGTCATCACCATCTTTTCAACAATCTAAAATGCCCTATTATCAGGAAGGGTATAACGAATCTCAATTCGTTAATTCCCCTGCATTGAGCCCAAACCCGCCCAACCCTGAACCAACTCATTTGGTTCAGGTTAACCAGGTTCAAGATAAGGTTCTGGCTAACTTGAGGAATATCATACAATCTTTATAAGTTCAGCCAATACCTTGAATTGAGAGATTGGAGCCCCTGATAGAAATGATTGATGATTTGAATAAGTCTTTGTTGGATTGGCTCTAGGACGTTAAGGATAAGAACCCGGGTGAGTTTCTACTTGGGAAATTAGCGAAATTGAGGATGAGATTCGTGGTTGCTTTGATTCAATCTTGGGATGATTCCCAGGATGAACCATCTTCAGGAAAGCCAATGACAGAACCCGCTTAGGCAACTATTGAGGGGGACATGTGTTATGACCAGATTGAATTAAAGCGACCAATTAAGGAAGATCTGATTTCTTCACCTGAGATCCCTGAGCCGGGTTACGAGGAAACGTATGTCTCCTTGGAACAGAAAGTGACAAATGATTTTGGGACATACATTGATACGGATCCTGATTTCTTTGATGGTGAAGATTCAAGTTGCGAAGTCTCACACGAGTTTTCAGAACACGATTTTTGTGAGACGATTGGGCCTGAGGCATCTGATAAATCATTTGATAGCCCAATAACTGAGGAAACTAATCTTAGGGCACACATTACGGATCCAGAATTACATTTTCTGGAGGATTCAATTCAATGCCTTGATTGTCAGTTACACCCCGTTGAGCTTATTGATGATTCTAATTCTGAGATAATTAGACCCAAGTCAATTTTGATTCTGCCACATCATTTAGACTTGGAGATTTCAGATGGGGTGATTAATATACAAGAGGTCCTGGAATTTGATATGCTGAATGAGGAGGATAGGAGCTGGGAAGTTATGATTTGGGAAGTTAATTTTGGAGGAAATGGAAGATTGAGTCGAAGGGTTCCTTTTAAACTGAAACCATCAAATCAGAACTCTTACGACATTTGTTTCGAGGATGTCAAACTCAAGCAAACATTCAACGATTATCCTTTTGAGCTTCAATTCTCTATAACCTGACTTTTTGGCCTTGGGTTGCATCCTCATAAATCGCAGGCCCGACCCCGCTTGCATTCTGATTTTAGGTTTTGGGTAATTTTTATCCAGAACCTAAGATATTCTCGATTATGGGGGATGGGTCTGCACCACAATCTGGTCCACATTTGTGGACCTCTGTTGACAGGTCGGAGGATTCTTCTGTTTATTTTAATTCTGACCTGCAGTTGTGAATTCTTCATTTCTTTTCTTTGTATAGTGTGCCTAGCTGAAGGCACTAAACTCAGCACATATACAGTTCCTTTTCGTTTTCATCTCGGAGCGGACCTGACATTCACGCAATTCAAGTGCTTTCTACACTTTTCCACTCTGTTTTTATGTCTTTTTAATACAATGAGGACATTGCATTAGATAGGCATTTGGGGGTGGATATTCATCTCTGAATTCATTCGTCAGCTCCGTAGATTTGTTTTATTTTCTTTTATATATAAAAAAAAAATCGGAATTAGGAAAGAGAATTTGGGTTTAAGAAAATTTTCAATCTTAGGAAATACTACATTATGATTTGAACACAAAGACCCTTCAGGTCTTTGGACTTAATCAGCCTGTGTATCCACTAAAATGTGGATTTGTCTTTGAGTCCTCGCCATCGTAATTCTATCGTAATTGGAATAAATAAGTTTGGGTGATAAGTACACGACTTATCAACCCGCCCTCTGATTTAAGGGAATTTTGAGTCTTAAGCATCTACACACTTTCTTTGCACTGACTCGTTGTTCGACGATTTTAACGGAAATTGGGTAGCTAATGAACCTTTTAGGGTGATATGGTTGGCAAGTTATCGTGGGTAACAGCCCATAGGTAGGTTATCCAGAGCCCGGTCACTGGACCTTTCTTTTTTTGCTTCCTTTAGGTAAATCTTAGACCAGGGAAGCCACCTACTTAAAAAAAAAAATCAAAAAGAAAAGGAGAAAAGAAGAAAAAGAAATAAGCTACACTTCGCCGCACGAGTATGGCTGGCAAGTTGTCGGTGGTAACAGCTCATCGACCGGTTGTCCAGAACCCAGCTCAGTAAATGCACTAAAAATTCCCAAAACACTTACGAAGAAGCGGAGAAGTAGAATAAATCGGGGAGATATACACTGAATTCACCCTTGTGTTGACCCCATAAAAAATAAAAGTAGGGAGAAAGCTACCAGTTGTAAAGATACACCTTTAGGCAGAAGTCTTTTTGAGGTCACCTAGAGGCGTAGAAATCCGAAGTCCGTTTTAATTACCGATCAACGAGTCTATCACAATCACGATAAGATGCTTAAAACTTAGGGTTCTCATCAAATCTTGGGTGAGTTTAATGGCCGTAGAAAGCCACTCTTAAACCCGAAAATTTGAAAATCCAAAAAAATTAGAAAAGAGAAAAAGAAATTTTTCTTTTAATAAGGCGAGGGCTTGAGGCGGTCTGCATTTTGGCTAATACCTAGGAACTGTTGTGTCTTTGAAAGTTCAGTTCCTAAGTAGACAATTTCTTAATGATTGAAAATAACTCAAGTCCAAATAATCCAACCTAATTCTTTTATAAATAGCATATAGTTTTTGCTAGGGACTAGCAAAAGATAGGCATGGGGGTGATGTAAACACATTTACACTACTTAAAATGTCTATTTATGCATGTTCTTAAGCATAGGATTGCATTTCATGATATAAATATTGCATAACATGCATCATCTTGCATTTAGAGTAGTTTGAATAAAATGGAGGTTAATTGTCTCCTTTTATGTGCTTGGACAGGGCAAACATTTTTATCGGGGCCTCGTATCAAAGATCCAACCGTATGGATGTGATCAGGGCGACAATTGGAGTTCAACAACTCCAAGATCGCCCTAATCAGGCATCCGTAGCATCAGATAGTGACCCGGGAACCCTAGAAGATCAAGGGCCAGGATGGTGTAAATCCGCACTTCAGATGATAAATCCGACCGCACGGATGAATTCGGATCGATGATCGTAGCCCAACGACACAAAAATCGAATCAATCCAACATCCGTGGCACCATCTACAACTTCCAGAAGATGGGCGGCCAAGATAGCGCCACGTGGCGCCATCTCAGCCGCCCAAACGGCCGCTTCATCTTGTGAAGGCCCCGCTCCCGATCGCTCTCTGCCGTTGGATCTTAATCCAACGGCTGTGGGCGCTCGCATTTAAAAGTGCCCGCTTGACCATCCGCGCCCCATAGCACAGTGGTCAAGCGTGCTATCGCGAGCATGGGGCGCGGGTTCGATCCGCGGTGAGGGGCTGGAGGGCGCGATCAATTGAGGCGCGTGGAGCATCAGATGGAGATCGGACGGCCGCGCGCGCCAGATAGCGCCGACGCGCGATTGAACGCGCGGCGCGGATGCACAATCAGACGCGCCAGGCAGGCGGGCTGCAGCGGGTGAAGCACGATCTAAGCCGTCCGACCTTGCGATCGGACAGCTGAAAATCAATGGACGTGCGCGGGCGTTGCGCACGCGAGCAGCCGAGCGGGCAGGCACGAGCCACCCACGACACCCACAAAGGGAGCTTTAGTGACGGATTTATCCGTCACTAACGACCCCTTATTTATTGTTTTGAAGTTGTAATGTCCATTTTGCCCCCACTCCTTGCAACTATAAAAGGAGACCCCCTCCATACGAAATTCTCATCCCTTCTTTCTCCTCTCTACCCCTCCAAAGCTCAAGAGAAGTTTGTCCCACACCCGGGATGCTTCTCGCGAGATAAAGTCCAATTTTCGTTCCCCTTCGGAAGTGGATCCCGCGACGACAACGGCGTGCTACTTCATTCCCGTTCTTCTACTTCGTCCTCCTTCGTCCTGCTTCATTCTCCTTCGTCCAGGCGTCGTCCCGTCCGGCTCGTCCTCCAAGCAACCGTCGAGGAGGATTTCTCTCTCCCTATTCTTTTTACTGCTTTCTAGTATAGATTTACTGCTTTCTAGATTAATCTACTCGTCCTCCAAGCGACCGTCGAGGAGGACATTTCTCTCTCCATTCTTTTAATGCTTTCTAGAGTAAATTTATTGCTTCCTAGAGTAATTGTTTTATGTTTTCTAGTTGTAATGAACAATCTCTTCAATAAAAAATTCCTTGTTTATTCTACATCTCATTTTGATTTCTCTGTGTAATATTCTCTTTCTCTCTTACTCTCTCTCTTCTATTTATTATAAATAATTAGATAGTTTTAAATTGAATTATTCTGTGACAAATAAAAAGAAACGCGTAGTTTTTAAATCAAACGTCTGCCTCCATGTGTTCGACCCAGAATTTTCATTTCGGTATAAATTTTATTTGTTGAACACGAATTCTTCGCTTTCGAACTACAACGACAGGTTTTCCAAAACCAAACACATAAGCATAGCGATTCGCAAAACTCGTTCAACAGGGGGTATGATGTAAACACATTTACACTACTTAAGATGTCTATCTATGCATGTTCTTAAGTATAGGATTGCATTTCATGATATAAATATTGCATAACATGCATCATCTTGCATTTAGAATAGTTTGAATAAAATAGAGGTTAATTGTCTCCTTTTATGTGCTTGGACATGGCAAACATTTTATCGAGGCCTCGGATCAAAGATCCAACCGTATGGATGTAATCAGGGTAACGATTGGAGTTCAACGACTCCAAGATCGCCCTAATCAGGCATCCGTAGCATCAAATAGTGACCGGGGAACCCTAGAAGTAAATCTGCACTTTAGATGACAAATCCGACGCACGGATAAATTTGGATCGACGATCGCAGCCCAACGACACAAAAATCGAGTCAATCCGACATCCGTGGCACCATCTACAACTTCTAGAAGATGGACGGCCAAGATTGCGCCATGTGGTGCCATCTCAGCCGCCCAAACGGCCGCATGCAGCCTCTGAAGATCCCGCACCCGCTCGCTCTCCGCCATTCGATCTTGATCCAACGGCTGTGGTCAGCCGCGCTTAAAAGTGTCCGCTCGACCATCCGCGCCTCGTAGCGCAGCGGTCGAGCACGCTTACGCGAGCGGCGGGCGCGGGTTCGAGTCGCAGCGAAGGGCTGGAAGGCGCGGGCGATCGGGCGCAGGCGAGCGTTGGATCTTGATCGGACGGCCGCGCGCGCCCGATAGTGTTCACGTGCGATTGAACGCGTGGCATGGACGCGCGATCGCACGTAGGCGGGCGCGCAGCGCGGCGGGTGAAGGCGCGACTTAAGCGTCCGATCTCACAATCGGACGGCTGAGGATCGCTGAACGTGCGCATGCGTTGCCCGCGTAAGCAGCTGAGCAGCCGCGCGTGGGCGCGGAAGCTACGCCTACGTTGGGGGCTTTAATGATGGATTTATCCGTCACTAAAGACCCCTCATTTATTATTTTGAAGATGTAATGACCATTTTGCCCCTACTCCTTGCAACTATAATAGGAGACCCCCTCCATACGAAATTCTCATCCCTTCCTTCTCTTCTCTACCCCTCCAAAGCTCAAGAGAAGCTTGTCCCACACCCGGGATGCTTCTCGCGAGATAAAGTCCAAATTTTCGTCCCCCTTGGGAAGTGGATCCCGCGACGACGACGGCGTGCTGCTCCATTCCCGTTCTTCTGCTTCGTCTTCCTTCGTCCTGCTTCGTCCAGGCGTCGTCCCGTCCGGCTCGTCCTCCAAGCAACCGTCGAGGAGGATTTCTCTCTCCCTATTCTTTTTACTGCTTTCTAGAGTAGTTTTGCTCGTCCTCCAAGCAATAGTCGAGGAGGACATTTCTCCCTCCATTCTTTTAATGCTTTCTAGAGTAATTGTTTTATGCTTTGTAGTTGTAAGAGTGAAATGAACAATCTCCTTAATGATAAATTCTTTGTTTATTCTACATCTCATTTTGATTTCTCTATGTAATATTCTCTTTCTCTCTTACTCTCTCTCTTCTATTTATTGTAAATAATTAGATAGTTTTAAATTGAATTATTCCGTAACAAATAAAAAGAAACGCGTAGTTTTTAAATCAAACGTCCGCCTCCCTGTGTTCGACCCGGAATTTTAATTTCGGTATAAATTTTATTTGTTGAACACGAATTCTTCGCTTTCAAGCTACAACGACAGGTTTTCCGAAACCAAACACGTTAGCGTAGCGATTCGTGCGTTCAACATATTGTAATTAGGGTAATTGGTGATTCAAATCACCATTTTACCCTAATCTTTTTGCTCTATCAACATTGGTTCTTATATGCATATTATTTGAGTTTAGCGTTTTCATCATATATTGCTATCCTATGATAGAATTGCAATTTTGAGATTTATTGCAACACTTGCTCTCTGTGTTCGACCTCGGATTTCTTTCGAGCTATAAATTATATTTGTTGACATGTTATTTTTGGCTATATTACAACAAAGTGATTTTAAAACCCCGATTCAGTGCATTAAACATTAGGACCGTTGCCGGGGAGCAACGCACAATTTGATTTCTTGATTGCAATATCTGATTTGATACTAACTTGCTCTATCTATTTTGCTGTGATATGTGCAAGGAATTTAGCTAAGGAGTAAGATTAACCGCACAACAGCCACCTCAGGGGCAGGTAATCTCATTTTCCATCCTCATTAAGCCCCTGATTCTGAAAAACTAAAAAAGAAAAAGAAAAATCAATTAGGATCAACTTGCATTCTATTCTTAGAATCAATCATCACAAGTTGGCTGATTTGGTTTGATTTGACTTTTTGAGTAGACAAACCCTAACCATAACTCTTGCACCTACTTAGGGTTTAAGGTATCTTGGGTTATCACCTTCTTACTTAAGCCCTAGGTACCACATTTGGAATCAATTAATTGGACCAATTAGAGCCAATTAGGGTTTCCATCTCAGGGTTTCCGAGACACATTTGCTTAAAAAGAAGAATCAACCTTTCCAAACAATGTGTGCCTAATCCTTGATTGAATCTTCCTAATCAAGCAAACCCTAAAATCAAGCTCTAAATCTCACTTGAATTCTAAAAGCAGGACCCAATAATCTCAAAGGACAAACAAGTGAAGTTGACCCACCTTGTGGTGTCAACCAATCTTCAAATTAGGTCACCTTGCACAAAAGTATCTTAAAACTTCAAGTGGAATCATAAGCACCTTGCTCTTAACTTAAAATTGGTAGACTTAAGAGGTCAAGTCACCATTCTGGTCTACCTGGACCCTCAATGACAAGGAAGGTCAGGGGGGGGAAACCCTGTAACTCGTGGGGACGCTTTTACAGGACTCTCTCTTCCTGGTTGCCCAAGTAATTCACAGGTGGACGACTTTCTGATCCAGGGATATCAACTGCCCCAAACCTCTATAGTCATCCAAAGATCTTTGGGTGTCTCGATTGGGTCCGTCTGACATTCTATCTCTCATCTTCTCCATCAGTGTATGTTTGGGAGGAGGTCCTTAAGACCAACCTTGAAGCCTCCATTAGCTATTCACTCTCGTCGAGGAAAGGCCTCGACCTCTGTGTTTATGCAACAACCTGATCATATTGACATTTCCTCTTATTCTAAGCCCGAAACTCCAATCACAACCATGGATCGACTAGAACAACCTAACTTTGAACCACAACAATTCTTTGATTTCAGAGATCAGATCAATGCCTTCATCAACCCACCACAATGCGAGATCACTACAATCCCGTGGTAGTGGAGATCGAACCATGAATCAATATCCCCGCGGGAGGACCCGAGGTGGAGCTCAAGCCTAGTATTCTTCACATGGCTCCAAAATTTCATGGCTTGAATTCTGAAGATCCTTTCCAACACATCAAGAATCTAAGGCATTTGGCCCACACCTTTGGGGCAGACATGCAGAATCGAGATGGCTTGCTCTTAAAAATCTTCTCCTTCTCTCTGGCCGACAAAGCTGCCTACTGGTTTCAAACTTATCCACACACGATCAACACATGTGAAGAACTTCAAACTGCCTTCCTGCGAAAATTCTATCCCATTGGTCACACAAACGCTATGCGGCACCAAATCACGCACTTCTCCCAAGGAGCGGGAGAATCTCTATACGAGGCATGGGATTGCTTTCTGGACCTCATGCACAAATGCCCCCATCACGGAGTCCTGAAATGGGAACAAGTCCAATCCTTTTACCATGGGCTCCACGATGATATCAAGATATTTATCAATGCAACCTATGGTGGCAGCATCATGGATCAGCATGAAGAAGAGATTTAGCGAATTATCGAGAACATGTGCGAGAACTCCTTGAACAATGAGTCACTGGGTGCATACGATCAGACGTCCACCCATGTAGTAACAAACAATCGGGGGTACACGAATCTCGAGGCCTTTCCACATCTGTTGACTTGGAGTTGGTAGCCAGTAATTGGATAAGGTCTCCATCATTGAGAAGAAGGTGGACGACATCACTCAACATCTACACAAGACTACCTCTGCATCACAAAGCACATATACAGCACCACCCACAGGTAGGGAAGCTACACAAAATATCTACCACTCTCTAGGGATGGATGCATATCCACCCCCGTCTGATTATGGCTTTGAAGGAAACTCTGAGCCAGCCTACCACAGTTGGGGGAACTCTGAACCCTCATACCCTGATTATTCCGGGGATGCTCAGACCTGTAAGGATCTCCACGCCATCCAAAGCAATCCCTTCTCAAATACTTACAACTCTAGATGGCGTAATCATCCAAACTTTGCATGGTCGAGAAATAACCCACATCCAAGACCTCAATTCCAACCCCAACCACAAAACCTACGTCCCTATCAACCCACTCAACCAAGGCCCAATCAAAAATTTCCAATCTGGACCACCTAAGGAAGATCAGACATCTTTGATTCTCCATACCTTGGTTGACATGCAAAAACAACATAAAGAAGAGATCTCTGAGCTGCGAAATCAATTGGCCCAGGTGGCAAGTGCTCTCCAGCCTGGTGCACTCCCTTCTCAGCCTCTTCCAAATCCAAATAATGTGCCAAACTAGAGGTGCGTTATGATCCCAAATCAAGGCCAAGCCCACTTTGTTTATCAGGCCCCTTCTGCTCCATCCCCTGATTGGACGGGTGCTTAAACATCATATTCTGGGTTTTAGCAGCAAACACTTATCCTCCCTGACCAAACCAGAATCAAGCAGGAATAAACTCCATCACCACCCGTAGTGACAAAGCAACATAGGACCCACCTTCTCCTAACCATAACTCGCCTAAGACTATAGGACCTAACCCTAGATTGGTCATCTAGGACACCCCGATCCCTGATAAAGAACCAAAGCCAATTCTAAAGGAACCAACAAGGTCCCATTTCCCGAGGCCCTGACTAAGGGAAAGAAGAAACCCAAACCCATGGCTCTCGAGGAGGACCTGGTCAAGCTCTTTGAGTAGGGCTAAATAAACATCCCATTGATGGATGCAATTTGCCACATACCGGCTTATGCAAGATTCCTCAAAGATAAATGTACACTAAAACGTAAGCCACGAACCAAAGGTAGGAACCCAATCGTACTGTCGGAACAAGCCAACTCTGTCATTTGAGCAAACTCCCGCCTAAGGCAAAAGATCCCGGTACCCCTCTGATCTCTTGTACAATCGGTGATATTCAATTTGATCATGCACAATTGGATCTAGGAGCCTCCATAAACCTAATACCTACATCCCTACTTGACCACCTTGAAGAATCTGAGCTTAAACTGACAGAGGTGACATTACAGTTGGCTGATCGATCTATTAAGTCACATAAAGGAATTCTCGAGGATGTCATAGTTAGGGGACATGATTTCTACTTCCCCGTGGACTTTATAGTTTTGGACATGGATGCTCCTAAGAATTTGAAGAACACACCAATCATTTTGGGGAGACCTTTTCTGGCCACAGCTAGGGCCAATATCAATTGTGAGGGCCAAATTGAGTTAAAATTTGGGAATAAGACACTAAAGATTGACATCTTTAAGGCCCAAAAAGGAATTAATTGTGGGGTTATCGAACAAATTTGCCACATCGAGTCCATGGTTGACGACCCGTGTGTCGAGGAAAACCTGCTTATCTATGATAATCAACCACAAGAGGATCAAACGCTACACGTAGAGAAGCCTGAACCAAACTTTGAGATACCTTTATCTCCTGCCCTTTCTCCTGAACCGCACCCTAAACCACCTCCTGCTGCTGAAAATCCAGTCATGGAGTTGAAACCCCTCCCTGACCATCTCAAATATGTCTTTCTGGGTTCTAACCAGACATTTCCTGTGATTATCAATTCCCACCTCACCTCTGATAAGGAAACACATCTGATTTCTGTCCTTCAGCAGCATCGGAGAGCCATTGGTTGGATTCTTGATGACTTGATTGGCATCAGCCCCTCATATTGCACGTATCACATTTACACCGAAGAGGGCTCACAACCATCTCGTGAATTGCAAAGACACCTGAATCTGAACCTACAGGATGTCGTGAAAAAGGAGATCATCAAGTGGTTAGATGCAGGTATCATCTACCCGATCTCCGACAGTCGTTGGGTGAGCCCAATCCAGGTTGTGCCCAAAAAGGCAAGACTCACCATCATTACGACTGAAATCGAAGAAACTATACCGACCCGCATTGCAAACTCATGGAGAGTCTGTATTGATTACCGAAGACTAAATGCCTCCACGAAAAAGGATCATTTCCCACTACCATTTATTAATCAGATACTCGAGAAATTAGCAGGGAATCAATTCTTTTGCTTCTTGGATGGGTACTCCGATTATAACCAGGTGGCAATCCATCTTGAGGACCAAGAAAAGACTACCTTCACCTACCCCTTTGGGACATATGCGTTCCGTAGGATGCCGTTCGGTCTCTGCAACATACCTGCTACTTTTCAGCGGTGCATGCTTGCCATATTCTCAGATATGGTAGGTGAGTACCTTGAAGTCTTCATGGATGACTTCTCGGTATTTGGGGAATCTTTTGTTGATTGCCTCTTGCACTTGGTCTAAATCCTCAGGCGTTGTATTGACGTGAATCTAGTTCTTTCCTAGGAAAAGATCCACTTCTTGGTACCTGAGGGAATTGTCCTGGGGCACCTCATTTATGAAAAAGGCATCCAGGTTGATCGAGCTCAGGTTAATTTGATTTTCAAGCTACCGATGCCTAGCTCGATCAAGGACATCCACTCTTTTCTGGGGCACGTGGGTTTTTACCGTCGATTCATTCCGGATTTCTCGAAAATCACGTGCCCCTTAACTAATTTGTTGTCAAAGGATGTCTCCTTCAAAATCATAGAGGAGTGCACTCATGCATTTGAGGGCCTATGTGATCGAGTTACTCAAGCACCAATCCTGCAATCTCCTGACTGGTCTCTACCCTTCGAGATCATGTGCGATGCATCTGACTACACAGTGGGTGTGGTACTTGGGCAGAAAATAGATGGGAAACTTGTGGTCATCTACTACACTAGCAAGACACTTGACGAGGCTCAGTGTAACTATATAATTACTGAGAAAGAGTTACCAGCTATAGTATTTGGCCTTGAAAAATTTTGATCCTATCTTTTGGGTTCCCGTGTTATTATATATTCGATCACACTGCAGTGAGGCACCTCCTCATGAAGAAGGACACAAAACCTCGACTAATCTACTGGGTCTTACTGTTGCAAGAATTTGACCTCGAGATTCGGGACAAGGTAGGAAAATAGAACGTGGTAGCTGATCACTTATCCTGCCTTCCTTCTGATATCATCGACCCTTCCAAACCAATCACAGAGCACTTTCCTGATGAGCACCTCCTGACTATCGATGCTGGACTTCCCTAGTACACTGATTTTGTTAACTACTTGACATCACATCTGATCCCATCTGATTGCCCGAAGGCCAAGAAGGACAAGTTGCTTTCTGATGCCAAGTACTACATTTGGGAAGACCCGTACCTCTTCCAAATTGGTGCTGATCAGATCATCAAACAATACATCCCAAAAGCGAAAATTCAGGACATTCTGTCCTTTTGTCATGACCAGGCCTGCGGCAAACACTCCTCCAGACATAAAACCGCAACTAAAGTCCTCCAGTGCAAATTTTATTGGCCCATGATCTTCAAGGATGCATACGACTACTGTAAGGCATGCACTTGTTGCCTGACCTTGGGCAACATGAGCCACCACGATATGATTCCTTTACAGCCGATTCTCGTATATGAAATCTTCGATATATAGGAGATTGATTTTATGGGACCCTTCCCTAAATCGAACGACTTCGAATACATTCTCCTCGCTATAGACTATGTGTCTAAATTGATAGAAGCTATCCCGACCCGAACCAATGATCATAAAGTAGTAATCAAGTTCATTCATCAGCACGTCTTTTCTTGGTTCGGTGTCCCGCGTGCCATTATCTTTGATGGAGGGACCCATTTTACAAATACACAGTTCAGATCCCTGATGACCAAGTATGGGGTGTCACACCGAATCTCGACTCCTTTTCACCCCCAAACCAATGGATTGGCTGAACTGTCTAATCGAGAGATTAAGAAAATCCTCCAGGTCACTGTTTGGCCTAACAGGAAGGACTGGTCTGCCCGACTTCCAGAAGCTTTGTGGGCTTATAGGACTACCCACAAAACCCAATTAGGTATGTCTCCATTCAAATTGGTGTATGGGAAGGCATGTCAGCTCCCTGTCGAGATGGAGCATAAAGCCTATTGGGCAATACAAAAGTGCAATCTAGATCTACTTAAGGCTGGAACCCACCATCAACTTCAAATGAGTGAGATTGAGGAACTACGCAATGACGCGTATGAGAACTTGAGAATTTACAAAGAGTGGGTGAAGGCTTTTCATGACAAACACATTTCTCAAAAAACTTTCCATCCTGGTCAGAAGGTCCTACTCTTTGTTGCCAAGCTAAAACTTTTCCCAGGCAAACTCAGATCTAAATGGATCGAACCATTCTTGGTGAGACGAATCTTTGGAAATGGAGCCATCGAAATCAGTCAACCTAGCCTTAATTATGAACCTTTCATTGTGAATGGTTAGCAACTTAAGCCATTCATCGAACTCACTGATACAAACTTGGCTGAGGTATCTTTTGATCTCTATTCTCCCTGAGCTTATTGCGCCCAGTCGATGGCGTTAAACTCAACGCTTAACGGGAGGTAACCCTTCATCTTTTGAAAAACCCGAAACCCTTTTTGACACATCTCTTTGCTAAACTCATATTACACTTTAGGGTTCGTCCATTAGAATAGCCGACTCCACCTCTGGCACTTGTACCAGAGCTTGACATTGTCCACAACAATCATCCTGACTTGTCCACCCACCCTTTAAACTTGTTCTAATGTACGATCTAAGCTGAACTCAAACCCACCTAATTTACAATGACATTGCAAAACGTAGGCATGGGGGGGTATAAAAGTGCAAAATGCCATGAAAATCAATTCACAAAAAGGGTTTTATCAAAAAAAATTATATATTTCATAAAAAAAAAGAGGATTAAGGAAAAATGAGAGCCATTTTTTAGAAAAGGAGGGAAGAAAAATTGAAAAGAAAAGAAAGGAGCAAAAAGATAAAGAAAGAAATTGAGTCCCTTCAAAATAATATGAAACTTACCTAACTTCTAGGTTGGATCGAATGATGAAATAAGACCCGAAAAGCTAAAACTTAAGGGATTAGTGGCAAATACCGACCTTAGGCCTCTTGGATCTAATTAGATTTAAACACTCACGTACTTGTCAAGATTCGGATTAGTCCTCAAGAGGTTGGAGAAAATGCAAAGCTTATGTATTAGGTCTGAGGCTTAGGTAGTATTCGACCTCGTTAACTGACCTTTGGTTTGCGAGACTCGATAACTTAAGCACCCTAAATCACATACAGTCTGGTTCAGTGCACTTTAAATAATGAAATCATGCCAAAAGGCATTTAATATGTTCTGAGAATGGTCCTAAGATCTAGATTAGGAGCGGCTCGAAAACACAAGTTGATTTGGACGAGTTCCCGGTGCGGAGAGGCGAGAAATTCCCCTCGAAGATGGGCAATAACATATCGTCTCCTCGGTGCTTGTCTCCTAGGATATCTACCGAGGGCATGTAAGCACCTTGTGCTAGTTCGATGCCATGGGCGGCATTATCACAAAATGTCGATTGCCAGGGTTTGAATTTAGCTATAGAATGCCATGGGTGGGATTATCCTGAAATCTCGAAAGCCAGGGTTTTGGGGGTTGCAATGGGCGGTGATATCTCGAAGCATCGATTGCTAGGGACCCTGTGAGGACTGATGGTAGGGACAAGGAATCTGATACAAACCGTGTTTAGGGCCAATCCAAAAATGGATCTAAGGAAAAATATAATGAAAAGAAAAGATAGAGAAAGCTCTCCACAAACTAAATTCTCCTTCTATATCTCTCTCTTACAAAATGCACTGGCAAACTGAACATGTACTAACCATGTTTCAAGCACGGGTGCTTTAATTGCTGGGTACAACGAACCCTAGGTTAGTTCCTATAGGCCTTAGAAACCTTCACGGCAGACTGAAGTGAAAGCTAGTCAGGTCTGGATCTGGGTTGGTACCTGAATACCTCTAGGCCTATTGTTGGTACTAAGATCTAATTCCTAGAGATGTGGCTTAGTAGGGCATCCTGACGGTTACATCCGACTTAGATAACTAGTTTGATTCATAAAATTTTGCTAAGGGACTAGCAAAAGCTAGGCATGGGGGTATGATGGGAACACCATCATGAGTCATAACTAGCTCAATTTGGTATTATAAAGTCAATAAAAGCTCCTACATATCAGTCATAAGATCTCTAGAGCAGGAAGAGTTGTTCTGAGAAGAAAAGTTGAAAATAGAATTATTTTTGCAATTTTACCATCTTATCACAAATATAGAACAACCATGGGATATTCCAGGGATTTATTAAAGGCCATTTGGTCATTAATATCTAATAAGTGAGTTCAGGCAGACAGAAACAAGTTTTCGCGCATTTCAAGAATTAATAGACATATGAAATCCTAAAAACTAACCCGCTTAATTAACTGAGGTTCTAGTCAAGATAAAATTCACATAAACTCTCTAAAATTCATAGAAAAATATTCTCTATGGTTTGGCATCCTTAAATTGACCATCAAAACCCATTTTGACCCAAAACAGAGTCACAAATAGGTTATTACCCTAATTTGGTTTTTTGCATAAATTACCTAGTCAAACTAGGTCAAAACCAACATAAAACTTCACCATTGAATTCCTTAGATCCAAATTAGGTTTGTATCAAAATTTGGACCTAATCAGAGATTTCCTTGACATAGTTTGCAATTTAGTCCAAGTCTGACTCTTTTTATCCCAAATAATCCCTCAGCTTTTGAATTTATTATAAAAAGCCCCCTATCTTTGTCATCACTCTTTGCAAAAAGGTCCCTCCACCACTATCGATTAGGAATTCTACTTCGACGAGCTTCTTTTGGTAAGAACACAGTGATTTCTTGACAAATCCTTCTCAAAATTGAAAGGAAGATTCGTCGGTAATCTCCTTCCTATTGAGCCATGTCCAAATCGTCAATTCCTTCCCAATCTCTCATGCGAATGCATGAGAGATGTGGGTGTCCTACTCCGACGAACTTACCAAGCTTGAATGCTTGGTTTCCAAGTTTCAAACCACCCTCTAGAGCCTATTTAAAGACCCTTGAGTACAAATTGTCCTCCTTACGCTCGTTTTTGGCCAGAATACCTCTCCTTCCTCCCTCCTCTCTGGCCGAAAAGCTCCACGACATCCGGTGACTCTCCCCGACCACTCTCATCGTCCGCTCACCATACCAGTGGCGGACTCTCCTTCCTCTCCATCTTCCGCGTCGCGCCATACCAGCGGGCACCCTAATTCCCCTCGTCGTTGCCGATGCTCTCCCATCGGCCACACCACACCCGGCGTTGCTTCCTCTCCCCGTCATCCGCTGCCCACTCAAAACATTATCTCCCTTTATACTTCTCTTTCCCGCACTCATGACACACACTCAACCATCGCTTCACCCACCGCGACTTCATCTTCCTCCACTCCAACCATTCCTCCGGTGAAGCTCTCCGCTCACTCCACTGATCCAAACGCTTCGCCGACAAGCCTACGACCTTCGCCTCATCCACGCGAACAAAACCCCTCAAGAAATTGAGGGGTTTGTTTGCCCTAATAACCTATTGAACTTCACGCTCACCGCACTGTCATCTTGAAGTCGTCTGACCTCTTCACTCACCCCTGCGAACCACCAAGACCACCATCATGTTCGCCATCCTCAGGCGATCCTCCTGAGCATACTTGATGTGGCCGTGAGGCCGTTCTCGTGCTTGCAGGTCTTCCACCAGAGCTTCATCATTGCCTCAGATGCACCGACTACGCCTTCAGTCCTCCGACCACATTCACTCCAGATTTCAACCCCAGTTCACGCGGAGTGGTCTCAGGATCCTTTCCAGGTCTTTGACTGGGATCACCAGCGCCTACAACTACCTTGATTTGTGGCATATTCACTGGCTGCAACTCACGCGAAGAACATGGACTTTTTAGTCCCACATCGTGAAGTGGCATCCTTCTTTCGTGACATAAATTGAATTTCACTCCTCAGTTGTTTGCCTCAGTAGCATGGGGTGAGGTCCCCTCGCATGTGCCAACACACGCTCTCACCAGTAGCCACACCACGTGGGTCTGGGCTCTGAACCGTTTACCCGTATACCCTTATCCGATTAGAGAAGAGAAAGAAATAGAAAGGAAGAGGAAAGAAGAGAGAGGGGAGGGGGGTTTTGCTCTGTTGCCATCCTCTTGACACTTAGTGATTTCTAAGGGAGGCCTTTGCCTCTACTGGTGTTGGTGCTGAGCTCTGTGTTGTGCTTTCTCTTGAGCTTAAGGAGGCAGAAAAAGAAGAGAGAAAGGGAAGGAAGGGGAAGGGTGCCCTCTTGGCACTGTAGCAGTTGGACGATTAAGCCATTTGGTTGAGAGTTCCATCGTTTGATCTCTAAAGGGAGTGCACTGTGCACTTATCCTACGTGGATTAAAGTTGATTGATACTATTGGGATATTTGATATTATTGTAATTAGGGTAATTCGTGATTCAAATCACCATTTTACCCTAATCTTTTTACTCTATCAACATTGGTTCTTATATGCATATTATTTGAGTTTAGAGATTTCATCATATATTGCTATCCTGTGATAGAATTGCAATTTTGAGATTTATTGCAACACTTGATTCCTGTGTTCGACCTCGGATTTCTTTCAACCTATAAATTATATTTGTTGACGCACTATTTTCGACTATATTACAACAAAGTGATTTTAAAACCCCGATTCAATGCGTTAAACAGGCTCCCATGGAAATGGCTTTGAATCAAGCTAAGGACATTGGGTTTTAGCTTAAAATCATCTTCCCCTTTGGGGACCATATGGTATGCTTTACCTGGATGGCAGATGGATTGTAAAAATCACGGAGAGGTCTTGGTTGGCCCTCAAGGGGTGGTGGTGGGTTAAGTTGGTTCAGTGGGGGTTGTCCTTAAGGGTTCTGTCCTTGATTCTGCCCCTGATGGTTCTGTAGTCGGTGTATGTCTACAGGATGGTGTGAATCTGTTGTTGCTAAAGTTGGTGGTTGGTGGTAATCTGAGCCAGAATCATGGCCATGGCATCAGGTTGAGGTTGATCCTCAGCCTCCTCAACTTATGGGTCAGCCATGTCCTCAGTCCTACCCCTAGAAAAATCAAGTTTTCTCCTAGTTTCTCTATCTAAAGCAACCAATTCGGGATGAAGTGATCACCTTCCGTGCATACACCGGAGAAGAACTAGGAGAGATGCGAAGGGAAACAGATGCGAGAAGTATGTGCACAATTGGCTGCAAGGACTCAATGCCAAAACAAGTGTTCATTCACAGGCAAGATTAAGATGTGTGATTTTTAGAATTTAAATCTTGCTTTAATGGCTTTTAAAGTTCTCACTTGTTTACACCTTCAAACACGGCACAAATGTATAGGCACACAGTTGGTGAAAATTGATTTTCTTTAAGGCCTTTTGTATGACTTTATAAAATCAAAACTCCCTAGTGTAGAAGATCCTAGGGTGTGCAGCTTCTATTCAATGAATCTTTTTTAAGATTTTGTCAAGAAGGGTCCAATAAAACAAGCAATGACCCTATCCTGATCAAAATCAAATGAGCTTTTTCAACAAAATCAACTTCATAATTTTTTTGAGGATAGTAGACCACCCAAATTCACGTTTCTCCAAGAGGGGGTCAATCTGTCCAGAACCTCTAGATCAGTGCGCAAGTTTAAAATATTGATTAGAACAAGCACTAATCAATTTTAAATGAAAAAGTGTTCTTCATATGAAGTGTAGAGAATTTCAACATCTTTCTAGAAATATAAATCTCTTCAAAATCTGAGCTACGTGGAGTTTGCAGCAATAATAACACCCTACAGATCTCCAGAACTTAGGACAACCTTGCGCACTCCCAGTAGTGAATTTCTCATGGCCAAACCACAAGAAGTTTGGCTCTAAAACTTGAAGGGGAGTTTTCCTACTGGAAGGAGCACCTCTAGATTTTTCTCAAAATTTTTAAAGGTGTTTAGAGTCCTCGAATCATGTCCTCAACCCGAGTTCAGAAAATGATCTTGAGAAATTAACGGGTTGAAGACATAGTGGTGGTGTCTTTCTTCGACAAACAAAAGAGGGTTTTTTTATAACACGCCATTTTTCTTGGTTCAACGATGGGAAGTTACCTTGGATCATGGGAAGACAATATCAAGCCTTCGGGTCGATGGCAGTCATTTTCTTGCGCTTCCTTTTAATCCAACCCAACTCATTCTCCTCCCGCTACCGATGCACAAGGTTCCTGCAACCACAAGAAGTGAGAGAAGAGCAAGTTAGATAACACAAGTATAAATAATGACCAAAGAAAATCAAAGTGAATAAGAGATCTGTTGCCTCCCCGGCAACAGGGCCAAAAACTGACGTTCGCTGGATGCGTTTGCGTAAAATCATTCGTTGTAGTGCACTTACGATGTCAATTTTAAATAAAGAATCAGAGGTGAGTCCGAGTGTCGAACATAAGAAGGCAGTAATTAGATCAAATACTCACTTTCATGTCACATAAATATGTCATTTGTGCGCTTAAAAATCAATTTGAGAAAATGAGAGAGAAAGAGAGATAGAGATAGAGAGAGAGAAAGAGGGAGATAGGGTTAGAGAATCATAATAGAGATGTGAGAACAATATATCAAATATTTACTCTATTGACTATCAAATGTAGTGTTCAACAATATGTAGATGAATGCTAAAATGAAAGAAATGAACTACACTATCCAAAGAAAATAAAACTAAGAACAAGGAAGAAGAAAGCATCGAGGCAGCCATGGTGGTGGAGGAGCTTCCGACAGCGGTTTGACATCTTCATAACCTTGCTTAGAGCTCTAAGGAGTGGTGGAGTTGCTTAGGTAGATGATGAATGCAAATGGGAGGGATAAGTCCCTTTTTATAGTTGAGGAGAGGGCTCAAATTCGTCACTGGGTCAATAGCGACATTCAAAGACGTCGCTGAAGACCTGTCGTAAGTGTCGTCGTAGCCCCCACCCTCGTGCCTTCAACGCTCTACATTGTGCCACACACCTCGAGTGTCATGTCGCACGCGCATGCTGGCCCACTCTGGTCCCGCGCGTTGCCTCGAGCATGCTGCTCCCCATGCGCGCGTACGCTTTCTTGCATTGTCGTTGCTTCTGTTGCGTCTCACCTCAATTGCGAAGTTGAGGTGCGGTGGGATTCGAACCCACGTCATGTGGTGGAGGCATGAAGTCTTGACTAATGTGCTGAGGCCGAGCATTAGTCTTGCCTTTATGTCTGGTGCCTGCGCACCTCAGCTATCCGATCATAAATCGAACGGCTTAGGTTGGTTGATGGAGTGCCAAAGATGAAGGGGTGATGGCCAGTGTTGGGTGGCCAAGATGGCGCCACGTCGCGCCATCTGAACTGTCCATCTTCTTTTTGTTGTAGGAGATGCCACGGTGCTTGAATCACGATAATTTCCACACTGCTAGACTGCGACAGTCACTCTGGATGCATCCATATGGCCAGATTTTTCATCCAAGGCCCATAAGGATGTCGCATTGCCCCCTAGCAGTTGATCTTTCTCGGGCTTGTTGTGGGAGCTACAAAGGTCGGATCGAAGTGATTTCAAGTCTGTTGGACTCCGTTCATCAATCTGAATCCATTCGTATGGTCTAATTGCTCATCTGAGACCTATTTTAAAATAAACTTGTGCACATGGTCATTAAACATTAATTCTAAGTGATTAAAATGTAAAGATCAAGCAATATGCATTGAATGCTCCCAAGCCCATTATAATATGTCATTATCGCACAAGTATCCTCGAAATTAACTCTAATTGATAATATTAACACTGAACTTTATAGAGTCATCAAAAGGCTATCACATTGTGGAGTGGGAAGACCACACAGGACCCACCACTTAGGCAGGTGGGTCAAGATTTTTCGTGCCCTCCACCGTAGGATGGCTGGTCTCTTTCATTTCAGAAGCCACCAATCATAGACAAGGCCAAAGGACCAGTTAACCCTAAGATTCTCGTCCCTTTTCCCAAGGCTCTAATGTGAGATTTAACACGGAAAAAGGGTACGTGAAATTTCGAGGACCTGAGAACTATGTTCAAAGAGGTTCACATTTAGGTCCCTCTCATCGATGTGATGGATCACATCCCTGTTGTCATTAGGTTCTTCAAGTACTATTGTACCTCGAAGTGACAATAGAAAATTGGACGACAAGAAGTATTGTTGAAGGAAGCTAACGCTGTGATTCTAGTCGACTTACTACCTAAAAAAATGACCCTAGTACCCCATTCATATCCTACTTTTTGCAAGATTCTCCATTTGATCGGGCCCTCTTGATTTGGGTTTGCATATTAACCTAACTCCCACTACAGTATTTGATCGATTCCAATTTGGGGATTTGAAACCCACCTCAGTTACCATACAGTTGGTTGATCGATTGGTAAAAACATCGACAAGGGTGGTGGAGAATGTGATAGTAAAGGTCCATGGATTCTGCTTTCCAGTAGACTTTTTCGTTCTCGATACAGAGGTTCCTCCTAATCTCTGCGATACACTGATTATTTTGGGTTGCTCATTTTTGGCGACAACTCGCACGAACATCGACTATGCATCTGGGTGTATGGAGATAGCGCTAGGAAACGAAACACTTACATTGGACACATTCAGGGCATCATAGAATTAGATTGTGATATGATAGAGGAGGACGATGAAGATGAGGACTCAACTTTTTGTGGGAACATTGGGCTCCTTTGTAATGACCCAATGTCACATTCATCTTCACTGTCAAGGTTTTGGGATCTTGATCCACATGAGATCGAGGTTAATGCCATGCACATTTCATCTCGCGGAACTGATTGTATGGGGTGTTCATCTGATCACGACACCCCAGATTCTGATTATCCTATTCCACCAAGTATTGATTTGCCCCTACTGACGTAGGATGGTGTGACTGTGACAAGTGGGTTTCCCATTAATGCAATCACAACAAACCTCTTCACAAGTGGGGAATTAGTGAGAATTCACAAAAATTAGGATTATCAGATTTCCGTTATTGATTCTTCTCTTCCCACAATTGAATCTAATTCCTACCCACCCATAATTGAATTGAAGCCCTTACCTGATTCACTTAAGTATGTGTTTTTGGGTGATAGTGAGACTTACCTAGTGATTATTAGCGCTCACTTGACCCCATAATATGAGCATCAGTTGATCTCCATCTTACAAGCACATAGGGCTGCTATCGGGTGGAGCATTGTTGATCTCCATGGGATTCACCCCTCGTATTACACTCATCATATTTATACGAATGAGGAGGTGAAACCTTCTGGACAACCTCAGAGATGGCTGAACCCAAATATGTTGGAGGTTGTCAAGAAGGAGATCATTAAATGGCTGGATGCGGGCATTGTATATCCCATTTCCAACAGACAGTGGGTGAGTCCTATTCAAATTGTGCCCAAGAAACCAGGACTCACTGTAATCAAGAACGATGAGGGCGAATCCATCCCGACCCGCATTGCAACTTCGTGGCGAGTTTGCATCGATTATAGGAAACTGAACATGGCTACCAAGAAGGATCATTTTCCTTTACCTTTTATTGATTAGATCTTAGAAAGGTTAGCCGAGAGCAGTTTCTTTTGTTTTCTGGATGGATACTTTAGGTATAATCAGGTTGCGATTAACTCAAAAGATCATAACAAGACTACTTTTACCTGTCCCTTTAGAACATTCGCTTTTAAGCGAATGCCCTTTGACCTCTGTAATGCACTAGCGACATTTCAGCATTGTATGATGGCCATTTTCTCCGATATGATTGGGGACTATGTAGAAGTATTTATGAGTGACTTCTTTGTCTTTGGAGATGATTTCTCATCTTGTCTTGATAACCTCACAAAGATCCTGAGGAGGTGGATAGAAGTAAACCTAGTACTATCATGGGAAAACAACCATTTTATGGTAAGGGATGGCATTGTACTAGGTCATAGGATCTCATCCAATGGACTCGAGGATGACCAAGCTAAATCAGAAGTCATTTCCTGATTACCTCCACCTAGCTTGGTTTAACAGATCAGATCATTCTTGGGCCATGTTAGATTTTATCGCAAATTCATTCACTATTTCTTGAAAATTGCTTGCCCTTTGACAAATCTTCTGGTAGCCGACACCCCATTTGACTTCGATTCCTCATGTATCAACGCTTTTGAGACCTTATGAAGCATTGTATTTAATTCACCAATTCTCCAACGACTTGACTCGAGATGATGTGTAATGCCTCAGATTTCGCTGTCGGAGCTGTTCTAGGCCAACATCAGGAGCACCATCTGTTTGTAATCTACTGCGCTACCAAGATGTTGAATGAGGCTCAGCATAATTATACAGTTACTGAGAAAGAACTGCTAGCAGTAGTTTTCGGGTTAAAGAAATTCAGATCTTATTTACTTGGGTCAAAAGTGATTTTTTTCACAGATCATTCCGCCCTCCAGCATTTGTTGGCAAAGAAGGATGCCAAACCTCGTCTTATTAGATGAATCCTTCTATTGCAAGAATTTGATATCGAGATTTGCGACAAAGCTGGAGCTCATAATGTGGTGGCGAATCACCTATCTCGACTGGACCCAGATCACATCCTTTATTCCCCGCCCATTTCAGATCAATTTCTGGATGAATCTCTTTTGACTATTAATTCCTCGGAGTTTCCCTGATATGTAGATATAGCAAATTATCTTGTCGCAAGAAAACTTCCCACGGGTTTATCCAAGGACCAGAAACTCAAATTTATTCTAGAAGCCAAATTTTATTTCTGGGACAACCCCTTTCTCTTTCGCATTGGGGTTGATCAGATCATCAGGAGGTGCATCCTTGGCTCAAAAATTTCGAGTGTGATATTCTTTTGCCACAATGATGCTTGTGGTGGTCATTTTTCGGGTCAAAAAACTACTGTAAAGATTTTGCAGTTAGGTTTTTCTGGCCAACTATTTTCAAAGGTACACATGAGTTTGCCAAATGTTGCAAGAGATGTCAGTCGGTCGGTTCTATAACTCAAAGAGACATGATGCCTCTCCAACCCATTTTGGTGGTAGAAATGTTCGACGTTTAGGGCATCAATTTTATGGGCCATTTCTGAACTCGCATGGCTTTGAATACATACTTCTCGCAGTCGACTATGTCTCGAAGTGGGTTGAAGCCATTGACAGGCGTGGAAATCGCGAGTTTAAGGAAAACAACGTCGTAGTATAGTCGCGAAATCCACTCATCAAAAATAATTTCTAAAATAACGAGACTTGGAGTCCAGCCATTCGTCTCTGGGAGGCGTTTAGGAAATGCAAAATGAATTCAATCTCGCTCGCTCTACTTGCTTAAAAACTCATGCCGGTTTATGATTATTCACGTATTCATGCACGACATGCTGTTGCAATAGAAATATAAAATGAGCACAGGCAACTGATTATCACGAGAAAGATATTGCAATCAAGCACATGGTGATGTTCACACATAGATATATAGATATATAAAAAGATGATTTCATTGATTGCATCAGAGTTACAGAGCATAGCTAGAGGAGGGCTTGTAGAGGAATGCTTGAAAACATAAAACTAGCTAATAGAAAACGACTGCATACATGAATCTATGGGGGGATTATGCATGCATCATTGAGGGAGAAATATGGAACTATACTACTAAGCAGTAATAAAGTAGTAAATCTACGAAGAACTATCTACTTAGCTAATAGAAATAAGGGCAATCGGAGGTGGGCTCCAATGGCCTTTGACTTGGTTGAGAGGAGGGGAAGCCAATGGGGGTTAGGCCGACCCTTGGAGAGGTGATGACTCTACAATGTTCAGTGTTAATATTATCAATTAGAGTTAATTTCGGGGATACTTGTGCGATAATGACATATTATATTGGGCTTGGGAGCATTAGGTCTCAGATGAGCTATCGAACTGTATAGATGGATCCAAATCGACGAATGGACTCCAACGGACTCAAAATCACTTCGATCCGGCCTCCGTAGCTCCCACAACAAGCTCAAGAAAGATCAACGGCCAGGGGGCAATGTGACATCCTTACGGGCCTCGGATGAATAATCGACCATACGGATGGATCCGGAGCAACGATCGCAGTCCGGCAATGTGAGAATCATCGCAATCCAAGCACCATGGAATCTCCTACAACAAAAAGAAGATGGATGACTCAGATGGTGCCATGTGACGCCATCTAGGCCACCCAACGCCAGCCATGAACACCTAGCATCGGCTCCTCTTCATCCTCATCATCAAATCTCGACCATTGGATCAAGATCCAATGGCCGAGAAGCCACCTCCACCGCATGCGTTTGGATCCTCCTCTTGACCATATCAAGGGCATGGCATGGTGGTCTTGAGAGGAGATCTCAAAGAGAGGGCGCGGGTTCGAATCCCTACGACCCCCCCTCAATTAGCAATTGGAGCGGCAGTGCAGCAAGGCATACGTGCGCACTCGAGGAGCAACGACAACGCACAAGCGCAAGCATAATGTGTGCGCATGGCACAGCACATGCCAGTGTATGTGCATGCAGTGGGGCATGCGAAGGTAGCTGGAGCATTGAAGGTGCTAGGGCGGGGGCAAGGGCAACGCATTCGGCGGGTCTTCAGTGATGCTTGTAGCTATCACTGTTTACCCAAGGATGATTTTTGGCCTTCTCCCTCCATTATAAAAGGGCCTACCCCCCTCCACTTTTGCTAATCATCCACCCAAGAGATACCACCACCTTCTAGAGCTCTAAGCAAGGTCTTGAAGTCGCTAAGCCGCCGATGGAAGCTCCTCCACCACCGTAGCTGCCTCGACGCCATCTTCTTCCTTGTCTTAGTTTGATTTTATGTGATAGTGTAGTACATGATTTTCATTTGAAGCATTCATCTATATTTTGTTCATCATAACATTTGATAATTAATAGAATACATCTTTGATATATTATTTGCATCATGTTTCTCTAACCTTATTCCTCCTCTCTCTCTATCTCTCTCTCTCCCCCCTCTCTCTCCCTATCTCTCTCTTTCTCGTTCTCTCCTTTTGCAAGCGAATCAAAAGAGATATTTTTGCGACACAAAAGTGAGTAGCGAATTCAATACTTTGCGTCCCTGTGTTCGACACTCGAACTCACATCCGATTATTTTTCTATGTAAAATTGACATCATAAAAAGTGCTACAACGAACGCTTTTTACGCAAATGAGTCCGACGAACGTCAAGAGGTGAGGAGGAGGTGATCCAAGCTCTTGGCATGGAGCTGCTACTTGCCATGGTAGGAACTCGTGGAGGTGGAGGTGTGAAGGTGGAGCTATGCTATGGAAGGTGGAATGAAGCCAAGAGCGAATGTGTGCAAATGTCCACCCCTTAGGTCTTTTTGTAGACCTAAGGGAGCCTCTCTAGAGCAGTGTGGAACTCTCTAGAGAGAGCTCCAAGTGTGGCCATCCAAGAGAGAGAGAGAGTGGTTCTTAGATCCACCAAAAGTGGATCTACAATTTGAATGTCTCTTGGTTGCTAATTTTAGCAACCAAGAGTGGTGACACCTTTGGAAGGAGAGTGGTGACACCTTTGGAAGGACCTAGAATACTCTAGGTGGTGTGGGAGTGCGTGAATGGGTGGGTGTGTGTGTGTGTGGTCGTGACCTAGGGGGTTAAGTGAGCTAGGTTAGGTCCTAATAGGTTTAGGTTAGGGTAGGTCTAACATTAGGGTCACTAATTGAATGAGTGTGAACCTAATTGAGAGTGAAATAACTCACTTAGGTTGGGCTTAGGTCAATTGGACTCGTACTGAATCCAATTGGACACTGAGTCCAATTGGACTTGTGTGGGTTGAGGTTTGAGCTCAATTGGACTCTTTGAGTCCAATTGACTAGGCAATGGTAATTGACTATGATCTAAGTCAATTGAGCTTAATGAGGACCTAATTAGGTTCTTAGGAAGGTCTAGAGGTGGTGTACTAGGGTTAGGGTACCTTAATTTAGGTTCCTAAGGGGTTGGAATTGGGTTTAGGGACCTAGGAACTCAGGATCAAATCTTGAATTCTAAAACAAGAACTGGAGAGCAGTTCCAGACGTCCAATAAAGGTATCAGATGACTTATACTCAAAAATCAGAAGTCCAAACTTGTTGTCTGGACGTCCAATCAGAGTTAGGAGGATTCAAGGTTCTGTCTTGGTATTCTGCAGAAATTGGACGTTTGACCAAGTGTCTAGACGTCCAATAACACTACAGACATGGGTTTAAGGTGTGCAGGTTGTGGCTAAGGGTCCTGATCGTCCAATGACTTACCTGGATGTCTAGATAAGGTCTGGAACTAGGGTTTTGAGGCTTCGTAGGCTATGGTAACCTAATCTAAGGGTGGCTAAGGCTTGGGAAGGATTCTATGGCCATCCTAGGGCTAGGATTGGACCTAAGTTCTTCATAATTTAACTGCTTTACTTCTACTTAATAGAATAGCATACCTCAACCCCTTACATTATTTTTCTACTACATTTTATTCTAATCTTCCGCTCCAGCTCTGATGCAGCAATAGCTTCAGGTCCAGCTTCTAATTCAGCTTTAGGTCCAACTTCTAAGCTTCTTATTTCCTGCAATTTATATAATGCACTTAATTAGTACATTATGTCATTATTTCATGCATAGCTAAAGGAAAGTAGTAAGGATGAAAATAATGCTTATGCATGCATGAATTACACTGGCTTATGCTAAGTTCTAGCCTAATCTAGGTCAGTTAAGACCTATGATTGCTGTGCAATCATATCCCCATGCATAAATCCTCCTAGTCTCTAGCAAATGCAAGACTAAGTTAGTTACAAAAGGGTTCCTAAGGGAGTGATTATTTTTATCAAGTGTATGCCTAGATATTCTTTTCCTTTTTGTGTTCATCCTAAAGCCTAGAAATCTAGACAATCATGAAAGTGCAGCTATGTAGCTTTTGCAACGGATTCGAGTGAAAAACCTAATTTACCTCTAAAGCTTGTACTTGACCCCTAGTAAAATTCTAGCGGGATAGGAAAACTTCTTCCCTCATGGAATTCAAGATATTCTATGAATTCCACCCCGTCTTTATGCTTGGGTAGAGAATGTCTGAGGGAACATGATTGTTTATTTGGTGGATCACTGTCATTTGGTGCTACATAGAGATTAGTACTACAAAATCTAGATTCCCAAATTATTAAGTAACTCAACTCAGAGAAACACGAGAAAAACTATGCTCTCTTTTGGTTCCTTTGTATTCATTCTCTCTTTCTCTTTTCTTTTCTTTTTCTTTTCTTGAGCTCACAATCTCACTAGATTCACACATATATTCCATATTTGGTGGTGTCACATGGCATTAACACTTTAATAGAGTTCCAATAATCCTACCACTAAGTCAGAATTCTGATGAGTCCATTTTAATGGACTAATATTACGCCTAAGTAACTTTAATTGTATCTTTTAGGTTTGTTAATAAATATTAAGTTATGGAATGTTTGCATGCATCATGATTTAGGTTTACATCTATTCTATAACTTAATATGTTCTTTATATGTGTAGGAAAAATAATTGGCAAAAGAATGAGGAGAAAAGAGTAAATTACCCTTTCAAATAACCGGTGGCTGTTCTTTTCCCCATCCTCCGGGCACCCTCAACAGCCACCGGCCAAAAATAGTTAAGGGATTTGAAAATCCCTTAACTCTCGCAGCCGCAAACCAGGAGGAGTTAAAAGAAGAGGCGGAGAAAGAGGAGAGGAGATCATCCAGAGAGAGTGGGTAACCCCAAGCGTGCACTGTGACCAGCGCGCACCCACCTGCAGGCGCACACCGCTCATCTGCAGCGCTCCTTCCAGCCGCACCGCAGGCAATCCAATGCAGGCACTCTACACCGCAGGCGCCCTTCTCCAGCACCCGCAGGCGCTCGCTGCCACCTTAGGCGCTTCCTCCTGCCAGCGCCTAGCGCTCTCCGCAGGCTCCCACATAGTGCCTTCCTTCAGCCAACACCCGCTCCTTCACCACCGCTCTGCCTTACGCGCACCCTTCCTGCAGGCGCACACCGCCCACCGTGTCTACAGATCGCCTCACCCTCCAGCGCCTCCCCGCAGGCGCGTGCTCATCTCCAGCCAGCCCGCAGGTGTGCGCCCCTTCACTGCAGGCGTGCCCGCTTCGCTTCCACCCTCCAGCGCCGCCCCGCAGGCACACCCCCTACTGCAGGCACTGCACGCCTACACCCGCAACAAGAGCCCTGCAAGCGCCCTTCTCCAGCGCCCGCAGGCACTTGCTGCCACCTTGCACGCTTCTACACCGCCCGCCTCTCCAATCACCGCCCTGCCTGCACTGCGCAGCGCTCCCTCCAGCCGCGCCTAAAAGTGCTACGCGCCTTCACCACCGCCAGCAGCCACCAACAGGCATCGCTCACGCTCTCAGCAAGCAGGCACGTGGCTACAGCAGACAGCCTCCTCCGACGACTTCTCCTCCGCCGGCCGGCCACCTCCGGCCATCTCCGTCGATGCCACGGCCTCCATCAGATAGCCCTCGTCCTCGCCGACCTCCTTAGGGCGTCCACCGCCTGCCGGTGCTCTCTCTCTCTCGCGAGGAGGAGAGAGAGCAAATGCTCTGTTTTGAATTCAATTAAAATTTACATTCACTACCATTGCCACCAGAATTTGATTTTTATTTATTATTATTATATTGTGGCAAAATTGCGCATGCACACTCATATTCTCTGATAATTGCACATTAATGATATTCACCTATTTCAAGATTGGTTTTGGGCTTAACTTGTGCACTAATTTTTCTCTAGTATACGTCACGTGAAAATTACATAAAATCATCATAGATTTATTGAAGATTTCAGTGAGGGTAAACTGCACATATACCCTTATCTTTTTAAATTATTGTGAATCTACTTTCCATCACATTTTATGTCAGATTTGAATAGGGATTTCACAATTTACCGAAAGAATATAAAATAATCAAGAGTTTATTGCATAATTGCCTCCCTGTGGACACGACCTGCTCTTCTATGAGTGGTTATTTTTATTTTTTATTAGTCGATTTTTCCACCACTTAAATACTACAACGCAAAGCGGAAAGTCGACTCGTCAAATTGGCACCGTTGCCAGGGAGGCAACAAACGCAATAGATTTACATCATTGTTTTTAAATATTCTGAGTTGCGAAATTATTTGATCAATATTTTTTACTGTGTAAGGAATCTGAAGAAGCGACAAGGTGCAACAGAGCGGCGACAGCAACCACGAGTTAAGCCACACGAGGAAAAGATGAAGGAGACCAAGATCCTATTTTCAGAGAGGATTCTCCGTCGTCACAAATTTATTTCTGTCTTTTCACCCTTGTAGTAATTGGGGCTGAATTTTTGGGGGTTTGTCCCCACATTCTTTAGCTACTAGGGCTTACAATATTTTTGATGCATGCGTGACTCTATTTTCTGCTTGCCTGCTTTTAAAACCAACAAAGAAAATATCGAGCTGCCTATTTAGAAGTTGCATGCCCTTAGGTGTGCACATTTAGGGGTGATTGAGCAGCACATTAGATCTTATTATTGCATTACAAGCATATTAGCACGAAGATTGCTGGAGACAGGTATATCTTTCTAACTTTTGCATCCAGCTCCTGTTCACGCATTTGCATTCAAATTTAAATTCAAGACCACCAAGTTGTTTGAATTTACTAATTCAGTGGTCACATAACTAAAAGTGGAACTAATAATCAGATTCAACCCTAAAAGCAATTCACATTTGATCTGATTCTAAGGGACTTGTCTGCGATTTCAAAAGAAATTACAAAGATTAGCGGTGTGTTGCACACTTCTGACACTGAGCACACACATTAGGCACCGCACTAAGGCTTGATCCCTTAAGGCTATAGGCATCGATCTCTTTATTGGTGCAGACCCTCCTATTGTGCTTTGTGGTGGTGGAGATACTATCTTTTGACCAAGTGTTTTGATACTCCACGAAGGGGGACACCCCTTAAAGGAACAAAAGGGTAGTTAAGGTGCACCGCATACGCATCGCCTCAAAGGAAGGGTTCGCCCTACTTGCATCCCTTTGTTCGTCCTTGGAGTAACTTCTCACTTGATCACCTGGGAGTATCATCCAAGCAAAGTATAGGTCCTAGGGCACTCGAAGGTTGGATTAAGGCATGTAATTGCAGTGAAAAACTTGTTTGGCCATTTATATTAACTAATTCGACCTCCGTAATAAAGAAGGTTAAGATTTCAAGTCCACACCCCTCTTATACCACTTACGTGGGAACGGGGGGATAAGTCTTGATCTTTTGACTTATCTTTGGAGTGGAGGTTCAACTTACTCAATGAAAACCTGAACTGTGTTTTGTATGCTTGGTAGATGCTCTCTTGAGAGTAATTTAGTGTTTGATCCTGAGCCTGAGAGAATTCTTAGGAGAGCTCACCTAGGAGAGGAAAAAGAAGGAATGGCTGAGCAAGGTGCAAATCAAAAAAGGACCCTAAGGGACTATTTTATTCCTACTAACCAACCTACACAAGCACTAAGACGACCGGCAGGGGATAATCCGTATGAGATCAAGAGCAGTACCATATCTTTATTGCCCTCTTTTTATGGTACTACTAGGGAGGACCCCTACCGGCATTTAGAGGAATTCACCGAGGTCTGTTCCACGGTGAAGCTCCAGGGCTTTACTGATGAAGCCCTGATGAGGACTCTATTTCCTTTCTCCCTAAAGGATAAGGCCAAGCACTGGTATCATACCCTCGATGCAAGGGTAAATGATTGGGCCACCCTTAAGGGAGAATTTTTAAAAAAATATTTTCCTATGAGTAAAACCAACCATTACAGAAGAGAGATTATGGGTTTCACTCAACAGGAAGGGGAGCAATTTCATGAGACTTGGGAGCGCTTTAATGACCTTCTTAGGTTATGCCCCCACCATCAAGTGCCAAGATGGCAGTTGGTGGAAAGGTTCTATAACGGATTATCTGAAAGGCATAGGCAAACCATTGATGCAGCCTGTGCAGGAACCTTCATGACCAGAACTGAGGATGAAGCCTGCGCATTATTTGAAACATTAAGCAACTCCATACATCTGTCCTCTGCCTATCAAGAAAGAAAACCATCAATCTTACAGAGGAAGATAAAGGCCCATGAAGCTGAGGTTTCTCAGGATTTGGCTTGTCAAATTCAACTACTGAATAAAAACTTTGATAGGCTTTTAGCAAACCTCGGCATGAACCCGCAAGCAACCTCTATTTTTCAAGCTTTAAGAGAATGCTCCATTTGCCAAAGCACAACACATGCCACTGCGAAGTGCCATCAGGCAAACCAATTCCCTGAGTTGATTCAGGCCGACTTGAACGCGGCCCAAGGTTTCCGCCCCCCTCGCAATAACCCTTACTCCAACACTTATAATCCAGGGTGGTAGAACCATCCAAACTTCTCTTGGAAGAAAGGTGATGCTTCTAACTCAGGGAATACTAGACCCTTACCTCCACAGCCCACATACCAACCTTCGTATGAAAATCCTCCTCCGAATAAGTCCTCTGAGATGGATGAACTGAAGGCCATGATGAAAGCAATGCAAGAGCATCAGAATATGGTTATCCAATCTCAAAATAAGATGATTACTGATATGCAATCCCAAATTGGTCATCTTACTGAGGCAGTTAGGCAACGTGATCCGGGGAAGCTGCCTAGCTCTTCTGAGGAGAACCCTAAGGGCAAGGGGGTTGTATTCAGGGAGCATGCCCAAGCAGTGACCATGTTGAGGAGTGGAAAAAAGATTGACAAGCTTGATAACACTCCTACGGTTACATCTCAGAATTCCCCTTCCACACCTGACCCGACTTCCATCTCACCCAAGGAAGAGCCACACCACTCTCCCTCACACAAAATCACCCACAATGAGGATGTCGTCCTTCCGTCACCCCTTTCCCGCCATGACAACCCCTCTACCCAGAAGCCGAGGGTGCCCTATCCGGAGCACCATCTGCTCCTGGGGAATCTTCTGTTGGCTCGTTTGGAGCCAAGGATAGGATGGAGGAGATTATGGATACTTTTAGGCAAGTCCAGATTAACTTGCCTCTATTGGAAGCGATAAAACAGATTTCGTCCTATGCCAAGTTTCTGAAGGACCTGTGCACCCAGAAGCTCCGATCTAGGAAACAGGTCCAAACCAAGGTCATCCTGCCTAACCATGTTAGCTCGGTTCTTCAGCATGGAACACCCCCCAAAATGAAAGACCCAAGGGCCCTGTATATTTTAGTTGTTATAGGTAACCAACACATTGACGAGGCTCTACTCAATCTGGGTGCGGGGGTAAACATTCTACCAAGCTCTGTCTATGACCTTTTGGGAGGAGGAAAGCTGAAGCCTAGTCCAGTAATCCTCCAGGTTGCAGACAGATCACTTAAGACACCGTGGGGATTGTTGGAAGATGTCCTTGTGAGAGTGGAGGATTTCTTCTTCCCCGTTGACTTTCTGGTACTTGATACTGACCCATCTAATAAGCCCACAAAGCCATCCATTATTCTGGGATGCCCCTTCTTGGCCACAGCCAATGCCTCTATAAATTGTAGATCTAGGGCACTTAAAATGGGCTTTGGGAACAAGAAAATCCGGTTGAATGTTTTTGATACTTACAAGCAACCTGGATTTGAAGATTGTTCTCAGATTGAGGTCGTTGATGAAATAATTGAAGAGACTACTCCAGCACTCTTATGTGGAGATCCCCTTCAGAAGGTCATATCTCAGGACCATCCCTCGATTATTAAAGAAACTGAAAGGAAAATGCCCGAACTAGAAGAGTTGTTGGGGATACACATTGAGTCCCTGTCCCCACCCTAGACTGTGAAGGTAGATTCGCTGCCTGGGGCGGGGACATCTCAACTAAAACCCTCAATTCAAAAGGCTCCTGAATTGGAGTTGAAACCCCTCCCGAGCACATTGAAATATGCTTTCCTTGGCCCTAATAACACACTCCCCGCTATTATCTCGTCTGCATTATCTGAATTGTAGGAGGGAGCTCTGCTTGAGTGTTTACAAAGGCACAAGGAAGCAATTGCCTGGACAATTGCTGATATTAAGGGTGTTGATCCCTCTCTTTGCATGCATCATATATACACGGATGAGTCCGTGAAGCCTTTCCGAGATATGCAGAGAAGGCTCAATCCAAATATGCGGGAGGTTGTTAAAAAGGAGATTCTGAAATGGCTAGATGCAGGGATTATCTATCCCATTTCAGATAGTAAATGGGTCAGTCCTATTCATGTAGTTCCGAAAAAGGCAGGAATCACTGTGGAAGAAAATGACCAAGGTGAACCGGTGACCACTAGACCCTCAACTGGTTGGAGGGTCTGCATTGATTATCGCCGTTTAAACACAGCTACCCAGAAAGACCATTTCCCCTTACCGTTTATCGATCAAATTCTGGAACAATTAGCGGGGAACAAGTACTTTTGTTTTCTTGACGGGTACTCTGGGTACAATCAGATAGCCGTTTTTCCTGATGATCAAGAGCGTACCACCTTCACGAGTCCGTATGGTACTTTTGCATTCCGCCGAATGCCATTTGGGTTATGTAATGCTCTTGCCACTTTCCAACGTTGTATGATGGCTATCTTTTCTGATATGATCGACGAGTTTGTTGAAATTTTCATGGATGACTTCTCCATTTATGGCTCGTCATTTGACCTATACCTTTTGCACCTTGATAAAGTCTTAAGCCATTGCGAAGAGGCAAAGCTGGTGCTTAGCTGGGAGAAAAGCCACTTTATGGTCCAGCAGGGCATTGTGTTAGGGCATATAGTTTTCGAGAGAGGATTAGAGGTGGACACCGCAAAAATCGATTCCATCTCTAAGCTTCCATTGCCTGCCAATGTTCGTCAGGTTAGATCTTTCCTTGGCCATGCTGGATTTTACAGGCGTTTCATTAGAGATTTCAGTAAAATCTCTAAGCCACTCTACGACCTGTTAGTGAAGGATGTCTCCTTCGATTTTGATGATAGATGTGGCGAGGCTTTCCAAGTTTTGAAGAAAGCCCTCATTACCACGTCAATTCTCCAAGTACCAGATTTGACCCTCCCATTTGAGCTTATGTGCAATGCTTCTGATTTTGCAGTGGGAGCGGTCTTAGGTCAAAGGGTTGATGGCAAACCTCATGTGCTACATTATGCTAGCAAGACCCTTACGGATCCTTAGCAAAACTACATGGTCACTGAAAAGGGATTACTTGTTGTAGTATTTGCTTTGGAAAAGTTTCGATCTTATCTTTTGGGATCCAAGGTTGTGGTGTTCACTGATCATTCAGCCCTTAAGCATCTTCTGGCTAAAAAGGACACCAAACCTTTCCTAATTCGTTGGATTCTGCTACTCCAAGAATTTGACCTAGAAATTAAAGACAAGAAAGGAGTTGAGAATGTGGTAGCAGACCATTTGTCTAGGATCCCTATTGAGGCATCAAACCCTGCTGGCGGTATTCAAGAGACTTTCCCTGATGAGTCTCTAATGGCCGTGGAAGCTAAAACTCCTTGGTTCGCTAACATAGTGAACTATCTGGTCACGGGCATTACCCACAGTACTTAGGACAAGCAGAAGCGAGACAGGTTTCTCACCAACGATAAATTTTATCACTGGGAGGAACCCGAGCTTTTTAGAATAGGCCCTGACCAGCTGTTTCGCCGCTGCGTCCCTGATGAAGAACAAAGAAGTGTTCTAAGTTTCTGTCATGACCTCCACTGTGGGGGACATTTTAGTGGGAAGAAGACTGCCCATAAGGTTCTTCAGTCTGGTTTTTGGTGGCCCACATTATTCCGAGATGCACATACGTATGTAGGCGCATGTCTACATTGCCAGCAGACGGGAACCATTGGAAAAAGGGATGAGATGCCCCAACAACCTATCCTTCCTGTTGAAATCTTTGATATTTGGGGCATTGACTTCATGGGTCCCTTTCTTGTGTCCTTCGGATATGAATACATCCTTGTGGCTGTTGACTATGTATCAAAATGGATAGAAGCCATACCCACGCAAACCAATGATCATTCCGTGGTCTTGGGCTTTGTTAAGGCTAATATCATTTCTCGGTATGGGTGCCCAAGGACAATCATAAGTGATGGAGGACCTCACTTTAAGAATGTACACTTCACAAAACTACTCCAAAATTTGGGAGTCAACCACATGATAGCTACACCTTATCATCCCCAAATGAGTGGACAAGTTGAAGTGTCCAATAGGGAGATTAAGCAAATTTTAGAAAAAACTGTCAGGCCTGATCGGAAGGATTGGTCTAAAAAACTAAATGATGCTCTTCGGGCCTACAGAACTACGTATAAGACTCCCTTGGGCATGTCTCCTTTCCGTCTTGTCTACGAAAAAGCGTGCCACCTTCCCATTGAAATCCAACATAAAGCTTATTGGCAATTAAAAACGTTAACTTGAATCTGGATAAAGGATGAAAGGCACGTATGTTAGAATTAAGTGAGCTTGAGGAGATTCGTAATGAAGCTTATGAAACTTCTCAAGATTACAAGCAATGTACAAAAGTCTTCCATGACAAGCACATCATTAGAAAGACTTTTGAGCCCAACCAGTGGGTCTGGCTTTTCAATTCTAGACTTAAATTATTTCCTGGAAAGCTCAAGTCCCGCTGGGATGGGCCATACGTTGTTATCAATACTTTCCCTCATGGAGCTGTAGAGATTAGGAACCTTATTTCAGGTGCGAGCTTTAAAGTAAATGGCCAGCGACTTAAACCGTATATTACTCTTTCAGATGGCCAGGTTTTGGATGCACTTCAGCTTGAGGAGCCTTAGCTCCTCCCACTCTCCTCCTCAGGTGATATTCTTCTATGTCTGTATTTTTCCAATGAGGACATTGTCAGTCTTAGGCATGGGGGGGTATAACCTGAGAATGTTTATAGCATTTATAAATATTTGTATACATATTTATATATATATATATATAAAAATTTCTTTTCTTGAGCTGATTGGGTTAGCCCTAGAAAAATACCTTTGTCATTGGAGGTTTTTCTCCTTAAAATTATTTCTTAAGTTTAGAATCCAGTACATTTATTTCACGTGCACGTAGACTTGGTAATGGATCCTTGAGGAAAACCAATAAGCATTTGTAGTCCACTGAGCCCTTGGACAGTTCATAGGGAGTCGGCATACTATCTTCTAGTAAATCCACCTCATATTTGTGAGAAGAAAGTAGAGAGATTACTGGTGTGCTAAGTCTAGTGCAAGGACTCTTAAGTTTTGGATAATTAGATGATGATACTTCAGAGTTAGGCGTAGTTTTCACTCTCTGTCCCTGTGTGCGTATTTTGTGTGAATTCCTGAGGGTCACCAAATAAGGCAGATACATGGAGATTGAGTCTTAATAAAGCTATAACTATGGTGGATGGTTACGAATGTCCTTCATAGAGTCCCCGGCTGAAGGAGGGTAATAGTGTCAAAGGTCAGAAATACGTCTGCCTATCCATTCCTTCCCAGTGCCAAGAATAGGAACTTCCACCAAATAAGCCACACAACTTCCTCTTGACCATCACCATCCCTAATAATGCCTCGTAAATAAAAGTTCGTATCGTGTTGTGTTGATTGAAAAAGAAACAAAAACAAGAAGAAATAATAATAAAAAAAAAAGAAAGAGAAAGAAAAAAAAGAAGAAACAGAAAGAACAAAAAGAAGAAATAGTTATATTAAAAAAAAAAGTCCAAGTTATAATGTAATATTATTTCTGAGGCAACAGAACACCTATCACGTTCCACCAAATATGACCCATACCTACCTTTTAGTATTTCTGATCGCCCGAATACTGGTTGAGGACTCTAACTTAGTTGTAAAGTAATTAGGACTTTAATTGAAGTGTGGATGCCATGTGAGGCAACCAAATAGTGAGTACAATTTCTAAATCTAGCGAGATTCGTGATCTCAGAAAAGAAAGAAAAGAGGGAGTGCCCAGGAACATCAAGAGAGCACAATTGTGTAGCCTCTCTCAGAGTTGACTTGTCTAATAGTCTAGAGATCTAGAGTCTACAGTACTAGACTATTTGTAGCACCAAATGAGTGTGTGCCTCCAAATATAAATCTATTCAACTCTATATCTCCTACCTAAGCCAAACGCCGGGGTCAAATTACAGATTATCCTCTGCTTTATCCCCGAGGGAAGTAGTTGCTTATCCCGACGCAATATTTACCAAAGGTGAAGTATGAACTTCCATTGCGAATTGGCTCTTTCACTTGGATCTGTTACCTAGGCTATCAGCACTTCACATTTGTCTGGATTTCTAAAGTTTTGAAGTAAGAAAAGAAGAAATCTTCTTATTACTTCTATTATTTTTCATTTTTGCTAGGGACTAGCAAATCTTAGGCATGGGGGTATTTGATGAGTCCATTTTAATGGACTAATATTACGCCTAAGTAACTTTAATTGTATCTTTTAGGTTTGTTAATAACTATATTAAGTTATGGAATGTTTGCATGCATCATGATTTAGGTTTACATCTATTCTATAACTTAATATGTTCTTTTTATGTGCAAGAAAAATATTTGGCAAAAGAATGAGGAGAAAAGGGTAAATTACCCTTTCAAATAACTGGCGGCTGTTCTTTTCGCCATCCTCTGGGAACCCTCAACAGCTGCCGGCCAGAAATAGTTAAGGGATTTGAAAATCCCTTAACTCTCACAGGCGCAAACCAGGAGGAGTTAAAAGAAGAGGCGGAGAAAGAGGAGAGGAGATCATCCAGAGAGAGTGGGTAACCCCAAGCGTGCACTGTGACCAGATCGCACCCACCCACAGGCGCACACCGCTCATCTGCAGCGCTCCTTCCAGCCGCACCGCAGGCATTCTAGCGCAGGCACTCTACACCACAGGCGCCCTTCTCCAGCCCCTGCAGGCCCTTGCTGCCACCTTAGGCGCTTCCTCCTGCCAGCGCCTAGCGCTCCCCGCAGGCTCCCTCACAACGCCTTCCTTCAGCCGGCACCCGCACCTTCACCACCTCTCTGCCTCATGCTCACCCCTCCTGCAGGCACACACCACCCACCGCGTCTGCAGACCGCCTCACCCTCCAGCGCCTCCCTGCAGGCGCACCCTCTCCGCAGGCATGCGCTCATCTCCAGCCAGCCCGCAGGTGTGCGTCCCTTCACTGCAGGCATGCCCGCTTCGACCCACCAGCGCCACCCCGCAGGCGCACCCCCTACTGCAGGTGCTACACGCCTACTCCCGCACCAAGCGCCCTGCAGGCGCCCTTCTCCAGCGCTCGCAGGCGCTTGCTGCCATGTTGCTCGCTTCTGCACCGCCCGCCTCTCCAATCACCGCCCTACCTGCACCGCGCAGCACTCCCTCCAGCCGCACCTAAAGGCGCTGCGCGCCTTCACCACCGCCAGCAGCCACCGGCAGGCATCACTCACGCTCCCAGCAGGCAGGCACGCAGCTACAGCAGACAGCCTCCTCCGGCGTCTTCTCCTCCGCCAGCCGGCCACCTCCGGCCTTCTCCGTCGACGCCGCGGCCTCCATCGGATAGCCCTCATCCTCGCGACCTCCCTAGCGCGTCCACCACCTGCTAGTGCTCTCTCTCTCTCGCGAGGAGGAGAGAGAGAAAGTGCTCTGTTTTGAATTCAATTAAAATTTACATTCACTACCATTGCCACCAGAATTTGATTTTTATTTATTATTATTATATTGTGATGAAATTGCGCATGCACACTCATATTCTCTGATAATTGCACATTAATGATATTCACCTATTTCAAGATTGGTTTTATGCTTAACTTGTGCACTAATTTTTCTCTAGTATACGTTACGTGAAAATTACATAAAATCATCATAGATTTATTGAAGATTTCAGTGAGGGTAAACTACACATATACCCTTATCTTTTTAAATTATTGTGAATCTACTTTCCATCTCATTTTATGTCAAATTTGAATAGGGATTTCACAATTTACCGAAAGAATATAAAATAATCGAGAGTTTATTGCATAATTGCCTCCCTGTGGACACGACCCGCTCTTCTATGAGTGGTTATTTTTATTTTTGATTAGTTGATTTTTCCACCACTTAAATACTACAACTTAAAGCGGAAAGTCGACTCGTCAAATTCCTCAGCCAGTATTTGGGCAGTCAGAAACACAGAAAAAGTGGGTTAAGGCCATATTTGGTGGATTTCAATTTTATTTGGTGGTATTGCCTCAATGCAAATGAAATAAACACTCACAAACTACTTTTTTTTTCTGCTCTTTTCTTCTCTTTTTTTTAATTTCTTTTTCTCATTTTCTCATTTTTTTCATTCATCATTTTTTTTCATATATAATTTTTCTAACGCAACACAATCTAGCAACACATTCATGAATTTTATTGAGAAAGCATTATTAGGGATTGGTGGTACTCAAGAGACATTGGGTGGCTTATTTGGTGGAAGTGCCTACTCACGGCATCGGGAAAGATGGATAGGACGGTGTATTTCTGTCCTTGAGATCAATACCCTCCTTCAGCTGAGGATTCCATAAAGAATGGTCGCAACCATCCACCTTAGAGCTAGTTTTATCAAAACTCGCTCTCTGTGTATTTGCCTTGATTGGTGGCTCTTAATATTTCACACAAAATGTATACGCAAGACTGAGAAGGGAAACTATGACTATTCTCTGAGTATCATTACCTATTTATCTAGAATTCTAGATTCCTTGCACTAATCTTAGAGCATCAGTACTCTTTATCCTCATCTCACACTATTTGGTGGATTTTTACAAGAAAATCTACCTGACACACAAAACACTATCTAGGGGTTCAAGAAAAGGAGCACTGCTTCTTTTCGATAGGCTAAAGATGTTTATCAATTTTCACTGTGAATCCATTGCAAATTCTACGTGTATGTGTGAAAATTGTACTGGATTCCAAATTACAGGAATCAACTAGAGGATAAAATCTCTAATGCATTCTCTTAATAAAAATAATCTTATTCATGAGTGCACTATGTATATATGCTATAAACAAGTAACCTCTTTCAATTGTACTTCATAAATTCCCTTATCGGGTTACATTTAGCTTGATCCTAAATTTAGAACAAAAGGGTGAGGGGGTGAGTCGGAAATGGCTGTTACGGTCGATTTCTAGCTCCAATGCGAGCATTGGAGGTGGAGTCGGCTATTCTTATATTTAGGATCCTAAAGTACGTTTGACATGTTGCTCCGAGGTTTTCTAAGTGTTGGCATAAAAAATTTTCAGTTTTACTGTATATCTACCCTCTCATGCCTAAGTTCTTGCATGTCCTCTTGAATGAATATAAAAGAAAATAAATACAGCTGGGAGTAAGTAGGTAGAGATCACCTAGAATTGCTCCTAAATTTGAACGTTCAACACTGGCCAACCCAACAGTATGCAATATGCGAAAAGGAAATATGCTAAAAGAAAAATATGCTATGTATAAAGCGAATATGTATAGGGTGATGAAGAATGTGGGTAGATGCTCAGTTTAACACCTTTAGCTGGGCGAAAACTCAATCAAATGCCCTCGATAAGATGAATGACTTCGTCAACTGGAAGAGTTTCTTGGGCCATTAATGGCTTGAGGCACTGGCCATTTACTATAGAACCATGCCCAGATTTTGGGTCCATGATTTGGACTACCCCATTAGGATAGGGGTGAATCACAACGAATGGGCCAGTCCACTTGGACTTGAGTTTCCCTGCAAAGAGTTTTAGTCGTGAATCAAACAACCAGACTTGCTGGTTGGGCGTGAATGCTTTCCTCCAAATGTGGCAGTCGTGAAAGGCTTTGGTCTTATCCTTGTATATTGCTGCGTTCTCATAAGCCTCCCGCCGGGTTTCTTCTAATTTGTTGAGCTGGAGCTTCCTTTCATGACCTCCCACATCGAGGTCAAGGTTACATTTTCACACTGCTAAAAAGGCGTGGTATTCCAGCTCGACAAGAAGGTGACAGTCCTTACCATATACCATGCGATATGGGGACATTCCGAGTGGGGCTTTGTAGGTGGTCTGATATGCCCAAAGTGCATCAACTAATTTATCAGACTAGTCCTTCCTGTCTGGTCTAGCCGTCTTCTAGAGAATTAGCTTGATTTGACGATTAGACACTTCAACCTACCCATTAGTCTGCGGATGATACAGGGTGGCTATACGATGATGTACCCCATATTTCTTTAGTAATGACCTGAAGTGGGCATGGATGAAGTGGCTTCCCCGATCACTAATCAGAGCGTGGGGCGTTCCGACTCTTGCAAAGATGTATTCTTGTGCGAAAGCAATGACGATTTTATTATCAGCCTGTCTCACCGGGATGGCTTTGACCCACTTCGAGACATAGTCAACAGCAAGTAATATGTACTCGAAGCCATGCGAATTCGAAAAAGGGCCCATAAAATCAATGCCCCAAACATCAAACACTTCTACAACCAAGATGGGTTGGAGAGACATCATGTCTCTCCTGGTCATAGAATCGACCGACTGGCATCATTTACAGCACTGGGTGTACTCATGTGTATCTCTAAAAATAGTTGGCCAGAAAAATCTCGACAACAGAATTTTTGCAGAGGTTTTCTATCACGAGAAATGACCACCACAAGCATCGCTGTGGCAAAAAGATAACACACTAGGAATCTCAGAATCTGGGACGCATCTTCTGATGATCTGATCGGCTCCAATGCGGAAGAGCAGTGGATTGTCCCAAAGGTAGAATTTATCCTCTACTGTGAATTTGAGTTTTTGGTCCTTAGATAAGTTCGCGGGAATCTTGCCTACGGCAAGATAGTTCACGATATTCACGTACCAGGGGAACTCAACAGAGTGAATTGTCAAAAGAGATTCATCCGAAAATTGATCTAAAATAGGGAGTAAGGGATGTGGGCTGGGTCTATCTAGATAAGTGATCTGCCACAACATTTTGTTTTCTAGCTTTGTCACATATTTCAATATCAAATTCCTACAATAGAAGGATCCATCTGATAAGACGGGGTTTGGTGTCCTTCTTTGCCAACAAATGTCGGAGGGTGGTATGGTCTGTGAAGATGATGACCTTAGACCCTAATAGATATGATCGAAACTTCTCCAACCCAAATACTATAGCTAGCAGTTCCTTTTTAGTGACAGTATAATTACACTAAGCTTCATTCAGTGTCTTGTTAGCATAGTATATGACGAAGGGTTGTTTCTCTCGACACTAGCCTAAAACAGCTTCGATAGCGAAATTAGAGGCATTGCACATTATCTCAAAATCAAGAGACTAGTCAGGTGGTTGAAGAATCAGGGAATTAGAGACAATGCTTCGTAAGTCTCGAAGGCGTTGAGACACAAGGTGTTAAATTCAAATGGGGTATCGGTGACCAGGAGATTCGTCAAAGGTCATGCGATTTTTGAGAAATCACGTATAAATCTCCGGTAAAACCTGACATGACCCAAGAATGATCTTGTCTACTTGATCCAGCTAGGTGGGGGTAATCGGGATATGACTTCAGCTTTAGCTCGGTCAACCTCGAGTCCATTAGCAGACATCCTGTGCCCTAGTACAATGCCATCCCTTACCATGAAATGGCTCTTCTCCTAGGATAGTACTAGGTTTACCTCAATACATCGTTTCAGGATCTTGGTTAGGTTTTCAAGACAAGACGTGAAGTCATCTCCAAAGACAGAGAAGTTGTCCGTGAATACTTCCACATAGTCCCCTATCATGTCAGAGAAGATGGCTATCATACAGTGCTAAATGTTGCTGGTGCATTGCACAGGCCTTTAGGGCATCTGCTTGAAGGCGAATGTTTCGAAGGGACATGTCAAAGTGGTCTTGTCTTGATCATCCGGGCCAATCGCTAATTGATTATACCTGGAGTATCCATCCAAGAAGCAAAAAAAACTGCATCTGGCTAACTGCTCCAAGATCTTATCAATGAATGGTAAAGGAAAGTGATCCTTCTGGGTAGCCGTGTTCAGTTTTCTGTAATCTATGCAAACCCGCCATGATGTCGCGGTACGGGTTGGGATGGATTTGCCCTTATAATTTTTTACAACGGTGAGTCCTGCTTTCTTGGGCACTATCTGGATCGGACTCACCCATTGGCTGTCAAAGATTGGGTATATAATACCCGCATCCAGCCATTTGATGATCTCCTTCTTAACAACCTCTAGCATGTTTGGGTCCAGCCGTCGTTGAGGTTGTCTCGAAGGTTTCACCCCCTCATCTGTGTAAATGTGATGAGTGCAATACGAGGGGCGAATACCATGAAGATCAGCAATACTCCACCCTAGGGCAACCCTATGGTCTCGTAGCACAGAAATCAGTTGGTATTCCTGTTCTTGGGTCAATTGAGCATTGATAATGACTAGGAATGTCTCACTTTCGCCCAGGAACACAAATTTAAGTGAGTCAGGTAAGGGTTTTCATTCAATCAGGGGTGGGTCAGACTCAGAAGTGGGGGTGGGAGTTGGAATGGGAGGAGCAGAATCAGAGGTGGAAGTCTGATGATCCGGATACATGTGAATTCTTGCTGATTCACCACCTGTAAAGTGGTCGATTGTGACTGTGTTAACAGAAAACCCGTCTGTTGTCATCATGTCTTCCTGCATCAACAAGGGCGATTCAGTATTGTGTGGATCAGGATAGCCAAAGTCAGGGTTGTTGTGGTCAATATACACCCCAGACAATCAAATCCTCGGGGAGATATGTGCATTGCAATAGTCTTAGTCCCATGTGGATTGAGGTCCAAGAACCCTGACAGTGCAAACGAATGAGACATTGGGTCATCACAAAGGAGCCCAATGTTACCATAGTGTTTTGATTCTTCATCTTCACCATCCTCCTCGATACGATCATAGTCGAAGTTCCTTGATGCCCTGAATATGTCAAGTCTAAGTCGCTCATTACCTAGGGCTATCTCCATACACCTGGAAGCACAAGCAATGTTTGCTCAGGCTGTCACCAGAAATGGGTGACCCAAAATAACTGGTGCATCATAGAGATTAGGAGGAACCTCCATATCGAGAATGAAAAAGTCTGTGAGAAAGCAGATTCCATGGACTTTCACGATCACGTTCTCCACCACCGCCCTCGGTGTTTTCACTGATCTATCTGCTAGCTGAATCATGACCGAGGTGGATTTTAACTCCCCGAATCGAAATCAATCATACATAGCGGTGGGAGTCAGGTTGATGGACGAACCCAGATCTTGAAGGGCCCAATCAAATGGACAATCCTGCAAGAAGCAGGAAATGAGTGGGGTACTAGGGTCTTTCTTTTTCAACGGTAAGTCGGCTAGAATCACGGTGCAAGCCTCCTTCAACAGTACCGCCTTTTGTCCTATTCTCTGTCGTCGCTTCAGGGTATAGTAGTCCTTGACGAACCTTGCGACAGCAGGAATGTGATCAATGGCCTTGAGGAGAGGGACCTGAATATGCACTTCCTTGAACATTGACTTCAGGTCCTTAAAATTTCGCGTGTCCTTTTTCCGTACTACATTTCATGTCAGAGCCTCGGGAAAAGGAACGGGAATCTCAGGGTCAAGTGGCCTCTTGCCCTTATCTACCATAGGTGGCTCCTAAGATGAATAAGGAGTCAAACCATTTTGCGGTGAAGGGCACGAAAAATCAGGACCCACCTGCCTAAATGGTGGGTCGTGTGTCTTCTTCCCACTCCTCAATGAAACAACATTTGCATCAGATTGCTGTCCATGTGGTGGTGGAGGAGCGGAAGGGGCAGAGTATGCAGTGTTCTGTATCAAAGGCAGCTGGCTTTGAACATAACCAGGTGGTATAAGAGGTGCCTGTAATCTGGCGTGTGCCTATCCCTGCGGTGCCTAAAACTTGGGCGGGATGCCCTGGTTCTACACATATCGTGGGTTTGGGATAGGTTGGGAGGGCAAGGCTCCCTAGGTCCTATGCTCCTGTAGCAACTGGTTTTGCATGTTTTGTATCTCTTATATCTAGTCAGCCATTGCCTTCATGATCTGCAAGCTATCCTTTGTAGACTTTCGCATTAATTCTTGCAGTTCCTCTTTCAGCACCTCCAAATTGGCTCACTTTGGAGGGTGACTGGTAGCTTGAGGCAGCGGCTGATAGACAGAGCGTGATTGCTGCTGCTGAGATGGGAATGGCCTTTGCCTAGGGTATGTGTTATGTGAATTCTCATACTACCTGATCTGGTAGTGTAGATCTTGATGCTGTCTCTGTGAGTTACCTAACCAGGAGAAGTTCAGATGCTGGTGCCAACCAGGGTTATACATCTCTGAGTACGGGTTATTACGCCCGTGTCCCTGAATAGCATTGACGTCTTCGTAGGCTGACGATGTCTAAGGCGTATATTCATCAAGGGAATACGCATTATAATTATCATGTGGTGCGTAACCTTGATCATATGGTGCCAGATCGAGATTGTTCGCGGGATCCTGATACGCGAGATCCCGTGAATATGGAGGAGGTGCATCCCAAGTGAGCAGATTAACTCGAGCAAGAGGGGCTCGGGATGCATAAGAGGGTCTCGGGGTAGCAGAGTTTCCAACCAGATCATGTTGACCTTAAGCTATGTCATCTAGTTTCTTTCCCAACAAATCCATCTTTCCCAGGCGCTTGGTGATAATTTCCACATCAGCTTGAATAGACTCTGCTTGGGCCTCATGGACACTAACTCGCTGTTGTCCAAGCCGCTGGAATTGGTTCATTGATGTGGCATTCATTGAATTCTCCGCTAGAGACTTGAACAACACAAATGCGTTATTTTCTTCTTTCGTGAGGAAATTCCCGCCATTGGATGCATCGGTCAGATACTGATGTGTGTCATCCAGTCCATGGTAAAAAATTTGAGCTTGGTGTCATTTGGGCACACCATGGTGTGGGCATTTTCTCAAGAGATCATGAAATCGGTCCCAGGCGTTATGCAACTTCTCCTCAGGTCCCTGGAAGAAAGTTGTGATCGCTCGCCTCATCGCATTCGTCCGACCGATCGGGAAGAACTTCTATAGGAATTCATGTCGTAATTCTGGCCATGTTCCAATCAGCTTCTCGATGGTCTTAAACCAGTATGAAGCTTTATCCCTGAGAGAAAACGGAAAAAGCATCATCAGAACAATTTTAAGATCTACATCCCTGGGTCGAGCCATTTCCGCAATTCGACTCAGGCCCTCTAAATGTTGGAATGGATCCTCGTTACAGTTTTCATAAAAGTAATTTTGGATCAGCCCAATTAGATTGTGCTTGAGCTCTAACGCGTCTCTGCCTGTGGGAATCCAGACTAGAGGTGTGACAATCGACACTGCTGGATCATAGAAATCCCAAAGCTGTTGTCCTCATTGTGGATGCTGCATTCTATCCAAAGTGTTCAGGATACGGTCTATGTTCTGTTTCTGTCGTTCCTAATATTCAACGACCCGGGCTTCCAGACGAGCCATCAAGTCCAGATTTGCTAGTTCCTGACCAGGTTAGGGTCCAGGGTTAGCCATCTCGGCTAGGAGGATAGAAGAAGAAGAGGGTAGGGGAGAAGATGGTCTGGGCGAGGTGACTCACCTCCTTGGGAGTGGCTCCCAAGGTCCAACCAGGTGAGGTCTCAGTGACCTCCTTCCTTGCATACACCAGCCAACCCCTTGGTTGGTGCAGCCAGCTAGACAAGGCTAATAAGACCCTATCAATCAGATGGTTCTTATGATCAGATGACCAGATTTTTCATTTTGGGTTCGAATTCTTGAAGAAAAATTCGTTGAGAACCAAGTGAAAGTGATTCCCACCTCTCAAGCTAACCCAGCCAGTCTGGTTACAAGGGGATTGAGGGGAAGGTTCTTCTTTCGGCTCGCACCTCTGGTTCCGTTGACCCCCGAGCCACAGTCGTTTGACACTACCCCGCAGACTTAGTCACCAGGTTTGGCCAAAGAGGTTGAAAACACCCAGTAGTATGACAACGAATTCGGGTTGATTTTGTGTTTTAGAATTTATTTTATCCCTTTTTTCTTCACTCGGGTTTGGGGTGAGTGGCCCACAAGGTGACCAGGCTCACCGGCTAAACACTAGACTTAGCTAAGTCTAGGTTAGTTCAAGTGTGGTCTCAAGAGTGTAACCCTAAAGGTGTAACCTAGGGTTCATGTAATTCTAGGATTTTTTTTTCTTCCTTTTTAGCAGACCACAAGAATAAAAATAATTCTCCGAGCAAAATTGGAATCCAAATAAATTGAAATTTGTCAAGTAGATTTCCTTTTTAGTTATCTTTTTAGAGAATATTTTTTTATAATTTTTACTATTTCAACCAAATTTATAGGGATTTTTAAATGTCAAGGGGTCAGATCTGAAATTTTAACCTTCGTCAGTTTTTTGCTTTGAAACAATATCAAATGAATTTCAAAATTTTGGGAAAAATATGGAAATTAAATCTAATGAGATTAAATTTCAAATCCCACCATTTTTAGTCAAAATAGATTCGTGGATTACTCGAAATTGATTTTTGAATTTTGAAAAATTTTGAATCTGGGTCAATTTGACCCCCTTACACTTCATGAATTTTTAAAAATTTTGTACTTGGTATTTTTTAAATAAATAGTGCCGTTTGAAAGATGGTTTGAAAATGAAGCACTTTCCTAAATTTCAGGATTTTTCGCTCAATAATATTTTGGCAAATGAATTTTAAGTTGGAAATTGAAGTCTGACCGAATTTCAGCAAACAATGGAAAAACTTTTAAAAGGTGTTAGAAATTCAAATTCCACTTTCCACCAAAAATATTTTTTTCTTTTTAAATGTTTTTTTTTCAAAAATTTTTTATTTCTTTTTTTGGAGGGAAAAAAACTTTTTTAAATTTTTTCTCTTTTTTTCTTTTCAAGCAAACTAATCTAAGATTTAAACGGAAACCCAATCTAACAACCTAAAGGAAAAGATATTTTTGTTGTTTTTTTTTGCAAAATATGCTGATTTTTTTTTCTTTTTTTTTCAAAAAGAAATTTCTTGCTAAGAAAATAATCTAACCTAAAGTTAAAACAAAAATCCTAAGCTAAGGGAGAGATGTGCACCTGCATCTTTTTTTTCCGCACTCGATGTGCGGACAGATCCCATTTTTCCTGATTTCTTAAACATCCAAAAGCAAGCAGAGGAAGATTTGTCACTAAAAGATTTAGATTGAAAATCAATTGTGTTGCCTGCTCGACAATGGCACCATTTGACAGCTGTAGAAATCACGAGTTTAAGGAAAGCAATGTCGTAGTATAGTCGCAAAATCCACTCATCAAAAATAATTTTTAAAATAACGAGACTTGGAGTCCTGGTCGTTCGTCTCTGGGAGGCATTTAGGAAATGCAAAATGAATTCAATCTCGCTCGCTCTACTTGCTTAAAAACTCATGCCGATTTATGATTATGCACGTATTCCTACACGACATGCTGTTGCAATAGAAAATAAAATGAGCGTAGGCAACTGATTATCACAAGAAAGATATTGCAATCAAGCACATGGTGATGTTCACACATAGATATATAGATATATAAAAAGATGATTTTATTGATTGCATTAGAGTTAAAGAGCATAGCTAGAGGAGGGCTTGTAGAGGAATGCTTGAAAACATAAAACTAGGTAGCAGAAAATGACTGCATACATGAATCTATGGGGGGATTATGCATGCATCATTGGGGGAGAAATATGGAGCTACAGTACTAAGCAGTAATAAAGTAGTAAATCTACGAAGAACTATCTACTTAGCTAACAGAAATAAGGGCACTCGGAGGTGGGCTCCGATGGCCTTTGACTTGGTTGAGAGGAGAAGGAGGGGCGGCCAATGGGGTTAGGCCAGCCCTTGGAGAGGTGAGGAGGAGGTGATCCAAGCTCTTGGCGTGGAGCTGCTACTAGCCATGGTGGGAGCTCGTGGAGGTGGAGGTGTGAAGGTGGAGCTATGCTATGGAAGGTGGGATGAAGCCAAGAGTGAATGGGTGCAAATGGCCACCCCTTAGATCTTTTTATAGACCTAAGGGAGCCTCTCTAGATAAGTGTGGAACTCTCTAGAGAGAGCTCCAAGTGTGGCCGTCCAAGAGAGAGAGTGGACGGTTCTTAGATCCACCAAAAGTGGATCTACAATTTGAATGTCTCTTGGTTGCTAATTTTAGCAACCAAGAGTGGTGCCACCTCTAGAAGGACCTAGAATACTCTAGGTGGTGTGGGAGTGTGTGAGGGGGTGTGGGTGTGGGTGTGTGTGGTCGTGACCTAGGGGGTTAAGTGAGCTAGGTTAGGTCCTAATAGGTTTAGGTTAGGGTAGGTCTCAAATTAGGGTTGCAAACCCTAATTTGCTAAGGAGAAAATGCAATTAAACTTAACACAAGTTTAATTGAATGAGTGTGAACCTAATTGAGAGTGAAATAACTCACTTAGGTTGGGCATAGGTCAATTGGACTCTCACTGAGTCCAATTGGACTTGTGTGGGTTGAGGTCTGAGATCAATTGGACTCTATGAGTCCAATTACTAGGCAATGGTAATTGACTATGATCTATGTCAATTGGGCTTAATGAGGACCTAATTAGGTTCTTAGGAAGGTCTAGAGGTGGTGTACTAGGGTTAGGATACCTTAATTTAGGTTCCTAAGGGGTTGGAATTAGGTTTAAGGACCTAAGAACTCAGGATCAAAGCTTGAATTCCAAAACAGGAACTGGAAAGTAGTTCCAGACGTCCAATAAAGGTATCAGATGACTTATACTCAAAAATCAGAAGTCCAAACTTGCTGTCTAGATGTTCAATCAGAGTCAGAAGGGATTCAAGGTTCTATCTTGGGTATTCTACAGAAATTGGATGTCTAACCAAATGTTAGGACATCCAATAACTCTGCAGACATGAGTTTAAGGTGTGCGGGTTGTGGCTAAGGGTCCTAGTCATCCAATGACTTACCTAGATGTCTAGATAAGGACTGGAACTAGGGTTTTGAGGCTTCCTAAGCTATGGTGACCTAATCTAATGGTGGCTAAAGCTTGGGAAGGCTTCTATGGCTATCCTAGGGCTAGGATTGGACCTAAGTTCTTCATAATTTAACTGCTTTACTTCTACTTGATAGAATAGCATACCTCAACCCTTTACATTATTTCTCTATTACATTTTTTTCTAATCTTCCACTCTAGCTTTGATGCAGCACTAGTTTCAGGTCCAGCTTCTAATCCAGCTTTAGATCCCACTTCTAAGCTTCTTATTTCCTATTATTTATATAATGGACTTAATTAGTACATTATGTCATTATTTCATGCATAGCTAAAGGAAAGCAGTAAGGATGCAAATAATGCTTATGCATGCATGAATTACACTAGTTTATACTGAGTTCTAGCCTAATCTAGGTCAATTAAGACCTATGATTGTTGTGCAATCAGCCATCCCGGCAAGACGAGCTGATTATAAGACCGTTATTTCCTTTGTTCGGGAATTTATTTTTGCAAGATTCGAAGTTCCCCGCCGTCTGATTAGTGATGGGGGTAGTCACTTCATCCACTGCCATTTCAGGTTAGTATTGAAGAAATACGACGTACATCATCGTATTGCCACCTAGTATCATCCGCAGACCAATGGGTAGGCAGAAATGTCTAACCGTCAAATCAAGTTTATCCTCCAGAAGATGGTTAGACCAGATAGGAAGGATTGGTCCGATCGGTTGATCAATACACTTTGAGCATATCAGACCGTGTACAAGGCCCCGCTCGAAATGCCACCATACCGCATGGTGTATGGACAGGCCTGTCATCTTTCTATCAAGTTGGAGCACCGCACCTTTTAGGTGGTGCAGAAATGTAAATTTAACATCGATGCGGGAGGTTATGAGAGGAAGCTCTAGCTCAGTGAATTAAAGGAAATTCGGTAGGAAGCCTATAAGAATGCAAAGATTTACAAGGATATGACAAAGGCTTTTCACAACTGCCACATCCAGAGAAAGGAATTCATGCCTAACCAACAGGTTTGGTTATTTGATTCTCACCTCAAATTCTTTACAAGTAAGCTTAAGTTCAAGTGGACTGGCCTATATCTCATGATTCACCCCTATTCTAATGGGCAGTCCAAATTATGGACCCTAAATCTAGGCATGTTTCTATGGTAAATGGCCAGCGCCTTAATCCATTTTTGGCCCAGGAACCTCCTCCTGCTGATGAAATTATTAATTTTATCAAGGGCATGTAATTGAGTTTTGACCTAGCTAGAGTTATTAAACTCAGCACTTATACATATATAGATACCTTTTATATATAGCATCTTTTTCTTTTGGCATACATTTATGCATATTGTGCTTTCTATCATTTGGTTGGTATAAGCTAAATGAAGAATCAGGAGCAATTCCAAGTGATTTCTTTCCACTGACCCCTTATCTTAATTTATTTTCCTTTTATTCATGGATGAGGACATGCAAGAACTTAGGCAGTGGGGGTAGTACACATAAATTGAAAATTTTTCTGCCAACACCTTAGAAAACCTCTGAGTAGCATGGTAATTGCACCTTAGGGTCCTTAAGGGAAATTATTGAAGTGCAAATCATAAGAGGTTAATTATTCATAGAATTTATATATTGCATCCATGAATAAGGATTTTTATCAAGAGGTTTTGTTAGGGATTTAGTTGATTCCTTGATTTAGAATCCAGTACAATTTCACACTTGCACGTAAAGTTTGCAATGGATCCATTGTGAAGACCAATAGACATCTTTAGTTTGTCAGGAAGAAGAATTTCTTCTTTTCCTGAACCCTTGGGCAGTAACCAGGGAGTCCGACAAGCCATCTTCTATTAGATCTACCAAACAGATGCAAGGTGAGAGTAGAGTGTCTACTGGTGCTCTAAGTCTAGTGTAAGGAATCTTAGTTTCTGGATAATTGGATAATGATACTCGGAGTTATGCATAGTTTTCACTCTCGGTTCTTGCGTATGAACTTTGTGTAAATTTTTTAGAGTTACCAAATAAGGTAGATGCACAAAGAGAGAGTTCTAATAAAACTATGACTAAGGTGGATGGTTTCAACCGTCCTTTATGGAATCCTCGAATGAAGGAGGGTATTAGTGTCAAAGGTCAGAAAATACGTTGTCCTATCCATTTCTTCCTGATGCTGAGAATAAGCACTTCCAACATATAAGTCACACAATATTTTCTTAAACATCATCATCCCCCAATAATGCCTCATAAATAAAAGTTTGTGTTTGTGTATCATGTTGGTAGAAATGAAAAAAAAAAGATAAAATATATAGAAAAAAAGAAAATAGAAAAAATATAGAAAAAATATAGAAAAAGAGAGAATTTCTGACAAAAAATGTTTGAGTTCATTTTTGTATTTATGTGTTGATTAGTTATGAGTCAATTTCATTGAGGCAACAATACCTACTGCCATTGCAATCCACCAAATATGACCCATACCTACTTTTCTGTATTCCTGACCTTCGAGATACTGGTTGAGGAATTTTGACTTAGTTGTAAGGTTATTAGAACTTTAATTTAAGTGTTAATGCCATGTGAGGCCACCAAATATTGAGTACATTTACAAAATTTGGTGAGATTGTGAGCTCGAAAAGAAAAGAAAAAGAAAAGAAATGAAAAGAGAAAGAGAGTGAGTACAAAAGAACTAAAGAGAGCATAATTTTTTCTCCCCTCTGAGTTGATTTATGTGATAATTCTGAAATCTAGATTCAGTTGATTTATGTGAGCCACCAAATACAAACACGCGTGAGATTCTACCTAAGCTAAAAGCCATGGTAGAAATCACATATTATTTTGCTTTATCCCCGAGGGAAGAAATTTGCCTATCCCAATAGAGTTTTACTAGGGTTCAAGTACAAGCTTGAGATGTGGATTGGCTTTTCACTTGGATCCGTTACATAAGCTGCATCACTACACTTTCACGATTGTCAGGATTTTTAGATTATTGAATGAAAACAAAAAGATCTTTAGTCTAACAATTGATGAAAATAAAAAGCAATCCTTCAGGGACCAATTTGTAAATAACATAGTTCATACACTTGCATTTAGTCTTGCATTTGCTAGGGACTAGCAAGATTTAGGTATGGGGGTATGATTGTGCAGCAATCATAGGACCTAATTTATCTAAATTAAGTCGAATCCTAACTTAACTTAGGAATAATTCATACATGAGCAGCATATTTGCATCTTAGTTGATTTATTTTGCTGTGTAGAAAATAATGTTATTATAATACACTAATTGATAGGTGATAATAATTATAGATGATTTGGGGCTGCAAATGATCAATCCAGTCATACGGATGACTCAGAGTGATGGTTGCAGTCCAACGGTGCAAGAATCACCTTGATCGAAGCTCTGTAACACCATCTACAAAGGCGAGAAGATGGACGGTCAGGATGATGCCACGTGGTGCCATCCCAACGAATCTCACCTGTAACCACATCTTCTGAAGGAAATTGCACTGCTTTGTAGGCCGTTGGATCATCATCAACGGCGACAAACGTGCCATGTCGTTGGCACCTAATGCTTCATCAAAGGAGGTCTCATCTCAACCATTAAATCATCAAACAACGACTGAGAGCACGAGAACGTGAAATCATGAGCTTGACCCAAACACGTGCATAGCGCATTGGTCCAGCGCCCTACCGCGAGCAGCTGGTGCCCGTTTGAAACACAAGAGGAGGTCAAATCACGCTCGTGAGGAGGTGCGCTAAATTGGAGCATCGAATTTGAATCAAATGGTGATGAAGCGGCCACGGGGCACACGAAGGAGCATTGGATGCACACGCATGTGATGATGCGCGGATACACGCAGGTGCATGAACAACACGTTGAGAGCGCGACATGGATTCATCAGAGCCGTTGATCATCACAATCAGACGGTCGTGATTGAACTCACGCGACGCTCGTGCTGAGAAAAGAGGTGGTGGCAATCGTGCACTCACGACCATGCGATGGCGATCAAACAGCAGTGGATGCACCACATGGCAGCAGATGGTGGCCTCACGCGATGAGAGAGCCATTTGAATACAATTTAGATGAGATCGTGACCGTCTGATCATGATCAGATGGCCATGATGAGGGTTGGACGTTGTGAGTTGTGATAAGCTCACGCTGAGGGCATGATTTGGACAAAATCTGAGCCGTAGATCTCTAGATCGACAACCCTTCAAGATCCACGGCCCTTGTTTGCTCCAACTTGATGGCTCGGTTGGTAGCTCTAAAATACCCTTTTTGCCTCCCAATTTTACCTATTTAAGAGGCCAAGGACTCCCCATATGAGAGATTCGACCACCGAGCAACCCCCCTCTCTAAAGCTACTCCGAGAGCCTTTCCTCTACCTCCCCCTTTCCACCAAAGGGGTCGGTCCTACTGCTCTTCTTGAAGCTCTCTAGGGTCGCCGAAGCACTCCTTACCAGAGCACCATCAGTACCCTTCTTTCTAGCCCTTCTCTTTCTGCATTTTCTCCATAGTGTAGACATGTTCTTGTTAAGCATTCCTGTATAGTTGATTTGCTCATATTGCACCTGGATACAATGAAAATCTTTTGCTATTATTCCATGCTATATTCTTGTTTATGCAAAATAATTAGCAAGCGTGAGAGTTAAGGCTCAAGATTTATAATCTTTCCCTCTGATTTGCCTCGCAGAGTTCGACCAGGATCTTACCGATTTCGTTATATTTTTGTTCAAAACGATTTACGTGACTATGCTACAACGCTTTCCCTTAAATCACATGTAGATCTATTTCAGCACTCTTCCCACTCTTATTCTGATAAGGAGCAGCCTAAGGAGACAAGATCAAAAGGGAAAGAACCAATCACTGAGATCACTGACATCGCTTTACCCTTCCCTGGAGCCTTAACTCATGAACCTAAAGGAAAGACCAAGGGAATCAAAAGCAATGAGGATTTAAAGGAAATTTTTGAAGATGTTCACATTGAGGTTCCCCTCCTTGATGCTATTGATCACATTCCTACTGTTGCCAGGTTCTTTAAGGATTATTATACACCCAAGCGACAGTCTAGGAAGACCAACAAGGTGGTATTGTCCAAGGAGGCTAGTGAGGTGATGTAGACACATCCATTTAGGTTAAAATGCCTATTTATGAATGTTCCTAAGCTTAGAAATGCATTCCATAGTATAAATATCGCATAGCATGCATCATTTTACGTTTAAAATAGTTAGTATAAAGTTTAGGTTACTTAGTGTCCTTTATGGCCAGGAGAGAACATTGATTTTAGGGCCTTAGATTGTCGATCCAACCATACGGATCTGATCAAGACGATGATTAGAGTCTCACGCCTCCAAAATCATCTTGATCGGAGTCCCGTAGTACCTTATGCAGTCCGAGGAAGATCAACGACTAAGGGCCTAGGTGACACAATTAGAAGTTTCAAACAACAAATCCAACGCACAGATGGATCCAGATTAACAATCGCATCCCAACAATGTGAAAATTGACCCAATCCGACGTTCGTGTCGCCACCTACAAGCATCTGAAGTTGGATGGTCCAGATGGCACCACGTGGCACCATCTGAGCCACTTAAAGTCACCCAAAAGATCCCCTCAACTTCTAAAGCACACGTTCCGTGCAACCTGGGTCATTGGATGCCCATCCAACAGCCATATGCATGCCACGTCGCCCGCTTCATCTGAGGAGCTCATCAACTTTGATTCTCGATTGTTGGATCTCCATCCAATGGTTGAGATCTCGTGCCACTTCAAACATCAGCTCAATAATTCACCCATGTGCCGCAACGATCGCACCCGCCACTCTCAACTTGGGGACACGCGATCGAGACCTTACGCACACATTCAATTCGCAATGAAAGGGTACGTGTGAAATTAGACTGCACAATTGCAATCAGACGGCAACAGAGACGATGACGTGGCGCAACGGATGGCCGCAGATACGCTCGCACAATCCAACGCGCATTCTTACGTGCCATCCAACGTGATCCAGAGTGCACGATCCTCTCACGATTGTGACCATCGATTGAGCATTTGGCGGCAAGAAAGCGAGCATGCAAGCACAGCTGTGAGCGCACAGGCATGTGTGTGGGCTAGGGACCTTTAGTGACGTTTGAGGCAAGTTTAAGCGACGTCTAAGGAGGAGTTTAAGCGACGTCTTTGACATCGCTGTTGACCCATGAACGACCAAGCTTCTTCTCCTCCATTATAAAAGGACCCCTACTCCTCTCATTCTTCTTCATCTCTTCCTTTCTCTCCCTCACCACCTCCAAGGCTATAGAGAGAGCTTGTCATAAGCCTAGGATGCTCCTCTAGAGTAGAAACTAAACATTTTTTCCTGCCTCTCACCCCCATTTCTGGAGCATCCCGTGGTCGTCCTCTCACCACCTTCAGGAAGAAGATCCTCACCACGACGCCGTCTTGCCCTGTCCTCCTTCCTCCGACGCTATTCCCTTTCGTCCTGTTCCTCACCACCGTCGTCCAGGCAATGTCAAAGCAAGTCGTCCTCCAAGCAGTCGTTGAGGGGGACTCTTTTCACCTCTATCTATCTTTTACTGCTTTCTAGTGTAGTTTTCCGCTTTCTTATCTATAGCAAACCCTTTGAGATATATGATCGTTTCTCTCTCTTTGTCTTATTTTGCAAGTAGATTAGTTAGATTTCATCGATCTGATCTCTTGCTGTATAAAATACAAAAAAATTAGAAAAGGCAAAAACACCAAAACAAATAAAGTTGAACCATGGATTTCAAAACCAAACGTTTGCCTCCCTGTGTTTAACCTGGGACTCACCTCGAGTTTCGGTATAAATTTTATTTGGTAGCTATTTTTGCGACTACGACGACAGATTCTCCAAAACCCTAACTTTTCACTCACAAAAACATGCCCACCATTTTGGCGTCATTGCTGGGGAAGTAACGCTCTTTGGTTTTTCTCGCATTTTTCTGCCGTACTTAACTTTTATCTCACTTTTTCTCTGATCTTACTGTGATTGCAGGCACTCTTTCGAGGCGAGCCAGAGCAGTTAGATCGGGGAAAAGTGCAGATAAAGGTTCTATAAGTGTATCCCCACCACCACCACCCTAGATTCCATTTTGCCACCTATTAATTCAAACTCAAATCAACTTAGGTGCTTGCATGAACCCTAGGTTAGATCTGATTCTTTGATTGTCACTTCACCTAACCCCACCCATTCGAATAAATAAAAAATACAAAAGATACTCTTCTCTTTTTGTGGGATTAAGCTAAAAGAGACACACTTAACACCCACAAATTCTCACTTAAGGCACACAATCACTTTAATTCTACCACTTAACCTAGGATCTAACCTATGGATCCGGTACACTTAACTCAACACACACATAAGTGAGTAGAAATCTGATTAGGTTAAGACATTTTGTGTGCCTTAATCAAGTGGTGCAACAGGCCAATTGCTTGAAATGTTTGGGACGCACCACTCAAATTAAAACTGATTCATCAAGTAGCTTGCCACTTAGGGTTCAATTTTTAGGAACTAACTAGGCACTCCATTATTTTTTATTTTTAAAAGGAATATATCATCACCAGTGCTTTCAAAACTTGGAGTGTTCTGTTGAACCTGATTGAATGAACCTAAAGATTAAACCCTAAAAGCTACTAAACAAGGTTAAACCCTAAAAGACACATCATAAAATAACCTTGTTTGAAAACCCTGGTTGTTCACACATATACATTTGAATTGATCATTAAGGTCACAACCCATCTAAATGGCCCATCACATTCCAAGAGCACAATCATCCCAAGCCTTAATTAAAATTGAGTAGACGTTGGTCCTAAGATTCATTGAGTCCATTTCAGGGTGTTCTCTTGAATGCATTTCGAATTAGTGACATCTGCTTGCTTCAAAAGGTGCTAAGTTAGGGGGCTCAATTTTCAAATGACTTAAGCAAGTAGGGGTTTGGCATAGTTAGCGACCCTCGGGATATGCTCCCCTTGCTTCACCGGCTGATGGCATCACCATCATCCTTTATAACTAACCAAATTTTGCTAAGTTCTAAGGTTAAATTTACCTAAATAATATATTAAAAGGGTACAATATAATCAAGAGGAGGATTCATCAGAATAAACCCAAACAACAGCTAAATAACTTCAAAACAACCAATTTAGGGTTTCGTTTGGAAATCAAGCTATTAAGACAATAATTAAACCTTATTTTTGGTCTAACTCGGTTAACAGGATTCTAATGGAAGATTTATAAATTAAACCTCCTAAAAATTATAGATAAAGATTCTATAAGGTTTAATGTGAGCAATTGAATCAAAGGAGCTAAGTTGACCTAAAATAATGATCTAGGTGAATAATTAATGTCAAGTGAGTTTAAATACAAAATTGACCAAACAAATAACTTCAAAACTCAAAATTGAGATTGTCACTAGATTCCCTAGATCCTAATTAAGCTCCTATAAAAAGTTGGACCTATTTTGACAACATTCTTACCTACTTTGCATTTAAGTCCTTAACTTCCTAAAAATTTTGCAAATAGGTCCAATTTTATTACTTTTGGGTCCTTACCTCTTGCAAAACGGTCCCCAAGTTTATCTTCTTACTTGCGCACCCCACCGGCCGTTTAACCAACCCCTGTGCCAACTTTCTAGCATGAACTACGGTTGCCTCGAGCCTCGATTGACCTTATCCCCTGAGGCGAAGTTGTTCTCCTGTTGTTTCCGCGTCTAACGGCGGTTATTTCACCACCAACAGCTGCCTCAACGATTCTCTCTTCTCAATCAAAGTCGGTGCAGTTGTTGCGAGTTCCTCGAGCCTATTTCACAATATCCAACAGCTACTGAGCACGACAGCAGCTCTATAAAGCTTCTCACATCGCCTCTGAGTTCGGTCGTCTGGAATCCGAGTGCAAAAACCTCCTCCTTCCCTTCCTCTGTGCGCTGCCATTGCCTAAACTTGAGGTCTCCTTCGCCCCTTCGCTCCGTCGCATCTTGCCATCAAGTGAGGGTGCAGGCATCGTTGCCTCTCCCTCGTCGAGGTTTCTAGCCAAGAAGCTGGCCTTCTACCTCCTTCGTTGACCTCAATTCCCCCTTCGACTCTTCATTGGCGGCCTTCCACTACCACTAGTCTCCGTACCTCCTTCTCTCTAATAAAATTAGGATTTCTCCTCCCCTTCTTCTCTGCTACCTTTTCGCCTCTTCAATTCTTTCTTTCGACCGTGTTTTCACCATCACCGACTACCACCACTTGGAGCTTCAACGAGCTTCATCGCCACACCTCCATGCACACCCAACCACCCAATAGATTTAGGGCCTTTCTTCGAGGCTTCACCCCGAAGCTTTTGCTTTTGATGTGAGGTCAAAAGACCTCCTATTCTGCCTGCAAGTCCTCGCCAAAGTCAGTCTTCATCTTCACCTCCAGCAACAGCTCTCCAGTCACCTTTGACGAAGCTTTGCACACCATCAGAAGCCCCGATCTAAAGAGAAGCAGGTCAATTGGAAGCCCAACTGATACCCCGATTCATCCCCGACCTCATTTGAGAGATCAGATGATCGATGCAAGCCAATCAAGCTAGACTTCCTCACTGCCAGGAGATGCGAGGAGGCAAAGGGACTTTAGTCCCACATTATGCACAACCGAAGCCTGAGTAGCGTTTATTACGAAAATGAGCTCTTGGCTTATCCCCTCAAAACGCACAGGATGAGGTCCCCTCCTCACACCAGTACGCACACGCTCACAAATGCACCTGCTCACGCGCCCTCACCCGTGAATACACCTACAGGTCTGGGTTGTGGATCCGGATACCGAGGTATGGCTGAGAAGAAGAAGACTGAGGAGGGAGGCAGGTTTTGCACATCAAGGTTTGTGCTGCTCCTTCAGTACTCTATCTTAGCAAGGCCCTTGCACTACATGCCTTAATCAGTTAAGGTGATTGTGCCTTAAACCTGACCCTAAGGGTAAAGCCTAACTTGGTTCTGTGAAGTTAATGTGAAATATTTAATAGCTGGTTCTGTTCATATATTAGAGGGTATTTGAGGTTAAGTATTAAGGGTAAAATTGGTGGTTTAAACAACCACTTTTACCTTTATTTTTATACCTTCCTGTCTAAAGATACATTGAACACCTATTATATTGTGATAGTGATTACTTGCTCCCAGAGACGACCTCGGATTTCTTTTCTAGTTAGAGTATTATAAATTTTAAATGTTTGATTTGCCTTAATCAACTATACTACGACACGAGATTTTAAAATACGATTGAGGCAAACTAAACACCTACCCAACTTTACCACCTTCGGGAGTAAGGACAACATCAATTTTATTGTGTGGTTAGAGTTCATTACTGAAGCATAGGTCCTTAGGCTACCCAATTTAAGGACAGGTTTGATTGATTGTACTCTAGGGCACCTTTCTTTCCTTTGTTTTCCCTCCTACTTCACCATGTATGCTTCCACATCCTACACACATTTCCAATCCTACTCTCCTACCACCACTTATCCTCAACATGATTACTATCCCGACTCGACTTATGATTACCCATCCACTAGCCAGGATAACTTTCGGACCTCAATGTCCAGGACCTAACCCTGGACATCATGATCATGATTATTATCCTTCCCAGAGCTACACTGATTATAGATCATCGCCCTCTTATGAACAAACCAACCCGATCTACAATCAGGAAGGATATAATGATTATAACACCTACCCTCTCCAGGATTATACTGAATATAGGTCACACCCTTCTTTGAACAACCTGAAATGACCTACTATCAGGGAGAGACCCAAGAACCTCAATTTCTTGACTCCCCTAGATTTAACCCAAACTCACCCAACCCTGAACTGAACCATTCGGCTCAGGTGAACCAGGTCCAGGGTAGGGTGTTGGATAACTTGAGGAACACTATATAATTTTTAGAAGCTCAGCCAACACCATGCTCCGAAGCATTGGAGCCTATGATCAAAATGATTGATGAGCTTAATAGTTCTTTATTGGATTGGCTCCAAGATGTTAAGGACAGGGGCCTGGGTGAGTTTTTACTTGGAAAATTATCAAGATTGAGGATGAAATTTGTGATTGCCTTAGTCCAATCTTGGGATGATTCCCACGGAGAACCCCCTTCAGGAGAGCCAATGTTTGAACCCTATCAGGTGCCTATTGGGGGGGACACATTTTCTATGACCGGGGATGACCAGGTTGAGTTAGAGCAACCAATTGAGGATGATGTGATTTTCTCACCCGAGATCCCTGAGCCAAGGAGCAAGGAAAAATATGTCTCTATAGACCAAGGAATAACATATGATTTTGAGACATATATAAATGAGGATCAAGGATTCTTTAATTTTGAGGGTGAGGAATCTCTAGGTGAAGTCTCACTTAAGCTCAAAGAAAATGATTTAGTGAGACAAATGGTCTTGAGGAATCTGATGAACCATTTGATAGCCTGATAATTGAGGATCGTGATCCTGTTGGGGCTAACTTGGAGGATTTGAATCCTAATTTACTAGAAGATTCAATCGATAGCCTCAATATTCAACCACACCACAAAGAGTTGAATGATGATACTTTTGAGATCATTGTACCCAAGTCAATCTTGATTCAACCACAATTATTGGACTTGGATAATTTAGACAGGGTGAATAATATGCAAGAGGTCTCAAAATATGTAGTTATGAGGTGGACAGTAGAAATTTGGAAATGAAAATTTGGGAGGCTACTTCTAAGGGACATACAAGTTTGGATTTAAGGGTTTCTGTTGACCTGAAACCACCTACCTTCTATCAGGATCCTTATGATATCTTTGACATGCAACTCAAGCTCGGAACAATTGACTATCTTTCCAAGCCGAACTCTAAGTGGACATCTGAACCTATTGAACCAGATCTATCTATTGTTCACCATTTTAGACTTAGGCTGCACACCATAAAATCATAGGCTTGGCCCCGCAAACACAACAATCTTCGATTCTGGGTGGTTTTCATCCAGAACCTTAGAACCACTTGACCCTGGGGCATGGGCTTGCACCCTAATCCGGTTCACCTCTGTGGACATCTCCTGCTAGCTGGTTTGAGGATCAATCTTTTAATTCTGATCCTGATCTACACTTGTGAATTCTTAATTTCATCCCTATTTGTATATTATGCCTAGCTAAAGGCAATAAACTTAGCACATGTGTATATTCCACGTTCTCTACGAAGCTGTCCGGATTTTCATGAAATTCAGGTGATATTCTGTTTATTCTGCCCTTTTCATGTCTTTATTTTTACAATGAGGACATTGCATCATTTAGGCATGGGGGGTGGATACTTAATTCTGAAATTATTTTGTTAGCTCCATGCAATTTCTTTTATTTTCTTTTTAAAAAAATTAAAAATTCAAAAATTAAAAAAAATAGAATTATGAGAAGAGAACTTAGGCATTAAGAGTTGTTAACTTTAAGAAATGATACTTTACGACCTGAACACTTAGACTCTTTAGGTCTTCGAGCTTAATTAGCTCAGGTGTCCACTAAAATGTGGACTTGTTCTCGAGTCCTTGCCATGTGAACTTTACTTTAATTTGTTTAATAAATTGGGTGATAAGTATGCAACTTATCAACCTGCCCTCTGATTTGAGGGAACTTTAAGTCTAAAGCATCTGCACACTATTTGCACTGACTCACTTTTCAATGGTTTTTACGAAAATTATGTAGCTAATGAACCTTCTAGGGTAGAATGGCTGGTAAGTTGTCATGGGTAACAGCCCATTGGCCGATTGTCTAGAGCCCAACTACATGACCATACTCATTCTATTGCCTTTAGGTAAATCTTAGATCAGGGAAGCCAATATATACTCAAAAATAAAAAAAATAATAATAAAGAAAAAAAATGAGGAAAAAGTAAACCATACTTCACTGCACGAGTATGGCTGGAAGTTACCATGGATAACAGCTCATTAGCCGGTTGTCCAGAGCCCAGCTCATAAAATGCACAAATAATTCCCAAAACACCTAGGAAAGAAATGAGGAAGTAGAATAAACCAGGGAGATATACACTAGGTTCGCCCTTGTGTTGACCCCATAAAAAATTAAAAAAAGTAGGGAGAAAGCTACCAGTTGAATAGATAAACTTTTAGGCAGAAACTCTTAAGGTCACCTAGGATCGTAGAAACCTGAAGTTCATTTTAATGGCTGCCTAGTGAGTCTATCACATTCACAAAGATGCTTAGAACTTGAAGTTCTATTCGAGTCTTGGGTGGGTTAGGTAGCCGTAAAAAGTTGCCTCTAAACTCTAAACTCAAAACAATCCAAAAAAAAATAGAAAATAAGAAAAAAAATAGAAAAATGTATCTTCCCTTTTCAAAATAAGTCGAGGACTTAGGTAGTCTGCATTTTGTCAAGCACCCGGGCACTGTTAACTCTTCATAGTTTAGGTTCTTAGTTGAAATTTCTTTTTGTTAATAAACAACCAATGCCTTAGCGATCGAGTCCTAATTCTGTTCTTATACATAGCATGTAGTTTAATTTTGCTAGGGTCTAGCAAAAGATAGGCATGGGGGTATGATGTAGACACATCCATTTAGGTTAAAATGTCTATTTATGAATGTTCCTAGGCTTAGATATACATTCCATAGTATAAATATCACATAGCATGCATCATTCTGCATTTAGAATATTTTGTATAAAGTTTAGGGTAATTCATGTCCTTTTATGGCCAGGAGAGAAGAAGATTTATTTCAAGGCCTCAGATTGTCGATCTGACTGTATGGATTTGATCAAAATGACGATTGGAGTTCATCACTTCCAAAATTGTCTTGATCAGAATCTCATAGCACCTTATACAGTCTGAGGAAGATCAACGACCAAGGGCTTAGGTGACACAATTCAAAGATTCCAATGTCAAATCCAACCTCACAGATGGATCCGGATCGACGATCGCAGCCCAATGATGCAAAAATCAACCCAATCCAACGTCTCTGATGCCACCTACAAGAATCTGAAGTTGGACGGTCCAGATGGCGCCACGTGGAACCATCTGAGCTGCCCAAAGTCACCCAAAACATCTACTCAACTTCTAAAGTACACGTTCCTCTCAATCTGGGCCATTGGATGCCCATCCAACGGCCATACTCACGCCACGTCGCCCGCTTCATCTAAGGAGCTCATCAACTCTGATTCTCGACTATTGGATCTCCATCCAATGGTTGAGATCTCGCGCCATTTCGATCATCAGCTCAACAATCCACCCACGTGTTGCAATGGTCGGGCCCGACACTCTCAACACGGGGATGCACGATCAAGACCTCACACGCACGTTCAATTCATGACGAGAAGGTGCGCACGAAATTCGACTGCACGATTCGAATCAGATGGCAACGGAGGTGGTGACATGGCGCAACGGATGGCCACAGATACGCCCGTGCGATCCAACGCACGATCTAACGTGCATTCTCACATGCCATCCAACACGATCCAGAGAGCACGATGCTCGCGTGACATGACTGTTGATCGAGCATCTAACGGCAAGAAAGCAAGCGCGCAAGCATAGCTGTGAGCGCGTGGGTGTGTGCGTTAGCTAGGGACCTTCAGAGACATTTATGGTGGAGTTTTAGTGACATCTTTGACGTTTCTGTTGACCCATGAACGACCAAACCTCTTCTCCTTCACTATAAAAGGACTCCTACTCCTCCCATTCTTCTTCATCTCTTCCTTTCTCTCCCTCACCACCTCCAAGGATCTAGAGAGAGCTTGTCCCAAGCCCGGGATGCTCCTCTAGGGTCGAAATTAAACATTTTTTCTCACCTCTCACCCCCATTCGTGGAGCATCCTATGGCTTTCCTCTCACCACCTTCAGGAAGAAGATCCTCACCGTAATGCCATCCTGCCTCATCCTCCTTCCTTCGACATCGTTCCCCTTCATCCTATTCCTTACCACCGTCATCTAGGCAACGTCAAAGCGAGGCGTCCTCCAAGCAACCGTCGAGGGGGACTCTTCTCACCTCTATCTATCTTTTACTGCTTTCTAATGTAGTTTTCTGCTTTCTTATCTGTAGCAAACCCTTTGAGATATATGATTGTTTCTCTCTCTCTCTCTCTCTCTCTCTCTCTCTTTGTCTTATTTTGAAAGTAGATTAATTAGATTTCATCGATCTGATCTCTTGCCATATAAAATACAAAAAAATTAGAAAAGACAAAAACACCAAAAATAAATAAAATTGAAACGCAGATTTCAGAACCAAACGTTCACCTCACTGTGTTCGACCTGGGACTTACCTCAAGTTTCGGTATAAATTTTATCTGGTAGCGATTTTTGTGATTACGATGATAGGTTCTCGAAAACCCTAACTTTTCCTCGTGAAAACATGCTTCACCATGAGGTCATTTTGTCAGACCTACCACTAAAGAAGAAAGACCTAAGAGCCCCACTCATTCCCTATTAGTTGCAGGATGCTCCTTTTGACAAGGCCTTGCTTGATTTGGGTTCGTCCATTAATTTAGCCCCCACTATTGCTTTTGATTACTTTTAATTTGGGGACCTAGTGTACTTTGGTCACAATCCAGTTGGCTAACAGATTAGTCAAAGTGCCTCGAGGTGTGGTTGACAACATCATTGTTAATGTGCATGGGTTCTGTTTCCCATAGAACTTTTCATTTTGGATATGGAGATTCCTCTTAGTCTCCTTGATGCACTTATCATTTTTGGGTCGTCCATTTTTGGCGACCACCCAGGCCAACATTAATTGTGCATCCGAGTGTACAAAGATTGCCCTTAGGAATGAGAAGCTCAAATTGGATATTTTTAGGGCGAATAAGAACTCGCACTGTGACCTTATTGAGGAAGACTCAGATGATGAAGACTCTGAACATTGTCCGAACATCGAGCTTTATTGTTGTGAGTCGACTGCTTACGCATCCTCTCTAGGGCTCAGTAATTTGGAGGCAGCTAAAGACGGGATGGCTACTGTCGAAATTGTTCACATTTTACCACTTCCTAACTCTGATTATTTGGGGTGCTCTTCTGATCCTGAAACCTCAGATCTGGTATATTATGATTCTTCTAATGTACTTCATGTTTCTGACTTGCCCTTGTTGGTGTAGGATGGAGTGGCTGCTACAAACAGTTTTGGCCCACCTAAGAGAACGCGGACGGGATCCTCGATCCATGTCTGCCCTTGATGTCATTTCCAAACCATAGCGCAGAAAGTAGGAGTTTAGTTTTTGCTGCCTCTGTGCAAGAGGAAGACTTGGGATACTCGTTGAGACACTTGGGCACCGACCTTGGCTCACGCTCATCCTCATTCGGACCCCATGGTCGTAATGGTGCAGGATTTAACTCTACTCTCTCGTCAATGCAGCCACGACCGACATCCTTACAGCTTTGGACTCAGCTGATATGTATGCATTTCATGACCATTAGATATACCATTTTGATTTTGACTCCTTGTTGAACATTGATTTGGGGAAGGCAATTGATGAGGCACATCATCATAAATTTAGAAAATCTGGAGTAGAATTGCCTGAAAACCCCATGCCAAGTTTAAATGATAAATACATTGAGGACATAAATTTTCATGAGATTACATATATTCATGGGGTTAAATTTAAGTTGTCAAGAATATGATTGAAGTTGAGGAGGAATTTGACTTTAGTCAAATGATGAAAGCTCCATTTCTGAGTTTGAGGAAATCTGAAAGATCTTGAGGCATTTTTGGATTTGGGGCCAAATGAACTTATCACTTCTTTCACGTCTTCACTCTTGGATTTTGGCATTGACGATTTCATGGAAGGCACAGAACTAAAAGTGAAAGAATTCGAGCCTTTATTGAATCTGGATTCCAATCTTACACCCCCGAGGGAAATGATTTTGAGGGATAGTGAATTTTCACCCATTACATTAGGACAGAATTTGGGCGATTCGTATGAGATTTTTTATCAACCCAGGGATGAGATTAACTATTTTGATATGGATATCCAGCATGATTCGAGTGAATTTGGCGTTGTTGAGATGGACCACTAGATCTTATTTGACACACCTACTCTACACTCATCCACACCCAGATCAACTCATGAAGTGGTTCCTCATACCACTTCAAACTACACCACTCGGGTCCCTACTTTCATTTCTCATCACTTTCAAGATCCGTATGATTTGTTTCCCACTACCGACTCTTTATCCACCTCATCTGCATTACTCATACACCATTATTTAGGGTTGCCACTTTCTACCTTCCACCCTGGCACCCGTATTTTTTTTTCTTTTTGTAGTAGCACCTGGCTACAAACAATTCCAAGCCCTGTTATTTTATTTTTCCAACCTTGCAAGCCTAGTATTCATGGGTAGCCGGTCTGCATTTACAATCCGTTGTTGGCAATTGAATTGAAAGTGCTTATCAATTTGGTTGCCCTCTCTTCAACAATCACTGATCTATCTGATTGAGTTTTTTGCCCAGCTGGAGGTGTTAAACTCAGCATTTATAAATAGCATTTGCTTTTCATTTATATATAGCATATCTATTTTAACTCATTTCATAGGTGTTGGAATAAGCTAAATGAAAAATTAAGGAGCTATTCCAGGTGATTTCTACCCTTTTATACCTCTTGTCTTTCATTTCTTTTCATTCTGTTCATGCATGAGGACATTTAAGAATTTACGCAAGGCAGGGTAGTACACATACACTGAATAATTTTTCCCAACACCGACAATTCTCATTATTGCATTCGCATCTTGCGTAGTTTCTAGCAATATCTCTTGTAAATAAGTTTTCAAAAAAAAAGTATATATATACATATTTTTATATAGAGTTTATCTATACAAAAAAAAAGTGTGTTTTCAGTGTTATTTTTGGAATTTAAGTTAGAAAGAATCAAGAATTCTTGATTCTGAGGATTTACCGATGTTAAGAAATGCGGAACAAAGTCTTTTTGCTTAGACTCTTCAGGTCTAAACATGCTTAATTTTTCAAGTATTTAGCTAAGTATTGAAGATGCTTGGACTTGTTTGACAGAGTTTTTAAAGGGACTTGAAAACGTAAGGTATTAAGTCAAAAAGGGTGAAAAGTGAATGACTTATCTTCCTACCCTTTATTTGGATGGTCTTTAAGTCCCAGGCATCTTCAATTACACTATGCACTGACTCATCTCTTGGACGACCTTATTAAGTCCTTAGTGGTCAATAAGATTTAGTTTAGGCCTGCAAATCTAATGACCTTGCCAGGTTTCTAGCTCTTAGGACTATTCCTATTTGTAGGGGATGCAATTAGAACGGATGAAGGAGAGCCACTCACCTAGAAAATGAGTTGGAGAGAAAAAAAAATTCAACCAAAAAAATCAAAAGGAAAAAATATATATATACAAAAAAAAGAAAAAAAATGCATTCTACAAAATAAAAGCATTTCACTACATATGGATGCTATCCCTTTTCATTTCCAAATAAAAACACCTCGCTACAAATGGGTGTTGATCCTATAGAAAAAAGCAAAAAAATATGGACAAAAAAAATTAGAAATAAGAGACCAATGGGTCCAACCGAGGTAATATACACTTAATGCATTGACCTCAGGGTAGAAAAAGCTACCAAATCCTAATATGGCTTAATCGAAGATAGGGTTGGTGAGAGCATAGAAATATTCTAAGTTTTACTGGATGCTAGGAGTCAATTTAGTTGTACTTTATGGCGAGTCAAACTATTTCACACACAACATGCTTGTTTCTCACATTCACTTCAAGTCTTGGGAGGGTCGACTAAGTCAGGGAAAGTTACCCTCGCGACATAAGTCTATGGGCTAATAGGATTCTTAATTTGATTCAGGCAATCTGAATTTCAGTCAATACTCAAGAGCTGTTGTAGCCTTCATCATTAAGGATTTGCCAGTAATTTCTTTTTCGTTGGTGAAAAATCATATTGAGGTTTTTGATTTAGACTCACTTGATTCCTTAACAACTCATTTTACAATAAAAGTCCATTTTCACTTTGCTTTTGAAAATAAATGAAAAATCCACGTATTTGATTTTCGCATCTTTTTCCGTGGGATTTTCGTATGTTGGTTTTGCTAGGGACTAGCAAAATTTAGGCATGGAGGTATGATTGCGCAACAATTGTAGGTTCTAAAATGCCTAGATTAGGGTAGATTCCTAGCGTCATTATAAATATTGCATACATTTCATGCATAATTTCCATTTGTGTCATGTTTACATGCTTATTTATAAATAATGTGTTTTATAGACCTATTTATGCTATTGTGACGACCCGAGTCTCGCCAAGTGACGAAAACCCAGGTCATCGTGTGCGAACAACTAGCACAAACACTCGCAAGATCGCAGTTGTCCAACATATAGCCATAAAATATCAATAGCCAACATTCATTCATAATACATTAAATGAAAGAAAAACTAAAGTGCTGATAAGATAATAACAATTCACCTTAAAGAAGAAATTAAATAGAGTCTCGTACAATCACCAAAAGACAAGAAGTAAAATCCTAACAGTGGAAAGAAACTATTATGAGCCACTACCTCAGTACGGACCATCTCCTTAGGTTGGACCCGGTTCCGCAGAAGTCTGACAGACAGTAGCCGCTACACCCGACTGCTCAACAACACCTGAGTTAGGAACCCGATACAAAACATCAGTGAAAATTGAGTAGAGTAGAACAATTAGATAGGTAACTAAAGTAACAAAGTATAGGAAAAGGGCACTATGTCAAAAGTTCATTCGTTTATAATTTATTTTATATCCAGTTTCGTTTATGTAATTTACCCATATTATTACAGTTCTCAATTCGTCAATCGACGTCTCGGGCATGAGACAATCTTGTGTAACTTTATGCAATGCATGACAGGTATATGCCATCCTCCTAGTCGGGAGGACTGATTATACCCATCGAGTCGCCCCACTCCATCACCCTGTATTGGGCATGGGTTGGGAGGGTAGATGTCCTGCAGGTCTTGGAGTAACCCCAATCTGATTATTTAGATTTGTAACAGCATGGCTTACTTCCGTCATTTTATTCTGCATTTCCTACAATGTTTTCATCATATAGGCATTGATGTCTTGTTGAGATGGCCTGAGATGAAAGGTCGGATTCAACCCATACCAGCTAAATTGATTTGATGTTTACGGAGGAACCAGGTTATTCCAGGAGTAATTCGGGTAATTCTTCCAATTGGAAATTGCTCCTAGAGGGTAGAAATATTTTCAATAGGGTTAGGGTTTGGATAATTGTAATTCCCTAGTGAATCATGGAAAGCCTCGGGATGTTGATGATAATTAGTAGGGGTGGTGTTCAGATTGTGCAAATATTCTCTTCGTGGAATGTTAGGCTGGGTTAGATATGGAATCTGTGGAGCTTGGGTTGGTGTGGCAAGTCTTTCCCCAATTTTCTTTTGATTTATTTGCATCTGGTCGAGTTTTTGAGCGATCATTTGAAGATCATCTTGGGTGACAGGGATAGATTGAGTGTCTATTTCATGAACACCGAACTGTGGGTTTGAAGTTTTGCCAAAGGTGTTCATGGAAGCTTGATTAAATGAGTTCTCACTCATTTCTTCAAAAAGGTCATTGGCGCTTTCAGCATCCTTATTTATGAAATTGCCGCCACACGAGGCATCGACGAAATGTCAAATTTGATCTTCTAATCCATCATAGAAGATCTACACGAGCTGCCATAAGGGAATCTCGTGGTGTGGGCAACTTCTTAGGAGATGTTGGAATCTTTCCCAAGAATCATGAAAAGTCTCGCCAGATTTTTGTTGAAAGGTTATAATAGATCTTCGCAAGGAATTAGTACGACCTATGGGGAAAATTTTCTTTAAGGAAGGCACTCTTGAGCTGAGGCCATGTAGTGATAGGTCGGCCAATGGTTTTGAACTAATAAGCGGCCTTATCTTTAAGAGATAATGGGAATAACCGCATCAGCCAAAGGTCTTCTTGCACATTGCGGGAATAGGTTATTTGTGCAAGAAGAGTCAATCCTTCAAGATGGCTAAACAGGTTTTCCCTAGGAAGGCTATGGAAATGCTTAATAAGATTCAGAATAGTAGGTTTGATCTCCAAGTCCCCTTCAAGTATGACCATCCCCTGTCTTTCCTCATAATAGGAAGGATCATAAAAATCCTTTAGAGGAACGATAGGCTACTGACGGGGTGGTGGGCTTAGCCTTTGGTTGGCTAAGGTTGTGATATTCCCAGTCAACAGTTGTTGATTGGCTTGAAGTTGAGCAATCTGCTCAGCCATCAAGGAGTAGAGATTAGGAGGAAGGCTTGTTGTTGAGATTGAGGCATATCAGCATTAAGAAGCTCCAAGTGTGGGAAATCAAAGGTGGGGGTTTGTTTTGGGTGGAAGGGTCAGAATTGGGATTAGAAGTGGGATTAGAGGTGGGATTAGAAGTAGAGGTGGATGGGTTCGTGGACCTATTTTTTTGATTTTCCATTTTTCTAGAAGAAGATGGAAAAAGCGATCTTTTGGCGCAAGGGGAAAAATCAAATGGTGCCTCCAAGTGTGAAGTTTGGGACCGTCGCCCGTGCATAAATGGAAGAATGGGAGGGGAGGAGAAGAGATGGAGATGAGAGAAAGTGTGCAATTCAAACAACCAAGCCTAATCTTGTCCTAAGGTTGACTCCTTAAAACCTAAGACTTAGGAACCCGATAGGTAAGAAATCAACAAGTGAACCCAATTCCCAAAAGAGAACCCGGCTAGACTAAAGAGGTGGCTTGGGTCCAAGCATTTCTTGGGAAAATCACCAGGGGCTTGTGTAAACCCTTACCTGTTGTTTGACTTCCCTCTAAGTCTGTCGCTGCGTTGTCTAAAGGAATTAGTAGCACTTAGTGATCCTTAAATATCGGATATCAAGCCTAATTGAATGAAGTCCTTAAGTGGTCAAATGACTACTTGTTTTAAGTTAGGCTTGGGTGTTTAAATGTGCACGGGAATGTGGAGGGTGTTAATTGGGGTAATGCCCTATTACTTCAATTTTTTTTAATGTGTGCAGGATTTGAAAAGTTATTCCAATGGCAAACAAGTTGTCACACAATTTTTTTTTGTTTATTTTTCTATTCTAGGATTTAATTTAACTTGGTGTGTTTTAGGGTTTTCTTATTTAAATATTCAAACAAGTTTGAAATGCCACAAATAAAGGGAAATCAAGTTGTATTCGTGAAGATAATTTTCCTTTATATTGTGGGACTAAAAATTTGAAAAGAATCCCTAATTCAATTTTCCTAATACAAAAATTTACTACTAGTGGGTTTGTTTTAGGCTTTCCTTTTAAGTAGTGGTCCAAACAAAGTAGCCAACACTACTATATGTAAAATCAAACAAGGATTCTAAAAAATATTTTTTTGTGATTTTAATAATTTGTTTGATAATTTTTTAGAATTTTTCCTTGTGCTGGAGTTAAAGTCCAGAAATGATACCCGAGGGTATTTTGGACTTTTCAATATCACCATCGACTACCAAAAATTTTTGTAATTTTATGTGATGTGTATAATTTCACAATGATTTCAGAAAGAAAAATTTCACAAAAATTGGATAAGTATAAAAATTCCTGAAATTCACAGACAGTAGCCAAACAAGGAGATTAGAGGAGATGACCCCTCTGTAATCCATGAAATTTTTAAAAATTGTATACAAATTCAATTTCTTTGAAATTTGGAACATATGTTCCTTACTTGATTTGAAATCACTAAGTGAAATTTCTAGATTTGAGGAGGCTTGTAGTGTTGGGAATTGATTTTTGAAGTCCGAATAGAAGTCTGGACCCGAAAATCAGAATACCAACACTTGAAGAGGAGTGGTGTTAAATGATGCAAACAAGCAACAAATGGATTTTAAATGTTACCACTCCACTTAATTAATATGTTTAGGATCCTAAAAGCCAAGTTTAATACTTTTTTGGTAGTTTTTAAAGATAAATGTGACAAGTTTTATATTACCAACCTGAATTTTCGCAGGAAGAAAGGGCACTTCAAGTTCCAAAATCCCGCTTTCTTCCTGCAATACCTACACACACGAGAGAAAAAGAGACAAGGGGATGAGATCTACTTATCAATCAAGAGAATTTCTAATTGCAAAGCCGTGCCTCCCTGGTAACGACACCAAAAAGTGATCGGGTTTTTACGCAATTTGTAAAATTAGGGCATTAGAAGTCGTTGCAATGCACAAAAATCAAATCGCTTTTAAATTTATAACCTAGATAGTGGTGGTATCTAGTATCATCCAAGGAGGAAACTTTTTACAAAATCGAATCTCTTGCTTGAATACGGAAATCACCTTTCTTTTTATAATTTTTGAATATATAATTTTTATGGTTTTTGAATAACAGGGCAATGTGAAATTGATGGGTGGAAAAGGCTAAACCTAATTTAGCAACTAAGTGGCAAAAATGTCCTCTTCCTAAACTCACCCTAGGCACGTGAAGGCCTAGGATAATTGGGAAGAGGGAGTGAAAGTGCTAAAACTAGAACAAGAAAGAAGATGCACCAAATTGAAAAGGCAACTTGATAGAAAATGGATTTCTGTTTTACAATTGTATAGGAAAGCTTCTACTACAAAATTAAAATTGAAAAAGCGAATAAAACAAAAATCCTGGATGATGATGGTGAAGAGGATGAAGCTCTTGCTCCAACTGCGGTTGCTCCCATAGTTGAAAGGACCTCCTCCTTCTCCTTCTTCTTGAATCCAAGGTATGGTCTCCTCTTGGAAAGCCCAAAGGGGGAGGCGTGCCTTATCTCCTTTAAGGTGGATGATTCCACCTTTCTTTCTCCTTCAAGGGTAGGCGAGCACCACCCTAATTTCTCCTCCAATGCTTGGCTGTCCTCCTTGATGTAGAGAGCCTCCTCCTCTTGGCATGGCACAAGAAAAATGGAGAGGAAGATGGCACCAAGGAGGCAAGGGATAGCCTCCTTAATCTTCTTCCCTCCTCCTTCTTCTTGGCTATATAGGTTATAGGTGGGCTAGGGTGGAATTAACACTAAGGGTGGATGAAGATTTAGTGGTGGTTAGGAGGGTTTTTATAGAGGTGGAGAATGGTGGTTGGCGTGGGGATTATGTGTAGGGCTAGGATGGGTTTTAGGAGATGGTTAGGTGATCCTATGGTGGAGGGTGTTTGGAGCCAAGTAGAGGGATGCCTAGGTGGTGGTTATGGATGGCTAAGGTGTCCTTTGGTGGCCGTCTACCATGGAGAGACACCATGGTTTTTGTGCCACCTATGGATGGTTCTAGAAGGGGGGTAGGTGGATGGCTAGGATAGGTTGTAGGGGTAAGTGTAGGGCCATGATGTGGGGGTGTTTTGGCACCAAAAGAGAGGGCTTCTAGAAGGATATTTTAGCGCCAAAACAAGGTGACTTTTGGGTGTAGTTGAGGGGCTAAGGGGTGTCTATGTTGGCGCCAAATGGGAGTAGGAATAGGTGTAGGAAGTTAGCTTGCTAGGTGGACTAGTTAGATGGTGAGGTGGTGTTAGGTTGTAGGTGATGGATGGCCATGGGAGCTAAGGTGTAGCTAAGCTAAGATTGTTGGTGCTAGAACACCACGATCATTTATTTTGATGATAACAAAACATGTGTTATTTAACATTTGCATTTGAAGTCTTAGATTTCAAGTTAATTGCAAATGGAGACGTGTTTAGACAGAGTTTGAGCTCGCATCCATGGTGGATTAGAAGAGCTTGACAGAGGAGGAGTTTTACAAGGAGCGAAAGCTTGAAGAAGGAAGGAGATGAAGAATAGGATAAATTTCCTTTCTTATTCAATGTACTTTGTTCTTTTGTTACTCTTTATTTTATTTCTTAGTAGCATGTTAAAGAGACTCAAAGTACCCTCAAAGTAGTCCTAAGAACACCTGCACAACCCTAGGATACTTAGGTTTTCCGTAGAGAACGTAGAAAACCTAAATACGCATTAGATAGCCTGATCAGACGTCCAATTTGGAAATCAGACGTCTGATCTTGACTTCTAAGACGTCTGACTGTTAACTCAGACATCCAATAACTTAGGCTGGACTTAGTAGGTTTTGTCTGATGAAATCAGACAACCAGACCTTAGTCCAGACGTCTTAGAAGACATCTGATGGTTGTGCCAGATATTCAATTAGTGGAACGTTGGCTAACAAAGCAAACGTTGAGGAAAATAACCGTTAGGCTTCTATCAGACATTCATAGAGGACCTCAGACGTCTGATATGTCACCGTTGAGTCTTGTTGTGAGCCAAAATCACCTATGTCAAATTTTCTAGCCGTTTACCTATCTTAGGAATCCATTCTTGCAGTATAATAGGATTCCAGACGTCCAGACCTAGTGCCAGACGTCCTGTACGTCGTCTGATGGCCTTACACTGGAACTCTGTTTAGGTCAGATTAAAGTCAGGAAGGAAACCCACCTAGAATCAAACGTCTAACTTAGTTCCCAAACGTCTTAAACTAGGTTTCCAGACGTCTGATACTTGGACCATACGTCTGATGACCTTGTCAGAATCATAAATGATTCTGATTACGGCCTGTTTTGCCTTGAGTTCAACTCCAACAGCGATGGAAGCCTTTTAAGGCCTTTTAAAGACATCATAGACCCTCTATAAATAGAGGAGGACCCTTGCCTTGCAAATACACACCCAAGTAACACATTTCCACATCTCTTATGTCAAAAGAAGAAGATCATCTAGAAGTGCTGCTCTCCAAACCCTTGTCCACACTCTTGAGAGCTTCAGCTTCGCTACACTCCCGCTCTCCCTCTGCGATTACGAGAGTGACGAGGGGCCATCGTGTGGTTCACGCACCCACGTCGTCACCCCGATGCACTTCCACCAAAGGGAAGTTTCTAAACTCCTATAGTAGCTAGGTTTAAGTTTTGTGGCTCTATAGGACTATTGTACTTTATTGTCTTTGGTTGGGTATTCACTTTGTGAATTTCCATCTTCATCGAGAGACTAAACACTCCTCGTGAAGAGGAGGGATTTGAGGCACACTACCCTCGTTCAAAGTAGTGTTGTTGTATTGAGGTTCAGTTACGCTCGTTTAAGCGACTGGGTTAGTGGATTTGATCGACTAGGTCGATCGAGAAATCCTAACTCGAGAGGGTTAGGTGGTGGTTTTCACCCAGTTTGGGTTTCCACCTAAAAATATCTTGTGCCTTTGTGTGATTGCTTTTGTGATATTGTTATTTATTTTAATTCCGCATTTTTTACGTCACTCATATCTCACCCCCTCCCATAAGGATTTACAAAGCTAGCTTAGCTAGTAGATGAGTAGGGTAGGGAGCAGAAGGAGCTGGGGTTTTGAGAGGAGCTGAAGGAGAGATGTCTGGAGCTGCATCAGAGCTGGTGGCTGTTGAAGAGAATAGCAATGAGCTACTTTAGCTGGCTTAGCTTGCTAGTTCTTTGCTAGATACTAAGCCAAGCTAAAGTAAGCTGGCTTCTGCTGAAAGATGTTGAGGTAAGCTGGGTCTGATCTTCCTGGAGAGGACCTAGCTAGCTGAAGTAGCTAAGGTAGCTTAGCTCAACTAAGTTAAGCTAAGTGGACTCCCCAAAAGCTAGACTTGAGCTGGCCTGAGCTATGGTGAAATCATCTTCAGCTGGCTTGAGTTGAGTTGGAGGTAGCTGGACCTAAGCTGAGGTGGACTCCAATAAACTTAGCTGAGCTAGCTAAAGCTCCCACTGAATTGATGGGAGCTGAGATGAGCTAGACTCAACTAAGTTAAGCTGGACCTGAGTTGACTTGAGCTAGGGTGAGCTAAGATGAGCTATCCTAAGCTACCATTCAGATGAGATGAGCTGAATGGAGCTAGGATGAGCTAACCCTAGTTCAAGTGAGCTGGTATCCAGCTATGATGAGCTAGATTAGGCTGAGTCCCAACTAGTTTGAGAGTCTTCTTCACTAGTTTCCTTCCTGAGTGCTAGGGTTCTGGGGATCTGACTATCTGTTTATCCCTAACACTCAAATAAACACATCAAAAAGACAACAAAATCTGTAATGCATGCCTAACCTAATTTATGCCAAAATGTAGCCCAAAACCCATTCGCGGAGTTAAAATCCTAAGAGCTAGATCTGTTTTAAGGCATAAGAATGATGATAAATTGGTGTTATCATAGACAACTCTATCTAATGTCATTGGGGGCTCACAGTGACTCTCAACCATGCGTACAGAGCTTGGGGACAGTCTCCACACTCTCCTAGAGATCCGCGCACACACTGGGGGTAAGACTTGGTTCACACGGACCCAAAATAGGTTTGAAAACACCTTGTTACATTTTTTATTTTTCACTCAAGGAATAGAACTCAAAAGTGAAAATAAATTATACCAATGTGTAGTACGCATCGATACGATTCCAACGGTACCTTATTTGTCGAAATTTGAGGTCGAGAATGTCTCGAACAGGATGAAACAACATGAGGGGGGTCGCTGAACCAACCAGTTCGACCAGATCAGTCAACTGTAGACCCACACGTGATGTCCTTGCATGCTCCTATAGATCACCAATGCCTACGCACACTCCCCATAGTCGTTGGATCGGCCACACATTGCTGATTCAAGTGCTCACCGCGCTCTCAACGTAAATGTGTGCACGCGTGAACTCGCCTCGCCACACATCACCAGCTAATGTGCCCGCACTGCCACATGTCACGTAACGCCCCTACTTTTTGTGAGTTTTGCGGTGTAAAGCCCATAAAAATCGAAATTGCACTTGGGTCCACGAGAAAACTTTTTAAATTTTATGAAGGCAAAGCTTAAGCTTTTCCTTCTCTCTTCCTCTCTTAATTAAGAGGCATAGAGAGAAGATGAAGGCCCAAGGACACAAAGGGGTCCTTATATAGGCCCAAGGTTTCTTGGGATTAGGTTTAGTGGGTGGAATTCCTAAAATACCCCAAGGGTTGGGTCCACCTTACATATAGGTCCTTGTTGACTTATTTTATTCATAACTTGAGCTATACACCTCAGATTTGCGTGAAACAAGAGCCCCTGGAAAGCTTGCAATGAGAGGAATCCAACATTTGGCTCAAGGTTGACTAAAATTATGAGTTTTTGGGCAATTTAAGGAGGTGTTGTCTCCAGCACTGAATCGCGATCGAGTTTTTAGGTTTGAATTGGCCCGAACCATTCTGAAATTACTTGGAACTTCGATTTTGGGATGTTACAGCTATACTGTCTTATCTTGTGATTAAAGTTCTACACATGAATAATAAATCAAGAAGAAAACCAACAAGTAAGGCGAATGAAAGAGAAGTAGAGATTTAGGAAACTGAAGAATAAAGGAGGAAATAAAGGAAGAAGAGAGGAGGAATAAACCCTATCCCTATTCCACTATCCACATTTTCCTAACCACCTATACCTGTTTGAATCACCCCTTTCCTATCCCAAATAGCTTAATACTAGATTAATTAGATATCCCCATATCTAATTCCCCCATTACGTTCGTATTGGCTCAATTGGTCCATACTAAATTGGTCCATACTAAGCCAATTGGGTTAGCCTATCAATGTAAGCATCACTTAGGCTTAACCTATGCCTTCGTTATCCTACACCTCCACACTTTACCTTAACCTATACCTTCCTTAACCCCTTCCTAGGATGCACCTAAGGACCAACCTAACACAACCCAACACAAAATCCAATGCAACCCGCCCCTCCCCCCTCCTCTTCTCCATCGAAAATACACCCCCATTTAGTCCACGCACTCTCTACCCAACTCCCCCCAAAAAGTGGATCTTACAACTCCCATTGAACTAAGTCTTCACACCCCCTCTAGATTATTCCATGCACCAACCTTAACACCCCCCATCCTCCTTAAAAACCCTCAACCGGCCATTGAAGAGGGGTGAACGGGAGATTTCGCTTGGGAGATGACGTGTCAGAAAAAATATGTTGTCATAGGAAAATCACGTGGTGGAAAAAGTTTCCGATCAAAAATATTTACAAGTAAAACTAACCACAAATAGTTAAGTCATGTCCACAGGGAGGAGCAACCAATAAATCCACCAATATTTTCAGTGCATCATTCGGGTATGTTGTACGAGGCTAATATGATGCAAAAATTAATTTGTCGATAAGTTGTAGCATCAAATGAGATCAAGAATGGCTTAAATGAGCATTCATATGAAATATATATAAGCAAGAGGGTTTAAGAAACAATTACTCAGCAATATAAAATAACATCTCAAAAAAATCAAAACCTTCAACCGTGCTCATTTCACTTAATATCCCCCTCCGGTAGCAAAATAGGGGATGGGGTTCCCCTTGGCTATGCGCACAGAGGAGGAAGCCGGCGAAGATGTGGCTCGTCGGAGGAGTGGGGCCAGTGGAGAGGAGTACTTCGGTGGTGGTTCGGCGGTGCATGGTGGCCGGAGCTGCCCTCGGCGACGAGGAGGAGATGCGGCAATGAGGAGGCTGTTGCCACTGCTTAGAGTCATGCGCTGTCGAGGAGGCGTCTGGCGAGGGTGGTGCACGCACAAATAGCCTCCGATGATGGATGGGTGGCACCGGAGGGTTGCTATTGAGACTGCGAAGGAAGGTGTGCGGTCGAGGATGTTGGGTTCCTCCTTGGTTGCAGCAGGTGAAGAATGAAGAAGAGAAGGAGCCCGGTGCTCGCGTGGAGGTGCTTCGCGCGGTGGGGCACTGCTACCGATGGGTAGAGGAGGTGGTGCCGCTATGAGGGCACACACGCGAGGGTCGGTTGTGTGTGGTGAGGCATCGGTGGGTGTGACTAGATGTGGGTGCCGAGGGGTCAGAGGAGGCTAGCCACATGCTGCGAAGGAGGTGGCACCTCTGTTGGTTTCAGTGCATGCTTTGAGCGCGAGCTGATGTGGGCACCAGTGGTGGTGGCTGCTCCTCTCCCGTGAAGAACGAAGGTGGAGAGGGGGAGCCGGAGGTGCGAGTGCAGGTGCGGGTCACGGTTGCAGAGGAAGAAGATAGTAAGGGTGGCAAGTGTGGGTCTCCAGACGTCCAGGAAAGTTCCCAGATGTCTTAAATGAAGGGAATGGTGCACGATGGTGATGTCGAAGATGCGGTAGCGAATGTGGTGGCAGTGTCGAGTTGCCGAGGTGAACATAGTTGATGGTGAGTCGTTGCAGTTGCGAATGCCAATGCTATCACCACCGAACGCGGTGATGGGTTTGTCATGGGTGAGACACGGTGATGGTTGTGGCTGTGGTCGAGTTTGTGCTTGGAGAGAGAGGGCTCTCCTCCTCCTTGGACGAAGATGGGTCTCCCCTCTGCCTTTGCATGCCTCTTATAGATAGATAGAGAGAGAGAGAATTAGTGGGAGACTAACATGATTTCATGTGACATGAAAAGAAAGAGAGGTTGAATAAGGAAGGAAATTAGCTAAGATATTGTGGCATTGATTGAAAAATATATGACACCACTCATTTCCTTTTTTTTTTAATAAACTTGTTAAGAATTATCAAAAGGAAACAAGCTTCAAAAGACAATTAATGCTGATTTCCTTGGGAAATTAAATGTCACGATGGCAATCTAATTGATATGATGCTAATAAAATTGGACTCCCAAAAATTAGTCCTACATCAAAAGTAATTAATCAATTAACATAAATGAAATGAAGGAAATCTAAGGTTTAATCAATTTGATCAACATAATGCATGCTCTAATTTAAATTCTTATCCCAATAATAATGCACTTATGCACTAAATTAGTCCACTAAAGTAAACCTATCAAATGACCCTCAGACCTAAGTTTTGCTTGTCCCGAACAAAATCATATGGATCAGACCAGGTCTCTAGGCCGAATTTTACCATCAGGATGCCTTATTGTGCCGCACCTCTAGAGACTAGATTGAAATACCAACAATAGGCTTAAAGGTACTCAAGTACTAGCCAAGATATAGACCTAACCAACCTCAACCTTGGGTCCGCCGCGAAGGTTTCTAAGGCCCGCAAAAATTGCCTAGAGGTTCGTTGACCCCAGCAGTTAAAGCACCCATGCGCAAGTGCAACAAGTCTAGATTCAGTTTGCTAGTGCATTTTTTAGAAAAGATAGAGAGTGATATTTATTTTGATAGTTTTCTACCTTTTCTTTTTAAATTTCCACAAATCCAACATTGGATTGGCCCTTAACACAATCTGTATTGGACTTCTTGTCCCCACCATCAATCCTCGTAGGGTCCTTGGAAATTGATGCTTTAGGATGGAATCGCCCATGGCAAACCCTCAAAACATTGGCTTTCAACACTTTGGGATAGTGCCGCCCATGGCTTTCTGTAGCTAAATTTAGACCCTGGCAATCAAAATTTCGGGATAATGCCGCCCATGACACCTGAACCGGTACAACGTGCTTCCATGCCACTGATAAGATATTTAGATACCCTAGGAGACAAGCACCGAGGAGACAGTATGTTATAACGCATCTTCAAGGGGAGTACTTTTCATTCCTCCTCTTCGTGTTGGGAACTCATCCAATCAACTTGTGTCTTCAATCCTCTCCTAAGTCAAATTTTCGGGAAAACATTTTTAGAGTAGAACACTTTTTTACATTATTCTTCATTATGTGCACTAAAGCAGACCGGTGTGTGATTTTTGGGTGCCTAGGTTACAAAGTCCCACAAATCAAAGGGTAGGCAAAGAAGCCAAATACTCCCTAAGCCTTAGATTTAATACATTAGCCTCGTAACTCCCTCAATCTCTTAAGGAATAGCCCAGATCTTAAAAGATAAGTGATTGTTTAAGCCCTGAAACTGACCTAAGAGGCCTAAAGTCAGTATCCCTCACTTATCTCCTTCTCTCTAGCATTTCAGGACTTAATTAATAATTCATTCCAGCCCAAAACTTAGGTAACTCTTCCATAATCAACTGCTGGGACCAGCACAATTTTTACACCTTCTCTTTCTCTTCTCCTCTCTCTTTTTCCTTCTAAATATACCTGTAATTTAGCTCATTAAGATTCCATCTCCTTCTCTTTCTCTCTCTCTCTCTTTTTGATGCAATATGGATGCCCTAACTGTATGCAGAATATGTATACATGCTATGAACAACCTCAGGTTATACCCCCCCATGCTTAAATCTAACAATGTCCTCATTGCAAAGCAAAAGCAAGGAAAGATATTACCTGAGGTGGAGCTGGGATGCAAATCGGGCTCTAGAAGTGAAGCTAAAGGAGGCCCAAAGAAGATACGTAACAAACCTGGCCTAGCAACTAAGTAACCCCAGATGTTGGCAAGCTGGTGATGGAGAGTGATGCCAAATGCTCACCAAATGCAGGTGAAAATAAGGTACTCCAGAGCTATTGTTGGAGGTTTCACATAATATACATGAGTAGTGACCTCCGGGAGTGTGCGGCGAGGAAGCAAAGGCTCCTCAAGCAGATATGGGAAAAAGAGGGTGCAAAGAAGGACACCCTAAGCATGATGGGCTGACATAGACATGCGTCGATCCATACCCGCCACTCTACCACAGGATTTATTGGTCTGGTTATCCCTCCATAAAGTAGGAATGTGAGCAGAGATTTTAGGAAGCTATTTCTACAAGAGTATAAGTCTCTTAGTTACAGGTTAGGGATGAGGGTTAAAGAGGGCTTGAGAGGTTCAACATTCATCCTCGACAACCATTCCAATTCCTAATTGTCATTAGAAGCAGCCGTAGTAACTAATTGGCTTTCATGCTGCATATCATTGGTGTGCGCGTCTTGGAATGGGCCCAAATGTCATCTTCCAAATTGAACCAATCAAGGGTGTCGCCCATTTCATTATCATGTAAAGGTGGGTTGGAAGGGATAAGAGTGTGAGTGTCCTCAATAATGACATCCCCAGATTCTTGTTCGATGCTAAGATCTTGCCCCTAGGGTGTATAGGTTCCTTCATCCAGAATATCAATTGCTTCCATTTCGTCCCAATGTTGTGAGGATGATCTTTGTATTCAAAAGTAGGTAGGAATCCAGATTTGACAAAATCAGTAAGATCCTCAAGGGGTAAGTCCTCGAACAAAACATATTTCGCCTTGAAGTCACTCCATACTCTGAGTCTGTGCCCTTCAAAGTCATCATCAACCTCCTATACACTTCTTCCCTCTTGCCCCTTGAGACTCAGGAAAATCTTCAAAGGTAGGATCAAGTATTTCAAGTGCTTCCTTGTCTTCCTCAAAAATCAAATCTTCATGCCCCTGAGACCAAAATTGATCCAAGTCATCCAATTCAGTATCAATTTCATTAGGGTCACCTCTATTAGACATATGTGAATCCTCATAATGTTCAATGACAGGTGTTGGTTCCCTAAAGTAGTGGATCACTTCCTTCCAATATGATTTCGTTTGACACTCCAAACTCTTGGAATTTATTAACTTCAAAATCACAATCCTCAGGGAGATCTAACTAAGGTGCAATGTCCTTAGAGGTGTAAAGTATAGGTTCGACATCCCTAGGATGGGGTGTAGATTCCACCTCACAATCCAGAATGGGAGTTGGGTTGACTATTTGACTGCGACCCGTTTCATCAAATGTAACAAAGATACTATCATTCGAGTCGAGTTCATCTAATGGGACCATTTTCCCCTTCTTCTGATTCCAATTAAGATCAGGTGGATAATCACTAGGATTGCCTTATGGTGGGCATATCTCATGGGGGACATCTAAGTGATAGCTACTCCTCAAAACAAGATCCCTATTGAAATTGTCTTGGTAATCAGAGGTATAGAGGTAGGGATCGGAATTGACTATGGGAGGATAGCTCAGCTGGCTAATCTCTTCAGTTAATCTTTGACTATTCCTCAAAATCTCTCCCATGGAATCCATCATTTCTTTCTATTGTTTTTGCATTTCTGTCATAAAAGAGGAGAGACTACTATCAGATTGGGGAGGATAGTCCATCTTAGGTTAAAGTTACCTAGGATTATCAGTCCAGCCTTGATAAGACAAATCATTAAGGGTGGTTGGGTTGGGCCTAGTCATGGAAGCTTTAGGGTTGGGATACCCTACTCTTAGGTTCTGCTCATCATCATAGGGTTGAAGATTAATAAGACCAATGCTCCTATAGTAGGAGTAGAAAGGATCCCAATGTTCATTAGATGATGGATAACTGTAGGTCGTGGGATTTAGATTCGGTGTTCTAGGGTGAAAGTAAGAAGTGTAGTAGCTATTGTAATCCATGACTTAAAAAACACACCCCAATAAAATGCAAGGCAATGGGACTCTCCTTTTTCTTAGAGAAAATTTGAGCCAACCTCCAACCTACCCCTTAAAGTTGTCAAATGGGGTCAAGTTTGCACCTGTCCATTCCCACTTTAGTGGTATAAGAGGGGGTTGTGACTTAAGATCCCTGACAACCTCTTTGTAGAAGAATAGAGGTCGGTTACATTCTTTCTTGGTGGCCAAAGTTGCATAATCAATTACGGGCCCTAAGTCAACCTTCACGTGCCCTAAGACCCATACCTTCCTTCAATGATACTCTCAAGTGATCTAGTAAGAAGTTACTCCAAGGACAAAACTAAGAGATGTAAGTAGGGCGAACCCTTCCTTTGAGGCGATGCGAATGTAGTGCCTCGTAACTACCCTTTTGTTCCTTTAAGGGGTGTCCCCCTCCTTGAAGTAACAAAACACTTGGTCACAGGATAATACCACCACCACAAAGTGAAATAGGAGGGTCTGCACCAATAAAGAGATCTATGCCTTTAGCCTCAAGGGAATGAAACCTAGTGCGGTGCTTAGTGTGTATGCACAGTGTCAAAAGTGTGCATCACATCACAAATCAATTTGTTTTTGAGAAGAATCGCAGACAAGTCCCTTTTTATCATATCAAATGTGATTTGATTTTAAGGTCGAATCTAATTTGCAGTCCCAATTTCAGTTAGGTGATCACTGAATTAGGTCAATTCAATCAATTTGGTGGTCTTGAGATTTAATCCACATTCAATGCGTGAATAGGAACTGGATGCAAAGATAGAATGATATACTTGACTCTAGCAATCTTCGTGCAAATATGTATGCAATGCAAGGCAAGAGATCTAGTATGCTGCTCAATCACCCCTAAATGAATGCACTTAAAGACATGCAACTCCTAAACAGACAGCTCGATATTTTTTTGTCATTTTTTTTTTAAAGCAAGGAGGCAGAAACTAAATCATTCACACACAGAGAAATAGCCCTAGTCGCTAAAGAAAGTGGGGACAAACCCCCAAAAATTGGCCCTGATGCTACAAGGGTGAGAAGACTGAAATGAAATAAACTCAATGATGAAGGAGAATCCCCTATGAAAGCAAGATCTAGGTCTCCTTCCCTTCGCATCCTCTCTACAAGTGTGGGTGTCGCTCAAGGTTGATGCCGTCACTCCACCGCACCTGTCGTCTCATAAATTTCCTCACACAGAAAAATAAAGAATTGTCAGATAAATGTACACCGCAGAATAATATAAAATAAAATTAGGTGAACCTATCACAACGACGCCATTTGAACGGGAGGTTTCACTTGGTAGATGACATGTCAGAAAAAATATGTCATCATAGGAAAATACGTGGTGGAAAAAATTTCCGATCAAAAATATTTACCAATAAAATTAACCACGAAGAGTTAGGTCATGTGCACAGGGAGGAACAACCAATAAATCCATCAATATTTTCAGTGCATCATTCATGTATGTTGTACGAGGCTAATATGATGTAAAAATCAATTTGTCGATAAGTTGTAACATCAAATGAGATCAAGAATGGCTTAAATGAGCATTCATGTGAAATATATATAAGCAAGAGGGTTTGAGAAACAATTACCCAGCAATATAAAATAATATCTCAAAAAAATCAAAACTTCAACCGTTGTTATTTCACTTAATACCCCCCTCCTGTAGCAAAAGAGGGGATGGGGTTCTCCTTGGCTGTGTGCACAGAGGACACCGGCAAAGGTGTGGCTCATCGGAGGAGTAGGGCCAGCGGAGACGAGTACTTCAGTGGTGGTTCGGCGGTGTGAGGTGGCCAGAGCTGCTGCCGACGACGAGGAGGAGATTCGACGACAAGGAGCCTATTGCCACTTCTTGGAGTCGTGCGCTATCGAGGAGGCATCTCACGAGGGTGGTGCACGCACACGTAGCCTCCGGTGGCAGATGGGTGGCGCCGGAGAGTCGCTGTTGATGCCACGGAGGAAGGTGTGCAGTTGAGGATGTTGGGTTCCTCCTTGGTTGCAGCAAGTGAAGAATGAAGAAGAGGAGGCTGGTGGTTCTGCAGAGGTGTTGCGTATGGTGCAGCACTACTACCGGTGGCCGAAGGAGGTGGGACCGTTGTGAGGGCACGCACATGAGGGTCAGTTGTGCGTGGTGAGGCGCCGGTGGGTGCGGCCGGATGTGGGCACTGAGGGGTCGGAGGAGGCTGGCCGCACGCTGTGGAAGAGGTGGCACCTCTGTTGGAGGTGGTGCATGCGTTGGGAGTGGGCTGATGTGGGCGTCGGTGGTAGTGGCCACTCCTCTGCTGTAAAGCACAAAGGTGGAGAGGGGGAGCCGGATGTGTGGGTCTCGATCGCGGAGGAAGAAGATAGTAAGGGAGGCAGGTGCGGGCCTCCGGACGTCCGGGAAGGTTCCTGGACAACTTAAATGAAGGGGATGGCACACGGTGGTGATGTCGAAGATGCGGTAGCAAATGCAATGGCAGTGTGGAGTTGTCGAGGAGAATGCAGTTGATGGGGAGTCATCGCGGTTGCGGATGTCGGTGATGGGTTTGTCGTGGGCAAGATGCGGTGTTAGTCGTGGCCGTGGTTGGGTCTATGCTTGGAGAGAGAGGGCTCTCCTCCGTGGAAGAAGATGGTCTCCCCTCTACCTTTGTGTGCCTTTTATAGATAGAAAGAGAGAGAATTAGTGAGAGAATAATGTGATTTCATGTGACATGAGAAAAAAGAGAGTTTGAATAAGGAAGGAAATTAGAGGAGAGATTGTGGCATTGATTTAAAAATATATGAGACCACTTATTTCCTTTTTAAAAAAAATAAACCTGTTAAGAATTATCAAAAGGAAACAAGCCTCAAAAGACAATCTATGTTGATTTTTTTGGGATATTAATGTCATGATGGCAATCTAATTGATATGATGCCAATAAAATTGGACTCCCAAAAATTAATCTTGCATCAAAAGTAATTAATCAATTAACATAAATGAAATCCAGGAAATCTAAGGCTTAATCAATTTGATCAACATAATGCATGCTCTAATTTAAATTTCTGTCTCAATAATAATTCACTTAGGCACTAAATTAGTCCACTAAGGTGGACTTATCAAGGGGGAAGGAGAACTTAGGTCTCCACCCTCTCTAGCCATCCCTACCTTCTTCTTTTTCAAGGTTGAGCACTCATCCTCCTCTCCAAGCATTCATCCACGCCAAGGCCCCACCAATTCACCTAGGGGGATGCCTCTTCTACATCTCAATCCCTCCACAAAGTTACCAAGGACCACTCCTTGGTGACTTGGTTCTTAGCCTTCTTCTTCTCCTCCTTATTTACTTTAATCTTATTGCATTTTAACTCTTTGCACTTTCCGATTTGCAAAAGCTAGTTAGATTTGTTTCAAGTTTGATTTGTAAAAGCTTTCCTCTATTGTTAGTTCTATAGACCTTCTATTTATCATTTTCTTGTAAGTTCAATTTTTAGAAATAAGAGTTCATCATTATTATTTCTAGTTGCTATTTTGTGTTCATGTTTAAGTTACATGGCGGTTACAAATCACACTAACGAATATGTGTTGCACCGTAACTACCTTGACGGCGTCTACATATTGAAAGAATATCGTGACGAAAGATCCATGTATACTTGCTAAATCTACTTGAACTGTATCGTGATCCTTTGTTTCGAATTCGCTACCGGTGAATACTCGATGCGAGAAATCCACCATGTTAGTAATCAAGATTAGGGTTTAGATTAGTTAGTTTAGTTAGTAAAATTAAGTTAGGAAGTAATCTCAGAAATTCGCTTTTTCACCTCCCAAAGTTCGATCGGGTCTTACTAAGTTTTGCTATCTTTTATTTGTCAACGTTGCTTTACGCTATACTATAATCTAAGAATGACTAATATGCAAAATGATGATGAAGCCCCCGTGGTCTTTGATCTTCTTAGACTGCATATCATGCTACAGAGGTCCGATCAAGGGGATTTCAAAGGCGTTGGACACCGATCGTTGCCCTAATCAAATCCATACGGTTGGATCTTTAATCCGAGGCCCATGAATGTGTCACCCTCTCCCCTGGCCATTAAAAGGAGTAAATTAATATACAATCCATACAATCTATTATAAATGTGTAATGATGCATGTTATGCAATATTTATAATGTTGGATGCTTCGATGAGCTTAGGAATACGCATAAATAGGTAATTTAAGCTAAATAAATGTGTCTACATCAATCACCAATTGGTCTGCATTTGTGGACCTCTAACTCTAGACCTCCTTGCTTTATCTGTTATTCTACTCTTAACCTCCTCCTCTTTATTCATTGATTCGTATTTTTAAGGTTTACGTCTAGAAATAGACGTAAAATCAACGCTTGTTGGGAGGCAACCCAATGAATTAGGTCAGCTTATTTTGATTTGGTTGATTCAAGTCTAGAGACAATCGAACTATATTTGTTAGAACTCCTAAGTTATCAGGTGATATCTGTCTCTTTTCTTTTGTGTATTGCATGCATTGAGGACATTGCATGAAGACATGGGGGGGTAGATAATCTTTTGAGTTACTTATTCTTCTACAGAATTTTATACATAGCATACCAAAGTTTGCTTCGTATATCATATTTTCTATAAAAAAAATTATTTTCGAAAAATAAAAAGTAAAAAAAAAGTAAAAATTCGACATTTTTAGAGTTTGAGCTACGAAAAAAAGTTGAATTACTTAAATTTTGAGGATTTATCGATCTTAGGAAAAATACAAACAAAGCCTTTCTACTTAAACTCTTCAGGTCGTATGTCAACTTAATTATCTTAAGTATTTACTAAAATCTGGATTGGTTTTCCCAAGACTTTGAAAGGAGTCTGAAAAAGCTACAAGTATTAAGTCAAAGGGATGTTGAGTGAATGACTTATTGTTTCACCCTTTGGTTTGGATAGTCTCTGAGTTCGATGCATCTTCACTTGCACTATGCACTGACTCATCTTATGGATGATTTTATTAAGTCCTTAGTGGTCAACAAGATTTAGTCTTAGAGCTTACAGACCCAAAGGACCCTGCCGTGTTTCTAGCTCTTAGGATTGTTCCTATTTGTAGGGGAATGCATTTTGAATAGATGAAGGAGAGCCACTTGCCTATAAAAATGATTTGGAGAAAAAAACATATAGATACTCAGCCTTGAAAAAAATGAAGATAAAAAAATGAAAAAATATATATCCCACCAAATAAAAACATCTCAATACATATGGATGCTAGCTTTCCATTTCCATCAAATAAAAACACCTCGCTACATATGGGCATTTATCTTATAGAAAACAAAGAAAAATTACAGAGAAAAGAATTAGGAATAAGAGACCTAGAGATCCAGCCGGGGAGATATACACCCAGTGTGTTGACCTTACGGTAGAAAAGTGATGAGGAGAAAGGTGCTAAGTCCTAGTATAGCCTAATTGAAGATAGGTTGTCTCAGAAAGAGCATAGAAACATTCTAAGTCTTAGTAAATACTAGGAATCAAATTGGTTGTTCGTCTAACGAGTAACATAAAAATCACACACAAGATGATTGTTTCTCACATTCGATTCAAATCTTGGGTGGGTCAACTTAATCAAAGAAACTCACTTTGACAACCCAAGTCTAATGGCTAATAAGTTTTCTGATTTGATTTGAGAGTTCTGAATTTGAGTCGATACATTAGAACTATTGAGTCTTTATCATTAAGGTTTTGTGTATGTTATCTTTATTTTGGTGAAACATCGAGATTGATGATTTTGATTTAACTTAGCTCAAAACACACAAACTGGTTTCCCATATAAATATGGTTTTCTCAAATGGTTTTCTCTTAATATTTTGCTCGAGGACTAGTGAAAGACAGGCATGACGGTGTGATATTTTCACATATATTTACATTTATCATGGCCAACTTATGCTAATCTAAGGGTTGATTAGGGTAGAATGCTTTTATTTAAGCTAGTTTAGTTATATAGGTGCATTTTGCAAATATTGCATAAGTTTGGATTTTTCCTGCAATTTTACCCAAACTTATATCCGGTACCTTGATGTCTTTTGTGTGATATGTGCAGGTAATGTTTGGAGCAATAGGGAGTCTTATAGATAGAAGATGCAAGATTAAGCACATTTGGAAGAGGGTTAAGTCAATTAGACCCCAACCTAATTAACCCTAGGTCTAGTCCAATTTAGGAACCTAATTAACCTTAGCCTGGAGCCTAATTACCTAACCTAATTAACCAAGCTAGAGGCCGGCTATGAGCCTTAATTTTAGACCCAATATGGCTGACAAAAAATGTTGGTGATAAAGCACCACAATTATTGATTTTGATGATAACAAAACATGTTATATTTAAAGATGGGAACACCATCATGAGCCTTAACTAGCTCATTTTGACCTACAAAAGAGAACAAAAGCTCCTACATAACCAAGTGAAGGGCCTAACTCAAGGAATAACTAGTTTGAAAGAAAAGTAAGAAACAAAGGGTAAAACTACAATTTTACCATTGCAATACAACAACAAGATTTCTCAAGGGTTAAACATGGGTCAATTGGTATTAACAAGATAAAAAGTGGGTTGGTTCAATCAGAAAAAGGTTAATGTGAGATTTGGGAATTAAATGACTTCTTGTAGCCCTAAAATAGCCCCACTTAATTTAACAAGGTTCTGGTCAGGATAAAATTCAACTAAACCCTCTAAAATTCATGTAAAAATATTCTTTACGGTTTAGAACCTATTTTGACCAAAATAGGGGTCCAAGTCAAACATTTGCCTTAAATTGAATTTTTGTGCAAAATGCCTAGTCAAACGTGGTCAAACCTAAAATCCAACTTCACCATTGGATTTCTTGGGTCCAAATTAAGTTTATAAAATTTGGACCTAAGGGGAGTTCACCTTGACCTACTTTGCAAAACAGTCCAACCCAATTACTTTTATGCCCCTAGCTTTTGAAAACCTTGCAGACACCCCCTATCTTCCTCGTCATTCTTTGCAATTAGGTCCCTCCGCCATTACAGCAAAGGAATCCTACTCAGGCAAGGATTCAAGAGGGAGATCTCCTTGATTCCTCAGAGAATCCCTCTCAAATTTGAAAGGGAGATTCTCTGAGAAATTCCCGATCGTGTGAACCCAATTTCAAGCTCTGATTTCCACCCAATCTCTCATGAGAATGCATGAGAGATTTGGGTCTCTCTCGACCTTCCAAGTCCGGTGAGGTTGCCGTGCTTGGAAGCTTGCCTTCCAAGCATAAGGCCCTCTACCTGCAATTATAAAAGAGGCCCCAGATCCCCCCGGTCAATTCAAGCTTGTTTTGGCTTGAGATTACCCCCAAAATTCCTCCTCTCCCCTCCAGCCAAAAAGCCCACAAGCTCAAACGACTCCTCCTCCTTCTTCTTGTTGCTCTTCCACCATACCAGTGGCAGAGTTATCTCCACCTCCTTCGTCTACGTCACACCATACCTTCACCCACGCCTATATCCCTCTCCTCGTCACCGCCTCTCTCTCTCAGGGTCTTTGTCTCCGGCGACGACATATACGCACCTTCTGCCCCTCTGCCTCCCCCTTCGTCCAGTCACTCACAGATAAGTCTCCTTCCCCTACTCTTTCTTTTCCCCTTATCAATTTCTACTTTCACGCCCCGACAACCACAGACCACCCTCACCTTCTCCACCTCCGGCAGACCACCAGCAAGGTGCATCCACCACTTCACGCATCCACACGCCTCGCCAACCACCTCGACAGTATCACCTCATCCCACTGATCATCTTCCCCCTCTCCATTGACCACCACAACCTCCATTCACTCCCCCCGAACACACCCAACACCAGGCCACAGAACGACCTAGGCACGCACACCCAGGCCATCCCTCACCACTCCAGCACCCGAGCCACCTTCGCCGTGTCACCGCGAAGCCTTCTAAGTGTTTTGACAGGGTCGTGAGGTCGTATTTGTGTTGACAGGTACAAGGGCCCTATCCTCCATTAAAGCAAGCTTGAAGAAGCTTGCTACCTTCGCAAGAAACCTCCAGGTGTCTGGAGACCAAGTCCCAGGGGTGCGATTTTCCTTCTCAAGCAGCATCAGCCCATTTATTGAAGGCCAAAGCCCCGCAGCTTCAGCAATCAGGAGAAGACTTGCTACGAGCGCGTGCGAGAAGCGACTGGGACATTTAGTCCCACCTCAGAAACTTTGGAGCAAGTGGCGCAACATAAATTGAAAACGTGTCAAGGGCTTATTCCCTCCTGACATGGGGTGAGGTTCCACTTTCCCACTCACGCCTCATCCGTGACCCCACGCTACGCGGACCTGGTATCCGACCCAACTGTCCCCGCACTCCTCGCGTACCACCCACGTCGGTGCTCCTGGTCACAGGCGCGTCGACCCGACCCGTATACCTGAGTAGGCTCTAGGAGAGTGAGCCTAAGAGAGAAGAAAGAGAGGAGCATCCGCGGGGAGGGTAGGAGTTAGGTTTTGCTCTCCCGGAGGGCAAAGCCAAGGAAGAAGAGGAAGCCAGAAGCCAAGGAAGAAGAGGAAGCCTCAGCAGCAGCTAAGGGCTAACTTGCCAAGGAAGAAGAAGAAGGAAGAAGGAAGGAGAAGAAAGTTTCAGCAAAAAAGCAAAGGAAGAAAAGGGCTCGGCTGAAGTCAGAAGCAGAGAAAGAGAAAGAAGAGAAGAAAGAGAAGCTAAGGCTAGCAATCAAAGGAAAGGAAGAAGAAGAAGAGAAGAAGAAGAAGCCAAGGCCAGTAATCAGAGAGATAAAAGAAGAGAAGAAGAGAAGAATCAGAAGAAGAAAGAAGAAGAAGAAGAGAGCTTAAGCCAGAAGCAAAGACGAGAGAATTATTTGATTTTTACATCTATCTTCATATTTTTTGAGCTTCTATATACATTGAAACTATTTCTATTGCTTCATAATTTGATTGATCATTACATTTTATCAAGTTGAAAGTTGTGCTCTTAGTTTTCAAATCCCTATTTACTCCCTGTGTTCGACTTCGGATTCATAGTTTTTCGGGTAATAAACTTTCATTTGTTTTTCAAAGCGATTTCAACTATACTGCGACGCAATATTTATAAACTCGATTTCGCTTTCAACTAAACATTTTAGCGCCATTGCCAGGGAGTAACGGGCAATTTAGAAACTTTGATCACAACTTCTGATTCAATACTAACTTGATCTCTTTCTTCTGTTGTGATTGTTTTAGGGGGGGAAAAGAAGACAACTGCACAACAACCACACCGGGAGCAAGTAATTTCTCATTAGCCCTCTCTCTTAATCCCCTCAATTCTGAAAAGGAAAACAAAAAGAAAAAAAATCAATTTAGGACTATCTACTTTCCATATCTAATAATTCACCAAAGTTGCTTGATTTTAATTTCAACACATTTTGAATTGTACATCCATTTAAAGTAACTAGGGCTAGCACCTTCTTGATTGAGCCCTAGATACTATCTTTGTGGCAACTAAATTGGACCAAGTAGAGATAACTTAAGGATTCCAATCTAGGATTTTTAGAGACACATCTTCTTTAAGCAAAGAATCAAAATTTTCAAAAAGAGGCGTGCCTAAGCCTAGTTTGAAGAGATTTATCCAAGAGAAACCCTAAGAAAATCAAGCTCTTAAATCATTTGAACCCTAAAAGAAAGGACCTAAAAGCTCTCAAAGGACAAAGAGGTGAAGTTGACCCCTTGGGTCAACCAACCTTGAAATTAAGTCACTTTTTGCACTCAAAATATCTAAAGTTCAAGTGGAACCCTAAACACCTTGATCTTAATTAAAAGTGGTAGACTTAAGAGGTCAAGGTCCCCATTCTGGTCTACCTGGAATCTCAGTGACAAGAGAGGTCGGGTGGGGGAAACCCTATAACTCTTGGGGACGCTCTACCATGTAGGGGTTTTTGCGGGACTCTCCCTCTCTGGCTGCTCAGGTATTTCTCAGGTGGACGGCCTTTCTGACTAAGGGGTATCATCCGCCCCGAACCTCTATAGTCAACCAAATTTTTTGGGTGTCTCGATTAGGTCCAGCACATTCTAATCTCGTCTAATCCTTCGGTTCATGTTTGGTAGGAGGCCCTTAAGACCATCCTTAAGACCTCCTTTAGAAATCCACTCCCGCCAAGGCCAAGCCTCGACGCTCGTGTTTGTGCAGCAACCCCACCACATAGATCTCTCCTCTGATTCATCAGAACCAAGTTCTCCTTCTTCCATCATAGCACAACCAATTGAAGAAGAGAACAACCTCGAACACCAACTTCAGCGCTTGAATGATCTATTCAAAAACTTTGTAAACCCATCGCAACGTCCTATGATGCGAGATCACTATAATCTCACTGCGGTGGCGAACGAGCCTCGAGTCCAAATCCCGGCTGGAGGTCCTGATTCTGAACTCAAGCCCAACATGATTCATGCCATTCCAAAATTCCATGGGCTTAACTCCGAGGATCCCTTCCAGCACATCAAACAACTCAAACATCTGGCCCAGACCTTCAGGTCAGATGTACAAAATCGGGATATTCTGCTCATGAAGATGTTTCCCTTCTCTCTCATGGACAAGGCTGCTCATTGGTATCAGACTCAAACACGTCCGATCAACACATAAGATGAACTCCAGTTCGAATTTCTGAAAAAGTTCTTCCCCATTGGCCGGATGAGTGCCTTGCGCCACTAGATCACTCACTTCACTCAACAATCGAAAGAACCTCTTCATGAGGCATGGGACCGATTCTTGGATCTCATGCGAAAGTGCCCCCATCACGGAGTTCCTAAATGGGAACAAGTCCAATCTTTTTACCAGGGACTCCGTGAAGACATTCGATTGCTCGTCAATGCAACCTTCAGAGGAAACATCATGGGTCAACATGAGGACACGGTATGGGAGATTCTCGAGAATATGTGCGAGAACTCCATCAATAATGACTCCATGGGCTTATTCGATCGGACAAATGCCCGCGCATCGACGAATCCTAGGAGAGCACATGAGACGCAGGGCCTGTCTGCATCCGTCGACTTGGAACTGATGGCCAGTCAGCTAGACAAGGTCTCTATCATAGAGAAGGTGGACAAGCTGACTCGGCATCTGCAGCGAGCCACCTCTGCACAAAACTCATTTGCACAGCCACCTCTTGCGAGGGAAACTGTGCAGAACATCTATCACCGATCTTCTCAGGGGATGGACCCGTATCCACCCCCATCTGACTCTAGGACTGGAGGGACTTCCGATCTAGTCTATTCTAGTTGGGGGAACTCTGAACCCTCATACTCTATTTTTCCTGAGACTCCTCAGACCTGCGAGGACCTCAACGCCATCCAGAATGATCCATTCTCCAATACCTATAACCCTAGATGGCGGAATCATCCCAACTTCCTATGGGCAGGAAATTCTCAGAATCAAAGACCACCTTATCAACCCCATCCACAAGCTCCTCGTCCTTATCAGCCACCTCAGCCTCGGCCAAACCCCACCTATCAATCTAGGCCAAACCAAGCATATCAAATGACTCTTATCCTTCAAACACTGGCTGACATTCGGAAAACAAATGCAGCAATACAAAAATAGCACAAGGACAAGATCACAGAGGTTCACAATCAACTCACCCAGATGGCGAATTCTTGCCAACCTGGAACACTCCCTTCGCAACCTCTACCGAATCCAAATAACATGCAGACCCAGAGGCACGTTATGAACCCAAATCCGGGCCACGTCGACATGATTTATCAGGCCCCTTCTGTTCCATCACCCAATGAGATGGAAGCTTCAACATCTTACATGGGATTTCAACAGCAGCCACCTATTTTACCAACCCCGAACCAAAACCAAGCAGGACTAAACTCCGTAACAACCCGTAGTGGTAAAGCAACTCAAGACCCACCTTATCCAAACCACTCCAAGCCTGGTAGTATCCCAAGCCCTAGGATAGTTATCCAGGATACCCCTAGCCCAGATCAAGAACTTGGACCTATTCTAGAGGAACCAACCAAGGTTCCATTTCCCGAGTCCTTGACCAAGGGAAAGAGGATAACCAAACCCGTGGCTCCTGAGAAGGATATGGTCAAGCTCTTTGAACAGGTCCAGATAAACATCCCCTTGATGAATGCAATCCGCCACGTACCAACTTACGTACGATTTCTAAAAGACATGTGCACACCCAAGCGTAAGCCGCGAACCAAAAGTGGGAGCCCGATCGTACTGTCAGAGAAAGCCAGCTCTGTAATCTCGAGTAAACTCCCACCTAAAGCTTAAGACCTAGGTAGTCCCCTGATTTCATGTACTATTGGTGATACCTAATTCAACAGAGCCTTATTAGATCTAGGTGCCTCCATAAACCTAATACCTACATCCCTCCTTGACCACCATGAAGAATCTGAGCTTAAACCAACAGAGGTGATGTTGCAGTTAGCCAATCGATCCATCAAGTCACCTAAAGGAGTACTCGAGGATGTCATTGTTAGGGTACGGGATTTCTACTTCCTGGTGGATTTTATAGTCTTGGATATGGATGCACCTGAAAACCCAAGAGATATACCGATTATACTAGGGAGACCTTTTCTGACCACTGCTAAGGCCAACATAAACTGTGAGGAGGGCCAAATAAAACTAAAATTCGGAAACCAAACACTGAAGATTAACAACTTTAAGGCCCAACAAGGGATTAATTGCGGAGTTATAGAATAAATATGTGATATCAAAGTTGTGGTTGATGAACCGTATATCGAGGACAACCTAATTATTCCTGATCAACCACCAGAAGATCAAAACCAGCAAACAGAGGAGACTGACCCAGATCTAGATGCACCCATAACTCCTTCCCTTGCTCTTGACACACACCTTACATCACCCGCTACTGCTGATAATCCTGTCCTGGAACTCAAGCCTCTTCCCGACCATCTGAAATATTTCTTTTTGGATTCCAATCAGACGTTTCCTGTGATTATCAACTCTAGACTCGCACCTGACCAGGAATCCCGTCTGATTACTGTTCTCCAGCAACATCATAGAGCCATTGGATGGATAGTCCAAGAAAGGACCAGTTTGTTTGTTTATTTTATTTTATTACTCGAAAATAGAAAATCTCCGAGGTCGAACTCAGGGAGCAAAACTTGATTTTAGAAGCGTACAAAATCACAATTTACAATATATATATATAGTTTTACAAAAGACTAAAGAAAGGGAAAAATGTCTTCTTCTTTTCTTTTCTCTTTCTTCTTTTTCTCTTATCTGCTTCTCTCTTTCTTTTTTCAGACATCCGACTCCAAGTGTCAGATGGCATAAATGCTAGTTGCTACAATGTTGCTGCTACTGGTTCTTCTTCTCCCTCTTGTCTTTTTCTTCTTCTGTTCTTCTTCTCTGCTGTGCGCCGAGTCCTTCTGACTTCTTCTTTCTTCTCTGTTGCTTCTTTTTCTCTTCTTCTTCTTTGCTGTGGCAAGTTCTTCTTCTCTTCTTTCTCCTTCTGCTTCTCCCCTGTGCGAGTCCTTTTCTCTCTGGCCACAGCTCCTACAGCTAAGTCCTTGCCGCTCTTCCTCCTTAGCTTCCTCTCCTGTTCTCTGCATAGGAGATCAGTCAAACAAAACCTAACCCCTACCCTCCCCACGTCTCTCTCTTTCAGATTCACTCCAGGGTTCGCTCTCCCAGAGCTTTAATCGGGTATGTGGGTCGAGTGATGCGCCCAGGACCAGGTGCACAGGTGTGGGTGGTGCGCGAGGTGTGCACAGGCAAGGGTTAGTCAGATCCGGGTGCCAGGTCCACGGGGTAAGTGTCGCGGACGAGGCATGGTGGGTGGCGAGGGACCTCACCCCAGTGTGTTTCGAGGCGATAAGCCTAAAACACAATTTCAATTTAAGCGCGGGTGCCTGCTTGCAAACTTCCGAGGTGCCAAGTGAAGGCCTGGGTGATTCTGTAAGGAGGTTCCGTACCTTCTGGACCCTGCAACCTGGGGTGCTGGGTTCTGCGCGAAGCTTCAAGCAAGCTTCAGCTCCTGCACAAATGGCGGAAGATGTCGCGACCCTGAAACCACCAATACGTCCTTACGGCCCTGTCAGATTAGAGGAGAACCTTCGTCGTGTCACGGGGAAGGTGAGGCGAGGGGTAGCTGGCCGCGGGGCAGCCTAGGTGTGCATGCCTAGGTCGCTCTGTGGCCGTGGAGGTGGGTTAGGTCAGTGGAAGTGTGGGGCAGTGCTAGCGGTTGATGAATGGGTGGAAGGTGTTCAGCGGTCGATGGCGGAGCTTGTGAGGAGTTTGGAGAGGTGGGTGGATGCGTGGAGCAGTGGATACACTTCGCCGGTGGTCTGCCAGAGGTGGAGAGGGTGATGGTGGTCGGCGTGTGGCAGTGAGTGATTTAGGAAATAGATAAAGGGGAAATGAAGAAGGGAAAAAGGGGAATAGGTCTAACCTAACTAAGTGGACGAAAGGGGGGAGAATCGGCGGCTGGCTGTACCTGCTGTCGCCGGAGAAGACGATGTCTAGGGGAGGAGTGACGACGACGACGGGGCTAGAGGCGCATGTGTGGGTGTTGCACGACGCGGAGGAAGGAGGTGAAGGCGGCTCTGCCACCGGTATTGTGGCAGAGCGACGAAAAAGAGGAGGAGGGCTCGCCGGAGCTCGTTGGACTCTTGACCGGAGGAGGAGGAGACGAATTGGGGGGGAAATCTTCGGCCAAGTCGAGCTTGAAGGAAGCGGCAAGGGCAGCCGTTCCTTAAATTGGTGCTGGCCGAGAGGGAAACGCGAGGAGGAGATGTGGGCTCCTCGCCGGAGGCATGGCCGGAAAAAGACCCATACCTCTCGAGCGTTCGCACGAGAGGTATGGTGGCCGGCAGGGCATGGGAGCCGGCCCATGCAGAAGAGGACAACGCAAGGAGTCCTCCTTTCAAATCTGGGGCCGGCTCCCCAAGTCTGTGCATTGCCATCCTCCGTGCAAAGTCGCCGGAGGTTTGGCCTGTGTAGTGCGGGGGCAGAGGGACCTATCTGAAGAAAGAGACGAGAAAGGTATGGGGTATCTGCAAGAGTCAAAAAGTTAAGGGTCAAAATGTAATTGTTGAGGACCGTTTTGTAAAGTGGGTCAAGGTGACCTTTCCTTAGGTCCAAATTTTGGTATAACCCTAATTTGGACCTAAGGAATCCAATGGTGAGGTTAGATTTTAGGTTTTACCATGTTTGATCAGACATTTTGCATAAAAATCCAAATTAGGTCAAAAATTGGGTATGATTCTCAATTTAGGTCAAGATAGGTTCCAAAGGCCAAATTGAAGGTTCTAAATCCTAGGGGATATTTTTTCATGAATTTTAGAGGGTTTAATTGATTTTTATCTTGCCTAGAACTTTGTGAATTAAAGTAGGTTTATTTTAAGGTTACAGAATGTCATTTAATTCTTAGATTTTATCATAACCCTTTCCTGATCAAACCATCCCACTTTTTCTCTTAGTAAGTCCATTTGACCTGTGTTTAGACCCTTAGAAATCCCATTTATATACTGCAATGATAAAATTACAATTTTACCCCTTGTGAATTATTTTATTCTCAGATTTGTAATTTCCAGATTTAGGTCTCCCCTTAGGTTTTGTAGGAGCTTTTGTTCAATTTATTAGGTCAAAAAGTGCTAGTTAGGATTCATGATGAGGTTCTCATCATACCCCAATGCCTAGCTTTTGCTAGTCCCTTAGCAAAAATTTAGGGTTTTAACCTCTATTCTAGACCATGAATTCCTTTCATCAAATTTGATAAGTGCTTTTTCTCTTGTCTCCTTGATTAGGTCAGAATGCCAACCATGGGCCTAAAAGGTACTCTAGTACCAACTAAGATCCAGATCTGTCTAGCTTTAGCATCAGTCTTTAGCAAAGGTTTTTAAGGCCCTCAGGAACTACCCTAAAGTTTATTGGACACCGTGGTTAAAGCACCCATGCTTAAGACATTTTTAGCCTTGGTTCAGTTTGCAGTGCATTTTGCAAGAGAGAGACAAAGGGTTTATTTTTTTGGAGAGTTTTCTCTCCCTTTTCTTTTTAATTCTAGCTTAGGATTGGCTTCACAACCCGGTCTGTATCGGATTCCTCGTCCCCATCATCAATCCTCAAAGGTTCCTAGTAATCAATGCTTCGAGATAGCACCGCCCATGGCAACCCCCAGAACCCTGGCTTTCGAGATTTTGAGATAATCCCATCCATGGTGTTCGGTGGTCGAATTTAGACCCTGGCAATTGACACTTCGTGATAATGCCATCCATGGAATCTGAACCAGTAGAGTGCTTACATGCCCCCAGTAGGATATGTAAATATCCTAGGAGACAAACACCGAGGAGATGATATATTGTTATGCATCTTCGAGGGGAATTTCCCACCTCTCCGCACCGGGAACTCGTCTAAATCAACTTGTGTTGATCGGTCGCTCCTAATCTAGGTGACATTTTTAGAATATTTGAAACGCTTCTGCGTGATTTTGATATTTATGCTCGCTGAACCAGACTTGTGTGTGTGATTTGGGTGCTTAGGTTACTAAGTCCTGTAAACCGAAGGTCAGTTAACGAGGTCGAATACTCCCTAAGCCTTAGACCTAATACTTAAGCTTTTCATTTTCCTCAACCTCTTGAGGAATATGTAGATCTTAACGAGTACTAAGACTCTAGCCAAGAATGCCTAAGGTTTGCGTTCTTACTAATCCTGTTGTGCACTTTCGCTTACTTTTCCTTAATGTGGTCTATAACTTTGATTAATTCCTTAATTTCTTACTAATGACTATCCCTTTTCTTTTCATTTTATGCACCTTTTTTTTTAATGTTCTGCTCTTTTCCTCCTTTTGTGAAGTTTACCAGCACTTTCTTCCCTCCTCTCTCTTTTTTTTTTCTTTTTTTCTGTTGAAACATTTTCTTGTTATGTCATTTCATTGCACTTTCATACCCCCCCAAGCCTAAGGTTTGCAATGTCTTCGTTGTACATTAGGTGGGTTTTTATTTGGCTTGGTTCATGCATTAGGACAGATATTAGGTGAGTGGATGGGTCGAGGCGACTGTTGCGGACGATTTCTAATCTTAGGTACGTGTACCTGAGGTGAAGTCGGCTGTCCTAAGGAATGAACCTAAAGTGCAAAGAAATGTCAGAAAAAGGTTTAGGTTTTTCAAAAAGAATGACAAGCTGCCTCCCGTTAAGCGTTGAGTTTTACGCCATCGGCTGGACGCAATAAGCTCAAGGAGAATGGAGGATAAATGATGACTCAACCAAGTTTGTATTGGTTACGTCAATGAACGGCTTGAGTCTCTAACCGTTCATGATGAAGGGTTCGGAATCGTGGCTGAGCGGACTGATCTCGACGGCTCCAATTCCAAAAATCTGTCGGACAAGATATGGTCTGACCCACTTGGATCGCAATTTCCCAAGGAACAATTTAAGTCGGGCATCGAAGAGTAGGACCTTCTGACCAGGGTGGAAGATCTTTCTGGATATATGCTTGTCATGAAAGGCTTTAACCTGCACTTTGTAGATTCGCGAGTTCTCATACGCATCAAGGCGTAATTCATCAATCTTGCTTATCTAAATCTTTTTGTGGGTTCCAGCCTTAGAAAGATCTAACTTGCAGCTCCATACTGCCCAATAGGCTTTGTGCTCCAGTTCGACGAGAAGGTGACATGCCTTCCTGTAGACCAGTCTAAAAGGAGACATGCCTAATTGGGTTTTGTGGGCGGTCCTATAAGCCCACAAAGCTTCTGGAAGTCGGGATGACCAGTCCTTCCTGTTAGGTCGAACAGTAACCTGCAGGATTTTCTTGATCTCCCGATTTGATAGCTCAGCTAGACCATTAGTCTAGGAGTGGTAAGGAGTAGAGATTCGGTGAGACACCCCGTATTTGGTCATCAGTGACCTAAACTGAGCATTAGTAAAAGGGATCCCTCCATCAGAGATGATCGCACGAGGAATCCCGAACCGTGAGAAGATATTCTGATGAATAAATTTGATGACGATCTTGTGATCACAGGTTCGGATCGAAATGGCTTCGATCCATTTGGACACGTAGTCCACAGCGAGTATGATGTACTCGAAGCCGTCCGAGATAGGGAAGGGGCCCATAAAATCAATCCCCCAAATATCGAAAATCTCGCATATGAGAATCGGCTGTAGAGGCATCATGTCGCGATGGCTCATGTTGCCCAAAGTTTGGCAACGACTGCATGCCCTACAATGACTGTATGCGTCCTTGAAGATAGTGGGCCAGTAAAAGCCACACTAAAGGATTTTTTATGCGGTTTTATGCCCAGAAAAATGGCCACCGCATGCCTGGTCATGGCAGAAAGAGATAATGTCATTGATTTTGACCTCCAGGACACGTCGCCGGATGATTTGGTCAGCACCTATGCGGAATAAGTATGGGTCTTCCCAGATGTAGTACTTGGCATCAGAGCGTAACTTGTCTTTCTTGGACTTCGGCCAGTTAGACGGGATAAAAGGTGTGATGCCAAGTAGTTTACTATATCAGCAAACCATAGAAGCCTGGTACCAATAGTCAAGAGGTGCTCATCAGGAAAATGCTTCGTGATGGGTCCAGAAAGGTTGATGATCTCAGAAGGAAGGCGAGACAAGTGGTCAGCTACCACGTTCTGTCTTCCCACCTTGTCGCGAATCTTGAGGTCGAATTCTTGCAACAGCAAGATCCATCGGATTAATCGAGGCTTCGCATCCTTCTTCGCAAGGAGATGCCTCACAGCTATGTGATCCGAGTAGATTATGACATGGGAACCTAGAAGATAAGATCTGAATTTTTCAAGGGCAAATACTACAGCTAGCAGCTCTTTCTCCGTAACTGTGTAGTTATGCTGAGCCTCGTCAAGTGTCTCGCTAGCGTAGTAGATGACCACGGGTTTCCCGTCAATCTTCTGCCCCAAAACCGCTCCTACAGCGAAGTCAAATGCATCGCACATGATCTCAAAGGGTTGAGACCAATCAGGGGACTATAGGATCGGGGCTTGGGTGACTCGATCATGAAGGATCTCAAAAGCTTGAGTGCATTCCTTAGAAATCTCAAAAGGCATATCCTTGGAGAGAAGAGTAGTCAGGGGGCGCGCGATTTTCTAGAAATCAGGGATGAAACGACGTTAAAAATAGACGTGCCCTAGAAAAGATCGGATGTCCCTGATCGAGCTAGGCATAGGAAGTTTAGAAATCAAGTTAACCTTGGCTCGATCCACCTAGATGCCTCTCTCAGAAATTAAGTGTCCCAGGACGATCCCCTCAGGCACCATAAAGTGGCTCTTTTCCCAAGAAAGAACCAGATTTACGTCAATGCAACACCTGAGTATGTGAACCAAGTGCTGGAGGCAATTGTCAAATGATGCCCCAAAAATTGAGAAGTCATCCATGAAGACTTCCAGATAATCACCTACCATATCAGAGAATATGGCAAGCATGCACCACTGAAAAGTCGCAAGTGCATTGTAAAGATCGAAAGGCATCCTTCGGAATGCGTAAGTCCCGAAGGGGCAGGTGAATGAGGTCTTCTCTTAGTCCTCTTGATGAATCGCCACTTGGTTATAACCGGAGTACCGTCAAGAAAGCAGAAGAATCTATTTCCCTCTAACTTCTCAAGAATCTGATCAATAAACGGTAGTGGGAAATGATCCTTCTTCATGGAGGAATTGAGTCTTCGGTAATCTATGCAAACTCTTCATGAGATGGCTATACGGGTAGGTATGACCTCTTCGATTTTAGTCGTGATGGTGGTGAGCCCTGCCTTCTTAGGCACAACCTAGATTGGGCTCACCCAACGATTGTCGGAGATTGGGTAGATGATCCCTGCATCTAACCACTTAATGATCTCATTTTTCACGACCTCCTGCAGATTGGGATTCAGACGTCTCTGCATCTCACCTGAAGGTCGTGTGCCCTCTTCAGAATAGATGCGATGTGTGCAGTAAGTGGGACTTATTCCAGTCAAATCATCGAGAGTCCAACCAATGGCTCTGCGATGTTGCTGGAGAACAACAATCAGATGAGATTCCTAGTCAGGTGTGAGTTTGGAGTTTATAATCATCGGGAGTGTCTGATTGGAACCCAAAAAGATGTATTTCAAATGATCAGGAAGGGGCTTGAGTTCAAGAACGGGGTTATCAGCAGCAGCGGTTGGTTCAAAGTGAGTGTGGGGTACAAGGGTAGGAGTTATGGGCCTATCTAGATCAAGTTCTGACTCCTCTAATTGTGGTTTTAAATCTTCTTGTGGTTGATGAGGGATAATCATGTTGTCCTCAATTTGTGGCTCATCAACAACGGCTCTGATGTCACAAATTTGTTCAACGACACCGCAATTAATCCCTTGTTGGGCCTTAAAGATATCAATCTTGAGAGTCTGATTCCCAAATTTCAGCTCTATTTGGCCCTCTTTACAACTTATATTGGCCCTTGCAGTGGCCAGAAAAGGTCTCCCTAATATGATTGGTGTATCCCTTGGATTCTCAGGTGCATCCATGTTCAGAACTATAAAATCTACAGGGAAGTAGAAATCTGTACTGATGATAGCCTCATCATGAGCCATAACTAGCTCATTTTGACATAATAAAGAGAATAAAAGCTCCTACATAACCTAGTAGAAAGCCTAAATGAAGGAATAAGTGTTCTGAGAAGAAAACATGAAATAAAGGTTAAAAATGCAATTTTATCATTGCAGTACATAAACAGGATTTCTCAGAGGCAAAATATAGGTCAAATGGTCTAAATGAGATAAAAAGTGGGTTGAGTCAATCAGAAATGGGTTCATGTGCAATCTAGGAATTAAATGACATTTGGTAACCCTAAAACAGACCCGCTTAAATCAACAAGGTTTCGGTCAGGATAAAAATCAAGTAAACCCTCTAAAAATCATGGAAAAATATCCCCTAGGGTTTAGAACATTCAATTTGGCCTTTGGAACCCAGTTTGACCAAGATTAGGGTCTTAGTTCATCAATTAACCTAATTTGGGTTTTTATGCAAAATATTTAGTCAAACGTAGTCAAACCTAAAATTCAACTTCACCATTGGATTCCTTAGGTCCAAATTAGGTTTATACCAAAATTTGGACCTAAGGGGAGGTCATCTTGACCTACTTTGCAATTTAGTACACCCAAATCACAATTTGGTCCCTATCTTTTGAAATCATCGCAGAGAGCCCCCTAATTTCCTCGCCACCTTTGCAACCAGGTCCTTCCGCCATTGTTAGGGAAGATTCCTTCTCCGGTGAGGATTAGAGAGGGAATACTCTCTGATTCCTCAGAGATCCCCTCCCAGAAATGGAAGGGAGATTCTCTGAGGAATTCCCTTCCATCTAAGACCAATCTTGATCCCTGGTGTGAACCCAATCTCTCGTGCGAACGCACGAGGGATTTGGGTATCCACCCTCTTTCCTTCTCCGGCGAGCCGACGGAGGTAGTGCCGTGCCCTCTACGCTCTGAAAGCACGGCCCAGTGCCTATAAAAGAACCTCCAAACCCGGTCACCCAATTTCAACTCGACTTGGCCGGACTTCCACCTCAAATTCTTCTCTTTCTTCTCTGGCCAAGTACCCAGCGAGCTCCGACGAGCTCCCTTTCCTTTCGTCTTCGCTCTGCCACAAAACCAGTGGCAGAGTCATCTTCCTGATTCTCCTCCGCGTCGCGCAATACCCGCGCACGTCGCCTCAGCCCCATCGTCGCCGCCGTCTTCCTCCACTGGGCAGCTTCTTCTCCGGCGACAGCAGGTACAGCTGTCCGCCTCTCCGTCCCCCTTCATCCCTGTAGTTAGGCTTAATACATTCTCCATCTTCCCCTCTCTCTTTTCCCCTTTTTATTTCATTTAATTGCCCCTCGACCGTTGCTAACCACCTCCATCTTCCTCGCCTCCGACCGACCTCCGGCGAGTCGCCCCCATCATTCCGCCCCTCCACACGGCTCGCAACCGTCTCATAAGCTCCGCCTCACCACAAGGAACAATCTCCGCCCATCCACCATCCCTCTACGCCTCCACCACAGCCCCCCGAACACCCCACACTTCCGGTCACAGGACGACCTAGGCACGCACACCTAGGCCATCCCACGACCTGCTTCACCATGCACGACCTTCGCCGTGCCACGGCGAAGGTCCCAGCTGGTCTAATTGAGCCGAGAGGCTTGTTTTGTGTGTGACAGCATCAAAGCCCCTGCCGCCATTGACGACGGTTGAAGAAGCTTCAAAGTAGCTCCAGGCGTCAGCAGCTCCAGGCTTCAGGTGCAGCAGACTCGGGCGAGCAGTGCGAAGTGATCTGGCTCATCAAGGAGCGCAGTGACGTCCGCAGCCTTGGCAATCGAAGAAGAATCGTCTGCGGGCGCGAGCAAAAGAAGGCGGGACTTTAGTCCCACATCGTTGAAATACGAAGTGCAGGTGCGGTATAAATTGTTTTTGTGTTATACGCTATTCGCCTCTGAACGCACAGGGGTGAGGTCCCTCACCTGACCCACGCTCGCCTCGTCCGCGGTTTCACCTTGCAGATCTGGTGGGATCCGACCCGACCCATCCTGAGCACACCTCGCGCATCACCCCACCTGCCGGTGCGCCTTGTCCCGGGTGCGAAATCCGACCCGATCAACCATGGCTCTGGGAGAGCATCCTTGAGTGAATTCTAGAGAGAGAGAGACGCGTGGGTAGAGGGGCAGGGTAAATTTGCTCTGTGCAGGTAAGCTGAACGTTGAGGAAGAGAGACTTAGCCACGAGGAAGAAGAAGAGAAGAAGTAGAAGAGGCTGAGTGAGGCAGAGATCTGAAGGAAGAAGGAGAGACTGCTGAGAAGAAGAAGACAGAAGAGAAAGAAGCCTTTACAGAAGAGAGAAGAGAAAGAAGAAGAGAGGCCAAGACAGAAGAAGAAGAAGAAAAAGAGACTGCAGAAGAAGAAAGAAAGCAAGATCAGAAGAAGAATAATAATCAAAGAAAAAGGGAAAACACTTTTAAGACGTCTGATCACAAGATCAAACGTCCAATTTTACTCTTTTATCCTAATTACTCTTTAACCGCATACATTCATATTTGAATTAAAGTTTTGAGTAACTTAGAGTGTTCAATTACATTTGAGATTAGTAGTAAATTCCAATTGCTCCCTGTGTTCGACCTCGGAAACTCCGATTTTCGAGTAATAAAAACTCTTTATTTGTTGACGACGCTTGATCACCTATACTACGACGCAATAACTGTTAAAACACGATCGAGTAGTGTCGCTTCAACATGTACCCTAACAATAACATCCTCAAGAATTCCCTTAGGTGACTTGATAAATCGATCGGCTAACTGCAATGTCACCTCAGTTGGTTTTAGTTTAGATTCTTCTAGGTGGTTAAGTAAGGATGTGGGTATCAAGTTTATGGAGGCACCTAGGTCTAATAATGCTCTATCAAACTGGGTTTCACCAATCTTGCATGAAATCAGGGGAGTGCTTGGATCTTTTGCCTTGGGTGGGAGTTTACTCGGGATTACAGAGCTGGCTTGCTATGATAGTACAATGGGACTCCCACTCTTGATTCACGACTTACGCTGAGGTGTACACACGTTCTTCAAGAATAGAGCGTAAGCTGGTACGTGGTAGATTGCATCCATCAAGGGGATGTTTATTTGGACCTGCTCAAAGAGCTTAATCAGGTCCTCCTCAGGAGTCACGGGTTTGGCTGTCCTCTTTCCCTTGGTCAAGACCTCGGGAAATGGAACCTTGGTTGGTTCCTCTAGGATAGGTCCAGGTTTTTGATCTGGGACAGGGATAGGAACATCCTGGATAACTGTTCTAGGGTTTGGGTCACTACCAGGCTTGTAGTGGTCTGGATAAGGTGGATCTTGGGTTGCCTAACCACTACGGGTTGTTACTGAATTTAGTCCTGCCTTGTTCTGGTTGGGGGTTGGTAGGATGGGTTGCTGCTGTTGGTAACCCACATAGGAGGTTGAAGCTTCCATCCTGTTGAGTGATGGAACAAAAGGGGCCTGATAGATCAAGTGTGCTTGGCCCGGGTTTGGGTTCATAATGTGCCGCTGGGTCGGCACGCCATTCGGGTTAGGAAGAGGCTGAGAAGGAAGTGTGCCCAGTTGGCGAGAATTTGCCAACTGGGCAAGTTGGTTGCGGACCTCTGTGATTTCGTCCTTATGTTGCTTCTGGATAGCCGCATTCGTTCTTTGAATGTCAGCCAAAGTCTGGAGGATAAGGGACATTTGATCTTGGTTGGGCCCAGATGGATAAGTGGGGTTGGGCCGAGGTTGACGCGGTTGATATGATGAGGGGCTTGTGGGCAGGGCTGAAAGGGTGGTCTTAGGTTTTCGGAATTTCCCTCCCACTGGAAATTGGGATGGTTTCGCCATCCAGGGTTGTAGGCGTTGGAAAATGGGTCATTCTGGATGGCATTGAGATCCTCGCAGGTCTGAGGAGCCTCAGGAAAGTCGGAGAATGGGGGAGTAGGGTTCCCCCGGCAAGAATAGAAGGGATCGAAGGTCCCTCCGGTCCTAGAGTTAGATGGGGGTGGATACACGTCCATCCCAGGAGAAGGTCGGTGAAAAATGTTTTGCACAATTTCCCGTACGGGAGGTAGCTATGCGAAGGAGTTCTGCGTAGAGGTGGCTCGCTGCAAGTGCTAAGTCAGTTCGTCCACCTTCTCAATAATTGAGACCTTGTCCAACCGACTGGCCATTAATTCCAGGACGACTGATGCGGACAGGCCCTGCGTCTCATGTGTTCCCCTAAGGTTCGTCGCTGTGCAAGTATTCATCCGATTGAATAATCCCATGGAGTCATTGTTGATGGGGTTCTCACACATATTCTCTAGAATCTCCCACACGGTGTCATCATGTTGACCCATGATATTCCCTCCGCAATTTGCATTGACGAACAATCTAATATCTTCATGGAGTCCCTGGTAAAAAGACTAGACCTATTTCCATTTAGGAACTCTGTGATGGGGGCACTTTCTCATGAGATCCTAGAATCTATCCCATGCCTCATGAAGAGGTTCTCCCGTCTATTGCGTGAAGTGAGTAATCTGATGGCGCAAGGCGTTTGTCCAACCAACGGGGAAGAACTTCTTCAAAAACTCGGACTGAAGTTCTTCCCAAGTGTTGATCGGGCGGGTCTATGTCTGATACCAATGGGCCACCTTGTCCATAAGGGAGAAAGAGAACATCTTCATGAGCAAGATATCCCGATTCTGCGCATCTGACCCGAAGGTCTGGGCCAGATGCTTAAGCTGTTTGATATGCTGGAAGGGGTCTTCAGAGTTAAGCCCATAGAATTTAGGTATGGCATGAATCATGTTGGGCTTCAATTCGGAATCAGGTCCTCCAGTCGGGATTCTGACTCGAGGCTTAATTGCCACCGCAGCAGGATTATAGTGATCTCGCATCATGGGGCACTGTGGTGGGTTCATGAAGTTTTGGAAGAGATCATTGAGTCGCTGGAGCTGGTGCTCAAGATTATTCTCTTCTTCAACAGGCTGAGCCATTGTGGAAGAAGAAGGGGAAGTAGGTTTAGAGTCAGAAGAGAGGTCTATGTGAAGTGGTTGTCGCACAAACAGGTGTATCGAGGCTTGGCCTTGGGGAGAGTGGATTTCTAGAGGAGGTTTCAAGGACCTCCTACCGAACATGCACTGATGGATTGGACGAGATTAGAAGGTGTTGGACCCAATCAAGACACCCAAAATGTTGGGTGACTATAGAGGTTCGGGGCGGATGATACCCCTTAATCAAAAGGTCATCCACCTAAGAATTACCTAGGCAGCCAGAGAGGGTGAGTACCGCGAAGACCCCTACACGATAGAGCGCCCCCACGGGTTACAGGGTTTCCCCCACCAGACCTCTCTTTTCACTGAGATTCCAGGTAGACTAGAATGGGGACCTTGACCTCTTAAGTATACCATTTTTAATTAAGATCAAGGTGCTTAGGGTTTCACTTGAACTTTAAGCCTTTTGTGTGCAAAAGTGACCTAATTTAAAGGTTGGTTGATCCAAGGGATCAACTACACCTATTAGTTCCTGTGAGAGCTTATTAGGTCCTTTCTTTTATGGTTCAAGTGAATTAAGAGCCGGATTGCTTAGGGTTTCTCTTAATAGGTCTTTTCAATCAATGGTTTAGGCACACCTCTTTTGGGGAATTTCAGTTCTTGATAAGAAGGTGTATCTCTAAAACCCTAGCTTAGAATCCTAGGTTGGCTCTAATTGGTCCAATTAGTTGCCTTAGAATAGGGTAACTAGGGCTCAAGCAAGAAGGTTTTAGCCCTAGTTACCTTTTGTAGATAAAATGTGTTGAAATTTAAAAGCAGGCAACTCTGTGATTTACTATGTATAGAAGACAGGTAACCCTAGATTGATTTTTCTTTTCTTTTTCCTCTTTAGAATTTAAGGGGATTAAGAGAAAGAATAGAAGATTACCTGTCCATTGGTGTGGTTGTTGTGCGGCTGCTTATTCCTTCTTGCCCTGCTGTGCCTGCACAACAGAAGAGAGATCAAGTTAGTTGTCAATCAAAAATTGTGATTTAATAGCTTCTAGAATGCCCGTTGCTCCCTGGCAAGGACGCCAAAAATTGGTCCAAGAATGGACTAGTTTGTTTGTGTATTTTATTTTATTACTCGAAAACAAAAAATCTCCGAGGTCGAACTCAGGGAGCAAAACTTGATTCTAGAAGCATACAAAATCACAATTTACAATATATATATACTGTTTTACAAAAGACTAAAGAAAGGGAAAAATGTCTTCTTCTTTTCTTTTCTCTTTCTTCTTTTTCTCTTGTCTGCTTCTCTCTTTCTCTTTTCAGACGTCTAACTCCAAGGGTCAGATGGCTTAAATGCCAATTGCTACAGTGCTACTGCTGGTGGTTCTTCTTCTCCCTCTTGGCTTTTTCTTCTTCTGTTCTTCTTCTCTACTGTGCACCTAGTCCTTCTGACTTCTTCTTTCTTCTCTGCTGCTTCTTTTTCTCTTCTTCTTCTCTGCTGTGCCAAGTTCTTCTTCTCTTCTTTCTCCTTCTTCTCTACTATGCGAGTCCTTCTTCTTTTCTCCTTGGCCACACCTCCTGCGGCTAAGTCCTTGCCGCTCTTCCTCCTTAGCTTCCTCTCCCGTTCCCTGCACAAGAGATCGGTCAGGCAAAACTGAACACCTACCCTCCCCACGTCTCTCTCTCTCAGATTCACTCTAGGGTTCGCTCTCCCAGAGCCTTAATCGGGTATGCGAGTCGGGTGACGCGCCCGGGACCAAGCGCACCGACGTGGATGGTGCGCGAGGTGTGCACAGGCAAGGGTTAGTCAGATCCGGGTGCCAGGTCCTCGAGGTAAGTGTCGCGGATGAGGCGTGGCGAGTGGTAAGGGACCTGCTTGCAAACTTCTGAGGTGGGACTAAATGTCCCACCCGCCTTAGCGCTTGTGCCTGCAGCAGGTCGTCGCCCGATTGCAGGCGCAGCTGAGGCCCCTGGTGCCAAGTGAAGGCCTGGGTGATTCTACGATGAGGTTCCGCGCCTTATGGACCCTACAACCTGGGGTGCTGGGTTCTGCGCGAAGCTTCAAGCAAGCTTCAGCTCCTGCGCTAATGGAGGAAGATGTCATGACCCTGAAACCACCAATATGGCCTTGCGCCCTGTCAGATCAGAGGAGAACCTTCGTCGTGTCACGGCGAAGGTGAAGCGGGGGGTAGCTGGCTGCGGGGCGGCCTAGGTGTGTGTGCCTAGGTCGCTCTGTGGCCGTGGAGGTGGGTTAGGTCGGTGGAAGTGTGGGGCGGTGCTGGTGGTTGATGAATGGGCGGAAGGTGTTTAGCGGTCGATGGCAGAGCTTGTGAGGTGTTTGGAGAGGTGGGTGGATGCGTGGAGCGGTGGATACACCTCGCCGGTGGTCTACCGGAGGTGAAGGTGATGGTGGTCGGCGTGTGACAGTGAGTGATTTAGGAAATAGATAAGGAGGAAATGAAGAAGGGAAAAGGGGGAATAGGTCTAACCTAACTAAGTGGACAAAAGGGGGGAGAATCGGCGACTGGCTGTACCTGCTGTCGCCAGAGAAGACGATGTCTAGGGGAGGAGTGACGACGACGACAACGAGGCTAGAGGCGCGTGTGTCGGTGTTGCACGACCCGGAGGAAGGAAGTGAAGGCGACTCTACCACCGGTATTGTGGCAGAGTGACGAAAAAGAGGAGGAGGGCTCGTCGGAGCTCGCTAGACTCTTGACCGGAGGAGGAGATGAATTGGGGGGGAAATCTTCGGCCAAGTCGAGCTTGAAGGAAGCGGCAGGGGCAGCCATTCCTTAAATAGGTGATGGCCGAGAGGGAAACGCAAGGAGGAGACGTGGGCTCCTCACTGGAGGCATGGCCGGAAAAAGACCCATACCTCTCGAGCATTCGCACGAGAGGTATGGTGGCCGGTAGGGCATGGGAGCCGGCCCATGCAGAAGAGGACAACGCAAGGAGTCCTTTCAAATCTGGGGTCGGCTCCCCAGGTCTGTGCATTGCCATCCTCCGTGCAAAGTAACCAGAGGTTTGACCTGTGCAGTGCGGGGGCAGAGGGACCCGTCTGAAGAAAGAGACGAGAAAGGTAGGGGGTATCTGCAAGAGTCAAAAAGTTAAGGGTCAAAAAGTAATTGTTAAGGACCGTTTTGTAAAGTGGGTCAAGGTGACCTTTCCTTAGATCCAAATTTTGGTATAACCCTAATTTGGACCTAAGGAATCTAATGGTGAGGTTGGATTTTAGGTTTGACTATGTTTGATCGGACATTTTGCACAAAAATCCAAATTATGTCAAAAATTGGGTATGGTTCTCAATCTAGGTCAAGATAGGTTCCAAAGGCCAAATTGAAGGTTCTAAACCCTAGGGGATATTTTTTTATGAATTTGAGAGTGTTTAATTAATTTTTATCTTGCCTATAACTTTGTGAATTAAAGTGGATTTATTTTAGGGTGACAGAATGTCATTTAATTCTTAGATTTTATCATAACCCTTTCCTGATCAAACCATCCCACTTTTTCTCTTAGTAAGCCCATTTGACCTGTGTCTAGACCCTTAGAAATCCCGTTTATATACTGCAATGGTAAAATTACAGCTTTACCCCTTGTGAATTATTTTATTCTCAGATTTATAATTCCCATATTTAGGCCTCCCCTTAGGTTTTGTAGGAGCTTTTGTTCAATTTATTAGGTCAAAAAGTGCTAATTAGGGTTCATGATGAGGTTCTCATCAATGGACTCTCGATGATTTGACTGGCATTAGTCCCTCTGATTGCACACAACGAATCTACACTGAAGAGGGCACACAACCTTCGCGAGAAATGCAGAGACGTTTGAACCCCAATCTATAGGAGGTCATGAAAAAGGAGATCATTAAGTGGTTAGATGCAGGGATCATCTACCCAATCTCTGACAGTCGGTGGGTGAGTCCAATCCAGGTTGTGCCTAAGTAGGCAGGACTCACTATCATTACGACTGAAAACGGAGAGATCATACTGACCCGTGTGGCTAACTCGTGGAGAGTCTGCATTGATTACAGAAGACTCAATTCCTCCACGAAGAAGGATCATTTCCCACTATCGTTTATTGATCAGATCCTCTAGAAACTGGCAGGAAATAGGTTCTTCTGTTTTCTTGACGGGTACTATGGTTATAACCAAGTGGCAATCCATCCTGAGGACCAAGAAAAGACCACTTTCACCTGCCCCTTCGGGACGTACGCATTCCGAAGGATGCCGTTCAGTCTCTGCATTGCACCCACGACTTTTCAATGATGCATGCTTGCCATACTCTCAGATATGGTAGGTGATTATCTAGAAGTCTTCATGGACGACTTTTCAGTATTCGGAGCATCATTTGACGATTGCCTCCTGCACTTGGTCCAAATCCTCAGGCGGTGCATTGACGTGAATCTAGTTCTTTCCTAGGAAAAGAGCCATTTCATGGTGCCTGAAGGAATTGTCCTGGGACATCTGATTTCAGAGAAAGGCATCCAAGTCGATCGAGCCAAGGTGAACTTGATTTCCAAACTCCCTATGCCTAGCTCGATCAAGGACATCCGATCTTTTCTGGGGCACGTCGATTTTTATCGTCGATTTATCCCTGATTTTTCGAAAATCGCGTGCCCCTTGACCACTCTTCTCTCCAAGGATGTACCTTTCGAAATCTACAAGGAATGAACTCAAGCATTTGAGATCCTCTGTGACCGAGTTACCCAAACCCCGATCCTATAGTCCCTTGATTGGTCTCAACCCTTTGAGATCATGTGCGATGCATCTGATTTCGCTGTAGGAGCAGTATTGGAGCAGAAAATCGACGGGAAGCCCGTGGTCATTTACTACGCTAGCAAAACACTTGATGAGGCTCAGCATAACTACACAGTTACAGAGAAAGAGCTGCTAGCCATAGTATTTGCCCTAGAAATATTCAGATTTTATCTCCTGGGCTCCCATGTTATCATCTACTCGGATCACAGAGCTGTGAGGCATCTCCTTGCAAAGAAGGACGCGAAACCTCGATTAGTCCGCTAGATCTTGCTGTTGCAAGAATTTGACCACGAGATTCACGAGAAAGCAGGAAAACAGAACGCGGTAGCTGATCACTTGTCCCGCCTTCCTTCTGAGATCATCTACCCTTCCGAACCCATCACAGAACATTTCCCTCATGAGCACCTTCTGACTATCAATACAGGGCTTCCATGGTTTGCTGATATAGTAAACTACTTGGCATCACATCAGATCCCGTCCGATTGGCCGAAGTCCAAGATAGACAAATTGCTTTCCGATGCCAAGTATTACTTTTGGGAAGACCCGTATCTTTTCTGCATCAGTGCTGATCAAATAATTTGACGATGTGTCGCGGAAGCAGAAATCCAAGATGTACTCTCTTTCTGCCATGACCAGGCATGCGGTGGACATTTTTTAGGACATAAAATCGCAGCGAAAGTCCTCTAGTGCAGCTTCTACTGGCCCACAATTTCCAAGGACGCATACAATCACTGTAAGGCATGTACCTGTTGCCAAACCTTAGGCAACATGAGCCATCGAGATATGATGCCTTTACAGCCGATTCTGGTATGCGAAATTTTCAACATTTGGGGGATTGATTTTATGGGACCCTTCCCTATCTCGAATGGCTTCGAGTACATTTTACTCGCTGTTGACTATGTGTCCAAATGGATCAAAGCCATTCCGACTTGAACCAATGATCATAAAGTTGTTATCAAATTCATTCACCAGAACATCTTCTCACTGTTCGAGATTCCACGTGCTATAATTTTCGACGGAGGGACCCATTTTACAAACGCTCAGTTTAGGTTACTGATGACCAAATACGGGGTGTCATACCGAATCTCTACTCCTTACCACCCCCAAACTAATGGTCTAGCTAAGCTGTCAAACCGGGAGATCAAGAAAATCCTGCAGGTTACTGTTCAACCTGACAGGAAGGATTGGTCATCCCAGCTTCTGGAAGCTTTGTGGGCTTACAGGATTGCCCACAAGACCCAATTAGGTATGTCTCCCTTCAGATTGGTGTACGAGAAGGCATGTCACCTCCCCGTCGAATTGGAGCAAAAGCCTATTGGGCAGTGAGGAACTGCAACCTAGATCTTTCTAAGACTGGAACACACAGAAAGCTTCAAATGAGCGAGATAGATGAATTATGCCACGAAGCGTATGAGAACTCGCGAATTTACAAAGAGCGGGTTAAAGCCTTTCACGACAAGCACTTTTCTAGAAAGATCTTTCATCCTAGTCAAAAGGTCTTTCTCTTCGATGCCAGACTCAAACTGTTCCTAGGAAAACTGCGATCAAAATAGATCAGACCCTACTTAGTCCGACGAATCTTTGGAAATGAAGCCATTGAAATTAGTCCACTCAGCAGCACGATTCCAAACCCTTCATCGTGAATAGTCAGAGACTCGAACCGTTCATTGATGTGACCGATACAAATTTGGCTGAGATATCCATTACCCTCCATTCTCCCTGAGCTCATTGCGCCCAGCTGATGGCGTAAAACTTAGCGCTTAATGGGAGGAAACTCATCATTCTTGAAAAACCTGAAACCTTTCTTGACATTCTTATGCTGAATTCATATTGCACTTTAGGATTCATCCATTAGAACAGCCGACTCCACCTTAGGTACCCGTACCCGAGTCAAGAAATCGTTCGCAACAGTCACCTCAACCCGTTTGCCCACCCAAGACCTATCCTAATGAATGAACTAAGATAAATTCGAACCCACCTAATTTACAATGGGGACATTGCAAATCGCAGGCATGGGGGGGTATGAAAGTGAAAAACTTCATGAAAACTCATCTCACAAGAAAAGGATTCAACAAAAAAATCACATATCACAAAAAACACCAAAAAAAAATGAAAAAAATCTTGAAAAAGAACAAAAAAAATGAGAGGGGAGAGAAAATTTTTAAGGCCATACAAGCCATGAGGAGGAAAAGATCAAAATGACAAAAGGAGCACAAAATGAAAAAGAAAAAGAATAGTCATTAGTAAGAGATTAAGGGATTAACCGAAGTTCTAGACCACATCAAAAGAAAAAGAATGAAGGAAAAAGTGCTAATGAGACACAAAGAGAGATTAGTAGGAACGCTGATCTTAGGCCTTTTGGGCTAAACTCTTAGGCTTAAAAATTCAAGTACCCGCTAAGATCTGGATAATCCTCAAGAGGTTGGGGAAAATGCGAAGCTTAAAGCATTAGGTCTAAGGCTTAGGGAGTATTCAGCTTCGTTAACTGACCTTCAATTTACGGGACTCGGTAACCTAAGCACCTTAATCCACACACAGTCGGGTTCAGAGTGCATAACTATCAAAATCATGCAAGAGTTTAAATGTTCTGAAAAAAGTTGCCTAGATTAGGAGCGGCCGATCAACACAAGTTGATTTGGACGAGTTCCCGGCACGAAGAGGTGGGAAATTCCCCTCGAAGATGCGTAACAACATATCGTCTCCCCAGTGCTTATCTCCTAGGATATGTACATATCCTACTGGAGGCACGTAAGCACCTTGCTAGTTCAGATGCCATGGGCGGTATTATCATGAAATGTCAATTGCCAGGGTCTGGATTTGGCTACAGAATGCCATGGGCGGGATTATCTCAAAATTTTGAAAGCCAGGGTTCTGGGGGTTGCCATGGGCGGTGCCATCACGAAGCATCGATTGCTAGGGACCTTTGAGGATTGATGATGGGGACGAGGAATCCAATACAGACCATGTTGAAAATCCAATTCGAAGCTAGAAATAAAAAGAAAAGACAGAGAAAACTCTCCAAACAAATAAATCCTCTGTCTCTCTCTTACAAAAAATGCACTGCAAACTGAACCGAGGCTAAAATATGTCTCAAGCACGGGTGCTTTAACCACGGAGTCCAACGAACCTTAGGATAGTTCTTGCGGCCCTTAAAAACCTTCGCGGAGGACTAAGGCAAGAGCTGATCAGGTCCGGATCTTGGATGGTACTTGAGTACCTCTAGGCCTACTGTCGACATTCTAACCTAATCAAAAAGAAAAATAAAAAGCACTCATCATAAATTGTAAAAGGAACTTATGGTCTAGAACAGAAGTTAAAACCTTAAAATTTTGCTAAGGGACTAGCAAAAGCTAGGCATGGGGGTATGATGGGAACACCATCATGAGCCCTAACTAGCTTATTTTGACCTAGAAAAGAGAACAAAAGCTCCTACATAACCAAGTGAAGGGCCTAACTCAAGGAATAGCTAGTTTGAAAGAAAAGTAAGAAACAAAGGGTAAAACTACAATTTTGCCATTGCAGTACAGCAACAGGATTTCTCAGGGGTTAAACATGGGTCAATTGGTCTTAACAAGATAAAAAGTGGGTTGGTTCAATTAGAAAAGGGTTAATGTGAGATATGGGAATTAAATGACTTCTTGTAACCCTAAAACAGCCCCACTTAATTTAACAAGGTTCTGGTCAGGATAAAATTTAACTAAACCCTCTAAAATTTATGGAAAAATATCCTTTAGGGTTTAAAACCTTCAATTTGGCCTTTAGAACCTATTTTGACCTAAATAGGGGTCCTACCCTCCCGGGAAGGGGGGCTAGGGGGTTTTCCCACCAGATTCCTTAAATCGACCAATGGGAGGACCCAACCGAAGGGAGGAAAATATAATAAAATAATGAGTTATGAGGGCTGGGCTGCTATGAGGGTTGGGCGAGGGCTGCTAATGGAGCTGTTAGCATGCCTAAGCATGCGTTTATGCAAAATGTCCAGTCAAACGTGGTCAAACCTAAAATCCAACTTCACCATTGGATTCCTTGGGTCCAAATTAGGTTTATACCAAAATTTGGACCTAAGGGGAGTTCACCTTGACCTACTTTGCAAAACAATCCAACCCAATTACTTTTATGCCCCTTACTTTTGAAAACCTTGCAGACACCCCCTTTCTTCCTCGTCATTCTTTACAATTAGGTCCCCCTACCATTACAGCGGAGGAATCCTACTCCGGCGAGGATTCAAGAGGGAGATCTCCTTGATTCCTCAGAGAATCCCTCTCAAATTTGAAAGGGAGATTCTCTGAGAAATTCCCAATCGTGTGAACCCAATTTCAAGCTCTGATTTCCACCCAATCTCTATGCAAACGCATGAGAGATTTGGGTGTCTCTCGACCTTCCAAGTCTGGTGACGTTGTCGTGCTTGGAAGCTTGCCTTCCAAGAATAAGGCCCTCTGCCTGCGACTATAAAAGAGGCCCCAGATCCCCACGGTCAATTCAAGCTTGTTTTGGCCTGAGATTACCCCCAAAATTCCTCCTCTCCCCTCAGGCCAAAAAGCCCATAAGCTCCAGCGACTCCTCCTCCTTCCTGTCGCTCTGCAACCATACCAGTGGCAGAGTTATCTCCGCCTCCTTCGTCCGTGTCGTGCCATTCCTACGCTTGCGCCTATATCCCTCTCATCGTTGCCGCCTCTCTCTCTCAGGGTGTCCGTCTCCGGCGACAACATATACGCACCGTCTGCCCCTTTGCCTCCCCCTTCGTCCAGTCACCCACAAGTAAGTCTCCTTCCCCTACTCTTTCTTTTCCCCTTATCAACTACTTTCACGCCCCGACAACCACAGACAACCCTCACCTTCTCCACCTCCGGCAGACCACCGGCGAGGTGCATCCACCACTTCACACAAACACACACCTCGCCAACCACCTCAACAGCATCACCTCATCCCACTGATCATCTTCCCCCTCTCCATTGACCACCACAACCTCCGTTCACTCCCCCCGAACACACCCAACTCCACGGCCATAGAACAACTTAGGCACGCATGCCCAGGCCATCCCGCACCACACCAGCACCCGTGCCACCTTCGTCGTGTCAGAGCGAAGCCTTCTGAGTGTTTTGACAGGGCCGTGAGGACGTATTTGTGTTGACAGGTACAGGGGCCCTATCTGCCATTGAAGCAAGATTGAAGAAGCTTGCTACCTTCGCAAGCAGCCTCCAGGTGCCTGGAGACCAAGTCCTAGGTGTGAGGTTTTCCTTCGCAAGTAGCATCAGCCCATCTATTGAAGGCCAAAGCCCCGTAGCTTCAGCAATCAGGAGAAGACTTGCTGCGAGCGCGTGTGAGAAGCGGGTGGGAATTTAGTCCCACCTCGGAAACTTTGGAGCGAGCGGCGCAACATAAATTGAAAAAGTGTCAGGAGCTTATCCTCCTAACACGGGGTGAGGTCCCACTCACTCCTCGTCCGTGACCCCACGCTACGCAGACCTAGTATTCGACCCGACTATCCCGCACTCCTCGCGCACCACCCATGCCGGTGCGCCTGGTCACGGGCGCGTCGACCCGACCCGTATACCCGAGCAGGCTCTGGGAGAGAAAGCCTAAGAGAGAAGAAAGAGAGGAGCGTCCACGGGGAGGGTAGGGGTTAGGTTTTGCTCTCCCGGAGGGCGAAGCCAAGGAAGAAGGGGAAGCCATAAGCCAAGGAAGAAGAGGAAGCCTCAGCAGCAGCTAAGGGCTAAGTTGCCAAGGAAGAAGAAGAAGGAAGAAGGAAGGAGAAGGAAGTTTCAGCAGAAAAGCAAAGGAAGAAAAGGGCTCGGCTGGAGTCAGAAGCAGAGAAAGAGAAAGAAGAGAAGAAAGAGAAGCTAAGCCCAGCAATCAGAGGAAAGGAAGAAGAAGAAGAGAAGAAGAAGCCAAGGCCAGTAACCAGAGAGATAGAAGAAGAGAAGAAGAGAAGAAGAAAGAAGAAGAAAGAAGAAGAGAGCTTAAGCCAGAAGCAAAGACAAGAGAATTATCTGATTTTTACATCTATCTTCATATTTTTTGAGCTTCTATATACATTGAAACTATTTCTATTGCTTCATAATTTGATTGATCATTACATTTTATCAAGTTGAAATTTGTGCTCTTAGTTTTCAAATCCCTATTTGCTCCCTGTGTTCGACCTCGGATTCATAGTTTTTCGAGTAATAAACTTTCATTTGTTTTTCGAAGCGATTTCAACTATACTGCGATGCAATATTTATAAATCCAATTTTGCTTTCGACTAAACATTTAACATTGTATTTGGAGATGAATATTTCAAGCTTAGGAGGGTTAGATGAAGCTTGATGAAAGCTTAAGATCAGGTTCTATGAAAGATAGAAGGAGATGAGCATCAAGGAAATAAGGAGATAGAAGGAGATGAAGTTAGATTAGTTTTATTTCTTTTTTAGAATGTAAATGAGCCTTGCATTATCCATAGGATATCTTTAGAACCTTCCTATCCATACCCTTATCCTTAAAATTGTGAAGCTTTAACTTCTGTTGGTTTTTCAAATGTCTCATGTTTCCTTTAGACGTCCAAGTCTAATGTTTCGGACATCTGATCTATTTCACTAGACGTCTAGGATCTTGTCTAGAGCCTAGATTCATGTCTAGAATCCTCGACCTCTGTTACCTAGGTTTTCAGACGTCCGTGCTCTACTTCGGGCATTTAATAATGTCTTTCAGATGCCTCCTTGAACTTGTGATATCTCTTTAACTTTAGAAGAACAATAGTCATAATTTTAGTTGTCTTTCAGACGTCTATTGTCTTCTTGAGACATCTGAGAATAACCAACGTTCACTTCTTATCCAACATTCAATTTGATCGCAATTGATTATGTCCGTTACTCTTTGAATTTGGAATATTGTAGGCCATCAGACGTCTTTGTATTTTTTAAGATGTCTAATTATTCTTTTTAAGACGTCTACGCTTTTGAGTAGACATCTAACCATTTGTCTTTAAATCCCTATCTAGATCCAACTAAACTCTAGAAACATAGTGATTGACATTGAAGTCTTTTTAGACATCCGATTTTATTCTCAGACATCTAAAACTATATGTTCAGATGTCTATCTTTTTGTTTAGACGCCCCTGTACTAAATCTTGAGAAATCCAGTATTGACTACTTTTCTACTGAAGCTTTTTTAGATGCCTGGTCTTATTCTCAAACATCTGAAACGACTCCTTTAGACGTTTATCTTGACTTTTCAGACGTTTGATCCAGTTAGACTTTGAGTAAATGCTTTGTAGACGTTCTACCTTAATTTATTCCATTCCAATTCAAATTTCAACGACTACCTAGGCTTAAATCTGACCTCCTACATCTATATATACCCACCAAGGGTTGCTTTAAGCCTACACATCAAGAAAAGAAATATTTTAGTGCTAAATACTTTCTATTATCCTATTATAAGCTTTCTAAAGCTATTATGCTCCATTGTGCTCTTTTGTTCTTAGAAATTCTTGAGAGCAACATCACTGCCACTCTGATTTTTTGAATCACAAAGGTTTGCAAAGGAAGTATCATAGCCTACTTTATATTCTATATCATACAAGGCTCTTAGGATTGTTTACTTTATTTTATTTTATTAGTTTGTTTAGGTGCCCGAACTGTGAGTTTCTCATTTCCTCTTAGTAGATGGGCTAAACTCTCATTGGGGGTTGTCCAAGAGAGGGGAATTGTTTTTTAGGAGCACCACCATTGGATTTCTGGTGTGGTTTAGTGATTCCTAATTGAATTGGGGGCAAAATCCAAGATTGGGAGATCTAGGTAGAGCTTTTTTCTCGTAAGGGTTTCCTCTCTAAATACTTGTGTTATTTGTTGCGATTGTTTGTGAAATTTTTTATTGCATAATTCAACCCCACTTTCTGTGCCAATAACAACAAAGTTGTCCTATCCCTTAGAAAAACAAAACCTAAACTAAATCTTATTCCTAATCTCGAAATTCGTAACAACCTGACATATGTCTACTATTTTAGTCATAACGTTTTGGATTTCAAGTTGAAATTGAGTTATTAAGTTGCATTGGAAAGTTGATTTCGTGGGCTACAACTTTTATTTTATGTGTAATTTGAAATTTGGAACAAAACAAGGTCGAAAATTCGAGACAATTGAGGGGAATCCTATAAAGATGTTGCAACAACCTCCATCCAATCTCAACAAACAACCAAACCTTATCTTCTCCCTCCACTTTAGATCCAAAGGTCCTTATCCTACTTATCCTAGCCATCCCCTTAGATTTAATCTAGACCATCCAAATCCTTGATCCTAGGCAACCTAAACCAACCAATAGGAAGCCTCTACCTTTCCTATAAAAACACCAGGCATGCCCCCCTTTAGATCCATCTCTTCTTGAGAAAAAGATTCCTCCACTTTCTTCCACCACCTCCTAAGTAGAACATCTAGAAGTCCACCATGGTCGTCCACGGTCCACCCTCTTCCACCAAGCATTCCTCTACTGGATGTCCTCATTTGCAACCTCTTCGGCTCCGTTGATGGATCTCTCCACCATTGGGACTGCACTTCGGATCTTTTCTCTTTCTTTCGCTGTTCTAGTTGTTCTAGCATTTAGTTTATTTCTCAAAACTCTAGTTGTAATCATTCTCGAGCTTCAATAAAAGTATATTTTTATGATCTCTATCCCTTACTCTCTCTCTCTCTATTATCTAGTTAGTACTGGTGCATATTTGCTTCATTTGCATATGCAATTTCTTATTATTTGCCTCCCCGTGTTTGACCCAGACTCCTAATCTGGTTACTTTATTAAAATTGATAGCGAACTTCCATGCTACAAAGAACGCATTTTACATTATGCGCAATTTCGCCATCACTTGCCAGGTCTTGGGGTAGTACTAGTCGCTGAAGAGCTCAAGGATACGACCCCAGGACACCACCCGAAAGCCCTCCTACTCGCATACGGACACCCACCAGCGGTGCATCACACTAGATAGCTAGTATGTTGCGAAGGGCACCCTATAGTCCTTCGGTGGGTGGATAGTGTTGAAGGCCTTCTCGATCTACTGTGTCTAGTCCTCTGCCCCCGTAGGTCCTCCTCCCCCTTGAAAGTTGGGGGCTTCAACTTCTGAAACTTAGTGAAAATCCATCGATACTGGTGCAAATGGTCCACAGGTTCATCCTTTGGTGGGGGAGGCCCATGGTTCTCCTCACTTTCCTCGTGAGGAGGAACATGTACACTTGGGACCAAGGGCTTCTGATCACCACCTCCCCCTCCCCTCACTTGAGACGCGGGAGGTAGCCTTTTCTCCAGCATCCTAAAAAAGGTCTCTGTAAAGGCTTGGAATTGAGCAGCAAGGTCTGGAGCCAGCTGAAGGGTATCAGCTCATCGATCTTCATTAGTTCGGCTAGTAGCACTAGCCTGCTTGGACCTACACAGAGCCATCTCTCTCTACATGGTGAAAATCAACTATCAGTAATCACAAGTTCGCAATAAACCAGAATTTGCAGAAACTTATGTGAATCAGGTTTCTCGTCAATCAACGGATGGGCACCCATCATTTAATACATTTTGAACGTTTGCATGGTTTTCTCGAACTGTTATATGACTTAGTAGGGTCACCTTTCTCTTATACCATCTATGACGACCTGAGTCCCGCTAAGCGACGAAACTCGAGTCGCTGTGTGCTAACAACCAGCACAAACCACCCACAAGATCACAGTCACCCAACACATAGTCATAAAACATCAATAGCCAAGCATTCATCCATAATGCATTAAATGAAAGATAACAAAAGTGCTGACAACATAATAAAATTCACCACAAAGCGGAAAGTACAAAGTGCTTGTACTGTCACAAAAAGACAGAAAGTAAAATCTAACAGCGAAAAAGAACAACTAAGAGCCACTGCTCAGTATGGACTATCTCCTCAGGTAGGACCCGGTTCAGTAGAGGATTGAACAACAGTAACCACTGCACTCGATTGCTCAGCAACACCTGAGTATGGAACTCGAGAAACACGTCAGTAAAAACTTAGTAGAATAGAACAACTGTAACAAGTAGCAACAGTGACGGGAAAAAGAAAGAGGGCACTATATCAGCAATTCATTCGTTTACAAATTATTACTTATCCAATTCTATTTATGTAATTTACCTATATTATTAGAGTTCATAATCCATCAATCAACGTCACGGGAATCAGACAATCTCGTGTAACTTCTTGAGATGCAAGACCAGTATAAGCTACCCTCTTAGTTGGGAAAACGGCTTATACCCATCAAGTCACCACTCTTCGTCACCCTGGGGTCATTGCGAAAAGGGGTGGCGGTTATGTTGTGTAGTGTGAACACGTACAAGCACTATATACGCTGAACAACAGACAGTCAATGATTGGCCCACCGACTGAGAAAGAAACCACTCCAAACCTCAAGCCACGTAGCCCGCTATCCCAGTTGGCCACTAAACCTAACCAAAGAGTCATAGGGAGGCTAACAACTCCCTAAACCGATCCCAAAATTGATCTGAAAGACTAAAGCTACAGCCAAATCAAGTGAGTAGCGGGGCTAAACCAGTTATCCTTTCTTTAAAACCAGACTAAATTGTCGTTATTAAATTAATTCCATATAACTGTATCGTTTCATTGTCATCAATTAAACAGGTTAACATGTTTACATCATTAAGTACAGATTTAAAAAATATTCATGTTATCCTCCAATTTGTGAGTTTACAGATTATTTCCAATTTATGCTAGTGGTCCCACACTATTTAGAATTTAATGAACACAACAGAATTTATTTCACAGAAAAGGAGTTTGTTTCATGCATGCGATAACAAGGTCATGTTTTAACATCTTAGTACTCAATGATCCTTAGATATCAAGTTAATTTATGTTTAAGTGCCCAAAAATAGAAACCATACTATCATAAGGTTCCAAACTCAGCAAATAGGGAAATGCATGCGAACAGGTGTGAGACATGTGAAGAACCAAGCGAAACGGGTCTACAGTTACCCGGAAACTAGATGGGAACAAAAGAGAAGTAGGCTACTCTACCTAATGTCACTGGAGGGTCACGTTGACTCCAAACCAAGCGCATACGGCCTAGGGGCAGTCTTCATGCCTACCTCGAAATTTGTGCACACACCGAGGGTAAGACCTGGTTTACACGGACCAAAAATAGGGTCAGAAATACCTAATCGCATTTCTAATTTTTCACAAAGAAAAAGGTACTCAAAAACAAAAATAAACTACACTAATGTGTAGTACACGTTGATACGATTCCAACAGTACCTTATTTATCAAAATTCAAGGTCGAGAAGGCCTCAAACTAGTTGAAACAGTGTGAGGGGGTCTTGAACCAAACAAGTTCAATAAGACAGGTCAATCGGTCCATGCACTGACACATGTCAGCATCTAGTTCACGCTTACTCCCTTACATGGATTGTGATCCCATGCACGCACACGCCTCCACCACCGGATCTGCCATGCGTCGAGATCTTCTGCTCCTGCCCCTTGCCCCTTAGTGTGCGCTTGCTTTCCCTTACGGCCTTCGCATGCGCATGTGTCGCGAATTGGGCACCTGTCGTCGGATTCGATGGTGAACGCTCACCGCCGTCGTTGTCTCCACAAGAATTGTAGAGGGGAAGCCTAGGGTTTTGAAAATCACAATTAGGTCCATGGGATTTTGAATTTAGATTTCCAAGTGAAATCTAAACTCTTTTTCTCTCACTTTGTCTTAGGTTTTGGAAGGCTTATAGACTAATGACGACTTAAAGACCCAAGGGGTCTTTTTATAGACCCAAATTAGGTTTATTTTCTGGATTAGTGGAGTGAAATACCTAAAATACCCCTAGGGTTGGGCCCACCTCACATTTAGGTCCTCTTCAACTTGTTTTGGTCATAACTTGAGCTATACTCCTTGGATTCACACGAAACAAGCATCGTCGAAAAGCTTGCGGCAAGAGAAATCTAATGGTACATACATGGAACCCTTTAGATGATGTTTGAATAGGAGTTGACTCAAAATACGTGCTTTTTGGCAACTCCAAGAGGCGCTTGTACTAACACCGAACCACGATCGTGTTTACAGGTTTGAAATGACTCAGATCACTCTAAATGACTCGGGACCTAGATTTTGGGACGTTACACCTATAAATGAGGATTATGATTCAATTGGGGCTAAATTGGAGGATTAAAATCCCAATCTAATTAGTAGCCCCATTCCTCAACCACACCCCGAAGGGATTAATGATGATTTTGTTTTTTAAATCATTGAAACCAAGTCAATTCTGATTCAGCCACAATTGCTAAACTTCTATAATTTAGATGGGGTGTGTACCAATCAAGAGGTCTTGGAAACCCTGATTTTGGAGGATAGGAATATGGAAATGAAAACTTGGGAAGCTAATTCAGGGGGAAATGGAATTATGGATCTAAGGGTTCCTATTTGCCTTTAACCACCAACCTTTTACCAGGACCCTTTTGATATCTTTCATTTTGAGGATGTACAACCCAAGTGTAGAGTAATTGATTATCTTTTTTATATGAACTCTAGGAGGGCAAACACTTCGATTGATCCAGGCTTCCCTGTTGTCCAACATTTTGGATTTGGGTTGCATTCTCATAGACCACATGCCTAGCCCCACAAGCAGAAAAGTCTTCGATTCTGGGTATTTATCATTCAAAGCCGTAGAACTGCTCAACCTTGGGGAATGGGTCCACACCACAATGTTGTCCACATTTGTCCTACCCATATCCTAAATCTACGTGTCCTACCTTAATTTACCTCTTAGCTTCCCAAATAGGACCCAATTGGACCCACTTGAACCCTCCACCACCTAATATTGACTCGACCCAACCTAAATCCACCACACCATAAGACTTGACTCTACGAAAGTTGAACCAAAACCAAACCTACACACAAGACCCATGCACACACTTTCAAATCCCAAAACATGCACACCCAAAATAGAAATGCCACAATAGGTGGTGACGTGCGGAAGACGTGTAAGTTTAAAAGGGTCGTTATAGCTTGCGCTTGCAACGTCGGTTTTAAATGAAGAAATGGACGTGAGTCCAAGTGTCGATCTCAGAGAGGCGTGAAAACCAGATTTTTCTTGTCACTTAATGTCACGGAAATGATGGGTTTTTGCTTGCGAGAAGACGTGGGTGAAAAGCGAGTGAGAGAGAGAAAGAAAGAAAGAGAGAGAGAGAGAATAGGGTTAGAATCTTTCATTCACAACATGCAACTTAAACATAAAAGCAGGCAAGTAACTAGATAGGAAACAACTTCATTTGACATGCAACTTTGGTTTTATAATTACAACACTAGATATATGCTTGAACACAAGTAAAGTAAAGCTTAAGATAAAGAGGGAAAGAGAGAGAAGACGGCGAGGCGGCCACAGCGGTGGAGAGGGGCTCTATTGGCGGCTCGTCGGCTCCGGTGATTACAAAGAGAGCTAATGGTGGCTAGGAGTGGGGTAGAGCACTTGCAAGTGAATTCAATGCCCTTCCATGGGTGGTTGGATGGAGTTTATACAGCCAAAAGGGTTTTCTAATTTAAGTATGGGCTTTAGCGACGTCCGGGACTTTGCTAAACCCAAACCAAATCCGTCGGTGCAGGCCCCTTCGCCCTCTGGTCATCAGCCCGCCTTGTGCTTCCTCTGTGGCAATCTACACGCGCGTGTTGTGAGCCGTCCAATCGAAGATTGGACGGCTGAGATCTCGCGAAGGGCACGCTCGCAGATCGCTGCTGAGGCGCACGCTTCTGCCGCGTCATCGCGCGCGTGAGCGTCCACGCGCATCCGTTGCGCCGCGCGGCTCGATCTTCGCCGTTCACTGCTGTTCAGGCGGCTTAATTTTCCGCAGCGTGACTTCGCCTTCCAATTGCTGCGCAGCGAGGTTCTATCCCACGCCGGATGCGCGAGCGGGGGGCGGTCGACCACTACGCTGTCGCAGCAGATTGTCGCGGAGAGGTGGGTGCGCGGGTGGCTCTCAGTCGTTCGATTGAAGATCGACGGCTGAGAGTCATCCTCCGGGTGAAGGCAAAAGAGAGCGGCGGTGAGGATGCAATGAGCGGGCGCCACGTGGCACGCTGTGGGCCGTTGATCATTAGATCAACGGTCAGAACTTCTTGGGTCCATTGCAGGAGCTCCAGATGTCGGATTTGGCCGATTTTGAGTCCGTTGGACTCCGTTCGTCACTCTAAATACATCCGCATGGTCCGATTGCTCATCGAAGGTCTATTTTGACATCTTCTTGTACACATGGCCGTTAATAATGTATTATAAGCAATCTTGATGTGCAATGCATACGATGCCCCTATTCTAATTTATGATGTGTTATCTGTGCATTTTGCTCTTAAGATAAACCCCAATTAACAGAATTATCGCCCCAAGATGCAGTGTTATCATACCCCCATGCTTACTCCTTGGTAGTCCCTAGCAAGGTTTATTTTAGTCTTTATTTCTAGTCAGAATTTAAGAAGTAATTACTTGGACCCTTCGTCACTTGTCAATAGGAGGAAATATATTGATATCCTAATCTACAAAGACTAAGCAGCGCCCGGGCGTCTGCCAAAATATGAATCGCCTGAATCCTTGCTTTAATGCATGTATATATATATATATTATTTTTTTCTTATTTTTAGATTTTTGGATATAAGAGTGTGTTGGTAACTTTTTACGACTACCCAACCCACCCAAAACTCAGACAAAACTCTAAGTGCTAAGCATCTTGGTGTGAAGATCATGATGGACTCACTCAATGATAATTTAGACAAACTTCGGGTTTCTACGCCCTTAGGTGATCGGAAGAGGAAGTGTTTTGCCTGAAGGTGTATTTATTCGATCGGTAGCTTTTTTCCTACGTTTGTTTTACTTGGGGTCAACACAAGGATTTTTCCAGTGTATATCTCCACGGCTTGCTCTACTTCCCCGCTTCTTCCTTAAGTGTTTTGGTTCTTTTTGTGCATTTACTGAGCTGGGCTTTGGACAATCGACCAATGGGCTGTTACCCACGATCACTTGCCAACCATACTCATGCGGTAAAGTGTGGTTTATTTTGTTCTCTTTTTTCTTCTTCTTCTTCTTTTTTATTTGGTAGGTGGCTTCCCTAATCTCAAATTTACCTAGAGGCAATAAAGAGGAGGTGGTCCCATGGCTGGGCTCTGGACAACCTACCAATGGGTTGTTACCCACGACAACTTGCTAGCCATACCACCCTAGAAAGTTCATTAGCTACCCACTTTTTGTCAGAATCTCCGAGGAGTGAGTCTGTGTAAAACTGTGTGCAGATGCTTAGACTAAAAGTTCTTCTGAGTTAGAGGGTGAGTTGATAAGTCGTATACTTATCACCTTATTTAGTTAGTGGATTAGAGTAGATTAAGGTTGCAAGGATTTGAAGCTAAATCCATATTTTAACGGACACCAGGGCTGATTAAGCCTGAAGGCCTGAAAAGTGTAAGTGTTCAAGTTCTTTCCGTATTATTTTCCACTATTGACAAATTTCTAATGCCTAAGTTTTTCTTCCTAAATTCAAAAATTTTTTTTAAATTTTATTTTATTCTATTCAGACTGATTAAATGAGCTCAGAATCATGCAATTTACCACCCCCCATTCTTAAGTTGGACAATGTCCTCATTGACAAATACATGGATGCAACAGGGGTTTGAAAAGATATTACTTGAGTGAAGTAGAATACATGATCAGTCTGAATCTTCTGGGTTGCCTCCTAGGAAGCGCTGAGTTTAACATCTCCAGCTAGGCAGTGCTTCGTGTCATCCCTCAATGAGGGTGACAACCTCCTTCGGGGGAACCTGGGCTAGGAAGTGTTTCAATCTCTGGCCATTGACTTTGAAAGTGTGCCCAGTATTCGGATCAGCGATTTCAAGTGCCCCATTGGAGTGGAGCTTGACTACCCTAAATGTTCCTATCCACTTGGACCTGAGCTTCCCTGGAAAGAGTTTCAAATGGGCATCAAAAAGCCAAACTTGCTGGTTAGGCTCAAATGTCTTTCTATGGATGAGTCGGTCGTGGACGGCTTTCATCTTCTCCTTATACAGCCAACTGTTCTCAAAGGCATCCCGACGAATTTCCTCGAGCTCGGAGAGTTGGAGCATCCTCTGCGCACCAGCTAACTAGGAATCCATGTTACACTGCTTGACGGCCCAATAAGTCCGATGTTCCAACTCGACAGGAAGGTGGCAGGCTTTGCCAAAGACCAGGCGATAAGGCGACATGCCTATCGGGGTCTTGAAAGTGATCCTATATGCCCACAGGGCATCATCCAGTCGTGTGGACCAGTCTTTCCTGTTAGGTCTCACAGTTTTCTGTAGAATATTCTTGATTTGCCTGTTTGAGACCTTGGTATGCCCATTTTTTTGCGGATGATACGGGGTAGCGATGCGGTGGTTAACCCTGTATTTTCTAAGTAGGGCACGGAATTGAGTGTGAATAAAATGACTTCCACCATCACTGATCATGGCCTTTGGTATTCCAAACCGGGAAAAGATGTTCTGCTTAACAAAGTCTATGACAGTCTTATGATCACATCAGCGGGTGGCGATGGCTTCAATCCATTTAGAGACATAGTCTACCGAGACTAGGATATACTCAAAGTCGTTGGATGGTGGGAAGGGGCCCATAAAATTAATACCCCAAACATCGAAGATCTCGACAATCAAAATGGGCTGGAGGGGCATCATATCTTTTCTGGTCATGGTCCCCAGTGTTTGGAAGCAAGAGTAAGTCTTGGCAAAGTTGTGTGCATCCTTAAATAATGAAGGCCATTAAAATCTGGACTGCAGAACCTTCGCAGCCGTTTTCTTTCCTGAGAAGTGGCCACCACAAGCTTGGTCATGACAAAAAGATAGCACACTTTGAACTTCATCCTCAGGGATACACCTCCTGATGATCTGGTCTGCATAGAGGCAAAACAGCATGGGATCATCCCAGAAATAGTGCTTGGCCTCGGCCAAGAACTTGTCCCGTTGATGTCTAGATCAGCTGTGCGGGGTATGTCCTACAACCAGGTAGTTGACATAGTCAGCATATGAAGGTAGTTTCTTGTCTTGCACAGTCAAAATGTGTTCATCGGGAAAGGTGTCGGATAAAGGCAGGGAGGGTCCAATGTGGTCTGGGCGAAGTCTGGATAAGTGGTCAGCCGCCACATTCTTTGATCCGGCTTTATCGCGGATTTCCAGGTCAAATTCCTGCAAGAGCATGATCTATCTGATAAACCTGGGCATCGCGTCCATTTTAGCCAACAGGTGCCGGGTGGCTGAATGGTCAGTATAGATGGTCACGTGGGATCCCAGTAGGTAAGATTAAAACTTCTCAAGTCCGAAAACTACAGTGAGCAATTCTTTCTCTGTGACCGTGTAATTTCGTTGGGCCTCGTTCAACGTCTTGCTCGCGTAGTAGATCACCAGGGATTTCTTATCTTGTCTTTGTCCCAGGACAGCACCTATGGCAAAATCTGATGCATCACACATAATCTCAAAGTCCTGGGACCAATCCGGGGGCTGAAGTACAGGTGCTGTGGAAACTAAGTCCTGGAGGGTGTGGTAAGCCTTTTTTGCAATCAGAGGTCATGTGGAATAAGGCATCGTTGGCCAGAAGGTCGGTTAAGGGTTTGGAAAGCTTGGAGAAGTCTTTGATGAACCTTCGGTAGAAGCCAACATGTCCCAGGAATGAACGGATATGCCAGACCGAGCTAGGCGGAGGAAGTTTGGAAATCAAATCAACTTTAGTCCGATCCACGTCAATGCCCCTATGTGATACGATGTGACCAGGGATGATTCCTTCTTGAACCATAAAATGGCTCTTTTCCCAACTTAACACCAAATTAACCTCGATACATCATTTTAGGATTTTTTCCAAGTTGCTCAAACAGTGGTCAAATGAATTCTCAAATACAGAGAAATCATCCATAAAGACCTCCAAGTATTCACCCACCATTTCTGAAAAAATGGTTAGCATGCAACACTGAAAGGTAGTAGGTGCGTTGCATAACCCGAACGACATACGACGGAATGCAAACGTGCCGTACGGGCAAGTGAATGTGGTCTTCTCTTGATCTTCAGGAGCAATTGCGACTTGGTTATATCCTGAATATTCATCCAGGAAGCAAAAATACTTTTGCCCTGCCAATCTTTCAAGGATCTGGTCAATGAATGGCAAGGGGAAATGATCCTTCTTGGTTGCTTCATTGAGTTTTCTATAATCAATACATACCTGCCATGCGGTGGTAGTGCAGGTGGGGATGGATTCGCCACATTCATTGGTGACAACGGTGAGCCCGGCTTTCTTCGAAACCACTTGAGTGCAGCTCACCCAGGGGCTATCAGAGATGGGATAGATGATGTCGGCGTCAACCACTTGATAATTTCTTTCTTAACGACCTCTCGCATATTTGGGTTTAACCGTCTCTGTATTTGGCAGGAGGGTCGTGCCCCATCTTCCAGGTAAATCTTATGAGCGCAATAGGTGGGGCTAATTCCCCTTAAGTCTAAAATGGTCCATCCAATGGCGGCCCGATGTTCCGAAAGGGTCGCGATCAACCTGAGTTCCTGATCCTTGGTTAGATGAGAGTTAATAATCACAAGGAAGGTCTGGTCAGGTCCCAGGAAGACATACTTGAGATTTTCAGGTAGTGGCTTTAGTTCGGGTGCGGGTGGAACGACAGTCGAAGGAAAGGGGAAAGGTGGGAGTTGATCAACATCAATTTCGTCAAATGGTGTTATTTGATGGTAATCAGCCCTACAGAGGTCCATGGGCAGAGATGGTGATAGGTCAGAACAGTCATTACAGGATTGGTGGTCCAAGACAGAACTAAGGGTGAGGCATTCCTCAACCAAAGGTTCCACGGGATCATGTTCCTCGATACAGTCGCAATCAAAAGACCTGGTCGCCCGGAAGATATCCAACTGCATTTTCTTGTCTCCGAAGGCGATTTCCATACATCTCGTGTCACAATCGATGTTTGCCGTAGCATTAGCTAAGAAAGGTCTGCCTAAGATTATGGGTGCATTCTGTAGTTTTTCAGGGACTTCCATGTCGAGCACCAAGAAGTTGACCGGAAAATAGAAGCCCTTGACCCGCACAATCACATCCTCGACAATCCCCTTCGGGGTCTTCACAGATCTATCAGCCAACTGGATGGTGACAGGTGTGGGCGTCAACTCTCCGAAACCAAATTGGTGGTACAGGGTCGTTGGAATCAGATTGATGGAAGCACCTAAGTCCAGGAGTGCTCTATCAAATGTCATGTCCCCGATATTACAGGATATCAGGGGTGCTCCTGGGTCAGTTCGCTTGAGCAGAAGGTTGCTTGATATTACAGAACTTGCTTGCTCGGAGAGCACAACCTTCCTAGGTGCTTGAGATCTTGGCTTACATTTGGGTGTACAAGCATCCTTTAGAAACTTAGCGTAAGCCGGGATGTGCTTGACGGCTTCAAGGAGCGGAATATTAATCTAAACCTGCTTAAAGATCTCCAAAAGCTCCTCATTTTCCACAACACTTTTCTTCTTCTTGATTGTCTCCAAGGCCTCGGGGTAGGGCGTCTGAACATGGATAGGATCTATTTCTGGGTCCTTGGGTTTTTCCAGTGCCTCTTCTGAGTCGGGTGTTTCAGACGGTGAAGTCTCGGGAAGAGTCAGCCATTTGGGATCCTGGGTTTTGGTGCCACTTCTCAAGGTTACTGCATTGGTAGAGGCATTAGGACCATGGGTTGATCCTTGAGAAGACGAGGACAAAGAAGCACCGAACCCAGGGAGTGTTTATGGGGCTGGTTGGACCATGTGAGCCTGCCTGGGATTGCCCTGGAACCCTTGCGAATTGGGGCTTCTGTTGATCATGTTTCGTAGGTTCGGTTGTGGCTGGGAAGGCAGGGATCCTTGTTGTTTACAGTCCAACAGCTAGCTTTACTGTCCCTTTATTAAAGAAATTTCCTCCTAATGTTTCTAGTTCATTTCAGCCATTATCTTTATCAGGGTGTTCATTTGGTTTTGTGGGGGAGTGGCTACCCTATTTGGATTGTATAGGGGTCTAACTGGTGGCCCTTGCTGATAGGGGGCAAGTTTAGCTATTGGTTTGGCCTGGGATGGTTCTAGAATTGAGGCGGTTTCTAGTTTGTCCAAGCAAAGTTTGGGTGATTACTCCAGCCGATGTTGTAAGTGTTGGAGAAAGGGTCAGGTTTAGCATAACCTTGGACAGCCTGTACATCTTCAAGGATAGCAGATGTCGAGGGGGAGGGAAGAGAGTAATCAAGGGTTGAAGGAGCAAAGGTCCCTCCCTGGAACGTGTTCAGGGGTTGTTCCAGGTTTAGTTGGCTTACGGGTTGGACCAGGTCAACATTGTGAGCTCCCTTTGCTAGGGAGAAGGTCTGTAACAGGTTCCTGGTCTTGTTCAGTAGCTCATCTATCTTTTTATCCACCAATTCCACTCAATCTAATTTCTTGGCAATAATATCCATGTCAACCATTCCAGAATTTGCTTGAACCTCATAAATCCCACCATGGGGTTGACTGGATCGGCTAAACTGGGTCATGGAGGCATTGTTGAGCGAATTTTCGCTCATAGACTCAAAGAGCTCAAACGAGCTCTCCTCGTCTTTGTTCAGGAATTCCCCCCGCATGAGGCATCGACGTAGGTTGCTGTCCAAACCGTGGTAGAAGATCTGGGCCAATTGCCACCTTGGTACTTCGTGGTGTGGGCATTTCCTTAATAGTTCATTAAATCTTTCCCATGCCTCATGGAATTGTTCCCCACCCTGGAGTGTAAAGGTAGTAATGGCTCTTCTGAGGGCATTGGTCTTTCCTATGGGGAAGAATTTCTTTAAGAATGCATGCCTCAGTTCTTCCCAGGTGGTGATGGGTCTATCTAGGGTTCTAAGCTAGTGAGATGCTTTGTCTCTCAGCGAGAAGGGGAACATCTTAATCAAAACAATGTTAAGGCTAATGTTCCTAGGTTCCACAGTTCAGGCTATATGGTCAAGATCCTCTAGGTGCTGGAAGGGATCTTCATTTGAGCTTTCATGGAAATGGCTCTGAATCAGACTCAAGACATTTGGTTTTAGCTCGAAATTATCTCCCCCTTCAAGGATCCTAAGGTGTGGCTCAACTCGAATAGCGGAAGGATTGTAGAAGTCGCGGAGGGGCCTAGGTTGGTCCTGGAATGGTGGTAGATCAAGTGGTGGTTGCCCTTGTGGGTTCTGCAACCGGTGTATGGCCTGCATGATAGTGTGGATCTATTGCTGCTGAAGTCGGTGGTTTGCGTTAATCTAGGCTTGGATGATGGCCATTGTGTCTGGTGGGGGTTGGTCCTCAACCCCATCTACCCTAGGTTCAGCCATGTTTATAGCAAAATCAAATCGCCTAGATTCCTATCCCAAAACAAATAACTAGGGATGCAGTGATCATCTCCTGTGCATACATTAGAGAAGAACAGGAGGGGATGCGGAGAGCGATAGATGCAAGAAGTGTGTGTACAACCAAGCAAACAAGCCTAATCTTTATGGGTATTCCTTAGGAGACCTAGAAATCTCCAAAAGGGTGATCAAGTCCGTAAGCACTGGACTCCCCTTCCCAAAGCTAATCTGGCCAGGTTGATTATGAGGGAATTGTAGGGAAGGTTCTTCCTTTGGCTTACATCGCTGATTCTATAGACCCCACAACCGCGGTCGTTTGACACTTCCCCACAGCCTAGTCACCAGATTCTACCAAGGGAATGAAAGCCAAGTGCCCAGAGAACAAAACCACGCCTCTCGAGACTTAACCCAGTCCTACCTAGGGCACGTCTACTCTGTTTTAAAAGGACTAGGATAGTGCTTGTGCTAGGGTTGTGTGATGAGGCGTTGATTAGGGTAGTGCCTCATAGTTTTCCAATTCCAGTGTGTGTGCTCCTATCAAAACATGGTTTTCAAGCAAGGATTTTTTTAAGATGTGGTGTCTTTTAATATTTCATCCTTACTTTTGTGTCTTTTAGAATTGATGTGTCTTAATGTTTTCAAACAAGTTTCAGGTGGACACGTCAAGTTTTGCACACAATTGGTGAAAGTAGATTTCCTTTGATGTGTAGAGGCTCTAAAAGCCTAATGTACTCATCCTAGTGATCATGCAGCTTCTATTGAATGAGCCAATTTTAGGGGTGAGTGGTGCGGCCCAAGTCAAGTCATGGTGGCTTCGCAAACACCACTCAAAAAGAAAGATAAACACTCCAAAAAGATTAGGTCTTAAGAATGTTAGAGTATATATATATATATATTTTTTTTTTTTTGGTTGGGTGATGAGTGAAGGATGTCGATCAGGCAATTATACACCATTCCAAAATTTTTTTTGATTTTACAATTTTTTTTAAAGATTTTTTTTTAGGCAAGCAAATAACCACGGGTGAAGAGTTACTCACAATTGGTCCTTGCTGCGCTTACTCCATCTCTACCATCACGAGGTACGTTGCTTCGCTGTCCAAGTGGCAAGTTCCTGCAACCATCAAGTAGAGGTAGAAAATGCGTTAGATGATGTGAGCATGGATGTAAGATGGAAGTGACAAAATAAATCCGTAGCCTCCCCGGCAACGGCGCCAAAAACTGACGTGCGGAAGACGCGTAAGTTTAAAAGGGTCGTTATAGCTTGCGCTTGCAACGTCAGTTTTAAATGAAGAAATGGACGTGAGTCCGAGTGTCGATCTCAGGGAGGCGTGAAAACCAGACTTTTCTTGTCACTTAATGTCACGGAAAGGACGGGCTTTTGCTTGCGAGAAGACGTGGGTAAAAAGCGAGTGAGAGAGAGAGAGAAAGAAAGAGAGAGAGAGAATAGGGTTAGAATCTTTCATTCACAACATGCAACTTAAACATAAAAGCGGGCAAGTAACTATATAGGAAACAACTTCATTTGACATGCAACTTTGGTTTTATAATTACAACACTAGATAAATGCTTGAACACAAGTAAAGTAAAGCTTAAGATAAAGAGGGAAAGAGAGAGAAGACGGCGAGGCAGCCACGGTGGTGGAGAGGGGCTCTGTCGGCGGCTCGTCGGCTCCGGTGATTACAAAGAGAGCTAATGGTGGTTAGGAGTGGGGTAGAGCACTTGCAAGTGAATTCAATGCCCTTCCATGGGTGGTTGGATGGAGTTTATACAGGCAAAAGGGTTTTCTAATTTAAGTATGGGCTTTAGCGACGTCCGGGACTTTGCTAAACACATACCAAATCCGTCGGTGTAGCCCCCTTTGCCCGCAAGTTGTCAGCGTGCCTTGTGCTTCCTCTGTGGCAATCCGCGTGCGCGCGTTGTGAGCCGTCCGATCGAAGATCGGATGGCTGAGATCTCGCGAAGGGCGCACTCGCGAATCGCTGCTGAGGCGTGTGCTTCTGCTGCGTCATTGCACGCGTGAGCGTCTGCGCGCATCCGTTGAGCCACGCGGCTCGATCTTCGTTGTTCACTGCTGATTGGGCGGCTCAATTTTCCGCAGCGCGCCTTTGCCTTCCAATTGCTGCACAGCACGGTTCGATCCCACGCTGGATGCACGGGTGTGGGGCGGTCGACCGCTGCACTGTTGCAGCGGATTGTCATGGAGAGGGCGGGTGCACGGGTGGCTCTCAACCGTTCGATATAAGATCAATGGCTGAGAGTCATCCTCTGGGTGAAGGCAAAAGCGGGCGGCGGTGAGGATGTAATGAGCGAGCTCCACGTGGCGCGCTGTAGGCCCTTGATCATCAGATCAACAGTCAGAACTTCTTGGGCCCATTGCAGGAGCTTCGGATGTCGGATTTGGCCGATTTCAAGTCCGTTGGACTCCGTTCGTTGCTCTGAATCCATCTGCGTGGTCTGATTGCTCATCTGAGGCTTGTTTTGACATGTTCTTGTACACATGGCCGTTAATAATGCATTATAAGCAATCTTGATGTGCAATGCATGCGATACCCCTATTCCTATTTATGATGTGTTATCTGTGCATTTTGCTCTTAAGATAAACCCCAATTGATAGAATTATCGCCCCAAGATGCAGTGTTATCAGGTGGCAACTTCCAAACCTAGTCCCCATCAAAAGTGGCAACACTTCAACATTCCAAAAACCACCACTTCCCATATAAACCTATTTTTCTAAACATTGCACACATTCTCTCCTCCAACCTAACTTGCGACACCTTCACCCTCTCCCTCTCCAAGGGTTGTTGCCCACCTCCTTCTCCCTCTCCTCTCCAAGGTCGACCACCTAACGTGCTTCCTCTCCAAGGTGCTCCTCTAAGGGTGCCTCCAAGATACTCCTTAGACAGCTAGGAAGAAGAAGACACAAAGGTGCACGCACCCCTTTCTTCTTCTTCTCTTTTTAGTCGTGCTCTTCCTTCTCCTTGGGACAGTACACGCCCCCTTCTTCTTCTCCTCTTGGATGACAAAGAAGGCTTCCCCATAGCCTCTCTTGATCGGTTACTTTTTTTGGTAGGTGTGTAGACGGGTTTGCATACCCATGGTCTAGCCTCCACCCTCACGTAGAGCTGACGGCCTTCAATGGCACTCCCGACGTGAGGAGATCGCCTTATTTATTTGCTTTTTAGTGTAGACATTATTTGATTTTTTTTTTACGTCTTTTGATCATTCTTTGTTGTGCATAGTTATGTGTGATTGATTCTTGAATAATAGATGTGTAGATTTTAATTTTTCTCTTGTGAATAGTTCCAAATTTGCTTCATCTTCTCATTGTATATACACTCCACCTTTCCCTCTTAGTTTACAAGGTTGTCCCCCTTAGGGTCCAAGGCACATGCACAACCATCATGGCCAACACTTAGATGCATATTCCTTTTAGTTATTTCGTTTCGTAGAGAAAAAGAAAAAAGACCAAAAAGATTAGGTTAAGTTAGACTTAGGTTAGTGGAAATGACCCAAATCTAATTACTCTTGCAATTTCAAGGTTGCCTCTCAGAAATGAACAACCAGGAGTTGAATCAAAAAGATAAAAATCAATTGATAATGCAAGTTTCGTAAAACAAATTTTTTTGATGGGGTTTAGTGCGAACTATACTACGATGCATTTTAAATCATTTTTTCATGCCAAACCACCGATCACATGTGCCCAACAAACCAGTGTGTAAGTGCAATTTTGAAATACTTAGACTCTAAATATGATTAAATTGTAAGGTGAATACAAAATCATCGTACTTTCTACCCTTCCTATTTTTAACCAAGATTAGTAAATCTCTTGAAGAACATAGAATTTCAACATTTCAATCAAACACTAGGATAATTAAGTCCAATGGACCTGAAGAGCCTAAGCATCAAGCTTATGCCTGTACTTTATCTAGGTAACTACAAGTAAGCTAAATAACAATTTTTTTTTGAACAAAATGATGGACTATAAACTAGCAAATTAGTTCAGACATCTAAAAATTAAAGTGAGACGTCCGAAAGAGGTGACTCAAACATCTGTAGACAGATCCAGACGTTTGAAGAAGAGAAAGGAAATATCCAAAAGAGAAAACAAACGTTTGAAATTAAAGGAAGCACAACTTAAAAGATTCCAATAATTGAAGTCCAACATTTGGATTTGACAAGGACGTCTGAATAAAGAATTATGACATCTCACAAGAGTATTTAGACATATAAAATAAGAGATAGATGCCTGAACAATCAAAAGTTTAGTTCCTAGACTTGAATCGATGAAACCAGGATCATCTGATGGATTCACAAAGATGTCCTAGAATGATAAATAAGTCGTTTGATAATCAGAGTAAAGGTCTAGAAAAAATAAGTAAGACATATGAAGGAAACATTCCTAAGTCTAAAAACTTGAAACACTTAATCAAGCAAAAGTAATTGATGATTGATTAATCTCTTGAATGTTGGGATTTGAAAATTTAAAAGCTCAATTAGGCGTTGGAATATCAATATAGATGTCTGAAATTATGGATGGTTCAAATTAGAAGTTGAGAATAGACGAGTTCTAGAAAAAGAGATAGATGGTTGATATAAGGAGGCAAACATTTGAAATAGGACATTCAGACGTATGAAATAAAAACTAGACACCCAAAAATCAAACAAGTTGATTTTTTTAAGGATTTGAAGCTATATAAAGATCAAGTAGGTTCTAAGATATATCCTATGAGAGTTCTCAATGTTATCAAGTCTCTGATTACATTCAAAAAAAAAATTATGACAAAAAACATTAAGAAAACTTCTTGAAAGATCCATCTATCTTCTTCATCTTTCTTTTTCTCATTTCTTTTCTTCATCATATCTTGATTGAGAGCTCCATGGCTTTCTTGCATTACTTGTTAGTCTTCACATAAAAGTACGAAATAATTTGTCATTATCAAAAAACATTTAGCTTATGTTAACAATAGCTTTTCCATAGACAAGTTAGTAAGGTGACATACCAACAACACTTTTATATGTTGTTCTATAGGCCTATAAGGCATCATTGAGCCTTTGAAGCCTATCTTTATGATCAAGCCTTATGGTTTTTTCCAATATCTTAATTTCCCTATTAGACACGTCTACCTGCCCACTAGTTTGAGGGTGATATGGAGTAGCAACCTTATGGGTGATAGAGTATTTACAGAGGAGAGATGTAAAGTGTACAATTCTAAAGTGGGGCTCTCCATCACTAATGATAGCCCTAGGCATTCCAAATTGAGTAAACATGTTGGATTGCAAGAACCTTACGACTACCTTGTGATCATTTGTACAAGTGGGAATGACCTCAATCCACTTAGAAACATAATCAAACACCACAAGTATGTATTCAAATCCAAATGATGTTAGGAAGGGGCATGTGAAGCCAATGCCCCAAACATCAAAGATTACTACCAATATCGGGACTATGGGCATCATGTCTCGTCGAGAGATGTTGCCAGTGCACTAACAATGAAGGCATTGCTTGCAAAACTCCTGGGCATCCTTAAAGAAGGTCGACCAATAAAATCCTCTTTATAGAACTTTCGTTGTCGTCATTTTGGCACTAAAATTTCCTCTACAAGCCAGAGAATGACAAAAGTTCATTCTACTTTTCTACGCAGTCTCTACCACACATCGACGTATGTTTTGATTTGAGCAATACTTGAAAAGATCTGGATCTTCCCAATGATAAGAACGAGCCAATGGCAAGAATTTGTCCCTTTGATTTTTGTTGTGGTGTGAAGGAATATGTCCTACAGGCAAATACTTTGCTATGTCTGCATACCAAGAAAGAGATTCAGTAGTAAGAGATAACAGTTATTCATATGAAAATTCTTCCTTGATTGGCTTTTTAGGAACTTCAGATTTAGCAAAGATCCGTGACAAATGGTTTGCCACCACATGTTCAACAGCCTTTTTGTCTCAAATTTCCAAGTTAAACTCTTGTAGTAACAAGATCCATCTAATGAGTCTTGGTTTAGTGTCCTTCTTGGATAGAAGATGCATGAGTGCATAATGATCTATGAACACTATCACCTTGGATCCTAAGAGATATGAACGAAACTTTTCATGTGTAAACACAATGGCCAATAACTCCTTTTTAATGATAGTATAATTAATTTAAGCTTCATTCAAAGTTCTGCTAGCATAAAAAATCACATAAGGCTTCTTATCTTCTTGTTGCCCTAGAATTGTCCCAATTGCAAAATCAAAAGCATCACACATTAATTTAAAGGGAAAGTTCCAATTTGGTTGTTGTAAAATGGGTGCAGTAGTGAGCGCCTTCTTAAGATACTCAAAAGATTTAAGTCATTCATCATAAAAAAACAAATGGAGTTTCTTTAGCCAAAATGTCACATAAAGGTTTAGAAATTTTGCTAAAATCCTTGATAAATCGTCTAATAGAATCTAGCATGACCAAGGAAAGATCTAATTTTCTTGACATTAGAAGGGGAGGTACTAATGTCAATTTTAGCTTTATTGCACCTCGATTCCCTTCTCAGAGATAATGTGCCCAAGAACAATTCCATGTTGAACCATTACATGGCTTTTTGCCCAATTGAGCACAAGATTGGTTTCCTTACAACGTTGAAGAACTTTCTCTAAGTTTTAGAGACATTCATCAAATGAGGTTCCATAAATCGAAAAATCATCCATAAAAACCTCAACAAATTTATCCCCCATATCATTGAATATAGCCATCATGTAACGTTGAAAGGTGACAGGGGCATTACACAACCCAAATGGCATTCTTTGAAAAGCAAATGTACCATGTGGGCATGTGAATGGAGTCTTCTCTTGATCTTCGAGGTAAATTGTGACATGGTTATACCCAGAGTACCCATTTAGAAAGAAAAAATATTTTTTACTAGCAAGCCGCTCTATGATTTAATTAATGAAAGGAAGCAGGAAATGATCTTTGTTTGTTGTAGCATTAAGCTTCCTATAGTCAATGTAGACTCGCTAATTGGTTGCTATTCTAGTCAGTACCGATTCTCCCTTGTCATTCTCCACTACAGTAATACTGATAGGTCTACTTTAGTGGACATTAATTGGGCCTAAGAACAGTCAATTCTAATATTAAATTGGACTTTAAGCAAGTAGTACATTAGAGAAATTAATTGAGTCTTGATTTATTCCTGCATAATCATTTGATGCAGTACATGTTGCATATAACTAATTATTCATGTGTGTACTTATTGCATGGGATAATTCGAAATAACATCTTACATATGAATTATGAGAGGTTTGCTGTGAAAGAAATCAATGGGGGATCTTGCTAAAATAAAAAACACAAGGGAGAGTTCATATTTGGTTCCATCAAATTCTAAAATCTCATTGAAACTTTCCTGCCTCTTTGGTCTCGTCAATCCCCCTTACAAAAAAAAGGAAACTCTCTGTCATCATATCTCTCTCTCTCTGATTCTCTCTCTTTTCTCTCTTTATAACCAAGTAGGATGACAGGGACAAACATCATCTTCCTCCATGAAGGGAGAGTCCTCTCCCCATGCACAGAACCTCCACCGTGCAACAGACATCACTGTGAGCCTCTGCCTCGACACCTCGACCTCTACCGTGCTTCTTCTCGATGAGCATGGTGACAGCATGCTCCTCGACATCCACTACCGCGAGTGACCACCACTACTGCTCTCACCCACATCATCGCCAATTCCATCACTGTGGTCGGTAGTGATAACACCGACACCTCCAATCGCGATGACTCCACCTCAACATTCATCACTATGTCTCGTCCACCACCGCGACGATGAACCACCACTGCAATCGCATTATCCTCTACTACGTCTGATGATCAACACAGAGCAAGCTTCCTCTCTCCCTTTCATTAAGACGTTCGGGATATTTCTCAAACGTCTAGAGATCAGCACCAATCTCTTCCTCGATGCTCAGCCACCTCCGCACACCTGCAACAGCCCTCACATAGCCACACCCTAGGGCATAGCCTTTTCCTCGCGACCAGTCTCATCTTCCCCTTCAGCATCATCTTCTTCGCATGCAGTCGCCTTCACCTACGTTGAACGCACCAGCAACAACTCCACCGCCGGCCCATGGCATCGACGGCAACCTTCGCATCGCCATCGACTCTCCTCTCCGACCACAGTCCACGACACTCCACATGCCCACCGACGCCACTGCCGGCCGATGCCACTAGCCCTAACACCCACAGTAGCGTGTGCCCACGTAGGGTAGCCCGCGCGCATGGCAGCTCGCTCGCAACCACCAGTGCCACCTTGCGTGCAGTCACGCCCTCGCGCACAACCACAGACTGCACGCCCAACCTCCTCCTCCTCTCCTTCTTCTTCGTCGACAGAGAAGAGGAACCTAAAGTCTGTCGGCTCCTCCATACGTAGTCGGCATCTCTGACCTCGATCCTTCACACTGGGAATGCCATTGCCCTCACCTCAACAACACGCGCTCGACCACACTCTCCCGCGACCCATACGTGCACGTGCACAACCCATCGCCGGCGGTCACCTCCTCGCGTTTGGCCGTCTTTGGCCAACTCTCGTCATGTGGCCATCGCCATCTTGAAGCCCTTGCTCTGGCCATTCTCCATCGAGCTCCACACCGCCGGTCATGCCTCCCTCTCCTCGCATAAGCAAGGGGAAGAGATTCCCCTATTTCTCTACAGTAAAGCCCCCTATTAAAAATTACCGCAAATGCCCTTGCCAAAAACACTATTGCCATATTTGATGAGTTAAATTATTTGAGCAAATTTGCTTGTAAGCCCTCACATTTCTCTCTTTTTCTCTCATGCACTGAGCTCTTTATATATTGAATTAGATTCTTGACATGAATGCATGAAATATCACCACATGCATACATGACCTAGAGGAGAGATTCCAAATGTCTTGAATTCTAATTTTATTTACATTACATGCCATTGAGGGTTATTTTATGGAGGTGAATTTGCTTAGGTGGGGCAGTATCACATTTTTTTACCTCTTTATATCACTATTTTGCACGATATTCTGGTTTCTGTGGCAACATGGACCTTGCATCTATGATCAAGAATAATATATATATTTGTGATTTTCTTGCATTTATGCCTCCCTGTGGATACGACTTAACTCTTTGTGGTTAGTTTTTAGTTATAACTATTTTTGTTTGGGATTTTTCCACCACGCGCTTTATACTGCAACGACGTATTCTTTTTTTGACACATCATCTTCCAAGCGAAATCTCTCATTCAAATACCATCCTTTTTAGGCACAACTTGTGTAGGGCTAACTGTTGATGAGCTCTTGTCGTTGTTTAAGAAAGCGCGTCGTAGTATAGCGACGAAAATCGAATAGACATTTAAATTTGTAAAGCTTGAAAAAAATGAGTTCTGAGGTTGTTCGCAAGGAGCAAGTTATTGCAGTTCACTCACTAATCAAATGATGTGAAGATAAGCACAATAATCAATCAAAACTCAACATATATATTCAAATGACTTGCAAATTGTATATCAAGAGTTAGTGGACAAAATAATATAGAGAGAGATATATAAAGCCCAAAAAAGATGGTGGTTGAGAACACCAATTAATCGTTTAATACTTAGACTCAATTCTAAACTCAACCTCTCTTCTTAATTCTCAAGCACTTAGCCAAATAGCCAAATCAGACGTCTCAACAAAGCCACAAATAACCTAAAATCTCAACCTAAAGACTTCACAAATTTGTCTAAGTCCCTAAGCACATATCCCAAGAGCAAAACCCCCCTTCTCCTTCTTAGAAATCCTCTCCTCTCTCTCTAAACCTGGTTCAGACCATAGATCAGACCCAGTTTAAGCATAAACCAGCCTAGACCTACGTGTAGTGGGCACGAGCTAGGCCACATGTGAGGCTCATGAAGGGTAGGGACCTAACCCCAGTGGTTTGAAGGCAGTAAGCCCTCCCATACAACTCAATAAGTAGCAAAAATATTTTTAGCTTCCCACGATGTGGGACTAAGACAAGAGGCTTCTTCTTCGTGTCTTCGTGCGAAGGGGCTGGTCCAATTATTGGTGTTGCAGTTGCTTCCTTGTTCAATTAAGGGTCCAAATAGCTCCTGCAGATGATTCCACGGTGATTGAGGTGGTGGTGAGGTCTGTTGATGGTCGGATGACGGTGATCGGAGACGAAGATGATGACCGACGATGACGAGTGTCATGCATAGAAAATATGGCCCTATAGCCTCAATTAACCATACGATGAGGTCTGACACTACTCGCTAGTCAAAAACCCTAATGTTATTGGAGGTGAGAGTGGTCAAGGGTGGTCGGCGGTGGAGCTCTGATGAGCTTCGGTTAGCGATGATGGAGGAGGGTGGTGAAGTTGATTAATGGCGAAATTGAAGGGCTAGGAAGCTCCGCTGTGGTGAAGCGGAGATGGTGGTGGTGGTGATCGGGTGTGTGAAGGGCTGAGGCAAGTCGATGGTGAAGGTGGTCGGCGAAGGTGTTGCCGGCGTCGGGGAAGACCGAGGAGAGGGAATTGGGAGCTAAGATGCTTTAGAAATGAAATTAAGGAAGAGGAGAAGAGAAGCCCTATACTAATTGAGAGAGAGGAGGCAAGGAGGACATCGTAGGAGGTAAGCCGGAGATGGGGAAGAAGTAGAGTCATTCAGAGCGGAGGAAGGTGTTTGAGAGCATGAAGCTTCGCGAGAAGCTTCTGGGATGAACGGGGAGCAAGATCCCTAAACCTATTGTGCTTGGTGAAGGGGGAAGAGGAAGGTTCGAGGATCTTCGAAGGTGGATCTTCTACATCGGTGAGGAAGAGGAATTGAGGGAGAGAACCAGCCAGAATTGCACGAGCCACCACTTGGGAATGTGCCCTCTATAAATAGAATCAAAATCAAGCTAAATTAAGCTATGTTGGGCTCATTTGGCATGTTTCTCCCTCAACTCAACCACCCTGATTTCAAGGGGCTGCTGGCAGTGATGGGTTCCTATTCAAGGCTTGAAGAGGTGATTTCCAGGTAGAGAAGGATCTTGAGATCAATCCCACCAAGTTTTGTGGGATTTAGTGGATGTTTGATTGATCAAATCAGCCCTCGAATCTCGCCATTTTTGGGTTCTAAGCTATGTTCACATGTTGAAAAGGAAAAAGAGGAAGGAGAAGGCGGTAGGGACCTTTTGGAAAAGAAGACGCAGAAGTTAGGGGAGTATATGTAATAAAACCTGAAACCTAAGGGTTTAGATGTAAGAAATAGAGATTTTAAGGGCCAAAGTTCAAACTAGGTCAAGATAGACTCTGTTTGGGCCCAAATTTTGATGCTAACCTAATTTGGACCCAAGAAATTTAATGGTGAACTTAGATTTGGATTTTGACTACGTTTGACTAGGTAAATTGCATAGAAACCCAAATCAAGGCAAATTCCCATTTGAATTTTTGTTCTTGGTCAAAATGTGTTCAGATAGTCAAAGTAAAGGTACCAAACCTCTTAGAACATTTTTCAATGAATTTTAGGTGATTTATATTGAATTTATCTCTATAAGAACCCTTTCAATTTAAGTAAGGTTGATAATTAGGATTTTCAGTATTATTTTAATCTACTATTTCAATCTTCAAAATGCGTGGAACCCTGATTCAGTTATTCTGAGCCTACTTCTTGGTCTTTTAAGTTAATTTGATCTTTAATTAACCCTTGATCAACCCCTTGGTCAATTTGCATTTGTGATGAGATGGTAAAATAGCAGAATTAACCCTATTTTTTTGTCTTCTCAAATCAATTCAGCATGGATTTACGATATTCAGATGTTCATTTAGGAGCATTTAACACTTGAATCTCCCTGACCCATTAGCTATTAGAAATTGGATACATAATGCATGCATCCAACCACTTAATAATCTCCTTTTGCACAACCTCTTTCATGTGAGGATTAACTTTCCTTTGCATGTTGCTAACAAGTTTGACATCGTTAGTACAATAAATGCATCGCAGGTAAATGGATGGGCCAATTCCCTTGAGATTAGCAATAGTCCAACCAATGGCCTCTTTATAATCTTTCAAAGTGTCCACCATTCTTGCTTAATCACGATTCAAATTGGAAGCGATAATAATTGGTAGTGTTTTAATGGGGACAAGGAAAGTATATTTCAATGAATATGGAAGGGGTTTCAATTCCAACTTAAGATGTCTTATTATGGAGGGCACTTGGGGGTTCAACAATCACCTCGGGAAGAGGCTTTTTATGCATGGCATATAAAGGTGCCACCTTACCCTCAAAGGAATCAAAATGATCTAGATTCAGATTTAAGGGATCCTCTCCATCAAATTAACAGTATACGTGATGCATATCCTTTGAAATTATCCTCGGAGTGTGTTCCTCCACAACTATATCAATGGTCCATTGAGCAACAATCTCCCTCATCAACTTTCTTGTAGGCATTAAAGATATTCATCCTTAATATTTTATTACCAAAAGAGATCTCTATAGCTCTAGATTTACAATTAATCAAGGCACTTGTTGTCACTAGGGATGGTCTCCTAAGGATAAGAGTGTGATCTTGGCTTGTTGTTACAAGGAGTTTCATTATCAAGGACAAGGAAACTAGTAGGAAAATAAAAGCCTTCTACCTTGAAAAAGACATTTTAATAAGCCCCATGGAGTTTTGAGAGTTTTGTTAGCTAACTCTAAGATCACAAGGCTTGGTGTATCTCTCCTCCTCCAAATTTCTCGTCAACTGAGCTAGGAATAATGCTGACTCTAGATCCTAAGTCTAAAAGGGCTACCTCTATATGGAGATCTCACAGAGGATAATTAGGGCTCCAAGATCCTTCAGCTTAAATGGTGTCAATTGCTCAGTCAAAATCACTTTGGAATGGATTTGGTTCTTGGTTTTTCTCTTTTGGGTACACAAGTCCTTCGAGAATTTTGCATAAGATGGGATTTGCTTAATTACATCAAGTAAGGGAAACTTTATATGAACTTGCTTGAATAGTTCTAAAATTTCCTCCATCTTTACTTTCTTTATCATGTTTCTATTAAGCCCAGAATCAATAATTTAGCTTGGGAATGGGGTTTTAGGTTGATAAGAAGAGGATGATGGAGTAGAGTCAATGGTGGGAGTGCAATCTTGAGTTTTTGAATCCAAAGAAGGATTTTCTTCCTTGTCTTCCTCCTCCGTCCTAGGGTTGTAATTTCGTACTAAGAGGGGGTGAGATGTGCATGATACAAAAGATAATACAGAAATAATATAGGCAATCACACAAAAGAGCAATATCATAAAGACACAAAAAAGGATTTTTAGGTGGAAACCCAAACCCGTGTAAAAATCACCGCCTAAATCTCTTGATTTAGGACTTTTCGATCTACCTAATAGATCAAATCCACTAACAAACTACTTAAATGAGGGTAGTTCAACCTCTTACAACCATGCTACTTTACAACCGAGAGTAGCGTAACCTCAAACTCCTCCTCTTCACGAGGAATATTTTGTCTCATGAAGGAGATGGGAATTCACTACCTGAATACCCAACCACACAACAAAAACCAAATTACAACAATCCTATAGCGCCCAAATAAGTATATATGAAATCTAGCTTCTATAGGCAAAAGGTACTTCCCTGAGATGGAAGTCTGTGTTTGTGAACTACACAAGGCATGAGGACGCTCTTGAATAAGAGAAGGCGAGAGAGTGGGTGTGTAGCGAAGGCAGTGCTCTCAGATGTGTAAACTAAGGTTTGGAGAGTAAGATCACTTCTAGATGATTTCTTTGTTCTCTTGGACACAATATGAGCGAAAGTAGTTTCTCTATGTGTCTTTAGCTAAGTGAAGGTTGATGGGAGCCTCATCATGAGCCATAACTAGCCCATTTTGACCTAATAAAGAGAATAAAAGCTCCTACATGACTTAGAAGAGGGCTTAATTGGAGAAATAAGTGTTCTGAAAAGAAAGCATGAAATAAAGGTTAAAACTGTAATTTTACCCTTATAGTACATAAACGGGATTTCTCAGAGACAAAACATAGGTCAAATGGTCTAAATGAGATAAAAAGTGGGTTTATTTAATCAGAAATGGGTTCATATCCAGGAATTAAATGACATCTGGTAACCCTAAAATAGACCCGCTTAATTCAACAAGGTTTCGGTCAGGATAAAAATCAAGTAAACCCTCTAAAATTCATGGAAAAATATCCCCTAGGGTGTAGAACATTCAATTTGGCCTTTGGAACCTAGTTTGACCTAGATTAGGGTCCTAGCTCATCAATTGACCTAATTTGGGTTTTTACGTAAAATATCCAGTCAAACGTGGTCAAACCTAAAATCCAACTTTAACATTGGATTCCTTAGGTCTAAATTAGGTTTGTACCAAAATTTAGACATAAGGGGAGGTCATCTTGACCTACTTTGCAATTTAGTACACCCAATCACATTTTGGTCCCTATCTTTTGAAAACCATCACATAAACCCCCCTAGCTTTCTCGCCAATCTTATAATCAGGTCCCTCCACCATTAATGGGGAAGAATCCTTCTCCGGCGAGGAAGGTAGGGGGGATACTCTCAGATCCCTCAAAGATCCCCTCCCAGAATTGGAAGGGAGATTCTTTGAGGAATCCCCTTCCATCTGAGCCTGATCATAATCTCTGATTCCTGTCCAATCTCTCGTGCGAACACACGAAAGATTTGGATCCCAACCACCTTCCTTCTCCGGCGAGATGACGGTGGCTAAAGGCTTGCCCTCCATGCACCAGAAGCTCGGCCAGCACCTATAAAAGGACCTCCGACCCTCTGCGAATCTCTCAGACTTGTTTTGGCCGCAGACTCCTCCAAATTTCATCTCTCCTCTCTCTGGCCAAGAAACCCGCAAGCTCCGGCGATTACCTCTCCTCCTTCTCGTCGCTCTGCTGCCATACCAGCAGCAGAGTCCACTCCTCCCCATCTTCCCGCATCACGCCGCACCAAGTGCATGCCTCCCTGACCTCCTCCTCGTCACCGTTATCTCCCCCAGGGTTGTCTTCTCCGACAACGGCACAAACGAGCCATCTGACTCCGCTGCCCCCTTTCACTCCCAACAGTCTAGATAAGTTCCCCATCTTCCACTCTTTCATTTCCCTCACTTTATTTCACACAATCGCCCCTCGACCGTCCCTGTCCACCGCCACCTTCCTCATCTCCGGCCACCCTCCGGCGAGACGCTCCCGTCGCTCCGTAGCCCCACACGTCTCGCCGACCATCACATAACCTCCGCCTCACCTCACTGAGTACCCTCCACTCATCCACAGTCCCTCTACATCGCCACAACAGCACCCCGATCACACCCATCCGTCTGGCCACAGAGCGACCTAGGCATGCATGCCTAGGCCGCCCCACGGCCTGCCACTTAGTGCCTCACCTTCGCCGTGACACGGCGAAGGTCCCCCTGTGATCTGATTAGGTCGCAAGGCCCTTGTTGTGTCAGGCAGATTTCAAGCTCCGGCCGCCATTGGCGGTGACTCGAGGAAGCTACACGCTTGCTCCAGGTCGCAGGACTGTAGGATTCCAGGTGCTGCAAACTTGGGAAGGTCTTGCGAAGACAGTCGACCCAGCGAGTGACACCGCAGAGCCTGCAGTTGTGGGAATTGAAGGCACGGTCTGCTGCGGGCGTGCGAGAGAAAGCGGTGGGCATTAGTCCCACATCGGTAAGTCACAAAGCACATGTATCCTTTATATTGTTTTTGTGTTATTGCCTCGTTGCCTCCAGTTACACTTGGGGTGAGGTCCCTCACCTAACCACTGTGCCTCGTCCGTGAGTTCACCACGCGGATCTGGCGCGACCTGACCCGACACTATCTTGAGCACTCCTTGCGCACCACACCCACGCCGGTGCGCCTGGACCTAGGAGCACGACCCGACCCGTTTACCCGGCTCTAGGAGAGCGTGCTGAAGAGTGATATACAGAGAGAGAGAGAGACGAGCGGGAAGGGTAGGGGAGTAGGTTTTGCTGTGTGCTTGTGTGTAGGACGCAGGGACTTAGCTGCTGCAAGCGAAGGAGAAGAAGGAAGGAGGCTCTGTAGAGGAGAAAGAAAGGCAAGGTAGAAAAGAAGCGAGGCCAAAGAAAACAGAACTGAAGAAGGAAGAAGAAAAAGGCAAGGGGCAGACAAAGATTCAAGAAAGCAAAGGAAAAGAAAAGGAAGAAGAAAGAGAAGACCACTTAAGAAGGGGAAAGCCAGACCTTGGTCGCAAATCAAAAAGAAAAGAAATAAAGAAGAGGAACAGAAGCAGCAAGGGAAGAGAAGAAAAGGAGCTACTTTAAGACGTCTGATATTGTATCAGACGTCCATTTTTTTTTCCTTTGAGCAATTTCTTTCTATATCACTCTCATTGAACTAGTCAGTTCTCCTCATTTAAAAGGTTGTGTTCTCAAGTTTTGGAATACTTAGATTGCTCCCTGTGTTCGACCTCGGATACTCTGATTTTCGAGTTATAAATCTTTATTTGTTTTCGCGGAAAGTTCGTCTATATTACAACGCAATATTTGTTAAAACACGATCTAGCTGCGTCAACAAAGGTCCTCTCCTATTTATAAAGGTCCTACGAAGGCTTTGGAAGGCTTAGGAAGCCTTGGGTAGCTGTTGAGAACAAATCATAGAAGATCATGCCAAAATCCCAATGAAATTAGGGTTAATAATGAGTCTAATAGGGTTTTCAGACGTCTGGATTTATGGTCAGATGTTTGGGGCTTCGTCTGATCTAAAAGTCGGATGTTTGATCTTGAAGGGTTGACAACCTGGATTGGTTTGGATCTAGATAGATGCCTAACAAAGCATTTTAGGACATTTGGGAAAGTTTTAGACATTTAATTCTAAGACGGGTGTGTTCCTGGAATTGGAATAGATTGAAACAGGATTTTAGTGTTCATTAGTCAGACGACAAGTCGGACGTCTGACATAATGTCAGGATGTTTGGAAACTAAGGGAATTGATTCCAAGGACTAACGGTCGGATATGGGTCTGACATCCTCGGATTTTGATGCAACGTCTATTTATTAGACGTTTGGTCATATCTATGGATGCCTGAAAAAGGTATTAATGTGATTAAAAGGTAATATTCGAAGATATTCTCTGACAGGCCAATGGTCCTCTAATTGGACGTCTGGCAAGGTCATCAGATGTTTTCTAAGATGTCTGGACTATGGGCTAGTCATCTGAAAGCATTGGTCAAAGAACACTAAGTCTAGCCTATGTGTTTGGATGTCTATACAAACTATTAGACATTTTAAAGTCCATAACTAGAGTGGATGTTTGTACAAACTATCAGATGTCTTAAAGTCCATAATCAGATGCCTTAGGTAACTATCGGACACTGGATAGGGCTGTCTAAATTCTATATTGATTTCTGATTCTATTCTAGGGTTTGCCCAAGTGTCCTAGTGATGGAATAGTGTTCGTAGGACTAAGATATGTTACTTTGGGGTTCTTTAGCAGTAATTCTAATGAAATAAGAGAGCAAAACAAATAAAGAGTACAAAATACAAGATACAACAATATGAAATAAATCTAAGTCCTATTCTACTAGTCTTCAAGCTCTTGCTTCAAGTGATGCTTCCATCTTCTCTTCTCCTCCATCAAGCTCCTCCAATTTGCCATCGATGTGAGCTTGAGCTCCTTCACACTTGAATCCATTTGCATTATTCCTGAGACTTTAAACTCAATGCAAATGTTAAATACCAAGTGTTTTGTTATCATAAAAATCAATACAAACAATGATGGCTTGGGCATTCTCATAAGAGGGGACTACTTGACTTAGTAGCTTGCCTTCTTCTCTCTTGCTCACAACTTTTGCTAGTTGTCCCACTTGGGCTTCTTCTCTTTGAATTGATTGTGAATTCGAACAACTATAAGCATTTGGGATTGCAGATCTTGGATAGCTTGCAACTTTGTCTCTTTAAAGGTAGATCAGGAGCCAGATTGAGAACTAGATGGTTGGGTGGGTTGAGTCCTTGATTGTGGGGCTTGGTAAGAGTATAGTGGATTTTGAGCAGGTCGAATTGATACATTTTTTTTCCAAGAGAAATTAGAGTGATTTTGCCAACTTGGATTATAAGTATTAGAATATAAGTTATTTCCAAGACCAGGGAATCCTTGAGTAGCATTGTCTTGCTCATGAACATATTCTAGGAATTGATCAACTAAGTGGGAATAATTGACATAATGAGCCAAACTTAGGTAAAGTGCACAAACCTCAGTTGATGAGGTTGTGGGATTGTCTCTTTGAGGTGTTTATGAACCTTTAGACATGAGCCTGTGAAGCCTTTGGGATAGGAGGTTCACCTAATAGGCTATGTCACTAGATGGATTTACCTCAAAGAGTCCTCCCTACTTTTCCGTCCGTGGGACAGATCTCTTGGGTAATGTAGACGTTTGATGTATTGAGTTTTTACTCAATGTCTCAAGTAATGTCCAAGCTTTATTCTCGATTTTTAGAAGATGAGCACCTGCACATGAGGAATCTATCATTTGTCAATGCCTATCACTGAGTCCATCATAGAAACTTTGGACTAATTGCCACTTTGGGACTTGATTATGCAAATATTTTCTTAATAGTTCCTTAAATCGTTCCAAGGTTTTGCAGATTTATTCTCCATTATGTTAGGAGAAACTAGTAATGATGCGTCTCTTAATACTTAAGTACTAATTTTATTTATTTTTATGTTTCAAGAGAAATTATATTTTATTATAAAGTTATTTGCAAATTTAGATATTTATAGTAGAAGGTTTCTATGATGATGATAGGAGGTTCACTACAGTTGATTGAAGAAAAGAGAAGATTTAAAAAGATCAAATTTGTTGATTGAAAGTCTCTCCAATATTTTATTTTAACTTCTTTATATTTTTATTAAGAGTACATGCACACATGCACATTTGTATTTTAAATACCTAAATGTAATTTTTTTATAATCAATTATTTAATATTAAAATATTAAAAGAAACCTATGATCACACTTTTGAGTGAAACGATGACCAAATAGATGAGAGACATAAGTTATGCCCCCGCCAGGGTCAACTTCTTCTCCTCGACACCCTTTACGCCCAAACATCCTTTTCCTCTCCCCTTTCTCCCCAACCCCTTCCTCTACTCCGCTACCCGCGACTCTACCTATTTCCTCGCCAACCTTGCCAAAAACGACCCTCCTTTCACCTCTCTCTCTCTTTCACCTCCCTATGGAAGAAACCATTGTCAATAACAACCCCGACGACCTAGACCTCCCCTTCTTCGATGCCAGAAAGTGCGACCTCTCCCCTTCTTCCCACTCCCTCCGCTGCAACCGTCACCCTCTCGCAGACCCGACCGCCTCCGACACTGCCTCCTCCGTCATCGAGATGACCGACCTCTCACTTTCTCTGTCCTTACTGCACTGCCTGCTTTCCGTCGCTGCAGACCCTACGGGAGCGACCGGTTGCTGCCTCACGCTCCTTCGGGACCGCATGTGGCCGCGGGCTAGGCGGCGCGGGGTGGCGGAGGTGGTCGATCCCTATGGAGTCGCGGATGGATCAGTACGAGATTATGGAGCAGATCGAGCGGGGGGCCTTCGATGCCGCCATCCTTGTCCTCCTCAAGATCAAGAAGAAGAAGTCCCCCCCTCTTTTATGATTTTTCTCCTTTTCTTTTGGCCTCTGGATGCTCGTGTTTCGCTTATTTTGCTTTCTCGTACCCCATTTCAATCTTCAGGTACGTTCTGAAGAAGATTAGTCCGCTCATCAGGAGGTGAGTTATTTAAACAATCTGCAGATCTCTCGCAATTGGATTATCCCCGAGTTGGAGTTGTGACTGCGTGTGCATTTGAATCCGTTGGGGGTCCTCAGATGGCTCTTATCGCATGGATTCAGCACCCTTTCATCGTCGAGTTCAAGGAAGCGTGGGTGGAGAAGGTATGACTTTTTCTTTTCTTTTTTTTTTCCCTTTCCCTTTTTTTCTGATATGTGCTTCTCAGCTATGGAGGAAGATCTTGAAAAATGATATGTGGCGAGTAAATGCTTCTCGGAGCTGATACTTAGTTATGGTGTAGAAATTTATAGCACTTGCTAGATCATTCTTGAGGAGCTTCTCTTGATTGCAGGACTGTTATGTGTTTATTGTCACAGGATACCGTGAAGGCGGGGACATGTGAGTATTAGTTAGATTTGAGACAGCCGATACATTTCTTCTCAAATGTATAGCTGATTCAATGGTTTTTTTTCTTCTCGTGAATTTTGATTTTGTCCACGGTAATTGATATGGCTGAGTAATGAAGAAATTGGCCATGATGTTCTTCTTTGAGGAGGTATGTGCGTTCCTCCGCTTCAATCATGTTTTTAGAATAATTCTGCTGTTGATTGGTTAATGTGAGCTATTTTTATATTATTGTAGAAGCTGTTGAGGTGGCTTCCACTAAGCAAAAGGGTGGGAGGGTCCTTCACTAGGTGGGTGCATGAATGGAGGTTTGGAGTGCTATGATTTGGAAATGAGATAAGGGAATTGTTAAATCTTTAACCCTTTGTTGATTTATCGAGTAGGAAGTTTATGGGGGGTGCAATAAACTATGAAGAATAGCCTTAGCTTTGGCTTGGGAGGAGAAGGGACCCCGTGCTGGAGTCTTTCCGTTGAATTTTTGGTGATTCGGGATATGGGTTATGAGATGGTTTTAGGGGGTGCAACCAAATTTTGCACTTCTTGTTGATGCTACCAAGAACAAATTTCTGAATGTGGTGATTCTAGTGCTTTTGAGTCAAATTGGAGCTATCTTTTGGCATTCAACATGACAAAGTGCAGCATTTAGAGTATATCAATTATAAATATCATCAGAACTAAGATCTTTTGTTAGATACTTTTTTTTACTTTTTTGTTTTGGGTGATGGTTTGGGCTAATAGTGTGTGAGTTTTAGTCTTATTTGTAAAGCATTTGTGATTATGTGTTTTTCTCTCTTGAGCAAATTAAAGTAGGTATTTTCTAGTTCAAATTAGCTCAAGGTGGCATTTGAGCTCCAATGGTCTAGAGTGTGATTTATTCCACAGCTGATTGTCATGTTTTTTTTTTGATGAACATATAGTTGATTGTCATGTTGAATTTGTTGTATCGGGCATTGTGGTTACTGTAGCTTAATTTTTTTGGTTCACTCTTCTTTTTTATTTTATGTTTAGTTGTTGGCTTTGCTTGTAACTTTTGTTGGTAGCATACTTAATATGTTTATTTTATGATAGTTTCTATAATAATAATCATTTTAGGCATATTAGGGACTGCATGCGCTTGTATGTAATTTGTGAAAGTGCACTAAAGGGGAGGAGATTAGTGTTAAAGGTAGTAAATAAATAATTAATTGTAAATAATACCGATTTAATATAAACTCAAGTAAATCATAAATGAACATAAGGATTTACGGTGGAAATCTAATTCCAGGAAAAACCACTACCTAAATCTTCCAATCTAGGATTTTACCCCGAGTCCAACTCGGAATACTAACCAGTACTTATGGGGTACTAAACCGTTTTACAAACTCTCTTGATATCCCAATCACGAGCAATGGGTACCAAACCCTTTTTCAATTTCTCTTGATATTCCAATCAAGAGCAAATCCCTCTTTCTCAAGAAGGGAACCCACAACCCCGGCCCTCAGATTACAAGTAGATTAAGGAATAAAATAGAATTAAAATATAATTTAGCTTTTATGGATAACCCCAATAAGTATGCAATTAACTATATGAACTAGCTATCTAGGAGACTAAAAGAACTCCCTTAATGATTGTGAGAACATGTTGTTGTTGGGAGTTGAAGTGATGAAGCTTCAAGCAAGTATGAGTTGGAGGGTCAAAGCTTCAATCACTTCCAAGAACACCAAATCTATGCTTTAGTTGAATGTGGACTTGAATGCACTTTAGAGTGTTTTTGGGGTGTTATCTCTCTTTCAAAGAGTGTGAAACCATTTCATATATATAGAGGGGTGAATGGAGTACTTTAGGTGTGCATAAGGCTCCTCTTCAACGGTTAAAAAGTTTCCCAATTGGATTTGCCAACGGCTAATTAATATGCTCCAAAAGTGCTTTATCTAACGTTAGGTGAAAGTTATCTAACATTAGGTGAACTATCTAATGTTAGGTATTCAATTAGGTGTAAACTTAGTCTTCTCCTGGAGATGTCCAATTTGACCCAAAATAACCTACCTAATGTTAGGCAACCTCTATCTAACATTAGGTCAATTACCAAACATTAGGTTCAAAGTTTAGTGCAAAGTTCGTTATTTCTTGGAGCTTAAGGTGGCCTCAACCTTACTATCTAACGTTAGGTATATACTACCTAACGTTAGATGGACTGTAAAAAGTCCTCGAACTGTTTAAATGAGTCTTGATGATCCTATGGGGTTCTAGGATGATTCTTTAACACTGAAGGATATGTTTTTATCATATTTTGACCTATTTAGGCTATATGTGGTGTTCTTGTTAGAATTACATATGAACTCTTTATGTTTATGCTAATATGAGATCTAATTGGGGCTCTTCTTACATTCTAAAGGATAAAAGATTGCAACTCAATTCTTATAATACAAGAAGACCTAAACTTGAAGAGCATGATCTCCTCCTTCTTGGCTTCTGATTTTGTCAAGAGAGCTTTAATCTGAAAATCAATCTTGCAATATCTATGTGTAAGATCCAATTTTAATCTCAATTACTTGAGATATCATCAAAATCATCATTAAAGGCTAATATGGTGCTTAATTGCTTATGTACCAACATTCTCCCTCTTTTTGATGCTGACAAACACTCAATGGAGAGGTTGAAAGCCTTCTCCTGACTAGGTGCTTTCCTAAATAAAATATAAGAGATGATACACAAGGAGTACATAACACATAATGTCATAACAAGATTTTAGCAAGATTCAAGTATCGTGATCTCAATATTTATTCAACCTCTATTCCCATGATCTCAATATTTGTATAACCCCTATTCAACTTTTCATATATTATCCTCCTTTTGACATCATTAAAAAAAAATCAAGGGAGGCATAGCATGTTCATATTTCAACATATGTGAATATAACTTTATGCAACATTCAACATAATTCATCAACTCACATATAGCATTGTAGATATTATCATATATAGCTCAACAGGATAATAGAAACATCAAAACCATGAGCATTAAAGAAGTGAAGGTGCAACAAGAAAATAAAACTATTGGTTAATGCATGCCAAGGATATAAACTAGAAAATTGTGCAGCCCATGCTCTTATAAGTACATTAAATGCTGAAGCTAGAGTACTAGGAACTAAAATTAAGTTCTTTTCTAACTTCTTTATCCTATACTTCCCCTTAAAAATGGAAACATAGCTATATTCATATTTGAGACCTACCCTTACTTAAAAGAGTCCAAACATATAGGTAAAGCTTATATATCTCCCCCTTAATAATGGACATATAGCATATAACACATTTTTATCTCCCCCCATCTAGATGCTATCTATTACCATAAAAGAGAGGGTGAATGCTTTACCTCACTTACCAAGGCCACTAGCATAGCCCAAATGGAAGTTTATGCTAAAGTTGATGGGGCTCCCATCTGAAACTTGGAGGTCCATGCATCGATGCCGGTCTCCAACCAAACGATTGATGCATGGCAATTCGATCACCCGCCAGTCGTCTCGTCTTCTGGTCTACTCCTTGGTCATTCTAATTCGAGTTGACCATTATTCAATTTATAGGTCCAATCTTTGACATTGAAATCTTTGTCTAAATCTACAAAATAAAATTTTAATTCTCTCTTCGGTATCCAAATCAATTTGGATCCAGATGTGTTAGTTGGTCTCCTTGATAGAGATCCTTTTTCAACCTTTAGTTTTTTAATGTTATGGCTAAAAGCATATGCATTGTAAGATTATTTTTTAGCCTCATGGCTATACCAATATGCATGATAAGTTGGTTTTTGAGCCTTGGGTGACATAAATGTGTTTTTGGTTTTGGGTTTCACAAAATTTATTGGATTCTTGGTTGTAGATGAAGATTCCTCATAACCAATACCATGCCTAGAGGTTGATGGTAATTAACTTGCAAGCATTTTTTTGTAGGTTCTTACTATCATTAGTAAACTTAGCCAAGTCATTTATCAATTTATTTGTGTTTATCCTAAGTTCATGCACATCTTTTTCTAAGTAATTTTATTTTTCAATTCAATGGTCTCTTCCATTAATGTCTTTCGCAATAAGCATGCTAGTGTTAGAAGCAATAAGATTTTCATTCGATCTAGTCAAGTTCAAACATTAGTTACATTTTCCTTTTATAGATCCAAATTTTTATTGACAAGGAGCTCATATTTGTTTAGAAACTCATTTTCCTCTATTCTAAGCTTTTTTAAGGCTCTATTTTCATGCTTAATTTTCTTACATTCATGAAAAAGCTCATCATATGCTTCAAGTAACTCATCAAAAGGAGTAGAATCTAGTACCTCGGTCTCATTTGCCATGAGACACGTGTGCAGCTTCTTCCTTGCTTGAGTTGGGGTTGGAGTCGGTGCTATCACTTGCACTTTGATCTAAGTCATCCCAAGTTGCCGCAAATGTCTTCTTTTTCTTCTTGAAGAATTTTTTTCTTGACTTGTCGTTGGTCCTTGACTCCTTTTCCTTTCCTTCTTTTTGTCTTTCTTATCCTCATTGAGTAAGGGACAATCTTTTAGTATGTGGCCCTTCTTCTTGCATCCATAGCAAGTGTGAGTCTCATCATCTCTCCTCTTTTTGAACTGCTTCCTCATTCTCACATATTTCTCGAATCTTCTAGAAAACGTAGCCATCTCTTCATCTTCACTTTTATCATCTTTATCAAGATTGGAATCACTCTCAATTTTAGCTTTGAATGCCAAATTCTTCTTCCTGGAACTAGAAACTTCATTTTCATCCTTCTTGGATAGCTTAAGCTTCACTTCATGAGCTAATAGATTTCTAAGTATCTCATCCATGCTAATGTTCTTCAAATCCTTTGCTTCCTCAATTGTAGTGACCTTTGACTCCTATTCCTTGGTTAGAGCCCTCAAGAACTTGTACACCATTTCATTTGAGGGGTAACTCTTCCCAAGCCTTTTAAGAGAATTGATGATGTTGGTGAATCTTGTGTTCAATTCCTTTATGCTTTCACCCGGCTTCATCTTGAACATCTCATATTCTTGGGTTAAAAGATCAATTTTTGTCTCCTTCACCCTTGAGGTTCCTTTATGAGTCACTTCAAGGCATTTCCAAATCTCGTGTTTCGTCTCTAGCTGCAAAATCCTATTAAACTCATCATTAGAAATGGCATAATATAATATGCTCATAGCCTTACAATTGATTGATACCTTCTTCTCATCTTCCAACTTGTAATCTCCGGTGGTGGCATCTACTTCTGGCATTGTGAATTCTTTCTCAACCATCTTTCATAGTGAAAGATCTCCGGTGGTTGATTTTAGGTAGATTGCCATCTTTCTCTTCCAATGTGTGTAGCCATTTTCATTAAAGGAGATCGGTAGGTTGATAATCCTTCAGTCCTTGAGTTGCTTGATTCTGCCATTGTCGTCGATGCGAGGAAGTTATTCCAAAGTACGCCAACCTAAGCTATGATACCAAATGAAAGTGTACTAGAGGGGGTGATCAGTGTTAAAGCGATAAACAAATAACTAATTGTAAATAATGTAGATTTAATATAAACTCAAGCAAACTATAAATGAACACAAGGATTTGCAGTGGAAACCTAATCCTTGGGAAAAACCACTAGGAAAAACCACTACCTAGATCTCCCAATCTAGGATTTTGCCTCGAGTTCAACTCGGAATACTAACCAGTACTTATTGGGTACCAAACCCTTTTACAAACCCTCTCGATATCCCAATCAAGAGTAATGGATACCAAACTCTTTTTCAATTCCTCTTGATATTCCAATCAAGAGCAAACCCCTCTTTCTGAAGAGGAAGGGAACTCACAACTCGGGCCCTTAGATTACAAGTAGATTAAGGAATAAAATAGAATTAAAACATAATTTAGTTCTTATGGATAACCCCAATAAGATATGCAATTAATTATATGAACTAGATATCTAGGAGACTAAAATAACTCCAGTAGTAATTGTGAGAAGATACTGTTGCTGGGAGTTGAAATGATGAAGCTTCAAGCAAGTGTGAGTTGAAGAATCAAAGCTTCAATCACTTCAAAAAACACCAAATCTATGCTTTAGCTGAATGTGGGCTTGAATGTACTTCAGAGTGTGTTTTTGGGGTGCTCTCTCTTGCAAAGAGTGGGAAATCATCTCATATATATAGAGGGGTGAATGGAATAGTTTAGGTGTGCATAAGGCTCTTCTTCAACGGCTAAAAGGTTTTTCAATTGGATTTGTGCTTTACCTAACGTTTGGTGAAAGTCATCTAACGTTAGGTGAACTATTTAACGTTATGTACTCAGTTAGGTGCAAAGTTCACTATCTCCTGGAGATGTCCAATTTAGCTTAAAATAGCCTACCAATGTTAGGCAACCTCTATCTAACGTTAGGTCAACTACCTAACATTAGGTATAAAGTTCAGTGCAAAGTTTGTTATTCCCTGGAGCTTAAGGTGGCTTTAGCCTTACTACCTATACTACCTAACGTTAGATGGACTGTAAAATGTCCTCTAACTGTTCAAATGAGTCTTGATGATCTTATGGGATTCTATGATGATCCTTTAACACCTAAGGATATGTTTTATTATATTTTGACCTATTTAGGTTATGTGTGGTATTCTTGTGAGCATTACATATGAACCCCTTATGTTTATACTAATATGAGATCTAATTGGGGCTCTCCTTACATTCTAAAGAATAAAAGATTAAAACTCAATTTGTATAATATAAGAAGACTTAAACTTGAAGAGCATGATCCTCTCCTTCTTCTTGGCTTCTGATTTCGTCAAGAGAGCTTCAACCTGAAAATCAATCTTGCAATATCTATGCATAAGATTCAATTTTAATCTCAATTGCTAGAGATGTTCGTTATCATTAAAATTATTATTAAAGGTTAATGTGGTGCCTAATTCTTAGCACCAACAATTTGTACATATTATAATTATGTTAATATATGCAGGAACAAATATGGACAAAGGTTGGAGCATAGACATTTACGTTTTGTATAAGGAGCTGAGGTGCAAAAAGAGGCGAATTCAAGGAGTTACGAGGGCATCTCCACAGTATTTGCTTTTGAAAGCACCGGAGAGGGCGATTAGTGCTAAAGGTGGTAAAAAAATTATTAATTAAAATTAATGCAAATTAAATGTATACTCAAGCAATCTACAAATATAACATCAATCACAACACAAGCTTGTATAGTGGAAACTCAAATTCGAGTAAAAACCACTACTTAGATTTCTCAATTTAGGATTTTACCTTGAGTCGAACTCGAAAATTAACCGGTACTTATGGGATACCAAATCCTTTTACTAACTCTCTTGATATTCTAATCTAGAGCAAATCCCTCTTACTCAAGAGGAGAGGAACCCACAACCTGGGCTCTTAGATTACAAGTAGATGAAGGAATAAAAGTGAATTAAAACAGAATTTAGTTCCTATGGATAACCCCAAAAAGATATACAATTAATTGTATGAAATAGCTATTTAGGAGTTTAAAGTGAACTCCCTTAGTGAATGTATGAAGGTGATACAACAGAGAGTTGATGTTGTTGAGCTCTAAGGGGGTGTTCTTCAAGAATAAGAGCTCAAATTACTTTCAATGAATATTAAGTGTAAGCTTTAGCTGAATGTAAACTTGAATGTGCTTTAGAGTGAATTATAAGGTGTTCTGTAAGAACCAAAGAGTGGGAAATGCTCTCATATATATAGAGGGGTGTTTGGATTATTTAAGATGTGCAAGAGACCCCTATTCAGTAGCTGAATTGTTTCCTAATTTAATTTGTCAACAATTAATTGAGTTGATAAAAATTACTTTACCTAATGTTAGTTAAAAGTTATATAATGTTAGGTGAGCTATCTAACGTTAGGTACTTAGTTAGGTGCAAAGTTCACTATCTCCTGGAGTTGCTCACTTTGGTTCAAAATAGCCTACCTAATGTTAGGTATACTTTGTCTAACGTTAGATTCTCAGTTTAATGCAAAGTTTGTTTTTCCTTGGATGCCTTAAGGTGACCTCAGCTTTACTACCTAACGTTAGGTATCTACTACATAACGTTGGATTGTAAAAAGTCCTCCAACTATCCAAATGAGTGTTGTTGATCCTATGGGGTTCTAGGATGATTCGTTAATACTTAAGGATATATTTTATCATATTTTTAACCAAATTAGACTTATCCAAGTGGTGCCCTAATAATGTACATTGATGCTAATCTAATTGGTGCTTTCCTTGCATTCTAAAGAATATAAAATTATAACTCAATTCCTAAAATTACAAAGTGACCTAACTTCGATCTCTTCTTTCTTGACTTTGTATTTCGTTAAGAGAGCTTCAACATGAAATTAATCTTGCAATATCTATGCATAAGATGCAATTGTAATCTTAATCACTTGATATGCTTGTTATCATCAAAATGATCATTAAAGGCTAATGTGGTGCCTAATTGCTTATGCAATTACATTCTCCCCCTTTTTTATGATGGCACACATTCAATGGAGAGGTTGAAAAAACTCCCCCTCACTAAGTGCTCTATTTCAAATATTTGGAGATATAATAACGAAAGCCATATCAAAGAAGCAATGTAAGAAGTACGTGTTATACACATTTTAACCTCATATCATCTCCCCCTTTTGACATCATTAAAAAATAGAGATTTAGTATGTAACAATCCAAATATTATATAGCTCATATCATAGTCTTACATGATGTAACAAGAAGGTCACACATATAACTCAATAAAAACATCATAAGTCCAACAAGGTTCATAAAAATAGCAAAAGCAATAGTTTTGAAGAAATAAGAAAACTAGCTATTACAAACCATAGAAATTAACTAAAGATGTCTGTGTAGCCCAAGTTCTACCAATACATGAGATGAAATTACTAATAAGATTACACATGACTAATCCAAACTAATGCTGGAGATGGCGACACAAGACTAGTTACGACGCTTCTCTTTATCTTTTTCCTTGGACAAGGTGCGAATATCCTCCTTGATCTGGGAAACGTCATGACGTATTTCAGACAAATCATGAGCAAATTGGTGAACATTCACAAAGTAGTTGTACGCCTTATTCTGAAAGCGTACGCTCTTAATAGAATTAGCCAAGTAATTTATTTTAGCGACGGTGTCTTGCACGGTGTAGTTGTCATAGTCCGTGCGTGTGTGAGGATGTGTCTTAGCCCACTCCCAAGGTTGGGCACGTGCGATGTCCTCTGGATAATAATCATATAGGTAGGATGATTCATGAGAGCTCCCACCTTCCTCTCCTTGATCATTCTCATCTATGTTGTCATCGTCGTCATCCTCTTCCTCATCATCCATGATATGTATTTTCCTTACTATGGTGACATTGAAGCAATCATGCTTTTGGATCTTGTTGCATTGAAGGGACTCAAGACGAACACCATAGTGCAAAGCGATGCGTGCTATGATGTTGGAGAAGGGTAGGAAATTGATCGGTTCTTCAATCATCTCATCGAGAATAATCTTAACCCAATAAAGTGGTTTCTTGGTGAGGATAACATAGATGACAAAGGCTAAGTCAGAGAAGATGTGATTAAACCCGTTTGATTGCCTTTTAGGAAAGAGACTATAGTAAAGAATCCTAGCAATCAACTTTGGGAGAGGATATATAGTGTTAGGTGTCAAGCGGTAGTTACCTATAATAACACTTTCTAAGGATCCTAAATCTCTTAGGATGTCATGGTAACCAAGTTCATGGGAGAGATATTGAATGGTAGAACCAGAGTGAGGGACTCCAAAATCCCTGAAAGTTTAACAAGGTACTATAGTTTTGCCAAAAAGATTAATCTTAAGAATTTTTTCAGAAGAGGAATGGTTAGACTAGGTTATGTTGGCATACCAAACTTGTCAAAAAGGGATAGTGAATGCCATTTTGGTTATAGTCAAAGTAAGTTGAGAAGCCATCCACGTCAAACATTGATTTTAAATCAAAATTTCTAAAGTCATCCCAGATGATGGATCGAATTGAATAGGCAGTAAAAGCTCCAAATTTAGTAAGACGCTTCTTTGCCTCATCAAAATGGGCATACCTGAGGAGCTCCGATTAGAATGGGTCGGAGGGCGCATCACTAGAGGATGCTGGTTCCTTTCCCTTGACCTTTCGGGATTTGGGTGCCATAGGAATGAGTAGCAACACCCTTGGGTCAAGAAGTGAAGTATGCTATGAAAGGGTCAAAATAGAGCACCTAACGTTAGGTCAGTCAGATATAATGTTAGGTTTACTAGCTGCTGCAGATCAACAATGCAGACATGAACTGACGTTAGGTGAATGGTACTTAACGTTGATAGAGGGCAAAGTGCAATAAGTCGATTGAAAAATAAGGGTTTTAAGGGCTAAATAAAAGATTGGTGATGAAATGATGATGCAAACCTGCAAGAAACATCACAAGAACTATTGCAAACACATCTAAACATCAAATCCCACAAAAGCCCTAATTTTTAACCAAGATCAGATCAAATCACAAGAGATTTTAAAAGAAGGGAGGAAATGGAGATTATACCTTGAGATCCCTTCTCGGAGGAGTGAGATCTAATGTTACATCTCCTCCAAATGCAAGACCAACTCCTTCAAAAATGAAGAGAAGAGAGGGAGAACGTGGATCTTCTCCGTAGGTTCTCTCCTTGGTTTCTTCTCTTGGGTGAAAAAAGATGGGAAAGTGAAAAATAAAGGTGAGGTTGGTGAAATGAGATGGGTTGCAAATGTTAAGAGGGATTGAAAAATAACATATTGAAACAATTACAACCACATACTCAAGGAATCTTAGAATCAAATGTATCAAGACTAAGGTGTCATATCTCTAACTTATGCCTGATGGTCCTACTTAAATTATATTTTTAAGTTGAATGTAATCCTATTAGCCCTTGATGTCACTTATCTTACATAGACTCAATTTTCTCCCAATTTCACCAAATTTCTTATAATTGAGCGGTTTAGTGAATATATTTGTTAATTGATATTCCATAGAGATGAATTCTAATTTAATTTGATTTTTAAGCATATTATTTCTAAGAAAGTGGTGCCTAACATCAATGTGTTTTGTTCTAGAATAATTTATTGGATTCTTGGAAATGTTTATTGCACTTGTATTATCACAATTAATGGTCATGCAATCTAAGTTTAAATCAAAATCTTTAAGGGTTTGTTTCATCTAAAGTACTTGTGAACAAGCTAAGGCGGCGGCCATATATTTTGCCTTGGTAGTTGATAAGGCTACACAATTTTGTTTCTTGGAAATTCAAGAGATTAGTGAATTACCTAAGTGACAAGTGCCACTAGTATTCTTATGATCCGTTCTAGAGCTTGCATAATCCGCATCACTATAGGATGTGAGATTCAAGCTTGTGGATTTGGGGTAAAATAACCCAACATCAGATGTATCAACTAAATATCTAAAAATTCTTTTAACGGCATTTAAATGTGATTTTTTAGGACATGATTGAAATCTAGCACAAAGACATACGGAGAATAAAATATCCGACCTACTTGCCGTTAATACAAAAGAGAGCCGATCATACCTGGGTATTTCTTTTGATTAATACTCTTACCGTTTTCATCTCCATCCAATTGAGTAGTGGTACTCATTGGTGTATTTTGCCCTTTTGATCATTCCATTTCGAATTTCTTGAGCATCTTCCTTGTGTATTTGTGTTGGCTCAAGAAAATTTATTTATCTAATCGAGCAATTTGGAGATCCAATAAATATTTGAGTTCTCTCATAATACTCATCTCAAAGTTTTCCTTCATTGACTTGACAAAATTTTCACACAAAACTTGTTTAGTAGAACCAAAAATTATCTTTTACATAGATTTCCATAAGAAGTATGTCTTTATTTTTTTCTTTTAATGAAGAGAGTGGGATCAACTTGACCAACCTTAAACTTAGAATCCAACAAGAAGGTTCTTAATTTCTTATACCAAGCTCTAGGAGCTTGCTTAAGACCATAAAGAGCATTCTTGATTTTATAGACAGTTCGGATTCTCTAGACACTCAAGTCCAGGTGGTTGCCTCACAAACATCTGTTCTTTAAGAATCTCATTTAAAAAGGCACTCTTCATATCCATTTGAAAAAGCCTAAAATCTAGAAAAGAGGCAAAAGCAAGAAGTATTCTAATTGATTCGAGCTTAGCAATTGGAGCATAGGTCTCATTAAAGTTTATACCCTCCTCTTGGTTATAACCTTAAGTAACGAGTCTAGCTTTGTTTTTAATTACATTTTCAGACTCATTTAATTTATTTCGAAAGATCTATTTTGTACCAATAATGGTGTGATCTTTAGGCTTAGGAACCAAATCCCAAACCTCATTCCTCTCAAATTGGTTGAGTTATTTTGGCATAGCTAGAATTCAAGACTCATCACCACAAGCCTCTTCAATAGACTTGGGTTCTAACTGAGAAACAAAGGTGTCAAAAACAAACAAATCCCTAAAATTCGATTTTGTTTGAACACTCGTCATATTACCTAAAATGAGATCTTTGGGATGATCTCTTTGCAATGTCTAATCCTTTGGCAAGTCATGAACATTCCGGGTATCTGGAATGTTAGAAGCATAAATAAAAGAGGGTGCTTCATCATCATCATCAACTATGGAAGAGAGTTGATGTGAATGATTCGTCAAAAGACACATGTAATGTTCTTTTCTATGGTTGATGTCTTCTTAGTGAAAATCCGGTATGCCTTGTTATGTAAGGAATACCCAACAAAACTTCATCATCACACTTAGGATCAATCTTATCCAAGTTGTCCTTAGTGTTAAGGATGAAGCAATGACAACCAAAAACTCTAAAATAAGAAATCCTAGGAACATGATCATGAAATAACTCAAACAGGGTTTTCTTAAGAATAAGTCTAAGGAGCACACAGTTTAGTACATAGCAAGCCGTGTTAATTGCTTTTGCCTAAAAATATTTGGGAAGACCCGATTCTATCAACATTGTTCGAGCGCATTTTTGGAGTGTGCGATTTTTACGCTCAACAACACCATTCTGCTGAGCTGCTCTTGGAAATGCGAATTCATGGTTGATCCCGAAAAACTTAAAAAACTTGGTAAAACTCTTATTTTCAAATTCTCTACCATGATCGCTCCTAATCCGAGAGAAATACTCTGGTTAGTTTGTATTCTCTTAGCTAACCAAAAGAATTCTAGAAAACTTGATTGTTAGACCTAAGAAAAATTACCTACGTAAAATGCAAGAAATCATTGATAATAACAAAATAAAAACGCCAACCATTCAGATTTGTGTGTAGTTGGTCCAAACAAGTCTAATTGAAGCAATCCAAGTGGTCTCGTAGTCGACACAACTCTCTTACTCTCCAAAGAAGCCTTATATTTCCTTTTTCACAAGTATTACAAATATGATTCTTTTTATAACTAACTTTAGGTAATCCAATGACAAGTTCTTTTCTAACAATTTTATCAATGAGTCTCATATTGACATGACCTAATCTTCTATGTCATAAATTATTTTCTTCATTAGAGGTAAGCAAGCAATCAACTATTTCTTCCTTATCAAATTCAAGAACATAGATATCTTTTTCTCTTTTTCCTATCAAAAGAACTTCTAAAGTTTATCAATAACTTTAAAATCATCTTTATCAAATACAACCTTATATCCTCTATTATATATTTGGCTAACACAAAAAGGATTATGTTTTAAGCCATCAACTAAAGCGACATTTCTAACTTAATGAATTACCTACCATATTCTTACCAATAATATGGCATTTTTGGTTGTTGCCTATAGTCACGTGTCCTTCGTCGGCTTTCTTGAGCTTTAGGAATTGTGTAGAGTCTCTCGTCATGTGCCTTGAACATCCACTATTCATAATCCACTTGCTCATCTTCTTTGAGGCTTATAAAATAAGAGTTGAGAATATTTTTAGGTACCCATGCCTTCTTGGGTCCTTGAGTGTTAGAATATCTTTTTCAGAAATAGTTCCTTTTGGGAATTCACTTGTTCTTGGCCTTTGGAGTAAAGGTATATGCATGATGGGGCTGATTTTGAGTCTTATGATTAAAAGCATGTGCATTTGTAAAATAATTTTTTAATCTTATAGGTAAAAGTATATGCATTGTAAGATCGCTTTTGAGGCTTATGGCTATACAAGTATGTATGATATATTGATTTTTGAGCCTTGGGTGGCATAAAGGTGTTTTTGCCTTTGGGCTTCACAAAATTCATTGGCTTCTTGGTTATAGATGAATATTCAACATAACCATGACCATACGTAGAGGTAAATGACAATTAACTTGCAAGTATCTTTTGTAAGTTCTTGCCACCATTAGTAAACTTAGCCAAGTCATTAATTAACTTGTTTGTGTTTATTCTAAGCTCATGCACATCTTTCTCTAAGCTAGCAATTTTATTTTTCAATTCAATAGTCTCTTCAATCAATGCCTTTTTCAATAAGCAAGCTAGTGTTAGAAGCAATACAATTTTCATTCAATCTAATCAAGTTCAAACATTCAGTCCATTTTCCTTTTCTAGATCCAATTTCTCATTGACAAGAAGCTCATATTTATTTAGCAAGTCATTTTCTTCTACCTTAAGCTTTTTAAAGGTTCTATTTTCATGTTTTATTTTCTTACATTCATGAAAAAGTTCATCATATGCATCAAGTAGCTCATTAAAAGTACCGTCTTGTACCTTGGTCTCATTTGCCATGAGACACGTGTGCAACTTCCTCTTTGCTTTAGTCGGAGTTAGTGTCGTTAAATGCCTTCTTTTTCTTCGTGAAGAATTTCTTTTTTGACTTGTTATCGGTCCTTCACTCCTTTCCCTCTCTTTCCTCCTTGTTTTTCTTATTATCATTGAGTAGAGGATAATCTTTTAGTATGTGACCCTTCTTACATCCATAACATGTAGGAGTCTCATCATCTCTCATTTTTTGGAATTGTTTCCTCATATTCACATACTTTTCAAATCTTCTAGAGAACATGGCAATCTCTTCATCTCTTCATTTTTATCTTTGTCATCGAGATCAGAATCACCCTCAATTTTGGCTTTGAATGCCAAATTCTTCTTTTTGGAGCTAGAAGCTTCATTTTCCTCCTTCATGGATAATTCAAGCTTCACTTCATGAGGCATTAGACTTCCAAGTATCTCATCGATGCTAATGTTCTTCAAATCCTTTATTTCTCAATTGCAATGACCTTTGGCTCCCATTCCTTGGTTAGAGCCCTCAAGAATTTTGACATCTCATTTGAGGGATAACTCTTTGCAAGCCCCTTGAGAGGGTTGATGATGTTGGTGAATTTTGTACTCAGTTCTTTTATAATCTCAATCGGCTTTATTTTGAACATCTCATACTCTTGTGTTAAGAGACCAATTTTTGTCTCCATCTTTGAGGTTCCTTCATGAGTCACTCCAAGGCATTTCCAAATTTCATGTGCCATCTTTAACTGCGAAATGTTGTTAAACTCATCATTAGAGAGGGCACGATATAGTATGCTCATAACCTTGCACTTGATTGAGATCTTATCTTTCGACTTATAGTCTCCGGTGGTGGCGTTTACTTCCGGCATCTTGAATTCCTTTTCTACCATTTTCCACAGTAAGAGATCTTCGGTGGCTGATTTGAGGTAGATTGTCACCTTCCTCTTAGAATTTGTGTAGCCATTTCCATCAAAGGAGGTTGGTGGGTCGACAACCCCTCAGTCCTCATGTTGCTCGATTTCGCCATTATCATCGGTGCGAGGAAGTTATTCTAAAGTACATCAACCTAAACTCTGATACCAAATGAAAACACTAGAGGGGGTGATTAGTGCTAAAGGCGGTAAATAAATTGTTAATTGAAATTAATGCAAATTAAATGTATACTCAAGCAATCTACAAATATAACATCAATCATAACACAAGCATGTATAGTGGAAACCTAATCTGGGTAAGAACCACTACCTAGATCTTCCAATTTAGGATTTTGCCCCGAGTCGAATTCGGAAAACTAATCGGTACTTATGGGGTACCAATTCCTTTTACAAGCCTTTTTGATATTCCAATCAAGAGCAAACCCTTCTTACTCAAGAGGAGAGAAACCCACAACCCGTGCTCTCATATTACAAGTAGATGAAGGAATAAAAGTGAATTAAAACATAATTTAACTCCTATAGATAACCCCAAAAAGTTATGCAATTAATTGTATGAAATAGTTATCTAGGAGATTAGAGTGAACTCCCTTAGTGAATGTATGAAGGTGACATAGCAGGGAGTTGAGGTGGTTGAGCTCTAAGGGGGGTGGTCTTCAAGAACAAGAGCTCAAATTTCCTTCAATGAATACTAAGTGTAAGCTTTAGCTGAATGTAAACTTGAATGTGCTTTAGAGTGAGTTATAAGGTGTTCTGTAAAAATCAAAGTGGGAAATGCTCTCATATATATAGAGGGGTGTTTGGACTACTTTAGATGTGCAAGAAACCCTTATTCAACGGCTCAATTGTTTCCCAATTTGATTTGCCAACGGCTAATTATGTTGGTCAAAAAGTACTTTACCTAACGTTAGTTAAAAGTTATATAACATTAGGTGAACTATCTAACGTTAGGTACTTAGTTAGGTGTAAAGTTCGCTATTTCCTGGAGTTGCTCACTTTGCCCAAAATAGCCTACCTAACGTTAGAAGATGTACTTTGTCTAATGTTAGGTTAGCTACCTAACGTTAGATGCTTAGTTCAATGCAAAGTTCGTTATTCCTTGGATGCCTCAAGGTGACCTCAGCCTTACTATCTAATGTTAGGCCTAACGTTAGATGGATTGTAAAAAAATCCTCCAATTGTCCAAATGAATATTGTTGATCCTATAGGATTCTAGGATGATCCGTTAACACATAAGGATATGTTTTATCATATTTTTGATCAAATTAGACTTATGCAAGTGATGCCCTAATAGTGTAGATTGATGCTAATCTAATTGGAACTTTCCTTACATTCTAAGGAATGTAAAATTACAACTCAATTTCTAAAATTATAAAGAGGCCTAACTTTGATTTCCTCTTTCTTGACTTCGTATTTCGTCAAGAGAATTTTAACATGAAAATTAATCTTACAATATCTATACATAAGATGTAATTTTAATCTTAATCACTTGATATACTTAATTCTTATCAAAATCATCATTAAACATTAATATAATACCTAATTACTTATGCACCTACGGATAGTAGTACCTAAGCTCCCTTCATAATGACCTAAGTTCACCTTCATTCTAATTTAATTCAAAGTGATCCTAGACTTCCCCAACAATTTGCCCATGGGGACCACATATTTATTCTCTCTCCTGATGTCCGCTAAACTCCATGCTATCCTCTTTGATTCCATGCTAATGCCACATCCCATGTGTGATTTCCAGCTATGCACAACCAAATCATCCCAAGCCTTCATGCCCATGAAGTCTCCCATCTAGTCGGATCCCACAAATTTCCCCCATCTCCTCCCTTGAGTTAATCCATCATTCCTTCCTGTTTCAAACCCCAACCATTGGAACATTCCGAGCGCCAAATGTGCTAACCGCTCCTCTAATTTCAGCACATTCTCATTATTTCAAACTTCCAGAAATTACTCCCTTCCATTTAACCCACAACCAACGCCGTTATAAAAGAGAGCATCCACCCACGTCAAAGGAAATGCCCTTCCACCCTTTTCACCACTATTCTCTCTTCCCCTTAGTAACGTAGCTCATTTTCTTTGGGTCTCCATCAACTTCAACTCAAGCTTCCAAGGACTTGGTAGGCCCAAGCACAAGGAGTGATGTCCTTGTCTACACGCTCGCTGAACAAGCGTTCACCAGAGAAGCACCCTCATTCTCTCTCTACTCTCTACCTCTCTCCTTTTCACACCCTCTCTCTCTATTTCTTATAATAAACTGATATTTTCATATTTATTTATGTTAATTAATGCCTAACTAATATTAGTCTAAGGACAATTTAGGTTATATTGCATTTAATTAACCCATAATAGACATTTTAGGTCATTCTGAAAATAATGCATACTTTTAGGCTTTTATGTAATTTTTTATTTGGTACCTTGATATGTTTATTTTTATATGTGTAGGTACCAAATTTCAGGATGATTGGAGTATAGCTTAAGGGATTTTTTGATCTGAGCTCACTTTGAAGAGGGTTAGACCTAGTTTGGTGGACCTATTTCTTAACCCAATTAACCTTTATACCTAGTCTAATTTCTCTATATAATGGCTAGCTATTACACCTCAATTTCTAACCTTATTGGCTAGCTATTATTGGCTAAATCAACCCTAATTTTCTACCCAACTTAGTCCTAAATCATAACCTAACAAATTTTATTTGGTCATTCCTTTTATCCTCCAATAAATACTATTTTGAATTGTTAAAATACATCATAATTTATTCACCACTAGATTTAAATCCTAAGGTCCTAAATTACCTACCTAAATCCATATCTTAAAATCCAAAATCAAATTCTATTCTTAATCTTAAACTTAATCTCGAAATTCGTAACTGCATGACACACCTTTAGTATTTTAGCCATAACTTTTCATTTTAAATCCAAATTGAGTGATTAAAGTTACGTTGAAAACCTTATTTCGATGGCTACAACTTTGCTTTTATGTGCAACTTGAAAGTCATCTTTGCCTTCCATCAATTCCAACAACTTCTAACCTATTTTATCCACTTATTCCTTCATCCTACCCCTTGATTCCTAGACTTCTAATCTTAACTCTTTATTTTGGTGATCGAAGGCAACTTAAATCAACCAATCACAAGCCTTTTTAACCTCTATATAAACATCCTAGTCACCCCCGTTAAAATTATTTCTTTTCACTTCCAAATAGATCCATCAACTAGAATTACTCTACTTCTCTCCCTTGGAGATTGTCGGTGCGCCTTTGCATCTACATCTACGCCAACGTTCCAGATTTCTCCTTTGAAGTCCTTCGCACTTTTCTAGTCTAGTTTTAGTTGTAATAATTTAGTTCTAGTTATACTTTTCTTCGCTATTTGTAATACTAGTTCTACTTGTGCTAAATTCTTATTTTATTCAATAAAATTCTAGTATTTATTTTTCAACTTGCCTTTAAATTCTATGCTTTCTAGTTAGAAGTTCCATGCTATTATATTAATTCTAGTTCTAATAGTCAACCTACTTGATCTTCGATTCTAATTTTAATTTGGAAAGTGATTTTAATTTATTTACCTTCTTACAAACAACTCGGACTTCCCTTTTAACTATGATTTTAATATTCTCGAGTTTGATTTGATTTATAAATTTAAGAGTACCTGTGACGAAAAATTATTTTTCGCAATCATTCGCATTCATAACATAAGCTTACATTTGTAATTGATGCATTATTTTATGCAAGGGATTTCTGAGTATCCTTGTGCTTAAGTTTGTTTACAACAATTTTTTTTATATCCTAAAAAATTGTAAAAAAAAATCACAAAACATAAAAAAATAGGAAAAATAATGATTACGTGTCATTACTTCACCTCCTAGAGAACGACCTCGAATTCACCAAATTTGAGTAATAAAGATAAATTCATTTGGTATCCGTATTCATGGCTACAACAGACACTTCATATCTTATTGCGTGAATTTCTTGACTATCAAATTGACCTCGTTGCCGGGGAGGTGACAACACCATTTCATTTTTCTTACTTTCTTGACTTTTTTGGGGTTTTAACACACTCACCCATTTTTGTTGTCTACTTCTTTGCAGGACCTAGGAGCGTGCAACAAGGTGAAGTAAGGTGGTAGATTTCGGAGTAAAGTGCGGTGAGAGAACCCTGAGTAAGTCTTTCTTCCCTCTCGTAAAAAAAATGCATGTTTACCTAGGTCATGCTTAAACCATAAGATAGATTTGTATTGATCTTGGTTGTTCCGTGGATTTTTATTTTTATCATAAAATATAAAAAAAAATCATAATATTTTAAAAAAAAGTTCTTTGGTGGGACTTGGTACCCCCTTATTTCACCTTTAATCTAGAAATTTCATAACTTATTTCTTGAAATTTTTTGATTTATTGAGAGGATTCTCGGCCTCTTATGATGCTCAAATATGGTCCAAATCATCCTTGTGAAGTTGGAAATACATAAAAACTTAAAGGCCAAACTCTCTATAGGTTAGGAGCAATTAATTTCATATTGGACCACCATACATGCTGACTTTAGCATAATCTTTTGACTTGTGAAACTAATATCCTCTAAACCACAAAATCATTTGCCTTAAGATTTCTTTTGCTTGATGCCCTATCCAATAGGGAAGCTTTTGAAAAATTTTTGTTGAGAAATATCGATACAAAGCACTTATGATTTTTATAAATTTTCTACGAGGTTCCTTTGACCTTGAGGCCTCCGCACAAATTTGATTAGAGTGCTTGCCTTTAATTGGGTGTAAAAAATAATAGAACTCTATTAGGCTTTACTTTGGAGGAGACCAAACGCCACTTGATTGCCTTTGTTTGGGCAGTCTTCTCCTAGAACAAAAGGAAGGATTCTAGAAGTGCATGGTGGATAGGATTCAAACATTAAGATAATTTCTTCTTAGGCACACATATTTTCTTGGTTTTAAAGAAAAAATACAACACCCAATTGTGTGTTACATTCTTAATTGAGACCTTAGTTGAATTTGTAAGCAATTTGAATATTAAAACACATGTGTTTTAAACAAGTGGAACTTTAAAAATCACTCATCCCAAAAGACTTGCTTGAGGGACAATTTGTTGTGCACCACATCCTTAAATTCAACACATTAACAAGGTATACAACTAAAATTAATGCCCAACATTATCTCACACACACAGGTATCCTAAACCCTAATAAAATCAATTAGCAACTTGACCCTAGGTGTCATTTTTCTAGTCTTAGGCTATAAACATACTATTGAATAAAATTAGTGATTTCTACTCTTTCTAAAAGACACTAAGTTGGGGGATCCAACATCAAATGATTTAAGTTGTGGCAAGATGTTTGGCACAATTAGTACCCCTTGGGGAATGCTCCCTCTACCCTACCAGACCCAACTCACTTTAGCAAATTGAGAACACTAATTTGTCCTAGAGTGAAGTTTATAGTCTAGAGGCTTAGGTCGTCTAGGTCAACACATTTAGGGATAATTTTAACTGTTTGTTTGTTTGTGGGTGAGCTTTCTCTCATCTGTCTCCCCTTTCATCTAGACTTTCTTCTGGTGCATGCAAGGTAGGTGATCTTAGAATCCATATTTAGCATCACCTCTGAGTAGAGACCTTAGGAGGAGGAGACTCTTTTTCTCATGCTTAGTAACTAGATCCAATGGCTAGTCACCATGGAAGTGAGCACAAAGAGGGGGAGATTGAGGTTAATCTTGAGAATAACCCCTTTGGTTTACTCCTATAACAAATGTAAGCCCAGCATGAACTCCACCAAAGATAGATGCAAACACTCTTGCAATCATTTGACCACTTCCAGAATCCAATTAGACCCAAGGCCCTTAGGGACTTTTATGATCCATCTACCAACCTATTAGAACCTTATGTCAAGATACCCAATGATGAAAATGATGTGGAATTGAAACCCCACATCATTAGCCTTACCCCTCACTACCATGGCCATAACAATGATGATCCATTTCGTCACCTAGAAGATCTACTAAATGTAGGAAGGACATTTGGCCCTAGGAACATGAGTGAGGAGGTCCTGATGATGAAGATGTTCCCATTTTCATTAAAAGAAAAGCAGACCAATGGTATAGATTAGTAGGGAGACCCATTCATACTTGGGAGGAGCTGAAGGGTGCCTTCTTGAAGAAGTTCTTCCCTATTGGCAAAATCAACGCCTTAAGATGGGTATTACCACGTTTACCCAGAAGCCCAGGGAGCAGCTCCATGAGGCTTGGGAGTGGTTCATTAACCTCACCAGGAAGTGCCCTCATTACGAGGTGCTAAAGTGGCATTTAGCCTAGATTTTCTATCATAGGTTAAACGATACCCTCCGTAATTTTATTGGTGTCGCTTGTGGGGGAAACTTCCTAAGTAAGGATGAGGACAGGGCATTCAAGCTTTTTGAGAACATGAGTGAGAATTCACTCAACAATGCCTCTATGGATGTATGTGAGAGGTCAAGTTAACCCAAGACGGGGGTATATGAGGTACAAGCAAATTCAAGTGCGGTTGACTTTGAAATCATTGCAAAAAGGTTGGATGAGGTGAAACTGGTAAAGAAGGGAGTTAACGACTTGGACAATAAATTGGAAACCCTCCTCACCACCACTGGATGCCCTCTAGGACCCATTTCTCAAGTTAAATGCAATGACTCGGGGGACCACACTTCTCACTTGGACTCAACTTTGTAAATATTGTTCAAACTTCTGACTTGGCTCAAGCTGTGAGCCCTCTTTGGATGGACCAGAACCTTGTTGGCATCCAAGAAGGAACCTTGACTCCTTTCCCCTCTGATTTCCTTAACCTTGCATCCTCATCTCTTAACTACGAGGATGCCAATGCCCTCCAAGGTTACACCTGTAATGATTCATTTTTAAACACCTATAACCCAGGTTGGTGGAACCACCTGAATTTTTCTTGGGCTAAAAGTCGAACAAGAACCAAAATCAGAATAGGTAGACCTACAATTCGGGACAAGTGGGTAGGACCTACCAGAACCAGAACCTGACTTACCAAGTACCTACCCAACAATCTGAATTATCTATGGTCCTTAGGGAGCTAAAGGATATGGAAATCTGACATCAAGAGGATATGAAAAGTTGACCGAATTAAATGGACGGTTGGACTAGATTTATGACTTTAGGCAGCCAAGAGCCCTGCCTTCACAACCCAAACCCAACCTTAGGAATTTCCCTAGGGTTAACTAGAATAGGGAGTAACAAGCTCAAGTGGTTCAACCAGCTCCCCAAGCTCCCCCTTGTTAATTTTTCTATCCCGAAGCAGTCTCAACCCGTACTTACCCAACCCACCCCAGTTCCCAAACAACAAAGCAATTGCTAGTGCAATCACAACTAGGAGTGGGAAGACTATTCAGGAAGGTCAACTTCTAGAAACATCACTCAAGCAGATCATGGGGAGATTGAGGTTTGATCAAGAGGATCAAAATGACCTAGGTGATCACGACCCATAGGCCTAGGACCTAGCAACACCTAATTTGACTAAGCTACCTTATCCTGAGGCCCTAAAGAAACCTAAGAAAAATAAGAAACCTGATTTTGAGGAGTGGCTTGAGATTTTCAATCAAGTACATGTGAATATCCCACTCCTAAGTGCAATTGAGAACATCTTGGCTTGTGCAAAGTTTTTGAAGGAAATGTGTACCCCGAAATGCCAAGCCAAGACTAAACAAAGGGTAGTTCTTTCAAAGCAAGCAAGTGCCATTATCATAAGTAGAATGCCCATTAAGAAAAAGGACCTTAGGCCACTCCTAATTTCCTGAATGATAGGGGATGCCAACTTTGATAGAGCTCTCCTAGATTTGGGCACCTCCATTAATCTTATCCCCACATCATTAGTTGAGAAATTTGACTTGGTGAGTTGAAGTCGACCAATGTGACACTTCAACTAGTCGATAGGTCGATAACTACACCTCGTGGGGTTGTCGAGGATGTCATTGTCAAAGTACATGATTTTTATTTTTTGGTGGATTTCCTCGTACTTGACATGGAGGTACTCGAGAAACTAACTAATACACCCATAATTCTAGGCCGACCCTTCCTAGCGACTGCCAAGGCTCACATTGACTGAGACTGGCAACATGGAGATAGCCTTTGGAGATCAACGGATGAAACTAAATATTTTCAAGGTTATCAAGAACTTTGAGGATTATGGGATGATTAATGAACTTGAGGATAATGATCATGTTGAGGAATGCATGACCCTGAACCTACTTTCTAAACTTTCAGTGGAAATTTTGGATCAGCCCACTACCCTACATCTGGACATCCTTGACTCCTAGGAAGGCATTAAGTTGGCGGGTGACTCAATGGATATCCAGCCTTCCGGTAATTCTTCTAACCTGGACTTTACTGGACCCACCCTCAACCCCAATCCCGAATTAAAACCTCTCTGTGAGACCTTAAAGTATGTGTTCTTGGGACCAGGCCAGACTTACCAGGTGCTTATTAGTTCTAAATTGACTCCGAACCAAGAAACCCAATTGATTCAGATCCTTCCCTAAAACAGAAAAGCTATTGAATGGACCCTGGCTGAGCTAAAGGGGATTTTAGCCCTTCCTACTGTACTCATAGAATTTTTCTTGAGGAAGGAGCTAAAACCTCTCGCAAAATGCAGAGAAGACTGAATTTGAATATGCAGGAGGTAGTAAAAAAGGAAATAATTAAGTGGCTAAACACGGGGATTATTTACCCTATTTCAGATAGTCTGTGGGTCAACCCAGTACAAGTGGTACCTAAGAAAGCAGGACTGATCGTGGTTACAAATGAGAAGGGTGAATCTATACCGACTAGAATAGCTTCCTCTTGGAGGGTTTGCATAGATTATAGGAAGTTGAACATCGCAACCAAGAAAGACCACTTTCCTCTTCCCTTTATTGATCAAATCCTAGGGAGAGTAGTTGGGCAAAAATATTTTTGTTTCCTAGACGGATACTCAGGATATAACCAGGTAGCCATTCACCTTGAAGACCATGAGAAAACAACCTTTACCTATCCCTATGGAACATTTGCGTTCCGTAGGATGCCCTTTTGTCGTGTCCATGAAATCATGTTTTTGAAATGTTTTTGTCGTAGAATAGTGCGAAAATACATCGATAAAATAATATAACGAGATTTGGAAAGTCCTAGTTGAACTCAGGGAGGCGAAAATGCGACTTGATTTAATTACGATTTATTCTAAGTAGAACTAGAGCAGTAAGCAAGATAGATATGAAGCACATCAACTCTATTCAAATAATAATCAGGCAAGTTTCTCATCTAGATGAATGCTTGACAAGAAAACTAACTAAAACTAAATTATAACTAGAACAAAAACTACTAAAACTAGAATTACTAGAATAATTAAAAAGACGACGATCTATTCTACTAGAACAAGGGCACCAAGGAGTGGTCCTTGGTGGCCTTTGGAGAGGCGTGGAGCAGAAGTGGTGCACCAGGGGTGGCCTTGGTGGACTTCTCGTAGGAAGAGGGCTCTTTGGAGGAGAAAGGAGTAGGAGATGTGCGGACGTGGAATTGCCTCTCAAATGGGGGGTTTGGGGTCCTTTTTATAGCCAAAGTGAGGGGCAAAATGGGTTATTTTAGAGCCCTAATCTGTGTAAATGATTTGGATCGACAAGAGTCGTTGATATGGAGATCTACGGCTCAGATTGTGCCCAACTCGCAAGCTCACGCGCCTTCATCGTGCGCCCAACACGTGTTTGCATTAGATCGCAACACGTGGCCCCTCCAGCATCGCCCGATCCACTACACCGCTCATCGTGCGTGTGCTTTCAAATCCAGTCGTTTGATCTTGACGATTGATAGCTGAGATCGCGTGCTTGCTACAGCCTTACCGTGCCTGCGTGCAATCGCACGTCATTGTGCGCGTGCCGATCTGACGTGCCTCCGTGCGCCACGTGTCTTGTCCCGCCCCGCCCGATCGTGCATCGACTGCTGAATTTTAGCTACCTGTGCGACTGCCTCAATTGCACTGCTTCGTACGTTTTGATCGCGTGCTGCCCTCTCTCGTTCGAGGGCGCTGACCAATGCACTACGCACGTGGATGGTCACCCTTTTGGTTTTAGCACAAGCACGCCCTCAGCCATTGGATGATGATCCAACGGTTGAGATGAGCTCTCTTTCTTGATGAAGTGTTGGGAGGCCGATGACATGGCATGCTTGTGGCCGTTGGATGACGATCCAACGACCCTACGTTTCGCTTCAGTGGCTGAGGGTGCGATAGAGGGTCGTTGGGATGCCACCACGTGATGCCATCCTGATCATCCATCTTCCCACCTTTGTGGTTGGTGTTACAGGGCTTCGATTGAGGTGATTTTTGTGCCATTGGACTGCGATCATCGTTCTGAGTCCATCCGTATGGTTGGATTTATCATCCGTAGCCCTGAATCATCTGCAATTATTATTACATATCAATTAGAACATAAAAATAGCATTATTATTTACATAGCTCCACAAATCAACTACGATGCAAAATATGCTGTTATGCATGCATTATTCCTAAGTTAAGTTAGAATATAACTTAATTTACGTAGATTAGGTCCTATGATTATTGTGCAATCACCTTTGGACTTTGCAATGCACCTGCCACTTTTCAGCGGTGCATGCTCACCATCTTTTTTGACATGGTGGGGAATTTCACGGAAGTTTTTATGGATGACTTTTCAGTTTTTAGGTATGGATTTGATGCATGCTTGAGAACCCTGGAGAAGACCTTACAAAAATGCATAGAGATGAATCTTGTTCTCTTATGGGAAAAGAGCCACCTCATGGTCTAAGAAGGAATTGTATTGAGCCATGTTGTTTCTGAAAAGGGAATTGAGGTGGATCGGGCTAAGGTTGAGGCCATTTCTAGACTTCCCCTGTCATTGATTGTGAAACAAGTGTGGTCATTCCTTGGCCATGTTGGATTTTATCGACAATTCATAAAAGACTTTTCTAAGGTGGCCAAACCCCTTAGCAATCTGTTGACTAAGGAACAAGACTTAGATTTTAATCAAGATTGTCTTAGGGCTTTTGAGTTACTTAAGGAGGCTATTATCAAGGCACCAATCTTACAACCTGCTAATTGGGATGAGCCATTCGAGTTAATGACCAACACCTCCGATTTTGCTTTAGGCGCAGTCTTGGGGCAAACAACAGATAAAAAATCGACAGTTATATACTATGCTAGTAAGATCCTTGACGAGGCACAGAGGAATTACACCATGATAGAAAAGGAATTGTTAGCAATAGTATGTGACTTGGAAAAATTTTGCCCATACCTGCTTGGATCAAAAGTTATTATATACACCTACTCAACTATCAAGCACTTATTGGCCAGGAAGGATGCAAAGCCTAGGCTCATTAGGTGGATCCTCCTTCAGGAATTTGATTTGGAAATTAGAGACAAAGCCATAGCATAGAACATAGTGGCTAACCATTTATCTTGGATTCAAGTACATACCTCCTCTCGGGAGTTGAATGACCATTTTCTCGATGAGACACTCTTGACCGTCTCAAAGATCCAACTCGCATGGTTCGTCGATTATGCTAACTACTTAGTCTCTGGCTATATCCCTACCCAATGGTCCAAGAACAAGGACAAATTTCTTTCAGTGGCTAAGTATTACTTTTGGGAGGACCCTGAATTGTTTTAGATCGGGGCAGATCAAATCATTAGGTGTGTCCTAGAGGATGAGTTCCACAACATTTTGGAATTTTGTCACTCTTTTGCTTGTGGTCACTTCTTCAGGAAAAAATGGCCACGAAGGTGTTACAAAGTGAATTCTATTGGTCGTCGCTTCATAAAGATGCCTACAAATTTTCTCGGGCTTGCACTTGATGTCAAACTTTAGGAAATATGACCTAGAAGGACATGATGCCCTTTAACTCGATTCTGGAAGTTGAGGTTTTTGATGTGTGGGGCATCGACTTTATGGGAGCATTTTCCAACTCCTTTGGGTACTTATAAATTCTGGTTGCGGTTGATTATGTATCCAAGTGGATTGAGGCCATTCCTACTAGGACCAAGGACCATAAGGTTGTCGTGGATTTTGTTAAGAACATCTTTAGACGGTTTGGAGTGCCTCAGGCCTTAATCAGCGATGGAGGATCCCATTTTACCCATAGTCAATTTAAGTCCTTGTTAGCCAAGTATGAGGTGACCCACAAGATATTGACTCCATACCACCCGCAAACCAATGGACAAGCCGAGATTTCTAATTGGGAGATAAAGAAAATCCTTTACAAGACGGTATGACCCAATAGGAAGGATAGGCCAACGAAATTGGATGATGCTTTATGGGCGTACTGGACAACTTATAAAACCCCTATTGGAATGTCTCCTTATAGATTGGTGTATGGCAAACCTTGTCACTTGCGAACACAAGGCATATTGAGCGATGAGGACCTTCAAGGTGGGTAGGAATCGGAAACTACAATTGATTGAGTTAGAAGAAATCCGCAATGACACCTATGAAAGTGCGCGTATTTACAAGAAGATGAAAGCTCTGCATGACAAATACATTTTCCATAAAAGCTTCGTCCTTGGTCAAAAAGTATGGTTATTTGATGCATGCCTGAGGCTATTCTCACAACAAAAAAGGTAGGGTACACCAATGGTATACCTACACTGACATCTAATATGTCACTATAGGCTCTTTTATAAGTTGCTAATGTTCCATGCTTCACTAGCGGGCAACTTTAAGGAAAAAAAAACATGAGGTGCAAATGTGTCTCTTCATTTTGCTTGCGCTTCTGTTAACCCTAAAGTGGCGCCGCTTCTCCCCGATGACTGCACTTGTATCCTCAACCTCAGAGTGACGCCCCTCGACCTCAGATGTTATCCTCAACGTCGACCTTAGAACGACGCACCTCGACCTCGGATGTTATCCTTGACGCCAACCTCAGAACGATGCCAACCTCAGAACAACGCTACTCTTATCCTTGACATCGACCTCAGAGTGACACCAAGCCTCAGAGCAACGGCACTCGATGGAGTCGACGCTTCTTCGCGATCAAGCTCAGAGGCCACACTGTTGTCACATTCTCGGACCTCAAAGTCGTCGCCCCTGATCAAGCTCCCCACTCTTGTCAACTCAGGTTAGTTAAAGCTCTCGATCTCTCACATGCTGATCTGTCCTCGTCAGAGATCATCGAAGGCAGAGGTTTCTTTTAGGGTTTTGGATTGATCTCGCACTCAAATTTGATTTCGTGCTCAGATTTTTCCTTTTTGAATTGATCCCTCACTTTCTTGATCTTTCTCAATGTTCTAATGATCGGATTCTACTCGATCAGATAATCTCACCCACTCGATTAGATCTCTTTCACTCAATTTCTCTCTATCATTCTCGCTCACTGATCCTTCGATCAGATCTATGATTGATTAGACCTCTCCCACTCGATTTCTCTCATTCAATCATTTTCTCTCTCTATGTGAAAACAAAAGGCAAGAAGCAGCAACAGATTTAGATCAATTCCGAAAATCTGACCTTCCTGTCACCAAGTATGGGTGTCAAACTCCTAAGATCTTTCTAATTGAATTATTCCTATCAGCAAGATTTGGAAGCCTTGACTTCAAGTTGAAGTTTGTTGAGGTATTATGACCTCACTGCATATTTGAATGTGAAATCTCTATGATGTATATCTTGGGAATGGCAATGAATCTCTAGATTTCTAATTGAAAATGTCAATATGAAATCTTCAGAATGGCATTTTACTTTTTTCTTTCCTATCAGCAAATGCATGGTAAGTGTTTTATTTCTGTCTTAACTTACCTCAAACTGTTTCTATGGTCACTCAACATTTTTCATCATACAAATCCCTTTCATAGACTCATATGACGATAATTCAATGAGACCTTTTTTTTCTCTAACAGGACTCAATAAGTCTTGAAGCCTCACTTCTGTTACTGAAGAAAAACTTGAGAGGCATTGCTCTATCCATTGACATCTCTTGAAACCATTCATCGACTGCTATTCTTTGTTTCCACATATGCCATAAGTTGAAATATCATTGATTCCCTACAGCTATGCATGTGGACATCTTTATTTTCTTAATACTATCATGACGTGTGATGAGTCTAGAATAATCATTAAACAGGTCAGATTCTACCAAGGTCCATGGAACATTTGCAGTCCAACAGTTAGGATAATTGCCTTCCAAGCAATAGACCCTGGTTTGACTCCTGGCAAATACATGGAAAATTTTATTGCCATTCAAGCTGCACTTTGTTCCTGAGAAATCATCACCTTTCTATGGTTGATAACAGCATTTACTTTCCGGCCCATTTTGATTTTTCATACACCGCAGAATTTGAAAATTTTATTGGCAGTGGCCTTTTATTTGGCTCACGTTGCTCATAAGATCTTGCAATTTAGTCTGAATATATAGTCCTCAAGGTTTGTCCTTGTCTGCTACAATCTTTGTAGCCATAACCAAGAGGCCAAGGTCAAGCGCTGACTAAACAATTATTTGATGATCTGGATTATGAGCTTTAGGCAGTTAGTGGGGTTAAGGTGTTTGGTTGTAGGTGAGATAAGTGGTAGGATGAATGTGATGATTACTATACTGGAAGCAATTATATATATGGGGTATATGGAAGTGAATATATAGGGTATTATTTTTCTTACTACTATCATCACACATGATAAGTCTAGAACGATCCTTAAATAGGTCTGATTTTGCAGAGGTCTTGACAGGGAGTGTTTGTAGTCCAACGGTTAGGATAATTGCCTTCCAAGCAATAGACTCGGGTTTGACTCCCGGCAAACGCATGAAAAGTTTGTATTGTCATGCCCTTTTTTTTATGGTTGATAACAGCATTTGCTTTCCAGCCCATTTTGGTTTGTCTTATACTGGAGCAATTTGAGGATTTTGGCAGTGGCCTTTTATTTGGTTCATGTTTCTCATCAGACCTTTCCATCTAGTCTGAAATATTTACTCCTCAAGGCTTGTCCTTGTCTGCTACAATCTTTGTAGCCATAACCAAGATGCCAGTGCCAAACCCTGACTTAACAATTACTTGATCTGGATTATGATCTTTAGGCAGTAACTGGGGTTAAGGTATTTGTTTGTGGGTGAGATAAGTGGTGGGATGAATAATAGCATATGGATTATGTAAAAGTGATTATAATATATGAAATGATTATTAACATACACAAGGCATTTTTTTTCTTAATCCTATCATTACACATGATGAGTCTAGAATAATCATTAAATACGTCTAATTTCCTACAAATGTCTTGACAGGGATTGTTTGTAGTTCAATGGTTTGGTTATTTGCCTTCCAAGCAATAACCCCAGGCTTGATTCACGGCAAATGCATGGGAACTTTTTATTGTCCCTCAAACTGCAGTATGACTGTTCCTGAGATATCATCCCCCTTTTATGGTTGATGACAGCATTTACTCTCCAGCCATTTTGGTAGTCTTATAATGGCAATTTGAAGATTTTATTGGCGGTGGCCTTTTATTTGGTTCATGTTGCTCATCAGAACTCACCTGCAAGGCTTGTCCTTGTCAACTATGGTCCTTGTAGCCATAGCCAACAGGCCAGTATCAAACCCTGACCAAGCAATTACTTGATGAGCCGGATTTTGAGCTTTTCAGGCAGTAAGTGGGGTTAAGGTATTTGGTTGTAGGTGAAACAAGTGGTCGGATAAAGGTGATGATGGAAGTGATTATAATATACAGAGGAACGTGGAAAAAATTGTTGTGGAAAATATTTCAGTGGAAACAGCAAACCTAATTTTATCCTTCTACATAACCTAATGGCTGTAGAGGATAACCTCCTTCAATGGGTTATCCTGCGACTGAATGGAACCTTGAAGTGTGCATCATCAGATTGTTTAAAAATCATATTGATTAGTCATGTTTTTATCGTAGTGTTTATCGTTCAGGTGTTGGGACAGTTGCCTTCCATCCATGCAATAATCCCAAGCTCCCAGCAAACATGTGCTTGTTCCTGTAAATATTTTAGATTTATGGAACAAGTGTTCTAATATGCCACTTATGCCAGAGGTTTCCATAATGTGAAATAAATTCCTTTTGTCTTGGTTGACTGTTTGATCTTTGACTTTGACATCAGGAACCTTACCTGGATGCATAACTAAGGTGGAGAACTACAGAAGGCATAAATACTGTTGAAATTACAGCTTGCATCAGAATCCTTCTTTCTGGGACAACTCATTTTCAATTTCCAGGTTACTTCCAAATGCATTCTAATTGGCCTAAGCACCCAATTTGCCATCAAATGAGCTTGTCCAGCAGTCTTTAGTTGACACATCTCTGCCTGGAACCAAACAAAAAAATGAGGAAACAAGGAGGCAATTGATCCAACTAAAGACCAATGCCCTTTCAAAAGGTAAAAAAATCCTGCCAATCATACAAAAAGGGCACAATGTTGCTGCAGATACCTATCACACTTTTGGGAAAACTTGAGGCACTATTGCTTTTTGTTTGTTTTGAGATGGTAAATGTGTTGGGAATGGGATTTGATACCATGACCTCTTGGATGCTAGTGGGTTGCTCTACCATTGAGCCAACCCCTTGCACTAAGTTGCTCCCCTCCTAATTGAGACATCTTAAATAACTTGAGTGAAACATGTTTGCTTAAAGATCTCCACCATGGCAAGTTATACAGGCCACCCATTTGGTGATTAGAGGCTCATTCGTTGAGCTCAAGTGTCTCACGATGGCAAATTGTCTCATTTGTTTATCAGCTTCTCCAATCTCTTCTTGATCTTTAGAGTAACTTGAAGACAACTTTTTCAATTTTTCTGGATCTTTGAGGGCAACCTGAAAGTGGACATGTAATATTTGACAGAGATGTAATATTACATGGCAGAGTGGACATGTAATATTTTCTTGACTTGTGCCTGTCATCCTTGCATAGGGGCCATGGCACTGTGCTGATCCTTTTTCCTTTTTTCTTTTTTTTTTCCAATGAGTAGACATGCTGATCTTCTTTTATTATTCCAAAATTGTTCTGAATGACATCAGCGTTAGCAACTGTGTATCCAATCCATCCCTTGGCAGGATGTACAATGATTCCTTTTGGGAAAGAGGTGCTGACTTATATATCACATATTGCCAGATATTTATGAATATGGTGCCTGTAATTTACTTACACCTATTTTCCTATACAATAATCTCACTATTTTCCTTCACCAGCATCTTCTGCCTGCTAAATTGATAACAGTTGGAAATGCTGGTGATCACTACACAAGTGATCACTATGGAGTTAGAAATGCAGCTAAAAAGAAATATTTGCCAACTGTTATCACCAGCATAGTAAAATATTTCTTTTTAGAAAAAGCAATATTTGTATATACCCATATGAAATATGGGATATTGAATTGGTATTCTTGTGAACACATATTAGATACGGCGGTGAAGCTTGCGAGCTAGTTTACCTCCCTATAGGTCGGGGGGTACGGGGTTGCCTCTTTCCCTCTTTCGTTTTGGTTGAGTACTCTCCCTCACTTAGGGTTTCTTCTGCCTTGCTTTTAGTGGGAGTCGATCTCAGAATCGACCTAGAAGCAAGTTGTCTTTACCTCCATGGGCTGGGATACCTACCCGGCCCATGGTGGCTATTCTTACTCGATTTCGAGGTTAGGCACACCTCGAAACGAGGTATGGTTTGGAAGCCAAATCGACCTCTAAGGCTCGATTTGGGACTCGCCTTTACTTGGATACCTCAACTCGATTTGAGATCTATTTGAGGCATGCCTCAGCATGCGCCCGACAATAGGAGGGTTAGTCTCAGTAGAGTTAACCACCACCCCTTGGGGTGAAGTGATTATACCATAGACAGATAGCCCTAACCCTCCTATTAGAGCAGAGCCATCTCCAAGGGTGCGAGCCCTTTGATAGGAGATGGCAGCAAAAGGATGCCTCAAATCGATCTCAAATCGAGTTGAGGTATCCAAGTAAAGGCTTGAGATCTATTTGAGGCATGCCTCAGCATGCGCCCGACAATAGGAGGGTTAGTCTCAGTAGAGTTAACCACCACCCCTTGGGGTGAAGTGATTATACCATAGACAGATAGCCCTAACCCTCCTATTAGAGCAGAGCCATCTCCAAGGGTGCGAGCCCTTTGATAGGAGATGGCAGCAAAAGGATGCCTCAAATCGATCTCAAATCGAGTTGAGGTATCCAAGTAAAGGCGAGTCCCAAATCGAGCCTTAGAGGTCGATTTGGCTTCCAAACCAGCAAATATTTCTTTTTCTAAAAAGAAATATTTTACTATGCTGGTGATAACAGTTGGCTGAATTTTACTTATAATTTGCTCGATTGACTGCTAAAAAGAAATATTTTATGGCAGTTCTAAATTTGTTTAGCTGCTGAAATTTTAGTCTTTTATATGGATTTTGAAATTCACAAGCTACCAAATAGTTTATTTTAACTCTTTATATGTTGACAATATATTTTATTAAATCAAGAGAAGATAAATCTATTATTCGACATGTGTTTGTTATTATCCCTCATTGTGCATCATTGTGAGCATCGAAAACTAGTTTGTTTGAACATGTAGTGCCATATCAAGGAAGTTTGTGGTCTCCTTTTTCTTGTGGCTACATTTTTATTTATGCTAGCTTGATAATGGATCTATCTTTTGCCTCTCTTCTACGTGATTTTCCAATTGCTTTCTTTACTGGAGGTTTTACCTATATTGCATGTGATAAAGTAGCTTGGGGCTAATAGGTTTTTGTTTTTCCTGTAGCTCTTTATTTTTGATCATTACTTTGTAATGGCAATTTCTTATACTTGCTCAACAAGTATTCTTGTCCAACTATCCACAGGATTTTGGAATATATGATGTATTCTTGTTGCCTTCTTATTCATGACTTGAAGTTGTTTTAAAGTATCTTCTTTTCATCATTGGAGCTCTTTCAGTGCCTGTTTTATTAGCATGGGTTTTTAGTTTTATATTTGTAAACGTTGCTTCTGAGTGTAGGACCTGGTGAAAAAGTACTTTGAGTTCATAAAACTTCCTCATTTATCTTTGGGCAGGCAAAGAAATAGATGTAGAAGTTCTAGCTAATGAAGACGAATCTAGTGATGAAGAGGAATCTGGTAATTCTTAAGACCTTTCCCTTAAAAAAAAAAAATCCCATTCTCTCTTTACAATATTTAGCCATTGCCAACATAAAGAGCATTTCTATCAAGGTCACATCTCACACACCATTTAATGTGCGATAGCTGAAATTGAAAGTAGCAACACCAAGGGTGATTTGATTATTTATGTACCTTAGAAAACCTTAGATAACTATAATGATTTTTCCAATGGTGAAATTTATTTTTAGGAATACAACTTTGTTGATAAAAAAGGTCTTGATAAGGGAAGTATTTTGTTTGGCTATGGTGAGCTTCAATTATTTGTTGGATGATTGGTATCCTGCCTCTCCCTTTTCAGACCTCCCGAAAACTACTCTGCTTTTTAGTGAGGTGGAGTTATTTGCATTCTTTTTGATGTTGTGAAGGAGGTAGTTGATCATGCGACGGGAATTTTTTGCTTCCCTTGCTTGCCCACTGACTTGGTATATGAAAACTGTGGCTACCTTCCTTATCTCCAAGAAGATGAGCTTGTCTCCGGAATTGCCCATTAGAATTTCTGAAGAACTCCTGGTCTTCCCCTTTTCTATTAATTGTTTGTCTTCTAGTTTTACGTTCCACCCTATCTTTAGCTCTTTTCATGTGAACTCCCATCTACAATCTGTTGAGAAGGAATAGAATTTAGGGCTAGATATAATCAAATCATGCAATACCTCCCCTTCCATCGGTATAACTCACACCTTCCTCTCTCTTTCTGTCACAAAAATATAATGAATAACAGGATTCATGGGGTTGCCAATGGACTGTAGAACCATGGTCTACCATTTTTTTTGCCTAATGGATAATCTTCCACATTAATTAATTAGATCTAGTTGTAAGGTCAAAGGAATTCGATCTCCTATGAATTTGTACATTAGTACCTTACATCTCAACCAAAGGAAATTCAAAGTGTTAATATATTGATGGCTACGTATGTGTAGGAATTTGATATTAGTTGCTTTTAAGTTTTTCCCATACATGATAGAAAAATAAACTAATCTTCTAAATTTCTAGCATGTGATGAAGGAAATATTTTAGTTGGTACTTATTTGCTTGTTGTTTATAAAGTGATGGACTCTTGCTCTACATTATAATTATCGATTCCAAAAATTACAGTGCATATGTTGTTTTGTTAGTTCATAATATACAGTTGCATGAAATATTCTTCCTATTACATTGGTTGATACTTTTTTTTTTCGTTTGCTGCTGATGGGAACTATAAGTTTGGACTTTTCTTCCATGTCATCAAACCAAATAACCTAACTTCACTTCTATTTACATAAATAGCCAGTTCTAAGCTCAACAACTATTCCCGTACAACTACCCATAAGATTTTGGAATATATGATGTATTCTTGCTGCCTTATTCATAAGCCACTATTACACACTGATGCTATTATAAATAATTCAGATATGTGTTTAAATGAATTATGAACCATACAAATGAAATTTGCAGCAACCGTTTATCTTACCCATGCCTGCAAAGGACAAGACTTCATTTATCTATCTGCATTCCATATTCATCTATGGGACAAAGGTATTCAACATCCCTTTTTTATCATTACAACAATAATTGACACTTTAATAGCATAACTAATAAAACATTTGGTCAGCCAAAAATCTGGATGCAGGATGTTTTGGCAGTATCCCATAACTAATATTTTCAAGCGTTTTAATTGCAACTACTTTACATTTGTGCCTTCAACTTTAATGCGTATCTTTACATTTGTGCCTTCAACCAAGGTTCGAAATGTCGATTTTGATGTCGTGCCGACAAAATTGTAGGTATGCATTTCGGCATGCCGTGAAAATGTCCGTTTTTCGAAGGCAGATTTCGATGATTTCGACGGTCCGAAAAAATAACATTTCGAGGCACGTCGAAGGCACGTCGAGGGCATGCCGATGCATGTCGACAGAAATGATTAAGATTTGAAAGACAATTAAATCAAGATATTAGAAACATTTTACAGGTTTTTTTATAATAAAACATGTTATTTTAGCCTGAAAATCTATCTCTGTATGTGTGTGTGATCAAGATATTAGAAACATTTTTTTACAATAAAAACAGGTTATTTTAGCTGTGTGTGTGCGACCTTCCCTTCACTCCCAGACCGTCCCCACGCCCTTGACCTTCCCTTCCCTCCCAGACCGTCCCCACGCCCTTGACCTTCCCTTGCCTCCCCGGACCCCCCCCCCCCCCCGCGCCCGCTCCCCGCCCCCATTTACCGCCCAAAAGCTTCCCACCCACCCACCCTTTTCAAGTATCCCGCCGCTCAACCACCATCGGCATGACGTTTCGTCGGTAACTGTCGGCATGCCGACGGTTTCCCTGCAAACCAACATTATATTTGTGTCGATATGCCTTCCCTCCAAAAAAATCCCTTACCGACGGCATGTCGGTGGCATGCCGTCTGTATTTAAATCACAGACTACAGCAACAGGACGACAACCAGAAGGTTGCAATTTATCTCAGTGACAATCGACACTTAAGGACGTCTTTGAGAAGTCCAATACGTGTTGCCCGATTAGTGCTTGTGACACATAAAAGGCGTATCACAAGGAAGCTGTAGTTGTGAAGTTTCTGGTTGGTTTGGGGCTTCAGTATGCGACTTCTTATTCTTAGATGCTTACATTAACAGAGCTTCCTAGTCTTGAGGAAGCATACAACATGTTGAGTAGGATCTTCATTTCTCTCACGATTAAGGAGTCCATAGGTCAGGCTTTTTCCTTGGTTGTTGCCCAAGGTCATGGACAAGGTATTCTCTCTACCGACGGGAGGCATGGTGCTAAGGGCAGAGGGTGCAAATCCTGCACATATTGCGGGAAGCTTGGTCATATTGAGAGCACTTATTGAACCAAGCATGTATGACGACTATTTGCCAATCAGGTGCTTGCCATTGAAGAGCAGCCAAGAGACACTGTATTAGTACCTTGGTTTGACTATGATAAGCCTCTTCAACGACTTTCTTAGCTCTCTCAAGATACTTCTTCTGCATCTGACACTACTATCCTGGTGACCTCTTCTACCTCTGCTAAAGCTGCCCTAACCACCTCTTCAGGTATATTGCCTACACTCTCTGTATAAAGTTACGATTTATGTGACACATATTGGCAAGTGGACTCAGGAGCATTACGTCACTTGAGTCGAGATCGGCGACGCTTCTGTCGTCTCCTCTTTGTTCCCCTCCTGGACATACAGTACAGGTGGTCGACGGGAGGCATTCTCCCATCACTGGTCAAGGGGAGGTTACTGGCGTCCCCAACATGAGATTGACTGATATCCTGCTTGTTCTTGATTTTTCGATCAGTTTACTTTTAGTTAGCAGAATTACCAGTGAATTGAATTGCCAGGCTATATTTGATGTAGTTGCTTGTACTTTTTAGAATATCCTGATGGGGAGAACGATTAGTGGTGGTTGTAAAGAAGGGGAAGTCTATCGCCTCTTCTAATCTCCTTTTATTGCGGTAAGTTTTGGTGGAGTCACCACTTCTGTTGAGTTTCCTTTTCAGTGGCATCTCTATTTAGGTCATTTATCTCTGGATAATCATCATGTTATACCACAGGGATCTTTTACTGTTGTCATCGGTTGTAATGCTTGTCAGCTTGAAAAGCGTCATTGGAGTACTTTTAGATTGATGCATGTGATTTTAGATATATGGCATGTTGTTGCCCATAGATCTATGGTGGGATTGTTGTTGATAAGTGGCTTGGTGTTCTTCTGCTGCTGTCATCGGCGCAAAGCACATGAGGAAGCAGGCCATGCTTGGCTGCCACTTTCCATCACCAGCTCGGGGGCTAAAACGACGACAGTGAGCTATGGATCATCTTTGCCTTCCAATCTTTGCTGCCACTTCACGTTTGCAGAGATCAAGGCCGCAACGAATAATTTCGATGAGAAGCTTCTGCTTGGCATTGGTGGTTTTGGGAAGGTCTACCGCGGCAGTATCGATGATGGGATGACCATGGTAGCGATCAAGCGTGCTAACCCAATGTCCGAACAGGGCCTGCATGAGTTCCAGAATGAAATTGAGATGTTGTTCAAGCTCCGCCACCGCCATCTTGTCTCTCTAATCGGTTACTGTGAAGAGAATGGCGAGATGATATTGGTGTATGACTACATGGCTCATGGCACGCTTCGCGAGCACCTCTACAAGTCCAAGAACCAACCCTTTAGTTGGAAGCAGAGGCTTGAGATATGTATCGGGGCTGCTCGTGGCCTCCATTATCTGCACACCGGTGCCAAGTATACCATCATCCACCGTGATTGAAGACAACCAACATCCTTTTGGATGACAATTTGGTCGCCAAGGTTTCTAATTTTGGTCTGTCCAAGACAGGCCCTTCACTGGACAATACACACGTCAGCACAGTCGTGAAGGGATGCCGACGAAATCTCCTGCAGCGTCGATCGGCATGCCGACGAAATCGTCGGCATGCCGTCGAAACCGTCGGCATGCCGGCGAAATTCATCGGTATGCCGGCGGCACACCTGTAAATCGACAACATACTCATGTCGGCATGACCCCCTTCCAGAAATGGCCTTGCCGACGGCATGCCGTCGGCATTTAAATCAATGCCTTCAACTTTCATGTATGTCTTCTTGTTACATAAAATGCATAATGGCCCTCTCCATTTTAACAACCGTGTCAAAATGGTCCATATAATGAACTTTAAAAATATATACACATATCTGTAACTCAGACCATATAATGAGGTGATTCTTCTTATTTTATTCTGAAAGAAAGTTTTTGGACCATATAAAATAATGAAAGTGCATGACTAGACAACCTCGAGTCCAAGAACTACAGGCTTATCTGTCTACTGTGGTAAGTGTAACAACTAAAAGGACCAAACTAGATACAAATGATGTTAAGTGCAACAAATTAAAAAGACCAAACTAGATACTTACAAATGCTGAAAGCATTGATATAACTTTACCCCCTTCTTTGAAGCTAGTCACTCCAGGACCAACTGTGATGTAGATTAGATTAATAAAATGACAGTAGCCTTCAAGATTGTTGGAGGATATGTGTGGTTATCCTCCAAGAAAGATAAATGAGAGTTATTAGATGCAGAGATCTATTGGATACTCCAACTAGTTGCACTATGGTGGAATTTCAGCAACTCAAATTACTTGAATCTGTTTTGTTATTCCAGTGACGAGTGTGATGGCAGTTTAAATGAACATGTGCTTGGCTTCCAAATTGTTCTCAGAATTACTAGTAAAAAGATAGAAAATATTTTTAGAAATGTAAAATTAATTATTTCTAGCTGATATAATCTGATGGTTACCATTGATTTTATATCCATTTATTCTCCAAGCTCATGTAGACATGGTCAATCGCTCCTAGTCCCTTACAAGATGGAAGAATATAAAACTTTCATAGAGGAAAAAAATATGCTACTATGACATTTGACAGCTATAGAGCGTGTTAAATTTTAAAGTTCAATTATAAAGAGATTCTTGTTGTATACCCTTTTAAATTGTCTCTAAGCATTCATAAGCTTTTAGTATTTGTTTCCACAAAAATAACTTCTTGTATCCTCATGCTTCCACATGTCTGATTTATGTCATACCATGAACTGTTGAGTTGCTTTAATAATACTCTTACAAATGGTTGTGGAATTAAATCTACAAAATAAAAGAATATTCGTAATTTTTCTCTTTTTTTCTTTTTATTCATATCTGAATATGATTCTCTGTATTCAGAAGTCTTATATAAAACATTTGAGTGGTTGATGTTGAGTCATATCTGGATGGATATGAATCCCAAATCTTACAAAATTTTAAAGTATGAATTTGCAAAGTGAGGGAAATATTTGAATTTAGATTAAATCAAAGATGATTATCCATTAGTGTTACAATAGGAGTTGCTTTTCATAAACATGAATTTCTGCTTGTTCACATCTCTGCACATATTCACCAGCATTTTCGGTTGAACATTTCATGGCTAGAATTTATTTAGATTCTCAAGTATGCCATTCTTTTGTAGATCTCAATTAGCATTCACTAACTTAGGCTAGGGTGATGGAAGGAAGTTGGAATGAGAAGATATAGTCATAATATCCTCTACCTGTCCTTTTTTAGCCTTCTCGCTGGCATTGTATTGCTTGCTCATTATTGCCAACTATGTTGGACATTGTAAACCTACATGCTTCTACCACAACACTTCATCCCTGCCCAATTTGCTATTTCATCATTTAATAATTATCTCAACATTTTTTATGCACCTACTTCTATTTGGCTTTGACTTGCATGCGGAAATAACTACTAATCTAGAAGGAATAACTAGGTAAGATATATTTCGATATTAGTTGTTCATGCTTACAATTTTATGGATTCCATTTGTACCTTGTGATTGACTACTAGAGCTGATTAGTGAATCGGTCAACAACAATTTGACTTACTAAACTTAACTTGATCTTTCTAAGGGTTGTTGAGGTTTATGCCAATGTAAATAAGTTTGTGGAAACAAAGAGTATGTTGACATTTTTTTATTTGACAATTCTGAAAGGGTTCAACTCCATATTTAAGGAACATAAAGTTACAAAGAGATCTATAAACAAGGATTGAAAAAGGATGACAACTACTCATATGTTAGAGAAAAGCATAATATAGTATTATTGAACCTTAGCGGGACTTGAATGTTTTGATGACTAAAATTGTATGGTCGGAAGTTAAAATATTTTCTTTATAATACTTTGTAGGTGCTCTCACATAAAGTTAGCTTTTCAAGTTGCTTGTCTAGATAGTGCTTAATTGAGAACTAGCAATCAAGCCAAAATAGTGATGATTACTTATCTTCTTGTGTCGGTTGTAGTTGATTGTGGGGTGTATCCACCATATTAGTTCTTGATATGCATGCACAGGCCCCTTTTCAGGTATAGAACTTCGGGAAAAACACAGTAAAACAAAGGAAACTTTATTGAATTTTTAACGGATTTTAACCTCCTAATTAAATCAGTAGTCCCTACTTGTACTTTTATAATGGATTATTATAACCCTAACTAACCTAGAAACTGGGACCCTTACGACGTTGCACCTGTTAATCTACTCCTAAACCATCGGAGGGTTAGTGGGGTGTCCAATGGAGTATTATGTTCATAATGTTGAGTCATATCTAATTTCGATTGTAACTTTTAGGATTAAGTGCTTTTATACTAGATTTCAATGAGTGTAGATACATTAGTTGCTTCCTTTTTGGTAAAGGTTTTCCAAATCATCTTGTTGGTTATACTTTCTTTTAATGAATTATAGTAGGTAGTTGGCCATGTGATTTTTTAGTATGAATTTTTTTCATGAAGTTAGCATTAGCTTCCATGTAATGATATGAAGTTGTTTTCTTTCTGCCAACGTAAATTCAATTTTATGCTTTTCTAGATGATTGAGCATGCAAATACTTCGAAAATGATGTGATAGAAATAACTCTTTTTTAATATAGAAGTATAAATATAGATGAGTCGATAAATTTGATTTATGTATATAACAATGATTTTGCATGTACCTATACATTTGGCCTATTGATATACATTATGCGTATACTGATGATATAAATTTGGTTTATGAATATAAATCTAGATGGTGTATGATTTTGGTTTATGTATATACCAATGTTTGTTTCTTACTTGACTTCTATTTCATTTGATAATTATCTTTTTCTTTATCATTTTTTTGATACTTTTAATAATAATAATAATTTTGATTTTTTTCTTAGGAAATGCGAGGATTAGTGACATTCATGGAAGTTGGGGATTTGAGGATTGTTTCAATTGAAAAATTATTTTTTCATATTTTGTTGTATATATCATTTTAGACAATAGTTTATTTTTGAAAAAATTTTGTATAGATAGTATTCATGAAACTTATGCACTTCGGGTTAAAGAAAATATTTGTTGATGATTAAAATCTTTTTTCTTTGTTATTAATGCTTAATGTTTCTTAAATATCTTATTTGGATTGAATAATGTTTGCAAGCTTAGTTTCATTTTATATATTAAATATAATAAAAAATTAAATATTAAATTTAGGAACATTTCAATGATAATGCACTAGGGATATATTTCTTTTTATATTCTTCGAAGACTTACAATGATGGTAGCATTAACAGATATAAGCGTTAATGTATGTATTATGAAGGGGATAACTTGTTTATCTATAGTGACGGTTTTACCAACGATTTTTTTGTTGGTAAAGACTTCTGAATTACATTTGCAAAGGCTTTCATTAGCATTATAGGTTTATATCGACAGTCATAAGTGTCACTGTTGACATGATCAAAGGCTCTTGGAAACACGACTGTTGCTATAGCTTCAGGTACAACATTGATGGTTTTAATCGTTAGTATACTCTACAGAGACATCTCCTAAGAGAATAGCTCAAATGATTGTCGGGATAGCTCTTTGGACCTACAGGGATGGTAATTTTGATCCATACCGATGGTTATTGACCGTCGGTGTAGGTGTAAATTATTGTGTTTTGTCGGAAGCTCAGGTCAAAATGGATTGACCCCTATATTGCACGAATACATCACCTTATGGGGTTGTGGAGATTCAAGATTCTAAAATTGGCCAAATTTCAAAAGTCAATGGGAAGAGGTTGAAACATTATTACGAGAACTCAACACAACCATCCTCACTCAACCAGTTAGTCCTAGTTAACCTTTGAGCAAAATGCGTCAAGTTGATGACGAAAAATTAACATTTGCTGGGAGGCAACCCAACTTCATTTCCTTTTCCTTTTTATCTCTATTTTTAGGTTATTTGGACTCGTGGGATGACCAGCTCAACTTCCAACATTTGCTATCTATCTACCCTACCTTTTCTATGGATTTTCATAACAATGAGGGCATTATTCTCGATAGGCATGGGAGGGTGGAATATTTGTTGAGATACATTTGTTAGCCCATGTTTAACTCGTGTTTCTGCATTTGCATTCATATTAAAAAAAAGAGTTTACAAAAAAAAAGGCAAAAAGAAAAGAATTGAAAACTTAGGCATTAGAAATTATCAATCCTAGGAAATAATATAGCTAGGATCTTGACATTTAGACTCTTAGGTCTAGTGACTTAATTAACTCGGGTGTTCACTAAAATGTGGGCATGTTTCTTGAGTCTTTGCCATTTTAAAAATAAATCTCAATAGATTAAATAATTTAGGGTGATAAGTATGCTACTTGTCAACCCACCCTATGATTTGAAGGGCATTAGAAGCCTAAGCATCTGCACACACTTAGCATTGACTCCTTTAGGGGTGATTGTAATGGAGATCTAGTAGCCATTAAACAAACAAGAGTGGTATGGTTGGCACATAGTAGTGGATAACCCCTCATTGCTGGGTGTCTAGAGCTTAGCCATTAGACCTAATCATCTTGACAGTGCCTTTGGGTACATCTTCGACTAGGGAAGTCACCTACTAAGAAAAAATTAGAAACACCAAAAAAGAAAAAAAGTTATATATAAAAAAAAAGATAAAAAGGAGAAAAAAGAAAACATAGCTACACTTTACCACACGAGTATGCTTGGCACGTTATCGTGGGTAATCTCCCATTGCCGGGTGTCTAGAGCCCAGTCCCTACATATATTCACAAACCATGAATAAGGCAAAGCAGGGAACTAGAAATAAAAGTTCGGGAAGATATACATGGGGTTCGCCCTTGTCTTGTGATAAGTCTACATTATTTCATGTGAAAATGCTTATCATGTGGGTTCCTAAGCTGTTTAGATGCATTCAGCATGGTAAATATAACATAACATACATCATTGTGCATTGAGGGCAGATTCTATAATTTGTATACTAATTTATCTATTTTAATGGCTAGGGAACAGGGCAGCACATTGTTGGGCTTTAGAGTGAGAATTTAATCGTACGGATGTGATTAGGACGATGATTGGAGTCCAAAGCCTAAAAAATTGCCCCTATTAGACCTCCGTAGCATCCTCTACAAGCCAAAGAAGATCAACGACTAGGGTACAGAATGATGTGAATCCGATCTTCAAATGACAAATTTGACCGTACGGATGGATTTAAGGCAACGATCACAGTCTAACGGCATGGTAATCATCTTGATTAGACCTTTATAGCATTTGGTATGAGAAGATGGATGACTATGATGATGTCTTGTGGCATCATATGAGCCTCCCACTGTTGTCTCTCCCCTCACCCTCACCCTTTGAAGGCTCAACACTGAAATACCTCCACCGTTGGATGAAGATCCAACGATGGTGTGCATGACATGCCACCGCAAGAGGACGACCATTGGATCGAAATCCAACGGCCTTGATCCGTCCCTCCAACAGCTCATCATATGCGCTCATCGGCCATGTGATCGTAGCCGTCCGATATCACATGGATGACCTTGATCGCGCGCTCCACACGACAGCACAATGGATAATAATCTGTGCCCCTCAAAGCCATAATGCAGGTTCAAGTCGCGCTCCTCCCTCAACGTGCACCAATTTCAATCAAGGCCATTTGATTAGCCGTGGATGGATGAGATGTGGCCACGTTGGCCTGAGGGCGTACGCGTCTTGTGCTAAGCCTAAGCGCACATCTGCGTGTGATGAGGACCGTGTGATCACCATCGAATGAAAGCGACATGTGGCGCCTTGGATGTGCTCACTCGTGATAATGCGTGATCTTACGTGCAAGGCATGTGTTCTGAGCGTGCAACGTGGATCGTTGGATCATGATCTGACAGTCATGGACATCCCTTGTCGTGCCTACACAGTGCAAGCGCTATGCGTGTGCACCACACGAGCACTGTGAATGATGCGCGGGCACGCACGGGTGCACTGCACGCGAAGGCGTGTTGAGCATGCCGCATTGATGCCCTTGCACAACAAATGATTTTCCACAAGCTGTATAAATACCCCCTACACCCATCTTTGGCCATTCATCCCTTCCTACTCCATCCTCTCCCTCTCTAGAGCTCTAGAATCATTCTTGAGTGAGTTTCAAGCCTCATGATGCTCCACTAGAGAGAAAAATAATATTTCCACTCTCTCTCATCCCCATTCGTGGGGATCCCACTGACCGTCCTTTCACCACCCTTCAGGGAAGTAGATCCTGCTGTGGCGTTACCTTGCCTCGTCCTCACTTCGTCTAAGCTCCATTCTTCTTCCTTTGCCTCTATCCTCATTCTTCTGGGTGCCGTTCAAGCGGCTTGTCTCTTAAACAACCATCGAGGGGGATTCTCTCTCTCTTTCTCTTTTTTATCGCTTTCGTAGTTTAGATTTATTTTCAGGTATTAGTTGTAATAAACATTATTTTGATTATATATAGATTGCTTTCTCTCCGTCTCTCTCTCTCTTTATTTATTTGTGGAGTAGATTAGCTTAGATTGATCCCGCTTGATTTTCTGCTTGCATAGAAATACAAAAAAATACATATAGTGAAAAATACCAAAAATAAGTAAACTTATGTGATTTTTATCAAACATTTGCCTCTGGTATTCGATGCGGGACTCATTGAGTCTCGATAAATTTTATTTGATAGTCAAATTTTTCTGCAACTGTGATGACTCAGGTTTCTCTTTCTGGAAACCCTAAATATTTTTCGCATGAATTTTTAACCCATCATTTTGGCGTCATTCTCGTGGAGGCAACAAACTTTGATTTTCCACATTGTTCCTACACTAACGTGTTTTCTAACTCCTCTTTTCTTTGATTTACTGACTTGTAGGAACCTGATCGAGGTAGGCTAAAGGCAGTAGATTAGAGTAGAGTGTGGGTTTACAAAATTTGTAAGTGTACTCTACCCTCCCTCCTCTCATAGATTTCACTCCATTACTAAATAACTCAAACCCGAATCAACCTGGAATTTTTATAAACCCTAGGACATATTGTGGTATTTATTTGTCACCTCACTTACCTCACCCATTCACATATAAAAAAAAATACAAAAAAATTTCCCTTTTCTGATTGTGGGACTTAATTATACACACACTAAACACCCATAAGCACTATGGTACACTCTCACTTTGATTCTACCATTTGACCAGAATCTGACCTGTAGACTCAGTACATCTTAACTCAACACACAAATAAGTGAGTAGAAATTTGAATATGTTAATTAGTTTGTGTGCCTTAATTAGTGGTACAAGTAAGCCAATTGCTTGAATTTTTTTGGTTGCATCATTTGACTTAAAAGTGATTCATCTAGTAGCTTGGTTCGTAGGACTCAATTTTAGGGTTGAACCAAGTACTCCATTTTATTTTTGATTTTTAAAGGAATATACTGATAAACATGCATAAATTCATGATAAAATACTTATTTATGATAGTTCTAAGCCTAGCATTTCATTCCATAAGTATAAATAGTGCATAACATGCATTACATTGCATTTAAGATAATTTGTATATATTTTATAGTAATTTCGACATTTTATGGCTAGGAGGCAATGCGACATCTTTACGGGCTTTGGATAAAGAATCTGACCGTACGGATGGATCCGAAGAGACGATCGCAGTCCGATAACGCTGAAATCACCTTGATTTGAGCATTGTGGCATCCTCTGCAAGCAAGGAAAGGTGGACGGTCCAGATGGTTCCATGTGGCACCATTTGGAGTGCCCAAGGTCACTCGACGTACTTCAAAAGGCCATCCAACAAGCGACCTCAGCTGTTGGATGAAAATCCAACGACTGAGAGCCCTCCTCTACTGCACGCCCACAACACATCCTCTCGACAATCTTGTTGGCATGGCGCAATGGTGAAGGTGCTTGATCCCAAGGGAGGGGCACAGGTTTGAAACCTGCAAACCCCCCCCCCCCCCCCCCCCCCCCCAATTTGCCAATTAGGCACATGGCAGCACGCACTTGTGCGCATGCTAGCGCGCACCAACACGCATGCCAACGCGCACGCCAAAGTGCACCAGCGTGCACCAACAGGGCATGAGTGTGATTCGCACGCGTGATGGAGGGCTAGCGGAGCACGTGCGTGAGCGGGCATTAGTTGGCTACAGCGACGCTTGAGGTGGACCTACAGCGACATCTTAGAGGTCGCTAATTATCCTATGACCATTTTTAGCTCCCTCCCATCCACTATTTAAAGTCCTGCACACATCCCTTGCCGAGGCATCTCTACCTTTGCTACTCCCACCTAGTCTAGAGCTCTAGAAGCCCATCAAAGCTCCCAAGTGCTCATTCCCAAGCTCAAAAGGTCCTCTACTAGTGTAGCAATTCCTTACCCCACCAAATATTCCTCGTCCCTCCACCACCTTCATAGGGAGCCATGGAGCCATCTTCCCACCTCCATTCCGGTAGATCACCTCCACCTCCTCATCCTTGTTTCGTGCCTTGGTGAACATTCCTCTACCTGGCATCCTCCGGCATCTCATCCTCGTCGTCCAGCCTCTCACCTTCGCCGTCCAAGCTGGTGCCAAGCACTATCGTCTCACCGAACAACTGATTCAGGAGATTTCCTCTCACCTCTATCTATGTTATTTTTGTCATATTTCCATTTATTGTAATAAATGACATTGCATTATATCATATACTTATACCGATGCTTTCAAAACTTGATGTGCTTCACTAAACCTGATTGAATAAACCTAACAATTGAATCCTAAAAGTTATCAAACAAGGTTTTAAACCTTAAAAGACAAATCATCAAATAACCATGTTTGAAAACCTTGGTTGTGCACACACACACAAACTAACTGATTTTTAAGGGCACAACTCAATTAAAGGGTCCATCACATTCTAGAGCACACTCAATCCTAAGTGATGATAACATCATTATCAGCCATAACTAGCTTTAATTAGTCACAATCAATAGACAAATGCTCCTACATAACCTTCGAAGAGCCATAATTCATTGCATATCCATTATGAGAGACATATTAAATCAGGGTTAAATCTACAATTTTAACATCATATCCTAAATGCAGAACAATCACGGGTTTTCCCAGGAGTTAATTAAAGGTCAAATGGTCATAAATATCTAATAAGAGGGTCCGTGCAGAAAGAAATGGGTTTTCATGCATTTCAAGAATTAATGGACATCCGAAACCCTAATTTCAGATCCGCTTAATTAACTAAGGTTTTGGTCTGGATAAAATTCACTTAAACCTTCTAAAAATCATGAAAAAATATTCTATAAGGTTTAGTATCTTTGATTTGACCATTGAAATCCATTTTGATATAGAACAGAGTCTCTGACAGAAAGTTGCCCTAATTTGAGTTTTTATATAAATTATCTAGTTAAACTTAGTCAAAACTAAAATCCGACTTCACCATCAGATTCCTTAGGTCCAAATTGGATTTGTACCAAAATTTGGGCTTAATTAGATATCATCTTGACCTAGTTTGCATTCTAGTTTAGTCTGACTTTTTTTCTTACACACACACCCCTAGCTTTTTGAATTATTTATGAACAGGTCCCTAAGTTTGTCATCTTCTTTATTGATTGGTCCCTTCACCATTATTGCAGAGGAACTACTCTGGCAACCTTCAATCAGAGATCTCTCTGATTTCTTGACGAATCTCTTTCAAAATTGGAAGAGATTCTTGAGAAAATTCCCTTCAATTTGAGTCGCATCTTGGGCTTGGAATCCTACTCAAAACCTCATGCGAACCTTTTAAAGGTTTGAGTTTCCTTCTTTGTCGAGTTGCCGTGGTTTCAAGCTTGGATTCCAAGGTTGGAACAACCATTTAGCAGTTATAAAAGCACACCCATGGCATTCCTCACCTCCTTAGCTTAGTTTGGAGGCCGGATATCCCCTCTTCTCCTTTCCCTGACCTCCTCCACCAAACTCCGGCGAGCCCTCTGACCACCTTCTTTGTCCACCCTCATAAACAATAGCGGGTGGATCCTTCTCTGTATTCTTCCGTGTCTCGTAATACTCGCAGACGCCATCTATCTCATCTTCCTCGTCACTCCTTCGCCACCGGAGACTTCATCTTCTCTGTCGCTGGCCTGACACAACTAGCACGGATCCTCCCCTTTCATTCGTTTAGATTAGGTTAATTAGGTTTATCTCCTCCCCCACTTCTTATTTATCCCTTTTAATCTTAATTTCAACCCTCTTCGCCATCGCCATCCACCTTCGTTCCCATCTCCGGCCATACCTTCGGTGAGATCTTTCGCATGCTACACACCTCCAAACACCTCGCCACCTACTCCAAAAGCTCCGCCATTCCTCCACCTACAAAAGCCCTCTCCTATTTCACCCTATCGTCCCCTCCAAAGCTTCACTGAACAACCCACCTTCGCACCTTCATCTCCGTCACCGACCGACCTCCACACGCTGCCATCTTCCACGAAACACCTACCATCACCTTCGCCGTGCTACGGTGAAGCTAAGGAGCTATTTAACTGGGGCTTTTGAGCCTGTATTTGTGTTTCAGGTCTTTGCCGGTTCACCGTCGCCGCCACCATCTCTGTCATTGATTGAGCTCCTTCAGCATTGAGACAACCTGATGCTACTCCCAATTGACGCGGCTAAGTCCTAGGATCCACTCCAGGTCCTCAATTGAAAGCTGCGACCTCAGCTGCTGCGCTAATTGGACCACTCTTCATTCGGCAGCTGCATGCGAGGAGGCCAGTGGGTTTAGTCCCACATCGGTGGGAGAAGAGCGCGCAGCTGCACATAAATGTATTTTGTGCCTTAGGCTTATTGCCTCAAGAACACAGGGTGAGGTCCTCTTACCCGCTCACCCGTACCCGCCTAGGCCTTCGCTCCTCGACTACTACCCATGCTGGTAGCCTTGGACCCGATACTGCTTAACTCGATTATTCGATTGGTTACCTGGTTATCTGAGAGAGAAGAGGAGGAATTTGTGAGCGGGGGAGGGGGGGTTTTGCTCTTCAGAAGAAATCTCCAACACTTGGTCGCTGAGGCCTTGGTTCCCTTGTGATGAGAAGAAGGAAGGAAAGAAGGAGAAGACTTGAAGAGAAGAAGAGAAGGAGAGCAGAGCAGGAGAAGAAGAGAAAGGCTTCGAAAGCCTTGTGCTTGCACTGTAGCAACGATGTTTCAGTTGTCTGACTTGAGCAACCGACGTTTGATAAGCTCTGACATTGTGCACTATGGATTTATTTGGCTGGCGTGGAATTAAGGCTTAAGTGGTTCAGGCCACTGTTTATTTATTTCCTACAATTGAGTAATTAGTATATTTGTATCCAAACTAATAATTGGTGATTTAAATCATCATTATTTTGTCTTAGATATCTTTTTATCCTCTTCAACTCTTGTAGTACTCATGTTATGCATTGAATATCATATATGAGTACTTATCATACATTGAATATCATTATTGGCTTGATTTCCTGTGCTCATTTATATTTTAATTGAGTTTAGTGCGTGAATTGCAATACTTGCTCCCTGTGTTCGACCTTGGACAATTCATTTTAGATATTCGAGTTATAAATTTTATTTATTTTCACGCTATTTTGGCTATATTACAACGAAGCGATTTTAAATTACCGATTTAGCCTGTTAACACTAAGCCTAAGTAAAATCGAGTAGACATTGGCCTTAAGGATTGGACTCACTCTTTGGGGCTCAGATTGAGATTATTTACAATTAATTTACACCTATCGGTTCATCTGACGTCTAGCTAGAAGAGTATCTTGTCGGTGGCAAGATGCCCTTAGGATTATCTAAGGACCAGAAGCTCAAATTCCTTTCTGAAGCCAAGTTCTATTTTTGGGACGACCCCCTGCTATTTTGATTAGGTTTTGATCAAGTTATTAGGTGTGTCCTCGATTCTAAGATGTTAAGTGTGCTTTCTTGTTGCCATAGTGAGGCCTATGGTAGGCATTTTTTGGGTAGGAAGACTGCTGCAAAGATCTTGCAGTTAGGTTTCTTGTGAGCAACCATCTTTAGAGACGTACACGATTTCACCAAGAACTGTAAGCGATGCCAGCCAACAAGTTTCATGACCAAGAGAGAAATGATCTCTCTAACCTATTCTGGTTGTGGAAGTGCTCGACGTTTGGGGCATTGATTTTATGGACCTTTTTCCTATCTCGCATGGCTTTAAGTATATACTTCTGCTGTTGATTATGTCTTGAAGTGGGTTGAAGCCATCTCGACGAGACGTACCTATCGTAAAATTGTTATCTCCTTCATTTAGGAGTATATCTATGCAAGATTCGTTGTTTCCCGCTGATGGGAACACCATCATGAGCCATAATTAGTTCATTTTGATCCAATTAAGTTAGTAAATGCTCCAACATAACTGCTAGAGAGCCATATTTCATTGCAAAGTCATTCTGAGGGAAAGATAAGAAAATAGGGTTCAAACTGCAATTGTACCATCATAGCATGAATGCAGTACAATCATGGGTTGTCTCAGGGGGTAATTAAGGGTCAAATAGTCTTAAAAAGCTAACAAGTGGGTTAGAATAGACAGAAAATGATTTACACTTGTTTTGAGAAATAATTGACTTTTGAAATCTTAAAAATAGGCCCACGGAATTAATGGAGGTTCTTGTTAGGATAAAATTCACCTAAATCCTCTAAAATTCATAGAAAAATATTATCTAGGGCTTGGAACCTTCAATCTGACCATCAGAACCCGTCTTGACCCAAAATAGAGTCTCAGATAGACATTTGCCCTAATTTAGGTTTTTACATAAATTACCCTGTTAAACTCGGTCAAAACCTAAAATTAACTTCACCATTAGATTCCTTGGGTTCAAATTAGGTTTGTACCAAAATTTGGGCATAATTTGAAATTATCCTGACCAAGTTTGCATTTTGGTCCAGTCAGACTCTTTTTATCTCATTCAGACCCTTAACTTTTGAATTCTCTTACAAATAGTCCCTCAACTTCTTTGTCTTCTTCACAAGCAGGTCCCCGCACCATTTTTGGAAGGTTAAACCTTCACCGTCGAGTTTCGAGCGATGATTTCTCGCTTGATTCTCAATTAATCTTTCCCAAAATTGATACGGGGATTCCTTGGGAAGTTACCTTTCATTTGAACCATTCCTTGGGCTCTAAGTCTTTCCCAAAAGGCTATGCGAACCTTTCAAAGGTTCGGGTATCCTATTTCGCAAATACCTTCCAAGCTTGAAAACTTCTTTCCAAGCTTGGAAGGGCTTCCTATGGCCTATAAAAGAAACACCATCTCACGACTGTGCTAAGAAGCAAGTCTTGGTGCGTCTAACAGCCTAAAAACCCATTTTCGACCACCGAAGACCCCTGCTCTAGCGACCCCCCTAGATCTCCCTCCTCCGACCGTCCAACCATCAAATTGGACGACCTAAACTCCTCTCTTCGTCGCGACCCTCCCCAGCCAAAGGGAGGGCGTTCCTTCATCTGCATCGTCGTCGCCGCTCCACCGTATCTTCCTCCTTCGGCTCCGATCAATCAACATCGGAGCCTTCCGCCTCTCAACCACCTCGATAAGTCCCTCTCTTCCTCTCTCTCTTTCTATTTCATTTTTCCACCCTTGCAAACACACATAACCGCCAACTGCCATCTCCTGCAGTTCATCTTCTTCGCCTCCGGTGACGCCTACACATCGCCACACTGCTCGAAACTTGCCGCTGTCACCTCCATCAGCTCTGCTGTGCTCCACAGACCAAAACCCCTCAAGAAATTGAGGGATTTGGTCCCTTACTCGCTCCGCCGAGCACCACACCCACGCATTTCACTTTTCGATGTCGACTGGCCACTCACACACGTTCACCCCTCACGGACACCACCGTTGCACTCGCCTCATCAAGGCGAAACTCCTGAGCGTACTGACTGGGGTATTTGGCCCGTATTCGTCTCTTTCAGGTCTCGAGTCACAGCGCCATTGGAGGAGCTCTTTCGAAGACCTTTAGGTGCTGTTCTTGTGCCTTCAGCTCTAGGCGCTGCACCCAGGTCGAGCGAAACACTTCCAGGAGCGATCTCAGGGCAACAATTGAAGTCACCAGCACTTGCCACTACCTCAATTCGAGCCTTCAACCCTGCTACTACGACGCGCAAACGAAAGGTGGGACTTTAGTCCCACCTCGGAAGCTGAAGGGTGCTTGCGGTTGCATAAGAGGAAAAAGTCCCTGGGGCTTATCGCCTCAGAAATTTGGGGGGTGAGGTGCCCCGCTCACCCTTCACCAGCGCCTCGCCTGTGACCCGTCACCTGCGAGCTTGGCACTGACCCGACCCACCTAACCCGACTTCACTCCTCGGCTACGATATCACGCCCGCAGCCCTGGACTCGAGTGTGCTCTAGGTCTGAAACTCGATAACCTGGTACTGTTGGAGGCTTTGGGAGAGCGTGACCTAAGGAGAGAAAGAGAGGATCGTGCGCGGGGGTAGGGGATTTTGCTTTGAGAAGGCTTGGCTGACACTTAGCCAAAATTGAGGATCCTTCCCCCTCTGTGTGAAGAAGAGTAGAAGGACAACAAAGCTAAGAAGAAGAAGAAAAGAGCTGCACAAGAAGAGATGAAAGAAGAGGAAGAAAGGCAGAGAAGCAGAAAAGAAAGAAGAGGAAGAATGGTAGAGAAGCAGAAGAAAGAAGAAGAAGAGAAGCATAAGAGAGAGAAAGAAGAAGCAGAAGGAATTAGAGCACTATTCATTAGATGTTTAAGATGTCTCATTAGATATTCAGATGACTGAGATCATTTCATATTTGTCTATTGAGTTCTATTTGCCATTATTGTAGGGAGTAATTGGTGATTAAAATTACCATTTTACTCCATTCTTTTTGCAGTCTAATACTTGATCCTATTGCTACGTTACTCTGAATCAATTTTTGATTACAATTTCGCATCTCTGGTGTTTTAAATTGCAATTTTGAGAATTGAATTCCTATTTGCTCCCAACGAACGACCTTAGACTTTTTCGAGTAATAAATTTTATCTGTTTGAGTGCTTTTTGGCTATATTACAACGATGCAATTTTAAAACACTGACTTATTGCTCGAACATTTTGGTGCCGTTGTCGGGGAGTAACACGCAATTTAGATCTCTTGATTGAAATAATCAGATTGGATTCTAATTTGCTACATCTCTTTTGATTGTGATATGCTTCAGGGACTCATTGAAAGAAGATCAGTTGCACATTAACCACTTCAGGGGCAGGTAAACTCCATCTATCTTCTTCTAAGGCCCTGAATTTGAAAAAGCTAAAGAGAGAAAAAGAAAAAAATCAATTAGGGTTACTTGCATTATATTCTTAGATTAACCATTAAGTTGTCTGATTTGATACATTCTATTTAGAAAACATCCAAACCCTGATCTGTGCACCCATTTGAAACTTAAGGTATCTAGGGCTATCACATTCTTGTTTGAGCCCTAGGTACCACATTTTGACAAATTAAATTGGACCAAATCAAAGCCAATTAAGGATTCCAGTTTAGGATTTTAGAGACACACTTGCTTAATCAAGAATTGATCTTTCAAAACAATGTGTGCCTAAACCTTGATTGAATTGCTCTATTCAAGCAAAACTCTAAAATCAGGCTCTTAAATTCATTTGAACACTAAAAGAGGGACCTAAATTTCTCAAAAGACAATATAGGTGAAGTTGACCCACCTTGTTTGGGTTAACCAATATTCAAATTATGTCACTTTTTCACAAAAATATCTTAAAAGTTCAAGTGAAATCATAAGCACCCTTGCTCTTAATTAAAACTGGTAGACTTAAGATGTCAAGTCCCCATTCTGGTCTACCTGGATCATCAGTGACAAGAGAGGTTGGGTGGGGGAAACCCTGTAACTCGTGGGGATTGGTCAAGCGAGTTTCGCGTGTTAGAAATCGGGCTTACAAGTAACCCATCGTTGTAGTTGTAAAACACGTCGATCAGATAAAATTTATACCGAAACTCGAAAAGTGAGTCCCGGGTCGAACACAGGGAGGCGACATTTACTTTAATTGAAAATTACGCTTCATTTTGTTTCTTTTTGCTATTTTAGGATTTTGTTATTTTTTTGTATTTTTGTAAGAAAACAAGCAAACGAATCACAAGATAGAGATGTGGAACAAATATGATATATGTTACTTCCAATGTCAATTACAAGAAACTATGAAAGCATAAAAAGAGGGGGGTGAGAGGAAATCTCTCGAATCGGCTGTTTGACAAGACGACGGCACCTGACGAAAGCTCGGACGAAGGAGGTGAGTGAAACGACGGAGGTGAGATGCAGGAGGATGTCGGGTTGAGGAAAGATTCGGCGTGACTCTGGAATGGAGGTGAGAAGATAGAGATGATCTGCTACCGGAATGGAGGTGAGAGGACAACTCCAAGGCGACCTATGAAGGAGGATGGGAAGTTGGACGAGTATTTGGTGGGGCAGAGGTTTGCTATACTAATAGGCGCTTTGGGAGCTTGAGAACAAGCTCTAATGGAGCGTTGGTAGGCTTGCTAGAGCTTGGGAGTAGGTGGGAGTAGAGTAGGTAGAGATGGCTTGGAAGGGTGGGGGTGTAGGTCCTTTTATAGTGGAGGAGAAGAGGCTAAAAATGGGTAAAGGACCTTTAGCGACCTCCAGACCGTCACTGGAAACGTTGCTGTAGACAGCTCACATCCGCTCACGCCCTTAGATGGCTTTGCTGGCTTGCAATGAAGTAGCGACGGCTGTAAGCATCGCTGTAGGTCAGCTCAGCTGTCACTGAAAGTTGGCACCAACCACACACACGCCCACGCTGTGCTGCCGCCCATTACGTGTGCTGATTGCGCGGCGGCCTGCTGGTGTGCATGCTGGCGTGCGCTAGCACGCGCGCACTGCACTGTCGCTGCTGCTTGCGTGCGCTGCTGATTTGAGGATTGGGCGGGGCTGCGGGGGTTCGAACCCGCGCCCCTCCCTTGAGAGTCGCTGCTCCCACCATTGCGCCAAGTCGACCTTTGTGTCACGAGGACTTTGGTGCAGATGCTTCCCAGCCATTGGATCTTGATCCAACGGCTAGGATTCAAGGGCAAGAATGATGAAGGGAGTGGGCGGTGGCTACTGGCCGATGGTGGGTGGTCTGGATGGCGCCACGTGGCGCCATCTGGGCCGTCCGTCTTCTTCTTCTTGTAGAGGTTGCCACGGTGCTTAGATCGAGATGATTCCTACGATGCCGAACTGCGATCGTCGCTCCGGATCCATCCGTATGGTCAGATTTTCCATCTGAAATTTGTATCGATGTTTCATTGCCCCCTGGCCATATAAAATGAAGGAATTAATATACAAAACATACAACTATCCTAAATGCCATGCAATGGATGTTATGCAATATTTATAACACGATATGCAATGCTAAGCCTAGGAACTATCATAAATAAGCAATTTATCATGAATTTATGTGTGTTCATCATACTCCCATGCTTACTTTTTGCTAGTCCCTAGCAAAATTAACATAAATGTTATGTATAAAAGTGGAATCAGGGTTTGAGTATTTAGGCAAAATTCATCGATTGCTTTAGAAAATCTCAACCTCAAGACTTAATTACAAAAAACTCAACAGTGCCCGGGTGCCTGCCAGAATGCAGACCGTTCAAGCCCTCGCCTTATTTGAGAAGAGAAGATAAAATTTTTTTCTTGTTTTTCTTCTTTTTTAATTTTTTTGTACTTTTAAAGTTTGAGAGTTCCGGGATAACCTTTTTATGGCTACCTAACCCACCCAAGACTTGAAAAGGACTCTAAGTGTTAAGCATCTTGTGAAAATAGTGTAAGACTCACTAGACGACCATTAAAACAGACTTCGGATTTCTATGATCCTAGGTGACATGGCCTAGAGGTTTATCTTTTCGATCGGTAGCTTTTTCCCTACTTTTTTTATATGGGGTCAACACAAGGATGAACCTAGTGTATATCTCCCTGGTTTATTCTACTTCCCCGCTTCTTCCCTAAGTGTTTTGGGAATTATTGTGCATTTTTGGTGAGCTGGGTTCTGGACAACCGGTCGATGAATTGTTACCACCGACAACTTGCCAACCAAACTCATGCGGTGAAGTGTGGTTTTATTTATTTTTTATTTTCTTCTTTTTCTATTTTTATTTTCTTCTTTTTTTTTATTTTTTTAAGTAGGTGGCTTTCCCGATCTAAGATTTACCTAAATGCAGTACAATGAAAATGGTCTTGTGGCTGGACTCTGGACAATCGGCCAATGAGTTGTTATCACCTACAACTTGCTAGCCATACCTCCCAAGTCAGTCCATTAGCTACCCAATTTCTGTAAAAATCGTCGGAAAGTGAGTCAGTGCAAAAAAATATGTGTAGATGCTTAGGCTTAAAGTCCCCCAAATCAGAGGGTGGGTTGATAAGTCGCATACTTATTATCCCAAATTATTTACCAAATTAAAATAAATTTTAATTGGTGAGGACTCGAGACTAAGTCCACATTCGAGTGGACACCCAGGCTAATTAAGCCTGAAGACCTGAAGAGTTTAAGTTTTCAGGTCTCAAAGTATCACTTCCTAAAGTTTACAACTCCTAATGCCTAAGTTCTCGTCTCTTAATTCTAATTTTTTTTTATTTTTTTTATTTTTTTATCTTTTTAAATTTTTTTAACAAGAATCAAATAATAGGAAATTACTGTTATAGCTGACAAAAATGTTATAAAATATGTCCACTCCCCCATGCTTAGCTATTGCAATGTCCTCATTGTGAAAAGAATGAAAGCATGCAGGAGAGTAGAAGTGGAAGAATAGCACCTGGCTTCCGTGAGACTCTGGTTAGCTTGGAACAATCTTTACATGTGCTGAGTTTAGTGCTTTCAGCTGGGCGATGATCAGCCTGCGGTGGTTACAGCAAAGAGTAACCTTGTCCGAGACGGGTTTAGGGAGCACATGGTCAACAAAGGGTTTGAGACGTTGTCCATTGACCTTGAAACTATTACCCGTCTTTGGGTCAGAGATTTTGACGACCCCGTTATGGAAAATCCGCTCAATAGCGAATGGGCCATCCCACTTAGACCTGAGTTTTCCGAGGAAAAGCTTCAATCGAGAATCGAAAAGCCAGACCTTCTGGTTTGGCTCAAAGCTCTTACGTGAAATCATTTGGTCATGGAGAGCTTTGGCCCTTGCCTTATAAATTCTGGCATTTTCATAAGCATCATTACGAAGCTCCTCCAACTTAGATAGTTGGAGTTTCCTGGTTTTCCCGACCAACTCAAGGTTCACATTACATTTCTTGATGGCCCAAAATGCCCGGTGTTCAAGTTCTATGGGTAAGTGGCATGCCTTACCAAACACCAGACGGAACGGAGACATACCGATAGGCATTTTGTACGCCGTACAGTAAGCCCAAAGAGCATTATCTAGCTTTTGGGTCCAGTCCTTCCTATTAGGCCTAATGGTTTTCTGCAAAATGTTCTTGATCTCCTGATTGGAGACCTCAGCCTGTTTGTTCGTCTGAGGGTGGTAAGGTGTGGAAATCCGATGGATCATCTCGTATTTCCTCAGTAAATTCTGAAACTGGGCATGAGTGAAATGTGTGCCACCATCACTGATAATTGCCCTAGGAATCCCGAACCAACTGAAGATATTTCTCTTCACAAAATCGATGACCACCTTGTGGTCATTGGTCCAGGTGGGAATTGCCTCAATCTACTTGGATACGTAATCAATAGCGACCAGAATATACTGGTGTCCAAATGAAGGAGGGAAGGGTCCCATAAAGTCGATGCCCCAAATGTCGAAAATTTCGACGGAAAGAATTGGGTTTAGGGGCATCATATCTCTCTTAGCCATGTTCCTGAGTGTCTGGCATCGGGTGCATGACTTAGAGAATTCCTGGGCATCTTTAAATAATGACGGCCAATAGAATTTGGATTGCAAAATTTTTGCGGCCGTCTTTTTCCCAGAAAAGTGTCCACCACACGCAGATATGTGGCAGAACTTAAGTATGCTATGGAACTCAACTTCTGGGATGCATCGACGAATAATCTGGTCTGCACTGATGCGGTACAGCTCGGGATCGTCCCAAATAATATTTGGCCTCAGACACAAGTCTATCCCATTGTTGTTTGGTCCAATCCTGGGGGATTTGACTAATGGCCAAATAATTGACAATATCCGAAAACCAGGGGGTTCGGATACTTGTGACTGTGAGGATAGTCTCATCTGGAAAAGTATCAGAGATCGGGACATCCGGATGAGGAGAATCAATTAGGATTCTCAAGAGGTGATCTGCCACTACATTTTGTGCCTCGTCTTTATCCCTGATTTCAAGATCGAACTCTTGAAGCAGTAGAATCCAGCAAATAAGCCGGGGTTTGGCATCCTTTTTGGCCAAGAGATATTTCAAGGCCGAGTGGTCGGTAGAGATGATGACACGAGAACCTAACAGATAAGCCCTGAATTTTCTAAAGCGAAAACTACAGCTAGTAATTCTTTTTCAGTAACGGTGTAGTTCCTCTGGGCCTCGTCTAGAGTTTTGCTAGAGTAGTAAATCAAAGAGGGCTTTTTCTCAATCTTTTGACCTAAGACAGCCTTGACGGCATAATCAGATGTGTCAGCCATAATCTCAAATGAGACTGTCCAGACCGGTGGTTGCAATACCGGGGCACAGGTGACTACCGTTTTCAATAAATCAAATGCCTTACGGCAAGATTCATCAAATTCGAATGGCGGGTCTTTGGCCAGAAGGTTACTCAAGGGCCGAGCAACCTTTGAGAAATCCTTAATGAATCTTCTGTAAAAACCCACATGCCCAAGGAAAGAGCAAATCTGTTTTACGGATGTGGGTGGAGGAAGTCTAGAGATAACATCCACTTTAGCTCTATCAACTTCAATTCCCCGATTAGAGACCACGTGACCCAGGACGATGCCTTCTTGAGTCATAAAGTGGCTCTTTTCCCAGCTAAGGACCAGCTGTGTTTTGATGCATCTCTGAAGGATCAATTCCAGGTTAGCCAGGCAAGACTCAAAAGAATCTTCGAAAATGGAGAAATCATCCATGAACACCTCAAGACAATCTCCCACCATGTCAGAAAAGATGGTCAGCATGCACCTTTGAAAAGTCGCAGGCAGATTGCAAAGCCCGAACAACATTCTACGGAATGCAAAGGTTCCATAGGGACATGTGAAAGTTGTCTTTTCCTTGTCTTCGGGATGGATAGGGACTTGGTTATATCCCGAATAACCATCCAGGAAGCAAAAATATTTTTGCCTAGCTAACCTTTCGAGGATTTGATCGATGAATGGTAAGGGAAAGTGATCCTTTTTAGTGGTTGTGTTCAGCTTCCTATAGTCAATACAGACTCTCCAAGTAGAAGCTGAACGAGTGGTGAAGGTTTCCCCTTTCTCATTAGTCGTAACAGTTATTCCTGCCTTCTTGGGTACAATATGAACGGGGCTAACCCACAGATCATCTGAGATTTGATAAATAATCCTAGCATCGAGCCACTTGATTATCTCCTTCTTGACCACTTCTCGCATATTCGGGTTTAGTATCCTTTGCATTTCGCGAGAAGGGAGGGATCCATCTTCCATGAAAATACGATGATTACAATAAGATGGCTCGATCATCCTAAGGTCATGTATGGTCCAACCAATTGCCTCCATGTTGTTCTTAAGGACCTTAATTAACCTCAATTCTTGCTCCTTAGTCAAAGCAGCACTAATAATCACAGGGAACTTGTTTTCAGGTCCTAAGAACCTCATATTTCAAATTTTTGGGCAATGGTTTTAATTCCAGTTGGGGTGGGTTTAGAATAGAAGGGAGGATGCTGATGAAGATTCAACAGGACGATCTAGTGGAAGAGGTTGGGAATGAACAAAATCAACAGCCTCTTCAGGATGTGGCAGGTCTACCATGGAGGGTTGTGTGTTGGGTTTGCTAAAGCTAATGGAGTCCTCGAGTGCATTGATTGTCATACATGTCTCAAGATCCTGATCCTTGAATTCCTCAATGAATCCAGAATCCTCAAATCCTCTTATCGCCTTAAAAATATCCAGAGTTAATTTCTTATCCCCAAAGGGGATCTCCATACTACCGCTTTCATAGTTTATGTTGGCTTTGGCGGTAGCTAGGAACGGACGTCCTAGAATGATGGGCGTGTTCCTCAAATCATTAGGTACATCTATGTCAAGGACGAGGAAATCTGCAGGAAAATAGAAATCCTTGACCTTGACAATTACATCCTCAATAATGCCTCTCGGTGTGGTGACCGATCGGTCCGCTAATTGTAGCGTTACTGAGGTTGGCTTGAGTTCACCTAACCCAAACCTCTCATAAATAGACGTTGAGATTAGGTTGATAGATGCACCTAGGTCCAATAGTGCCCTATCAAAAGTGTATTCCCCAATAATGCATGAGATCAAGGGGGCACCTGGATCTTTCTTCTTTTGAGGAAGGTGATGCAAGATCACAGAACTTGCCTGCTCAGAGAGAATCACCTTCCTCGGAGTGGGTTCTCTCGGCTTATGCTTTTGGGTACATAGTTCTTTCAAGAATTTAGCGTAAGCCGGGATGTGCTTAATAGCATCGAGGAGTGGAATATTAATCTCTACACTATTGAATAAATTCAGAAGCTCCTCGTTGCTGTCTAGGGTTTTCTTCTTCTTGGTTTTCAATAGGGCCTCAGGGAATGGGATATGGGTGGAATTTTCAATTTCCGGTCCCTGGGCCTTATTGTCTTCTTCAACCTCCTCCTTCTCTTTCTCAAGCTCCCTGGGATTTTGACTTCTAGAAGGTAATTCAGGGTTCTGGGTCTGCTTCCTACTTCTCAAGGTGACAGAGTTTGCAGAGGCATAAGAGTTTGGGTCTTGAGGTGGATTAGTGAAGATTGGAGGGCCTTGGTTGGTCATGTAACTAGAGGAAGAAGAAGAGGGACCCTGCTCAACCACCTGAGCATGTGTGTGTGGGTCCCTTTGATTCCCGTACTCTTGGGCTCTATTGCCCTGATTTTTCACATTACGCGGGTTGGGTACGGGTTGAGATGGTAGGGATCTGGGTTGTCGGGTGTTTGCAATTAACCTGGGTTGCAAGGTACCTAAGGATGTCTTCATTTGTTGCGTAAGCTGAAGCATGGACCCTTGCATTTCCACCATCTGCCGGTTTAAATCAACCTTCCCTGTGGATTGTTGGGCATTCCAAGATGGTTGATTAACTGGTCTCGGGGGCAACTGGGTGTATACTTGACCCTAACCCATAGGTTTTTGAGATGCATAGTTGCTAGGTCGAGATTGGCTTTGTTGCCTCTGATTTTTCTAGGAGAAGTTAGGGTGGTTCCTCCATCCCGAGTTTCAAGTGTTGCAATACGGGTTGGACCTAACATTCTCTTGCATTGCATATGCATCCTCATAAAACGAGGATGAAGAGAAGGAAGGATCAGAGAAACTGGGATCAAAGGCCCAAGTTTGGAACCCATATGGTTCTGAGAAATCTTGGCTCAAAGGTTGAGCCGAATCGAGTTGGTTCACGAATTCCCACCCCGTGGGAGCTCGCGAGGAATAGAATCCCAAATTCTAGGATTGAGTGGGTAAAGAAGTGTTTCCTGAATTCCCAAACATCCATTCTTCCATTTTATTAGCAACCAAGTCAATTTTATCCAGTTTATTACAAATTAATTCCATGTCAAATGAATGAGAATCTTGGATCTCATTAGCACTTGACCTAGGTTGTTGAGACCGGTTGAATACATCCATGGAGGCGTGATTAATTGAGTTCTCGCTCATTTCCTCAAACAGGTCGTATGTGCTATCTGCATCCCTGTTGAGGAAATTGCCTTCGCAAGAAGCGTTCACGTGATTACGAAGTTGCTCAACCAACCCATGATAGAAAATCTGCACGAGTTGCCATTTCGGCACCTTGTGATGTGGACACTTCCTCAAAAGTTCCTGGAATTGCTCATAGGCACCATGAAACGGTTTCCTCGGCAACAGCACCAAAATGGTTGGGTGAGTTTCGCGAGTTAGAAATCGGGGTTACAAGTAACCTGTCGTTGTAGTTGCAAAACACGTCGATCAGATAAAATTTATACTGAAACTCGAAAAGTGAGTCTCGGGTCGAACACAAGGAGGCGACGTTTACTTTAATTGAAAACTGCACTTCATTTTTGATGACAACTACATCATGAGCCTTAACTAGCTCATTTTGACCTAAGAAAGAGAATAAGAGCTCCTACATAACCTAGGGAAGGGCTTAATTCAAGGAATAAGTGTTCTGAGAAAAAAATATGAAATAAGGTTAAAGCTGTAATTTTATAATTGCAGTACATAAATGAAATTTCTCAGAGGCAAAACATAGGTCAAATGATCTGAATAAGATAAAAAGTGGGTTGGTTCAGTCAGAAATGGGTTCATGTGCAGTCTAGGAATTAAATGACATTCTGTAACCCTAAAATAGACCTGCTTAATTCAACAAGGTTATGGTCAGGATAAAAATCAACTAAACCCTCTAAAATTCATGGAAAAATATCCCGAAGGATTTAGAACCTTCAAATTGGCCTTTGGAACATATTTTGACCTAGATTGGGATCCTAGCTCATAAATTGACCTAATTTAGGTTTTTGTGCGAAATATCCAGTCAAACATGGTCAAACCTAAAATCCAACTTTACCATTGGATTCCTTAGGTCCAAATTAGGTTTGTACCAAAATTTGGATCTAAGGGGAGGTCATCTTGACCTACTTTGCAAAATAGTACACCCAATTACATTTTGGCCCCTATCTTTTGAAAATCATTGCATAGACCCCCCTAACTTCCTCGCCTCTCTTACAAACAGGTCCCTCCACCATTAATGGGGAGAAATCCTACTCCGGCGAGGAATGGAGGGGGAGTACTCCCTAATTCCTCAGAGATCTCCCAGATTTGGAAGGGAGATTCTCTGAGGAATTCCCTTCCATCTGAGCTCGATCCTAATCTCTGATTTGCACCCAATCTCTCGTGCGAACGCATGAGAGATTTGGGTCTCCAACAGTTTCCATCTCCGGCGAGGTCTCTTATGCTCGGAGGCTTGTCTTCCACGCATAAGAGTCCCTGCCAGCGACTATAAAAATGACCACCCTCTCCGGCCGCATCTCTTCAGCTCGACTTGGCCAGAGATCCACTCCAATTTCTTCTTCTTCTCCTCCGACCAAGTAGTCCAACGAGCTCCAGCAAGCCTCCCTCCTCTTTCTCGTCGCTCTGCCACCATACCAGTGGTAGAGCTGCTCTCACCATCTTCCTCCGCATCGTGCAACACCCACGCGAGCATCTCTAGCCCTGTCGTCGTCGCCGTCTCCCTCCAATAGACACCCTCTTCTCTGGCGATAGCAGGTACTGCCAGTCGCCATCTCTCTCCCTTCGTCCACTTAATTAGGTTAGACTTACTCCTCTCTATCCCCTCTTCAATTCCCTTCCATCTATTTCACAAATTACCCCTCGACAGCCATTGTCCACCGCCATCTTCCCCATCTCCGGCCAACCTCCGGTGAGATGCACCCATCACTCCACACCTCCTCACGTCTCGTCACCAACCTCTTCACCTCCCCCATTGACCACTGAACATCTTCCACCCATCCATTGACCGCCTACACCTCCATAAACACCCCCCGACCTAACCCATAAGCACGGCCACAGGGTGACCTAGACACGCACGCCTAGGCCGCCCTGCGGCCTATCACCTACCGTCCCACCTTCGCCTTCGCATGGCGAAGCTTCCCATGTATTTTAATGGGGCCGCAAGGCCATGATTGTGTGTGACATATCTCACCACCTGCCACCATTGACGCACACAGCGAGGAGGTCGTGAGCTTCATCCCAGGCTGCGCGCTCCAGGTGTCTGGGTCCTGGAGGAAGCAGATGCGTGCGCGAACTCAGACAGCAGGGCAATTGGTTTGGCAAGCAATCTAGCTGTAGCAATTGGAAGAAGACATCCGCCTGCAGGTGCACGCAAAAGCGGGTGGGACATTTAGTCCCACCTCGTGAATGCATGAGCACGGCGGGTAACATAAATTGATTGTGTTTTGTTCTATTTGCCTCGAGACACACAGGGTTGAGGCCCCTCGCCCTTACCACGCCTCGTTTGCGACACCCGCGGACCTGGCACCCGACCCGACTAACCTGTTCATGCACTCCTCGCGCACCACACCCACGCTGGTGCGCCTGGACTCGGGCATGCGACCGATCCGATTACCCGGCTCTAGGAGAGCGTACCGAAGAGAGAAATAGAGAGAGAGACGCGGGGGAGGGTAGGGTTAGGTTTTGCTGCGTTGTGCAGGGAAGACGCAGCTAAGGAAGGAAGAGGTGCAGCAGGGAAGCTAAGAAAGAAAGAAGAAGACTTGCAGAGGAAGAAGGAGAAAGGCACTGTGCAAGGAAGAAGAGAGGCAAGGCTGACGAAGAAAAAGAGGAGAGCTAAGGCTGAAGAAGAAATCAAGGCACTGTGTAGAAGAGAAGGAAGAAAGCAAAAGCTAAGAAGGCAAAAGAGAAGCAACTGAAGTAGAGACAGAAAGAGAAGGAAGAAGAGAAAGCTACAAGGAGAAAAATAAGCGGCCATCATTTAAGACGTTTGATCCTATGATCAGACGTTCAACTCTTCTATTTTTGCTATAAATTTAATTCATAAACTCTTGCATTTATATTCTGAATTATGTTTTGAGTAATTCTAAGTGTTCAATTACATTATTGAGATTAGTAAATAAATTTCATTTTCTCCCTGTGTTCGACCTCGGATACTTAGGTTTTCGAGTAATAAATTCTTATTTGTTGTCAACACTTGATCACCTATACTACAACGTACTTGACTTAAAAAGCTCGACAAAGCATTGCAAACATTTTGGCATCGTTGCCGAGGAGTTCATCTATATTACAACGAGATATCTATTAAAATACGATCAAGCACTGCAAACATTTTGACACTGTTGCCGGGGAGTAACGCGCAATTTATCACTAATCTCTGCATTCTTTTGATCATATTGAACACTAACTTGCCCTACTTTGCTTTGTTGTGATCTTGCAAGGTATTTCACGAGAAGATCCCTCCTGCAAGTCATCCACTCCAGGGTAGGTAATCTCTTTTCTTCCTTAAACCATCCCCTAATCCTTGAAAGACAAAAGGAAGTAATTAATTTATGAATCAATTGCCTTCTTTCTATTGTAATCACCATCTTTAAGGCAAACGTTTCCTGATTTTGCAAAAATTTTTCAAAACATCTTGAAGTTGGAGTGATCTTTTTTTTAGATCCTATCCCACATATTCCTGTGTGCCTGATAGAAATTGCGCTTAATATTCGCGGACAACACATTTCTTGCTTTTAAGTCCAGGGAGAACCTTTCTCAAGAAGAAAAGAGGATTGGAGGATTGGAAATAGAACCAAATTAGGGTTTCTACAGTAGGGTCTTAGAGTGCTAGTCACACATGCCTGTATAAAAGGAAATGAACCCTCCCGCATTAGTGTGCTACCCAAGTCCTTGATTGAAGAGATCTAAACAAGACAAACCCTAAAATTGAGCTCTAACAACACTTGAATCTTAAAATCTTGGACCTAATAAACTGGGAGTTAAATCAGGGTGATCTCTAGGTCCCAAGCCTAGAATCATTCTGCCATCTTTAGGATAGGTCAGGTGAAGTTGACCCCTTGGGTCAACCAACATCCAAATTAGGTCACAACATCAAAACATCTAAAGTTTAACTGAAAACCCTAAAGCACCTTTGAAATAAAAGTGGTAGACTTCAGAGGTCAAGGTCCCCATTCTGGTCTACCTGGAATCTCAGTGACAAGAGAGGTCAGGTGGGGGAAACCCTGTAACCCGTGAGGACGCTCTACTGTGTAGGGGTCTTTGCGGGACTCTCCCTCTCTGTCTACCCAGGTAATTCTCAAGTGGATGATCTTCTGATCCAGGGGTATCATCTGCCCCGAACCTCCATAGTCATCCAAACGTCTTTGGGTGCCTTGATTGGGTCAAAAACATCTCCAGTCCTGCATCGTTTCCCTTTAGAGCACACACATACATTTTCAGTGGGACTCTTTATTCAGATTTAATCGCTTCATAACTTGATTCTACATCGTGATTCAAACTCTGATTCTACATCTTGGTTCCACCACCAAATCCAAATATGCAGCCAAACCACTTAGGACTACCATTCAAGAAACCTGAATATCGGAGATCCATGAGAGATAGGATGATTGAGGATGCCCTGAAATTCTATGAAAAGGAAGACAAAACCTCAACACCGGTAGAAAACATTGAGGTTGATGTCCCAACAACCACAACCTTTATCATAACTTGTGCCCAAGTACTATTGGCAGAAGCCACAAAAGGATCAACCCGAGACATGCTCATCATAGGATACATTGAGATAGAAAAATTGCACAATCTTGAATACCTTCAATGCCTGACAAATCCTGTACTTTGGGAACAACGCCAAGATGATCTTGAAAAATGAGAAGAGATAATGAAATTATTAAAACAAATTATCGACCAGAAATACCCGTATATGCCACAAACAGAGGATGAACCATCTTGGGACAACATCGAGGATCAATCTGATATCGGGTTTGAGGCACAAAATGGTTGTGGATTTCCAACCTAGATGTAGTACAATGTGCCTGATATTGAAGAAGGTTGGGAAGCTCCAATTGCAGGAAAACACAATGTTGAGTCCACTCTAGACCATGAATCACCAGGCGTAGAATTCCAAAACTCCTGCGATCATGAGAGTATAACTGAATCTCTCGAGGGTGTAAATTCCGTCCCTTATTCTGATAAGGTGACCCTCAAAGGTTATTCGGACCTAGATTCTAGTCATTCAACCCACATCCTAAGCCCAGAATCTAGATCTGAAACATATTGGGAAGATTTCAAGGCCCCATATGAGGAAGATCAATTTTTTAATGAAGAATATGATTTTGGACCTCTATTTGATGAATATCCCTCGCCAACGTCCTCAGAGAAACCAATCGATTTTTCGAAAGTCATGCCAATTTACGATACAAAAACTGAGGAGTTGGATGAGTGGGGTTTCAATTGGGTCTGTCCTACCAGCTTATAACCTGAGCCTCTACCAGATAAGGACACCTTTTTTAGCTCAAAATTAACATCTAGGCTAGACCCCAATCAGGCTGCTGAATCTACAGCATATGATTTATTCTATTGTGGAACTCATGATCTTGAATCTCATTTAGATTTTAATTTTTGCAAACTCCTCGACGATTTCGAATTTGACCATAACATCGGAGAAAATCTGCTTTCTGATTATAACAAGCCAATCTACGACCTCAGCTCACATGACTCATTCTCTAACTCCGATTTTAAAAGTTACCATGAGGAGTCTCTACATAAGACCACCTGTCATTCCTTTCTAGAAGAGCCCTCATACACGATTCTCATTAAAACCACCTCGTCCACACATACAGAACCGATCAAAACCCGTTCTCTACCCTGACCCACAACCAGACTCAATTTCTATTCTAATTCACCTCTTACTTACCCGTTTGCAGATGATTCAACTCCACATCTATACCGGGCATCGGGTATCACTGAAAAACATGATCCATCATTCTCTGATCACCCCTGTAGGGTTTCCACACCATGCACTAATTATTTTTCGGAACCCTACTCTGACGAGGCTGATTCGACTCAGCCTAAACCCGAGTTTTCACTACCATATCCATCCAAGCCACATTGCATATGGTGGGTTCCGCATCTGTTGATCTACATCTATCAACCCACCAGATTGATTGGGTTTGGGCTGCATCATCAGCCTGTTGATCTTAACAAGCACCTGGTTGGACCAACCAGGCTCTTAATCAAGGTGCTTGTTTTACAAAATTTCGCTAAGTTGACCACTCCCTCTCCACCCCATTTTCCGCTCGACTGAAGGCGTTGAATTTAGCGCTCAACGGGAGGCAACCCGTTATTCCAAAAATAGAACCCGTCTGATTATCCATCTGTACTCCACATCCATTGCACCTTGAGTTTAGCCTTAGACAGTTGATCCCACCTCTGGTACACATACCAGAGCTTGAAATCGTCCGCATCAGTCATTTTCGATCCATTCACCCACTCGATGTATCCTGTTCTAAGTCCCTGACCTCAACACTATTTCACACCCTCCATTTACAATGCGGACATTGCAAAACTTAGGCATGAGGGGGTGATAAAGTGCATACATACAGAACCAAGAAAAAGTCAAAAGGATTCTCACAAAAAAATTCACATATGTCAAAAACACAAAAAAATTGGAAAAATTATAAAAAAAGAATAGAAAATGGGGGAGGGAGGAAATTTTGTGAGCCACATAATCATAAGGAGGAGAAAAAGAGCAAAAATGGCAAAAAGGAGCACAAAATGAAAAAGAAAAAGAGAGTCATTAGTAAGAAATTAAGGAATTAACCGAAGTTCTAGACCACATCAAGAAAAGAGAGAAAGAAAAAAGTGCTAAGGAGGCACAAAAAGAGATTGGCAAGAACGCTGATCTTAGGCCTTCTGGGCTAGACTCATAGGCTTAAAAATTCACGTATTCGCTAAGATATGGAGGTTGGGGAAAATGTGAAGCTTAAGTATTAGGTTTAAGGCTTAGGAAGTATTCGGCCTCGTTAACTGACCTTCGGTTTGTGGGATTCGGTAACCTAAGCACCCCAATCCACACAGTCTGGTTTAGTGTGCATAAATATCAAAATCACGCAAAAAGCGTTTTAATGCTCTGAAAAAGCTGCCTAGATTAGGAGCGACTGATCAACACAAGTTGATTTGGATGAGTTCTTGACGCGGAGAGGCGGGAAATTCCCCTCGAAGATGCGTAAACAACATATCGTCTCCTCCGTGCTTGTCTCTTAGGATATTTAAATATCCGACCGGGGGCATGTAAGCACTTTACTAGTTCAGATACCATGGGCGGCATTATCACGAAATGTCGATTACCAGGGTCTAGATTCGGCCACGGAACGCCATGGGCGGGATTATCTCGAAATCTTGAAAGCCGGGGTTCTGGGGGTTGCCATGGGTGGTGCTATCACGAAGCATCAACTGCCAGGGACCCTTGAGGATTGATGATGGGGACGAGGAATCCAATACAGACCGTGTTGAGAAGCCAATTCGAAGCTAGAAATAAAAAGAAAAGATAGAGAAAGCCCTCCAAACAAATAAATCCTCTGTCTCTTCTTACAAAAACGTACTGCAAAATGAACCTAGGCTAAAAATGTCTCAAGCACGGGTGCCTTAACCGCGGAGTCCAACGAACTATAGGATAGTTTCTGCGGGCCTTAAAAACCTTCGCGGAGGACTGAGGCTAAAGCGGGTCAAGTCCGAATTTTGGTTGGTACTTGAGCACCTCTAGGCCTATTGTCAGCATTATGACCTAATCACAAAAGAAAAAGAAAAGCACTTATCATAACTGGTGATAGACACTGAGGGTCTAGAACAAAAGTTAAAATCTTGAAATTTTGCTAAGGGATTAGCAAAAGCTAGGCATGGGGGTGTGATGAGAGCCTCATCATGAGCCCTAATTAGCTCATTTTGACCTAAGAAAGAGAATAAGAGCTCCTACATAACCTAGAGAAGGGCTTAATTCAAGGAATAAGTGTTCTGAGAAGAAAACATGAAATAAAGGTTAAAATTGTAATTTTACCATTGTAGTACATAAGCAGGATTTCTTAGAGGAAAAACATAGGTCAAATGATCTGAATAAGATAAAAAGTGGGTTGGTTCAGTCAGAAATGGGTTCATGTGCAGTCTACGAATTAAATGACATTCTGTAACCCTAAAACAGACCTGCTTAATTCAACAAGGTTTTGGTCAGGATAGAAATCAACTAAACCCTTTAAAATTCATGGAAAAATATTCCGAAGGGTTTAGAACCTTCAAATTGGCCTTTGGAACATATTTTGACCTAGATTGGGATCCTAGCTCATAAATTGACCTAATTTGGGTTTTTGTGCAAAATGTCAAGTCAAACGTGGTCAAACCTAAAATTCAACTTCACCATTGGATTTCTTAGGTCCAAATTAGGTTTGTACCAAAATTTGAACCTAAGGGGAGGTCATCTTAACCTACTTTGTAAAATAGTACACCTAATTACATTTTGGCCCCTATCTTTTGAAAATTATTGCATAGAACCCCCTAACTTCCTCGCCTCTCTTACAAACAGGTCCCTACACCATTAATGGGGAGAAATCCTACTCCGGCGAGGAATGGAGGGGAAGTACTCCATGATTCTTCAGAGATCTCCCAGATTTGGAAGGGAGATTCTCTGAGGAATTCCCTTCCATCTGAGCTCGATCCTAATCTCTGAGTTGCACCCAATCTCTCCTGTGAACGCATGAGAGATTTGGGTCTCCAACAGTTTCCATCTCCGACGAGGTCTCTTATGCTCGGAGGCTTGTCTTCCAAGCATAAGAGTCCCTGCTAGCGACTATAAAAATGACTACCATCTTTGGCCGCATCTCTTCAGCTCGACTTGGCCAGAGATCCACTCCAATTTCTTCTTCTCCTCCGACCAAGTAGTCCAACGAGCTTCGGCGAGCCTCCCTCTTTCTCGTCGCTCTGCCACCATACCAGTGGTAGAGCTGCTCTCACCATCTTCCTCTGCATCGCGCAACACCCACGCGAGCATCTCTAGCCCTGTCGTCGCCGCCATCTCCCTCCACTGGACACCGTCTTCTCCGGCGACAGCAGGTACTGCCAGTCGCCATATCTCCCCCTTCGTCCACTTAATTAGGTTAGACTTACTCCTCTCCATTCCCTCTTCAATTCCCCTTCATCTATTTCACAAGTTACCCCTCGACGGCCACTGTCCACCGCCATCTTCCCTATTTCCGGCGAGATGCACCCATCACTCTACACCTCCACACGTCTCGCCACCAACCTCTTCACCTCTACCATCGACCACTAAACATCTTCCACCCATCCATCGATCGCCTACACCTTCCTAAACACCTCCCGACCTAACCCATAAGCACGGCCACAGGGTGACCTAGGCACGCACGCCTAGGCCGCCTCGCGGCCTGTCACCTACCGTCCCACCTTCGCCTTCGCACGGCGAAGCTTCCCATGTATTTTCATGGGGCCGCAAGGCTGTGATTGTGTGTGATAGATCTCACCACTTGCCGCCATTGACGCACACAGCAAGGAGGTCGTGAGCTTCATCCCATGCTACGCGCTCCAGGTGTCAGGGTCCTAGAGGAAGCAGATGCGTGCGCGAACTCAGACATCAGGGCAATTGGTTTGGCAAACAATCTAGCTGCAGCAATTGGAAGAAGACATCCACCTGCAGGTGCACGCAAAAGCGGGTGGGACATTTAGTCCCACCTCGTGAATGCATGAGCACGGCGGGTAACATAAATTGATTTTGTGTTTTGTTCTATTCACCTCGAGACACACAGGGGTGAGGTCCCTCGCCCTTACCACGCCTCGTCCACGATACTCCCCCGTAGACCTGGCACCCGACCCGACTAACCTATCCGTGCACTCCTCGTGCACCACACCCACGCCGGTGCGTCTGGACCCAAGCACGTGACCGACCTGATTACCTGGCTCTGGGAGAGCGTACCGAAGAGAGAGAGAGAGAGAGAGAGAGAGAGAGAGAGAGAGAGAGAGAGAGAGAGAGAGAGAGTTGCGGGGGAGGGTAGGGTTAGGTTTTGCTGCGTTGTGCAAGGAAGAAGTAGCTAAGGAAGGAAGAGGCGCAACAGGGAAGCTAAGAAAGAAAGAAGACCCGCAGAGGAAGAAGAATGAGAAAGGCACTGTGCAAGGAAGAAGAGAGGCAAGGCTGACGAAGAAAAAGTGGACAGCTAAGGCTGAAGAAGAAATCAAGGCACTGTGCAGAAGAGGAGGAAAGCAAAAGCTAAGAACGCAAAAGAGAAGCAACTGAAGCAGAGACAGAAAGAGAAGGAAGAAGAAGAAGAGAAAGCTACAAGGAGAAAAATAAGAGGCCATCATTTAAGATGTCTGATCCTATGATAAGACGTCCAACTCTTCTATTTTTGCTATAAATTTAATTCATAAACTCTTGCATTTATATTCTGAATTATGTTTTGAGTAATTCTAAGTGTTCAATTACATTATTGAGATTAGTAAATAAATTCCATTTGCTTCCTGCGTTCGACCTCGGATATTTAGATTTTCAAGTAATAAATTCTTATTTATTGTCAACGCTTGGTCACCTATACTACAACGCAACTGACTTAAAAAACCTGACAAAGCGTTGCAAACAGCTTTGTTTCTTATTGGTATTTTAGGGTTTTGTTATTTTTTTTTGTATTTTTGTAAGAAGAAAACAAGCAAACGAATCACAAGATAAAGATGTGGAACAAATCTGATATATATTACTTCCAATGTCAATTACAAGAAACTATGAAAGCATAAAAAGATGGGGGTGAGAGGAAATCTCCCAAATTGGCTGTTTGGTGAGACGATGGTGCCTGGTGGAGGCACAGACGAAGGAGGTGAGGAGCGGGACGATAGGGGAGAGATGCAGGAGGACGTCGGGTTGAGGAAAGCTTCGGTGTGGCTCCAGAATGGAGGTGAGAAGATGGAGATGATCTACTACCGGAATGGAGGTGAGAGGATGTTAACGAGGCGAGATCTTTGTTTTGATAAAGATAAAGGATGTCGCGTCGTAGTATATATGAAATTGCCTTGAAAACAAATAAGTTTTTTTTACTAAAAAACCTAAGTATCCGAGGTTGAACACATGGAGCAAATGGAATTTATTCACTATTCTCAAGCAATGTAATTGAACACTTAAATCTACTCAAAATCTAATTCAGAATAAAATGCAAGAGTTTATGGATATTAAAAGATAGCGAAATAGAGAGAGTGAGATGAATAGGGCAAAAGTTTGATTTCTCTTGTCTCTTTTCTTCTTCCTTTCTTGAGCCTTCTTGTTTCTTCTTTCTTCTTTCTCTGACTCCTCTTGCACAGTGCCGTTCTCTTGTTTTTTCTTTTTTTCCTTTCTCTTTGGTTCTTCTCTTTCTCTGTGTGCCTTGGCCTTGGCTTTTCTTCTTTTCTTCTTCCTTCTCATCAGCTTTGCCTTGATTTCCTGCCTTAGCCTCTTCTTCAGCCGCTCTTCTTCTGCTATAGTGCTTTCTCTTTCCTTTGGCTTCTGCTTTCCTTGCTGCCTTCTCCTTCCTTGGCTTTATTTCTCCTACTTTCTTCTTCCTTGGCTTCTGTACGCTTTAGCTTCCTTCCCTGCTTGGCCTTAGCTTCACCTTGCCTTAGCTCCTCTTCTTTCTTCTCTGCGGCTGTGCCTTCCTCTTCCTTTCTTCTTTTCCCTGCACACACATAAGTGCAAAACCTATCCCCTACCCTCCCCACATCGCTCTCTCTCTATTTCTCTCATGGGTTCGCTCTCCCAGAGCCAGGCTGGGTACTCAGGTTGGGATTCGCGTGCCTGGGTCCAGGTGCACCGGCGTGGGTGTGGTGCACGAGGAGTGCGGTTAAATGGGTCGGTCAGCCAGGTCTGCGGGGGCATAGGTCGCGGACGAGGCAGGTGTGCGTGGTCAAGGGACCTCACGTCGTGTTTACTTGAGGCGGTAAGCTAAAAACACAAAATCAATATAAACTACGCACCTCACTCTTGAGTTTCCTTGGTGGGACTAAAGTCCCACCCGCTTCTACGCGCACGCCTGCAGGACGTTCGCCTTCAATTGCAGCAGCTGGGCTCCTCGCAAGGTTCGTTCTCTGTTTGGATGTGTTCACGCACTCAACGCTCGTCACTTGGAGTGCAGCACCTGGAGCACGCGACCTGGATTGAAGCTTGCGAGCTCCTTACTCATTCGTCAATGGCGGAATGGGGGCTTGACTTGAAATTCACGAATACGGCCTTGCGGCCTCGTTAAACCATATGGGGAGCTTCGCTGTGTCACGACGAAGGTGAGGCAGTTGGTGGCTGGCCGCGGGGTGGCCTAGGCATGTGTGCCTAGGTCGCTCTGTGGCTGTGAAGGTGGGTTAGGTCGGGGGGCGTTTAGGGAAGTGATGGAAGTCAGTGGAGGGGCAGATGATGATCAGTGGATGATGGCGGAGGTGATGAGGGGTCTGGCGAGGTGTGTGGAGGTGCAGAGCGGTGGATGCACCTTCGTCGGTGGTCAGTCGGAGATGGAGAAGGTGGTGGTGGTCTGCGGCGTCGAGGGGTCGAAAGTGAAAATTAAGAGAGGGGAAATGAAGAGGGGGGAGAGGGGAAGCGTTCTGACATAAATTAATGGACGAAGGGGGATAGAAAGGTGGCTGGCCATACTTGCCACCGCCGGAGAAGAAACGTCCAGTGGGGGGGAGAACGGCGATGATGAAGGGCTGGAAGCACGCGTGCGGGTATTGCGTGACGCGGAGGAAGGAGACAAAGATGGCTCTGCCACTGGTATTGTGGTAGAGCGACAAGAAGGAGGAAGAAAGGTCGCTGGAGCCTGCTAGACACCTGGCCGGAGGAGAAGGGAAGAATTGGAGGTGGTTCTCCGGCTAAGTCAAGCACAATTTGTGTGGCCGGAGATGGTGGTCCTTTTATAGGCACTGGTAGGGGCTCATGTGCTGGGAAGACAAGCTTCCAAACGCAGGAGTCCTTGTCGGAGTAGGAAATAGTGGGATACGCAAATCTCTCGAGCTTTCGCACGAGAGATTGAGTGCAAATCAAATCATGGAATTGCACTCAAATGGAAGGGAATTCCTCAGAGAATCTCCCTTCCAAATCTGGGAGATCTCTGAGGAATTAGGGAGCAATCCTCCTTGGATCCTCGTCGGAGTAGGATTCCTCCGCTTTAATGGTGGAGGGACCTAATTGTAAGAGTGGCGAGGAAGATAGGGGGTCTGTGCAATGAATTTCAAAAGCTAGGGGTCAAAACGTAATTGGGTGAACTATTTCGCAAAGTAGGTCAAGGTGACCTTCCCTTAAGTCCAAATTTTGGTACAAACCTAATTTGGACCTAAGGAATCCAATGGAGAAGTTGGATTTTAGGTTTGACCACGTTTGAATGGATATTTTACATAAAAATCTAAATTAGGTTAAGTAATTAGCTAGGACCCCTATTTAGGTCAAAATAGGTTCCAAAGGCCAATTTGAAGGTTCTAAACCCTAGGGGATATTTTTTTATGGATTTTAGAGGGTTTAAGTGAGTCTATTTTAGGGTTACAGAATGTCATTTAATTCTTAGCCTGCACAATAACCCTTTTCTGATTGAATCAACTCACTTTTTATGTTCTTCAGACCATTTGACCTATGTTTAGCCTATGAGAAATCCCGTTGATGTACTACAATGGTAAAATTACAGTTTTACCCTTTATTTCATGTTTTCTTATCAAAGTAGTTCTCAGACCATTGATGTACTACTACAATGTAGGAGCTTTTATTCTCTTTCTTAGGTCAAAATGAGCTAGTTAGGGCTCATGATGAGGTTGTCATCATACCCCCATGCCTAGCTTTTGCTAGTCCCTTAGCAAAATTTCAAGGTTTTAACATCTGTTCTAGACCATGAGTTTCTTTCACCAGTTATGATAAGTGCCTTTTCTTTCCCTTTTGATTGGGTCAGAATGTCGATAATAGGCCTCGAGGTACTCAAGTATCAACCAAAATCCGAACCTGACCAGCTTTAGCCTCGGTCCTCCGCAAAGGTTTTTAAGGCCCGCAGGAACTATCCTAGGGTTCGTTGCACTCCGCGGTTAAAGCACCCTTGCTTGAGACATATTTTAGCCTTAGTTCAGTTTGCAATGCATTTTTGTAAGAGAGAGACAGATGATTTATTTGTTTGGAGAGTTTTCTCTCTCTGTTTTTTTTTATTTCTAGCTTCGGATTGCTTCTCAACACGGTCTGTATCGGATTCCTCGTCCCCATCGTCAATCCTCAAAGGTCCTTGGTAATTGATGCTTCGTAATAGCACCGTCCATGACAACCATTAGAACCATGGCTTTCGAGATTTCGAGATAATCCCGCCCATGGTGTTCCGTGGCCGAATCCAGACTCTGGCAATCGACATTTCATGATAATACCGCCCATGGTATCTTAACCAGCAGAGTGCTTACATGCCCCCGGTAGGATATGTAAATATCCTAGGAGACAAGCATCGAGGAGACGATATGTTGTTTCGCATCTTCGAGGGGAATTTCCCACCTCTCCACGTTGGGAACTCGTCCAAATCAACTTGTGTTGATCAGCCACTCATAATCTAGGCAACTTTTTTCAGAACATTTAAAATGCTTTTTGCGTGATTTTGATAGTTATGCGCACTGAACCAGACTGTGTGTGGATTAGGGTGCTTAGGTTACCGAGTCCTGCAAACCGAAGGTTAGTTAACGAGGCCGAATACTCCCTAAGCCTTAGACCTAATACTTAAGCTTCGCATTTTCCCCAACCTCTTGAGGATTATCCAGATCTTAGCGGGTACTTGAATTTTTAAGCCTAAGAGTCTAGCCCAAAAGGCCTAAGATCGGCGTCCCTACTAATCTCTTTTTATGCCTCATTAGCACTTTTTTCTATTATTCTCTTTTTTCTTGATAAGGTCTAGAACTTTGGTTAATTACCTTAATCTCTTACTAATGATTATTCTTTTTTTCTTTTTCATTTTGTACTCCTTTTTATCATTTTGCTCTTTTTTTCCTCATGATTATGTGGCTTCAAAAATTTCCTCCCTCCATTTTTTTGTTCTTTTTCATAATTTTCTATTTTTTTGGTATTTTTGACATATGTGAATTTTTTTGTGAGAATCATTCTGATTTTTCTTAGTTTCTATATGTATGCACTTTACCACCCCCCGTGCCTCAATTTTGCAATGTCCTCATTATAAACTGAGGATGTGAAACAGTGTTAGGTTGAGGGACTTAGAACAGGATGCATTGGGTGGGTGAATGGTTTGGAAATGACTATTGCGAACGATTTCAAGCTCTGGTATGTGTACCAGAGGTGGGATCGACTGTCTAAGGCTAGACTCAAGGTGCAATAGACGTGGAGTATAGTTGGATAATCAAACGGATCTCGGGTTTTCGGAATGACGGGTTGCCTCCCGTTAAGCACTAAATTCAATGCCTTCAGCTGAGCGGAACATGGGATGGAGAGGGAGTGGTCAGATCAGTAGAGTTTTGTAAAACAAGCACCTTGATTAAGAGCCTGGTTGGTCCAACTAGGTGCTTGTTAAGATCAATAGGCTGATGATGCTTCCCAAACCTTATTAGTCTGGTGGGTTGATAGATATAGATCAACAGATGCGGAACCCACCAAATGCTATATGGCTCAAATTGATACGGAAGTGAAAACTTGGGTTTTGGCTGGGTCGAATCAGCCTGGTTAGAGTAGGGATCCGAAAAATGATCAGTGAATAATGTGGACACCCTACAGGGGTGATCAGAGAATGATGGATCATGTTTTTCAGTCTGATCAATGTTTAATACTCAGTGTATGTGTGGAGTTGAATCATCTGCCAACGGCTCAGTAAGAGGGGAATCAGAATAGAAATTGGGTCTGGTTGCGGGTTGGGGTTCAAAACGGGTTTTGATTGATTCTGTATGTGTGGAAGAGGTTGCTTCAATGAGAATTGTGTATGAGAGCTCTTCTAGAACGGAATGACAGGTGGTCTCATGTAGAGAGTCCTTTTGGTTGCAATCACTCTCGGCATTTTTTGATTTTGGTTCTTGAGGATCGAAAATAAATGATTCCGTGTCACTGGAACCAAAACTGAAATCAGTGATCTCGGGAATCGAGACCTTAGAATCGGGGTCAGAGAATGAGTCATGTGAGCTGAGGTTGTAGATTGGCTTGTTATAATCAGGAAGCAGATTTTCTCCTATATTATGGTCAGATTTGAAATCGTCGGAGAGTTTGCGAAAATCAAGTTTTGAATAAGATTCAAGATCATGAGTTCCACCATGGAATAAATCATATGTTGTAGATTCAGCAGCCTGACTGGGGTTTAACCTAGATGTCAATTCTAGGCTCAAAAAGGTGTTCGTACTTGGTCTAGGCTCAAGTTCTAAGCTGATAGGAAAGACCCAATCAAAACTCCACTTGTCCAACTCCTCGATTTTTGTATCATAAATTGGCATGACTTCTGAAAAATCAATCTAATTCTCTGAGGATGTTGGAGAGGGATGTTCATCAAATAGAGGCTCATAATCATACTCTTTATTGAAAATTTGATCTTCTTCATACGGGGCCTGGTAATCTTCCTATGATTTTTCAGATCCAAATTCTAGGCTTAGGATGTGGGTTAAATCACTAGGATCTAGGTCTGAATTTCCTTCGAGAGTCACCTTATCAGAATAAGGGACGAAATTTACACCCTCGAGAGGTTTAGTTCTAATCTCATTAATGCAGGAGTCTTGGAATTCTAAGCTTGGTGATCTAGGGCCTAGGGTTGGCTCAACATTGTGTTCTCCTACAATTTCCCAACCTAATTCAATATCAGGCATGTTGTATTCTATCTGGGTTGGGAATTCACAACCACTTTGTGCCTCAAACCCGAGATATGGGAAATCGGATTGATCCTCAATATGACTCCAAGATGGTTCATCATCTGTTTGGGGTATGTATGGGTATTGCTGATCGATAATTTGTTTCAATAATCTCATTATCTCTTCCTGTTTTTCAAGATCATCTTGGTGTTGTTCTCAAAGTACAGGATTTGTCATGCATTGGATGTACTCAAAATTGTGTAATTTTTCAATCTCAATGTATCCTGTTATGAGAATATCTCGGGTTGATCTGTTGGTGGCTTCTGTCAATAGAATTTGGGCACAGTTTATGATGAAGGTTGTGGTTGTTGGGACATCAACCTGAATGCCTTCTATTGGTGTTGAGGGTTTATATTTAATTTCATAGAATTCAAGGGCATCCTCAACCATCCTATCTCTCATGGTTCTCTGTGATTCACGTTTCTTGAAAGTAGTCCTAAGTAGTTTGGTTGCATACTTGGATCAAGTGGTGGAATCAAGATGTAGAATCAAAATTTGGATCAAGATCAAGTTTCGAAGTGAATCGATCTGAAGAAAGAGCCCCACTGAAAATGTATGTGTGTGCTCTAAAGAGAAGAGATGAGGGACTGGATGTTGACCCAATCAAGACACCCAAAGATGTTGGATGACTATGGAGGTTCGGGGTGGATGATACCCCTGGATCAGAAGGTCGTTCACCTGAGAATTACTTGGGCAGCCAGAGAGGGAGAGTCTCTGAAAAACCCCTACACGGTAGAGTGTCCCCACGAGTTACAGGGTTTCCCCACCCGACCTATCTTGTCACTGAGATTCCAGGTAGACCAGAATGGGGACCTTGACCTCTTAAGTCTACCACTTTTAAGATCAAAGGTGCTTTAGGGTTTTCACTTGAACTTTAGATGTTTTGGTGTTGCGACCTAATTTGGAGGTTGGTTGACCCAAGGGGTCAACTTCACCTAACCTGCCCTAAAGATGGTAGAATGAGTCTAGGTTAAGACCTAGAGATCACCCTGATTTGACTCTCAAGTTATTAGGTCCAGGATTTTAAGATTCAAGTGGTTTTAGAGGTCAATTTTAGGGTTTGTCTCGTTTAGATCTCTTCAATTAAGGGCTTGGGTAGCACACAATTGCGGGTGGGTTTGTTTCCTTTTATGCAAGCATGTGTGAACTAGCACTCCAAAAACCCTTATTATTGAAACCCTAATTTGGTTTTATTTCCAATCCTCTTTTCTTTTCACAAAAGTTCTCTTTGGACTCAAAACAAGAAGTGTGTTGTCCGCGGAGATTAAGCGTGATTTCTACTAGGCACAGCAATTTGTGGGGTAAGCTCTTTACAAATCGCTTCTTTAATTTTTAAAAATTTATCTCGCAAATCAGGAAACTAGCCTTTTAAGTGATAATTACTATAAAGAGAAGGCAAGTAATTCCTATTTTGATTGCTTTTTTTTGTCTTTTAAGGATTAGGAGATGGATTAGGGAAGAAAAGAGATTACCTGCCCTGGAGTGGTTGACTTACGTGGGAGATCTTCTCGTGAAATACTCTGCAAGACCACAGCAAAACAAATAGGGCAAGTTAGTATTCAAATATAATCACAAATAATGCAGAGATTAGTTTTAAATTGTGCGTTGCTCCCTGGCAACGGCGCCAAAATGTTTACTAACCACTTGATCTTCCCCGGCAACGACGCCAAAATGTTAATGAGGCGAGATCATGGTTTTTATAAAGATAAAGGATGTCGCGTCATAGTATAGATGAAATCGCCTTAAAAACAAATAAGAAGTTTTTTTTACTCGAAAACCTAAGTATCCGAGGTCGAACACAGGGAGCAAATGGAATTTATTCACTAATCTTAATCAATGTAATTGAACACTTAAATCTACTCAAAATCTAATTCAGAATAAAATGCAAGAGTTTATGGATATTTAAATATAGCAAAATAGAGAGAGTGAGATGAATAGGGCAAAAGTCTGATTTCTCTTATCTCTCTTCTTCTTTTCTTTAGCCTTCTTCTTTCTTCTTTCTTTCTTCTTCTTCTTTCTCTGACTCCTCTTGCACAGTGCCTTTCTCTTGTTTTTTCTTCTTTTCCTTTCTCTTTGGTTCTTTTCTTTCTCTGCACGCTTTGGCCTTGGCTTTTCTTCTTTTCTTCTTCCTTCTCTTCAGCTTTGCCTTGATTTCCTGCCTTAGCCTCTTCTTCAGCCGCTCTTCTTCTGCTACAGTGCTTTCTCTTTCCTTTGACTTCTGCTTTCCTTGCTGCCTTCTCCTTCCTTGGCTTTATTTCTCCTACTTTCTTCTTCCTTGGCTTCCTTGCCTTGATAAGGTAAAAGCACAAAATCAATATAAACTACGCACCTCACTCCTGAGTTTCTGAGGTGGGACTAAAGTCCCACCTGCTTCTATGCACGCACTTGCAGGACGTTCGCCTTCAATTGCTGCAGCTGGGCTCCTCGCAAGGCTCGTTCTCTGTCTGGATGTGTTCATGCACTCAACGCGCGTCACTTGGAGAGTAGCACCTGGAGTACGCGACTTGGATTGAAGCTTGCGAGCTCCTTGCTCGTTTGTCAATGGTGGAAAGGGGGATTGATTTGAAATTCACTAATACAACTGTGTGGTCTCGTTAAACCATATGGGGAGCTTCGCCGTGTCACGGCGAAGGTGAGGCGGTTGGTGGCTGGCCGCGGGGCGGCCTAGGCGTGCATGCCTAGGTCGCTTTGTGGCCGTGAAGGTGGGTTAGGTCAGGGGGCATTTAGGGAAGTGATGGAAGTCAGTGGAGGGGTAGATGATGATCAGTGGATGATGGCAGAGGTGATGAGGGGTCTGGCGAGGGGTGTGGAGGTGCGGAGCGGTGGATGCGCCTTCGCCGGTGGTCGGCCGGAGATGGAGAAGGTGGTGGTGGTCTGTGGCGTCGAGGGGTCGAAAGTGAAAATTAAGAGGGGAAATGAAGAGGGGAGATAGGGGGAGCGTTATGGCCATACCTGCCACCGCCGGAGAAGAAACGTCCAATGGGAGGGAGAACGGCGATGACAAAGGGCTGGAAGCACGTGCGCAGGTATTGCACGACGCGGAGGAAGGAGACAAAGATGGCTCTGTCACTGGTATTGTGGCAGAGCGATGAGAAGGAGGAAGAAAGGTCGCTGGCGCCTGCTGGACACCTGGCCGGAGGAGAAGGGAAGAATTGGAGGTGGTTCTCCAGCCAAGTCAAGCTCAATTTGTGCGGCCGGAGATGGTGGTCCTTTTATAGGCACTGGTAGGGGCTCTTGTGCTTGGAAGACAAGCTTCCAAACACAAGGGTCCTCGTCGGAGTAGGAAACAGTGGGATACCCAAATCTCTCGAGCTTTCGCATGAGAGATTGGGTGCAAATCAAATCATGGAATTGCACTCAAATGGAAGGGAATTCCTTAGAGAATCTCCCTTCCAAATCTGGGAGATCTCTGAGGAATCAGGGAGCAATCCTCCTTGGATCCATGTCGGAGTAGGATTCCTCTGCTTTATTGGTGGAGGGACCTAATTGTAAGAGTGGCGAGGAAGATAGGGGGGTCTGCACAATGATTTCGAAAGCTTGGGGTTAAAATGTAATTGGGTGGACTATTTTGCAAAGCAGGTCAAGGTGACCTTCCCTTAGGTCCAAATTTTTGTATAAACCTAATTTGGACCTAAGGAATCCAATGGTGAAGTTGGATTTTAGGTTTGATCACGTTTGACTTGACATTTTACACAAAAATCAAAATTAGGTCAAGTAATTAGCTAGGACCCCTATTTAGGTCAAAATAGGTTCCAAAGGCGAATTTGAAGGTTCTCAACCTTAGGGGATATTTTTTCATGAATTTTAGAGGGTTTAAGTGAGTCTGTTCTAGGGTTACAGAATGTCATTTAATTCTTAGCTTGCATAAGAACCCTTTTTTGATTGAATCAACTAACTTTTTATCTTCTTTAGATCATTTGACCTATGTTTAGCCTTTGAGAAATCTCGTTAATGTACTACAATGGTAAAATTGCAGTTTTACCTTTTATTTCATATTTTTTTCTTAGAGCAGTTCTTCCTTTAATTAGGCCCTTCTTTAGGTTATGTAGGAGCTTTTATTCTCTTTTTTAAGTCAAAATGAGCTAGTTGGGGCTCATGATGAGGTTCTCATCAGGTGATAGCTCCAAGGCGACCTATGAAGGGGGATGGGAAGTTGGACGAGTATTTGGTGGGGTAGAGGTTTGCTATACTAATAAGCACCTTGGGAGCTTGAGAACAAGCTCTAATGGTGTGTTGGTAGGCTTGCTAGAGCTTGGGAGTAGAGTAGGTTGAGATGGCTTGGAAGGGTGGGGGTGTAGGTCCTTTTATAGTGGAGGAGAAGAGGCTAAAAATGGGTTAAAGGACCTTTAGCGACCTCCAGACTGTCGCTGGAAACGTTGCTGTAGACTGCTTACATCCGCTCACACTCTTAGCTAGCTTTGCTGGCTTGCAATGAAGTAGCGACGGTTGTGTCGTTGTAGGTCAGCTCAGCTGTCACTGAAAGCTGGCACCAACCATGCACACACCCGCGCTTCGCTGCTACCCATCACGTGCGCTGATCGTGCGGTGGCTTGCTGGTGTGCACGTGTGCTGCCGCTGCTGCTTGCATGTGCCACTGATTTGAGGATTGGGGGGGGGCTGCGGGGATTCGAACCCGCACCCCTCCCTTGAGAGTCGCTGCTCCCACCATTGCGCCAAGTTGACCTTTGTGTCGCGAGGAGTTTGGTGCAGATGCTTCCCAGCCATTGGATCTTGATCCAATGGCTAGGATTCAAAGGCACGGATGATGGAGTGGGCGGTGGCTGCTGGCCGATGGTGGGCGGTCTGGATGGCACCACGTGACGCCATCTGGGTCGTCCGTCTTCTTCTTCTTGTAGTGGGTGCTATGGTGCTCAGATTGAGATGATTCATGCGATGCCAAACTGTGATCGTCACTCTAAATCCATCCGTACGGTTGGATTTTCCATCCGAAACCTGTATGGATGTCGCATTGCCCCCCTGGCCATATAAAATGAAAGAATTAATACACAAAACATACAACTATCCTAAATGCCATGCAATATTTATAACATGATATGCAATGTTAAGCCTAGAAACTATCATAAATAAGCAATTTATCATGAATTTATGTGTGTTCATCAGGGACGCTCTACCATGTAGGGGTCTTTGCGTGACTTTCCCTCTCTGGCTACCCAAGTAATTCTCAGGTGGACGACTTTCTGACTCAGGGGTATCATCCGCCCCGAACCTCTATAGTCATCCAAATTTTTTTTTTGGGTGTCTTGGTTGGGTCCATCACATTCTTTCTCTCATCTAATCCATCGGTGCATGTTTGGGAGGAGGTCCTTAAGACCATCATTGAGGCCTCCATTAGATATTCACTCTCGTTGAGGTCGAGCCTTGACTTCCGTGTTTGTGCAACAACCTGATCACATTGACATATCCTCTGATTCGGAACCCACTTCCCCTTCATCAGATATGGATCACTAAGAAGAATAGCCTAATCTTGAGCAACAATTCCATGACTTCCAAAATCGAATAAATGCCATCATCAATCCACCACCGCATCCTCAAATGCGAGATCACTATAATCCCGTAGCGGTGGAGATCGAACCTTGAATCAACATTCTTGTAGGAGGACTCGAGGTAGATCTCAAGCCTAGCATGCTTCATATGACTCCAAAATTTCATGGCTTGAACTCCGAGGATCCTTTCCAGCACATCAAGAACCTAAAACATCTGGCCCACACCTTTGGGGCAGATGTATAGAATCGGGATGGATTACTCTTAAAACTCTTCTCATTCTCCTTGGCTGACAAAGTCGCTCACTGGTTTCAGACTCAACCACACATGATCAACACATGGGGAGAACTTCAAACCGCCTTCCTGCAAAAATTCTACCCAATTGGTTGTACCAACACAATGCGACACCAAATCACGCACTTCTCCCAAGGAGTGGGAGAAGCTCTACACGAAGCATGGGATCGCTTTCTGGATCTCATACGTAAGTGCCTCCATCACGGAGCTCTACACGAAGTGGGAACAAGTCCAATCTTTTTACCACGGACTCCGTGAAGATATCAAGCTCTTTGTCAATGCAACATGTGGTGGTAGCATCATGGGTCAACATGAAGACGCGATATGGGAAATTCTCGAAAGCATGTGCGAGAACTCCCTAAACAATTAGTCATTAAATGCATATGACCGAACGTCCACCCGCGCATTGACAAATAATTGGGGGGTACACAAATCCTGAGGCCTTTCCACATCCATTGATCTGGAGTTGGTAGCCAGTCAATTGGACAAGGTCTCCATTATCTATAAAAAGGTGGACGACATCACTCATCATCTACACAAATCCACCTCTGCACCTCAAGGCACATACGCGCACATCTACACCCATGGGAAGAGATGCTACGCACATTTACCACTCCTCGGGGATGGATACATATCCACCTTTGTCTGATTATGGCTTCAGAAGCATTTTTGGATCAGGCCACCTTAGTTGGGGGAACTCTGAACCCCCATACCCTGATTATCTCGGAGCTCCTCAGACTTGCGAGGATCTTCATGCCATCCGGAATAATCTTTTCTCCAATACTTGTAACTCTAGATGATGTAATCATCCTAACTTTTCATGGTCGGGTAATAACTCGAATCTAAGACCTCAATTCCAACCCCGACCACAGGCTCTGTGACCTTATCAGCCCACCCAACCAAGGCCCACTCAAAACTTTTAATATGGACCACCTAAAGAATATTATACATCTCTAATTCTCCTGACCTTGGTTGACATGCAAAAACAACACAAAGAAGAGATCTCTGAGTTACGAAATCAACTGGTCCAACTGGCAAGTGCTCGCCAGCCTGGTACACTTCCCTCTCAGCCTCTTCCTAATCGAAATAACGTGCCGAGCCAGAGGCACGTTATGAACCCAAATCAGGGCCAAGCTCACTTTGTTTATCAAGCCCCTTCTACCCCATCACCTGATGGGATGGATGCTTCAACTTCATACTCAGGACTTTAGCAGTAAGCTTGCCTTTTGCTCACACCAAACCAGAACCAGGCGGGATTAAATTCTGTTACTACCCGTAGTGGCAAAACAACACAGGACCCACCTTATCCAAGCCACTCCCCGCCTGGTAATACAAACCCTAACCCTAGATTGGTCATCCAGGACACACTCGTCCCAGATCAAGAGCCTAAGCCAATTCTAGAGGAACCATCTAAGGTTTCATTTCCCGAGGCCTTGACCAAGGGAACAAGGACAACCAAACCCGTGGCACCTAAGGAGGACTTGGTTAAGCTCTTTGAGCAGGTCCATATAAACATCCCCTTGATGGATGCGAGATGCCACGTACCGGCTTACGCACGATTTCTGAAAGACATGTGTACACCTAAGCGTAAGCCGCGAACCAAAGGTGGGAACCCGATCGTACTGTCGAAGCAAGCCAGCTCTGCCATTTTGAGCAAACTCCCGCCTAAGGCAAAAGACCCAGGCACCCCTCTGATTTCCTGTGCAATCAGTGATATACAATTCGACCGAGCTTTATTGGACTTGGGAGCCTCCATAAATTTGATACCTACATCCCTACTAGACTATTCGAGGAATCTGAGCTTAAACCGACAGAAATGACTCTGCAGCTAGCCGATCGATCTATTATGTCACCAAAAGGAATTCTTGTGGATGTTATAGTTAGGGTACATGTTATCTATTTTCCAGTAGATTTTATTGTCTTAGACATGGATGCTCCTGAGAATGTGAAGAATACACTGATCATACTAGGGAGACCCTTTCTAGCCATTGCTGGGGCCAATATCAATTGTGAAGATGGCCAAATTGAATTAAAATTTGGGAGTAAGATACTAAAGATTGACATCTTCAATGCCCAACAAGGAATTAATTACGGAGTTATAGAATAGATTTGCGATATCGAAGCTGTGGTCGACGACTTTATCAAGGAAAACCCAACTATTTCTAATCAACCACAAGAGGATCAAAACTTGCAATTAGAGGAGTCCGAACTCAACCTAGACACACCCATAGCTCCTTCCTTTGCTCCCGACATCCACCCTAAACCACCCGCTGCTGCTGATAGCCCAGTTATGGAATTAAAGCCTCTTCTCGATCATCTCAAATACGTCTTTTTGGGTTCCAATTGGACGTTTCCTGTGATTATCAACTCCTGACTCACACTTGATCAGGGAACACGCCTGATTTCTGTTCTCCAGCAGCATCAGAGAGCCATTGGATGGACTCTCGATGATCTGACTGGTATTTGCCCTTCATACTGCACACATCACATATACACTGAAGAGGGCTCATAACCATCCTGTGAAATGCAGAGATGCCTAAATCCAAATCTGCAGGATGTCGTGAAAAAGGAAATCATCGAGTGGTTAGATGCAGGGATCGTCTACCTGATCTCTAACAGTCGGTGGGTGAGTCCAATCCAAGTTGTGCCCAAGAAGGCAGGGCTCACCGTCATCACGACTGAAACCGGAGAAACCATACCAACCCATATAGCAAACTCATGGAGAGTCTGCATTGATGTAATGACCCGTTATACTTTTAGCCATTTAAGACGTTTGGAGTTTCAGTCAGACGTCTGGACCCGTTCCCAGATGTCTGAAAGTGGATTATTTCGAACTGCGCTTTGTGCTCTGCGTGTGGGCAGCATGCAGAGGCCGTTCTTCTCTTTCTCCCTTATTTCCCCCCAAACCCTAAACCCTACTTCCCCTCCTATTTATACCCCCTCCCTTCTCTCCACTCCTCACACCACAGCCACTACCACCTCCAGTTTCCTGTGCGGCTGTGGTGAGGCCAGACGGGAGCGACGAGAGGGGGCGAGAGAGAGAGAGTGAGGGAGGAAGGAGAATGCGGAAGGTCGGAGGACCTTCGGGAGCTCGGTAGAGCTCGCACGGTCGGCGGCGGGTGCGTGCGCGAGGAGGAGAGGGCTCGGGGAGGTAGCCTCCCGGTCCTCTGCAGCAACTGAGCTGCTGCGGTGCATTGCGCACAAGCGGAGCGAGCTGCAAGAAGCTTCTGATACAAGAAGTTTTCCAGTATTAAATGTCTGGAGTGAAGACTAGACGATTGGCGAGGTACCTGGACGTCTGGAGCTAAGGCCACACGTCTGAAAGCACATATATCGCAAGGTACGTATCTTCCTGCGCCATGCATATTGCAGCGCAGGGGTTGTTGTCGGCTGACCGTGCTAGCGTTTATGTACGTAGGTGCAGCTTTGGGAAGGCAGGCAAAATGCTTTCCCACGCGATTTTGGATGTTTGATCACATCACTAAATGTCCAGAGGCGCTTCCAGATGACCGGAGACCTTATCTGACATCTGGAATTATCCTCAGATGGTCGCAGAGGTCTGGACGTCTGATCAGCCGTAGGAAACACAAGGTGAGTTTTGATGTCTTTTAAGACGTCTGATTTTGATCAGAAACTGCGTTTTTGGCTTATTTAAGGCCCAAACGGAATCCGATTTCTGCAAATGAAGTACCGTTGTTTTCTACTTGAGTTCCTCTATGTATTCCTGTTGAGTACCTACTATTTGTCTAATGTACTTTGGTCGCTGGTACATGTTACCAGCCGGTGGCATGTTCGGGGCCTGCGGAGATAACGAGATCTGCGGCATAGGCCCCCATTCCTCCCATGATACCCAGTAGAGTGGTTTAATTCAGTCATTAATACTTAAATAAGAATGTGCTTGGTTGAAATAGCCGAATGGAACTCTAGGATGTGGAATGAACCCTAGGGTAGAAAATGGATGAGCCTGTTTGGGCTGTACTGTTTATTTGAATGTATAGTTAAGATAAATTGCTAGCAAATGCCTGTATTATAATTACGAGTTGCATGTTAGAATACGACTGCCTGTATTTAATTGAGAAATTACCTGTGAAAACACTAGTCGCATGTTATTGAAAATTAAACTATGAAAGCACGAGCTTCCTGTATATGGGTGTGGAATGAATTATGAAATATGAGATCTGGATCTGGATAAATGAGGTGAACATGAGCATGAATCGTACGGGGAATTAGGAGTAGAACTCCTATAGATAAACAGAATCTAGAGTGTAGATAGGAAGTGTGCTGGCCCTTGAGTATGTGGTACCAAGGAGAGCAACTGCCCCTTTTAGTGTAGAGGGGAGCTAGCCTCCCTTGGGTTGAGACCTAGGGTTAGGATTGGCCACTCTACACCGAGTCCTGTTGGCCCTTGCGTACGTGGTACCGAGGCGAGCTACTAGTGTAGGGAGGGAGCTAGCCACCCCACGGGGCTCGGGATTCAACTAGCCACCCTACACCGACTTTGTTAGGCACTCTGGGCAAACCGGGGTAGTTAGACGAAGGTACATGGACTGTGGAGGGGCGAGACCCCTGTTTGGCTCTAAGGGCGAGACCCCTATTCTGAGAGGGCAAGGCCTTATACTGTTCCGTGCTATACTTTGGGCGTATCCGCTAGTGGAAACGACTGACCGGATGTCAGTGTGGGGTAGCTACCCGTACGCTTATCACGCATGCCATTGTCACTGCTATGTCTTGGCAGTGACCTTGGGGTGGTTGACTGGGTGTAGGACTACCACGGGGGATTCTCCCAGCCAAGAGAGCACCACGTGTACCTTCTACTCTATGGAAAAGACTGCAATCAAGATCGTTCCCATGAGGAACATGCAAGATCAAGAAATATCTGGATACCTTGAGAAATAGATGAAATAGAAACACAAATGAGATAAATGGAAATGAGAAATAGACCTGTTGTTGCTTTTACTGTACTTACACTTAAATAATGTAAACACCACTCTACTCAATGTTCGCTGACTCTATTTTTTCATAATATTATTCAGGAGTAGGAGTTGAGCAGCCCAAGTTTCCGGCTGCAAAGGGTGCTGGGCCCAGTCGAGTCTAGCCGTAGTCTTTCTTCAGCTCTTTCTTTTTCTCTACTGTTGTAGTAAGTAATGGAACTTAGTTTACTACTTTGTACTTTTTTTCTTCTTAGTTATATGGTATGTGTGAATGTGATTTATTTTCCTACTTTTGATTATTTCTTATCGGACGACTAAGTCTTGGGATTAGTCGAGGCAAGCTGGCCTCGGGTCCTGTAGGGATTCAGGAATCGAGTTGTAACAATTGATTACAGAAAACTCAATTCCTCCATGAAGAAGGATTATTTCCCACTACGTTCATTGATCAGATTCTCGAGAAACTAGTAGGAAATCGATTCTTTTGCTTTTTGGATGGGTACTTCGGTTATAATCAGGTTGCAATCCATCCCGAGGACCAAGCGAAGACTACCTTCACCTGCCCCTTCGGAACATACGTATTCTGAAGGATGCTGTTCGGTCTCTGCAATGCACCCACCACTTTTCAGCCATGCATGCTTGCCATATTCTCAGATATGGTAGGTGAATACTTTGAAGTGTTCATGGATGACTTCTCGGTATTTGGTGAATCATTTGATGATTGCTTCCTGCACTTGGTCCAAATCCTCAGGCGATGCATCGACATGAACTTGGTTCTTTCCTGGGCAAGAGCTACTTCATGGTGCCTGAGGGAATCGTCTTGGGACATCTTATCTCTGAAAAAGGCATCCAGGTTGATCGAGCTAAGGTGAATCTGATTTCCAAACTCCCTATGCCTAGCTCGGTCAAAGACATCCGATCCTTTCTAGGGCACGTCGGTTTTTACCATCGATTCATTCCCGATTTTTCGAAAATCGCACGCCCCCTGACTAATCTTCTATCTAAGGATGTCCCCTTTGAAATCTCCAAGGAATGTGCTCAGGCATTTGAGATCCTGCATGATCGAGTTACCCAAACACCTATCCTGCAGTCCCTTGATTGGTCTCAGCCCTTTGAGATCATATACGATGCATCTGATTATGTTGTAGGGGCGGTACTTGGGCAGAAAGTAGACGAGAAACCCGTGGTCATCTACTACTCTAGCAAGACACTTGACGAGGCTCAGTGTAACTATACAGTTACTGAGAAAGAGCTGTTAGCCGTAGTATTTGCCTTGTAAAAATTCAGATCATATCTTTTGGGTTCCCGTATTATCATATACTCAGATCACACTGCAGTGAGGCACCTCCTTGCAAAGAAGGACGTGAAACCTCGACTAATCTACTGGATCTTGCTGTTGCAAGAATTCAATCTCGAGATTTGCGATAAAGTGGGAAAACAAAACGTGGTAGCTGACCACTTCTCCCGTCTTCCTTCTTCCGTCATCAACCCGTCTGGTCCAATCACTGAGCATTTTTTAGGCGAGCACCTGCTAGCCATTCATAATCTCGCATGGCTTGCTGATATTGTAAACTACTTGGTTATGGGGAAAGTTTCGCTAGATTGGCTGACTTCCAGGTGGTGCAAATTGATTGCCGAGGTCAAGTACTATATTTGGGAGGAACCATACCTTTTCCACATTAGCAATGATCAGGTGATTCAGAGATGCATTCTTGACGACGAGGTCAATGACGTAATGTCATTCTGTCACAACCAGGCATGCGGTGGCCATTTCTCTGAGTGTAAAATCGTAGTGAAAATTCTCCAGTGTGGGTTCTTTTGGCCCACTTTGTTCAAAGATGCACATATGTATTGTAGGGCATGCGCTCGTTGTCAGACCCTCAGCAACATGGGCTCGCAGGATATGATGCCCTTGAATCCGATTATTGTGTGCGAAACCTTTGACAAATGGGGAATTGATTTCATGGGACCCTTTCTCGTATCTAACGACTTCGAATACATTCTACTCACTATTGATTATGTCTCTAAATGGGTCGAAGCCGTACCCACGAGAACTAGTGATCATAAAGTTGTCCTCTGATTTATCCAAGAGAACATCTTGACTGGATTTGGGCTTCCTAAGGCCATCATCAACGATGGTGGGTCTCATTTTACCAATGTGCACTTCCAGTCCCTAATGAAAAAGTACGGGATGTCCCATCGTATCTCGACTCCTTACCACCCCCAGACTAATGGACTGGCAGAATTGTCGAATCGAGAGATCAAAAAGACCCTTCAAGTCACTATTTGGCCTGATAGAAAAGATTGGTCTACTCGCCTTCCGGAAGGCTTGTGGGCCTATAGAACCACCCACAAAACCCAATTAGGCATGTCTTCCTTCAGATTAGTGTACGGTAAGGCATGTCACCTTCCCGTTGAGATGGAGCACAAGGCTTATTGGGTAGTACGGAAGTGAAATCTGGATCTAGTGAAGGCTAGAATACATTGCCAGTTGCAATTAAGCAAGATCGAGGAACTATGCAATGATGCGTATGAGAACTCGCATATCTACAAAGTGTGGGTTAAAGCCTTCCATGATAGGCACATTGTACGAAAAATTTTCCACCCTGGTCAGAAGGTTCTACTTTTTGATGCCAAACTCAAACTTTTCCTAGGAAAACTCAGATCAAAATGGATAGGACCATTCCTGGTGAGATGAATCTTTGGAAATGGAGCTATTTAAATTAGCCAACCGAGCCTTGATTCAGAACCCTTTGTTGTGAACGGTCAACGACTTAAGCCATTCATTGAACTCACCGATATGAACAGGGCTGAGGTATCTTTTGATCTCCTTTCTCCCTGAGCTCATTGCACCCGGTTGATGGCGTTAAACTCAGCGCTTAACGAGAGTCAACCTGCCATCCTTTTGAAAAACTTGAAACCCTTCTTGACACATCTTATGTTAAACTCATATTGCACTTTAGGGTTCGTCCATTAGAACAACCGACTCCACCTCTGGTACCTGTACTAGAGCTTGAAATCGTCCGCAACGGTCACCCCGACCCGCCCACCCATCCAAAACCTGTTCTAATGTACGATCTAAGCTGAACTCGAACCCACCTAATTTACAATGAGGACATTGCAAATCGTAGGCATAGGGGGTATTAAAGTGTAAAATGCTTTCATCAAAAAAAGCACATATTCCAAAAACCAAAAAAATAAAAAATTTTGAAAAAAGAACAAAAATAGGAGAAGGGAGGAAATTTTGAGTGAATTGATTGCATATCATTTTTGAGGAGAAAAAGAGAGGAGATAAAATGTCAAAAAGGAGCACAATATGAGAAGAAAAAGAAAAAGAGATAGTCATTATTAAAAGATTAAGGAATTGACTTAGTTTTAGACCAAATAAAAAAATACAAAAAATGAAAGACAAAAAGTGCTAAGAGACAAAAGAGATTAGTATGAACGTTGATCTTAAGCCTCTTGGGCTACGATCCTAGGCTTAAAAATTCAAGTATCCGCTAAGTTTTGGATAGTCCTTAAGAGGTTGGGGAAAATGTGAAGCTTAAGTATTAGGTCTAAGGCTTAAGGATTATTTGGCCTTGTTAACTGACCTCTGGTTTGCGGGCTCGGCAACCTAAGCACGCCAATCCACACACTGTTTGGTTCAGTGCGCTTAATTATTAAAATCACGCAAATGTGTTAAATCTGTTCTGAAAAAAGTTACCTAGATTAGGAGCGGCTGATCAACATAAGTTGATTTGGACGAGTTTCTAGCGCGAAGAGGTGGGAAATTCCTCTTGAAGATGCGCAATAGCATTTCGTCTCCTCGGTGCTTGTCTCCTAGGATACCTAAATATCCTACTAGGGGCATGTAAGCACCTTGTGTTGGTTCAGATGCCATGGGCGGCATTGTCACGAAATGTCGATTGCAATGGTCTGAATTTTGCTACAGAATGCCATGGGTGGGATTATCTCGAAATCTTGAAAGCCAGGGTTCTGGGGGTTGCCATGGGCGATGCTATCTCGAAGCATCGATTGCCAGGAACCCTCTGAGGATTGATGGTGGGAACTAGGAATCCGATACAAACCGTGTTGTGAAGCTAATCCGAGGCTAGAAATAAAACGAAAAGAGAGAGAAAACTCTCCAAAACAAAGAAAAAATTCTTCTGTCTCTCTCTTACAAAAAAACGTACTACAAACTGAACCTGGGCTAAAACATGTTACAAGCACGGGTGCTTTAACCGTGGAGTTCAACGAACCTTAGGTTAGTTCCTGTGGGCTTTAGAAACCTTCGCAGCAGATTGAGACCAGAGCTGGTTAGGTCCGAATCTTAGTTGGTACTTGAGTGCCTCTAGGCTTACTATTGGCATTCTGACCTAATCTACAAAAGAAAGCACACATCAGAGTTCTAAGCATAAAAAGGCATATGGTCTAGAATTAAGGATAATTCCATGAGATTTTGCTAAGGGACTAGCAAAAACTAGGCATAGGGGTATGATGGGAACACCATCATGAGCCATAACTAACTCATTTTGGTCCAATTAAGTCAGTAAATGCTCCTACATTACTGCCAGAGAGCCATATTTCATTGCAAAGCCATTCTGAGGGAAAGATAAGAAAATAGGGTTAAAACTATTGTTTTACCATCATAGCATGAATGCAGTATAATCACGAGTTGTCTCCGGGGGTAATTAAGGATCAAATGGTCCTAAAAAGCTAACAAGTGGGTTATAATAGATAGAAAAGGGTTTGCACGTGTTTTGAGAATTAAATGACTTTTAAAATCCTAAAAATAGGCCCGCGTAATTAATGGAGGTTCTGGTCAGGATAAAATTTACCTAAATCCTCTAAAATTCATAGAGAAATATTCTCTAGGGTTTGGAACCTTCAATTTGACCATCAGAACCTGTTTTGACCTAAAATAGAGTCTCAGACAGATATTTACCCTAATTTGAGTTTTTGCATAAATTACCTTATCAAACTCGATCAAAACCTAAAGCTAACTTCACCATTGGATTCCTTGGGTCTAAATTAGGTTTATACCAAAATTTGGGCCCAATCTGAGATCATCTTTACCAAGTTTGCATTTTGGTCTAGTCAGACTCTTTCTATCTCATTCAGACCCTTAACTTTTGAATTCTCTTACAAATAGCCCCCCAACTTCTTTATTTTCTTCACAAGCAGGTCCCTGCACCATTTTTAGAAGGTTAAACCTTCACTGTCGAGTTTCAAGCGAGGATTTCTCGCTCGATTCTTAATCAATCTCTCCTAAAATTGATACGGGGATTCCTTTGGAAGTTACCTTCCATTTGAGCCATTCATTGGGCTCTAAGTCTTTCCCAAAAGGCCACACGAACCTTTCAAAGGTTCGGGTATCCTATTTCGCAAATACCTTCCAAGCTTGAAAGCTTCTTTCCAAGCTTGGAAGGGCTTCCTATGGCCTATAAAAGAAGCACCATCGCACGACCGTGTTGAGGAACAAGTCTTGGCGCGTCTAACGGCCTAGAAACCCATCTCCGACCACTGAAGACCCCTGCTCTGGCGACCCCCTTGGATCTCCCTCCTCTGACCATCCAACCATCAAATTGGATGGCTTAAACTCCTCTCTTCTTCGCAACCCTCCCCAGCCAAAGGGTGGGTGTTCCTCCGTCTGCATCACTGTCGCCACTCCACTGTATCTTCCTCCTTCTCTGGCTCCGATCGACCAACACCGGAGCCCTCCGCCTCTCAACGACCTCGATAAGTCCCTCTCTTCCTCTTTCTCTCTTTCTATTTCATTTTTCCACCCTCGAAAACACACAACCGTCAACTGCCGTTTCCTACACTTCATCTTCTCCGCCATCGATGAAGCTTCGGCGATGCCTACACACTGCTACACTGCTCGAAACTTGCCACTGTCACCTCCATCAGCTCCGCCGTGCTCCACAGACCAAAACCCCTCAAGAAATTAAGGGATTTGGTCCCTCACCCATTCCGCCGAACACCGCACCCATGCACTTCATTTTCCGATGTTGACCGGCCACTTCACACACGTTCACCCCTTACGGACATCGTCGTTGCACTTGCCTCATTATGGCGAAACTCCTGAGCGTACTGACTGGGGCGATTAGCCCATCTTCGTCTCTTTCAGGTCTCAAGCCACAGCGCCATTGGAGGAGCTCTTTCAAAGACCTTCAGGTGCCGTTCTTGTGCCTTCAGCTTCAGACGTTGCACCCAGGTTGAGCGGAACACTTCCATAAGCGATCTTAGGGCGATAATTGAAGTCGCCAGCACCTGCTACTGCCTCAATTCGAGCCTTCAACCTTGCAGCTACGATGCGCAAAAGAAAGGTGGGACTTTTGTCCCACTTCGGAAGCTGAAGGGCGCTTGTGGCTGCATAAGAGGAAAAAGTGCCTGGGGCTTATTGCCTCAGATACTTGGGGGGTGAGGTCCCCTGCTCACCCTTCACCAGCGCCTCGCCCGTGACTTGTCCCCCGCGGGCTTGGCGTTGACCCAACCTGCCTAACCCGACTTCACTCCTTAGCTGCGATATCACGCCTGTAACCCTTGACCTGGGTGCACTCTAGGTTCGAAACTCGATAACCCGATACTGTTGGAGGCTCTGGGAGAGCGTGACCTAAGGAGAGAAAGAGAGAATCGTGTGCGAGGGCAGTGGGGGTTTTGCTTTGAGAAGGCTTGGATTGCACTTAGCCAAAATTGAGGATCCTTCCCCCTCTGCTTGAAGAAGAGTAGAAGAACAACAAAGCAAAGAAGAAGAAGAGAAGAAGAGGAGCCACACAAGCAGAGAAGAAAGAAGAGGAATAAAGGCAGAGAAGCAGAAGAAGAAAGAAGAGTAAGAAAGGTAGAGAAGTAGAAGAGAGAAAGAAAGAAGCAGAGGAAATCAGAGCACTGTTCATTCGACGTTTAAGATGTCTCATTAGATATTCAGACGACTGAGATTATTTCATATTTATATCTATTAAGTTCTATTTGCCATTATTGTAGGGAGTAATTGGTGATTAAAATCACCATTTTACTCCATTCTTTTTGCAGTCTAATACTTGATCCTATTGCTACATTACTTTGAATCAATTTTTGATTACAATTTCGCATCTATATTATTTTGAATTGCAATTTTGAGAACTGAATTCCTATTTGCTCCCAACAACGACCTCAGACTTTTTTGAGTAATAATTTTTATCTGTTTGAGTGTTATTTTGGCTATATTACAATGAAACAATTTTAAAACACCGACTTATCGCTCGAACACCTGTGAGTTGATTAGCGGTGGGGGTAGTCATTTTATTCATGCCTAGTTCTGAAGTATTTTGGAGAAATATGGGTGAATCACCGGATAGCCACCCCATTCACCCTCAGACAAATGGGTAAGCTGAGGTGTCGAACCATCAAATCAAGCTAATTTTACACAAGACGACAAGATCTGACTTGAAGGATTGGTCTGACCGACTAATTGATTTACTTTGGGCATATTGGACCATGTACAAGGCTCCATTTGGAATGTCACCATATAGAATGGTGTATGGAAAAGCCTACCATTGATATTTCTTTTTATATTTGCATTAATTATGCCTAACTAATACTAATCTGAGGGTTGATTACGGTAGAAGGCATTTAGTTAGGCCAATTTAGTCATATAGGTGATTGCTGACGAGCGTGGAAATTGCGTATTTTGAAATCGTTGGAAATCGTAGTATAGTCACAAAAATCACTCATCAAAGATATTTGTGATAACGAAACTCTCATAGATCTTTATTCGTTTTAGAACTTGAGTCCCAGTCGTTCGTCTCTGGGAGGCGTGAAAACGAATCGAGATTTGGACCGGCTTTTATAACATAAATCTAACTTAAGCTACTATTTTTGTCTTTTTGTGTTTTTGATTTTTTTATTTCGAAAATCAAATTGAAACCTAGATCTAGACAAATTAGAAAAAACCTAAGTGACTATGTGCATCTAAATGAGGCCATGGTGGCCGTGCATGGTGTGAATGAACCAAAGTGTCATATAGGTAAGCAAACATGAGGACAATCAATCACAGAAACATCATGAAATTATTTATGCATAAAAAAAAATTATCACACATCATCTACACTAGAAAGCGTATAAATAGAAGAAAATTCCTCACCCCAGAAAGTTGCCACTAGGGCCATCGGCCTTGTGTGAGAGTGTAGGCTAGACCTTGGGTGTGCAAACCCGTCTACACTCCTACCAAAAGAGATGGCCGGCCACAAGAGGCTATGGGTGAGCCTTCATGGCCGTCCAAGAAGAAGAAGATGGGGGCTAGTGCACCTAAGTGGAGAGAGGAGGGTGTTGCTCCCTTTCTCTAGCAATGGCCGTCCTTGAAGCTTTGGAGAGAAGCTTCTCTAGCTAGCCGTCCATGGAGCCTTGGAGGAGGATGAGGAGGATGGCCTTAAGGTTTTAGAGGGTGGAAGCAAGTTTAGAGTGGAGAGTATGGATGGGAGAGTGTATGGAGATATGGTCCAATTTCGTAGCTCTCTCTTTGCCCTTATGGAAGGCTCCATTTGGTTGCCACTTTTGGTGGCTCCAAAAATAGCCAATGCCACAATTTTTGGATCTAGGTTTGACATAAGTTGTTAGGGTTTCCAAGAGAGTGTGCATGGGTTTGGTGGGAGTAAAATGGGAAGGTGTGCGTGTGTGTGTGGGTGTGTGTTTTTGTAGGGCTAGGTTGTGGGTTTTGGTAGGATTAGGTGCTAAATAGGTTGGGTCAATCTAGATTAAGTAGGTGTGGACCTAATTAGGCTTAGGAAAGTCTAATTGGGTAGGAGTGAACCTAATTAGGTCTAGGTCAAGTCTAATTAGATGTGTGCATGTGATTAGGCTAGGGTAACCCTAATAGGTATGAGTTAATTAGATCCTAGGTGGATCTAATTGGGCTCGGGTGCACCCAATCAACTGTAGATGCACCCAATTAGGTATGGGATGGTTCAATTGGGTTAGGGATAGGACAAGTAGGGCTATGGATAGTGGACTAGGCTTAGGAGGTCTCTACTTAGGTTTCCTAGGGTGTCCGGTGGGGTTCCTAGGTCAAAATAGGCAAGCTAGGGCTTCCAACACCAAAATCAGGAACCAGACAGCAGTATCAGACGTCCAGGATAGTGGTCAGACGTCTTATACTACAAAATTGGACGTCTGGACACTAAATTAGACGTCCAATTCTATGCCAGTATGAGTTTTGGCTTCCTGGATTGTTATTCTTTCAGAAATCAGACGTCTAGCTAGATGTCTGGACGTCCTAAAAGGTGCTGGAGAGTGGGTTTTATGTTTTCTAAGGTTGGTTTTGGTTCGTAAGTGTTTGGGAGAGGGATAGGAACATGGATAGTGCTATCCATGTTTGGGTTTTGAGGCTAAGGTGCCCTAATGGAGGTTGTTTTGGGTTTGGGAAGGCTGTCCTAGGGTTTCTAAGGGTAGGGATAAGGCTATCCTCCTCACTCCTCTTATCTGGATCAGTCTTCTTCTTCCTTTATTGCTTTATTCCACTATCTCCATCCTGGATCACTTTATTATCTGTAAATAGCAATAAAAAGCATTAACTAGTAGGATATCTCATCTTATTCTAAATAGACCGATGTAATGCATGATATGCAAGATATGAGTGCAATATCCACAATTTAAGATAGGTTCAGACATTATTTAGGTTGATTAGGACTCATGAGTGTTGTGTAATAAATTGCACAGCAACAAAGGTCTTAATTGACCTAAATTAGGCTAGAACTTAGCATAAGCTAGTGTAATCCATGCATACATGAGTATTAATTGCATCTTTTCTGCTTTCCCTTAGCTATGCATGAAATAATGATATAATGTACTAATTAAGTACATTATATAAATTACAGGTAATAAGAAGCTCAAGAGCTGAATCTGAAGCTGGATCTGAAGATGGTGATGCAGCAGAGCTGGAGTAGAAGATTAGATTAAAATGTAGTAGAGAAATAATGTAAGGGTTGAGATATGTTACTCTATTAAGTAAAAGTAAGGTAGAGTTAAATTATGAAGAACTTAGGATCATTCCTAGCCCTAGGATAGCCCTAAAAGCCTTCCCAGGCCTCAGCCACCCTTAGATTAGGTCACCATAACCTAGGAAACCCCAAAACCGTAGTTTCAGTTCTTATTTGGACGTCCAGATAAGTTATTGGATGTCTAGGACCCTTAGCTACAACCCGCACACCTTAAACCCATGTCTGGAGTGTTACTGGATGTCCAGACACTTGGTCAGATGTCTAATTTTTGTAGAATCCCCAAGACAGAACCCTGATTCTTCCCTGACTCAAATTGGACGTCCAGACAAGTGGCCTGGACTTCTGATTTTTGAGTATAAGTCGTCTAACACTTAAATTGGACATCTAGAACTTCTCTCCAATCCCTGTTTTGGAATTCAAGCTTGGATCTTGAGTTCCTAGGTCCCTAAAGGTAATTCTAACCCCTTGGGAACCTAAATTAACGTACCCTAAGCCTAGTGCACCACCTCTAGACCTTCCTAAGAACCTAATTAGGTTCTTACTAAGCCCAATTGACTTGGATCATAGTCAATTACAATTGCTTAGTCAATTGGACTTATAGAGTCTAATTGAGCTCAGATCTCAACGCACACATGTCCAATAGGACTTAGTGAGAGTCTAATTGACTTAAGCCCAACTTAATTGAGTAATCTCACTCTCATTTAGGTTTATACTCACTCAATTAAACTTAGTACAAGTTTAATTGCACATTCCCTTTTAGCAATTAGGGTTTACAACCCTAATTTTATGACCTACACTAACCGAAACCCTTAGGACCTAACCTAGACCACCTAGCCACCTAGGTCACACACATACCCAAACACACTCACCTAGCCGCACACACCTACAGTCTTCTAGACTCTTCTCCAAGTGGCACCACCCTTGGATGCTAAAAATAGCAACCAAGGGAGAGTCCACTCTTAGATCCACAATTTGTGGATCTAAGAAGACCCACTCATGACCTAGTAGATGGCCTCCTATTGGTCTCTCTAGGTGCTGAATGAAAAATTCAGGAGCAATTCCAAGTGATTTCTACCCACTTACTCCCTGTCAATTTATTTTCTTCTATATTCATGCATGAGGACGTACAAAAACTTAGGCATGAGGGGGGGTAGATACATCAAAACTAAAAAATTTTTATGCCAACACTTAGGAAAATCTCATAGTAGCATGTTAAATGTACTTTAGGATCCTAAATATAAGAACAATCGACTCCACCTTCAATGCTTGCATTAGAGCTAGAAATCGTCCGTAACAGGCATTTCTAACTCACCCGCCCATCTTTCTGTTTTAAATATAGGACCAAGCTAAATATAACCTGACAAGGGAATTTCATTAAAGTACAAATTATAAGAGGTTACTTGTATAAAGCATATATACATAGTGCATTCATGAATAAGATTTTATCAAGAGAATGCATTAGGGATTTTATCCTCTAGTTGATTCCTATAATCTGGAATCCAGTACAATTTTCACACTCACACGTAGAATTTGCAATGGATTCATGATGAAGACTGATAAACATTTTGTCTGTCGAGAAGAAGCAATGCTTCTTTTCCTGAACTCCTGGACAGTGTTTTGGGAGTCAGGCGAATCTTCTTCTAAAAAAATCTACCAAATAGTGTGAGATGAGAATAGAGAGTATTGGTGCTCTAAGATTAGTACAAGGAATCTGAAATCCTGGATAATTAGGTGATGATATTTAGAGAATAGGCACAGTTTTCGCTCTCTGTTCCTGCATATACATTTTTTGTGTGAATTCTTGAGAGCCACCAAATAAGGCAAACACGTGGAGATCGAGTTCTAATAAAACTAGGACTAAGGTGGATGGTTATGATCATTCTTTACTGAATTCTCGGCTACAGGAGGGTATTGATGTCAAACTCAGAAATACACCATCCTATCTATATCTTTTCCAGTGCTGAGAGTAGGCACTCCCACCAAATAAGCCACTTGATATTTCTTGAGTATCACCAATCTCTAATAATGCCTTTTAAATAAAAGTTGTGCATGCTGTGTGCTGTATTGCGTTGTGTTGATATATATATATAAACAAAGAAAAAAAATAGATATAGAAAAAATTAGAAAAAAAATTAGAAAAAAAAGAGAAAAAAAGAAAAAAAAAGAGAAAAAGAAGAGAAAAAAGAGAGTCTATAAATATTTTAGTGCTTATTTCATTTGCATTCAGGCAACACCACCAAATAAATTTGAGATCCACCAAATATGGACTTAACCTACTTTTTCTGTGTTTCTGACCTCCTGAATACTTGCTGAGGAATTCCGATTTAGTACTAGGGTTATTGGAACTTTATTAAAGTGTTAATGCCATGTGAGATTACCAAATATAGATTATATGCATAAATCTGATAAGATTGTGAGCGCAAAAAGAAAAGAAAAAGAAAGAGAGAGAAAAAAAGAGAGTGAATACAAGGGAACCAAAAGAGAGCATTGTTTTTCTCACTTTTCTCTGGGTTGATTCACTTAACAATTTGGGAATCTAGATTTTGTAGTACTAATTCCTATGTAGCACTAATTGATAGTGAGCCACCAAATAAATAACCATTTCCCTCTGACATTCTCTACCCAAGCTTAAAGCCTAGGTGGAATTCGTAGAATATTCTGAGTACTCTGAGGGAAGAAGTTTGCCTATCCTGCTAGAATTTTACTAGGCGTCAAGTACAGGCTTTAGAGGTAAATCGGGTTCTTTACTCGAATCCATTGCAAAAGTTACATAGCTACACTTATACAATTGTATGGACTTCTAGATTTTAGGATGAACACGAAAAGGAAAAGAATTTCTAGGCATGCACTTGATAAAAATAATCAGTCCTTTAGGGACCCTTCTGTAAATAACTTAGTCTTGCATTTGCTAGAGACTAGCAAGATTTAGGCATGAGGGTATGATTGCGTAGCAATCATAGGTCTTAATTGACCTAAATTAGGCTAGAACTTGGCATAAGCTAGTGTAATCCATGCATACATGAGCATTAATTGCATCTTTACTGTTTTCCCTTAGCTACGCATGAAATAATGATATAATGTATTAATTAAGTGCATTATATAAATTGCAGGTAATAAGAAGCTCAGGAGCTAGATCTGAAGTTGGATTTGAAGCTGGATCTGAAGATGGTGATGCAGTAGAGCTGGAGCAGAAGATTAGAATAAAACGTAGTAGAGAAATAATGTAAGGGTTGAGATATGTTACTTTATTAAGTAAAAGTAAGGTAGAGTTAAATTATGAAGAACTTAGGATCATTCCTAGCCCTAGGATAGCCTTAGAAGCCTTCCTAGGCCTCAGCCACCCTTAGATCAGGCCACCATAGTCTACGAAACCCCAAAACCCTATTTCCAACCCTTATCTAGATGTCTAGATAAGTTATTGGATGTCCAAGACCCTTAGCCACAATCTGCACACCTTAAACCCATGTTTGCAGTGTTATTAGACGTCCAAACACTTGGTCAGATGTCCAATTTTTGCAGAATCCCCAAGACAGAACCCTGATTCTTCCCTGATTCAAATTGGACATCTAGACAAAAGGTCTGGACTTCTGATTTTTTAGTATAAGTCGTCTGACACTTAAATTAGACGTCTGGAACTGCTCTCCAATCCCTATTTTGGAATTTAAGCTTGGATCTTGAGTTCCTAGGTTAATTCCAAACCCTTGGGAACCTAAATTAAGGTACCCTAAGCCTAGTACATCACCTCTTGACCTTCCTAAGGATCTAATTAGGTTCTTATTAAGCCCAATTGACTTGGATCATAGTCAATTACAATTGCCTAGTCAATTGGACTCATAGAGTCCAATTGAGCTCAGATCTCAACCCACACAAGTCCAATTGGATTTAGTGAGAGTCCAATTGACCTAAGCCCAACTTAATTGAGTAATCTCATTCTCAATTAGGTTTACACTCACTCAATTAAACTTAGTACAAGTTTAATTGCACATTCCCTTTTAGCAATTAGGGTTTACAACCCTAATTTTAGGACTTACCCTAATCGAAACCCTTAGGACCTAACCTAGACCACCTAGACACCTAGGTCACGCACACACCCACACGCACTCACCTAGCCGCACACACCTGGAGTCTTCTAGACTCTTCTCCATGTGGGGCCACCCTTGGGTGCTAAAAATAGCAACCAATGGAGAGTGTACTCTTAGATCCACAATTTGTGGATCTAAGAAGACCCACTCAAGACCTAGTGGACGGCCACCTAAGGGTCTCTCTAGAGTCTTCTATAATTCTCTAGAGAGACCACTTGAAGGCCGCCTAAGAGTTTATAAAAAGACTCTCTTGGATGCCCATGCACCCATCCAGCATCTTGTCTTCATCTAGAATCGAGAATCTTGGGCTCTCCATTGGTAGCCTTTTCCTCCACCTTCATGTGCACCTCCACGAGCTCCACCACCATGGCCATCACCACCTCTATGCCAAGAGCCTAGATCACCTCTCCACCACCTCTCCAAGGATTGGCCTACCCAGCATTGGTCGCCCCTCCTCCCAATCACCTCAAAGGCCATTGGAGACCACCTCCGAATGCCCTTCCTTCTGCTAGCTAGATAGATAAGTAGTTTTTATAATTTTTATGCCTTATTTTATGCTTAGTAGTGTAGCTATCTCTCTCCTTCCTGCATGGTGCATGTGCAATCTCCTGTAGATCCGCACGTGTATGCATTTTCTGTTAGCTAGTTTTCGCTTTAACCATTCATGTACAAGCTTTCCTTGAGCTTCGTTCTGTAACCGCCATCATGCAATCAATGAAAAATCTCTGAGTTCTTTCTATATATATCTATGTGTGAAATCACCATGAGCTTTCTTGCAATATCTTGCTTGTGATAATAAGTTGCTTTCTTTCATTTCTGATATTTTTGCAGCAAGCATGTCTGTGCATGAAGATATTAATGACCTAACGATCGATGCTTTCTCAGTAAATAGCCGTCACATAACTAGGATCGTGTGCACTAATACTCACACGTTCAGTTTTGTTATCTATTTAACGCACGCACATGTCATTAAGGTTAATAAGGCGACTGGCAACACCTTTATTCGTAGGTTGGAAACTGGCGTACCTTTCTAAGCAAGGAGAGAGGAAAAGATCGAAATCAAGATTAGCATTTCCATAAATGCCTCCCAGAGATGAATGACCGGGACTCATAATCTCGTTAATCTAGAAATATTTTTGATCAAGGGTTTCGCACAACTATACTACGAACTACGACATATTTCAAAACACGCGTGCAAACGGATTTGTCAATAGGTGCATTTTTTAAGTATTGCATAATGTTGGGTTTTTCTTCAATTTTTTACAAACCTATATCTAGTAGCTTGATGCCCTTTTTTTATAATGTGTAGGTACCAGGTTTGAAGCAATTTTGTGCCTTGCTGATTGGATTATTATGATTGAGCTCACTTATGCATAGAGGATGAGCCTAGTTATTGAACCCTAACCTATTAAGCAATTAAGTTTGTGATAAACACCAGTTTATCATCACTCTTATGCCTAAAAATACATCTAGCTCTTAGATTTTTCACATTGCAATATGGTTTGGGATTGTATTTAGGCATTTTGTAGAATAAGCATGCATTGCATTATCTTTTTGGTTTTACACCTTTTCATTGTTAGGGATGATTAAACATTGAGTATCCTTTAAACCTTAGCAATGTGAAAGGCAAAAGATGAAGATTGAGCTCATTCCAGTTGGATCTCAGCTTAATCCAGCTCACCTTAGCTGGATTCCACCTCAATCCAGCTTAATGCAGCTAGATCTACCTCATTCTAGCTCCACATAGCTCATGGCATCTCTACTTGATCAAGCTTAGCTACTACTCATTAAGTAGCTAAGCTCGGTCAGCTGAAGAGTCCTCAACTAGCTTAGGTCAGCTCAATTTCAGCTCCCGAAGACTTAGCCAAGCTCAACTTAGTTGAGCTTAGTAACCAAACCTATGCTAGCCAGCTAGCTTAGCTAGCTAGGAAGTCTTCAGGAGACTAGCTCCAGCTCACCTTAGCTCCAGATCAGAAGAAGCCAACTCAATTTTAGCTTATCTTAGCTACTAGCAAAGAACTAGCTAGCTAAGTTAGTTATTGAGTTCTCAGACACCTCTCTTCAGCATCAGTCCAGCTCTAGGAAGATCTATGTAGCTCAAGTTTCCCTCCTTTCAGCAAAACCCTAGCTCCTCGCCTACTACTCTACTAGCTAAGCTATGCTCCACCTTATGGCCAGCTAACCTACTACCTACGCTCCACCAAAAAAAACCACCAACTCCCTCTCCTTTCTCCCTTTTGGCGCCAAAAATGCATAACTACCAACCCCCTTCACACCCTTTCAAGTTGGCGCGAAACCTAGCATCCCTTCAACCCTTAACCACCTATGAATGTTGGCGCCAACTAGCCCCATTCATCTCCACCCTCAATCCATCACCAAAACCAATCCCAACCATCCAAAGTTGGTGCCAAAGAAGGCCCTTTCTAGAAGCTAGAAGTGGTGCCAACTGAGGGTTACACCCCTTCACCCATGGTTGACCACCAAAGGATGTAAACCACTCATTAATCACCACTCATGCCACCTTTCATTTGGTGCCAACACATATCCACCCTCCATCTCTTAACTACCATCACGAAATCACATCCTAGCCCTCCACGTACTCCACGCCAAACCTACCCCCTCCTATCCTATAAATTGGTCCCATACTCCACCATGAAAGTCCATCCTTGGCTATCATATTATCTTTGTAAACATTCTACATAGTTGGCCATAGAAAGGAAAGGAGAAGATCAAGGAGGATCCCTTGCCTCCTTGGTGACCTCTTCTTCCTTTTGTTGGCCCAAGCCAAGGAGCATCTACCTTATTGGAGGACGACCAAGCAAAGTAGAGCTTAGGGTGGTGAACGTCCACCCTAAGGAGGAGCTTAGGGGGAAGCTTTCAAGGAGGGCGAATGACCCTTCTTCAAGTTCAGGAGTTGCTATGCTTGAAGTGAAGGCTACTTCATCTCTTCAGGAGATTCTTCAACCTTTCTTTGTTTCTTTTTGTAGTCATTAGTGTAGAAGAAGCATTCCTCTACTTGGGGATTATTTGTGTGGTTTCCATCTACACAAGGGGGCTCTCCAAGTGATTGTATACTTTGCATATATTAATCAATCAAGTGCCTTTCTCTATTATGTGTCTTATCATTTTATGTGCTTTTAATTCCTAGTTAGTTTTTTAGAATTGTTGAGCCCCCACCCTATCTGTCCAATTACCCTAGGTTTACTTGCCTAGGGTGAGCTTGGAAGGGTAGGCTTACTTTAATTGTAGCACTTAGGTGTAGTTTTATCTTATTACCTCGATTGTTCTAAAACCCTAAAAATTATAAAGCCAAAAATACAAACAAAAAGATTGGAGTTTTGAGAGAGAGAGAGAGAGAGAGAGAGAGAGAGAGAGAGAGAGCTGATTATTGACTAACAAATTGGCCCCCTTGGATAACTCTAGATACCCCACTATCTAGTTTTTACAAATTTAAATGACGATTGAGATTTACATGTTACAATAATAAAAACCCACTTTTATAAATCATGTATTTTTCGTATCACTTTTTGGTGCTGTTGTTGGGGAGGCATAGCTTAGTTTTTATTTATCTCTCTTATTTAATTAGGTCTTCACTATCTTTGTTTTGGTTTTAATTTAGGTGTGAATTAGGAGTGGGAGTGGGATTTGAAGTCACTTGGAGCAGAAGCTTCAAGTAATCTTTTCTTCCCATGAGTTTCCTGGCAAGTACCCAAGCCAAAACTCTTTGAAATTAGAAAAATCTTCAAAAAAATCTTTAAAATATCAAAACATATAAAAACAAGAAAAATCAAGGTTGGTGGACTTTTAAAATTGGTTGTTTGCTTGTTTTCTTTAATTCTCCACCACCTTCTTCTTATCGGTGTTTAAGTTTTGAAAACCTAGACCTCTATCTTCATTTCCAAAAATTAAGTTTGGGTACAAAGAGGCTTCCTAAAATCTTTAAACTCTACCAAAAGACTTCCCTTTGAGTTAGGAACTTAACCACCAAATTTTAGAAGATTTGGATAAATAGAAGAAATTTAAAAATTCATGGACTAAACTAGGGTCACACCCTAATTCTTTATTGTTTTCTTATTGTTTGCGAATTTTCTTAATTTTTCTACTTATAAGATTTGGACAAAATTTATATTTATGGAATCCTTGAGAAAATCTCTATAACATATAAAATTTTAAAAAATTTCTTAGTTTTTTGATGTTTCTGTAGAATCAATTTTCCGAATATATCTTTTTTGATTTTTGACACAAGTATAAAAAAATCCCAAAAAAATATCAAACAACTTTCAAAAACTTAAAAAAAATCATTTTTGGAATCCTTGTTTGATTTCCTTTAAGGTGTGGTGTTGTTTGCCTTGTTTGGACCACCACCTAAAAAGATTTTTAAAAAGAGATTCATTTTAGGAGTTGCATACATAGGATTTCTACTTTAGGGTTTTATTCTCTCTCTTAGTCACACAATCACTTTAAAGGAATTGGATTTCACCAACTTCAAACTTGATTGCTTTATTGTGTGAAGCACTTTCAAACTTGTTTGAATACATTAAAAGAGAGAATCGTAAATATACATTATCTATATTAAACCCTAAACATCACCATAATCTTTGTTTGCATACTCCTTGTTTTGGTTTGGGTGTCACATTCTCGCCCAATTCGCATACACACATAAAAAAAAGTAATTGGACATTACCCCAATCTAACGCCCTTCACTTTCCGTGCACTTCTATGTTTCATAAGCCTAACTAAAATTTGTAATCACTTGACCCTTAAAGACTTCATTCAATTCTAGGCTTGATATCTAGATTTTAAGATTTCTCTAACTAATCCTAATTCCCTTAATCAAACCTGGTTAAGGCTAAGAGGAAAGTCAAACGATGGGTACATGTTTATACAAGTCCTCGGTGATTTTCCCAGGACATGCTTGAGCCCAAGTCACCTCTTTTGGTCTAGTCAGATTAATTTTGGGAAGTAGGATTAGTTATTGATTTCTTGAATTTTGGGTTCCCAAGTCTTATGTTTTTTTAAGGAGTCAATCTTAAGTTAGGCTTAGAATTTTAATTACTTGAATTGCACACTTTTTCTCTCTTCTCCTCCCTTCTCTCCTCCCCGTCCTCTTCTTATATGCACGAGTGCTGGTCCCAAAATACACTCTTGGAGGAATCATTTGATTTTGGTGCCTGCACAAAAAGACCATCTTCTTATTTGCAAAATTCGAAAAAATGGAAAATCCACAAAATAGGTCCAATTCCTCTTGCACCCCTCACTCACAACATGCCCTTAACCCTCCCGTTCGTAATCCACTAGCTAACTCACATTCTAACATCCCCATTCCTAGCTTCCCAAGCCTGGAACTACCTGAAATCCCTGAGCTACCACATAATCAAAATTCCAATCCCCCACCTAATCCTTTACTTACGATGGTTGAGCAACTGGCTCAACTACACACCAATCAACAACAGTTGGCTAAGACTGTCGCAAACCTAGCCAACCAAAGGGGGAACTTACCACCATAAGTACCTGTCATTTCTCTTAAGGATTTTTATGATCCTTCCAATTATGAAAGACTTGGAGTGGTGATTCCCATGGGAGATTTCGAAATCAAACCAGTTGTTCTGAACTTTATTAAGCATTTTCATGGCCTACTAAGAGAGGACCCTTTTAGTCATCTCGAGGAATTAACCATCCTCGCCCAAACTACTCGCTCTAGTAATGTACGGGAAGATTTGTGGCTTATGAGACTTTTTCCCCTCTCCTTCAAGGAGAAGGTAGTTTATTGGTTCAGGACAATTGGTAGACCTATTACCACTTGGCCTCAGTTGAAAAATGCTTTCTTAAAGAAATTTTTTTCAATTGGTTGTATAGATGCTTTAAGATTTATTATGACCTTCCAACAAAAATCTAGTGAGACTTTACATGATTCCTGGGAAAGATTCGAAGAATTGTCAAGAAGTTGCTGATTGCATAGCAATCATGCAACCTAAATCACATGAATTAAGCTAGATTCTAGCATAACTTAGAAACAATGCATTCATAAGTATTATAATTTGCACAATAGCTAGTTTATTAGTTATATAGATAATATTGTCATTTTATGTACTAAAAGAGAGATGAAATAAATTGCAGATGATTCAAAGCCACAGATGATAGATCAGACCGTACAGATCTAATCAAGACGACAACAGGAGTCCAATGCTTCCAAAATCGCCTTGATCAGACAACTAGAGCATCTTGTGCAGTCCAAAGAAGAATAGAGGCCACGGAGCGAGATGACAAAGATTAAAGCCTTAGATGAAAGATCCAACCACACGGATGGATCCGGAATAACGATCGTGGTCCAAGGGCATAAAAATCATCTCAATCGGAGGTCTACATCACCAGATACAAAGAAGAGAAGATGGACGACCATGATGGTACCACGTGGCGCCATCACAGCCGCCCCTCATCGCCAGCCCATCTTTGAAGATCATTCCTGACTCACTATGGGCCATTGGATGGCCATCCAACAATCCATGAGCCGCCACGTCCCCGCTCCATCCGTGCCTCATCAAAGAAGGAGAAGATCTCGAGCGTTGGATCTTCATCCAACGATCGAGAATAAGCTGCCTTAAAATGAGAGTACAACAAACCAAAGGCGTAGTGCAACGATCAACACCTTCGCCCTTAAGCAATGGGTGCACGTTCGAGTGGCGCTGCGCGTGAAATCAGGAGCTGGCAAAATTGCACCGTCGGATGGCGGTCGGAGGATGCAGATACAACCACGTGGTGTGATCAAAGCATGCCGTGGCCGAACGTTGGATCCAACGCGTGCATAACGCGTGAACTCACGCGTTTCCTTCGTCGCAAAGGAGATGCGAGCGTGAGTTAAGCCGTCTGATCTCACGGTTGAGGCGCTCAAATTGAGCGAGTGGCGAGGGAAGGAAATGAACGGGCGTGCACAGGCGAAGCAGATCCATCTGATCTTGATCCAAAGCTCCAGAACGTGCCACGTGTCGCTGTGAGGTTGAATCCGAGTATAAAAGGAGATTTTGAAAGTGTTTGAGGCCAAATCAGGTCCATTGATCTTCTGATCGATGGATTTGATTAGTTAGAAGTTGTTGCACTAGATGGAGGGCTAAAATACCCTCTTTGCCCTCCATAAAAACTACAAAAGAAGACCTAAGGCCCCCCTTTATGGAAGATCAACTTCATATCAACCTCTTATCAGCCTTTCTTCCACCTTCTTCTACGATTCCCACCTCTTTCTCTGCAAGTCCAAACTTCGTCCTGGCACTCTGGATTTGAGGTGCTGCTGCATCTCGCACAAGCATCCTACAAGCGACGTCGTTTCTCTGCCTTCTTCTTCTTCTCTCTCTCTCCTTCTCTCTTTCTAACTATCTATCTATCTGTTTGTATTAGCATTTTCCATTGTGAAGAACTCTATCTAATTGCAACAAAATTCTGATTCTCTGGATATCTACTCTATACATATATACACATATATATATCTATTTAGAATTAGTTTTATTGAGAATCTTCCATTAAAATCAAGATTGCCTCCTTGTGAATGACCCGGTACTCCTGGTTCTTATAATTCTTATTTGTTCTGTCGCGATTAGCGCTATACTACGACTAAATCATCTTCTAAAATGTGATTTACGTGACGAGCAAGTTGGCGCCATTGCTGGGGAGGCAACGAAAAATTTTGAAGCCTTTCTTCATAATGCTTATTTGAGATTTTTAACCTATTCTATTTGCGTGTGTAGGAAGCGCAGAAATCTAAGGGAAAGACGTAACAAGCGAAGAAATCGCAGGTTTGAATCTCAAGTAAGTACATGTAGTTTGGATTAGTTAGATTTAGAAAAATTAGGATTTGCTTGAACCTTAGGATTAGTTAGAATTTGCTTGCTTGACTGAAAAAAAAAAGAAATTTCTCTCTTGTTAGTGATTTTCGGGCTGAAATAAATTCTTATCTTAAAAATTCGATTCCCGAAGATACGCATGTCCAAAAATTCTCAAATTTTTATCGAACATGATTTTTGAAGTTAGGAACAACATATCCAAATTTTGCATAAATCAAAGTTATAGAAAAATTGTAAAAATTCATGCACTGATCTGTTATCAATTCTGTTACTATTCTTGTCTTTCAAAGTTCAAAATATCATAAGAATTTTTATACAACTCCGATTGACTTGAAATTTATAGAACTGAATATATGAGATAATAAAGAATTTAGGAAAAATCTGAAAAAAATATTTTTTACATGTTTGATTGCACGAATTATTTAATTACGAACTGAGGGTCAAAATAGATTGCAAAATTTCCAGTACATTTTAAAGTAGAAAAAAATAAAAAATGTGCATTAGAAATTCTTGGAAAATATTTTCTGAGTGCCTAGTTAGCGGTGTAATATGACCAATTGATCGCATTGCTTGGGTCACACCAGTCATCTGATTTTTGGACTTAAAAGAATCATCTAGAATTATCTGTACTTAAGGTTTCACATTAAGGATATAGCATACCTGCATTTACATACTTAAAGGAAATATTTCCAACAATTGGGATTTGAAAAACTCTTGTGTGCCTCATCAGAACTTTGATTGAAGATACTAAATCAAGTGAACTCTAAAATTCACTAACACAAGTATTTGAATCCTAAAATTCACTTCATCATAAAAAAATTGCTTGTGAACCCCTTGCCTGTGCACTCACACATTTGAAATCTATTTTAAGGGCAAACACCCCCTAACGCCCATCATATTCCAAAAGCACATCAAACCCAAGCTTAAAACTGAGTAGATGTGTCCTAGGCAGGACTAATAGTCTTGGGGACTTAAAATTAGATTAGGTTAAGGTTAAGGCCTTGTCTGCTTGGACTCACTAGTGACAAGAAAGGTTGGTGCTGTAACTGCGTTAACCCTTAGTGGTGTCTCACCGTGCGGGGTGTCCTAGTGGGTCTCACCCTTCTGGCCAGGCAAGTAATTCAGGGGTTGATCTAACCCAGTCGTGTTTTGGGGTGTCAGGATTAGGTCTATTTAGGGATAACACTCTAAGGACTAGTTTGATTGCTTGCATTGAAAGGGCAGGGTATTCTCTCGTCTGTCTTCTCTCTCTCTTCTATTAACTTTCTTCTGATACATGGATGTTAAAAGGTCTCTGAACCTTGATTTGGTACCACCTTTAGAGAGTAAACTAAGGAGAAGACCTAATTTTTCTGAATACATTCCAATGACTAATTGCCATGAGGAAGAACTGATTGAGTAAGAAACCATGGAGCCATACTCTTTTGCCTTATACTATTCTTCCTTTTCTCCCTATCCCAACCCTTCCCTTCAACTTCCTCAGGACAAGAGAACTCTCCTCAACACCCGGGACTTGATTCCCTTGCCTACACCTCATATTCCCCGAGTATAGCTAGGCCTACCTCATAGAATCCCACACCAAACTCTGGATATCAAGGATCTCTACAACCTCAAATGACACTCTCCATGCAGGACCAACACTTAATTGGCATGACCAACGATCTTGACCAGTTCAGCCAAACTCATCTCTCCCAATTCTAGAATATCAATCCTATCCTCGAAATCACTTTGCAAATTATCCCAATTCCACCCAAACAACTTCATCTTCTTATTGGGATAACCCTACACCACCCAATCAAGGATATGATTCTTACCCTAGGTATTCAAATGATAGATATTCTGATTTGACTGAGGTTAGAAATTATGAAAATTATTATCCTCAGCCCGCTCAAATCCCTGATCATGGTGGTGATTCGGAAATCACCCAATTACTCCAAGTTGTCCAGGGAATGAGAGAGGCTAATAAAAGAAATATAGATAATCTGGCAAAATAGCTCAATAGAATCCGGAAAGCACAAGGTGATAAACCTGGTCTGAGTATGCCACAAGTTGGTGGTAAGACACTCAAGGTTGAGGATCCAAACTTAATTATGACATTTTATCCAATCCCAACCTCTACATACATCGAGCTCACCCACCAGCCCTGTGATTATGCCAAATAGATCCTACTTAGGCCTACAGCTGAACTAATAAATAATTTTGATATCCCAAAAGCTAACTTTAAGGAGGAAGGCTCACTTGAGGAATTATATCTTGATTTAGGTCCTGAATTGCAACCATTCTATTTTGAGGAGCCAATCCATGATGAGCTGGAGTATGAGTCTTTTATGTTTAAAAACACACAATTGGACTACATGGATGATTTGGGAGAATCAAAGCAAGATCAAGAAGATAGAAAGGTTGGGAATAATGACACTCCCAGCCAAGCACGGTTGGATGGCTCTGATGTGATCTTGTTTGAAGATTACCATGATCAGATGTGCTCTGACGATTCGATATCTAGATTTGGAAATATTGATCATTCTAAGATATCCGATATAGAAGCCAAATCTGCTTTCAATTCTATTTCAGTTAATCCGTACCCTTCTCTTTTCATCTACCAGAGCTCTGAAGAAAAATCTGACCCTTATCCCCAACATTTCATGATTAAACAAAATAGACAATCCCCTTATGAAAAAGATGTTCAAGAAATTGTAGAATTATCGGGGATGACTTATGAAGATCTATCTAAGGAAGCAAAGAATTTAGCTAAATCATGGAATTTTGAAGAACTTGACTTGATTGATGAGAAACAAGAAGACATTCACTCAGAAAATATAGTCCAGGAGAAAGACAACTAGGATCAAAGTTAGAAACCTACCTAGAAATTCACAAAATAAAAAGGATTTGAGGTGTTGACTAATCTAAACCTCGATCTTACTCCCCCAAGGGTTGTGATTCTAAGGAATAATGAATTTCCGTCCATTACATTTGAAGACTTGCATCATGAATTAAAACAAGATTTGGGCAACTCAAATAAGATTTTTGATCACCCCAGGGATAGGATTGAGGATTCTGATAAGTTCGGAACTATTGAAATGAACCACTAGATCTTATTTGACTTACCTACTCAACATCCATCCATACCTAACTTGACTTGCAAAGTGGTTTCCTACACCATTTTAGACTACACCACTCGGGTTCCTCCTTTCATTTCCCATCGCTTTCAGGACCTATATGATTTATTCCGCATGAACCACCCTATATCCACCTCATGTACCTTCCTCACACATCACTTTTTAAGGTTGCCACTATCTACTTTCCACTTTGGCACCCGCACTAATGTTTCTCTTTTGTAGCATCTGGCTACAAATAGTTTTAAGCCTATTCTCTTTATTTTTCCGACCTTTTAGGCTTGGTATTCACCATCAGTTGATCTACATTTGTGGATCACTAATCCTTACGTTTCATGATCATATCTTCATTTTAATCCTGACAGCCCATTAATCTGATAATTCATTTTTGGGTTTAGGTTCGGCAAATGACGTTAAAATTAGCGCTAGTTGGGAGGCAATGCAATATTCTTTACAGGTAGTTGACCTGGATTAACAAGCATAGTCAGGTGATATCCCCTCCTCTTGCTTATTATTTTTTGATTTTCTTGCATACATTTCAATGAGGACATTGTAATGAATAGGCATGGGGGTTGGACATTGCATGTCTTATTTTTTTATGGTAGAAAAAAGAAAAAAATTTTGCATTTAGGCATGAAGAATTTTTATTAAGGTTTTATTAGGGATTTATTCTTAAGTTGATCCTGAGTTTAGAATCCAATACTATTTCACACTTACACATAAAATTTACAATGGATCTTCTGTGAAGACCGATAAACATCTTTAGTTTATTGGACAGTAATTAGGGAGTCAGGCAAACTATCTTCTAACAGATCCACTAAACAAGTGTGAGGTAAGAGTAGAAAGTCTACTGGTGCTCTAAGGCTAGTATGAGGAATTTTAACTTCCGGATAATTAGATAATGATATTTGGAGTTAGGCATAGTTTTCGCTCTCGATTTCTGCGTACAAGTTCTTAGTGTGAATGTTTTGAGAACCACCAAATAAGGCAAAATACGCAGAGTGGGTTTTGATAAAACTAGGACTAAGGTGGATGGTTACGACCGTCCTTTACGGAATCTTTTGTTGAAGGAGGGTATTAATGTCAATGTCAGAAATACGTTGTCCTATCTATTCCTTTCTCGATATCGAGAATAGATACTTCCACCAAATAAGTCACCCGATATCCTTTTCAACACCCAAATCCTGAATAATGCCGCGTAAATAAAAGTTCATATGCTATACTGCGTGCGATAGTAGATATTTGGATGCGAAAAAAGAAAAGAAAAAGAAAAAAAGAGAGAAAAGAAAAAAAATTATTTATAAAAAAAATAGGGAAAAAGAAAAGAAAAATAATATATATATACATAGAAAAAAAAATTAGAAGAAAAAGAAAAAGCAGAAAAAAAAGAGTTCATGAGTTTAGAGTTTATTTCAAGTGTATTGAGGCAACAACAACTACCACTCTCACGATCCACCAAATGCAGCCTTGACCTACTTTTCTGTATTTCTGGTCGCCTGAATACAGGTTGAGGAATTCTAATTTAGTCATAGAGTTATCAGAATTTAATCAAAGTGATAATGCCATGAGAGACCACCAAATAAACTGACAAATCTAGCGAGATTGTGAGCTAAAATAGAAAGAAAAGAAAAGAGAAGAAAGAAGGAGAAAGGGAGAGAATAAATACAAAGGAACTAAAGAGTGCACAGTTTCTCAGTCTCTCTTTGAGTTGAATTATTTAATAGTCTAAAAATCTAGATTCTAAAGTACTAGTCTATTTGTAGCACCAGATGAGCGTGAGCCACCAAATACAAATCTACTTGACTTATCTTCTACCTAAGCCAAAAATCAGGGTTGAATTTATAGATTATCTTATAACACTGAGGGTAGAAGTCTACCTATCCCAATAGATTTTTACTAAGGGTCAAGTACGAGCTTTAGATGTAAATTGGCTTTTCACTTAGATCCGTTGCATAGGCTACAATAAAACATTTTCACGATTGTTTTGATTTCTAGAGTTTTGGATGAAAATAAAAGAAATAAATCTCTAGTCAAACTCTTGATAGAAATCTATCATGTAGGACCATTTTGCATTTAGTCTTGCATTTGCTAGGGACTAGCAAGTTTTAGGCATGGGGGTGTGATTGCACAGTAATTATGCAACCTAAATCACCTGAATTAAGCTAAATTCTAGCATAACTTAGGAACAATGCATTCATAAGCATCGTAATTTGCATAATATCTAGTTTATTAGTCATATAGATAATATTGTCATTTTACGTACTAAAAGGGAGATGAAATAAATTGCAGATGATTCAAAGTCGTGGATGACATATCAGATCATACAAATTTGACCAGGACGACAACGGGAGTCCAACGCTTCTGAAATCGTCTCGATCAGACAACCAGAGCATCTTGTGCAGTCTAGAGAAGAATAGAGGCCACAGAGTCAGATGACAAAGATTAATGAAAGATCCAACTGCACAGATGGATTCAGATCAATGATCGCAATCCAACTGCATAAAAATCGTCTCAATCGGAGGTCTACATAACCAGATACAAAGAAGAGAAGATGGATGGCTATGATGGCACCACGTGCCACCATCATAGCCGCCCCTCACCATTGGCCCATCTCTGAAGATCATTCCTCGCCCACTGTGGGCCGTTGGATGGCCATCCAATGGTCTACGAGTCGCCACACCCCCACTCCATTTGCACCTCATCAAAGGAGAAGATCTCGATTGTTGGATCTTCATCCAATGGTCGAGAATAAGTTGCCTTAAAACGAAAATGCAACAAACCAAAGGCGCAGTGCAACGGTTAGTGCCTTCGCCCTTAAGAAAAGGGCGCACGTTCGAGCAGCGCTGCGTGTGAGATCAGGAGCGGGCGAAATTGCACCGTCGGATGTCGATCGGAGGATGTAGACGCAACCATGTGGCGTGATCAGAGCGTGCCGTGGCTGAATGCTGGATCCAACGCGCACGTAACATGTGAACTTATGCGTTTCCTTCGTCGCAAAGGAGATTCGAGGGCGAGTTAAGCCGTCTGATCGTGAGATTGGACGATTGAGGTTGAGGCGATCAAATTGAGTGAGCGGCGAGTGAAGGAAATGAATGGGTGCATGCGGGCGAAGCAGATCTGTTTGATCTTGATCCAAAGCTCCAGAACATGCCACGTGTCTCCACGATGTTGAATCCGAGTATAGAAGGAGATTTTGATGGTGTTTTGAGGCCAAATCAGGTCCGTTGATCTTCTGATCGACGGATATGATTATTCAGAGGTTGTTGCACGAGATGGAGGGCTAAAATATCCTTTTCTCCCTCCATAAAAACTATAAAAGAAGTCCCAAGGCCCCCCTTTATGGAAGATCAACTTCATATCAACCTCTTATCAGCCTCTCTTCCACCTTCTACGGTTCCCGCCTCTCTCTTTACAACTCCGACCTTCGTCCCGGTGCTCTAGATCTAAGGTGCTGCCGCATCTCGCACAAGCTTCCTACAAGCAACATCGTTTCTCTGCCTTCTTCTCTCTCTCTCTTTCTAACTATCTATCTATTTGTCTCTATTAGCGTTTTCTATTGTGAAAAATTTTATCTAATTGTAATAAAATTCTGATTCTCTTGATATCTACTCTATACATATATACATATATACATATCTATTTAGAATTAGTTTTATTGAAAAGCCTCCGTTAAAATCGAGATTGCCTCCCTGCGAAGGACCCAGTACTCACCAGATTTTATAAATTTATTTGTCGACGTGTTTCGTGCTATACTACAACTAAATCATATTTTAAAACGCGATTTATGCACCGAACAGTTGTCTGCACCACGAGATTCTATTATGGCAGCTCGTGCAGATCTTCTATCATGGATTAGAAGATCAACTTAGACGTTTCATCGATGCCTTGTGTGGCGACAACGTTTTAAACAAGGATGCTGAGAACACTAATGAACTTTTTTAAAAAATGAGTGAAAACTCATTTAATCATGCCTCCTTGAACATTTTTAGAACTACTAACTCGTAGTTGGTGTTCATGACATAAGTACTCGATCCATTCCTGTAACCGAAGATGACATACCAATGATCGCCTAGAGACTCGACCAGATGCAGATAAATGAAAAGAAAATTGAGGAAAGACTTAGCACATCCAATCAGGCTTCACATCTAACCCCACCTAACATCCTTAAAAGTGAAAACCTGCACAATGTTAGTGCTGCCCTTGAGAATAATCTTTTCCTTGAGGCATCACATTATTTAGCTAGAACTTTCAACTATATGAATACACATCCCAACCCAACCACCGAAAATATTTCCGCTCTCTAGGAGTACCTTAGAAATCCCTCCAACTCCAATAATGCAAATTGGAGGAACTACCTAACTCACTCTTGGAACAATCTAGTTCCTCCCCAAAGACAAAACCAGTTTGGGAGCTATGGGCAAAGTCAAACCTTTTTCCACCCTGGGCCATCCCAAGAAGACATTAATTCGCAGGTTATGAAAATCCTGCAGGGCAAGCAGACTCAGATGTCGGAAGTAACTCATGTTGTTACAAATCTTCAAAATCAGATTGGGGTTACTCTGGTTCAAAGACCTATAGGCAATTTGCCTTCCTAGCTCGTAAACTATCCCAACAACCAAAGGAACCATTACTAGAGCGGGAATCAAAATCAAAACCATTCTGGATAGCCTCCCATAAACCCAGCACTACAGCACCCCCGGATTGTCACCAACACCGGGCCCCTCGACCTCCTCCTAGGAACAACCACACTACAAATGTAATCACTCTGAGGAGCGAGAAGACTACTTAAGATCTTGGGCCGTCTCATCAAACCCACCCCACTCCTATGCAGGTTGACTTTATCCCCACCCCCACTTAGGAAAAGAGAAACAACAATCTCAAAGCGCAAACCCTATTCCTTTTTCCCAGGCACTTCACTTAGCTACTCCTAAGACTAAGAAATCTGAGCCCTCTTACCAAGAACTCATGGATTTATTTGGGCAAGTTGGGATCAATATTTCCCTCCTATATGCCATAAAGTATTGATAAACACCAGTTTATCATCACTATTATGCCTAAAAATACATCTAGCTTTTAGGTTTTTCACATTACAAACTGGTTTGGGACTGCATTTAGGCATTTTGTAGGATAGGCATGCATTGCATTAGTTTTGTAGTTTTACACCTTTTCATTGTTAGGAATGATCACATGGTGAAAATCGTTGAGTACATTCTTGGCAATGTGAAAGGCTGAAGATGAAGATTGAGTACATTCCAGTTGGATCTCAGCTCAATCCAACTCACATCAGTTGGATTCCACACCTCAACCCAGCTCAATGCAGTTGGACCCAACTCATTCCAGCTACACATAGCTCATGGTAGCTCTACTTGATCAAGCTTAGCTACTACTCATCAACTAGCTAAGCCTAGTCAACTGAAGAATCCTCAACTAGCTCGGTGCAGCTCATTTCCAGCTCCCTCAGACTTAATCTAGCTCAACTCAGTTGAGCTTAGCTACCAGATCTAAGCTAGCTAGCTAAGAAATCTTTGGGAGGATTAGCTCCAGCTCACCTTAGCTCCAGATCAGAAGAAGCTAGCTCAGATTAACTTAGCTCAGCTGCTAGCAATGAACTAGCCAACTAAGCTAGCTATTGAGTTCTCAGGCACTTCTACTTAAGCTACTTTCAGCTCCAGAAAAACCATGCAGCTCAAGTCTTCCTCCGTGCAACAAAACCTTAGCTCCTTCCTCTACTTATCTACTAGCTTAGCTAAGCTCCACCTAAGCTCTACCATGGCCAACCACCTCCCCTACCTAGCTCCACTACTACCTCCTACTCCTACTCCCTTTGGCGCCAACTTAACCACCATTCAACCTCATCCCTTTTGGCGCGAAAGCATGGCATCTCTTCTCCCCTCAACCACCACCCAAAAGCCACCAAAGTTGGTGCCAAAAAGACCTTTCTAGAAGCCCTACAAATGGCGCCAACTTTTCCTTTAATCTTAACCCACCCCCCCATAATCCAATCTCAACCATCCATGTTTTAGTGCCAAGAAGACCTCTTCTAGAAGCCCTAAGTTGGCACCAAAACCATGGTGTCCCTACATCCATGGATGGCCACCAAAGGGTGTGAACAACCCATTAACCACCACCCATGCCAACTTTCATATGGTGCAACATATCATGGCCATCTAATAGGTGAGAAAATCGTTGCGAAGAAAAGTTGGATTTTGGAAAACCCAAGTTGTAAAATTCATAAGAAAATCCATTACCAAATAAATTTTAATCGAAACTCTAGTAAGCTCTGGGTCGAACAAGGGGAGGTTACATTGATTCTAAATCCGCAATTATATATTTTTTGTAATTTTTTTTATAAAGAAATTGATGTAGACACATCCATTTAGGATAAAATGCCTATTTATGCATGTTCCTAGGTTTAGATATGCATTCCATAGTATACATAGTGCATAGTATGCATTATTTTGCATTTAGAGTGGTTTGTATAAATTTTACGATAATTGCTTCCTTCTATGGCCAGGAGAGGAGATTTAATTTGGAGCTTTGGATTGATGATCTGACCATATGGATTTGATCAGGACAACGATCAAAGTCTAACGCCTTCGAAATCGTCGTGATCGGAGTCCCGTAGCACCTTATGCAATCTGAGGAAGATCAACAGCTAAGGGACCAGGTGACATAATTTGGAGCTTTAAACGAGAAATCTGACCGTATAGATGGATTTAGGTCGATGATCGTAGCCCAACGACGCGAAAATCGACTCAATCCGACTTCTGTAGCAGCCCTTACAAATGAAAGAAGATAGATGACCCAGATCGTGCCACGTGGTGCTATCCAGGCCGCCCATGGGTACTCATGCACCACCGCACGTGCCTAGTAGTGTGAGCGCACGTAGTGCGTGGAGGCATCGAGCGCCGCTCATGGGTCGTGTAAGCTGGAGCTTTAGCTATGCTTGCGGCGGATCTTCAGCAACGTTTATGGCCCTCACTAAATATCCTATGTATGAAATGGATCCTTTCCTCCACTATAAAAGGACCTCTACTCCTCCCATTCTTTTTCATCTCTTCCTTTCTCTCCCTCACCACCTCCAAGGCTCTGGAGAGAGCTTGTCCCAAGCCAGGGATGCTCCTCTAGAGTAGAAAACAAAGATTTTTCCCATCTCTCATCCCCCTTCGTGGAGTATCCCATGGTTGTCCTCTCACCACTTTGGGAAGTAGATCCTCACCGCGACGTTGTCCCGCCCCGTCCTTCCTTCGCCGCTATTCTCCTTCCTCCAGCTTCCCGCCACATTCGCTTGGGTCATTGACAAAGTGAGTTATCCTCTAAGTGACCATCGAGGGGGATTCTTCTCACCTCTATCTTTTATCGCTTTCTAGTGTAGTTGTAGTTTCTTGATTATTTGTAGCAAACACTTGTTTTGAAAATATATATGATTGTTTCTCTCTCTCTCTCTCCCTCTTATTTTGCAAGTAGATTAGTTAGATAAAGTTTTGTCGATATGATCTCTTGCCTTCTAAAATACCGAAAAGAAATCATAAAAGATGAAAACACCAAAATAAAATCGAAAGCACGGATTTTAAAACCACACGCTCGCCTTCCTATGTTCGACTCGGGACTCCTTGGAGTTTTGGAATAAATTTTATCTGGTTAGTGAATTTCTACGCACTACGACGATAGGTTTCCAACTCAAATATTTTTGTATACGATATTACGCTCACCATTTTGGTGCTGTTGTATTTCTCAACTCAAAATGGTGAGTGTGATTTCGTACGCAAAAAGATTTGAGTTGGAAACCTGTTGTCATAGTGCGTAGAAATTCGCTAACCAAATAAAATTTATGTCAAAACTGCAAAGGAGTCTCGGGTCGAATACAAGGAGGCGAATGTGTGGTTTAGAAATCCGTGCTTTTGATTTTATTTGTTTTTGGTGTTTTTATCTTTAATGATTTTTTTGGGTATTTTATAAGGCACGAGATCATATTGACAAAACTTTATCTAACTAATCTACTTGCAAAATAAGAGGGGGAGCGAGAAAGAGAAACAATCATATATATTTTCAAAGCAAGTGTTTGCTACAAACAATCGAGAAACTATAATTACACTAGAAAGCGATAAAAGATAGAGGTGAGAAGAATCCCCCTCGACGGTCTCTTGGAGGGCGACTCGCTCTGACGATGCCCCGGACGAATGTGGCAGGAAGCTGGAGGAAGGAGAATGGTGACAGAGGAAGGAGGATGAGGCAGGACGGCATCGCGGTTAGGATCTACTTCTCGAAGTGGTGAGAAGATGGCCATGGGATGCTCCACGAAGGGGGATGAGAGGCAGAAAAAACTTTGTTTTCCACTCTAGAGGAGCATCCTGAGCTTGGGACAAGCTTTCTTTAGAGCCTTGGTGGTGGTGAGGGAGAGAAAGGAAGAGATGAAGAAGAATGGGAGGAGTAAGGGTCCTTTTATAGTTGAGGAAATGATCCATTTCATACATAGGACATTTAATGATAGCCAAAAACGTCGTTGAAGATCCATCACAAGCATCACTAAAGCTCTAGCTCACGTGCCCCACGCGTGGCGCTCGTGCGCGCTCTGTGAGCCCATGTCGCACGCACTTGTGGTTCTCACTGCCTCCGCATGCTACGCGTTCTGCGCACGCTCGCTGTTGTGCACCTCCGCTTGCTATGTGCTTCACGTTGTTGTGTGCGTCGGTGCGCTGTGTGTGCTCATGCTACTGCGTGCGCCCATGCCCTACTCACGTGAGGTGGTGGAGTGTGCCCATGGGCGGCCTGGATAGCACAACGTGGTGCGATCTGGGCCGTCTATCTTCTTTCCTTTGTAGGGGCTACTACAGAAGTCGAATTGAGTCAATTTTTGCGTTGTTGGGTTGTGATCGTCGATCCGAATCCATCCATGTGGTTGGATTTTTCGTTTGAAGCTCTGAATTGTGTCACCTAATTCCTTGGCCATTGATCTTCCTCAGACTGCATAAGGTGCTACGGGACTTCGATCAAGATGATTCCAGAGGCGTTGGATTCTGATCGTCGTCCTGATTAGATACATACAGTTGGATCATTAATCCAAGGCTTCGAATTAAATCTCCTCTCCTGACCATAAACGGATGTAATTAACCTAAAATTTATAAAAACTACTCTAAATGTTGAATGATGCATGTTATTCAATATTTATACTATGGAATGCATATCTAAACCTAGGAACATGTATAAATAGGCATTTTATCCAAAATGGATGTATCTACCTCAGAAAACATTAACAATGCTAATTTACTTGCAAAATAAACAAGAGAGAAAGAGAGAGAGAACAACTTTTATAAGTAAGATAATGTCAATTTCAACTACTTGCTACAACTATAAAGCTGAAAATCTACTCTAGAAGGTGATAAAAAGATAGGGGATGAAAGATTATCTTCCTCGACAAATGTTTGAAGGATGAGTCGAATGGACGACGCGTGGAGGAAGGAAAGCGAAGACGGAGGAAGGAGGACGAATATGGAAGAACCGGGGATGAGGCATGGCATCAATATTGCGGGATTCACTTCCGGAATAGGGGTGAGAGGATGGCTGATGAGAGCTCTGCGAAGGGGGTGAGAAGTGGAAAAATTTATTTTTTAACTCTAGCGGAGCTTCCCGTAACTTGGGAGCACTAGTGCGAGCTTTAGAACTTTGTTCTTAGCTCTTTGGGAGGTTGAGAGAAGGGATGATGTGACGAGTGGGCATGGGGTCCTATTTATAGTTGAAGATATGGGAGCAAAAGGGGCACTTCACATCTTTAAAATTAAATACATGCCTTTAGTGACACATGCACACGTCGCTGTAGCTAAACGTCGGTGAAGCTGCACTTTCGATCTCAGCTACTCGTTGCTGATCTAACTCTTACATCATGCCATGTCCCCGCCTCTTCTCCTTCAAGCATTAAGTGCTTGGGTTGATCTCAGTGCCGATGCTGCTTCTTCGCATGTTAAGTGGCTACGTAGCCGCTCTCATTGTCGTTGGATCACGCATCAACGGTTGAGATTCGTGCTCGCCTATGCCTTCAGATTGTGCCTCAACGTGTTAGATCGTGCGCTATCGCACGTGTGGTCATCCAGCGTGCGTAACTGCACCACATAGCCACCGCATCAGCCGCTCATTACGCATCCAATGAACGAATTTTGCTGTGCCTACTCTTCAGCGGATTAAATCCACTCGCGCGGATTCGAGCATGCGCCATTCGCTCAGCGAAAGGCACTTCATCGTTGCGCTGCGCCGCACACTTTGTTGAGTTTTTGTTTCTCCCCTCAAGCGGTCCTAGCCGTTGGATGATGATCTAATGGTCGGGATTGCTCTGCTTCTTCAGTGCTAGAGAGGCAAGTGCGGAGAATAGACCTTAGCCATTGGATCTTGATCCAACGTTTGAGATGCAATAGCACGGATGAGAATGAGAGGCATCGGTGGCTTTGGGCAACTTGGTGCCATCTAGGTCGTCCATCTTCAAATGCTCATAAGTGGTGCCATGGATGTCGTATTGGATTGATTTTTGTGTCATTAGGATGCGATCGTCGATCCGAATCCATTCTTGCTGTTAGATTTGTCATCTTAAGTTTAGATTTTCACCACATTACCCCTTGACCTCTGATCTTCCTCAGACTGCATCTAATGCTACAAAAGTTCGATCAAGACAATCTCAGAGGCGTTGGACTCCGATCGTCGCTCTGATTAGATTTATATGGTTGGATCTTTAATCCGAGGGCTCAAAATGATGTCACCTTGTCCTCTGGCCACAATAAGAAGCGCATTTCTGTACAATTTTTACAAATTAATCTAAATGCACGATGATGCATGTTATGCAATATTTGTAATGCATGATGCTTCTATGACCTTAGGAACATGCATAAATAGAAATTTTAGACCTATTAAATGTATGTACATCACACTCCTATGCCTATCTTTTGTTAGTCCTTAGCAAAACTTCATGCTATTTATAAAAGAATTAGGGTGAAATTACTTGGGCAATAATTATTTCTCAACAGTAAGAAATTTTTGCTAAAGACCTGAACTACAAAGACTTATCATTTCCCGGGTATCTGACAAAATGCAGACGATGCCCTAAGCCCTCACCTTATTAAAAAACAAATACATTTTTTTTCTTTTTTTTCCTATTTTCTAATTTTTTTGGATTTTTTTTTAAGTTTAGAGTTTCGAGGTAGCTTTCTATGGCTACTCAACCCACTCAAGACTCAAAAAGAACTTTAAGTTCTAAGTATCCTTTTGTGACTGTGATAGACTCACTAATTGTCAATCAAAATAGACTTTAGGTTTCTACGAACACTAGGTGACCTTAGCGAAGAATTTCTGCCTAAAGGTGTATCTGTTCTACTGGTAGCTTTCTTGCTACTTTTTATTTTTATGGGGTCAGCACAAGGGTGAACCTTGTGCATATCTCCCTGGCTCATTCTATTTTCCCACTTCTTCGTAAGTGTTTAGGAATTATTTGTGCATTTTTGCGAGCTGGGTTCTGGACAACCAGCCAATGGGATGTCAAACCCACAGCAACTTGTCAACCATACTCGTGTGGTGAAGTGTGGCTTATTTATTTTTTTCTTCTTTTTTATTTCTTATCAATTTTTTTTTTCTTTTGAGTAGGTGGCTTCTTGGATCTAAGATTTACCTAAAGGAAGTAAAAAGTGAATGGTCATGTGGCTGGGCTTTAGACAACCGGCCAATGGGGCATCAAACCTACAACAACTTACCAGCCATACCACCCTAGAAGGTTCATTAGTTACCTAATTTCCGCTAAAATCGTTGAAAAGTGAGTCAGTGCAAATAGTGTGTAGATGCTTTAAACTTAAAGTCCCCTTAAATCAGAGGGCAGGTTGATAAGGAGTGTACTTATCACCTCAACTTATTTATTCAATTAGAAATGTATTTACAAATGGCGAAGAGTCGAGAAACAAATCTACATTTTAGTGGACTCTTGGGTTGATTAAGCTTGAAGACTTGAAGGGTCTAAGTGTTCAGGTCCTATTGTATCATTTATTAAGGTTGAAAAACTCTAATGCCCAAGTTTTCTTTTCCTAATTCAATTTTTTTATAATAAAGGAAAAAAGAAGGCAAATTTACAAGAAATCCACAGAGCTGACAATATGATTCAGAAATGAATCCACCCCCCATGCCTAGCTTATGCAATGTCCTCATTGAAAATAAAGGCATGAGAAAAGGGCAAAATGAAGAAAATATCACCTGTATTCTGTGATGCTCTGTCAGCTCTAAGTCAGACCATACAAATGCTGAGTTTAGTGCCATCAACTAGGTGAGGTCCAGCCAAAAAGTCAAATCATGGTTAAAGCAACCTTGTCTGAGATGGGTTCTGGGGTAATGTGGTCAACAAAGGGTTTTAGACGTTGTTCATTGACCTTGAAAGTACTCATCTTTGGGTCAAAAATTTTGACGGCTTTGTTTAGGAATATCTGATCAATGATGAACGGGCCGTTCCAGTTTGACCTAAGCTTTTCGGGAAAGAGCTTAAGTTGAGGATCAAAGAGCCAGACCTTATGGTTCGGCTCAAAGCTCTTGTGGGATATCAACTGGTCATGAAGAGCTTTGGTCCTAGCCTTATAAATCTTAGCATTCTCATATGCATCATTTCTAAGCTCCTCCAACTCAGATAGTTGGAGTGCCTTGGTCTTTTCAGCTAAGCCTAGATCGAAATTGCATTTCTTATTTGCCAAAATGCTTGGTGTTCAATTCCTACGGGTAAATGACACGCCTTTCCATAGCCAAATGAAATAGTGATATGCTGATAGGTGTCTTGTATGTCGTATGGTAGGCCCACAGAGTGTCATCGAGCTTTTGAGTCCAGTCTTTCCAATCAGGCCTAACCTTTTTCTGCAGGATGTTCTTGATCTCCCGATTGGAAACCTCTGCTTATCTGTTCATCTGGGGGGTGGTAAGTTGTGGAAATTCTATGATTCACCTTGTATTTTGCTAGTAAATTGTGAAATTGGGCATTGGTGAAATGGGTACCACCATCGCTATTGATGGCCCTCGGGATACCGAACTGACTGAAGATATTCTTCTTAACAAAATTGATGACTACCTTGTGGTCATTGGTTCGGGTGGGAATAGCCTTAATCCACTTGGACACATAGTCAATAGCTATGAGAATGTACTGGTGTCCAAATGAAGGGTGGAAGGGTCTTATGAAATCGATGCCCCAAACTTCAAAGATCTGGATGGGAAGAATCATATTTAGTGGCATCATGTCTCTCTTGGCTATGCTCCCGAGTGCCTGGCATCGGGAACATGACCTCGAGAACTCCTGGGCATCCTTGAATAAAGATAGCTAGTAAAATCTAGATTGCAAAATCTTCGCAGCTGTCTTTTTCCCAGAGACATGTCCACCACATGCAAATGCATGACAGAACTCAAGTATGCTTTGGAACTCATTTTCTGGGACACATGAGTGAATAATTTTATCAGAGCTAATGCGGTATAGTTTAGGATCATCCCAAAAGTAATATTTGGCCTCGGATACAAGTCTATCCTGTTGTTTCTTGGTTCAATCTTGGGGGATTTGACCAACTGTTGAATAGTTGACAATGTTTGCAAACTAAGGGATTTGAACACTCGAAATTGTAAGAATTGTCTCGATTAGGAAGGTTTCAGTAATCGGAATATCCGGACAAGGAGAATCAATTAGGATTCTCGAAAGATGATCTGCCACTACATTTTGTGCCCTGGATTTGTCTTTAATTTGAGGATTGAATTCTTGAAGTAAAAGAATCCATCGAATGAGCTAGGATTTGGCATCCTTTTTGGCCAAAAGATATCTCAGGGCCAAGTGGTCGATATAGATGATGACATGAGATCCTAAAAGATAAGCACTGAATTTTTACAACATAAATACTAAAACCAGTAATTCCTTTTCTGTAACGGTATAGTTCCTCTGGACCTCGTCCAGAGTTTTACTAGCGTAGTAAATGATAGAGGGCTTTCTATCAATCTTCTAACCCAAAACAACCTTGATCGCGTAATTAGAAGTGTCGGTCATAATTTCAAATGGAGCTATCTAGACCGGTGGTTGCAACATCGGAGCACAAATGACTGCTGTTTTGAGTAAATCAAATGTTTTGTGGCATGCTTCATCAAATTCAAACGGCATGTCTTTGGCTAGAAGGTTGCTCAAAGGCCGAGCAACCTTGGAAAAGTCCTTGATGAACCTCCCATAAAAACCCACATGACCAAGAAATGATCGAATGTGCTTAACAGATCTGGGTGGAGGAAGTTTGGAGATAGCATCCACCTTAGTCTTATCAACATCAATACCTCGATTAGAGACTACATGACCCAAGATGATGCCTTCCTATGTCATGAAGTGACTCTTCTCCAGCTAAGGACCAAACGAGTTTGGATACATCTCTTTAGGATCAATTCTAGGTTAGCCAGGCAAGTTTCAAATGAATCTCCGAAAATAAAGAAATCATCCACGAATACTTCCATACAATCTCCCAGCATGTCTGAGAAGATGGCAATCATGCACCTTTGAAAAGTCATAGGTGCATTGCAAAACCCAAACGACATTCTACAGAATACAAAGGTTTCATAGGGATAGGTGAAAGTTGTCTTTTCCTAGTCATTGGGATGGATAGGGACTTGGTTATATCCCAAATAAGCATTAAGAAATAGAAATGATTTTGCCCAGCTAATCTTTCAAGAATTTGATCAATAAAAGGCAGCGAAAAATGATCCTTTTTGGTAGCTATGTTCAGCTTTCTGTAATTGATATAGACTCTGTAAGAGGAAGCTGAACGAGTCATGATAGATTTGCCTTTCTCATTAGTCATTACAGTAATCCCTGCTTTCTTGGGAATAATGTACACGGGACTCACTTAGGGACTATCCGAGATCGGGTATATGATACCTATATCAAGCCACCTAATGATTTCCTTCTTGACCACTTCTCGCATATTGGAGTTCAATCTCCTTTGCATTTGGTGAGAAGGGCACGATCCATCTTCCATAAAAATCCGATGATTATAATAAGATGGTTCGATCTTCCTAAGGTCATGAATGATCCAACTAATTTCCTCCTTATGTGGCTTAAGGACATTAATCAGTTTTGATTTTTGCTCCTTAGTTAGGTTTGCACTGATAATCACAGGGAGCGTCTTCTTTTGTCCTAAGAACTCATATTTCAGATTGTCAGGCAATGGTTTAAGTTCTAGTTAGGGTGGGTTGATAACAGAAGGTAGGCAGGATGCCGATGAAGATTCATCAAGACAATCCAGTGGAAGAGGTTGTGAATGAACAAAGTCAATGACCTCTTCAAAATGTGGTAGGTCTGTGGTGTCGGACCTGGTTAGGTTGTTAATATGGTGATTTTATCGTTGAAGTGTGTATAGTGGTTAACCTAAATTGGACCTAACCATCTCTTTACAAAATTTTTAACCTGGCCTACTTGATTTTATCTTGGTCACTTTTAGGCCCAGGGTCGAACTCAGGGAAGTGGGGTTACGAGTCAAGTTTCTACGCCTTTCCTACAACGAATCTCTTCCGTTCGTTTATTGTGTTTTTGGTGTTTTTCTATTTAGCTTTTTTTCTAGTAATCTTTGTCCTTGAGGCACACCCTCAAAATTAAGTTCTTGGCTTTGAGCCAAATCAGGGTTCCAAAATGGGTCTTGCTATTCGCAAGATGGGGTACTTGTAAGTCAAGGAATATCTTTTCTCTTTTATATATTTTTTTATCTTTTTACTAACAGGAAAGCTAAACAGAAATAAAGTAAATATAGTGTATATATTGTATATGTATATATTATATATGTATAAAGGGGTGGGGGTGGAGGTGGAGATGGAGTGTAGCACGGTGTTGAGTCGGTCGTCGTCTAGAAAGACGCAACCAACAGGATGAAGTGCCGCGTGTAAGGTGTAGGATGGATGGTGGAAGATGAATGGGAACACGCTTTTTGTATGCGTGTATCGGGGAATATCAGTAACTGGTGCAGATATTCCCGCGATACCACGTATGGTAAGTAATGTGAAAAAATATATATATATATGTATATGTAAATATATCTATATGTATATATATATATGGTTATAAATATATAGGTATATGTATATGTAGTTATATATGTGTATATATATGTATAAATATATATATATATATATATATATAAGTATATATGTATATATGTATTTAGGTATATGTATATATATATATATATATATATATACGTATATGTATGTATGTATATAATACTATATAGATGTATATATATATTTGTATATATGTATATAGTAATATATGTACATATAGATGTATGTAGCTAGATATGTATATATATGTATATATGTATATATAGTTATACAGATATATATATGTATATGTATGTATGTATGTATAAGTTTGTGTGTGTGTGTATATATGTATATATATGTATATAAATATATGTATATAGGTAAGTATATATATATGTATATATATACATATGTATATAGATATATGTATATAGACTAATACATAGTTATATAAGTACTAATATATGTATAGATATATGTATATATATGTATATGTATATAAGTATATGTATATATATATATATATGTATGTATGTATACTAATACATAAGTATATAGGTACTACTATATGTATAAATATAAGCATATATATATATATATAAGTATATAATAGTGTATAGGTGTGTGTGTGCGTGTATGAAAGTGTGAGTGTGTGTGCGTATGTGTATTTGCAGAGAGAGAGGGAGAGTGTGCTGTGAGAGAGAGAGAGAGAGAGAGAGAGTGAGAGCACCTGCAGAGGAAGGAAAGGGCGTTTAAGCCGTCTGAGGTCGTGGAGCGTCGTCTGAAGGTTTCCACCCGCGCGCAGGCACGTATGCGCACAGAGGACGTGCGCTGGAGGGAGTGGCGCGGAGAGGAGGGGTCGCAGCACACAGCGTTGCACGGAGAAGCGTACGCGGGCGAAGGAGGCGGGTGACGCGGGCGCACGGGGGCGAGTGGGGCGGGCAAAGGCAGGTGCTAGGAGAGGCGGGCGCACACAGACGTACGCGGGCGGGTGCGAGCGACCCGGGCCGAGACGCGCGCGTGGGCTGCGGTCGGTTGCGGCGCGCCGGGTGATCAGTTAAGTGAGAAACTCATCGGTCACCCCACTGTAGCCACAGTGTTCCGTAGAAATGCGTGAACAGTGGCTACAGTGGTCGGGTGAGCCGCTCAACTGCCTGCTACAGGTGCCGTTAGTGCGGATGGCTTGCGGCTGGTGCACGTGGGCTGGCGCCGGCTGCTGGCTTGCGGGTAGGACCTTGTGACAGAGTGCGCGGGAAGGGCTGGGTCGCGAGCGAAGGGGCGTGACAGGGCATGCGGTGGCTTGCGAGTGTTGGCTGGGGTGCACGGGAAGCTTGGCCGGCCAATGCAGTGGCGCGCGGTGGCCGGTTGAGCTTCACAGCTTGAAGCTTTGCTCCAGTGGCCGAAGGTGCTTTAAACGGTGAACGAAGAAAAGAGCCACCACGCCCACCGACTCTATGGTGAGTTGGGTGGTGGTGGACTCACGGTGGTGGTTGTGCACCACCGTGAGGTGCTCCTGTCCACCGGGTGTCTCCTCAGTGGAGGAGGGCTGGCGTATGGAGGGAGAGGGGATGGTGGCCTGGAAGGAGAAGTTGGATTTTTGAAGTGGAGGGCCAGGTTGCCCATGAAGAAGAAGCCGCCCTCTATTTATAGAAGAAGAAAGCCATGCACAACCATGCCCTGGCTGTGCATGGCTCATGCACGGCTCATGGCAGGGAGAGGCTAGCGCAGGGAGGGGCTTGTTGTAGAGCATGGTGCGAGGAGGAAGGTGAGGCCATGCGTAGCAGCCGCGGGAAGATTTCAAAATCAAGTGAAATAAAAAATAAAAAGATGGTGAATTTTGCAAATATGCACTTGAGGAAAAATGTTAAATGCAAGGCCACTTATTTTATTCTCCTCCCCTCTCAGTTAAATGCATGCATGCGTGTATTTTTACAATGCAGCTATGGATACCTAATATGCATTGGTAATGCTAGGAAATAGCATAGGATGGCACAATTGCAGGTGTATTTTTGCGGTGCAATCATACCCCCATTCCTATCTTTTGCTAGTCCCTAGCAAAACATTTTTTGTAGTATTTAGAAATGATCTTAAGCTGAAGATTTTCTTCCGAGGCAACATAGGTGTGTTTATTGTTGGATATTGTGAGAACCGATTGTGGAGAAGGCTACCAGTACTTTAAGTCTCACATGACATAGATCATCTCTCGACTGACCAGGACTCTTGATATTTAAACCTTAAGTACGATTTGCAGGACCCAGGAGGTTTGTGCCGTGCTTGAGAGCTCAAGAGGTTATGGCTTGTGCTTAGTGAAGGATCAAGACTGACCGGATGAACATTAAGACTCAAGCCCAGGGTTTCACGAATTTTTAAGTACAGGTTGGTCCCAGTTTCAGCTCGTGTCTTCGGATTGACCCTTAAGAAGATGATGGAAAAATCAACTCCCATTTTCTGATATTTATGGCTCGCAGGAAAAACAGGGTATTTGCGACTTGCCCTGAAGAACTTTTTTAGGGTAGAGACTTTACAGACATTTGCGAGATATACTGGCTTATTTGCATTTTTTTTTAACACGTGTCAGTATATCTCTTACAATATTATTTGGAGGAGCACACTTTTTTTTCTTTTTGGTGGGAAGTTCCTTTTTGGTGGAAAGAGTCTCTCCCAAATGCAAGACTAAAGCCTGGGATAAAAAGTCCACCTGTGTGCATAGGTAAGAACTCCACCTTTCCTAATGAACACTAGGGTTGGATCTTATGTTCACCTAGTCTTTCCTGATATGTGTAGTGTGAACCAAGTTTACTTAAGCTCTCAAGTAGAAGCAAACCAACGAATCCTATACTGGTGTCTCGGGTACAAGAATACGTCCTTAGTTAGGAGAGATTCCGATCTATCTTGTCAATGCTCAAGTGAATTAAGCCGAGCCTGAGCGAATCAAGCTTCTGTGGCCTGAAAAGTCTTCAAAACAGAGGTTGAATATCCATAAACACTTATTGTATTTTTGTTTTAGCTTTCAGATCATTACTAAACACCATTTATTATTATTATTATATATATTATATATATATATTCTTTTTCTTTTTCTTTTTCTTGCATATTTATAAATAGGTGGGAAGTGCATGATACCATAAAATACCCAGATCCTATGGATGCCTATCCACCCCCCCATGCCAAACGATGCTATGTCCTCATATGCATGCAGGGAAAGGTCGAGAAAGGACGAAAGATCGGGTAATGAGAGTTGAGGTGTAGGGTATACAGCAGGGTGGTAGGGTGGGTGGATGGTGGGTGGTGAAGTGAAAAATGAAGAGATCGTGATAGTGGCGTGAAAAGTGATGGTGGATGGTGAAAGGTCTGGCATTTCATGGGACGAGAGTGTCCCAGGCGGATTGGAGAACAAGTCGGGAAGAAGTTGGCCCTCAGATTGGCCAAGAAGAGGGGCTTCTTGGATAGATGGATCCAGAAAGGAACAGCCCCAGTGAGAAGTATATGGGCACAATGTCCCAATGTGGAGTTGCAAATCCACCTGATTTGGCGGGAAAGAAAGGGCAATCCGGTCTTCAAGAGGGTAGACCGGCGGTGAGTAGCCCGGATATGACTCAGACCACGAGGTATGGGAAGCAGAGAAAACCTTGTCAGAAGTCTGGTCAGGAGAAAGTACGGGAATAGGGAGGGATGGGGAAACGTCACAATATGTGTTGGTCAGGTAGTCATCAGTGTTTACAGGTAATCTGCAGCAGTCTGAATAGGTCCCAATTAGTCCGATACATGCACTAACGGTCATGTCCTCGTCAGATGTGTCATCCTCGATGCAATCACAATCAAAGTTCTTGGCTGCCTTGACGATGTTAAGCTTGAGCTTTTCAGATCCAGCGGCAATCTCAATACAGCCCGACTCGCAGTCGATAAGGGCATAGGCTGTGGCTAGGAAAGGTCGACCGAGAATGATCGGATAATCAGAAAGTGAGCTATGAACTTCCATATCTAAAACAAGGAAGTCAATAGGAAAACAGAGATTGTTGACCCTAACAAGCACATCCTCCACCACACCCTTCGAAATTTTGACAGAGCGATCTGCTAACTGTAACGTGACAGGGGTGGGTTTCAGATTTCCCAAGGAAAAATTTTCGAGCATGATGGTTGGTATAAGATTTATGGAAGATCCTAGATCAAGCAGGGCACGGTTAAAACTGCAGCCTTGGATGCTACAGGAAATAAGCAGAGTGCCCGGATCTTTCTGCTTCGGTGGTAGGTTTGACGGTATAGCACAACTCACATGAGGCGAGAGAACCACCGGATTATTGGTTTTCTTTGACTGTCGCCTGGGTGTTGTGTAGTCTTTGAAAAATCGGGCGACAGTAGGTATGTGGTCAATATCCTCGAGCAAGGGTACCTTGATTTCTACATCCCTGAACAAATTACGCAGGTTGTCAAAGGCCTGCGTGTCTTTCTTCTTTCCTTTTGGCTCCCTCACTAGAGCCTCAAGGAATGGAACTGATTCTGGCACCAATTTGGGTGTATCGTCCTCTCGCGAATGCGGTGCACATCTCGAATGAGACGGCGGTGAAGAAGATGGACCATGATCAGGTCGAGGTGGATCGACAGTCTACTTACCGCTCCTCGTAGTGATAGCATTGGACGATGCGAGTCCAGTGGGATCAAATGGCGGAGGAGGGTTCGCAATAGGGACATAAGAGTGCGGTGCTACAGCGGGATTAGCCTGAAATCCCAGTGGAATGCTCGGAGCTTGCAGAATTTGATTAACCTACCCCTAAGAAGGTCGTACTTGTGGTTGAGGACCACGGGGTACGAAGTTTCGCGGGTTTGGAACAGGTTGGGCGGGAAGAGTGCCCTGAGATCGAGTCGCCATGCGTAGTTGACTGATCTCTGCATTCTGTTGCGCCAATTGGTGCTGAAGAGAGGTCATGTTCTCTTCATGGCGCTTTGACATATCCGTCATCATTCGTATCAATTTGTCAAGAGGACTTGATGCATGTTCTGTTTGCGGTACGCAAGGGCCTGATGGCGGATTCGCCATAGGATTAGGCTGGGCCCCTGGGATGACGGGTGAGGATGGTCGCATTGGTCTACCCACGGGGTTTTGGCGCTACGGGTTGTTGGACCAGGCGAAGTTCGGATGATTGCGCCACCCTGGGTTATACGTGGCAGAGAACGGGTTGTTCCCTAAGGCACAAGCATCTTCTATGCCAGAAGACGTGTCCGCATGTAAATACGCTTCCGAGCACACGGAGGCTTGGTCCTCCGTGTTGAAATACTGGCTCGCAGAAGCCAGATCCACATGACTTACCAAGTTGCTCGGCGCGACACTCGATAAGGAAGGTCTTACGGGGTTTCTTGGGATAAGCCTGGTGTTGGAAGAATTGGAATTGTGATGAAGTGATGAGGTGGGGGTGTTTGCCATAGAACGGGCGGGGTTGGCTAGAAGCTCGTCCAGTTTCTTGTGCACGACGGAGACTTCATCCAGTTTTTGTGCTATAAGGCTGAGATCAGTGGATGAATGGGAGGGTCCCGTGTCAATTTTGTGGACATTTTAGGGTTGGCTGGTACGATTAAAGGTGACAATGGAAGCATTGTTCATCGAGTTTTCACTCATATTTTCAAACAGTTCGAATGCTCCATTCTCATCTTTATTCATAAAGTTCCCTTCACAGGAAGCGTCTGCAATTTGCTCCAAAGTCTCATTTAGCCCATAGTAGAAAATCAGGGCTATATGCCACTTAGGAAGATCGTGGTGCGGACACTTCCTGAGGAGGTCATTATACCTCTCCCATGCCTCATGAAATTGTTCGTCGTTTTGTTGCGTAAATGAAGTGATAGCATGGCGAAGTGCATTGGTTCGCCCGATTGGGAAGAACTTCTTGAGAAACGCTGTTCGCATCTCTTCCCAAGAGTGGATGGTTCTCCTAAGGGTGCGTAACCACTGCGAAGCTTTGTCCCACAATGAAAACGGGAACATTTTCATGAGGACTATAGTTAACCTGATATTTCTTGGTTTAATAGTTTCAGTTAATCGGGTTAGGTCTTCCAAGTGGAGAAAAGGATCTTCACTTGTAAGACCATGGAAGTGAAAATTTATCAGGCCAATTATGTTGGGTTTTAATTCAAAGTCGTCCCCGCCCATGGGGACCCGAATTTGTCCTATGGTCTCTGTAGCAGTGGGATTCTGATAGGAGCTAAGAGACCTAGGTTCCTCCCGTTCGGGAGGGTTCTGCATTTCCTCCAATGTTTCCCGAATGACTTCCATTTGCTCATTATACATTTCCATTTGGGCTTGGAGGCGGGTTATGGGATCTAAGGCTCCACCACCTGGTGGGTTCTGAGGGTGGTTTCCTCCCTCGGGATTTGGGGGTGGGCGTGCAGCCATGTTTGTGGAGGAGGAGGACGATTCAGCTTCTTTTCTAGTTCAGGGTTTTGTGACCTCCTCCCAAACATGCACTACCGTAGGAAGAATTGGGGAGATACGATGGGAAAAGAGATGAGAGAAATGACGCTACAAAGGTACACTTGATGACAAATCAATTCAATCAAATTCCTAACCTCTACAGTGTGCCCTTAGACCTAAAGATCTAAGTTACCTACTATCACGAACTACGGAACCGAATGCGAGCACCGCGGAACCACCGGGCCAGATTGAAAGGCCGTTTGCCCTAGTCTTAGACACCCGATAGCACGCGGGAACCCTCACCAGCATGTAGACGCTACACGCAGGTAGTTAGACCTCCAATCCTTAATAAGGGTCAAGTTACTACCAATTTTAGTTAGAGGCTTCGGATCAAGTGCTTTTGGAATGTGAAGGGCGTTGTTTACGGGTAATGCCCAAGTGATTGATTTTCAGAGTGTGTAAAAGAAGCATGCAATGGGGAAATCTCCCCGAATTGAAGTTTTTAATTGGTGAATGGTTTTTAGAGTTCAGTCTTAAGTAGTATGGATTTTAGGATTTTGCTGAAATATCAATTCAACCAATCTCCTGGTTTTGCAAGAATACAAGTTTTCTTCTTTTCTTCTAAGCCCAACAAACCCTTCATCAATGTCAGTTAGTTAATGCATGCTAAAATGCAATGGGCTTCCCTAATTGGAGATTTCTATGTGTGGATGCACGAATCAGTTTTAGATTAGTGTGAAAGGGAGCCAAAGCACTTCAATTCAAGTGCTCCCAATCACCAGAAAGATTTCCACACAAGGCTCAATCAACAGATAAAGAAACTAAAATTGTTGGTGTTGAAATATTCGGGATCGAATCTTAGGCAAGTTGAAAAGTCATGGTGGGGTTGGAATCAACTCAATTCCAAGTCTCCCCATCAAAAAGGTGATCCCGAATTACAGGTAAATGAGGCAAAGAGGGTGGCAATCAATCTTTTTATTTGCCTCAAAGAATACTTAACATGGCGAAAAATTCAAGAATCAAGATTCTTGGATTTTCGCTATGCAAAGTAGGGCAGGAAATCCCGGGGCGGTGGGAGTAAAGGCAATCAATCAAATAAGTGAATTTTAATCCACTTGCCCCAAGAGATCCCAAGAAGTTTTTCTTATTTTCTTTTTTTAGTTTTTTTTTTTATTAAGGTTACAAGTTAACTTAGGTTGCTAAGAAAAGAAAACCTACTTGTTCGGCAACGTGTGCGAAGCTCCATTGTGGTGTCGGCGTCTTCATGCTCTCGTTCCCGTCTTGGACCTACCCACGTTTCCGACTTCGTCTGCCTGTCTTCTCCTTGCAACAGGTTTACCTGCACACCAAAAATAAAAACACCCGTGAAGAGAGAAGAGAAAAATGAAAGGAATGGAGTAAAAACTTACTTGAAGGCGTACTTCCCTGGCAACGGCGCTAGAAAAGGTATGGTGTCGGACCTGGTTAGGTTGTTAATATGGTGATTTTATCGTTGAAGTGTGTATAGTAGTTAACCTAAATCGGACCTAACCATCTCTTTACAAAATTTTTAACCTGGCCTACTTGATTTTATCTTGGTCACTTTTAGGCCCAGGGTCGAACTCAAGGAAGTGGGGTTACGAGTCAAGTTTCTACACCTTTCCTACAACGAATCTCTTCCGTTCGTTTATTGTGTTTTTGGTGTTTTTCTATTTAGATTTTTTTCTGGTAATCTTTGCCCTTGAGGCACACCCTCAAAATTAAGTTCTTGGCTTTGAGCCAAATCAGGGTTCCAAAACGGGTCTTGCTATTCGCAAGACGGGGTACCTGCAAGTCAAGGAATATCTTTTCTCTTTTATATATATTTTTTATCTTTTTACTAACAAGAAAGCTAAACAGAAATAAAGTAAATATAGTGTATATATATATGTATATATTATATATGTATAAAGGGGTTGGGGTGGAGGCGAAGATGGAGTGTAGCACGGTGTCGAGTTGGTCGTCGTCTAGAAAGACGCAATCAACAGGACGAAGTGCTGCGTGTAAAGCGTAGGATGGATGGTGGAAGATGAATGTGAACATGCTTTTTGTACGCGTACATAAGGGAATATTAGCAACTGGTGCAGATATTCCCGCGATACCACGTATGGTAAGTAATGTGAAAAAATATATATATGTATATATGTAAGTATATCTATATGTATATATATATATATGGTTATAAATATATAGGTATATATATATGTAGTTATATATGTGTATATATATGTATAAATAAATAAATAAATAAATAAATAAATAAATAAATAAATAAATATATATATATAAGTATATATGTATATATGTATGTAGCTATATGTATATATATATATATGTATATGTTTGTATTATATAATACTATATAGATGTATATATATATATATTGACTAATACATAGTTATATAAGCACTAATATATGTATAAATATATGTATATGTATATTGCAAATATATATATATATATGTATATATATATATATATATATATATATATATATATATATATATATGTATGTATGTATACCAATACATAAGTATATAGGTAGTACTATATGTATAAATATAAGTATATATATATATGTATATATATGTATATATGTTTATAAATGTATATAGATATAAATAAATAAATAAATAAATAAATATATATATATATATATAATAGTGTATAGGTGTGTGTGTGTGTGTATGAAAGTGTGAGTGTGTGTGCGTATGTGTATTTGCAGAGAGAGAGGGAGAGTGTGCTGAGAGAGAGAGAGAGAGAGAAAGAGAGAGTGAGAGCACCTGCAGAGGAAGGAAAGGGCGTTTAAGCCGTCTGAGGCCGTGGAGCGTCGTCTGAAGGTTTCCACGCGCGCGTATGCGCACAGAGGACGTGCGCTGGAGGGAGTGGCGCGGAGAGGAGGGGCCGCAGCGCACAGCGTTGCATGGAGAAGCGTACGCGGGCGAAGGAAGCAGGTGACGCGGGCACACGCGGGCGAGTGGGGCGGGCGAAGGCAGGCGCTGGGAGAGGCGGGTGCATGCAGACGTACGCGGATGGGTGCGGGCGATGTGGGCCGAGATGCGCGTGCGGGCTGCGGCCGGTTGCGGCACGCTGGGTGACCGGTTAAGTGAGAAACTCACCGGTCACCCCACTGTAGCCACAGTGTTCCGCAGAAATGCGTGAACAGTGGCTATAGTGGCCGGGCGAGCCGCGCAACCGCCTGCTACTGGTGCCGTGAGTGTGGGTGGCTTGCGGCTAGCGCCGGTTGCTGGCTTGCGGGCGGGACCTCGGGACAGAGCACGTGGGGAGGGCTAGGTCGCGAGCGAAGGGGCGCGACAGGGCGCGCGGTGGCTGGTTGAGCTTCACAACTTGAAGCTTTGCTCCAATCGCTGAAGGTGCTTCAAACGGTGAACCAAGAAAAGAGCCACCACGCCCACCGGTTCTATGGTGAGCTGGGTGGTGGTGGACTTGCGGTGGTGGTTGTGCACCACCGTGAGGTGCTCCTGTCTGCTGGGTGTCTCCTCAGAGGAGGAGGGTCAACGTATGGAGGGAGAGGGGATGGTGGCCTGGAAGGAGAAGTTGGATTTTTGAAGTGGAGGACCAGGATGCCCATGAAGAAGAACCCGCCCTCTATTTATAGAAGAAGAAAGCCATGCACAGCCATGCCCTGGCTGTGCATGGCTCATGCACGGCTCATGGTAGGGAGAGGCTGGCGTAGGGAAGGGCTTGCTGCAGAGCATGGCGCGAGGACGAAGGTGAGGCCATGCATAGTAGCCTCGGGAAGATTTCAGAATCAAGTGAAATAAAAAATAAAAAGATGGTGAATTTTGCAAAGATGCACTTGAGGAAAAATGTTAAATGCAAGGCCACTTATTTTATTCTCCTCCCCTCTCAATTAAATGCATGCATGCGTGTATTTTTACAATGCAACTATGGAGACCTAATATGCATTGGTAATGCTAGGAAATAGCACAAGACGGCACAATTGCAGGTGTATTTTTGCGGTGCAATCAGTCTGCTATACAAGGTTGAGGTTCAGGTTCATTGGTGATGGAGGAATCCTCAAAAACAGTGATAGCCATACAAATCTCAGGTTCAGATCATTATCATCGAGTTCCTTCATATATCCACAATCCTCAAATTTTTTTATCGCCTTAAAAATATCCAGTTTCAATTTTCTATCACAAAAGGCGATCTTCATACTACCACTTTTACAGTTGATATTGGCCTTAGTGGTAGCCAGGAATGGATGCCCCAAAATGATGGGCATGTTCCTGAAGTCTTCAAGTACATCTATGTCAAGGACGAGGAAATCTATATGAAAATAGAAATTCTTGACCTTAACAATAACACCTTTTGGGTTTGTGTCCGAACGGTCCACTAATTATAGTGTTACTGAGGTTGGCTTGAGTTCACTTAATTTGAACTTTTCATACAGGGAAGTCAGAATTAAGTTTATGGATGCACCTTGATCCAAGAGTACTTGATCAAAGGTGTAATCCTCGATAACACATGAAATCAAAGGGGTGCGTGGATCTCTCTTTTTCTGAGGAAGGTGATACAAGATAATAGAACTAGCCTACTCAGAGAGTATCACCTTCCTCGGGGCTGATTCCTTCGGCTTAGGCTTCTGAGTGCATAAATCTTTCAAGAATTTAGCATAAGCTGGAATATGCTTAATAGCATTGAGGAGCGGAATATTGATTTTGACATTCTTGAATATATTCAAGTGCTCCTCATTCTATCGACATGCTTCTTCTTCCTAGGTTTTAACAAGGCTTCAGGGAATGGGACATGAGTAAAATCATTAGATTCGGGGTCTTGACCTTGGTTTCTTCAAATTTCTCCTTTCCTTTCTCAGGCTCACGAGGGTTTGTTTGACTAGAAGATGGTAGTTCAGCATCTTGGGTTTGCCTTCCACTCCTCAAGGTAACGGAGTTTGCAGAAGCATATGGGTTCGTGTCTTAGGGAGGGTTAGGAAAGATTGAAGGGGCTTGATTATCCAGATATCTAGGATTGGATGAAGAAGTAGGAGGACCTTGCTCAACCACCTGAGCATGTGCGTGTAGGTCCCTCTGATTCTTGTACCCTTGGTCTCGATTACTCTGATTTTGTACATTGTGAGGATTAGGTACAGATTGAGTTGGTAGAGGTCCGGGTTGTCATGTAATAGTAATGAGCCTGGATCACAAGTTGTCCAGTGAGATATTCATTTGCTGCATGATCTAGAGCATGGATCCTTGCATTTCTACCATTTAATAGTTTATATCAGTATGCCCTGTGGGTTGGCGGGCCTTCCATGTTGGCTGATTGACTTGATTAAGGGGTAGTTGAGTGTATACATGACCTTGACCCATTGGTCTTTGCGGTGCAAAATTGCTAAGTCGGATTTAGGTTTTTTGCCTCGGGTTTTTCCGAGAGAAGTTAGGCTGGTTCCTCCGACCTGGGTTATAGGAGTTAGAATATGGGTTAGACCTAACATTCTCTTATACAGCATACACATCCTCATAAGGCATGGATGGTGGGAAAGAAGAAGAATCAGAGAAACTGGGATCAAAGGCCCCAATTTGGAACCTGTGGGGTTCTGAGCAATGCTAGCTCATAGGTTGAGCCGTTTCCAATTGATTTATGAACTCTCGTCCAATAGGAGTTCGCGAAGAATGGAATCCTGAATTATGGGATTGAGTGGATCTAGAAGTATTTGCAGAGTTTCCACCCATCCACTCTTCCATTCCTTTTGCAACCAGGTCCACCTTATCAAGTTTCTTACAAATCAATTCCATATCGAATGAATGAGTCTTGGACTTCATTTGCATTTGATCTGGGTTGATGGGATTGGTTGAAAGTGTCCATGAAGGCATGATTGATAGAATTCTCACTCATTTCCTCAAACAAGTTATGCGCACTATCTACATCCTTGTTTAGGAAATTGCCTCCGTAAGAAGTGTCCACATGATTATGGAGTTGCTCAGTCAACCCGTGATAGAAAATTTTCACGAGTTGCCATTTCGGTATCTCGTGGTGTCGACACTTCCACAATAGATCCTGGAATCGCTCCAAGGCACCATGAAGCGGTTCTCCCAGTCGCTGGATTAAAGTTGGAATCGCTCATCACAATGCATTGGTACACCCAACAGGGAAAACATTCTTCAAGAAGGCCAATTTGAGATCATTCCAGGTAGCTATCAGCCTTGCAATCATTTGATACCAATGTGCGGCTTTATCCCTGAGAGAGTGGGGGAAAAGCCTCATGATCATCTACTCTTTGTCCACATTGCATGCTTTGGTGGTTTGGACCAAAGTGGTCAAATCCTCCAAACGCTGAAATGGGTCTTCAGAGCCAAGACCATGAAAATGTTTGATCGGGCTTAAAACCTGGGGCTTGATTTCCACATCACCGATTGGAATCTGGACATCGGAAAGTTCCCTATAATTTGAAGGATCATAAAAATCCTTTAAAGGTTGAGCTCCCTGACCATTCATTCGTGGGAACTATTCATGCATTTGCTGCAATTGTTCCAGCTGCCCTTGCAGCAACTCGTGTTGATTCTGAGGTAGAGGAGGTGGTTGATCAGCCATATGATCTACTTGAATAAAATTCAGCCTATGCCTCCTTGAATGGTCTAATGGTCCTTCCAAATGGGGATTCAATGGTCTCCTTTCAAGCATAAACTAAGGGGTCAGAAAGACTGGAGAATAGAACCCTACAACACAACAATATAAGCCTGTCCTTAAGTTGGGTATCCTAAGAACCTAGGCTCCAAGATATATTCAAACCACAACACGAATTTTTCATTGTCCTTAATCTAGAAGTTGGTTAAGTTGGGCTGGCGAAGCAGGGGGAGCATGTTCCAATGGCCTTTAATTATGCCAAATCCCTACTTAAGTCATTTGACAATCAGGCCCCCCAACATGGCACTTTCTAGAGAAAGCAGACGTCATAAATTCGCACCACAGTTTGAGAAATGCCCTGAAACAGACTGATGGGTCCTAGGGCCAACGTCTACTCAAGTTTAGATTAGGCTTAGGATAGTAGTGCTTTTGAAATTTGATGGGCCCTAAAAATGGCTTGTGCCCTTAATGATTGATCGAAATGTGTGATTGCACAACAAGGGTTTTCAAGCAAGATTATTTGGATGAGTAGATTTTAGAGTTTAAATCTTGCTTAAGTAGCTTTTAGGGTTTGAATTAAGGTTGATTCAATGAAGTTCAGGAGGCACACCAATATTTGCAAACACGAGTGATAAACGCCAGTTTATCATTATCCCTATGCATTAAAACAAACCTAGCTCTTAGGATTTTGCTCCGCAAACAAGTTTTTGGGCTGCATTTAGGCATCAATTAGCGTAGGCATGCATTGTACTTTTTATTATCTTTTTAATGTATTTTTGTGAGTATTAGGGATATACAGATTGCCAATCCCTAGAACCCTAGCACTCAGGAAAGCAACTGGTGAAGGAGAAGCCCAAACTAGCTGGAACTCAGCCAAATCCAACTCACCATAGTTGGATTTTAGCTCACTTGAACTAAGGTTAGCTCATCTTAGCTCCATTCAGCTCATCTCAACTGAATGGTAGCTCAAGCGAGCTCATCTTAGCTCACACTAGCTCAGGTCAGCTCAGATCCAGCTCAACTTAGCTGAATCTAGCTCATCTCAGCTCCCATTAGTTCACAGGGAGCTCTAGCTAGCTCAGCTGAGTTGATTGGAGTTCACCTCAGCTCAGGACTAGCTTGATCTAGCTCCACTCAACTCTAGCTAGGTGAAGATGACTTCATTTCAGCTCAGGAAGCTCAAGTCCAGCTCCCGGGGACTCAGCTTAGCTCAACTCAGTTGAGCTAATCGACCTTAGCTGCCTCAACCAGCTTGATCCTCCCCTGGAGCACCAGACCCAGCTCACCTCAGCTCCTCATGGTAGAAGCCAGATTACTTTAGCTTGGCTTAGTAGCTAGCAAAGAACTAGCAAGCTAAGCCAGCTAGAGTAGCTCCATGCCACCCTCTTTAGTAGCTGCCAGCTCCATTTTAGTTCTAGACTTCTGCTGTGCAGCTCCTCTCTTTAAACTTTAGCTCCCATTGCCTCCTCCTCTACTCCATTACTAGCTAAGCTAGCTGAGCTTAGCTAGGCTCTAGCTCCCTTGGCATTTACCACCCTTAAACCCAACCTAACTAGCTCCACCAACTACCTCTACTTATAAGTCCAGCTAGCTAACCTAGTCCACCCCTAAGTTGGTGCCAGCCCTAGCCACCTTTTCACCCCTCACCTCCCTCCAAAAGCCACCTAAAGTTGGCGCCAAAACACCCCCCATAACCACCACCAAAATGGCGCCAACCCATCTCCTTATCACCACCCTACACTTCACTAACCAACCCATCTCCACCCTTGATTTTTGGCACCAAGAACACCCCCTTCTAGAAGCCAAAGTTGGCACCAAAACAAGGTGCCCTTCCACCCCATACTCGGCCACCAAAGGCCACCATCAAACCCCCTTCACACCCCCTTGGTTGGCGCCATTTAACCCTCTCCATGGGATCCCTAACCACCTCCCATCAAGCCTTCCTAGCTCTCCACTAAAGGCCATGCCAACCATCTCCATCCCACTCTATAAAAACCCATCACCCACCACCATTTTCATCATCCTCCATTAGCTTTAATTCTACCCTATGCCCGCCATAATTCAAGGCCAAGGAAGAAAAGAAGAAGATTAAGGGGGCATCTTACCTGCCCCTTTGGTGCCTTCTTCCCCATTTTCTTCTCTATTGTGCCACGCCAAGGAGGAGGATCACTCCCCCACTAGGAGGATGTCTAGGCAAGGAGGAGCAAGGGTGGTGCATGCCCACTCTTGAAGGAGATCATTGAAGGTGGTAGCTTCCACCTTGGAGGAGCATCTCAAGGAAGGAGAAGGCAGAGCCCTTTTCAAGCCTAGGAGCCACTAAGCTTGGAGCAAGGAGCTTCCCCTCTTCACCAACAATTCAGGAGGACTTGTGTTTTATTTTATTTGTTGCAATTATCTAGTGGTAGAAGCATTCATCTACTAGGTTTTTCTGTAAAACACTTTCTCATTAATCTAGTTGCCTTCTTTGAAATTTCTTTTTAGTTGCATTTTAATTGTTGTGATTCTAGCACTCTTCACTCCCTCTCCCTAATTACTCTAGGCCTCCATGTGCCTAGAGTGAGCTTAGGGAAAGGAATTATTTGTCACTTAGGTGTTAGCTTAGTGATCGTAGTTGTTATTTACTTTCCTGCCAACAACTCGTGTTTTCCTTCGTTATTTCAAAACCCTAAAAAAAATGATATATTGAAAAAGACCAAGAAGAAAGGTGATTTCTACTTCCATCCAAGAGACTTGAATTTTGCAAACATATTGCCTCCTTGGACGACCCTAGATACTTCCCTATCTAGGTCTTATAAATTTAAAAACGAAAGTGGATTTATGTGTTGTAACGACACTAAATTACCTAATTAACAAAGCGTGTATTTTCGCGATCAACGGGTGAAGATGTTTTCCTTTGAAATCAAAATAAGGTGGAGTGCCTGGTTCTTGACCTTAAAGGTTAACCCTAAGGAGCAAGCTACTTGATAAGTTATTTTTATATGAAGTGGTGTGGCTCAAACAACTCGAGCAATTGTACTTGATGCACCATTGAATTGAGCACAGAAGTGGTTACCTAATTTGATTTTTACTTGATTATGTGTTTGTTGTGTATCGGTTCCAAAGATCGATTTATTTGTTGAGTGAAAAATCAGAGGTTGTGTAGCTCAAGTTATGGGTGATGAGATGTGTATGGTAGGGAAATCTCACAATCATATCAGATTTTTTTTGTTAGATTTTTTTTTGTAAGTGGAGGGTGAGGTGGGTAGAGGTGACAACTAAACAACCAAACTAACCTTAGGGTTTATGAGTGCACTTAGGTTAATTAGAGTTTGAATTAAGGTGATGAAACGAAAGCTATGGAGGGGTAAAGAATGGGAGAGTACTTACAGTGGTCTTCAACCACACTTTACTTCTATCTACAACTCTTAGATCACCTTATTAGGACACCTGCAAGACAATGGAAGAAATAAAAGAGAGGTTAGAGATCAAATAAGTGCATGGAATGAGGAGAATAATTAGAATTCATTGCCTTCCCAGCAATGGCACCAAAATGATAGGCGAGAAAATCGTTGCAAAGAAAAGTTGGATTTTGGAAAACCCAAGTCATTGTAAAATTCGCAAGAAAATTCACTACCAAATAAACTTTAACTGAAACTCTGGTGAGTCTCGAGTTGAACACGGGGAGGCTATGCTGATTCTAAATCTGCAATTATATTTTTTTTTGTAAATTTTTTTATAAAGAAATCATTCACAATGCTAATCTACTTGCAATATAAATAAGAGAGAGAAAGATAGAGAGAGAGTGAATAACCTTTATAACTATGATAATGTCAATTACAACCACTTGCTACAACTATAAAACTGAAAATCTACTCTAGAAAGTGATAAAAAGATAAGGGATGCGAGATTATCTTCCTCGACGAATGCTTGGAGGATGAGCTGGACGAACGACGCTTGGAGGAAGGAGAGCGAAGACGGAGGAAGGAGGGTGACTCTAAAAGAATTGGGGATGAGGTAGGGCATCTCGATGAATGCTTGGAGGATGAGCTGGACGGACGACGCCTGGTGGAAGGAGAGCAAAGATGGAGGAAGGAGAGCAAATATGGAAGAACTAGGGATGAGGAAGGGCATACACGTTGGAGGATCTGCTTTCGGACCTAGGGAGAGAGGACGGCTGGCGAGAGTTCCGCAAAGGGGGTGAGAAGTGGAAAAAATTATTTTTTAACTCTAGCGGAGCTCCCGTAGCTTGGGAGTACAAGTGCGAGCTTTAGAACTTTGTTCTTAGCTTTTTGGGAGGTTGAGAGAAGGGATGATGTGACGAGTGGGTATGGGATCCTATATATAGTTGAAGATATGGGGCAAAAGTGGTACTTCACATATTTAAAATTAAATACAAGTCTTTAGTGACACACGCGCATGTTGCTATAGCTAAATGTATGTGAAGCCACTCCTTCGATCTCAGCCGCTCGCCGCTGATTTGACGTCCCACATCGCGCCACATCATTGACTCTTCTTGTTCAAGCTTTAAGCGCTTGGGTTGATCTCTGCCCTCTGATCAAGATTGGAGGGCTGAGAACTCGTCGATGCTGCTTCTTCTTTGCACGTTAATCAAGTAGGTAACCGCTCTCATCGCCATTGGATCACACATCAATGGCTGAGAATTGCACTCACCCACGCCTTTAGATCGTGCCTCAATGTGTCAGATCGTGCGTTATCATGCGCATGGTCATCCAGCGCACGTAAGCGTGCTAGTTAGTCGCCACATCAGCCGCTCATCGTGCATCCAATGATCGAATTTCCCCGTGCCTTCTCTTTAGCAGATTAAATATGCTTGTGCGGATTCGAGCGTGTGCTGCACACTTTGCGAAAGGCACTTCACTGCTGTGGTGCGCCTTGCACTTCGTTGAGTTTTTGTTTTTCCCCTCAAGCGGTCCCAGCCATTGGATGATGATCCAACGGTTGGGATCGCTCGTGGCTTTTTTAGTGCTAGAGAGGCGGGTGCGGAGAATGGACCTCAATCATTGGATCTTGATCCAATGGCTGAGATGCGATAGCGTGGATGAGGAGGGGCGCCGATGGTTTTGGGTGGCTTGAATGGTGCTATGTGGTGCCATCTGAGTCGTCCATCTTCAAATGCTTGTAAGTGGTGCCATGGATGTCAGATTGGATTGTTTTCATGTCCTTGGGTTACGATTGTCGATTCAAATCCATCCGTGTAGTTGGATTTGTTGTTTGAAGTCTAGATTTTCACCACATTGCCCCTTGACCTCTGATCTTCCTCAGACTGCATCTGATGCTACAGAAGTTTGATCGAGATGATCTTGGAGGTGTTGGACTCTAATCGTCACTCTAATCAGATTTGTATGGTTGGATCTATAATCCGAGGCCTCAAAATGTTGTCACCCTGTCCCCTAAACATAGTAAGAGGGGAATTACTATACAATTTGTATAAATTAGTCTAAATGCTTGATGATGCATGTTATGCAATAGTTATAATGCATAATGCTTCTATGACTCTAAGAACATGTATAAATAGACATTTTAGGCTAATTAGATGTGTGCAGATCACCATCCATCCCATAACCACCACCTTAAACCTAATCCGCCAAGGATCACTTCACCATTGGGGGACGGCCTGGTAGAGGAGGAGCATAGGGTGGAGAACATCCACCCCTGGAGGAAACTAAGAGGAGCATCAAGTGAAGAAGCAAAGGAGGTTCTTCTTCAAATATGGGAGTAGCTGCGTTTGGAGCGAAGGCCCTTCCAAGCTTCAATTGGAGAATTTTCTTTTCTTCATCTTTGTTTTATTGCTTTTGTATTAGCTTTCATTCTTGTAATTGCAAGCTTTCATCTATTTGTGACACTATATATTTTAGCAATACAAAAGCAAGTTCACCTTTCAATTCTATGTGCCTTTAATTTCAAGTATTTTCTTTAATCTCTTAGTGCACTCCATTCTTTCCCTTTAATTACCTTAAGTGCACTTGCCTAGGGTGAGTTTAGAAAAAAAGATACTTTTTTGTCACTTAGGCATAGTTCTTTTTCCACATCACTATCCCGATTATCTTTTGAAAACCCTAAAAAAATTGCAAAGCCAAAAATACAAAAAAATTAGAGATTTGAGAGAGAGAGAGAGAGAGAGTCGATTTATTAACTAAAGTGTCTCCTTGGATGACCCTAGATACCCTACTATCTAGGTTTTATAAAATTTCAAAAGCGATCGTGAAATTGCATGTTACAACGACCAAAATCCTCTTTTATAAATAACACGATTTTTTGTATTAAGTATATTGCTGCCTACGCCAAATTTTGGAAAGACGTGTATTCCAAAAGGGCAGGCTAAGAATCTAAGATGGGTGGTCCTCTCAAAGATAGTTAGCTCCATTGTGTAGAGCATAATGCTTCTGAAGAAAAAGGACCCGGGTGCACCTCTCATTTTGGTTGTCATAAATGACACCACTTTTGATCGCAGCATTCTTGATTTAGGTACCTTTATTAATCTCATCCCCACTATTTTATTTGAAGAATTCAAATTCGGCAAATTAAAACCTGTTGAGATTACATTACAGTTAGTTGACTGATCTACCATCAAAACAAAGGGGACCATCAAGTTATCGTCAAGGTTTAGAACTGTCTATTTCGATTGATTTTCTTGTCCTTGACATTAATGCACCTGAAACACTAAAAAATGCCTCGATTCTCCTTAGAAGACCTTTCCTGGCCATCGCAAAAGCAAATATAGATTGTCATTCTAGCAAAATGAACATTACTTGTGATGGCAAAACTATTACTTTAGACATTTTCAAAGCTTCTAGGAGGTTCAATGATCAGGAATTTTTTGAGGAATCGGATGATGAAATGGAGGCACTAGTGGAGGAATTTATGTTGATCCAGTCTTGCTCTGCTTTGACCACCATCGAAAAAGATTTTATTGATTCTGATTCAGAATTTGATGACATGGTCAAAGACACTTCAAATCACATAGGGATTGGCTTTGATTGTTCTGACCTCCCTGAGTTATCACCACACCCTCCCACCTTGATTTCCACCCTCACCTCACTGTCCCTTGACACCACTGACTATTTTTCCCCTACCACTCTTCTGGACCTGATTAATAATCCTGGTGAGCCTAGTCTGCATTGGATAGACTCTCCTCCAAATAATTCCATTTATTTTGACCCTAATTATCCCACGTCTGTAAATTCTAAATCTTTTAGGGGATCTTGAAGAAGAGTTACTTTATTAGGGCTTGTCGATATCAAATTTTCTCCATGATTTTTCCCCGTCCTACTTAACCTCACGCCCAACTGAATGGTGTTAAAGACAACCCTGGGTGGGAGGTAACCCACTGTTTTCCTACTTTCCTTTTTCCTTTTTTCTCTTAGGTTTTAACTATCCTAATTTCGACCTTTCTTCACTCAGGTGATATCCTTTCCCTTCCTTATGCATGCGGACATTGCATACTCTTAGCATGGGGGGAATATTTTAAATTTTGACAGTCATTTCAAGATTTTAGAAAACCAAAAATACAAAAATTTCTTTTCTTTTACATGCATTTTTCATAAAAAATCAAAAGACACTCTTTGAGGAATTTTTGAAAACACGAGACTAAGGTTGTGACTTTATTTTAATAAAGGTACACAGGGGATTTAATCTTTAACAAAACTTAAGAATGAATTTAAGGATCTTTTGGGTAGACCTTTAAGGTCTAAAAATCTCAATTCAATCAATGCATCTCCTAAAGAATTCCTCCTTGACCCCTAATAGTCTTCGATCTAGAAATTTGAATTTCTTTTGAAACTCAAGTGTCAAAAATTCCACACACACAAGCCGACAAAAACAAAAAGGCCAAAAACGCATAAATCAATAATTCTCCATGTTTAACTTATGGTGAAACTTTAAGCAGTTTTGATTGGATGAGTCCTTACCATGGAGAAGGAGAAAACTCTCTGAGGAAGTGAGGTCAACATGTTACCCCTTCAGTGCTTGCTCCACATCTATGTACGGAGCATATAACCACACCTTGCGGTTTAGGTGTCTCATACGATACTATCTCGAAGTATCAAAGAGAGAGCCTGGATTTGCTAGGAGTGCCTCTTACGGTGCCACAATGTGTCAGGTTGTAGGGCTCCTGGAGGTGTCTTGGATGGTGCTTTTATAGCATTGGAGTAAGAGCCTCCTCGAGTAACGAAAATGGAGACAAGGATTCCAACACAATCCTGCTAAAGTTAATTTGAGCATAAGCATGGGGGAGACAATGACAAAAACATCAAAATATAATTGAAGAAAAAAGAAGTTGACAATTCAAAAAGCATTGACACTTGAATTTTCATCATCACACAAATTTTGGATCAATTTCTTAGATCAAGGAGGTTTTTACTGCAAAAACAATTGACATGATAATTGGAGTCTAATGGGGTAAATTTGTCAAATTCTAGGGAAGATACACAGATCCTGTTTCATGCTAACTTTTTGATCCAAGGATAAATCTTGATGTTTATCTTAAAAAAATCTCGTACCTACCTTCTCAATCAACTAAAGTCTCGCAATAGTGTTTTTCTCAAAAACAAAAAAAAATTTCCACCAAAATCATTTTGTGAAATACAATTTTGCTAAGATACTATCAAAAAGATAAGCATGGGGTGTGATAAACACTAGTTTATCATCACTCTTATGCTTAAAAATACATCTAGCTCTTGGATTTTTCACATTGCAATATGGTTTGGGACTGCATTTAAGCATTTTGTGGAATAGGCATGCATTGCATTATTTTTGTAGTTTTACACCTTTTCATTCAAGGATGATTAAACATTTAATACCCTTTAAACCTTGGCAATGTAAAAGACAAAAGATGAAGATTGAACTCATTCCACATAACTCACGGTAGCTCTACTTGATCAAGCTTAGCTACTTCTCATCAACTAGCTAAGCTTGGCCAGCTGAAGAGTCCTCAACCAGCTCAGGTCAGCTCAATTCCAGCTCTTGAAGACTTAGCCAAGCTCAATTTAGCTGAGCTTAGCAACTAGACCTAAGCTAGCTAGCTAGGAAGTCTTCAGGAGACCAACTCCAGCTCACCTCAGCTCTAGATGAGAAGAAGTCAGCTCAATTTAGCTTAGCTTAGTTGCTAGCAAAGAACTAGCTAGCTAAGCTAGCTATTGAGTTCTCAGGCACCTCTCTTCAGCATCAATCTAGCTCTAGGAAGACCTGTGCAGCTCAAGTTTCCCTCCTTTCAGCAAAACCCTAGCTCCTCCCCGACTACTCTACTAGCTAAGCTAGCTTAGCTAAGCTCCACCTCATGAACAACTACCCTACTACCTAAGCTCCACCAAAAAAACACCACCAACTCCCCCTCCTTTCTCCCTTACTTTTGGCTCCACAAATGCATTACTACCAACCCCCTTCACACCTTTTCAGCTTGGCGCCAAACCTAGCATCTCTTCAACCCTTAACCACCAACCAATGTTGGCGCCAACTATCCCCCCATTCATCTCCACTCTCAATCCATCACCAAAACCAATCCCAACCATCAAAAGTTGGCACCAAAGAAGACCCTTTCTAGAAGCTAGAAGTGACACCAACTTATGGTTACACCCCTTCACCGGTGGCCGACCACCAAAGGATGTAAACCACCCATTAACCACCACCCATGCCAGCTTTCATTTGGCACCAACACATATCCACCCTCCATCTCTTAACTACCATCACAAAATCACATCCTAGCCCTCCACATACTCCACGCAACCTACCCCCTCCTATCCTATAAATAGATCCCATACTTGATGTGCTCGTGCTAAGTAGGGCTGAAAAGGAACTACATTGAGTTAGCGAAGTTAAAGTTGAAAACCCATCTTTGTAATCGTATTGCCCTTTTTAACACACTCGCATCTTAATTTTATTAAGGAACCCAAGCATGATTAGATGGGGGAGTCCCAGTCGAACTAGGGGAGGCATGATTTGAAGTTGGTCCTTGAAAGCCTTGGTGGAGTTCCTTATTCTATTTTTGTGTTTTTGAGTTTTCATTTTTTTTCTTCTTTTCTTACAAAATCTAAGCTAAGCTAAGACTACTTTTTTTTTATTTTTCTATTAGTGCGAAAGCGGGAAAATACCTAACTATTTTTTTTTATTTGTTCTTTTTATATTTTTTTGGCTTTTCGAAGTTGCAAATGAAAGCAAGATTTGTATTTATAACCTCCAACTAAATAGTGAGAGAAGCTTTTTATCATTTTCATTTTGCGATTTTTTTGGCTTTTTGACTGGACTAAGCTACAAAGCAACAAAGATTAAACTAAATATTTATTGCATCAAAAAAGGGAAGGGAACATCATTTGAACTTACAAAAGACATTCCATTACACTAAAGGTGGTAGAACCACTTATAAAAATCTTTAAAAGTGAAGTATTTACAACATGCACTCTTCACTCATTCACCAAGTAAGCGGAAATGACGAGGGTAACTTGGTGATTAGCTTAGCGGGGAGCTTCTTGTAGGTATGGAATCCATATAGCTGATGGGACAAATGGTTGAGGTTGTGGTAATGATGGGGGTGACAAGGATTAGGAGAAAGGCCATCTAATGGAGGGTAAAGTTCTCAAACTCCCTAATATGGTTGAGGTTTAGTGGCTCATTGAGGTGGGTGATAATGTGCTCATTGGTCCAAATGTTGGTTGTAATGACTATGGTGGAGGATAGGGATATGGATATGAAGATCCTAAACTTGGGAATGATGAAGGTTTGTTCTAATGTGTTCTCAATGGAGTCTATTTGGTGGGCTCTATGGTTGGGAGAGGGGACGGCCATGGTCCTACGGGGCTAATGGGTGTATTGGTGGCAATGGGATTAGGAGTTGGTCTTGTAGGTGGTGGTGCTAAGGAGTGTGTGAGTGAGTGAACTAGAGTGCTTGTGAAGGTGTGAAGTGGTGGTGTGAATGGTGAGGTGAAGTGTGTGCTTATGGACGTGTAGAGTGGTGATGGTAGTGACAGTGAAAATGAAAATGTGAGTGTGGACATGTGGTGTGAGTGTGTGTGTATAATACTACTAAAGTAAATAAATAAAGCAAAAGTGCAAGTATTGAAAATGATTAAAAATCAAATCTACAATACTAAGAAAGTAAAATCAAGTTATTAAAATTGCAATGAAAGGGAAATAACTAAACTACTAAAGAAAACAAAGAGAAAATGGGATTAAGAAGGAGTCCTCTCCAATGTAGGCACAAGGGCCTATTGGGAGGGGAAGGAAATCCTTGGCTGAGGCCTATTCCTTCTTCACCTTGAACACCACAACCAAGGAGGCACATTGGAATCCACTGGTGGTGGTGGTGGAGCTCTCAAGGTGGAGGCTCATGGAGAGAATAGGGGAGTGTAGGGCACCCATGGGGGTATCTTTTTATAGTGTTCCCTTATGGGTGTGGTGCTCTATGGGTATAGGTTTAGGTGCTATTTTAGGGTACATCCTAAGGGTAGAAGATTCCAGGTGGGCGAATAACCTAAGGTGAGGGTGCAAGTGTAACGACTCGACCCCAGGAGACCGATTCGGAACATCCAAAACAACTTGAAAAGTTTTATCTTTGCCCAACAAAAAGTATACACACAATAACCAGGTAATAATATTGCAACAATAAAGGATATAATTAAAATTATTCATTTCCAATCATCATTTAGAGCATGAAATAGAAGTGTAGTGTAAGGAGGAAAAACTAAAGTAGAGTGCAGTACAAGTTGATTGACGCCCGTCAAAGATAGAATCACGTCACCCGACAGAAAGGAAATAAAGTTTTGAAAGCATAAAAACCAATTGTAAGGTGAAGCTACCTCTAAAGGAAGGAACCATGTGTCCACCAGCCGAAAACTCCCACACTTGCCAACACCTGGTCGGAAGTGAACAGGAATTAGCATGAGCTAAAATGCTCAGTAAAGTGCCAAAACATAAAGTAACTGGAGTATGCAATCTAGAAGGTGCAAGAAAAGGGCAACCCCATGTTGGTTTGTTTATTATGATTTATTCCAGTTCCTTTCATTAATTCTTGTTTCCTCAATTTGCATTTATTTTGTAGACATTTCTCTTAACCTGGATCATCAAGACATAGGACGGGATTCAATGAAGTACACCGGGGGGCCAACCCGGCAAGCCTCATTGTTTCCAGTCTTAGCCATGACGTGACATGTAGCTGCCTATAGAAGGGAATTCGTACTCGGGAATGATCTCCGCATCTCATGAAGTCAGATCATCCCCACTCATTAATCCACCACCATCTCAATATTTCCAACCACACACTAATCCCAGCAATACACAAGGCACTGCATGTCTTGATCGAGGTGTTGAGGAGGCATGCGACTCCCCAACTTAGTTTGTTTTATTTTATTTTTTTGTTAATCCAACACCCATGTTTTGTTTACTCATTTATTTCTACTAGTATAGGAAAGTAGTATTGCACAATACACAGTTGGCACTTAATTTTCTAGGTATTTCCACACAACATTCTCCAATTATAAATTATCCAGCGATTTACAAAGCATAGTTAGCAACTTATCAATTATACATAAGAAATTTTCTTTCATGTAGCTCATCCACAATAGATGATTCCAACTACATTATTGAAGAGTAGAGATTTCCATATTTAGCTTGCTATCGAAAGGCTACAGAAATATTTTATACCAACAATTTGTCATAACTAATTGAACAGGCAGTTCAACGTAGCATATAATTCTCATTTTATCCATTAATAAAATTTTCGGGGTTATCTAGTTATTAGGCAGCAAGTTAACTTCCGAGCTAGTAAGAGAGGAAAATGGAATAATAATCTAACATGAACATTAGAGGGGAGGGTACTTCACTTATATTCATGGTATAGTAGGTTTGCCTGGTTAGTGGCGAACCCTTGATCTAATTCCCTAGGAAAAAGAGACAATCGAATCAACGAGAGTGTCTATGAAGAAAACACAACGGAGAATATTGAAAAAGGAGTCCATCGGTGTTTAGGAAGTTGGCTACCTAGGCCGAGTAGGTGGCCGCATTCTTGTAGGCGGACCCCTCCTCAAACCGTGTAATGCAAAGCGGTGCTATAGGTGGGTTTGGGTGAGTAGTTGGATTGAGTAGGCATTTACTTGGCTGAGTAGTCACTCGCATTTGAGATAGATCCATCGATGGGGTCTTTTAAAAAAAAATTTCAGGGCCTCACATAAAAAAGACTCACTTAAAAATAAAACTTCTTGGATATCATAAATCCCTCTCTGCCATCGAGAATGCCTAATATCCCAACCTAAACCCACCGAGAATGCCTAAACCCCTCTCTGCCATCACCTAAACCCTCATTGCCCTCTCTACCGTTGGCGCGTCACCCTCTTTGCCGTGTCTAACATAGCACTGCCGTCACCCACCAACCATTGCCTACCAACATTGGAGGTTGCACCAACCATCACTGAGGTATATCTCTCACTATCTGATTTTAGTTTTAGGTTTTTTATTTTTAGAGTCTGATTTTTATTGGGTTTGATATTTAAGGTCTAATTTGTTCGTGACATTGTGCATGTGTCTTAAATGTTGTATATATTCCTAATGTTGTATTTGTTTGTGTCCAATTTTTTGTGTCTGTATGTGACAATGTGTATAAATCATTTCTAATATTAAATAAATCAATTGTTGAGTCTGATTTTTACATAAATTTCTAGGTCTGATTTTTGTCTTAGGTTTTTGATTTTTAGGGTCTGATTTTTTACATCATTTATTTATATTAAATGTCATTTTATGTTCAACACCATTGTCAATTCTTTTATGTTTATTTAAATGAACATCTGGATTTTAATCTCTACATTTTCCTTTTTCAAGATGTCAAATATTTTATATTCTAGGTTATATAGTAATTAAAGATGTCAAATTATATGGTTCTAGACAATATTTTTTTATTATGCTACTTGAGACATTTGCATAATTATAATATTACTTATAACACAAAATTTAATAAATTAACTAATTATTTTATATTTTTTAAATGAAAAATGCAAAACCACATACTCATTCGCATACTCGTCCGAATATCGCATGCTCGCTATGCGGTGACCCAAATGACCACATACCGCATACCGACTTCCTGAACCTTGGGGCCCACATACCACGTGGGTCGCAAGGAGCAAGATCGAGCGCGTGTCTCGATTGTCCCGAGACACCTTGTGCTCCAACACCTATTTGATATAAAAACTCGCAACCTTACTGTACCTCGTCAAATTTTATGCGTACTCATAATATCTCCTACATTCTCTCAAAATCAACGGCACAGATGTGCTTTTGGATGCATAGTTATATATATATATATATAGACACACACCTTTACACCATGCACTTAAGCACATACACATGCATGTGTTGCCAATAATTCTATCCATCCCACTCACTCTTTCTCTAAATCCTATGTACACAATAAAAACAAAAAAAAATCCACACCACACACTCTCATTTTCTTACCAATCTCACGAATCAACCACTTCTTTATGCACATCTAGTACCTCCTACTTTTCCACTCTTTCGTTCTTTCCTCTTCTTCTTTGTCTTCCTTCCTTGCAACAGCACCACGGGACCACCACCACCACTGCCATTCTCTTCTTTCTTCCTCTCCCATGCCCTCACATGATGCACTTGCACAACACACATCCCACCACCACTGACGCACAACCATTGCACACATCCTCCACCATTGTTTCCCATGCACGCATGCACTCCCTCCCTCATTTCTCCCTTTCTTGCTTGTCTTTGCCAAAGCAGCTCACTATTTTTGCTGCACCTTACCCGACCATCACAACATCACCCCTCACATCTTCTCCCATGATCACTCACCTGTTGGTGCAAGGGCACCACGATCGTTAATTTTGATGATAATAAAACACTTGTTATTTAACATTTACATTTGAGTTATAGTTTCAGGCTAAATGTAAATGGAATCAAGTGTGAAGCAGTTTAAGCTCGCATCCATGGCAGATTGGAGGAGCTTGATGAAGGAGGAGCTTTGCGTGGAGCGAGAGCTTGAAGACAAGAAGAATAGGATAGACATTTTATTCTATGTATTTCGTTCTTGTCATTTTGTTCTGTTATTTCTTAAATGATTGTCAAAGAGCCCTAAAGTATCATATAGTAGTCCGAGGATCACATGCACAACCCTAGGTTACTTAGACAAACTCATAGAGAACTTAGAAAATCAAAATAGGTTTCAGACAACCTGATCAGATGTCCAATCTAGACATCAGACGTTTGATCTTAGACTTTAAGACATATGACTGGTTGATCAGACGTCCAAAACACTTAGGCTGGAAATCCACTCTCTATCTGTCAGTTTTAGATGTCCAACCCTTAGTCCAGATGTCTGATAACCTTGCCAGATGTCCATCTAGAGGATTGTTGGCTTTGTTAGACTTAATTGTTTAGGGTTAACCTTTAATCTGATTTACATTCACTCTCAGACGTACATAGAGCACCCAAGATGTTTGATAAATAGCGTTAGGCTTAATTCACCCCAAATCACTTTTGTCACCGATTATAGCCATTTGAGCCCTAGGAAATCCATTATTGCAGTGATTTGTGTTTCCAGACGTCCAGACAAATTGCCAGACGTCTGACCTGTCGTCTAGGCAACTTATCCTAGAACCCTATTTGGGCCTAGACAAAATAGGAAGGAAACCCATCTTAAATTAGATGTTTGATTATATTCCCAGATGTCTTAAAACACCTCTTTAGATGTCTATCTTTATTCAACCCTGATTAGATCTTCCACCCTTCTAGATCAAACGACGAATCCCTAGATCAAACGACGAATCCCTAGATCAAACGATGGCCCAAACATATGACCTTAGAATCAGACATCTGATAATCCCGTCAAAATCCTAAATGACCATTATTTCAGCTTGATTTGCCTTGGGTTTATTCCCAAAGGCTATAGAAGCCTTCTAAGGTCTTCCAAAGCCTTCTTAGGACCTCTATAAATAGAGGATTACCCTTCCTAAGCTAAATACACCTAAGAATAGTACTTCCACTTATATTGTGTCCAAGAAGACGTTAGAATTAAAGAAGAAAGTGCTGTTGCTCTCCAAGCCCTCTAGCATCCATCCGAGAGCACCGTCACGCTGCCGACTGCATGTCGCACCACTTCTATCTAAGGGAAGTCATTTTGTTTATAGAAACTAGGTTGATTTACATTTGCTTTGTGGCTCTATAGGATATTATAATTCTCTTTGTTTAGGTATTCACCTTGTGAATTCCCGTCTCCCTTGCGAGACAAAATACTCCTCATGAAGAGGAGAGGTTTTGAGGTTACGCTACCCTCAGGTATAAAATAGCGTGCTTGTAAGAGGTTGTACTGCCCTCATTGAAGTAGTACTGTTAGTAGATTTGATTGGCTAGGTTGATCGAAAAATCCTAAGTTGAGAGGCTTAGGTGGTGGTTTTTACTCGGATTTGGGTTTCCACTTAAAAATCCCTTGATACTTGTGATTGCATTTTTGTGAGATTGTTTATTTCTGCATTATCTTTTATCATGAAAATCTCACCCCCTCCGTCAAAGCCTTCATCACCATGCACCCTCATTGTTACATGCATAGAATACTTCGCAAGGCTAGAAAACTAGAAGAGTGTGGGGAAAGAACGCTCACCAGGGTTGAGGATGGCCGCTTGGAAGTGGTTGCTGGAGCTCAGAGGGCGGCTGTGTGGTGAGGGAAGGGAAGGAGGTCTCGATCTTGAAGAAGTGGGATCGAGTGAGATCATGTCAAAGAGGGGGGGAGAGAGAGATGCATGGGGGTGAGATTGAGTGGCTACGTACGTAGCTCGAGGAGATGAGATGGGATATTTAATGGGGGTTTGTTAGGGTTTTAGGTAGGAAAAAAATGTTTGTGTTTGTTTTTTCTTTTCTCCTAAAGGCAAACAAAAAGAACTCGTGTGATTTCTTTTCTTATTCTTGGGAGTCCCAATTTTTTAGCAGCAAAGTCCATCAAACTCATTACGTTGAGAGGAACATTATGGGAGTCTTAAATTTCTAATTTTCCTATTGGTTTATGTTTTGAAAATTTCATACTAAAATGCGATTTAAAAAGAATTAGTTAGAAAGTCGCAAAACATGAGCACGCGTAAGTTCTGAAAAGGTCTAACGACCTCTTATTTGTGGGAAACTAGTATCATTGGTTTCAAATTTTCATAAGGACTTTAGACATAACTTCTGATTTGAAATCAAGTTTTTTTCAAAATACGGGGGTTTTCTCGCAAGATTTGGTACAATGCGGCTATAGTGCTTCATTTCGCATGAAACGAAAGACGTTGGATTCCTTATGAAAGGAGGAACCTGACTTGAGCATGGACAAATCAGATCTGAGGTCTCACAACAAGTCAAGGTGGTCAAATGGGGAGTGGATAGGCTAGAGTGGGCGTTAAGTTTAGGTGTTCAAATGGGGAGTAGATAGGCTAGAGTGGGCGTTAGGTTGAGCTGGGTTTAGTGAGGGGTTAAGTTGGTGTGGAGGCTAAGTGTTGTTGGGTTTAGGTGTGGGTGATTAGGAGGGTTGTTGTGCTTGTGTAGGTGGGCTAGTGTAGTGTACATTTGTGGGCCTAGAGAAAATACGTAAAATATTAACTACTACTAAGTCAACATAATATGTAAATAGAAGGTTAAAAATCAACGGGGTGAGGAAAGGAGATGGAGAGAAGGGGTTATGGCGACCATGCGGTTAGGGTTGGGTTGCAGGGGGAGGAGGATGGATGGAGGAGTTGGAGACCCAAATATTAGAGAAGGGAGAGTAGATGACTATCTCAATAGGGAAGGGGTGCTAGGGGTGGGATGAGAGAGGGCTGGAGGAGGACTAATGTAAACACATTTATGTCACATAAACTGTCTATTTATGTGCATTCTTAGGCATATAATTACATCATGCATTATAAATATTGCATAACATGCATCATCATGCATTTAGGTTAGATTGTGTAAAGTTTCGATTAATTCTCTCTTTTATGGCTAGGGAATAGGGCGATATTTAATCAAGGCCTCGGATTTGAGATCCAACCGTACGGATCTGATCAAGGCGACGATTGGAGTTCAACGACTCCAAGATTGCCCGATCGGACATTGCATCAGATGTAGTCCGAGAAAGATCTGAGATCAAGGGGCCAGGCGGTGTAAATCCATACTTCAAATGACAAATTTGACTGCGCGGATGGGTTTGGATCGACGCTCGCAGCCTAACGGTATAAAATTTGATCTAATCCGACATCTGTGGCACCATCTACAAGTCAGAGAAGTTGGATGGCCAAGATGGCGCCACGTGGTGCCATCTCAGCTGCCGAAACTGCCTAAGGCTCGCCGCTGCCCTCTCTCTCCTCATCCGACCATCAGATCTAGGCCATTGGATCTTGATCCAACGGCCATGGGCGCATATGCCTTAAAACGTGAGCATGCCTCAAAGGGCGACTTGGTGCGTTGGTCGAGCGCATCTTCAAGAGGCAGAGGTCGTGGGGTCAAGCCCCCGTGCACCTTAAATGAAAGGTGCAAGTGGGTGCGGGTGAAATTCACTCATTGGATGCGGCGTGGACGGTGGATGAAGCGACGACATGGTGGCTTGGATGAGCTCAAACGTGCACGTGCTTGATGACGTGCCGCAGCACGCGTGATTGCATGCGTAGGCACACGATGAAGGGTGGGTGTAGATGCATCTTAAGCCGTCCAATCTCGAGGTTGTCTGAACGTGGGAGGAGCGTTGAAGCAAAGGAAGAAGAGGAGGTGTGGGCGTGTGCATGTATTTAGCAACTTGTGGTCTTTAGTGACGGTTATATCCGTCACTAAAGACCCTTACATTAATGTTTTAAGAATGAAATGACCTATTTTGCCCCTACTCTTCACCTATAAAAGGCCCTACAACCCCCACATTATTTTCATCTCTTACTCTCTTCTTTCACTGCCTCCAAAGCTCTAAGAGCTTGTCTCAAACCCAGGATGCTCCATTAGAGTTTAAATAAAATTTTTCCACCTTTTCATCCCTGTCGTGGAGCACCTGCGGTTGTCTTCTCACCGCCGTTCAGGAACAAATCCTGCTACGACATCACCTTGCCCCATCCTCTGTCTTCCGTCTTTGTTCTCCCTAGTCCGTTGTCTCACCACACTCATCCGGGTGCTCCGTCAACGCGGCTCGTCCTTCAAGCAGCCGTCGAGGAGGATAACCTCTCTCCACCTTCTCTTTTATCGCTTTCTAGTATAGATTTTCCGCTTTCTAGCGTAACGAGTCGTTGTAATGAACATTAATCTGTGGTTATGAAATATTTGTTCATTCTTTCTCTATTTTGTCTTTATTTGTATTATTTTCTCTCTGTCTTCTATTAATTATTCTTTAAGTAGATAGCTAGTGTAGATTTAATTCAACTAGCTAATCTACTTTGTGACAACAAATATAAATGAGATTTTTGATCAAATGTATGCCTCCCCATGTTTGACTTGAGAGTCCTTTTGAGTTTCGGTAAAAATTATTTGTTTGGTGGATTTTACCACGACTACTACGACAGGATTTCAAAACTCAAACTTTTAGCATACAAATCCCTTTCAACATTTTGGCATTGTTGTCGGGGAGGCGATGCTCTTTGATTTCTCATGTTCCCCACCTTACTTATCTTTTATCTCACTTTTCTTCTTTCTTATTGTAATTGCAGGTACTCTTTCGAGGCAGGAAAAAGTGGTAGATTGGAGTAAAGTGCTATTGTAGGGTTTATTAAGTAACCCCACCTCCCCACCCCCTAGTTTTCATTTCATTACCTAATAACACAAACCTTAATTAACCTAGGAGCTTGTATAAACCCTAAGGTTAGTTCTGATTGTTTGTTTGTTACCTCCACCCTCCCCACCCTCCGCTTATGAAAATAAAAATCTAAAAAATTCCATAGAGGTACCAACCTCTTCTGATTCTTCATACACAACCGGTAACCCGATCTTTGGAACCGATACACTCATCAACACATAATTGGGTAGAAATTAGATTAAGTAATCACTTGTGTGCCTAATTAAGTGGTACATTAGGCCAATCGTTTGAGTTATTTGGGCCACACCACTTCAACTAAAAACAACTTATCAAGTAGCTGCCATATAGGTTCAACATTTAGGGATTAACCAGGCACTCCATATTCTTTCAAGTTTTAAAAGAAAGACATCTTTACTCGTGCTTTCAAAACCTGGTGTGCCAATTGAACTTGATTGAATATACCTAAAGTTGAACCCTAAAAGCTACTAAACAAGGTTGAACCCTAAAAGACAAATCATCAATTAACCTTGTTTGAAAACCCTGATTGTGCTTGCACACGCATATCAGTCAATCATTAAGGGCATAACCCAGATAAAGTTCCCATCACATTCCAAAGCACATTCAAACCTAACCCTAATTAAAACAGAGTAGACATTGGCCTTAAGGATTTGACTTGCTCTTCGGAGCCCAGATCGATATTATTTGCGATTAATCTGATTTTACCGTTCAATCTGATGTCTAGCTAGGGGAGTAGAATCAAACGATCGTTGTTGGGGGTTATCAAAGGAACCTGAGGTGAAAGCCAAGGGAAGAACCTTCTCCCCAGCCCCTCCCTCTAACTGGTTGGATTGACCAGAAAGAAGTAGATCAAATCGTTTCTTAATCTCAAGATCAGTTCTGAGAGTCTGTAGGTTTTTAGGCTAGCCCACTTAAGGACAAGTTTGATTGTTTGTACTGAGGGCACTTTTCTTCCTCCCATTCTGTTATGGATCCTTCCACATCATATTCGCATTTCCACTCCTACCATCCTACCACTACTTATTCCCAAGATGATTATTATTTCAACCAGACTTATTCTCATCCATCTACTAGTTGGGATAATCCTGATTGGGGATACAATTCCAGACCTCTATGTTCAGGGTCCAACTCTGGATACTATGATCTTGATTTTTATCCTTCTCCGAGCTATAATGATTATAGATCTCCACCTGTTAATGATCAATTTAACCCGATCTACAATCAAGAAGGATACCCTGATTACAACTCTTACCCTCCCCCAGATTACACTGCATATGGGTCATCACCTCTTTATGAACAACCTGAAATGACCTATTATCAGGGAGGGTACCACGAACCTCAATTTATTGACTCTCTTGCACTGATCCCAAAACCACCCAATCCTGAACCAAACCATTTGGTTCAGGTTAACCAAGTCCAAGATAAGGTGTTGGCTAACTTAAGGAATGCCATGCAATCTTTAGAAGCTCAGTCAACACCTTTACTGAAAGTTTGGAGCCTCTGATTGAAATGATTGACGATCTTAACAAGTATTTGTTGGATTGGCGCCAAGATGTTAAGGATAAAGACCCAGGTGAGTTTTTACTTGGGAAGTTGGCGAAATTGAGGACGAGATTTGTGATTGCTTTAGTTCAATCTTGAGATAATTCCCAAAATGAACCCCCTTCAGGAGAGCCAATGTCAGATCCCACCTAGGCAACTGTAGGGGGGACTTGTTTTATGAGACCAGGGTTGATTAGATTGTTATAGAGCAACCAACTGAGAATGAATTTATTTCTTCACTCGAGATCCCTGAGCCGGGGTACGAGGAAAGGTATGTCTCTATGGACCAAAAAGTGATTGATGATTTTGAGACATATATTAATGTGGATTCAGAATTCTTTGATTCTGAAGGTGAAAAATCATTATGCGAAGTGTTTGAGGGACATGATTTCAGTGAGATAGTTGGGCCTGAGGAATTCGATGAATCATTTGATGGCCCTAAAATTGAGGAATTTGATCCTGTTGGAGCTAGCATGATAAATTCAGATCTTGATTTCATGAAGGATTCAATTCATAGCCTCGATCCTCGATCACACCCTATTGATCTTATTGATGATTCTGATTTTGAGATCACTAAACCTAAGTCAATTATGATTCAGTCACAAATCTTGTATTTAGAAATTTGAGATGGGGTGATTAATATGCAGGAGATCCCAGAATTTGAAATTCTAAATGTGGAAGATAGGAATTGGGAAATGAAGATTTGGGAGGTCAATTCCAGAGGAAGTAGAAATTTGAGTCTAAGGGTGCCTATAGACTTGAAACCACCAACCTTCTACCAGGACCCTTATGACATTTTTGTTTCTGAGGATGTGCAACCCAAGCACAAATTCATTGAATATCTTTTCGATCTTGATTTTCCTATTATCCGACTTTTTGGACTTGGGTTGCATCCTCACAAATTGCAGGCCCAACCCTACTTGCATACTAATCTTAGGTTCTGATGGGAACACCATCATGAGTCATAACTAGCACATTTTGATCCAATTAAGTCAGTAAATATTCCTACATAACTGCCAGAGAGCCATAAGCCACTGCATAACCATTCTGAGGGAAATACAAGAAAACATGGTTAAAACTACAGTTTTACCATCATATCATGAATGCAGTACAATCACAGGTTTTCCTAGGGGGTAATTGAGGGTCAAATGGTCCTAAAAGTTTGACAAGTGGGGTAGAATAGACAGAAAAGGGTTTGGACGTGTTTTGAGAATTAAATGACTTTTGAAACCCTAAAAATAGACCTACTTAATTAAATGAGGTTCTGATCAGGATAAAATTCACCTAAGCCCTCTAAAATTCATAGAAAAATATTCCCTAGGGTTTTGAACCTTCAATTTGACCATCAGAACCCGTCTTGACCCAAAATAGAGTCTCAGACAAACATTTGCCCTAATTTGGGTTTTTACATAGATTACCCAGTCTAACTTGGTCCAAACTTAAATCTAACTTCGCCATTGGATTTCTTGGGTCAAAATTAGGTTTGTACCAAAATTTGGACCCAATCTGTGATCATCTTGACCAAGTTTGCATTTTGGACCAGTTAGACTCTTTCTATCTCCTTTAGACCCTTAACTTTTGATTTTTCTTACAAATAGCCCCCCAACTTCTTTGTCTTCTTTATAAGCAGGTCCCCGCGTCATTTTTGGAAGGTGAAACCTTCACCATCGAGTTTCGAGCAAGGATTTCTCGCTCGATTCTCAATCAATCCCTCTCAAAATTGATACGGGGATTCTTTGGGATGTTTCCTTCAATTTGAGTCATTCCTTGGGCTCTAAGTCCTTCCCAAAAGGCCATCCTATGTCGCAACTATCTTCCAATCTGGAAAGCTTCTTTCTAGGCTTGGAAGGGCTTCCTATGGTCTATAAAAGAGACACCATTGCACGACCGCGCATTTCAGCAAGTTTTGGTCTAAGAAACCCTCCTCTACTCCATCTCTAGCCACCTTCAAACTTAGCTCCGGTGACTCCTCTTTGCTCTCCTCCTCAGGCTATCCAACCATCAAATTGGTTGGTCGACTAGCTTCCCCCCATCCTCGCGAACCTCTCCTACCAACGAGAGGTCATGCCTTTACCTCAGTCGGCGTCGTCGCCTCGCCACACCAACCTCCTTCTCTAGCTCTAGTCGACCAACACCGGAGCCCTCCACCTCCCTATTCTCTCGCTAAGCCCTTCTTTAGCTCCCTCTCTCTTTCTATTTCATTTTCCTATTCTCACAAACACACACAATCATCAATCGCCACCGTTCACCCTTACCTTCTCCGTCTCCGGCTGCTCCTTCGGCGAGGCGTGTCCGCCACTACACTCCATCCGTCTCACCAACCACCCCATAACCTTCGTTGTTCCATCACGAACAAAAGCCCTCTCCTTTTTCTCCTTTTCGCTCACCTAAACGCGCCCCCGAATGACCCACCTTCTCACAGCCATCTCCGTCATCGTCAGGCCTCCATTCTCACTCTCACCACACTCTACACCCACCACCGCATTCGCCACTCCACGGCGACGCTACTGAGCTAGTTTAATAGGGTTGAAAGACCGTTCTTTGGATTTTATGTTCACCACTGTCGTCGCCTTTGCTGCAGCTGCTTCAAGCAAGCTTTAAGCCTGCTCCAGGGTGCCTTTACTCCAGGCCTTGACTCCAGATTGCGTGGAAACGTCTCGCACACATGCCCAGGTCTTCAATTGAGGGAGATACCCTCAGCAGCTGACCCAATTGAGGAGACCGTGCTGCTGCAGACACGCAAAAGGAAGGTGGGACTTTAGTCCCACCATGGAAGCTGAGAGATGTGTGCAGCCACATAAATTGAAAAAGTGTATGGGGCTTATCGCCTCAGACACTTGGGGGGTGAGGTCCCCCACTCACCCACTCACTTGTGCCTTGTCTGTGACCCATCCCTCGCGGGCCTAGCATAGACCCGACCTGCCCAACCCATTTCACTCCTCGGCTATGATCACACTCGTACCCTTGGACCTGGGTGCGTCCTAGGTCCGAAACCTGATAACCCGGTACTGTTGGAGGCTCTGGGAGAGCGCAACCTTAGGAGAGAAAGAGAGGATTGTGTGCGGGGGTAGGGGGTTTTGCTCCAGAGAGTAACGACTGACACTTAGCCATTGGAAGAACTTTCCCCCTCTACATGAGGAAGAGTTAAAGAAGAAGAAAGAAGGGGAGCTGCACAGGAAGAGAAAAAGAAGGAGAAGAGTAGACAAAAAGAAAAAGGAAGTTGAAGAAGAACAAGGCATGAGAAACAGAAGGAGAGCTACGCAGAGAAGAAAGGCAGAAGAAGAAGGAAGGCTAAGGCATGAAGAAGAGGAGAAGACCTAATCTAGAAGAAAGAAAAGAGAAGAAAGAAGGTCTTAGACGAGAGTAAAGAAAGAAAGAACGAAGAAGAGAAAGAAACAGAATAAGAAAGAGAGACCCTTGAGTCTCTAGGAAGCAGCACTGTAGCAGCAGACTGTTTAAGCCATCTGATATAAGCCTAGATCATCTGATTGCATATATTTGAGGCTTTGTTGATACTGTTGATTTAGTTGCTATCTGTGAGGAGTAATTAGTGATTTAAATCACCATTTTACTCCATTCTTTTTGCACATTGATACCTGACATTATTATTGTTGCAATGTCTTATATTCTTGATTCAAATTGTGATCTTGAGTTTGAATTCCATATTGCTCCCTATGTTTGACCTCGGACTTAAACTTCAAGTAATAAATATTTTTATTTTCAAAGCAATTTCAGCTATACTACAATGCAATTTTTAAAACATCGATTTCGCTTGCGAACAGGTTCTAGGTAATTTTTATCAGAACCTTTGATACACTTGACCATAGGGTATGGGTCTGCACCACAACCTTGTCCACATCTATGGACAGCTTCTCTTGGCAAGTCCAAAAATAGATTTTCTTATCTTGATTCTAATCTGCACCTGTGAATTCTTGATTTCTTCCTTTGTATAGTGTGCCTAGCTGAAGGTACTGAATTCAGCACGTATATAGTTTGCTTTCATCTCAGAGCTAACCAGGTAATTACGTCATTCAAGTGCTTTCTACTCTACTCCACTCTTTTTCATGTCTTTTTAATACAATGAGGACATTGCATTAGATAGGCATGGGGGGTGGATATTCATCTCTGAATCATCTTATTAGCTCCATAGATTCTTTTTATTTTCTTCTTATTTTTGAAAAAAAAATTTGAATTAGGAAAAGAGAACTTGGGCTTTAGAAATTTTAACTTTAGGAAATGATACAATAGGACCTGAACACTTAGACCCTTTAGGTCTTAGGGCTTAATCAGCCCGGGTGTCCACTAAAATATGAATTTGTTTATCGAATCCTTGCCATTCTGAATTCAATTTTTAATCGGTTAAATAAGTTAGGGTGATAAATACATGACTTATCAATCTGTCCTTTGATTTGAGGGGACTTTAAGTTTAAGCATCTACACACTATTCGCACTGGCTCACTTTTCGGTGATTTTTACGGAAATTGGGTAGCTAATGAACCTTCTAGGGTTGTATGATTGGCAAGTTATCATAGGTAACAACCCATTGGTCGGTTGTCCAAAGCCCAGTCACGTGACCATTCTCTTCTTGCTGCTTTCAGGTAAATCTTAGATCAGGGAAGCCACCTACTTGAAAAGAAAAGGAAAAGAAAAGGAAATAGAAAAATAGAAAAGAAGAAAAAGAAATTAACCACACTTCACTGCATGAGTATGGCTTGTAAGTTTTTGGTGGTAACAACTCATCGACCGGTTGTCTAGAACCCAGCTCACAAAAATGCACATTTAATTCCAAACACTTAGGAAGAAGTGAAGAATTAGAATAAGCCAAGGAGATATACACTGGGTTTGCCCTTGTGTTGACCCCATAAAAATAAAAGTAGGGAGAAAGCTATCGGTCGAAGAGATACACCTTTAGGTAGAATTTCTTTCAAGGTCACCTAGGGGCATAGAAACTCGAAGTCCGTTCTGACTGTCGATTAGTGAGTCTATCACATATACACAAAAAGATGCTTAGTACTTAGAGTTCTCTTCGAGTCTTGGGTGGGTTGGGTAGTCATAGAGAGCTACCTCGAAACCTTAAACTCAAAAATCTAAAAAGAAAAAAAAAGAAAAGAATAAAAAGAAAAAGATCCTTTTGTTTTTGAACAAGGTAAGGGCTTAGGCGATCTGCATTTTGGCAGACATTTGGGCACTGTTGTGTCTCTATAGTTTAGGTCTTAGTAGAAATTTCCTAGTATTGAAAAATAACTTTTGCTCAAGAAATCTGATCCTAATTCTCTTATCAATATCATGTAGTTTTTCTAGGGACTAGCAAAAAATAGGCATGGGAATGTAATGTAAACACATTTATGTCACATAAACTATCTATTTATGCATGTTCTTAGGCGTATAATTACATCATGCATTATAAATATTGCATAACATGCATCATCATGCATTTAGGTTAGATTGTGCAAAGTTTAGGTTAATTCTCTCTTTTTATGGTCGGGTAACAGAGAGATATTTAATCAAGGCCTCGGATTTGAGATCCAACTGTACTGATTTGATCAAGGCAACGATTAGAGTTCACTGACTCTAAGATCACTCCGATCGGACTTCCATAGCATCAGATGTAGTCCGAGAAAGATATGAGATCAAGGGGCAAGGTGGTGTAAATCCGTATTTCAAATGACAAATCTGACCACACGGATGGGTTCGGATAGATGATCACAGCCCAACGGAGCAACAATTGGTCCAATCCAACATTTGTGGCACCATCTACAAGTCAGAGAAGTTGGACGGCCAAGATGGTGCCACATGGTGCCATCTTAGCTGCCCAAACCATCCAAGGCTCGTCGTTGACCTCTCTCTCCTCAACCAGCCATGGACGCGTGTGCCTTAAAACATGAGCGTGCCTCAACGGGCAGCTTGGCACGTGGGTGATCACCTCTTCACGAGGTAGAGGTCGTGGGGTTGAGCCCCTGTGCACCTCAAGTCGAAGGCACGAGTGGGTGTGGGTGAAATTCACCCATTGGATGCAGTGTAGATGGTGGATGAAGCGATGACGTGGCGGCTTGGATGAGCTCAGATGTGCACGCGCTTGATGACCTGCCACTACACACCTGATCGCACGTGTAGGCACATGATGAAGGGCAGGTGCGGATGCATCCTAAGCCGTCTGATCTCGCGATCGGACGGTTGAGGTTGTCTAAACATGAGAAAAGCGTTGAAGCAAAGGAAGAGGAGGACACATGGGCATGCACATGTATTTAGCAACGTGGGGGCTTTAGTGACGGTTGTATCCATCACTAAAGACCCTTACATTAATATTTTAAGAATGAAATGACCTTTTTGCCCCTACTCTTCACCTATAAAAATCCTTACGACCCCCACATTATTTTCATCTCTTCCTCTCTTATCTCACCCCCTCCGAAGCTCTAAGAGCTTGTCCCAAACCCAGGATGCTTCATTAGAGTTTAAAATAGAATTTTTCCACCTTCTCATCCCTGTTTGTGGAGTGCCCACGGTTGTCTTCTCACCACTGTTCAGGAAGCAGATCCCACTACGACGTTGCCCTACTTTGTCCTCCATCTTCTCTTCATTCTCCATCGTCCGTTGTCTCACCACACTCATTCGGGCACTCCATCAATGCTGCTTGTCCTCCATGCAGCCGTCGAGGAGGATAACCTCTCTCCACCTTCTATTTTATCGCTTTCTATTATAGATTTTCCGCTTTCTAGCATAGCGAGTAGTTGTAACAGACATTAATCTATGGCTATGAAGTATTTGTTCATTCTTTCTCTATTTTGTCTTTATTTGTATTATTCTCTCTCTATTTGCTATTAATTATTAGTTAAGTAGATAGCTAGCGTAGATTTAATTCAACCAGCTAATCTATTTCATGACAACAAATATAAATGCAATTTTTGATCAAACGTACGCTTCCCCATGTTTGACCCGGGACTCCTTTTGAGTTTCAGTAAAAAATATTTGTTTGACAGATTTTTACGTGACTACGATGATAGGATTTTAAAACTCAAACTTTTAGTGTATAAATCCTGTTCAACAAGGACGAACAGAGATATCCTTTTCTTTCGGTGTCGAAGAGGAGGGTACATGGTTGCGGTTTGTCGGAACCCCCTTGTATGTCTGGCATGTGGAGGGCATGGCCATAAACGTAACTCGTGTGCTATGGTGGGGATGCAACCAGTGAAGGAGAATCAACTGCGCCCTAAGCTAAAGGGTTTCGATTAGCCATCGCCTCCACCACCACTTATGAATTTTGGCCATACGATTGATGTGCAGGTTCAAATTTCAGAAGATATTCACTTAGCGAAGATGGTGCTATGAGGTTCTTTGATAGGAGAGGTTATGATGTGAAACCCTTCTATTGAATGCTTCCATCAACTGGTGAGTTTTATCTCCCTTGTCTCGCCGGGTTGGAATGTTGCTGTTATATTCCCATCACGTTTTCTTGTATTCGGTTTGGGGATGTTAGATGTGGAAAGGCTTAGATTTCGATCGAGTGGTTTTGAGAATATCACGGTGCTGTGGAGGTTGGTATCTCCTTTTGATGGTGCTTTGCCGAATCGACCCCCTCAGAGAGTAGGAACCAAGCACATCAATCTTGAAATTAGAGGTCTACCTTTGCATCTGAGATCAAGAGGTGTGGTAGCCACGATGATCACAGGGTTTGCTAAATTATTTGATGATGCAGATGTAGGTATAGGGGAAGGTGATGCTTGTGTTTTGAAGGTTGGCGTTGAAGTCTTCAGAAGTGGGTCTGTGCCAGATAAAATAATACTTAGATGTAGGGGTAGTTCGTGGCTTATTCGGCTGTCTTTAGGTGACTATGAGATAATATATCAAGAACAAGTGCAAGATAAGACGCCTGTGGAAGTGGTTGGAGATGAACAGAGCTTGGGGCAAGATGGCCACATTTCATCTGATGAGGCACTGGAACTAAAGAAAAGAAAAGATCATCATCATGTGGAAACTAACGGGGGTCCGATGATGAACATGGAGGGGGAAACTTATGGAGTGGGAGATCAACAAATGTGTAAGGTATCTGACAAAATTTCTAAAAATGAGATTGTATTGGTAGACAACAGTAAAGAAAGATGTATTCTGGGAGTTCACAACTAGGTACCTTTCCACGCCCCTGAAGAGTTAAATTTTAGGAAAGGCACATGTCTAAAGAAGGGAATTGGGAGATCCCCTTATATGCTTAGGAGGAGAAAGGAAAATCAAAGACCTATTGATGAAGATACCATTTCCAATACTCTCATGGTTGAAAGTGTTGAGAATGTAGCACAAGGGGGGATGCACTGCAAGGGATGAGAATCCTATCTTGGAGTGTGCATGGGATGTGCAACAGTGTGAGAAGAGCGTCTGTGTCAAGATATCTATTGGAATAGGAGATTGATTATGCTCTTATTTAAGAGACACACTTAGAGGAGGGTACTGATGATGTCTGGAATGTGCTAAGGCAATTGGAAGAGCTGAGTGTATTGCTCTGGCTGCAAGTGGGAGGTCTGGTGGGATGGCATTTTGGTGGAGAAAATCATGTCTTAAAGTGACTGAAGTTCATATGGCAAGACATGTTCTCACATATAGGTGCCAGACTAGTCATGGGGATTTGGATTGGTACATTTCATGTGTGTATGGACCTTGTGTAGCAACTGCTCGGGTGGAGGTTTGGGAAGATCTGACTGTAGCTCAACATATGGTCCAAGAGATGCCTTGGCTCATAGGAGGTGATTTTAACCGCACTTTGACAAGTGAGGACAGACCTAATGACAATGTTGATGGGGCTACTACTAGGTTTCAGTTGACCATGCAAAATCTGGGCCTAACTGAATTTCCTACCAATGGAGTTTGAATTTACTTGGAGAAATGGGAGTGGACTGATGTCCAAGCTTGACAGATTCTTTGGCAATACTACGCTATTGGAGAGATTTCATCTGTCATCTATCATTTGTCATGAGTTTGGATAGGCCCTTTTTAGACTACATACCAATTGTATGGGATAGTAGGGAGAACGTTGATGTGGGATCCTATTTTAAATTCAGAAGATCTTGGTTCAGGGAGGATGGATTCAAGGATATGCTGACAAACTGGTGGAAGGCCAAGGTAGCTGTAGGTTCAACGACCAAAGGCTGGTTTCAAAGCTCTTGGACATGCGTGTGATGCTAAAAGAATATGGATAGATAGTGCAAGCTATTCATGAACAAAAGAGAGTTGAGGCTTTGGCAGCTATGCAACAGCTTGATCACAAAGAAGCTACGGTGGCCCTTAATGCTCAAGAATAGGATATGAAAAATTTTTGGCAAGAAGTTATTGCTGAGGAGGATTTGAAAAAAGAATTGGACTGGCAAGAGAGATCTATGCAGCTTTGGCTTAAGGAAGGGGATGCCAACACGAAATTCTTCCACCTCACTGCTAGACCTAGAAGGCGGAGCAACTTAATATCTTCAATCAAAATTGGTGAAAGGAGAATTTCATCTATTCAGGAGATTAAAGTAGTAGCCTCACGACACTTCAAGGAGGTTTCAAAGGCTGCTCCAAGGGGAGCATGGAGGATGGTTGCTGCATTCTTTCCATGTGTGAATGATGAGCAATCAAAAATGCTGGTGGCTTCTATTGTTGAACAGGAGATTGTGGAGGCAATTAAAGAATTGAATAATGAAGGACCCGAAGGATCTCCGGGTCTGGATGGTGTTCAGGTTTTATTCTATAAAGAAATGTGGAGCGTTCTTAAGGAGGAGGTTATGGGAGTTATACATGAGTTTGAAAAGGGGAACTTCAGGTTTGAACGGATAAATAAATCATACCGTTTTTTGTCGCCAAAGAAGCCTGGGGCTGAATGTTTCTCTGACTTTAGGCCAATTGCCTTGTCAAACTCCATATACCTTATTATAAGTAAAATCCTTGCAAACAAATTGCGTGGTGTATTACAAAATATGATTATGCCTGTTCAATCTGCTTTCTTGCTTGGGAGATCTTTGCAAGAGTCTTTTATTATGGCTCAAGAGATGGTGATGGGATGGCATAGGAGAAAATGTAAGGCTTTTCTCTGGAAGGTAGATTTTAGTAGAGCATATGATTCTGTCATATGGTATTATCTATGGGAAATTTTTAAAAGGAGAAGGTTTCCCCTAGCTTGGGTTCAGTGGATGAAGAGATGCATTACAATAGCCTCCTACACCTCATTGATTAATGGGAAACCATGCAGAGCTTAGGTACAGCCATAGTGTGGGGTGCGGCAAGGATGCCCCCTAGCTCCTTTGATTTTTAATCTTGCAGTAGATACACTAGCCAGATATGCTTATAAACTTGCAGTGGATGGTCTGATAAGGGGCTACTCGATTTCCACTAGGACTTTAGCACCTGTTCTCCAATATGCCGATGATACTGTATTTTTTGTGGAAGGAAGCGTAAGGGAATCCCAAGTTCTTTATCATACGGTCAACATTTTCAAAGAAATCTCTTGCTTAAAGCTAAATGGAAGAAAGTCATCCTTGGTGTGCTTTGGTATGAATGGGAATGAACAGAATGCTATTTCATCTATTTTAGGTACCCCCTTGATCTCTCTTCCAATCAAATACTTGGGGCTACCTTTGAAATGCACTAAATTGAAGAAAAATGATTGGAACATAATTTGGAGAAGGTATCTGTTAAATTAGAAGGTTGGAGCAACCGATATTTATCGAAAGGTGGAAGACTTATCTTATTAAATTCGGTGATTACATCAATCCCGGTCTTCTTTTTTTATGTCTTCAAGGCGCTAAAGTCGATTTGGAAGAGACTCAATGTAATGCATAAGAGGTTTTTCTGGAAAGGAGCCTCTCATCAAGGTCAATTCTTTCAACTTGTCAAATGGGATCTACTATACTCACCAAAGGAATATGGTGGCATGGAGATTCAGTCACTCAAAGACTTCAATAAAACTTTACTATTAAAATGGGCGATCAGGTTGTTACAAGGGGAGTAGAAGCCTTAGGCAGAGATAATTAAAGAGAGCTATGGGTCTTCAAATGATGAGATGAATCGATTGAACCCCGTCAGACCATCCCCCTTTTGGGCTTTAGTGGTACGTACGTTGGCTGAGAATTGAACATGTTCAAACTGGTGTTGGAAGATGGGAAGAGCTTCCAATTTTGGCATGAGAAAAGGGCCCCATTTGGGGTGATAAAAGACAAACACCCATTTGCATATTCGACTGCCCATGACAAACAGGCGGTGGTAAAGGATTATTCAGAGGTGGAATCCAGCCAATGGAAAATCAATAGTGTTGAAGCTTACTGTTATGGAACAAGAACTTGGGATGATAATGAATGGCTACTGCAGGAGCTGAATGCCTTCAGGCCTACACTGGAGGAGTGAGATAGATATAAATGGAAGGGGATTTTTACTCTGGCAACAACATATGAAAAGCTCACAATTTTATCTCATTCGGCGGAAATTGATGCGATAGGGAGGAAACTATGGAATTTGAAGGTCCCCTTGAAGGTCCAAATTTTTTTGTGGTTGTGTAGAAGAGATGGATTGATAATGGGTGACTTGCGCCATAGGAGGATGGGAACTCCTGCCCAATTTTGTTAGCTATGTGGATTGCATAATGATAGTAGCCAACACATCTTTTCTTCATGTACGATGACAGATTATGTGTGGAGAGCAATCTGCAGGGAATCGGTTCCCCACTGGGAAAATCTATGGGATTCTTTTTTACTATGAAATAAGCCACATGTGTCTATGGTGGCAGTGCTATGGTGTGTGTGTTGAGCGAGAAATGAATGGTTATTTCAGGAGAGGCCGATGTGTGTGGAGCAAATTGTAAGTAATTGCAGGTCTCTCATACATATGTAGGGATCGACCCTGTAGTTTTTAATTTATTTATAGATAATAAAAGATATCATGGACAGCTATCGGTGACTCGATAGCTCTCCTTTTAGGTTAAGAAAAACACATAATATCTAAATAAAAATAAGGAGAATGTAAATATAGATAGTATAAATGTGCACCAATAGTATTCATGTAAGTAGTGTGTTAATAGAGTGATATGTGTACATGAATTTGCAATTTGTGTGAGTGTGCACATGCAACTATGTAAATGTGAGGTGCATGGATGTGTAGTTGGACATGTGCTTGGGTGTGGAATTGGGTCTTTCCAGGGATTGCTGGGTTAGGTAGGTTTTGTTCTAAACTGCATGCTCTTGTTTCATCTTTCTTCCTGGCTGCTTCACCTTGTTCTGCATCCTTTAGGTCCAATACTGCTCCAATTTATGGTCCTACATAGATAATTGAGCAATGTCACTAAGGAGACCATAATATGGTAGAATTAGGGTTTAGGATATACAAATGCAGTATGCATGCAATGCATGTCATGAATGCAATATTTACAGAATGTATGCTAGGTTAAAGCTTAATTTAGTGAAATTAGACCCAATAATTTCTATGCAATCATACCCCATGCCTAAATCTTGATAATCCATAGTAATTGTATGCATGATTGATTTAGGCCTAATTTTTTTATTTTTTTTTCTTTCTAATTTTTCTTTTCTTTTATTTGTAATAATAATTTTTTTTTTCTTTTTGGACTTTATTTGGATACATATTGATTTAAGAATTGGACTTCAAGATATTTAGTTGTCACCATCCCTGAGAACTAATACCTAGGATTTCATCTTCAATGACTAAACAATACCTAGGTGCTTGCCAAAATGCAGTTCCCCAATTCCTTGCCTTATTTATGATTTTTCACTCTTTCTCTCTTTTCTCTAGAATATAATTTTTTCTTTGGTTTTTGTTTAGGATTTTGGGGTAACATTCTTTGGCTACCTAATCCACCCAAGATTTAAAAGACTCAAAAGTACTAAGCATCAATTTAGTGAAGGTTTGACTCATTGGAAGGTGGCTGTAATGGATTCTAAATAGTCCTAAACTCTAGGCGATCTTATTGGAAAAGTGTTGCCCTTAGGTTTATCTTTTCGACCATGTAGCATTTCCTTACTGCTTTTCATTGGTGTGTTTATTTTTACTTTCCTGCTTTGCCTTATTTATGGTAAGAGGGTGACGACTGAGCTCCGGACAAAGGGCCAATGGGACGTCAAACCCATGACAATTTGTCAGCCATGCCTATGCGTAGGTGTGGCTATGTTAACTTTTTTTCTTCTTATTCATATATGCTAATCTTTTTTTCTCTTTTTTCTCTTTTCTTTCCGCAACTATCATTTTTTTTTGTATGCATATTTTTTCATATATATCATTTTTTTTGGCATTAATTTTTCTCATAGTAGGTGGTTTCCCTAGTCTGAGATGTATCTAAAGACAATGGTCAAGGAGATATATCTAGTAGCTATGCTCTGGACAATTGGCTAATGGGGCGTCAAACCCATGATAACTTGCCAGCCATACTACTCCTGTATGTTTAATGGCTCTCTAGCTCCCATTATAAGTTCCTAACAATGAATCAGTGCAATTTGTGTGTAGATGCTTAGACTTTCAAAACTTTCAAAGCAGAGGATGGGTTGGTAAGTGTTGATAGCGGAGAACTACGCGATCGAAGTTAGATTTGAGAACCCGTCGTTGTAGTTCGATTTGCGAAGCAATCCATCAACAGATAAATTTAACCAAAAATTGTAAAGAAATTCCGGGTCTAACATAGGAAGGCTACGTCGATCTTAAATCCACGATTATATTTTTTTGTATTTTTGTTTGAAAGCGAGATAATTATAATGGAATATAAACAATAAGAGAGAGAGTGTGTGTTACGACCTGGTTCCCGAATCCCTACAGGACACGAGACCGGACCGACTCGATTGATCCCAAGACCCAGTCGTCCAACGAGAAAGTAACCAAAAAGCAGGAAGGTAAACCACATTTACTATACTAAGCAACTAACAGTAAAAAGGTACAGTAGTAAAAGAGTAAAAACTGCTACAGTATATATCACCACCACAACAGTAGAAAGTAACAAGGTACAGGAATATAAAGCACAGAACGTAAAAGTACAGAACATAAGGGTATAAGAGTCTACTCACTATTACAAATGAGTACAACGAAAAAGCTACAACTACTGGGCTCTACTGGGCCCAGCACCCTTTGCAACCGTAGGCTCTGGCTACTCAACACCTGGACCTGAAAAGGGTTATGAGTACACGAAGTCAGTGAATGCTGAGTAGAGTGGCAACCAACTAAAGCAGTAAAAGTGGACAGGTAGCTGTTGTTTTTCAATTCCTTTCTTTAACTAATTTTTCTTTTTCACTACTTGGTTTATTTATCAGGTCTCTTTCTTGATCTCAAATGTTCCTTGTGGGAACGATCTTGATTGCAGCCATTTCTGAGGAGTAGAAGGCACACGTGGTGCTCTCCTGGCCGGGAGAGTCCCCTATGGTGATCCTACACTCAGTCAACCACCCCAAGGTCACGGATAGACGTAATGGTGACTACAGCACGCGTGATAAGCGCATGTGTAGCTACCCCACACTAGCACGTGGTCAGTCATTTCCATTAGCGGGTGCGCCTAAAGTACAGCACGGAACTAGTATAGGGCATAACCCTCTTAGTAATAGGGGTCTCACCCCTCCACAGTCCGCGCACTCTCGCCTGACTACCCTGGTTTTCCCAGTGGGCCTAACAAGTCGGTGTAGGGTGGCTAGCTGAACCCCGGGCCCCGTGGGGTGGCTAGCTCTCTCCCTACACTACTAGCTCTCCCCAGTACCGTGTACGCAAGGGCCAAGAAGTCGGTACAAAGTGGCCAATCCTGGCCCAGGGTCCCAACCCAAGGGCGGCTAGCTCCGCTTTGCAGTAAATAGGGGGACAGTCGCTCTCCTTAGTACTCCATACTCAAGGGCCAGCTCACTTCCCTACTCACATTTCCAGATCCATTCTATTTATTTCCAGGATCTCTACTCCTAATTCCCCGTAGTGTTCATGCTCATATTCCTCATGCCATGCCATACTAGGTTTCATCATTTCTATTTCCATTCTCAGGTTATACATATGCAGCTTGTATTGTTATTGTTCACATTTCCATACACAAGTTATACATAGGTAGCCCGTATTTCCATCATTCACATTACCATTCTCAATTTATATACATGCAGCTCGTATTATGTGATTTAACGTATACAACAAGAAATTTACATGCAACAGTTAGTTAGTACAAGTACTTCATATTTCACAGGCACCTGTTATTCATTTACAGGCAATTGTTATCATTCTATCTACTCATTCAAGACTGCAATTTAATCATCCAATACAGACATTTCAAGTGTTTCTCGTCCTAGGATTCATGCCATATCCTAGGTTCTAATCATTCATTCCACACATGCATTTAGGTTATAATTAAATTAGGGGAAGCCACTCTACCAGTAAACCCAGGAGTATTGGGGGCTTGAACGGTAGGCTCACGTGCCTCAGCAAGCCTCGAACCCGCAACGGAACGAAGTCCTATAATAAGGAACAAACATAAGGGAATTATCATAACAGTATGGAAAGCCTTTTAACAAGTAGAGGAACTCACAAGGAACACAACGCTACCTTAATTACGTAAAACAGAACTCAAACGGACCCTAAATGGGTCAAAAATAGGGTTTCTGTCTCAAATTAGACGTCTGGAACAACTTCCAGACGTCTTAAAACTGTCCAGTATCATACCTAAGTCTCTGCACCAATCCTCAGATGTCTAAGAACTCTTCTGGACCATCTGGACCCAGCTCCAGATGTCCGACCACCTCTTCGAACGTCTGGAAGTGCTTCCCGTCGTCTGGTACGTCGCCCAAATGTCTGAAATGCGTGGGAGGGCATGTCTCGTGCCTTCCCGAAGAGAATCCTACACGCAGACACCGAATCCTCTCAAAAAGGGCATGCAAAGTGGTACCAGCGGAGCAGCCTGCATGGCCGTATCCGTAAAGGGGACGTACCTTGGCAAAATTCTCACCTCAAACGTCTGGAACCACCTCCAGACATCCGCACCTTCGTTTGGAGGTCACTCCAGAAGTCTGATTCTGGGAAAACCCAAAATCAGAACCTGCTTCCGCTGCTCTCGCGCCGCTCATGGCCGTGCCGCGCCCCCCCTCGCTTGCAGCTCCGGCTACAGCAGTGTCGGGGAGGGACTCCCCGACGCACTCCTCCACCTCGCGCACACGCCACTCTGGCCGTGCGCTCATCGGTGAGCTCCCACACGAGCTCGTGAGCTCACTCTCCTCCTTTCCTCATGCCGCTTGCGCGCTCTCTCGCTCGCGCTGTCTCTCTCGCTGGAGTGGAGAAGAAGAGGGGAAGGTGTTGGTGTGAGGAGAACGCGAGAGGGGAAGGGGGTTTTATAAGATCGGTGGGTTAGGGTTTCGTTGGAGGTGGGGAGAGAGAGAAGAAGGGGAGGAAAAATGAGAGTACTGTCTGCGCGTAGCCCGCACGTAGATGCAAGCTCGTACTCAAAATTTTCAATTTCCAGACGTCTAGGAAGGTGTCTAGACGTCTGACCAGACATCTGATCCGCAGTCCAGATGTCTTAAAAGGCTCAAACAACACGGGTCTTAACAAAGAGATAGAGAGAGAAAAATCACTTGATAAAATAATATTATTTTTACAACAAGAAAGAGAGAAATGATTACAACTAGAAAGTGGGAAATTCTATTCTAGAAAGTGATTAAAAAGAAGGGAGAGAGATGTTATCCTCCTCGATGAATGTTTGTAGGACAAGCTGGACGGAGTGATGCCTAGAAGATGGAGGACGAAGAGGGAAGAAAGAAGACGAAGTAGGAAGAAGTGGGAATGAGGCAACACATCATCGTCGTCACGGGATCCACTTTCAGAACGGGGGCGAGAAAATTGGATTTGACTCTAGAATAGCATCTCGGGTGTAGGACAAGCTTGTCTTTGTTGGTGCTAGAGCACCACGATCATTTGTTTTGATGATAACAAAACACGTGTTATTTAACATTTGCAATTTGAGTCCTAGATTTCAGGTCAATTGCAAATGTGGACGTGTTTAGACGGAGTTCGAGCTCGCATCCAGGACGGATTGGAGGAGCTTGACAGAAAACAGAGGAGGTTCGCGTGGAGCGAAAGATTGAAGATGGAAGGAAATGAAGAATAGGATAGATTTCCTTCTTTTGTACTTGTTGTATTTTTCGTTTCTTTTGTTGCTCTTTATTTCCTTAGATATTTCATGTTAAAGAGCCTCAAAGTACCCTAACAGTAGTCCTAGGAACACCGGCACAACCCTAGGATACTTAGGTTTTCTGTAGAATACTTAGAAAACCAATATAGGGTTCAAACAGCACTTCCAGACGTCTAATTCCCAAATCAGACGTCTGATAAAGCATTTTAAGACGTCTGACTGTTGTTTCAGACGTCTGATGACTGTTAGGCTGGAGTTAGTATTCTGTCTGATGAAATCAGACGTCCAGACCTTAGTCCAGACGTCTTAGAAGACGTCTGATGACTTTGCCAGACGTCCAATTAGTGGACCGTTGGCTGGCTTAGCAAACACTCAAGAATATGACCGTTAGAGCCTTATCAGACGTCCTTAGGCCTTTCCAGACGTCTGATAAATGACCGTTTTGCCTCGGCTGACCCAAAATCTCTTCTCAGAGATTTTCTAGCCGTTGCAACGTTTGGAAATCAATTCCCACAGTAAAAGTAGGTTTCCAGACGTCCAGACATAGTGCCAGACGTCCTGCATGTCGTCTGATGGACTTGCACAAAAACCCTGTTTAGATCTGATCCAAGTCAGGGAGAGACCCGCCCAAAATCAGACGTCTGACCTTTGAATCAGACGTCTTATAGTGAACTTCCAGACGTCTGATGCTAGAATTAGACGTCTGATAAGCCTGTCAGAACAATGATTGTTCCTGATTTCGGGCTGATTCACTTGGACTTTGTTCCCAACGGCTATAGAACCCTTCCTAAGCCTTCCAAAGCCTTCTTAAGGCCTCTATAAATAGAGGGGAACCCTTGCAACACAAATATACACAATACACACCTAGAGAGACCAAGATACACAAGAAACAAGTTGTATTACACTTTCCACTCTCTTGTGTCCTAGCTAGCTCTTGCTCTCCAAGCTCAAGCACCATTCTCTTGAGAGCATCAAGCTGTTGCACACCCGCTCTCCCGCTGTAGTTCACGAGAGCGAAGTTGCGCCGTCGCGTGGCTCACGCACCGCGTCATCGTCGACGCACTCCTTGCAAAGGGGAGTTTCCTAAATCCTATAGAAGCTTAGGTTTATTACTTTGTTGGCTCTATAGGTTTGTTGTTTTATTTTATCTTTGTAATTTGTTTGGGTATTCGCTTTGCGAATTCCCGTCTCCTTCGTGGGACAAAATCCTTCTCGTGGAGAGAAGGGGTTGAGGAACGCTACCCTCGTACTTGTAGCGTGGTTGTACTGAGGTTGAATCACCCTCGTTTTAAAGTGATTCGGTTAGTGGATTTGATCAACTAGGTTGATCGGAAAATCCTAACTCGAGAGGGTTAGGTGGTGGTTTTCACCCGGTTTGGGTTTCCACCTAAAAAAATACCTGTGTACATTGTGCGATTGATTTTTGTGAGATTGCTTTATATTTCAATTCCGCATTTTTTTTGTCACGCTGATCTCACCCCTCCAGGTAGGGAACCTTCATTTGGTATCAGAGCAGGTCTTGCTGTTTCGGCGTAACAACCAAGTAAGAAGATCGATGGAGGGAAGCAGTTCCGCATGTAGGATTTCTGAGGGGCAGTCCACAACCCGTCCACCCTACTTTGACGGGAACAACTACAGCTACTGGAAGCTGAGGATGAAAACGTGGCTCCAAGCCACTGAATTCGAGGTATGGGGATGTTGCGAAACCCCATACGAGATCCCGAAGCGACCCCAAGGAGGCTACTCGCAGCTGCAGATTCAAGAGCTTTCACTCAACGCAAAGGCAATGAATGCCCTGTATTGCGCATTGAGTCTGAAGGAGTTTGAGAAAATCAAAGAGTGCACCACCGCCCACGAGATATGGAGGAGGTTGGAAGGCACTCATGAGGAGACAAGCTCGGAGGAAGAAGAAGAAGAAGAAACCGCTTGCTTTGGTTTCATGGCCAGAGGAACCAACAGCGACAACGAAAGCGGAAGCGACAGCGACAATGAGGTAAATCTCGATCTTTAAGAAGCATTTAATGAACTTTTTGAGATTAGTAAATCACTTAGGGTAGAAAATAAAAGCATTAAAAAGAACCTTAGTTTTCTTAGAAATGAAAATGATAGGTTAGAAAAACAACTCAAGGACATAGAAACTAGTCCTAAGGATAATAACCTGTTACTAGAAAATCATAACCTCATCAATGAAAATAATAAATTGATTGAGGAAAATGTTAGTCTAAAAATAGAAATTTCTGATTTAAAGACTAAGATGGATATTATAGAAAAAGAAATCGCATGTCTTAGGGAAAACTCCAACAAATTAATCAATAAAGTAGATAATTTCTATAGCCCTAAGGTTGAGAAAGGATCTCCATCAAGGAGACCCGCTAACAAATCCGGATCCAAGCCCACTTGGATACCGAAAAAGGAATTAGAATCTTGTTTTGTAGGGTTCAGGGATAATTACAACATAAAGGACTGGACCTACAAGTTCAAGTCTGGTCAACTCGAGTTGGGAGAACCAAGGAGTAGACCGAGGAGAACAAGAAGACCGACGAGACGGCGAACAAATAACGGACCCGCCGCATGTCGACCACCAGACTGGAGACCGGCGCCAATGCCCGGGCCTCCAAGTTACGGATGGGAGCCCCATCCGATGTGGCATCCACCACCACCATTCGGGCCATTTTATTGGCCATGGTAGGTGAGGTAAAATTCTTAACCCTATCTTTTTATAAGCATTTAGATAGGGGGAGTTAAAAAAATGAAAAATGATGAGCTAATTGTCAATTTTTAAGGGGGAGATATAAGATAGCTAAATTTCCTTTAGAAAGGGGGAGAAAAATAATAGCTACCTTGTTGTTACAAAAAGGGGGAGAATATCACCCTTGTTAGCCGATTTTCGCGCTGTTAGGTTGCGATCATCGATCCGAACCCATTCGTGCGGTTAGATGTGTTGTTTGAAGTGTAGTTTGGCACCATCTTGGCCCTTGATCTCTAGGCTTCCTTGGACTATATTTGGTGCTATGGATGTCCGATCAGGGCGATCTTGGAGTCGTTGAACTCCCGTCGTTGTCCTGATCAGATTTGTATGGTTGGATCTTCCATCTGAAGCCCTCATTAAAAATCACCCTATCCCTGGCCATAAAAGGAGACAATTACTATACAATTTATAGAATTTGACCTAAATGCATGATTATGCATGCTATGCAATATTTACAATGCATGATGCTAATATGACACTAAGAACATGCATTAATTGACATTTTTGGCTATTTAGATGTATGCACATCAATAAGCCATGTACTTATCATCCCAATTTATTGATATTTTCAAGTTTATTTCAAGGTGGCAAGGACTCAAGAATAAATCCACATTATAGTGGACACCTAGGTTAGTTAAGTCGCTAGACCTGAAAAGTCTATGCGATAAATCCTAATTGTATTATTTCTTAGGGTTAGGGACTTCTTAATATCTATTGGTGTTATCTTGACTCGATTTATTTCTTTTTGTCATTTTTGTATATATGCAATTTTTTTTCTCTTTTTCCAGATAACGTTGTACAATACAAACACACACATTTTTTATTTTCGTCATTATTCAATTTTTTTCTTTTCTTTTGCAGGTAATTTTGTACAAAACTTAAAACAAAAGGAAAATTTTCATTTTTCTATTTTTTTAATTTTCAGCTCTTTTGAAAGAAATGACAAAACTCTAGATATTGGTAGAATATTAATCTTGCTCTACCCACCCCCCCATGCCTAAGTATGAGCATGTCCTTATGCAAAATTTAGAACAGAGATACAAAGGGATAGAAATCACCTAAGTTTGATATATTATTAAGTGCTTCCAAAACCTAGAGAATAAAAGAAAGATAGAGTGTTTACAGGTCGGTTGGTTGCCTCCCAACAAGGGCTAAATTTAACGCTCCCAGTTGGGTAGAGATTCAACATATCAACCCTCAATTAAATCAATTGTTTCTTCAGAAAGTGAGGGCTCCTAGGCGATTACGGGCTTTAATCTTTGCCCGTTAACGGTGAATACATGCCTAGTCTTGGGGTCTTTGATCTGGACATACCTATTGCTATAAGGGGTCACGACATGATATGGTCCAAACCGCTTTGATTTCAATTTTCCTGGGTAAAATTTGAGCCTAGTGTCAAATAGCCAAACTGCCTGGTTTAGCTTAAACTACTTTCTTCGAATGTTCTTTTCGTGGAAGGCTTTTAATTTATCTTTGTAAATCCTAGCATTTCAAAAGCCTCCCTTCTAATCTCTTTTAATTCTGTTAATTGTAATTTTCTATGTTGACGTCCTTCTTCCATATCTAAATTTCACTTTTTAATTTCCCAAAAAGATCAGCATTCTATTTCCACTGGTAGATGACAAGGCTTCTCATAAATCAATCAATATGGTGACATTCCTAAGGGAGCCTTGTAAGTGGTTCGGTATGCACAAAGCCCATAAATTAAACTTTTAGACTAATAACTTCTATTGGGTCTCACTATTTTCTATAAAATTTCCTTGATTTGTTTATTTGAGACCTCAGCTTGCCCATTTGTTTGCAGATGGTATGGGGTAGAAATGTGGTGCTTTACCTCATACTTTTTCAAAAGAGATTTGAAAAGGTCATGCATAAAATGACTTCCCCATTGCTAATCATAGCATAGGGAATATTGAATCTGGCAAAGATGTTTTCCTAGACAAAGCGAATAACAGTTCCGTGATTGGCATGCCTTGCCGAGATGGCTTTGATCCATTTGGAGACATAGTCTATGGCCAAAAGAATATATTTGAAGTCATAAGAGTTCAGGAAAGGGCCCGTAAAATCAATTCCCCAAATATCAAAGATTTCCACGACCAAGATTGGTTGAAGGGACATCATGTCCCTTCTAGTTATGGTTCCCAATGTTTGGCATCGCATGCAAGCTTAGGCAAAATTATGTACGTCCTTAAATAAAGATGGCCAAAACAATCCTGACTGCAAAACTTTTGGAGTAGTTTTTTGTCCCAAAAAATGACCTCCACAGGCTTCACTATGGAAGAAAGATAAAATGCTTTTCGTTTCAGAATCAGGAACGCACCTCTTGATGATTTGGTCTAACCCTAATCAAAAGAGTAATAGGTCATCCTAAAAGTAATATTTGGCTTCAGCCAGGAATTTGAGCTTCTGGTCATTTGTCATGCAATGGGGCATTTTTCTAGAGACCAGGTAGTTCACAATATCTGCAAACCAAGGAAGCTCAGATGAATTAATAGCCAATATACTTTCATTAGGGAACTTTTCATTAATTGGCAGGGAAAAATGAATGACATTTGGGTCCAATCTAGAAAGGTGGTCAGGAACCACATTTTGAGCTTCAACTTTATCCCTAATTGCAATGTCAAATTCTTAGAGTAGAAGGATCCATCTAATGAGACGTGCTTTGGCATCCTTCTTGGCCAATAAATGCCGGAGGGTAGAATGGTCAGTATAGATAATCACCTTAGACCCTAGGAGATATGATCTAGACTTCTCCAACCCAAAAACAATAGTTAGCAACTCCTTTTGCATGATGGTTTAATTATGCCGAGCATCATTTAACGCCTTGCTGGCATAATAAATGACGTTGGGTCTCTTGTCTTTTCTTTGTCCCAAAAATGCCCCTACTATATAGTTAGAGGCATCACACATAATCTCAAAATCAAGTGACCAGTTTGGGGGTTGGAGGATAGGGGAGTCAATCATAGCATTTCTAAAGATAGTGTAGGATTCAAGACAATTCTCATTGAATTCAAATGGGACATCATTTGAGAGGTGCCTAGTCAAGGGTTGGGCTATTTTCGAAAAATCTTGTATGAAACGTCTATAAAATCTAACATGTCCCAAAAAATGACCTGATTTGTCGGACCGAGTTTAGTGGTGGTAGCTTGGAAATTACATCTAATTTGCTCGGTTGACTTTCAATCCTTTCTCTAAAATATTATGGCCTAGCACTATTCCATTTTGAACCATAAAATGGCTCATTTCCCATGAGAGTTCTAGGTTCACATTTATACACCTTCTCAAGCTCTTGGCTATATGTGCCAGACAGGTCGAAAAATCATCTCCAAATATGGAGAAATCATCCATAAAGACCTCAATATAATCTCCTAAAATATATGAAAAGATAGCCATCATGCAATGCTGGAATGTTCCTGGAGAGTTGCACAATCCAAATGGCATTCTCTTAAATGTTGAAGTACCAAAGGGACATGTGAATGTGATTTTATCTTGGATTTCAAGACTAGTGGCTTCCTAGTTGTATCCCAAGTACCCATCCAAAAAATAGAAAAAGTTCTGCCCAGCAAGTCTTTCCCATATTTGGTCTATGAATGGTAGTGGGAAATAGTCTTTCTTGGTTGTTGAGTTAAGTTTCCTGTAATCTATACACACTTGCTAAGAAAAGGTGGTGGGGATGGGGATGGATCCACTGTCTTCAGTTTTAATAATGGTTAGTCTTGCCTTCTTAGGTACTATTTGGGTAGGGCTTACCCATTGACTGACAGAAATTAGGTAAATGATGTCGACATCTAACCACTTAATGGTTTACTTCTTGACAACATCTAGCATGTTAGGGTTGAGTCTTCTTTGTGGTTGTCTAGAAGGTTTCACCCCCTCCATGGTGTAAATATGATGTGTGAAATATGAGGGGCGAATTTCTTTAAGGTCTCAGATGCTCCACCCGATAGTAGCTTTGTGCTCCTTTAAGACTGCTATGAGCTATCTCTCTTGTTCTTCGGTGAGATGTGAGTTCACGATCACAAGAAGGGTTTCCTGTTCACCCAAGAACACATATTTCAATGAATTGGGTAGAGGCTTGAGTTCTAAAATTGATGGAGAAGGCTCAATGATATTTTGGGAGAATGGTTCTTGGTATGTGGTTGTTGAGGGATGGTCTTGATGTTCATGAAAATCAAGTAGGGTCATTGAGTTGATGGGTACTAAAGGTCCCATAGAGGCTGTACTTGTGAGACGACCTTGCTCTAAATTTGGTTCCATGTCGTCTACCTCTGTGACATAGTATGCTATAGTTATGTTTCCTTCCAAGGTTAATGTTGGGACAAGACCACCTTTGCTAGCCTTCTTGGACTGGCCCTAGGGGTACAACATTCCTTGAAAAATCTGGCTATGGTAGGAATATAATCAGTGGCATCCAACAAAGGCATTTGTATGTGTACATCTTTAAGCATGGCCTTCAATTCATTAATGTTCTTACTGCCCTTCTTTTCTTAATCTCTTTTGTCAAAACCTTAGGAAAGGGCACGGAAATTGGAACTTCCAAGTTGGCCATTACTTCCTTTTCTTTTCTTTCCTTATTTCTTTCATGCTCCAAGGGTTCAGATTCCCTTAATGGTGGGTTTGATGGGCCTGGGTCTTTTCTTGGAATGAACTCTTTTGTAGTTTTTCCACTCCTCAGAGTCATTGCGCTAGCGTTAGCCTGTGGCTTATACAGTGGAGGAGGAGAAAAAGGGTAAGGTGTAGAAGGACCTTGAGGTGCAGGGAATCTAGGGGGATAGGATGGCACCTGCAAAATAGCATGAGCCTGCCTTTGGGGGCCATTAGGTCTAGGTGGGCCACAATGAATGTTTTTAGGGTTTGGCACAGGTTGAGATGGTAGTGTTCCTTGAGTCCAGTCTCCTTGACATAACTAATTGAGCTGTGCCGTTAGGGTTTCTATGATAGCCCTATACTTTTTGTCCATTTGCTGCAAGGTCTTTTGTAGGTTTTCCACCAGGTCATATTTTTGTGGCGGGTGTTGAGGGTTTTCCCTATTGTTTTGCACCATAGGTGGTCTGATCTATTGTTGGTAGGGCTATTGATATGGCTGCCTGGGATAGGTAGGAGCCTATGGTCAATGAAATTTGGGCTGCTAGTGTCGTTGAGGAACATAGGCTGGTTTGGTGTTGTTCCCACCCCATGAGAAGTTGCACTGCTGAGCCCATCTAGGGTTATATGTTTCGGAGTACAGGTTGTTGCGCCTGTATCCTTGCACAACATTTACATCTTCATGGTCTAAAGATGCAATTGATGTGGTGTCATCAATAGAATACACATGATACTCAGAGTTGTGTGCATAACCCTATTCTATTGGAACTAATTCCAAGTTGTTTGCTGGCTCCTGAAAAGATGTAGCCCTTGATGAAGAAGGCCTATGGGGATCTTGAGTCCAAATCATGTCTTTATGGTTGGGCTTGAGGGATAGATGTAGGAAGAGGTGTGACAACTTTAGATGGGGTAGACTGGGTCTGAATTAATTTATCCAGCTTCTTATCGAGTAGGTCCACTTTGTCTAATTTTTAAGGGATGAGGTTCAAGCCAGTTTTGACAAATTCAAGATGAACCTCATGAGAGGTGGCTTTTGGGTGGCTGAATTTGTTAAATTGACTCTTGGATGCAACATTCATTGAATTCTCAACCAGAGATTCAAAGAGCTTGAATACACTTTCATCCTTGGCTAGGAAATTCCCATCGCTTGAGGCGTCAGAAAGGTACCTATGGGTGTCATCCAACCCATGGTAGAAAATTTGGGCTAGGTGCCATCTGGGCACTTCATGACGTGGGCATTTTCTCAACAAATCTTGAAATCTTTCCCATGCATCATGCATTCTCTCCCCAGGTGTATGGGCAAATGTGGTAATGACACCCCTCATGGCGTTAGTCCTTCCAATGGGGAAGAATTTTTTCAGAAATTCTATCCTGAGCTCTTCCCATGTGTTAATGGACTGTCCTATTGTCTTAAACCAATAAGAATCCATGTCCCTTAAAGAAAAAGGGAAAAGCTTCATCATTACCACATTAAGGTCCACATCCTAGGGACGAACTATTTCAGCAATATGCCCCAGATCTTCTAAGTGTTGGAACGAGTCTTCATGGGAATGACCACGAAAATAAGTCTCTATTAGACTTATGACATTAGGTTTAAGCTCAAAGATATCCCTTTTAGTGGGCATCTTGACTAATGGTCTCAGTTGGAGTGTAGTTGGGTTGTAGAATTCTCTCAACCATCTTGGTTTCTCACCCTAAGGCAGGTTCTACATATCCTCTAGGGTTTTCAAGATTTTTTTCATTTGTTCCTTATGGTGCCGCTTAGATGCGGCAAGCTGCACTCTAATGAGAACAAAAGGATATTCTCGATCTGGGGGTTTTCTTCCTCCATGATTAGGGATGAGGAGGAGAATGACAAAGAAGAAATAGAAATGATTGTAGGAGTAGAAGTGGGCCTCCTACAACGTTGTGGTAGGGGACCAGATAATTGAGGCCTTAATGACCTCTTTCCTTGCATACAAGGGACAAGGAATTAGGAAGTGTTGAGTGCAACACTTGTTAACCTTGGAGTTAATGATTCAAGATTAGGACTCTAACTAATCACCACCAGACTTAAAATCTTAACTTACTTTTCCAAAGCTAATCAGGACAAATTGATTAAGGAGGGATAAGAGAGAAGGTTCTTCCTCGCACCGACAGGATTCTTTTGTACTCTCTTATCACGACTGTTTGGCACTACTCCCCAGTTTTAGACACCCGATTTGGTTTAGGAAAGTTCAGTCAAGATGTCAAATCTAAAAGATGGAAGTCAATGAGACCAATCTTAGGATTTTAAAGATTTACCATGATTATGTATATTTCCGTTTGGTTGCACTTGTTATCACTTGAGAGGAGCTTGAGGGATTGTAAACATGAGAGTGTGTATTTTTCCATTTAATTAGCACGCTCCTATTCTTCTATGTGGCCCTATGAGGGTTGTTGCTAGTAGGTGATGAAATGAGTGAATTTTAATGGATAGATAGGGCATCCCAAGCAATGCACTGGTGAATTCTCAAACCCGTGTCTATTGTAAATATTTCAATCACAAAGGGCTCACACAAGTTGGTGTAAGGTCTCTAAAAGAAGTTCAACTTATGTTAAAGCACCCTATTGTTGTGCAACTTCTAAACAGATTTGGATGAATGTTCTTGTGTGAGATATGGTGGAATCAGTATCAGATGATGCCCAAGTGATGGGTACTGAATACTCTGTCAAAAATAGCTTTTTTTCTGAATTTTTGAGACATTTAAAGGTTTTAACGAGATTTTTCAGTTCTGATGGATCTAGAATAGGCAAATCGACCACTACAGATAGATTCAGGAAAATAGTGGAGCTACACTTGTCAGAAAATTTTGTCAAAATTACTGGAGATAGAGAATTTTAGGAGCTTTCCAACGCCACTGATTTCAATAGAATCTAAGAAGTATATAGACTACAGTAAATTCACAAAGGCAGGCTAAGTGTCTCTATTTCAGTGTTGATGCATCCTCACTGTAGGAATTTTTAAAAATTCTACAGTGAGAGTTTTTGAGGAAAAACTATGGGAAATAAAAGTTAATTACTATGTTTATCTTCTGGTGTGATTTCAGAATTTTTTGGAGTGACCTGGGATGATTTTGAAAGTGAGAGTTTTCCGTCAGTTCAAACTCAAGAAGAACACAAATGGGCTAGAAATGTTGCTAGAACGCCAAATGAAGCAAAGTAGCCCACTCTTGATCAAGTTTTTTTTTTTTTCAAAATTTTATATTTTTCTATTTTTTTAATATTTTTGAATATTTGTATTTCTTTTACCCTTTTTTTAAACTAAGGGTGGAGGGATACTTACCTCTTGTTCTTCACCATGTATTGGTGTGTGCGTGGGTTTCCCTTCTCATTCACCTACACAAACAAATAACAAAGGCAAGATGAGGTTAGAGATAAATATTGACAAATGGTTAGGGCTTAAACAAGTGCCCGTTGCCTCCTAGACAATGGCGCCAAAAATAACGAGCTTGTGCTAAGTAGGGCTAAAAAGGAATTGCGCCGAGCTAGCGAAGTTAGAGTTGAAAACCCGTCATTGTGATTGTACTGCCCTTTTAACACGCTCGCATCTTAATTTTATTACGAAACTCAAGCGCGATTATATGAGGGAGTCTAGGTCAAACTACGGGAGCCGTGATTTAAAGTTGGGTCCTTCAAAGCCTAGGTGGAGTTCTTTATTCTATTTTTGTGATTTTTATTGTTTTCATTTTTTTTTCTTCTTTTCTTACAAAATATAAGCTAAGCTGGGACTATTTTTTTTTTGGTTTTTCGATTGGTGTGAAAGTGGGAAAATACCTAACTACTTTTCTTTTATCTTTTCTTTTTATATTTTTTTGGCTTGTCGAAGTTGCGAACAAAAGTGGGATTTGTATTTACAACCTCCAACTAAATAGCAAAAGAAGCTTTTTTATCATTTTCGTTTTGCAATTTTTTTGGCTTTTTGAATGGAATATGCTAGAAAGCAATAAAGATTAAACTAAACTTTTATTTCATCAGAAAAAGGAAGGGAGCATCATTTGAACTTGCAAAAGACATTCCATTACACTAAAAATGGTAGAACCACTTATACAAAGCTTTAAAAGCGAAGTATTTACAACATGCACTCTTCACTCATTCACCAAGTAAGTGGAAATGATAAGGGTAACTTGGTGATTAGCTTGGCAGGGAGCTTCTTGTAGGAATGGAATCCATATAGGTGATGGGACAATGGTTGAGGTGGTGGTAATGATGGGGGTGATGAGGATTAGGACAAAGGTCTTCTAATGGAGGATGAAGAGCTCAAACTCCCTAATATGGTTGAGGTTTAGTGGCTCGGTGATGTGGGTGGTAATGTGCTCATTGGTCGTAATGTTGGTGGTAATGATTGTGGCAGAGGATAGAGATATGGAGATGAAGGTCGTAAACTTTGGAGTGATGAAGGTTTGTTCTAATGTGGTGTTCTCAATGGAGTCTATTTGGTGGGCTCTATGGTAGGGAGAGCGGATAGCCATGTTCCTAGGGAGATAATGGGTGTATTGGTGGCAATGGGATTAGGAGTTGGTCTTGTTGGTGGTGGTACTACAGAGTGTGTGTGTGTGAGTGTGAGTGAACTAGAGTGCTTATGAAGGGGTGAAGTGGTGGTGTGAATGGTGAGGGGAAGTGTGTCCTTGTGGACATGTAGAGTGGTATGGTGAAAATGAAAATGTGAGTGTGGACATGTGGCATGAGTGTGTGTGTGTGAGTGAACTAGAGTGCTTGTGAAGGTGTGAAGTGGTGGTGTGAATGGTGAGGTTACGTGTGTGCTTGTGGACATGGGGTGGTGATGGTGAAAATTAAGATGTGAGTGTGGATGTGTGGTGTGAGTGTGTGTGTATGATACTACGAAAGCAAATAAATAAAGCAAAAGTGCAAGTATTGAAATTGATTGAAAATCAAATCTACACTACTAAGCAAGTAAAAGCAAGTTATTGAAATTGCAATGAAAGGAAAATAACTAAACTACTAAAGAAAACAAAAGGAGAAAGGGATTGAGAAGAAGGTGTCCTCTCCAATGTAGGCACAAGGGCCTATTGGGAGGGGAAGGAAATCCTTAGCCAAGGCCTATTCCTTCTTCACCTTGAACACCACAGCCAAGGAGGCACATTGGAAGCCATTGGTGGTGGTGGTGGAGCTCCCAAGGTGGAGGCTCATGGAGAGAATGGTGGAGTGTAGTGTGGAGAGTAGAGAGTAAGAGGGGTGGGGGGTGGGCGGTGCCCATGGGGGTCACTTTTTATAGAGTGTCCTCATGGGTGTAGTGCTCTGTAGGTATAGGTTTAGGTGCCTACTTTATGGTACATCCTAAGGGTAGAAGATTCTAGGTGGGTGCACAACCTAAGGTGAGGGTGCAAGTTAAGGTAGTCAAATGGGGAGTGGATAGGCTAGAGTGGGCATTGGGTTTGTGGGGGTTTAGGTGTGGGTGATTAGGAGGGTTGTTGGGCTTGTGTAGGTGGGCTAGTGTAGTGTACATATGTAGGCCTAGAGAAAATATGTAAAATATTAACTACTACTAATTCAACATATTATGTAAATAAAAATAAGAAGAATGTAAATATAGATAGTATAAATGTGCACCAATAGTATTCATGTAAGTAGTGTGTTAATAGAGTGATATTTGTACATGAATTTGCAATTTGTGTGAGTGTGCACATGCAACTATGTAAATGTGAGGTGCGTGGATGTGTAGTTGGACATGTGCTTGGGTGTGGAATTGGGTCTTGCTAGGGATTGCTGGGTTAGGTAGGTTTTGTTCTAAACTGCATGCTCTTGTCTTCATCTTCCTTCCTGGCTGCTTCACCTTGTTATGCATCCTTTAGGTCCAATACTGCTCCAATTTATGGTCCTACATAGATAATTGAGCAATGTCACCAAGGAGACCATAATATGGTAGAATTAGGGTTTAGGATATACAAATGTAGTATGAATGCAATGCATGTCATGAATGCAATATTTACAGAATGTATGCTAGGTTAAAGCTTAATTTAGTCAAATTAGGCCAAATAATTGCTATGCAATCAATTCTCCACCATGAAAATCCATCCTTGGCTACCATATTATCTTCGTAAACATTCTACATAGCTGGCCATAGGAAGGAGAGAAGAGATGAACATGGGGGATCCCATGCCCCCTTGGTGACCTCTTCTTCTTCCTTCTTCGGGTCAAGGAGCATCTACCTTAGTGGAGGACAGTCAGGTAGAGGAGAGCTTCGGGTGGTGGACGTCTACCCTAAGGAGGAGCTTAGGGAGAAGCTTTCAAGGAGGAGGAAGGACCCTTCTTCCAGTTTAGGAGCTGTTGTGCTTGGAGCGAAGGCTACTTCATCTCTTCGGGATATTCTTCTACCTTTCTTAGTTTCTTTTTGTAATTATTAGTGTAGAAGAAGCATTCCTCTACTTGGGGATTATTTGTGTAGTTTCCATCCACACAAGCTAGCTCTCCAAGTGGTTGTATACTTTCCATATATCAATGAAATAAGTGCCTTTCTCTATTGTGTGTCTTACCATTTTATGTGCCTTTAATTCCTAGTTAGTTTTTTAGAATTGTTGAGCACCCACCGTATCTGTCCAATTACCCTATGCTCACTTGCCTAGGGTGAGCTTGGAAGGATAGGCTTACTTTAATTGTAGTTCTTAGACGTAGTTTTATCTCATTGCCCCGATTATTCCAAAACCCTAGAAATTATAAAACCAAAAATACAAACAAAAAGATTAGAGATTTGAGAGAGCGAGAGAGAACTAATTATTGACTAACAAATTGGCTTCCTTGGACGACCTTGGATACCCCACTATCTAGGTTTTATGCATTACAACGATAAAAACTTGCTTTTATAAATCATGTATTTTTCTTATCAATTAGCCTACTTAGAAATCCAATTGTTCCAACCTAGGACCCACTCACGTAGCCTAATGACCTACATAATTTGGCCAACATAGAGCCTATTTGAAGACTTATATTGGTTGGCTAAGTGCACCTATTTAGATCCTAAAGCCATAAAACACCTTATTTCATCCTCTCCTTAATTGTAAAGTAGAAAACCCAAATTCTATCCTTTCACAATAGCTTCTCTTAGGACCCTTGGATGCTTATCCTATGGCCTCCATTTAAATCTTATCCTAAACCTTTTCTTAATTCACAAAAGTGCATTTTCCTTTCCTAAAAATAGGATCCTATCCCTCCCTTCCCTTTATTAAGTACCTTAGTTTATATAATCTTCCACCTCCTTCCCACCTTCTACATAGCCCTCCTAATTAGAATAGCCTCTCAACACCTTCACCTTCTTCCTAACGTCCAAAACTCTGTTGCAATCTTTGATGGTTGTCCTCCTCACTCTCTACCTCTACTTCATCCTCATCTCCATCTTCAAGGTGACTGCATCAATGAACAAAACTCCATCTCACCTATTCTCTCTACTTTTCTAGTCCTTTCTAGTTGTAGTTCTAGTTAAATGTCTTGTTTTAGTTCTAGTTCCAATAGTTTTAGGTGTATTGACAGTATTTCTAGCTCAAATAAAGTTTATTTTTCATCTATATTAGTTGCAAGTCCTTCTCACTCCCCTTCCTTATTTATATACTTGATTTATGTTCCTTCTTCTCATCTTCATCTTTATAATAATAAAAAAGAAAAGTTAGTTAGGATTTCATATTTACTTCATATTTTCTGCATTTAGTTTGATCGTATGTCTCTTCATTTTTGACTCAGGACTCACTAGAGTTTTAGTATTTTATTTTTGTCTCGAAAAATCATGCTGCAATGAACGTTTTATTACTTAGTGATTTTGTGATAATTGTCACCTTTTGGTAAAGCTAGAACACTGCACATTCTGGGCGATGCAGAAGTATAATTTCAACATCGATGTCGGAGGTTATGAGAGAAACTCCAGCTTAGTAAAGTGGAAGAGATTCAACGTGAGGCCTACGAGAATGCAAAAATTTACAAGGATGAAACAAAGGCCTTTCATGATGGTCACATCTAGAGGAAAACTTTCATTCCTAACCAGTAAGACTGGTTATTTGATTCCAAACTAAAGTTCTTTGCAGGAAACCTTAAGTCAAAGTGGACTGACTTGTTTATTGTGATTCGCATGTATTCTAACGAGGCTGTCCAAATCCAAGACTCGAAAACTGGGCATGTTTCTATTATGGATGGCCAACACCCTAATGATTGCATAGCAATCATGGGTCCTAATTTGACTAACTTAAGCTAACAACTTAGCTTACATCTTGTAAATAGAGTAGTCACTATATGCATTGCGTGCATGCTTGCATCTGTACATTCTTAGCTTAATTCCATCATTTTATTGTCCAACTAGTAATATTGTCATTTTTAAGTTTGAAGGGCCATGATCTAGGAGCATAAATTGGAGTAATGGATGCGTTTAAAGACAAGATAGAAAGCCAGCAAAGGAGTAGGAGACAAGCGCATGCGAATTCAGGACAAACCCATACAAACCCATGCCACCCTATTCACTTCCAAATTAACCCAACACACACAAACACCCACACTTACCCACACACCCCACTTACACACACGTGCACACACATAAATTGTAAATTGCATGTTCCTTAATACTCATACACAATTTTACACATCATAATACTTGTGCACATTTTTACTATGGCTATTTATATTTTCCTATTTTATTTACACCTATGTGGACCTACTAGTAGCTATTATATAATGGTATTTAATTGATTTTCTCTAGGGCCACTCTACTATACACTAAAGCCTACACAATTTGAGGTCCAAACACCTCACTAATCTAAATCCACCTAACCCTAGTTGCTTAGCCCTAACTGGTGTGTGCTCGTGCGTGTGTGTTAAGAAGTGTCGTTATAGTCGCACTTGCAACGTCGGTTTTAAAGTAAAGATACGAAGGTGAGTCCGAGTGTCAGTCTCAGGGAGGCATGAAATCAGATTTTGCTTATCACTTGTTGTCACGGATATTGCGGAGTTTTGCTTGCGAAAAGGTGTGGTTGGAAAGCGAGAGAGAGAGAGAGATAGAGAGAGAGAAAGAGAGAGAGAGATTAGGGTTAGAGTCGTTTCTTTCTTTAACATGCAACTTGAATAAGAAATAAAGTAAACAACTGAATGGAAAGTAACTTCATTAATCATGTAGCTTTAGTTCACAGATTACAACATTAGATACATGCTTAAACATAAGTAAAGGAAAGCTTAAAAGAGAGGAAGAGAGAGAGAGAGGGGGAGAGCGTCGAGGCAGCCATGGTGGTGGAGAAGGCTCCGTCGGTGGCTCGTTGTCTCCGACAATTACAAGAGGGCCTAAAGCTAGCTAAGAGAGGGGTAGAGTAGTTGCAAGGGAAGTGAATGCCCTGAATGAGTGGTTGGAGGGGGTTTAAATAAGGAGAAGGGCTTTTAGCGACGTTTGGGACGTTGCTGAAACCCTTCCAAAAGTGTTGGTGAAGACCCCAGCCCTCCGGTCACACGCCCACGCCGTTCTTCTTCGCATCCGATCCATGGTCGCTGCATGAGAGCCGTCTGATCTTCGATTGGACGGCTGAGATCCTCCCCCAGGCGTGCTTGGATCCCGCCTTGGGCACGCATGCGCACGGGCGTCGTCGCCCGACGTGTGCGCACGCGTGGAAGCTCACTGCCTGAGGGCACGCTGCGTGGCGCTATCTCGGCTGCCTGCTATTGATCGGGCGACCCAATTTTGCTGCGTGCCTCGCTGCCTTTAATTTCTCGCACCGTCATGGCTCGAACCTGCGTTAATCGCTGCGCCACGCCCGCTGCTTTGTCAAGTCAACCGCGGGTGGGCGCGCGGTTCTCGGCTATCCGATCGAAGATCGACGGCTGAGATTTGATCTCTAGCTGAAGGTGGAAGTGGCGAGTGGTGAGCGGGTGCCATGTGGCGCAACGAGGGCCGTTGATCCTCAGATCAATGGTCAGAACTTCTTGGGCCCATTGTGGGAGCTTCGGATGTTGGATTTGGCCGATTTTGAGTCCGTTGGACTCCGTTCGTCGTTCTGAATCCATTCGTGTAGTCCGATTGCTCATCTGAGGCCTGCTTTGACAAGTGCTTACACAAATGGCCATTAATACTATTTTATAAGCAATCTTGGTATATGATGCATGCAATGCTTCCATTCTACTTATGTTGTGCCTTTTATTCTTAAGATGGGCCCTATTTAATAGAATTATCACCCCTATATGCAGTGTTATCATACCCTCATGCTTACTCCTTGCTAGTCCCTAGCAAGGTTTATTCTAGCCTTTATTTTCATTCAGAATTTAAGAAGTAATTGCTTAGACACTTCGTCACTTGTCAATAGGAGGAAATATACTAAGATCTTAATCTACAAAGACTAAGCAGCGCCCTGGTGTCTGCCAAAATATGAATCGCCTGAATCCTTGCTTTAATGTATATAACTATACATATGTATATGTATATATATATATATTTTATAATTTTTTCGGAATTCAGCGTGGGTTGGTAACTTTTTACGGCTACTCAACCTACCCAAAACTCGGTGAAAATCCTACGTGCTAAGCATCTTGGTGTGAAGATTGTGATAGACTCACTCAACGAAAATTTAGATAGACTTCGGGTTTCGACGCCCCTAGGTGACCCGAAGAGGAAATATATTTTCCTGAAGGTGTATTTGTTCGATCGGTAGCTTTCTCCCTACGTTTGTTTTAATTGGGGTCAACACAAGGATTTTTCTAGTGTATATCTCCCCGACTTGTATACTTCCCCGTTTCTTCCTTAAGTGTTTTGGTTCTTTTTGTGCAATTATTGAGCTGGGCTCTGGACAACCGACCAATGGGCTATTACCCACGATCACTTGCTAGCCATACTCGTGCGGTGAAGTGTGGTTTATTTTCTTTTCTTCTCCCTTTTTTTTTCGTAGGTGGCTTTCCTGATCTCAAATGTACTTAGAGGCAATGAAGAAGAAATGGTCCTGTGGCTAGGTTCTGGACAACCTGCCAATGGGATGTTACCCACGATAACTTACCAGTCATACCACCCTAGAGAGTTCATTAGCTACCCAATTTCTGTCAAAATCTCCGAGGAGTGAGTCTATGCAGAAAATGTGTGCAGATGCTTAGGCTCAAAGTTTTTCTAAGTTAGAGGGTGAGTTGATAAGTCGTATACTTATCACCTTATTTAGTAGGTGGATTAGAATAGCTTAAGGTTGCAAGGATTCGAAGCTAAATCCATTTTCTAACGGACACCAAGGCTGATTAAGCCTGAAGGCCTGAAAAGTCTAAGTGTTTAAGTTCTTTTTGTATTATTTCCTACTATTGACAAGTTTCTAATGCCTAAGTTTCTTCCTAAATTCAATTTGTTTTTTTAATTTTATTTTACTCAGACTGATTAAATGAGCTCAGGATCGTGAAATTTACCACCCCTCCATGCTTAAGTTGGACAATGTCCTCATTGGCAAATACATGGATGCATAGGGGTTGAAAAAGATAGTACCTGAGTGACGTAAAATACCAGATCAGTCTGAATCCTCTGGGTTGCCTCCCAAGAAGCGCTGAGTTTAACGCCTCCAGCTGGGCGGTGCTTCGTGTCATCCCTTAACGAGGGTGACACTCTCCTTTGGGGGAACCTGGGCCAGGAAGTGCTTCAATCTTTGACCATTAACTGTAAAAGTGTACCCAGTGTTAGGATCAGCGATTTCAACCGCCCCATTAGAGTAAGGCTTAACCACCCGAAATGGTCCTGTCCATTTGGACCTGAGTTTCCTTGGGAAGAGTTTTAGGCAGGCGTCAAACAGCCAGACTTGCTGGTTGGGCTCAAAGGTTTTTCTATGAATGAGTCAGTCGTGGACGGCTTTCATTTTCTCCTTATACAGTCGACTATTTTCAAAAGCATCTCGACGAATTTCTTCGAGCTCAGATAATTGGAGTGTCCTCTGTGCATCGGCTAACTGGGAATCCTTGTTACATTGCTTGACACCCTAGTAAGCTCGGTGTTCCAATTCGACAGGAAGATGGTAGGCTTTGCCAAAGATCAGGCGATAAGGCGACATGCCTATCAGGGTCTTGAAAGCAGTCCTGTATGCCCACAAGGCATCATCTAGTCATGTGGACCAGTCTTTCCTTTCAGGTCTCACAGTCTTCTGTAAAATGTTCTTGATTTGTCTATTTGAGACCTCGGTTTGCCCGTTTGTTTGCGGATGATACGGGGTAGCAATGCGGTGGTTCACTCCGTATGTTCTAAGTAGGGCACGGAATTGGGAATGGATAAAATGGCTTCCACCATCACTGATCATGGCCTTGGGTATTCCAAACCTGGAAAAGATGTTCTGCTTAACAAAGTCCATGACAGTCCTGTGATTGCATTGGTGGGTGGCGACGGCTTCAATCCATTTAGAAACATAGTTTACTGAGACTAGGATGTACTCGAAGCCGTTGGATGGTGGAAAGGGGCCCATAAAATCGATACCCCAAACATCGAAGATTTCAACAATCAAAATGGGCTGGAGGGCATCATATCTTTCTTGGTCATGGTCCCCAGCATTTGGCAACGAGAGCAAGTCTTGGCAAAGTTGTGTGCATCCTTAAATAGGGACGGCTAGTAAAATCCAGACTGCAGAACCTTTGCAGCCATTTCCTTTCCAGAGAAGTGGCCACCACAAGCCTGGTCATGACAGAAGGAAAGCACACTCTGGACTTCATTCCTAGGGATACACCTCTTGATGATCTGGTCAGCACAAAGGCGAAACAGCATGGGATCATCCCAGAAATAGTGCTTGGCCTCAGCCAAGAACCTGTCCCATTGCTGTGTAGACCGGCTGTGCGGGGTTTGTCCTACAACTAGGTAGTCGACGTAGTCAGCATACCATGGCAGTCTCTTGTCTTGCACAGCCAGAATGTGTTCATCGGGGAAGGCGTCAGATAGAGGTAGGGAGGGTCCAATGTGGACTGGATGAAGTCTAGACAAGTGGTCAGCCACCACATTCTTCGATCCGGCCTTGTCACGGATTTCCAGGTCAAATTCCTGCAAAAGTAGGATCCATCTGATGAGCCTGGGCTTTGCGTCCTTCTTGGCCAACAGGTGCCGGATGGCTGAATGGTCAGTATAAATAGTCATGTGGGATCCGAGCAAGTACGATCGAAACTTTTCAAGTCCAAAGACTACAGTGAGCAACTCTTTCTCTATGATCGTATAATTTCATTGGGCCTCGTCCAACGTTTTGCTCGCGTAGTAGATCACCACGGGCTTCTTTTCTTGCCTTTGTCCCAGGACAACGCCTATGGCAAAATCTGATGCATCACACATAATCTCAAAGTCCTGGGACCATTCCGGGGGCTGAAGCACAGGTGTTGTGGAGAGTAAGTCCTGGAGGGTGTAATAAGCCTGGATGCAATCAGAAGACATGTGGAATATGGCATCATTGGCTAGAAGGTCGATCAAGGGTTTGGAAATCTTGGAAAAGTCTTTAATGAAGCTTCGATTGAAGCCAACATGTCCTAGGAATGAGCGAATCTGTCGGACCAAGCTAGGTGGAGGAAGTTTGGAAATCAAATCAACCTTAGCCCGATCTACCTCGATGCCCCTTTGCGAAATGATGTGACTAAGGATAATTCCTTCTTGAACCATAAAATGGCTCTTTTCCCAACTTAACAACAGATTAACCTCGATACATCATTTCAAGATCTTCTCCAAGTTGCTCAGACAATGGTCAAATGAATTCTCGAATACAGAGAAATCATCCATAAAGACCTCTATGTATTCACCCACCATTTCTGAAAAAATGGCTAGCAGGCAACGTTGGAAGGTCGCAGGTGCGTTGCATAACCTGAACGGCATTCGACGGAATGCAATCGTGTCGTACGGGCAAGTGAATGTGATCTTTTCTTGATCCTCTGGAGCAATTGCGACTTGGTTATATCCTGAATATCCATCCAAGAAGCAAAAATATTCTGCCCTGCCAATCTTTCAAGGATTTGGTCAATGAATGGCAAGGGGAAATGATCCTTCTTAGTGGCTTCATTGAGCTTCCTATAATCAATACACACCCGCCATGCGGTGGTGGTGCGGGTGGGGATGGATTCGCCATGATCATTGGTGACAACGGTGAGCCCAGCTTTCTTTGGAACCACTTGAGTGGGGCTCACTTAGGGGCTATCAGAAATAGGATAGATGATGTCGGCATCAAGCCACTTGATAATTTCTTTCTTAACAACCTCCCGCATGTTTGGGTTTAAACATCTCTGCATCTGCCGGGAGGGTCGTGCCTCGTCTTCCAGGTAAATCTTATGGGTGCAATAGGTGGAGCTAATTCCTCTTAAGTTAGAAATGGTCCAACCAATGGTGGCCTGATGTTCTGAAAGGGTTGCGGTCAACTTGAGTTCCTGATCCTTGATTAGATGAGAATTAATAATCGCCGGGAAGGTCTGGTCAGGTCCCAGGAAGACATACTTGAGATTCTCGAGCAATGGCTTAAGTTCAGGTGCGGGTGGAACCACAGTTGATGGAAAGGGAAAAGGCGGGAGTTGATCAACATCGATCTCCTCAAATGGTGTTGTGTGATGGTAATCAGCCTTACAGAGGTCCACAAGTAGTGATGGTGACGGGTCAGAATAGTCATTACAGGTTTGGTGGTCTGAGACAGAACTAAGGGTGAGGCATTCCTCGACTAGAGTTTCCACGGGATCGTGTTCCTCAACACAATCGCAATCAAAAGACTTTGTCGCCCGGAAGATATCCAATTGCATTTTCCTGTCTCCGAAGGCGATTTCCATACATCCCGTGTCACAATCAATGTTTGCCTTAGCCGTAGCTAAGAATGGTCTGCCTAAGATTATGGGTGCGTTCTGTAATTTTTCAGGGACTTCCATGTTGAGCACCAAGAAGTTGACCGGGAAATAGAAGTCCTTGACCCGTACAATCACATCCTCGACAACCCCCTTCGGGGTTTTCACTGATCTATCAGCCAGCTGGATGGTGACAGGGGTTGGTGTCAACTCTTCGAACCCAAATTGGTGGTACAGGGTTGTTGGAATCAGATTGATAGAAGCACCTAAGTCCAGGAGCGTTCTATCAAATGTCATGTCCCCGATATTGTAGGAAATCAGGGGTGCTCCTAGGTCAGTTCGCTTGAGCAGAAGGTTGCTTGATATTATGGAACTTGCTTGTTCGGAGAGAACAACCTTCCTAGGTGCTTGAGGTCTTGGCTTACGTTTGGGTGTACAGGCATCCTCTAAAAACTTGGTGTAAGCTGGGATGTGCTTGACGGCTTCGAGGAGCGAAATATTAATCTGTGCTCGCTTAAAGATCTCTAAAAGCTCCTCAGTTTTCACAACATTCTTCTTTTTCTTGATTGTTTCCAAGGCCTCAGGGTCGGGTGTCGGAATGTAGATCGGGTCTATTTCTGGGTCCTTGGTTGGTGCCTCTTCTGAGTCAAGTATTTCAGCGGGTGAAGTCTCGGGGAGAGTCGGCCATTTGGGATCTTGGGTTTTGGTGCCGCTTCTCAAGGTCACCGCATTCGCAGAGGCATTGGGGCCATGGGTTGATCCTTGAGAAGACGAGGACGAAGAAGCACCAAACTTAGGGGGTGTTTGTGGGGCTGGCTGGACCATGTGAGCCTGCCCGGGATTGCCTTGGAACCCTTGCAAATTAGGGCCTCTGTTAATTATGTTTTGCGGGTTCGGTTGTGGTTGGGAAGGTAGGGATCCTTGTTGTTTACAGTCCAAGAGTTGGCTTAACTGTCCCTTTACCAAGGCCATTTCCTCCTGATGTTTCTGGTTCATGTCAGCCATCATCTTTATTAGGGTGTCCATTTGGTTTTGTGGGGGAGGGGCCGCCCTATTCTGATTATATTGGGGTCTAACTGGTGGTCTTTGCTGATAGGGGGCAAGTGTGGCTGCTGGTTTGTCCTAGGCTGATTTTGGAATTGCGGTGGTTTCTGGTTTGTCCAACCAAAGTTGGGGTGGTTATGCCAGCCAGTGTTGTAAGTGTTGTAGAAAGGGTCAGGTTTCACATAACCTTGGATAGCTTGTACATCTTCAAGGATAGCCGATGTTGATGGAGAGGGAAGAGAGTAATCAAGGGTTGAGGGAGCAAAGGTCCCTCCCTAGAACGTGGTCAGGGGTTGTTGCAGGTTTAGTTGGGTTAAGGGCTGAACCAGGTCAACATTATGTGCTCCTTTTGCTAGGGAGAAGGTTTGTAACGGGTTTTTGGTCTGGTTCAGTAGCTCATCAATCTTTTTGTCCACCAATTCCACTCGATCTAGTTTCTTGGCAATGATGTCCATGTCAACCATTCCAGAATTTGCTTGTACCTCATAAATCCCACCACGGGGTTGACTGGACTTATTAAACTGGGTCATGGAGGCATTATTGAGTGAATTCTCGCTCATAGATTCAAAGAGCTCAAACGCGCTCTCCTCGTCCTTGTTCAGGAAGTTCCCCCCGCATGAGGCATCGACGAAGTTCCGTAGGTTGCTGTCCAGACTGTGGTAGAAAATCTGGGCTAATTGCCACCTTGGTACTTCGTGGTGTGGGCATTTCCTCAACAGTTCATTGAATCTTTCCCACTCCTCATGGAACTATTCCCCACCCTGGAGAGTAAAGGTAGTAATAGCTCTTCTGAGGGCATTGGTCTTTCCTATGGGGAAGAATTTCTTTAAAAGTTCATGCCTCAGTTCTTCCCAGGTGGTGATGGGTCTACCTAGGGTTCTAAGCTAGTGAGAATCCTTGTCTCTTAATGAGAAGGGAAACATCTTGATTAGAACAATGTGAAGGCTAATGTTCCTAGGTTTTACAGTTCGTGCTATGCGGTCGAGATCCTCTAGATGCTGGAATGGGTCCTCATTTGAGCTTCCATGGAAGTGGCTCTGGATCAGACTTAAGACATTCGATTTTAGCTCAAAATCATCTCCCCCTTCAGGAATTCTAAGGTGTGGCTCGACTCTAATAGCGGAAGGATTATAGAAATCACAGAGGGGCCTCGGATGATCCTGAAATGGTGGTACATCGAGTGGTGGTAGCCCTTGTGCACCTTGGAAAGGTGGTGGTGGTTGTTCTTGTGGGTTCTGTAACCGGTGTATGGCTTTCATGATGGTGTGGATTTGTTGTTGCTGAAGCCGATGGTTTGCATTAATTTGGGCTTGGATGATGGCCATTGTGTCTGGTGGGGGTTGATCCTCGGCCTCATCTACCTTAGGTTCAGCCATGTTCCTACAGAATCACATCGCCTAAATTCCTATCCTAAAACAAACAACTCGGGATGCAGTGAGCGTCTCTCGTGCATGCACTAGAGAAGAATAGGAGGGGATGCGGAGAGCGACAGATGCGAGAAATGTGTTCAATCAAGCAAATAAGCCTAGTCCTTATGGTGTATTCCTTAGGAGACCTAGAAATCTCACAAAGGGTGATTAAGTCCGTAAGCATTGGAATCCCCTTCCCAAGGCTAATCTGGCCAGGTTGATTACGAGGGGATTATAGGGAAGGTTCCTTTGGCTTGCACCTTCGATTCCGTAGACCCCACAACCGCGGTCGTTTGACGTTGCCCCGTAGCCTAGTCACTAGATTCTACCAAAGGAATGAAAGCCAAGTGCCCAGTGAACAAAACCTCGTCTTTCGAGACATAACTCAGTCCTGCCTAGGGCACATGTACTCAGTTTTAAAAGGGCTAGGATAGTGCTTGTGCTAGGGTTATGTGATGAGGCGTTGATTGGGGTGGTGCCTCTTAATTTTCCACTTTCAATGTGTGTGCTTCTATCAAAACATGATTTTCAAGAAAGGATTTTTAAGATGTGGTGTCTTTTAGTGTTTCATCCTTACTTTAGTGCCTTTTAGGGTTGACGTGTCTTAATGTTTTCAGACACGTTTCAGTGGCCACGTCAAATTTTGCACACAATTTGGTGAAAGTAGATTTCCTTTTATTCTGTAGAGGCTCTAAAACCCTAATGTACTCATCCTAATGATCATGCAGCTTCTATTAAATGAGTCAGTTTTAGGGTTGAGTGGTGTAGCCCAAGTCAATTCACGGTGGCTTCACAAACACCACTCAAAAAGAGAAAAGAACACTCCAAGAATTTATTCAGAACGTTAGAGTGTACATTTTTTGTGGGGTGATGTGTTAAGGATGTGGGTCAAGCAATCATACACCACGCCAATTTTTTTCAATTTCTACAATTGTTTTTAAACTTTTCATGCAAGCAAGCAATCATGAGTGAAGAATTACTCACTATCGGTCCTTGTTGCACCTACTCCCTTGTTACCGTCATGGGATGCGTCGCTTCGCCATCCAAGCACCGAATTCCTGCAACCATCAAGTAGAAAGGAAAACAGGGCATTAGACGATATGAGAATGGATGTGGAATGGAAGTGACAAAACAAATCCATTGCCTCCCCGGCAACGGTGCCAAAAACTGGTGTGCGCTCGTGCGTGTGCGTTAAGAAGTGTCGTTATAGTCGCACTTGCAACGCCGGTTTTAAAGTAAAGAAACGGAGGTGAGTCCGAGTGTCAGTCTTACGGAGGCGTGAAAATCGGATTTTGCTTATCACTTGTTGTCATGGAAATTGAAGAGTTTTGCTTTCGAAAAGGTGTGGTTGGAATGCGAGAGAGAGAGAGAAAGAGAGAGATAGAGATTAGGGTTAGAGTCGTTTCTTTCTTTAACATGCAACTTGAACAAGAAATAAAGTAAACAACTGAATGGAATGTAACTTCATTAATCATGCAGCTTTAGTTCACAAATTACAACATTAGATACATGCTTAAACATAAGTAAAGGATAGATTAAAAGAGAGGAGGAGAGAGAGAGGGGGAGAGCTGTGAGGCAGCCACGGTGGTGGAGAAGGCTCCGTTGGCGGCTCGTCGCCTTCGACGATTACAAGAGGGCCTAAAGCTAGCTAAGAGAGGGGTAGAGTAGTTGCAAGGGAAGTGAACACCTTGAATGAGTGGTTGGAGGGGGTTTAAATGTGGAGAAGGGCTTTCTAAAAGAAGAAGGGGTTTTAGCGACGTCCGGGACATCGCTAAAACCCTTCCAAAAGCGTCGGTGAAGCCCCCAGCCCTCCGGTCACATGCCCGCGCTGTTCTTCTTCGCTTCTGATCCGTGGTCACTGCATGAGAGCCATCCGATCGAAGATCGGACGGCTGAGATCCTCCCTCGGATGCGCTTGGATCACGCCTTGGGTGCACGTGCCCGCGGGCGTCGTCGCCCGACGTGCGCACGCGCGTGGAAGCTCGCTGCCTAAGGGCGCACCGCGTGGTGCTATCTCGGTCGCCCGTTGCTGATCGGGAGGCCCAATTTTGCTGCGCGCCTCACTGCCTTTAATTTCCCGCACCGTGCGGCTCGAACCCGCGTCGCATGCGTGCGGGAGAGCGCGTTAACCGCTGCGCCACTCCCGCTGCTTTGTCGCAGCAACCGCGGGCGGGTGCGCAGTTCTCGGCCATCCGATCGAAGATCGACTGCCGAGATTTTATCTCCAGCTGAAGGTGGAAGTGGCATGCGGTGAGTGGGTGCCACATGGCGCAACGAGGGCTGTTGATCCTCAGATCAACGGTCAAAACTTCTTGGGCCCATTTTGGGAGCTCTGGATGTCAGATTTGGCCGATTTTGAGTCCGTTGGACTCCGTTCATCGTTCTGAATCCATCCGTGCAATCCGATTGCTCATTTGAGGCCTGCTTTGACAAGTGCTTACACAAATGGCCATTAATACAGTCTTATAAGCAATCTTGGTATATGATGCATGCAATTCTCCCATTCTACTTATGTTGTGCCTTTTATTCTTAAGATGGGCCCTATTTAACAGAATTATCACACCCATATGCAGTGTTATCACTAACCCACCAATTAAAGCTCACCTAACCTAAGCCATATCCAACACCCACATGGCCTTATCCTTTGCCTTGACCACACCTTGACTATACCTTCACCTTCTTTTGTTCCATAGAATAGAAGGTTCCATTCCTAAGTTGCACCCTAAAGTAGCCCTCCTAAACCAACACGATAGGGACACCTTACCCAACCCAAAGTTCTATAAAAGGCCCCCTATAGAAGAGTGCACCTCCCCCCCCCCCTCTTTCCACTCTCCTCTCCAACTCACTCTCCATGCAAACCATCTTCCTCCTTGTGAGCTCCATGTTAATCTCCTAATCCTTGGCCAACGGGTAGCTTGTGCCCACATGGTTTTGGATTTCTAGGTAAAGAAGAGGTAGGCTTCAAGTGAAGGATCCTCTTCCTCCTCCAATAGGCCTTGTGCCCCCATTGGAATAGACACCTATCTTCTTCCCCATTCTCTTTTTAGTTTCTTTGTTAGCTTAGTATTTTATTACTTGCTACTTGCTTTACTTGCACCTTAGTTGGTCATTTTATTCCTTGCTTTTTAATTTTTTTGCTAGTAGAGGAGATTTCATATTCAAGCATTTTAATACTTGCATTTTGTTTTAATTTATTTGCTTACTAGGTTGCTACACACACTCTCACTCACTTGCTCACACACGCCACCACTCACACCACCACTATACTCACTCACACAAGCCAACCCTCACACCACCACACTTGCACACACACTAGCAAGCCATCACACTACACCCATTTACACCAACATTATATGGCCGTCCCCTCTCCATACCATCACACACACCAAGTAGACTTGATAGAGAACACCTCTATAGAGCATACTTGGGTCACCTCCCACTATAGAGTATTCATATCTATTACCCTTACCTCCATCATAGTGATAACCACAGACCTTAGAACCAACACACACCTTATAACCAACATCATCGAACCCCTTACCCTAAGTGACATTAGAGACCTTGAGCACTACATCCTACACTAGATGGCCTACTACGTCATTGTCTTCCCCCCTATCATCATCACCATTATGCGACCACTACCATTTCCCACTTCCCCTCACAACTCTTCGCAAGCTACCGCCAATGTGTTAACCGCATCGCCATTGTTGTATCCATTTATCGTGCTTTGTAGAGAGTAGAGTGTGTTGTATAGTGTGTTTTCATCTTTGTATAAGTGGATCTTTCCACACTTTAGTGTAATAAAGTTGTTTTCTTTTCAGTGTCTGTTCAATGTTGTAGTATGTTTGTGTGAAATAAAAGTTTGAGTTAGTTGTTTACTTGTGTGTCTTTTTCTTCCTTAATCAAAAGAAGAGAAAATCATAAAAAAAAAATGAGGATAGTTGTAAAAGTACTCTTATCGTTATTTAGTTGGCGCTTGTAGATATATTGTTGTTTGTCTTTACCTTAGTAAAAGAAAAGACAAAAAAGATTATATTTATCACAAAGAAAAAATAACTACCATGTCTTATTGCCTAGTCATAATCACTCCTATTACCCTCACCACTACCTATCCTAGCCATTTTCCTCACTTAGCGCAAAATGTCCATCTTGCATATTACTTAGTCGTCGTAATCACCTTCCCCGAGAGTGTCTTGCAAGTGTAGTTAGTTTTCTTTCCACTTTATCATTAAGCCAAAAATCACAAAAAAATTAGGTGTATTAGTTGGTCTTAGGTTTCATTTCGTTTTCTCAAGAAAAGAAGAAAAAAAATGGAAAAGATAAAAATAAAAAATTAGAATAAAGGAACTCAGTTAAGGCATTCAAGGTTCAAGTTTCATCTAAGCCTCCTTGTTGGATCGATCGGGAATCCCTCGATCTAATCCATTTCGAGTTTCGTAATTAATTTAAGTGTATTATTGCTAAGGGCAATTCTAGCTACAACGACGTGTTTTCAAAAATACGTAACTTTGCAATCTTAACATCTTATATTTAACTTTTCCTTAGCAACTCTTACATTTTTGGCTCCGTTATTAGGGAGGCAATGTGGCCTTGGTTTAGCCTTAAGTACTTTGTAAATAATAGTACCTAATCATTGTTTGCCTTTGCTTGTTTTATTGTGTGCAGGGAACTCATGAGGAAACCAGCACATTCAATCGACATGAGATGAAGAAGATAAGGTAAGTGTCCTTTTTCTCTTTTCTGAAAAAAAATGTGAAAAAATCTTTTATTTTTATAAAAAAATTAGAAAAATATAAAATTAAAAAAAATTTGATAAAAAATGGGCTACTCTACCTTATTTGGCTTTCTATCAACACTTTTAACCCATTCTTCCTTATTTTGAGTGTGGACAGATTTCAAACCATAAGTTCAAAAATCATCTCAGGTCTGACAGAACTCTAAAAATTATGAAATCAGATCAGGTGATAGCTATAGTAATCAACTTTCATTTCCCACCATTTTTGCTTGAAAACTCCCATTATAGAATAATTAAAAATTCCTACAGCGAGGGTCTATCAGCACTGAAACAGAGATAGACTTAGTCTGTGATGAGAGCCTCATCATGAGCCCTAACTAGCTCATTTTGATCTGAGAAAGTAAACAAAAGCTCGTACATAACCTAAAGGAAGACCTAAGTCAAGGGTTTACTATTCTGAGAAGGAAACATGAACTAAAGGGTAAAACTATAATTCTACCATTGCAGTGCATCAACGGGATTTCTCAATTGTTAAACATTGGTTAATTGGACCTAATAAGAGGAAAAGTGGGATGGTTCAGTCAGAAAAGGGTTATTGTGAGATTTAAGAATTAAATGACATTCTGTAACCCTAAAACAAGCCTGCTTAATTCAATAAGATTCCGATCGGGATAAAAATCAACTAAATCCTCTGAAATTTATGGAAAAATATACCCCAGGGTTTAGACCCTTCAATTTGGCCTTTGGAACCTATTTTGACCTAGATTGGGGTCCTAGCTCAGTATTTAACCTAATTTGGATTTTTGTGCAAAATGTCTAGTCAAACATAGTCAAACCTAAAATCCAACTTCACCATTGGATTCCTTAGGTCCAAATTAGGTTTGTACCAGAATTTGGGCCTAAGGGAAGGTCATCTTGACCTACTTTGCAAAATGATCCACCCAATTACATTATGGTCCCTAATTTTTAAAAACCCTTGCGTAGAGCCTCCTAACTTCCTCACCACCCTTACATTCAGGTCCCTCCACCATTACAGTGGAGGAATCCCACTCCGGCGAGGATTTGAGGCTGATATCTCCTCGAATCCTCAGAGATCTCCCATATTTGGAAGGGAGATTCTCTGAGGATTTCTCCATCGTCTGAACGAGATCTCTAGGTCAAATTTACACCCAATCTCTCATGTGAATGCTCAAGAGATTTGGGTGTCCTACGCACCTTCCTTCTTTGGTGAGGCTTTTGCGCTGGAAGGCTTGTCCTCCAAGCACAAGAGTCTCGGCCAGCAGCTATAAAAGGACCCTCGATCCTTTGTGCATCTTCCAAGCTTGATTTGGCCACTGATACCCTCTCAATTTCTTCCCTCATCTTTGGTCAAAATGCCCGCAAGCTCTGGCAATCTCCCCTCCCTCCTCTCGTCGCTCTGCCACCATACTAGTGGCAGGGTTAGCTTCATCTTGTTCCTCCGTGTTGCACCGCACCAGCGCATGCCTCTCTGACCTCCTCCTCGTCGCCGTCATCTCCACCTCAGGGCTGTCTTCCCCAACGACGGCACATACGCTCCGTTCGTCTCCTCTGCCCCCCCTTCGTTCCAATCACCATAGATAAGTTTCTCTCCTCCCACTCTTTATTTTCCCTCATTTTATTTCATAAACCTCCCCTCGACTACCACTATCCACCTTCATCTTCCTCATCTCCGGTTGACCTCCGGCGAGGGGCATCCACCACTTCGCACCTCCACACGTCTCGCCACCAACCCCTTCACCTCTGCCATCAATGATTGATCACTTTTCACCCATCCACTGACCGCCACACACGCCCCACACTTCCACCGAACAAACCCACACACACAGTCACAGTCTGACCTAGGCACGCATGCCTAGGCCAGTCTGCGCCACGACGACCATTGCCTCACCTTCACCATGATACAGTGAAGCTTTCCCTGTTGTTTGACAGGGCCGCAAGGCCATCTTCGTGTCGTGCTGGTCCGAGCCTCCGTCTACCATTAACGCACAAGCAAGCTTGCTTGCTTCAAAGCTTCAGGCCACGCGCTCCAGGCTTCAGGGCTCCAGGCGACGCGCGTTGAGTGTGTGAGTGAATCCAGCCTGAGAGCGGACTTTGCAAGGCTCACAGCTGCTCCAATTGGGTGGAGTTCTCCTGCAGGTGCTAGCAGAAGCGGGTGGGACATTTAGTCCCACCTCGTAAACTCAGGGGTAAGCTGTGACACTTAAATTGAATTTTTGCTCTTAGCTCATCGCCTCCAGTACACAGGGGTGAGGTCCCTCGCCCTCACTTGCTCACGCCTCGTCCGCGACCCTTGCCTTTGCAGACCTGGCACCCGACCCGATTACCTAGACCTAGCACTCCTCGCTCATCATAAACACATCGGTGAGCCTGGACCCAGGTGTGCAATCGACTTGATTACCTGGCTCTGGGAGAGCATACCAAGAAAGAAATAGAGAAAGAGAGAAGAACGGGGAGGGTAGGGGATAGGTTTTGCTTCGTGGTGCTGTGCAGGAAAGAAGAAGAGGCTAAGGAAAGAAGAGGCACATCAAAGAAGAAGAAGAAGGTAGCCGCTGAAGGCAGAAGAAAGAGAGAAGCAGGAGCGGCCAAGCAGAAGAAGAAGACAAGGAAAGACAAAGAAGAAAAGAAGAAGAAGAAGCCAAAGAAGGCAGAAGAAGCACAGCCGCAGAGCAAAGAGAAAGAGAAAGAAGAGAGAAAGAGAAGGCCAGAAATCACAAATCAAGCATCGTAGCAAAACTTTTTAAGACGTCTGATTTTTCATCGGACGTCCAATTTTTTAGCATTATTTCTACATCGACATTACTCCTCAATTTTGGTTGAATTGGTTATTGCTTTCTATTAAATTGAGAGTTGTGCTCTTAAGTTTTTAAATACCCAATTTCTCCCTATGTTCGACCTCGGATACCTTGGTTTTTGAGTTATAAATTCTTATTTGTTTTCGTGGCGATTTCATTTATACTGCAACGAACATCTTTTAAAAACACGATTTTGCCTCGTCAACATTTTGGCGCCATTGCTGGGGCGCAATGGGCATTTTAGAAGCTTTGATCACAACTTCTGATTCAATTTTGACTTAATTTCTCTGTTTTGTTGTGTTTGTCTCTGGAGGGGGGGAAGCCGAGAAAAGAAAAGTAGCTGCACAACAACCACACTAAGGAACAAGTAAACTTTCATTGGCCCTCTCTCTTAATCCCCTCAAAGTTTGAAAAGGAAAAAATAAAGAAAAATCAATCTAGGGCTGCCTGCTTCCATATTTAGTAATTCACCAAAGTTGCCTGATTTTCATTTCAACACATTTTTGAATTGCACATCCAATTAAGGCGACTAGGGCTAAAACCTTCTTGATTGAGCCCTAGATACCAATTGTTGAGGCAACTAAATCGGATCAACTAGAGCCAACCTAAAGATTGCAAAGCTATGGTTTTTAGAGACACATCTTCCCTTAAGCAAAGAAGCAAAAATTTCAAAAAGAGGTGTGCCTAAGCCTTGTTTGAAAAGATCTATGCAAGTGAAACCCTAAGCAAATCAGGCTCTTAATCCATTTGAACCCTAAAAGAAAGGACCTAAAAGCTCTCAAAGGAACAAAGAGGTAAAGTTGATCCTTTGGGTCAACCAACCTTAAAATTAGGTCACTTTTCGCACTCAAAAGGCCTAACGTTCAAGTGGAACCCTAAGCACCTTGACCTTAATTAAAAAAGGTAGACTTAAGAGGTCAAGGTCCCCATTCTGGTCTACCTGGAATCTCAATGACACGAGAGGTCGGGTGGGGGAAACCCTGTAACTCGTGGGGACGCTCTACCGTGCAGGGGTCTTTATGGGACTCTCCCTCTCTAGTTGCCTAGGTAGTTCTCAAGTGGACGAACTTTCTGACTAAGGGGTATCATCCGCCTTGAACCTCTATAGTTACCCACCAATTTTTGGGTTTCTTGATTGGGTCCAGCACCTTCTGATCTCTCCAAATCCTTCGGTGCATGTTTGGTAGGAGGTCCTTAAGACCATCCTTAAGACCTCCTTTATAAATTCACTCTCACCGAGGCCACACCTCGAAGCCTTTGTTTATGCAGCAACCCCACCACATAGATCTTTCCTTTGATTCAGAACCAAGTTCTCCTTCTTCCATCATGGCACAACCCATTGAAGAAGAAAACAACCTTGAGCACCAACTTCAACACCTAACTAATCTCATCCAAAACTTTGTAAACCCACCGCAGCATCTTATGATGCGAGATCACTATAATCTCGCTGCGGTGGCAATCGAGCCTCTAGTCCAAATCTCGGCTGGAGGTCCTGATTCTGAACTCAAGCCCAATATGATTCATGCCATACCAAAATTCCATGGGCTTAACTCCGAGGATCCATTCCAACACATTAAGCAACTTAAACATCTGGCCCAGACCTTCGGGTCAGATGCACAAAATCAGGATATTATACTCATGAAGATGTCTTCTTTCTCCCTTTTGGACAAGCCTACTCATTGGTATCAAACTCAAACTCGTTTGATCAACACATGGGATGAACTTCAGTTCGAATTTTTAAAGAAGTTCTTTCCCGTTGGCCAGACAAATGCCTTGCACCACTAGATCACTTATTTCACCCAACAAATGGGAGAACCTCTTCATGAGGCATGGGACCAATTCTTAGATCTCATGCGAAAGTGCCTCCATCACAGAGTTCCTAAATGGGAACAAGTCCAGTCTTTTTACTAGGGCCTCCGTGAAGATATCGATTATTCGTCAATGCAACTTGCGGAGGAAACATCATGGGTCAACATGAGGACACGGTGTGGGAGATTCTCGAACATATGTGCTATAACTCCATTAATAATGACTCCATGGGCTTATTTGACTGGATGAATGTCTGCACAGCGACGGATCTTAGGGGAGCACATGAGACGCAGAACCTGTCCACATTTGTTGACTTGGAACTGATGGCCAGTCGGTTGGACAAGGTCTCTATCATAGAGAAGAAGGTGGACGAGCTAACTTGGCATCTGCAGTGAGCCACCTCTATGCAGAACTCTTTTGCACGGTCACCTCTTGTGAGGGAAATTGTGCAGAACATCTATCACCAATCTTCTCAAGGGATGGACCCGTATCCACCCCCATATGACTCTCGGACCGAAGGGACCTTCGATCCACTCTATTCTAGTTAGGGGAACTCTGAACCCTCATATTCTGACTTTCCTGAGGCGCCTCAGACCTGCGAGGACCTCAATGCCATCTAGAATGACCCGTTCTCCAATACCTACAACCCTGGATGGTGAAATCATCCCAATTTTCAGTGGATGGGAAATTCTTAGACTCAAGGACCACCTTATCAACCCCGTCCACAAGCTCCTCATCCATATCAGCTGCCTCAGCCTCGGCCCAATACCACCTATCAATCTGGGCCAAACCAGGATCAAATGACTCTTATCCTTCAAACACTAGCTGACATTGAAAAGACGAATGTGGAAATGCAAAAATAGTGCAAGGATGAGATCACAGAGGTTCGCAATCAATTAGCCCAGATGGCAAATTCCTGCCAATCTGGCACCCTCCCTTCGCAACCTCTGCCAAACCCAAATAACGTGCCGACCCAGAGGCACGTTATGAACCCAAATTCAGGCCACACACATATGATTTATCAGGCCCCTTCTGTTCCATCACCAGATGGGATGGAAGCTTCGACATCTTATGCAGGATTTCAGCAGCAGCCACCCCTCCTACCAAACCCAAACCAAAACCAGACAGGATTAAACTCCGTAACAACTCGTAGTGGTAAAGCAACCCAAGATCCACATTATCCAAACCTCTCTAAGCCTAGTAGTAACCCAAGCCATAGGATAGTTATCCAGGATACCCCTATCCCAGATTAAGAACCTGGACCTATTCTAGGGGAACCGACTAGGGTTCCATTTCCTGAGGCCTTGACCAAAAGAAAAAGGATAACCAAACCCGTGGCTCCTGAGGAGGATCTGGTCAAGCTCTTTGAACAGGTCCAGATAAACATCCCCTTGATAGATGCAATCCACCACGTACTGGCTTACACACGATTCCTGAAAGACATGTGTACACCCAAGCGTAAGCCGTGAACCAAAAGTGGGAATCCGATCGTACTGTCAAAGCAAGCCAGCTCTGTAATCTTGAGTAAACTCCCACCCAAGGTTAAAGACCCTAGAACTCCCCTGATTTCATGTAAAATTGGTGAAACCCAATTTGTTAGAGCCTTGCTAGACCTAGGTGCCTCCATAAACCTAATACCTACATCCCTCCTTAACCACCTTGAAGAGTCCAAACCTAAACCAACTAAGGTGACATTGCAGTTAGCCGATCGATCCATCAAGTCCCCTAAAGGAATACTCAAGGATGTCATTGTCAAGGTGCGGGATTTCTACTTCCTGGTGGATTTCATAGTTCTGGATATGGATGTACCTGAGAACCCAAGGGATACACCAATTATATTATGGAGACCTTTTTTGGCCACTGCTAGGGCCAACATAAACTATGAGGAGGGCCAAATAGAATTAAAATTTGGGAATCAAACTCTAAAGATTGACATCTTTAAGGCCCAACAAGGGATTAATTGTGGGGTTATAGAGCAAATATGTGATATCAAAGCCGTGGTTGATGAATCCCATGTTGAGGACAACTTGATTATCCCCGATCAACTACTAAAAGATCAAAACCCACAAATAGAGGAGTATGAACCTGATCTAGACACACCCATAACTCCGACCCTTGTTCTTGACATAGACCACGAACCGCCCGCTGCTGCTGATAATCCTATCATGGAACTGAAGCCCCTTCTCGAGCATCTGAAGTACATCTTTTTGGGTTCCAATTAGACGTTTCCTATGATTAGAAACTCCCAACTCACACCTGACCAAGAATCCCGTCTGATTACTGTTCTCCAGCAACATCGTAGAGCCATTGGATGGACTCTCGATGACTTGACTGGCATAAGCCCCTCGTATTGCACACATCGAATCTACACGGAAGAGGGTGCACGACCTTTGCGAGAGATGCAGAGACGTTTAAACCCTAACCTGCAGGAGGTCATGAAAAAGGAGTTCATCAAGTGGTTAGATGTAGGGATCATCTACCTGATCTCCGACAGTCGCTGGGTGAGTCCAATCCAGGTTGTGCCTAAGAAGGCCGAACTCACCATCATTACAACTGAAATCAGAGAGGTCATACCAACCCGAATAGCTAACTCATGGAGAATTTGCATTGATTACAGAAGACTCAATTCCTCCATGAAGGAGGATCATTTTCCACTACCGTTTATTGATCAGATCCTCGAGAAACTAGCGGGAAATAGGTTCTTCTGCTTTCTTGATGGGTACTCCGGTTATAACCAGGTGGCAATCCATCCAGAGGACCAGGAAAAGACCACGTTCACCTACCCCTTTGGGACGTACGAGTTCTGAAGGATGCCTTTCGATCTTTGCAATGCACTCACAACCTTTCAGCGGTGCTTGCTTGCCATATTCTTAGATATGGTAGGTGATTATCTGGAAGTCTTCATGGATGACTTTTCAGTTTTTGGAGCATTATTTGATGATTGCCTCTAGCACTTTGTCCAAATACTCGGGTGGTGCATCGATGTGAATTTGGTTCTTTCCTGGGAAAAGAGCCATTTCATGGTGCTTGAGGGAATTGTCCTGGGACATCTGATTTCAGAGAAAGGCATCCAAGTCGATCGAGCCAAGGTTAACTTGATTTCCAAACTCCCTGTGCCTAGCTCGATCAAGGACATCCAATCTTTTCTAGGGCAAGTTGGTTTTTACCGTCGATTTATCCCTGATTTTTCAAAAATCGTGCGTCCCCTGACTACTCTTCTCTCCAAGGATGTGACGTTTGAAATCTCCAAGGAATGCACTCAAGCATTTGAGATCCTTCATGACCGAGTTACCCAAGCCTCGATCCTACAGTCCCCTGATTGGTCTCAACCCTTTGAGATCATGTGCGATGCATCTGACTTCGCTGTAAGAGTGATTTTGGGGTAGAAAATTGATGGGAAACCCGTGGTCATTTACTGCGCTAGTAGAACACTAGATGAGGTTCAGCGTAACTACATGGTTATTGAGAAAGAGTTGCTGGCTGTAGTATTTGCCCTAGAAAAATTCAGATCATACCTTCTGGGTTCCCGTGTTATCATCTACTCGGATCATACGGCTGTGAGGCATCTCCTTGCAAAGAAAGACACAAAACCTCGATTAATCCGATGGATCTTGCTATTGCAAGAATTTGACCTCGAGATTTGCTACAAAGTGGGAAAACAGAACGTGGTAGCTGATCACTTATCCCGCCTTCCTTCTGAGGTCATTGACCCTTCCGGACCCATCACAGAACACTTTCCTGATGAGCACCTCATGACTATCAATACAGGGCTTCCATGGTTCACAAACAGTGAACTACTTGGCATCACATCAGATCCCGTCCGATTGGCTGAAGGCCAGGAAGGACAAATTGTGTTCCGTTGCCAAGCATTACCTTTGGGAAGACCCGTATCTATTCCGCATTGGTGCTGATCAAATAATTCAACGATGTGTTGCGGAAGCAGAAATCAAAGACATACTCTCCTTCTGCCATGACCAGGCGTGTGGTGGACATTTTTCAGGACACAAAATCGCATCAAAAGTCCTCCAGTGTGGCCTTTACTAGCCCACAATTTTCAAGGATGCATACAACCACAGTAAGGCATGTACCCGTTGCCAGACCTTAGGCAACATTATCCATCGAGACATGATGCCTTTACAGCCGATCCTGGTATGAGAGATTTTTGACATTTGGGGGATTGATTTTATGGGACCCTTTCCTATCTCGAATGGCTTCGAATACATCTTACTCGCTATTGACTACGTGTCCAAGTGGATAGAAGCCATTCCGACTTGAACCAATGATCATAAGGTTGTTATCAGATTCATTCATCAAAACATCTTCTCAAGGTTCAGGATTCCACAAGCAATAATTTCCGACGAAGGGACCCATTTCACAAACACTCAGTTCAAGTCATTGATGACCAAAAAAAGGGGTGTCACATTGAGTCTGTACTCCTTACCACCCCCAAACTAATGGTCTAGCTAAGCTATTAAACCGGGAGATCAAGAAAATCCTCCAGGTTACTATTCGACCTGATAAGAAGGATTGGTTGTCTCGGCTTTCGGAAGCATTGTGGGCCTATAGGACCACCCACAAGACCCAATTAGGTATGTCTCCCTTCAGACTGGTGTACAGGAAGGCATGTCACCTCCCCATCGAATTGGAGCATAAAGCCTATTGGACAGTATAGAATTGCAACTTAGATCTTTCTAAGGCTGGAACCCATAGAAGGCTTCAAATGAGCGAGATCGATAAATTACGCCGCAACACGTATGAGAACTCACGAATTTACAAAGAATGGGTTAAAGCCTTTCACGACAAACACATTTCTAGAAAGATCTTTCATCCTGGTCAAAAGGTTCTACTCTTTGATGCTCGACTGAAATTATTCCTAGGAAAGCTACGATCTAAGTGGATTGTACCCTAGCTAGTCCGACGAATATTTGGAAATGGAGCCGTTGAGATCATTCCACTCAGCCACGATTCCGAACCCTTCATCGTGAATGGTCAGAGACTTAAACCATTCATTGACATGACCAATACAGATTTGGCTAAGTCATCCTTTATCCTCCTTTCTCCCTGAGCTCATTACGCCCAGCCGATGGCGTAAAACTCAACGCTTAACGGGAGGCAACTTGTCATTCTTTGAAAAACCCAAAACCTTTTCTAACATTTCCATGCTGAATTCATATTGCACTTTAGGGTTCATCCATTAGCACAGTCGACTCCACCTCAGGTACCCGTACCCAAGTCTAGAAATCATTCGCAACAGTCACCTCGACCCGTTCGCTCACTCAACACCTGTCCTAATGAATGAACTAAGCTGAATGCGAACCCACCTAATTTACAATGGGGACATTGCAAATAGTAGGCATGGGGGGGTATGAAAGTACAAAATGTCAGGACAACTCATATCAAGAAAAGGTTTCAACAAAAAAAATTCACATATCACAAAAAAAAAAGAAAATCTGGAAAAAAAGAACAAAAAAACTGTGGGGGGAGAGAAAAATTTTTTTTTGGGCTATACAAAATATGAGGAAGAAAAGAGCAAAATGCCAAAAAGGGGCACAAAATGAAAAAGAAAAAAATGAATAGCCATTATGGTAACGTGGTTTCACTCAACTCAGTAATTAAGTTAATTTCACTTAATTAAGAGTAGAAGAAATCACTTAAGTTAACTCGAAGTTGTGTCGATTGTGTAGTATAGGGTCGAATTAACTTGACATTTTAGAAATTTTTACTGGTTGAGGCCAGGTCGTTCACTGGGAGGTATAATAATTTTCTCCAAATTCACCAATTCTCTTTTATTTTTCTATAAGTTTAGGAGGTATAACTAAGTTGATTTTTAAAACATGAATTTTACCAAAATATTTAAACTATAAAGGATATACAAAATTCCAGATGAAAAACATATTTACTCAAAATGTTATTTGTTTTCCAATTTTATTTCAAAAGAAATTAAGGCAATTAAAAGTTATTCTATTAAAACATGCCTTTTTACAATTAAAACAAATTCAAAAAGAAATTAAAATGATGTAAGAAAAGATTTTCTTCATTTATTTCTTCAGCCTCTCTCTTCTTCTTTCTTTCTTTTATTTTCTTCTCTCTCTCAAGCTCTCTTTCTTACCTTTCTTCTGTTCTGTTCCTGTCTTCTCCCTTTTTTTCTTCCCTTAGTCTTCTCCTTTTGTTCCTTAATCTCTTTTCCTTCCTTAGTGCCTGTGCTCCTTTGTTTACTTAGCCTTCAGCTTCAACACTCCTCTTTCAATTCCCTTAGACTTTCAGCTGAACAGGGTTTTTTTTACTTTTTTAACCAAAATTTATTTTGTTTGCGGTGAGGTCCTTTCGAGGATATACATCACCCTGAGACCAGGGTGGGACCAGACCCTACTCGGTCCTCGCCTAATCTCAATTAGGTTCGTTTTCGATTTATTTCATATCAGTTAGTCTCGAGCCAATTCGGCTCAACCCGGCCTCCCAGGCCTCTTGCCCTCCCAGGGCACATTCGCTCACGCCCCCAAGGGCGCACACCTGCAGGCACACAATCCTGCACACACACACATGCACATGCTCAGATAAGATCAGATCGGTAACCGGTGTGCCGAGCACTGATGATTGAAGAGGCCATACAACAAATTGCTTTTATTACCATGCGAGCACTCAGAATCTGACGATGTGGGACTATCTAACCCCTTTCATACCCAACTTCAAATGATCATAACTTTCTACCCAGAGCTCCAAATTGAGTGATTTCAAGTTTGTTAGAAAGCTCTAAGATAGATATATACAATTGCAGGGTCAATTTAAGGATTAGAGGATGCTTTCCTCTTCAATTTGAAAGATAAAATCAGGGGTTCCTACAGGTTATTTTTAGCCTTGAAATGGTTTTAATATCTACAGAGTCCTCAGATGGATTTCTCTCTCATATTTAAAGGTCTATATAGGTTATACAATTGATTCTTCATCTGTTAGAGTAGTCTTTAAGCTCTTAAGACCTTTAGACAGTGTACAGAAGGTTGAAGCTTCTCTGAAAGCTTCAGAGTTCAAATCTTCAGACTTCATTATGTGCAACAGACACTTAAGAATGCTTCTAATCAATTTAAACTAATTCTAAGGGTTATAATTAACTCATCTGGGTAGGATTCAAGTTTATATTTCAACAAAATGACACTGCTGTTGGTTTGGGTTCGAAAGTAACCCAAATTGACAGGATTCAAATTCTCACTAAATAAATCATCTGAGCTCACTTTGTTCTCTCTCAGATCATTCAACAAATTCTCAGAAATAGTTTACACTCCTCAATACCTCAATTCGAGCTCAGAAACAAAGTTTCCTCCTCAGGTTTGACTATAACGGCCTCAAGTTTGACTTTCTGTTCAAAGCCTTCTCCCAAGAAATTAAAGCCTCAATTAGAGTCTCCTCAACATTAGAAACTTATTCAGATCTTCAGGTAGGTGTTCTGACCTTGATTTCTATGGTTTCAGGCTCACCGCCTGAGGTTCGAAATGTGTGTTCGATAGAACAATTGGAAGGTTGTTACAGTGGAATGAGGTCATGAATAGCTTCAGTGCATCGCATTGAAGCTTCTAAGTTCCTTAAATGCTTCTTATACCTAACTAATAGACTTCTCCAACTCTGTCGGAGTTGGGGAAGATGAAGTTCAATCTTTGGCTCTAGACATTAAATCTTCAAACAAATATCCTCAAGACAATCAGCAATCCACATTATACCATTCTGGAGCTTCTCAACAAGTTTCTTAGGCTGAAACATATTTTGGCTTGCCGGAGCTCCGGTGAGTCTAGAAAATATTTTAAGTATGCATAGATTGTGAAAACTTACCATCTTTGATTTAGAAAGGATCCTGAGGTTGCAAGGAACCTTAGTATCACATTTAATTCGTCATTATTTCATTGGAGTTAAGATTTGACAGTGAATTCATTTTCTTAAAGGATCTGAGTGGTTAAAGCTCAGGACTTGTTTAACCACTTGATTGAGAGGTTAAAACAAGTCAACAAGTAATAGTAGTCATAATTATATAGTTAATTAATAGTTTGAACTGTTCCTGAGCCGCCATTGACAGCGAGCTCAGGAACTTAATTATATTTGGGCGTTTAATTTATATGTGATATTAATATGTATTGTAGTGTCGATTAGGGTTCTAAAGTGGTGAATAGTTGATGAACCCAGTGGAGGTGGAATTAGGTCGATTACTGTCACCATGGACAGTGATAGTAGTCGGTGGAGGTGAAATATGAATTAGGCGGTTAGGTGATGAATTAAGCGATTAAGTGATTTAGAAATGGTCATGGAAGTTAAAGGAAGGTGGATAATGATTTAAAAAGATGAAATTAAGTCTCTGGCAAGCTCAAGGAGCTCGCCGAAGTCGGAGAAGATGAAACTAAAATATGACATTAACTCTAATCTAACTGCCTAAACTAACTAACTAAGCTAGCCTACTCCTACTCCTACTCCTAATCTACTGTTACCTAGACGAAGGGGTCAATAGGGTTCTGCCAAAGGTTCATAGCAGACGACGAAATCAGAGGGTGGAAGAAAGATCTCCGGTGGGCAGATTTGAGGTGGAGCGGAGGATTCCTTGGGTCGGCGCCTGTGTCAGAGACGCGGAAGATCACGACGAATATCCTCGGTTGATTAAGATGGACAGAGGAAGTCGGAAAGTGGAATGGGAAGTCGTCGGTGTTTTGGACGAATAGCCTATCGAAGTCGGCTACAGTGTTAGAAGAGGGAAGGGAGCCAACTTGAATAAAATCAGAGGTGTGAGGGGGTATTTATAGCAGTTTGCGGTGAAGAGAATGGCGGGGTCTGGCCGAAGAAGGAGCTTGAGGAGCTTAACCTCCGTCGTCATCTCCACCGACGGTGAGGTTATCTCCCACTGAAAAAAAAGTGGAGGTGGTGAGCGCAAGCTGCAAGAGCTTAGACAAAGAAGGATGATGTCAGCAGGGCGATAATCGCGCGGTAGGGTGACTCTCTGCCGGCAGCTGTTCATTCGGCTGAAGAAGAAGAAGAAGACAAAGAGGGACTTAAATGAAATAAAACTTAAGGACCTGTGTGAGAAATAAGGACCCGACTGTAATGAAAAGTAAGGACTAAAATGTAAACCCAAGTTTTGAAGGTTTATTTTAACTTAGATCTTTTTCAACTTTTTATATGTTAGTAAATAAGGTAAATATTATGTTTACACCTTGAATTTATATTTTTGACCTTTTTAGGTTAATTTATTAGATTAAGTAAAATCACTTAAGTTATTATATGCTTAGGTTTACATTAAGTTTAAGTTACTTAACTTATTAATTAAGGGAATGATTAATAGGATTTCGACTCCAATTATTATCTAGATTATTAATAATGTTAATTGAATGATAAAATTTCATTTTTAACTTATTTTAAGGTCCTTTACTAAATATCCCTTATTTTATAATTAACCCTTATATATTCATAACCTTAGCTAATTAACTAGGAAGACTAGTTAATTAGGGGTAATTAGAGATCATGATGAGTGCCTCATCACATTAATAAAAGATTAAGGGATTGACTGAAGTTCTAGACCACAATAAGAAAAAAGAGAAAAATGAGAAAAAAAGTGCTAAGGAGACACAAAAAAGATTAGTAGGAATGCTGACTTTAGGCCTTTTGGGCTAGACTCTTAGGCTTAAAAATTCAAGTACCCACTAAAATCTGGATACTCCTCAAGAGGTTGGGGAAAATGTGAAGCTTAAGTATTAGGTCTAAAGCTTAGGGAGTATTCGGCCTCGTTAACTGACCTTCAATTTGTGGGACTCAGTAACCTAAGCACCCCAATCCACACACAATATGGTTCAGTGCGCATAACTGTCAAAATCACGCAAAAAGTGTTTTAATATTCTGAAAAAGTTGCCTAGATTAGGAGCGGCTGATCAACACAAGTTGATTTGGACGAGTTCCCAGTGTGGAGAGGCAGGAAATTTCCCCTCGAAGTTGTGTAACAACATATCGTCTCCTCGGTGCTTGTTTCTTAGGATATTTAAATATCCTACTGGGGGCATGTAAGCACTCTGCTGGTTCAGATACCATGGGCGACATTATCACGAAATGTCGATTGCCAGGGTCTGGATTCGGCCACAGAACGCCATGGGTGGGATTATCTCAAAATCTCGAAAGCCAGGATTCTGGGGGTTGCCATGGGCGGTGCTATCTCGAAGCATCGATTACCAGGGACCCTTGAGGATTGATAATGGGAACGAGGAATCTGATACAGATCGTGTTGAGAAGCCAATCCAAATCTTGAAATAAAAAGAAAAGAGAGGGAAAACTCTCCAAAGAAATAAATCCTCTATCTCTCTTACAAAAACGCACTGCAAAATGAACCTAGGCTAAAAATGTCTCAAGCACGGGTGCTTTAACTGCGGAGTCCAACGAACCCTAGGATAGTTTCTGCGGGTCTTAAAAACCTTTGCGGAGGACTGAGGCTAAAGCAGGTCAGGTCTAAATTTTGGTTGGTACTTGAGTACCTCTAGGCCTATTGTCGGCATTCTGACCTAATCACAAAAGAAAAAGAAAAAGCACTTATCACAACTAGTAGAAGAAACTCATGGTTTAGAACAGATGTTAAAATCTTAAAATTTTGCTAAGGAACTAGCAAAAGCTAGGCATGGCGGTATGATGAGAGTCTCATCATGAGCCCTAACTCAGCTTATTTTGACCTAAGAAGGTAAACAAAAACTCCTACATAACCTAAAGGAAGACCTAAGTCAAGGGTTTACTATTCTGAGAAGGAAACATGAACTAAAGGGTAAAACTGCAATTTTACCATTGCAGTGCATCAATGGGATTTCTCAAGGGTTAAACATAGGTCAATTAGACTTAATAATAGGAAAAGTGGGATGGTTCGGTCAGAAAAGGGTTATTGTGAGATTTAAGAATTAAATGACATTCTGTAACCCTAAAACAAACCCGATTAATTCAACAAGGTTCTAGTCTGGATAAAAATCAACTAAACCCTCTAAAATTCATGGAAAAATATCTCCTAGGGTTTAGAACCTTCAATTTAGCCTTTGGAACCTATTTTGATCTAGATTGGGGTCCTAACTCAGTATTTAACCTAATTTGGGTTTTTGTGTAAAATTTCTAGTCAAACATGGTCAAACCTAAAATCCAACTTCACCATTGGATTCCTTAGGTCAAAATTAGGTTTTTACCAAAATTTTGGCCTAAGGAAGGGTCATCTTGACCTACTTTGCAAAATGATCCACCCAATTACATTCTGCTCCCTAATTTTTGAAAACCCTTGTGCAGAACCCCCTAACTTCCTCGCCACCCTTACATTCAGGTCCCTCCGCCATTACAGTGGAGGAATCCCACTCCGGCAAGGATTTGAGGCTGATATCTCCTCGAATCCTCAGAGATCTCCAAGATTTGGAAGGGAGATTCTCTGAGGATTTCTCCATTGTCTGAACGAGATCTCCAGATCAAATTTACACCCAATCTCTTGTGCGAACGCTCTAAAGATTTGGGTGTCCTACGCACCTTCCTTCTTCGATGAGGCTTTTGCACTAGAAGGCTTGTCCTCCAAGCACAAGAGGCTCGGCCAGCAACTATAAAAGGACCCCCGGTCCTTTGCGCATCTTCCAAGCTTGATTTGGCCGTCGATACCCTCTCAATTTCTTCCCTCCTCGTCTCCGGTCAAAACGCCTGCAAGCTTCGGCGATCTCCCCTCCCTCCTCTCGTCGCTCTACCACCATACCAGTGGCAGGGTTAGCTTCATCTCGTTCCTCCGCATTGCGCCGCACCAGCGCACACCTCTCTGACCTCCTCCTTGTCGCCATCTTCTCGACCTCAGGGTTGTCTTCCCCGACGATGACACACGCGCCATTTGTCTCCTCTACCCCCACTTCGTTCCAATCACCACAGATAAGTTTCTCTCCTCCCACTCTTTATTTTCCCTCATTTTATTTCATAAACCGCCCCTCAACTGCCACTGTCCACCTTCATCTTCCTCATCTTCGGCTGACCTCCGGCGAGGCGCACCCACCACTCCGCACCTCCACACGTCTCGCCACCAACCCCTTCACCTCTACCATCGATGACTAATCACTTTCTGCCCATCCACTGACTGCCACACACGCCCCACACTTCCATCGAACAAACCCACACTCATAGTCACAGTCTGACCTAGGCACGCATGCCTAGGTTGGTCTGTGCCACGCCGACCCATGCCTCACCTTCATTGTGATACGGTGAAGCTTTCCCTGTTGTTTGACAGGGCCGCAAGGCCATCTTCGTATCGTGTAGGTCTGAGCCTCCGTCCACCATTAATGCACAAGCAAGCTTGCTTGCTTCAGAGCTCCAGGTTGCACGCTCCGGGCTTCAGGGCTCCAGGAGACACATGTTGAGTGTGTGAGTGAATCCAGCCTGAGAGCGGACTTTTCAAGCCTCATAGTTGTCCAATTGGGTGGAGTTCTCCTCCTGCAGGTGCCAGCAGAAGTGGGTGGGACATTTAGTCCCACCTCGTAAACTCAGGGGTAAGCTGTGACACTTAAATTGAATTTGTGCTCTTAGCTCATCGCCTCTAGTACACAGGGGTGAGGTCCCTTGCCCTCACTCACTCACGCCTCGTCTGCGACCCCTGCCCCTGCGGACCTATCAATCGACCCGATTACTTAGACCTAGCACTCCTCGTGCATTACACCCACACCGGTGCGCCTGGACCCGGGCGTGCAACCGACCCGATTACCCAGCTCTAGGAGAGTGTACCGAAGAGTGAAATAGAGAGAGAGAGATGTGGGGAGCGTAGGGGATAGGTTTTGCTTCGTGGTGCTGTGCAGGAAAGAAGAGGCTAAGGAAAGAAGAGGTGCAGCAAAGAAGAAGAAGGTAGCCGCTGAAGGCAGAAGAAAGAGAGAAGCAGGGACTTAGCCGCAGAAGAATAAAGAAGAGAAAGAAGAAAGAAGGCAAGGGCTGAAGAAAGAGAGAAGTAGGAGCGGCCAAGCAAAAGAAGAAGAAGACAAGGAAAGACAAATAAGAAAAGAAGAAGAAGCCAAAGAAGGCAGAAGAAGCCCAGCTGCAGAGCAAAGGGAAAGAGAGAAAGAGAAGGCCAAAAATCACAAATCAAGCATTGTAGCAAAACTTTTTAAGACGTCTGATTTTCATCAGACGTCCAATTTTTGAGCATTATTTCTACATCGACATTACTCCTCAATTTTGGTTGAATTGGTTATTGCTTTCTATTAAATTGAGTTGTGCTCTTAAGTTTTTAAATACCCAATTGCTCCCTGTGTTCGACCTCGGATGCCTTGGTTTTCGAGTTATAAATTCTTATTTATTTTTGAGGTAATTTCATTTATATTGCAACGAACATCTTTTAAAAACACGATTTCACCTCATCAATAGTTTGCTTTTGCGAATTTGCTACAGTCTGTACACTTATCCAAATCCTTCAAAATTGGTGGTGTTGGAATGCTCTTGCAACTATCTATCTCCAGCAATCGTGGCATGATTTTTGGATGAGTATAGTTTGACTGTTTGTCTTAAACTATCTACAATGGTTTGTTTGCTTGCTCTAGACCCATTAGAACTAAAAATTCATTTTAAAATCCTAAAATATCTCAAAAATTTAGACAAAAATTATTTTCAGTACCCATCATTGTCTGATACTAATTGCACCATATCCCAAACAAGAATACTCATTCAATTTGATTAGAAGTTGCAAAACATTAGGGTGTTCCAATCCAAGTTTTCACTTCTTTTAGAGACCTTATACCAATTGTGTGAGCCCATGTGATTGAAATTCTTGTGAAAGACGTGGGTTTGAGAAACCACCCTTGTCTTGCTTTGGCCGCCTCATTTATACAACTAAAATTGATTTACAACGCTACCTATTAGCAACAACCTTCTAAGGACACATAGCAAAATAGGAGCGCATCAATTGAAAGGAAAATTATACTCGTTTGTGTTTGCAATCCCTCAAGCCCCTCTTAAGTGACTAACAAGTGCAACCCAATCAAAATCCTACTAACTTTGGCAAAAAATCCTTAAAATCCTGGGATTAGATTTTTGACAACCCTTCTGTGGACTTGATTTCTCGATTTAAATTTCCCAAATCAAGTCAGGTGTTTAAGACTGGGCAGTAGTGCCAAATGGCCATGATAAGAGAGTACAAAGGAACCGTACCAGTGTGGGGATGAACCTTCTCTCTTATCCCTCCTTGTTCAATCTGACTTGATTAGTTTGTAAAAGATAAGATGAGACTTCAAGCCTTATGAATGATTAGTTGAAACTATAACCTTGAGACTTAAACCAAAGTTGAATAGTGTGCACTCAACTCTTTCTGCCTACCTTGCCCTTGCATGCAAGGTAGAAGGTCGTTAAGACCTCAATTATTAATACCCCGTTGCTAGGGTTTCGTCGAGTGTTAAGAAATGTATGCATTGTAGTATAATCGACAAAATCACACAACAAACATTTAAATTTATAAACTCAGAATCTAAAGGGAGTCCCAGGTTGTTCGCAGGGAGGAAATGTGGAATTCATACATTAATCTTCATTTAAAATAGATGAGCACAATCAATTAAGTATGATAACAAATATTCAATGAATGGATTGCTCTAATTGATATTCAAATGCAATCATGAGACAAAAAGAATAGAAAGACAAAATAATGGTGATTTGAATCACCAATTATTCATCTTTAATTAAGTATATATCTCATGCTCAAGTTATTCAAATAATTCAACAGTATCTCAATCAATAATCCACTCTAACTTAGGTACTTAAATAATTCAACAGTGTCAGCATAATCCTCAATCAGACATTGCCCAAGTTATATCAGATGACTTAACAGATCAACAAAACAGTGCCTCACAAAAGGCACACACAAGCACCTAAGCTTTTCAAAGCCTTTGCAAGACCAAGGCTTCTTCTTCAGACCTTCTACTTCCTCAAGCCTTTAGAGGCTTAGTGTACACCTCTCCTTTAGCACAAGACCAACTTCCTCAGAGAGCAAAACCCACCCCCTCTCTCTCAGAAGTCTCCCCTCCTCTCTTCTCTCTCAGATATCTAAAATATGGAATATGGCTATGCGCACAAATACTCAAAAGCAAAATATTTGTAGTACACAAAAATTTGCACAAACAATCAAACCACAAAGGACACAAAATGTAAAGTGGTTCCCCACTCACTTAGGTACTCCACTACCTAAGCCTCCCACCTTAGGGTTTTTAACCCGATTTCCTCAACCGCGAGAGAATCAATTTACAAAATCGAGGTAATTAACGGGTTACCTCAACCTAAGTACAAGAAAACAGGTTTGTTACAACCCAACGAGCAAATGCTCAAGAACAAATGAAATACAGGTGTAAGATAGAAAAGATCTTACAACTAAGACCTAAGCCTCTCAACAAATATATATATAAGATAATACCAGTTTGAGAACCTAGGAAGGATGCAAATTGCCTTGAATTGCGTATGAAAAACACGTCAATGTGTTTGCAAGATCGTAGTGATATTGGAGGGCAGCAAACACGATTTCCTCTCTTCAAATATGTTGGAAAATATGAAATATAGCTCTAGAAATAATTCTTATGTTTCTTCTTTTCAAACAAAGAGTCCTAGGGTCATTTTATAGTGTTTAGGACCTATGATACTCGTCTACTAGACGTTGGGATTTAATTCCCAACGTTCACATTTACATAATTAATATTCCAGCTGTTTTGTTTTGGGCCAACGGCTAGCTGGTGCCGGTACTAAAGTACCTGTACTGGTACTAGCAGCTCACTGCCACCAGCACATGAGTCCTGGTACCAGTACTTATCATGGGTACCGGTACTTGTGACTCCCAGGTTTGGAATTCCTTGGGCACAATAACCTACCTATACCGGTACTCATCATGGGTACCGGTACTTGTAAGGTTCAGGCCAGAATTAAGGCTTCAACTTGTGGCCAACATGTACCGATACTCATGGTTGGTACCAATACTTGTTGTTTACAGTTTGAGACAAATTCTCAAACCTTTGACTTGCAAATACCCGTACTGATGAACAATACCGGTACTTTCTTACAAGTACCTGTTTTAAGTGTTTTAATCCATTACGTGCTTTGAAAATATTCTCAATGTAAATCCTAATTTATTTCTAATTGATTTTACAATCTAAGTTATGATTCCTTGCTAATAGGCATATACAATCTATAAATATAAAATCTAAACTAAAAGGTCGAAGATGATCTTCTCCTCCTCGACTCTTGTCATCTTGCCTCTTTCTTATCATGATCTTCTCCTTTTCATCAAGCCTACATCATTCCTGTTTGCCTTGATCCTTCACCTAAATCTGAAAAACATTTAATGGAAAACATTAATCCATAATAATTTTGTTAACACGAAAACAAGATATGGAACAAGGTTCCAACACAAGGCCAACTTCCTCAGAGAGTAAAACCCACCCCCTCTCTCTCAGAAGTCTCTCCTCTCTTCTCTCAGATATCGGGGTACATAGTAGGGTAAGGCAAGTAATCAACTTATGAACAGTGGCTAGACCCGTGGGCGTGATCGCGAGTGAGGCATGCTCAGGTAGGTGCAGTAGAAACCCGACCCCTATGTGCTTGGGCGATACAGAAAATCCACTTAAGTTGTGTTGATTGGTTGTAAACAACTGATGTGGGACTAAATGTCACACTGTTCTTCGTACAACAGTAGGTGAGATGATGGTCTGATTTGAAGGTGAAGGCATAGTCGAAGGCTCCAATTGACTGCCTGGGATGAGACCTGGAGCTCAGCCGCACAGCCTGAGAGTGGAGTCGTGGTTGATTGTAGCTAGAGAATAGCAACCGAGGTCGGAGAAGACAAGGGTGGTAGCGAAGTGATGGCAATGACCTGAAACAAGAAATACGGCCTCACGATTGCGTTAGAAATGTTCAGAAGGTTCACCTGAGTACAGTGAAGGTGATGGTGGTGTCCTCGTAGTGTGGGAGTGCATGTGGAGGCTTGGAGACCTCAGAGAAGGTGTGCAGCGGAGGGCGTGTTCGGAGGTGTGTTTGGATGGGCAATCCCTTCAATTTCTTGAGGGGTTTTGCTCGGCATGGGATGGCAGAGCTTGTGGGATTGGTGGCATGGCCAGAGCGAAGGAGGACGGTGGGTGAGCGGTTGTGTTGGTGGTTGTAAAAGGAAAGGGATAGGTTAGGAGGGTTTATGAGAAGAAGGAGAGGTTGTGACCTAAACTAATGGATGAGAGGATGGGAATGGCATCGACTATGATTGGTCGGTGCCAGAGAAGGAGAATCCTCCAGTGGAAGGAGCGGCGACAACGAGGGGATTTGGAGCTCCTGCAATGGCTGGCAAGGAGAGGAGGAAGGAGATGAAGATGTTCCCTCTGCCTATGGTACATGGCAACGGGCGAAGAAGTCAGAGGGAGAGGAGTCGCTAGAGCTGTAGTGGAGGTGGCCGGAGAGGGAGAGTTTGTGAAGAGTTGTGGCCTGAATCGAGCTAAAGAGCTAGGCAATGTGATCGAGGTGCTTTTATAGAGCTTGGGTAGGCTTCCAAGCTTGGAAATAGGCTTGAGGAGCTAGAAAAAGTAGGGAAGAAGATCCCTGAAATCCTAAGGGTTTGTTTGATCCAAATCTTAGTCCAAGATGTGATTTAGGCGATTGAGGGCTTCCTTAAAATCATCCCTTCCAATTTTGGAAGGGAGTGGTCGAGAAATCAGGGAGGTTTCCTTGATTGAAGGTCGGTTTTTTGGGTTCACACCTACCATGGAGGTAGGGACCCTTTTGTGAAGAGGATGACAAAATCTAGGGGGCTATTCACAAATAATTCAAAAGTTGGGGGATCATATATGAAGAATAGAGTTTTAAAGGACTAGAATGCAAACTAGGTTAAGATGAACTCTGATTGGGCCCAAATTTTGGTACAAACCTAATTTGGATCCAAGGAATCTAGTGGTGAAGTTGGATTTGAGTTTTACCAAGTTTGACTAGGTAATTTCCATCGAAACCCAAATTAGGGCAGAACTCTATCTGTGACTCTATTTAAGGTCAAAATATGTTCCAATGGTCAAATCAAGGATACTAAACCTCAAAAAATATTTTTCTATGATTTTTTGGACATTTAGATGAATTTTATTCTGAATAGAACCTCTATAATTCAAGCGGGTTTAAAATTAGGATTTTAGGCTATGAATCAGTTCCCGAAATGCGTGAAACCCTATTTCTATCTGCATGGACCCACTTATTAGTATTTAATGCTCATTAGACCTTAGATTAACCCCTGGAAAACTTGTGGTTACTCTAATTTCATAATATGTTGTTAAAACTGCAGAATTAACCCTATTTTAGTGTTATCTTAAAAAGGATATGAATGGAATTATGACTCTCAGGTGATTATGTAGGAGCTGTCAATTAATCCTGTCTAATTAAAGCTAGTTATGGCTCATGATGATGTTATCATCATACCCCCATGCCTAACTTTTGCTAGTCCTTAGCAAAATCTTATGGAAAGAACTAAATCTCTAGACCATGCTTTTAAGTTCAGATGCCTGATTTGTGTTCTTTTTTCTAGAAATTAGGTCAGAATGCCAACAATAGGCCTAGAGGTACTCAAGTATCAATCAAGATCCAGACCCGACCAGCTTCATCCTGGGTCTGCAATGAATGTTTCTAAGGCCTGTAAAAACTACCAAGAGGTTCATTGAGCTTAGCGGTTAAAGCACCCGTGCGTAGACGTGACATGTTCAGGTTCAGTTTGCTAGTGCATATTTGTAAGAAAGATGTAGAAGGATTTTTCATTTAGAGAGTTTTCTCTCTTTTTCTTCTTAGATTTCCCTAGATCCAGCCTCGAATTGGCCCAAAACACGATTTGTATTGGATTCATTGTCCCCACCATCAATCCTCGAAGGGTCCTTGGCTTTCAATGCTTTGGGATAGCACCACCTATGGCAACCCCTAGAACCCTGACTTTCAACACTTCGGGATAGTGTCGTCCATGGCATTTTATAGCTAAATTCAGGCTCTGGCAATCGACATTTCGGGATAATCTCGCCCATGGCACTTGAACCAATACAAGGTGTTTACATGCCCCCGGTAGGATATTTAGATATCTTAGGAGACAAGCACCAAGGAGACAATATGTTATTATGCATCTTCAAGGGGAATTTCCCACCTCTCTACGTTGGGAACTTGTCCAATCTACTTGTGTTGTCGAGCTACTCCTAGGCTAGATCTTTAAGATGGTTTTTCATAACAGAACACTTTTGGCATGTTTTTCTTTATTAAACGCACTGAACTAGATTTAGTGTGCGATTTTGGGTGCTTAGGTTACCAAGTCCTGCAAACCAAAGGGGAGGCAAAGGAGCCGAAGAATCCCTAAGCCTTAGACCTACTACATTAGCCTTGCACTTTTCTCAACCTCTCGAGGACTAATCCAAATCTTAACGGATATGTGAATGTTTAAGCCTTAAAACAAGCCCAAGAGACCTAAGATTAGCACTCATACTAATCTCCTTGTCTCTTTCATTTATGACTTAATTTTTCTTTTGATTTGGTATAGAACTTAAGTAGATTCCATAATCAATTACTATGACTATCATTTTTTATGTTGATTTTGCTCCTTTTTGACATTTAAATTTTCTCTTCTTTTCCAGAAATATTTTCAATTAGTTCACAAAATTTCCTCCCCTTCCTCCAATTTTTTTCTTTTTCATTTTTTTTATTTTTTAATCATTTTTTAATATGTATTTTTTTGTGAGAACCCCTTAGAGAATTGAATTTCCATATGTTTGCACTTTAACACCCCCCTATGCCTAAGTTTTGCAATGTCCTCATTGTAAATAAGGAGGGTGCCAATTCAGTTTGGTTCAAGGATTAGAATAGGGTCAAAGGGTGGGTGAACGAGTCGGGATGACTATTTGCGAATGATTTTAAGCTTTGATACAAGTACCAAAGGTGGAGTCAGCTGTTCTAAAGTTGAACTCAAAAGTGCAGTAGGAGTGTAGCTCAAAATGATGATCAGAAGGGTCTTAGGTTTTTAGAATGATGGGTTACCTCCCGTTAAGCATTAAATTCAATGCCTTCAGCCGAGTAGAAAGTGGTCAAGGAGAAGGGGTGATCAAATTAGATGAGTTTTGTAGAAGAAGCACCTTGATCAATAGCTTGATTGGTCCAACCAGGTGCTTGTTTAGATCAACAGGCCGATGATGTAGCCCAAACCCACTCAGTCTGGTGGGTTGATGGATATGAATCAATAGATATGGAGCCCACTAGATACTTTGAGGCTCAAAGGGATATGGAAATGTGAATCTAGGGTTTGGCTGAATCAGTTTAGCATGATCAGAGTAGGGATCCTCAAAAGTAAATTGATCTGTGGAGGATGTAGGAACCCTATTGATAGGATCAGAGAAGGATAAGAAGTGATTAACAGTCTGATCAATGCCCGAAACTCAGTCAAAAGATGGAGAAGAATCATATGCAACTAGATTAGAGAGAGGTGAATCAAACGTAGAAGTTTATTTCGGTGGCAGGTCAGGGTTGGGATCGGAATTTGAAAGGCTCTGTATGTGGATCAGAAGATGTGGCTTCTTTAAGGTCCAAATCATTGGCCTCAACATCGAAATCAAAGAATGGATCATGGATGCTGAGGTCGTAAATTGGTTCATAGTCATTAGGAAACAATGGATCTTCGAAATTAGAGTATGATTCAAAATCATCAGAGAATTTGCGAAGATTAATTTCTATACCTGACTCCAGATCGGGATTTCCACCATAGAACGAATCTAGATGCGAAGAATCAACAACCTGACTTGGATCTAACCCAATCTCAAATTCTGAGCTCGAAGAGGTATCCTTATTAGGCATAGGCTTAGGTTTTTGGCTTCTAGGATAGACCCAATCAAAATCCAACTCTTCCAACTCCTCTGTTTCTGTATCATAAATCAGTTTGACTTTTGAAAAATCAATTTGTATTTCTGAGGAGGTTGGAGAGGTGTAATCATCAAACATAGGTTCATAATCATAATCCAGATCCAAAATCTGATTCTCTTCATATTGGGCCTCATGATCATCCAAATAGGTTCTAATTTAGATTCTAGGTCAAAGGTAGAAATTGAGTCACTAGAATCTAGACTAGGTTCTATTGGGATGTCAGAATCACTCTCGAGGATTACCTTAACAAGATAAGGTTCAGGAATTATATCATCCAGAGGTTCTAATTCAAGTTTACTACAGGTGTCTGGGAAATCAAGGCATAATGGACCAGCTTCAAGGCTCTCTAAGGCTGGTTCAGAATCGAGAACACCTGCAATTGGATCCTCCCAACACATGTCAAGATCAGGTGTGCCATTCTGCACATAATTTGGATCAGATTCCATTTGGGTTGGGGTTCATAACAACCTTGATTTTCAAACCCGGGATTTGGGAGATCATTTTGATTTTCAACATTATTCTCATCAATTTCTGACTGTTGATTTGGGTAAATTTGATTGATGACTTGTTGCAACATAGTTATCAAGTTCTTCTATTTCTCAAGGTCATCTTGGTGCTTTTCTTAAAGTTGTGGATTTGTCTGACATTGAAGATACTCGAAATTATGCAATCTTTCTATTTCAATGTATCCTATCATAATAGTATCTCAGGTTAAACCATTTGTCATTTGTGTCAATATCAGTTGGACACGGTTTGTAATGAAGGTTGTTGTTGCTGATACATTAACCTGAATCTTGCTAACTGGATTTGAGGTTGTGTCATAATCCTCATAATGTTTAAGGGCAGCCTCAATTATTTTCTCTTTCATGGTCATTTTGGATTCAAATTTTCTAAACATTCTTCATAAATTATCATGTTGCATTTTCAAATCAGGTGGTAGAATCAAATTCAGGTTCAGATTGAAGTGATTAGATCAGATCAGAAATCCCACAGAAGATCAATTCTAGTGAAGGCCTCTAGGTTAACAACCTATGGACCCTTTCTGTGTATGTGCTCTAAAGAACAAATGAAAGACTGGATGTGAATTGGACCCAATCAAGTCACCCAAAGATTTTTAGATGACTAAGGCTATTTTGAGGTGGATGATACCTCTAAATTAGAAATCCACACACCTGAGAAGTACTTGGGCAGCCAGGAAGGGAGAGCCCTGCAATGGCTCCTACACGGTAGAGCATCCCCACAGATTACAGGGTTTTCCCTACCTGACTTCCTTGTCATTGCGGTTCCAAGTAGACTGGAATGTATGAATTAAGACCTTAAGCTACCAATTTTAGCCTAGTTTGTGCCTTGGATTTCACTTGATGAAGTTAATTCAATTTGTGACATAATTTGGAGGTTGATTGACCCACAAAGTAGACCAACTTCACCTGATCTACCCTGAAAGATGAAGAATGAAATCTGGGTCAAGACCTAAAATTCACCCTGAATTGACTCTCAGGTTATTAAGCCTACAATTTTAGGGTTCAAATGAATTTAGAGCTTGATTTTAGGGTTCTTTTGATTAGATCTTTTCAAGCAAGGGCTTGGGTAGCACACAAATATGAGAGGGTTAATTCTCTTTAATGCATGCAAGTATGAACTAACACTTCAAAACCCTAGAGTAGAAACCCTAATTGGCTTTATTCCAAGTCCAATTTGATCTTAAAATGTACACCTTAGACTTCAAGCAAGAAATGCGTAGTCCAAGATGATTAGAAATTAAGCATAAATCCCTAGTAGGTATAGGAGATTAGGGTAGGGATCTCTAAACATAATTGTCTCAACTTCAATCAGATATCGATTTAAATTTGCAAATTAGGAAACTTGCCTTCAAATGATAACTACTAAGAAAATAAGGCAGGTGAATGCTAATTAATTTTGTTTCCTTTTCTCTCTTCCCAAGATTAGGAGGTTGATTAGGGAAGAAGAGAGAGTTTACCTGCCCCTGGAGTGGCTGATTGCGTGGAAGATATCTTCGTGATGTACCTCGTAAGATCACAAGCAAAGTAAATAGGGCAAGTTAGTACTAAGATAAATCAAGAAAAAATAAGATTAATGGTGAATTGCGCGTTCTCTTTGGCAACGGCACCAAAGTGTTGCTAGGGTTTCATCGAGTGCTAAGAAATATATGTGTTGTAGTATAATTGACAAAATCATACAACAAACATTTAAATTTATAAACTCAGAATCTAAAGGAAGTCTGAGGTCGTTTGCAGGGAGCAATGTGCAATTCACACATTAATCTTCACTTAAAATAGACGAGCACAATCAATTGAGTATAATAACAGATATTCAATGAATGAATTGCTTTAATTGATATTCAAATGCAATTCAAAGGATCATGAGACAAAAAGAATAGAAAGACAAAATAATGGTGATTTTAGTCACCAATTATTCATCTTTAATTAAGCATATATCTCATAATCAAGTTATTCAAATAATTCAATAGTATCTCAATCAATAATCCACTCTAACTTAGGTACTTAAATAATTCAACAGTGCTAGCATAATCCTCAATTAGATGTTGCCCAAGTTATATCAGACGACTTAACAGATCAATAGAATAGTGCCTCACAGAAGGCACATAAGCACCCAAGCTTTTCAAAGCCTTTGCAAGACCAAGGCTTCTTCTTCAGACCTTCTTCTTCCTCAAGCCTTTAGAGGCTAAGTGTATGCCTCTCCTTCTTCAATGTAAGGCCAACTTCCTTAGAGAGCAAAACCCACCCCCTCTCTCTCAGAAGTCTCTCCTCCTATCTTCTCTCTCAGATATCAGGGTACATAGTTGGGTAAGGCAGGTAATTGGGTCATGACAGTGGCCATACCCGTGGGCGTGATCGCGGGCAAGGCATGCTTAGGCAGGTGCAGTGGGGACTCGACCCCCATGTGCTTGGGCAATAAGGTGATAGTAGAAAATCCACTTAAGTGGTGTTGATTGGTTGTAAACAACCAATGTGGGACTAAATGTCCCACTGTTCTTCGCACAATAGCAAGTGAGATGATGCTCCAATTTAAAGGTGAAGGTGTAGTCGAAGGCTCCAATTGACTGCCTGGGACAAGACCTAGAGCTCAGCCGCACAGCCTGGGAGTGGAGTCGTGGTTAATTGTAGCCAAAGAATAGTAGCCGAGGTCGAAGAAGGCAAAGGTGGCAGCGGACGACGGCGATGACCTGAAACAAGAAATACGGCCTCACGGCCATGTCAGAATCATTTAGAAGGTTCGCCTAAGGATGGTAAAGGAGATGGTGGTGTCCTCGTAGCATGGGAGTACGTGTGAAGGCCTGGCAACCTTGGAGAAGGTGTGCAGTGGATGTTGGAACTATGTTCCACATCTTGTTTTGGTATTAACAAAATTATTATGGATTAATGTTTGCAAATTGAGTGCTTTTTAGATTTAGGTGAAGATCAAGGCAAACAGGCATGATGACAAGGGGGAGGTAAGATGATAAGGAGGAGTCGAGGAGAAGAAAATCATCTTCGACCTTTAGATTTTCTGGATTAGATTTTTTATTTTATAGAATGTATGACTCTTAACAAAGAATCAACTTAGATCATAAAATTAATTAGAGATAAACTAGGATTTATAGTACGATCATTTTCAAAGAACATAATTGATTAATTTACTTAAAAAAGGTACTTGTTAACCTACAAGTACCAGTACTAAAGTTTAGTACCGGTACATGTGAGTTACAGGTTTGGATTTTTTTCAAAGAAACAAAATTGTACCCCTCGAGTATCGGTACTCATGATTAGTACCGGTACTTGAGGCAACAAGTACCGGTACTCATGATTAGTACCAGTACAAGTGGGTTATAAATTTGTGTTAAATGTTTGAAACCAAAATCTAGATGCAATGAGTACCGGTACTCATGATTAGTACCAATACCCAATAGGGACTGACTGTGACAAGTTAACTTAAAACATAAAACAGTATGTCATTAGTACCGGTACCAGTTAGCTATTGGCTAAAAACTAAACGGCTAGAAAATTAATTTAGGCAATATGAACATTGGGATTTAAACCCTAATGTCTAGTAGACATCCCAACTAGGTCCTAAGTCTATAAACAAACCCTTAAACCCTTAGTTTGCACATATGAAATAGAAGAGAAAAATTCTAGAGCTACATTGCATATTTCCACAATATTTTATAGAGAAGAAATAGCGTTTGCTGGTTCCAATCTCTCTATACTTTACAAATGCATCAACGTGTTTTCTCTTATGCATCTACGAAGCAAATCACATCCATCCTAGGCTCTCAATTGGTATTCATTTTAATTATTGTTGGGAGGCATAGAAACTTTGTTGTAAGATTTTATTTTTCTTACACCTATGCTTTATTTGTTTTGAGCTTGTTGCTCGTTGGGTTGTAACAAACCCGTCTCTTGTACTTGGATTGAGGTAATCCATTAATTACCTCATTTAGTAAATTGATTCTCTCAAGGTTGAGGGAATCGGGTTAAAAACCCTAAGTTGGGAGGCTTAGGTAGTGGAGTACCTAAGTGAGTGGGGAACCACTATACATCTTGTACGAATTTCTGTGATTGTAATTTGTGCAAATCTTTCTTGTTATTGCTAATATTCGCATTGAGTTTGTTTGTGTGCATAGCCATCAGATTATATAGTCTATTTTAGATCCTACCAGCAGAGGGCATGTTTGGAGTGGTGTTTGGTGGCTTGTGGAGGGCGGTTGGCCTCGCTGGAGCGTGGCTGGAGCAAAGGAAGATGGTGGGAGAGCAATTATGTCGATGGTTGAAAAAGGAAAGGGATAAGTTAGGAGGGTTTAGGAGAAGAAGAGGGAGAGGTTGCGACCTAAACTAATGGATGAAAGGATGGGAATGGCGCCGACTGTGATTGGCCAGCACCGGAGAAGGAGAATCCTCCGGTGGAAGGAGCAGCAATGACAAGGGGATCTGGGAGCTCCTGCGATGGCTGGCGAGGAGCGGAGGAAGGAGCTGAAGACGTTCTCACTGCCTATGGTACGTGGCAGTAGGCGAAGAAGTCGAAGGGGGAGGAGTCACAGGAGCTACGGTGGAGGTTCCAGAAGAGGGAGAGTTTGTGAAGAGTTGTGACCTCAACCGAGCTAAGGAGCTAGGAAATGTGATGGAGGTGCTTTTATAGAGCTTGGGCAAGCTTCCAAGCTTGGAAACAAGCTTGAGGAGCTCGAAAAAGTAGGGAAGAAGATCCCTAAAATCCTATGGGTTTGCATGAGCTTTTTGATTCAAATCTTAGTCCAAGATGTGATTCAGGCGATTGGGGTCTTCCTCAAGATCATCCCTTCCAATTTTGCAAGGGAGTGGTGGAGAAATCAGGGAGGTTTCCTTGATTGAAGGTCGATTCTTTTGGGTTCACACCTGCCATGGTAGCAAGGACCCTTTTGTGATGAAGATGACAAAAGCTATGGGGCTATTCACAAATAATTCAAAAGCTGGGGGATCATATGTGAAGAACAAGTTTTAATGAACTTATTTAGAAAATAATAAAGTGCAAATTCCATTGAAAATATAATGCAACAAATGTTGTATTGCTAGTGATTTGAAAGGTGTAATACAATTTCACAGTGCAAACATACGTTGTATTGCTAGTGACTTGAAAGGTGTGATAAAACTTTCACAATGCAAACATATATTGTATTGTGAATGACTTGATAGGTGTAATAAAACTTTCACAACAATCGTGTTACATATATGGTGTTGTGGATGTGTTACACATGCATCTGTGAATTAGTAATTTGCCATGCTTATCATATTACCATTATTGTAATACTATTACTGTATTACAACTCTTGTAGTACAACTTACTTATAGGCATGTTTGAATTCCAATTTTAAAGATTGTTTACTCACAAACTTATTGTATTATAATGTGCGTAATACGACATTCATTATTGCATAGTCGTATTACACTTTAGATAGTGGTTTAGATTTAGATTTATGGTATTACGTTGGTAATACGACTATCTTCTTATTGTGATAGTAAGCAATCAACCTTCATTGTATTTACTCAATTTCGTGGAACGTAATGCACATCCTCCCTAACTAGGATGTTCTAAGAAAACTAAAGACATGACTTTCCAATTTACATACAAAAACCAAAATAAAAATCAAAATATGTAAACTATAACTATTAGGAAACTTGTATGTGACAACTTCAAAAGCAACATTCATATATAAATACTTTGAATGAAATCTCCATCCGTATTCTCGTGCAAATCTGTACGATCCTTTAAATCCAGTGAATAGAACTAAAATCAATGTAAACACATTCCAATGACCGATAAAGATTGACTAGAATAATATTATCAATCTAGATATCTGTAATACTTCACGTTCATGAGTAAGAAAAAATACCTATGTGTGGAGACCAAGTGCACAAGTCAAACACAATCTTGAAATGTTTAGAGATGCTGCTTCTGTGATGAAAAGGTTAACACTTTGAACGGATGGATATGATTATTATTTTTTCTGTTTCCTTCTCGCAAATAAAGGATGGGTAACAAAAAAATGGAAAGAGTATCATCTGTTATACCAAACGTGATCCTGTCACTAATTTCGGAGAATACATAGTAATTATATTAAATAGGTTATAATTTATTATTTTCATAAATCAAGGAAACCATCGAGATTGGAATGGTGGTTTCCAATACCATCGTGAAAATGGGAATACTGTATTGGATTCTGACGTGTGCGATCAAATAGCATACATTACGTGCTTATTTTAGATTTTTTGAGCATTGTGCTCAAAAGATACTTTTTCTATATATATAGGAGCCCTATCATCTAAGCACAGTGCCTAAAAATTAATAAATGAGTACTACGTGAGAACCATTAGACGAAGATTGCATGATCAAAGCTAATATCACCTAAAGTAATGAAGGTGATTTTGTAATGCACTGATATTAATGAAAGTTGCCAAAAAAAATCTATACAAATCATTCGTATAATAAAATATTCCTCAAAAGTAGAATGCGGTTATAGCAAATCCAAACATACATTCTAAAAATTGATAGTGAATTAATTAGTAACATGATGATATTGTTGGTAATACAAAAAAGATACATGATAATTATTAATTACCAAACTTAAATGCTATACATTCCAAAAGCACTAAAAACATTATAAGAATTTGTACATTGGAATGTTCAAATTAATGAAAAAGTATCGTAACAACAAAGAACAACTATTGTAACATGACATAAATACATTTGTAATGCATAAGCATGTGGATTGTAATAAATGTTAGGTGTTTTGTAACAAAATAGTAAACATGTTGTACCAGCGAGCATTGAAATTGCGTTACACATAATAGCATAATGAAAATAAAAAACATGACAAAATTTGTAATACAAATGTCTTATACTTGTAGCATGAACAATTAGTGCTTAATATTAATGGTATTTAATACAAATTGTATTACTAATAGATCTTGTATTACAAATATTTATCATAAGAAAAGTACAAAAACTTGTATTACAAGTGAAAACAGATCTATATATATATGATGAACTTGTATTATAATTATTTATTTTAATGAAAATGCAAGAATTTATATTACAAGTGGAAAATTGAATTGTAATACATGGGAAATGTTGTAATACAAATTCGTTTTGGTTAAGAAGAGAGTTATAATACAATTAAGTATTAAGGTGATATGATTACTTTTCAATAATAATGTAATATTTTATTAATTATATTCCAAAAATGGTTTATAAATAGAGTCGTAATATAACTTGAAATTAATATGCAAAGATATTTTCTAGAAATAACATCATGATTGATTGAGTGCATTCCATATATAAAGGCAGGTTTTCTAAACAACCTTTTGACGTGTGCAGTGGTTTTCATCAACGAAAAATATCATCCAACAGTCATAATGATGGGCTTTTTTATAGATTTATGAGCACAATGCTCAATGGATAATTTTCCTATATATATATATATCTCGCAAACAACGATATCAAAAGAGTGGAAAGATTGAGATCAAATCGAAAACCTATTTGCCTTCCTGAGTTTAATTGGGACTCCCACTGAGTTTTGTTAAATTTGTTGTTTGGGATTTACGCGATAACTATACTATGACGTAAAAATCTAATCCTATTCGCGTAAAGTAGCCAAACAGTGTGGTGGTTGGCCATTATATAGGGAAATTAGGCTTGGTTTAAGGGTTAATTGGGCTATGGTTTAGGTTGGGAATTAACTCAACCTCTTTGCATACTCAATTCGATTTCTCCTTTCTACCAAGCTCTAATCAATCTTATACTTGGCACCTGTACACATAGAAACAAGGACATCAAGGTACTGGATATAGATTAAGGGAAAAATTACATAAAAACCTAAAAGAATGCAGTATTTACAAAATGCTGTTAAATGACTAATCTAACCTATATTAATGCAGTATGACCTAATTTATCCTTAAACTAACATTAGTTAGGCAAAAATTATGTCATTAAGTATGGAATTATCATGGCCCTACCATAGTAGTTGGTTGGTGTCCACGACATTTTCTACATCTCCAACCTAAGAAAATACATCTCAGATCCAAGCCATATTTTGAGCTACAACGACGTGGGGATAGAGGAGAATCTGACTTACCCGGAGCAACGAGTACATATCTTGGACTAGATGGTCAAGAAGCTAAGAAAGAAGGAAGTCCCTTTGGTGAAAGTACTTTGGAGGGGTCAGAAATATGAAAAGGAAACCTAGGAACTTGAGGTGGACATGCACAAACGATATCCAGAGTTCGTTAGTGAGTTCTAGAACCTTACTCTTATCCTCTTTAAGGTTGTTATACTCTTTTTAAGGTTGTTATGGATTTCTTGTTATTAATCTTCTGCACATATAACCCTTCTTAAGTTTCAAGGGAGAAACTCCTTTTAAGGTTTTTGTATTTGTTACATCTCGAAATTCATATCCAAGTCCAACCTTAGATTAAGCATGTTGATATGAACCTATCGACCTTGGTCGAGCGTGAATCAGGATTACGTAGTTCGAAAATGAAGAATTTTGGGTTTTGGTCAAGTCTGGTCTACCCTTAGGAAAAATTTGCGTGGATGGTGTCATACTTGGTACCATTAGATTCCTCTTGTCACAAGCTTTCCAACGGGACTAATTTTGTGAAAATTTGAGTTGCATGACAAAATCTACATGGAAAACGAATTTAGCAAAAATGCAACTTACGTGGACCGAACCTAAGGGTATGACCATCTTGTTTCGCAAACCCTAGAATCGTAGAGTGCCTCTATAACCTATTTAAACTCCATAAATCCTAAATCAAAACATTCACAGTCATCATTTGGAGAAAACAAGAGAGTAAGTGATCGAGTTGAGAAAGAGAGAGAGAGAATGGTAGAGAGATCAAAGAGAACTCGTCTCCTCCTTCCTCTCTTCTTCCACTTCTTCTCTCCCACGCTGTGTAAGGGGAGGTGACGACGCCTGATGTCGATGATGGAATGCACGATTAGAGGTGAGACACTTCTCTGTTCTCTCGATTAATGCATGGGCCACGTACTTGAAACTGAGGAAGGAAGGGAGGGGGAGGAGAAAGAGTTGTCTTGGATGACTAATCGAGTGGAGGAAGGTGACAATGACCCTCAGTGGAGGCCCAATTAGAGATTTGGAGAGACTCATGCATAGATCGACAACCCCAGCAGCCGACGTCGCATTAGCATGATCGGCGATGGGTTGTTGAACCTGAGAGTCTTGCAGATCTAATATGCTATACTAAAGGGGAGGGGTGAATAGTACAGATAGTAATTTAAAAATAACTTTAAATCAAATTGAACACAAACCACAAGATATCATGCACAAGTGCACCTATATTTATAGTGGAAACCCTTGTAGGTAAAAACCACTACTTAAGCCTCCCAGCTTAGGATTTTTCCAACTAGTCAAAGCTAATCAATTCGCTAACGCACCACTTGAACAAGGGTAGAACAACCTCCTACAAGTGCTCTTCTCTTAACAACCTGAAGAGAAGCAAAACAACAATAACAATAGTCTCCTAAAACAACTTGGGACCCCAATCAAAATAGTAGAGTAAACGAAATATAGTATAATCCTAAGGAACATCAATGGAAAAATCAAACTGATGTTTTTCGTAGAGGTTTTTTTATTGGAATGCTTTGGAAAGCATGGAAGTAGAAGTGCAGAAGCACTCCTTGTGCTTGCTCCATTTTAGTATATGTAAGCTTATAAAAAATGGAGACTTTAGTAATGAATTGTTTACGGTTGATATCCATTGGGACATTGAAATGTAAGAAGATATGAGATAAAAGAGTCCCAAATTGGAAGGAGCTGGTGGGTTTCTTGTCCATCAAGTAAAGAATTAAGTGGTTCTAGTTGAATCACTTATTCTTCAAAAAGGCATAAAGGGTAATAAGCATGATCCTGGGGCAGTTCTCAAAAGAGGTCGACTTGGACATGAAATTCCATAAAAAGACTCGATTAAGGAATCTGGGAAGATGATGAAAATAGGGAGACTTGGTGAGGCAACTGATAACAGCTTAATTTATTACCCTCATTGGCTTAATCTAAGGCTAACTCATTAGCAAAATCATGCATTAGGTTTATAAATACTGCATTTAGTGCATGCATGCATATTTAGGCTTTGTATTTATTTTATGAATAATTATCTAATTTTAGTCTTTTGTGAATAATGTAGGTAAAGGACTTAGAATAATCTGGAGCATTGAAGAATAAAAGTTGGATGGAAGATAAAGCTACGGAGCTAGGAGCTGGTTCAAGGGCAAGGTTATCCTAGTCCCTCTCTCTCTTCTTCTTTATTTAACTCTTCATTTCTTCTTCAATCATGTTTTGCCCTTTAACTAGCTCCTAGCATTATAGCTTTATCTTCCATCCAGCTTTTATTCTTCAATGCTCTAGATTATTCTAAGTCTTTTATCTACATTATTCACAAAAGTCTAAAATTAGATAATTAGGCATAAAATAAACACAAAGTCTAAATATGCATGCATGCTCTAAATGCAGTATTTATAAACCTAATGTATGATTTTACTAAGGAGTTAGCCCTAAAGTAAGCTAATTAGGGTAATAAATTATGCTGTTATTACACCCTCATGCCTATCTTATGCCAGTCCCTTAGCAAAATCAACATGCAAAAAACCTATGGAAATCATGCAAGAATCACAATATGAGGGTTTTCTTTATTTTCAAAAACATGATTTTATTTTATTTTATTTTATTTCTATAAAGGTGGTGTCAAAGAATCGAGCCAGTTTAAATCAAGAATCCCAATAAGAATTTTCACTAACGAAAGGAAATTGCAGGCATTCTGTGGAAACTGATTTGGACAGGTAATGACTGGAATTATGGTAAGGCACAGATAATGGAATTAATAAAAGCTAAATTAAAACAAATGACAACAGTACCTACTTTTCTTGTTTCCGTATTTGTATATCTTTATTCTCTTTCCATGATTTTTGCTACTCTACTCTACATTTGCTGATGTTTTCTGTGGACTTTGTACTTAGGTCCTGGAGAGGTACAATTGAGCTCTACGGCTGGAGGAGTTGATGGTGTTGATATGAGTGAAGCATTGTAGTTGGTAGTTATAGTTGTACTTTTCAACTGATGTTTTCTTCTTGTTTTGAATTCTTTGAATTTTGTTAGTTAACTTCAATCCATGTTTTGTTTTCTTTAGTCTATACCTGTCGTGCGTAAATCGAGGTTTTGTAAAAAGAGTTGTAATATAGTTGAAAGCGCAAAGCAACTTTAAAAATTTATAGCTCGAAGAAAATATTCCAAGGTCGTTCATAGGGAGCAAATGAATTTGCAAGTTACAACTATCAAAACTTTTGAGCTCAGGAACTTGATGTAAATAATTCAACTTTTAAATAAAATCACACTAATTCAAAAATAATGTGAGAAGTTCAAGAAATCTATGTGCTAAAAAAAATCTAAGTTAAGCTCCAAAATATGTTCAATTTTCTTAACACTACGAATTTCCAAAACCCAGCTTGGTAAACTAGACAAAACACCCTTAGTGGGCTACCCAAATGGGCCTAGTGCACCAACTCCTCTTTAACTCTTCTTTTAATCATAGGTTGAAGGGGAGCCCATTCCTAATTGGGCTACTTGGGTGGGGATAAGAATCACTTTTTGCGTTGCGAACTCCTCATAATCCCACAATGTGGGACTAAATCTCGCACGAATTTATGATGTTGGTGTGTTGAATCAGCACCACGTTGGCTTCTTCTTTGCATGCATGGTGCACATGTAGATGGTTCACATCAATCCGTCTTCGATGAAGGAAGAGGGAGAGGTGAGGTAGTCATTCACCAGAGATTAGATCTCATCGGAGGATTACTTCGATGTGAGGCAGAGGAGAATCATTGGGGTATCGTTGATGTGATGGTGGTGTCCAATCAGAGATTGGAGTAGCGAATGCTAGTGTTGGAGTTGTAGAAGATGGATTCCTCTAGTGATGACTTGCACGTCAGAATATGGCCTCGTGGCCCAAATTAAACACTTGAGAAGCTTTGGCGTGAGTACCTGGAGCAAAGCCCTAATTCAATTTAGTTAGAGGCTGGCTGAAGGAACTTGACCAAGAAGCTTCTCCAAGCTTCAATGGAGGAACAGGGAAGGTAGGAGAATACCTAATGATCTGGCTCACTCCAGATCTCTAATTGGAGGGTTGGGGAAGAGAATCCCTAAGTTACTTAGAAGAAAAGGGAAGAGAGGTTACCTGATAAATGTGGAGGATTAAGAGGAGGAAGAAGAAATTGGAGCAAAGGACGAGGAGTTGGGGACTAAAACTTTGCGTGAAGCTTTTTGAAAAGAAGAGGAAGAAAAGCCCTCTATCAATTTCGATGATTGAGAGACAGATGAAGATGGCAAAGAAGCTCTAAGGTGCTTCAATGGCCATGGCTAGAGGAAGAAGATAAGGGGAATTTTGGTTGAATTGAACACACCTACAGCATGGAAATGATCAGGAGTATATATAGGATTGGCCTATGCATCAAATTGAATGAGATGGGCTGATTTGGAGTGCGAATTCAATGGGAAATTTTCCTAATCTTGCAGCAAAGGCCATGGCCATTCTTGCCATCAAAAGCACTTGAAAACACGCTTGCTTGGTTTGTCATGATTTGAGGTTCAATCCCACCAAATTTGGTGGGATTTGGTCACAAAATTCTTGATCTACAGCTGCTACCAATTAAAGCTCTCATAAGGAGGAGCTTTCTGCTCTTGCAAATGAAGATGATGGTTGACGTTAACCAAGGACATAAAAATATGCAATTTTCAAAAGTTGAGGACATTTCTGCAAGGTAGGTGAAGATGAAGTCTAAATTATTTCAACTTTTTAGGGTAACCTAAATTGGACCTAAGGAATCTAATGGTTACATCAATTTTGAGTTTTGATGAAGTTAAGTAGGTCAATTTTGCATTTAAACCTAAAATTAAATACATGTTAACCTTGGTTTTTGATTTAGGTCAATTTAGGTTCCTTTTACAAAATTAATCATTCTAAACCATAGGGAATATTTGTCAATGATTTTTAGAAGATTTTGATTTCATTTATTTCAATTAGAACCTCTTAAATTAAAGTAAGGCTAAAATTAGGATTTTTGATTCCGAATTATCTCTTAATCTCCAAAGAAACCCTAAATCATTAAATGAAAACCAACTTATTGGAAATTTGAGCTTGGTTGACCTTCAATTGAGTGTAGGTTCACCCGTTAGTTAATCTGCACTTATATTTCTCTATTAAAATAACAAAATTAACTAATTTAATTTGCATCCTTAATGAATTTAGACATGAATGATTTATACCCTTTAATAGTTTAAGTAGGTGAATTTATCCTAGGAAATTAGCCAATTTGAGCTAGATATAGAGGATGATAGTGTTACCATTATACCCCCATGCCTAACATTTACTAGTCTCTTAGTAAATTCTTAGAGTTCAGCATAGATTTTCAACTTAAGGATATTTTTGTCATTCAGCTCAAGTTTGTCACATCTTTCATTTGAAGAAATGAAACCCTTCTTATTCTGATTGGATGACCATGATACTTCCTGGTGTAAACATGTTTACACTACATAAGATGTCTATTTATGCATGTTCTTAAGCATAGAATTGCATTACATACTATAAATATTGCAAAGCATGCATCATCTCGCATTTAGATTAGTTTGAAAAAACTGGAGGTTAATTATCTCCTTTTATGTTCAAGGATAGGGAAAATTTTTATCGGGACCTTGGATCAAAGATCCAATCGTACAGATTTGATCAGGGCGATGATTGGAGTTCAACGACTCCAAGATCGCCCTAATTAGACATCTGTAGCATCAGATAGAGACTGGGGAACCCTAGAAGATCAAGGGCAAAGATGGTATGAATTTGCACTTCAGACAACAAATCCGACCGCTCGGATGGATTCGAATAGACGATCACAGCCTAACGGCATGAAAATTGACTCAATCCGACAACCGTGGCACCATCTACATCATTTAGAAGATGGATGGCCAAGATGGTGCCACGTGGCGCCATCTTTGCTACCCAACTGGCCGCTACACCCGCCGCACCCTCTCTTTTTCGTCACTTCTCCACCGTTGGATGCGCATCCAACGGCTGTGGATGTGCATGCAGAAAATGTAAGCGTGACACAAACATGCTTGTAGCGCATTGGTCGAACGCGCTTACGCGATGCAGAGGCGGGCGTTCGAGTCTTGTGGAGTGGGATCTGAGGTGCGGGCGAGCGAGCATATTGATCGCTTGATCGCGATTGATCAGCTGCGAGCACTCGAAAGCGCGCATGCACTATTGCATGCTCACACGTAACGCGAGATCACACGCGGCTAGCACACGACGAGGAGGCGTGGCGAGCACATGAATTCAAGAACGTGAATGCGTGTTTCATGCGTGGGAGGTGAGCGGCCACGCGAGCGCTGCCCACGAAGGCCACGTTCGGACCCTTATGGACGGTTTTATCCATCACTAAAGGTCTAGAATTAATGTTTTTCAAATTAAAAAGACTAAATTTCCCTTACTCCTTGCAACTATAAAAGGAGACACCCTCCATATGAAATGGGCATCCCTTCCTTCTCTTCTCTCCCTCTCCAAAGCTCAAGAGAAGCTTGTCCCACACCTGGGATGCTCCTCGAGAGATAAAGTCAAATTTCCGCCCTCATTTCGGAAGCGAATCCTACGACGATGACAACGTGCTGCCCCGTTCTCATTCCTCCTGCCTCGACCTCCTTCTTCCCGCTCCATCCTCCTTCTTCCAGGCGACGTCTCGTTCGGCTCGTCCTCCAAGCGATCGTCGAGGAGGATAATTTCTCTCTCCCATTCTCATTTTCAGCTTTCTAGAGTAGAATTTTCGTGCTTTCTAGTGTAGTTGATTTCCTGCTTTTTAGTATAATTCTTCTTTGTTTTATTGTATAAACATTTTGAAATATTGAGTGCATATTTTCTCTCTCTCTCTCTCTCGTTTATTCTGATTGTTAATATGTTTACAAAAAAATACATATTCCAAAAAAATCAAAAAAATAGAAAATTGAAAAGGAACAAAAAAAATGGGGAAAGGAGGAAAGTTTGAGTGAATTAATTGCATATCATTTTTGAGGAGGAAAAGGGGAGGTGATATAAATGTCAAAAAGGAGCAAGAATTTGAAACAAGAAAAAGAGAAATAGTCATTAGTAAAAGATTGAGGAATCTACTTAGTTCTAGACCAAATCAAAAGAAAGAAAATGAAAGTCAAAAAGTGCTAAGAGACAAAAAGGGATTAGTATGAACGCATATCTTAGGCCTCTTGGGCTTGTATTTAAGCTTAAAATTCAAGTATCCGTTAAGATCTGGATATTCCTCAAGAGGTTGGGGAAAATGCAAAGCTTAAGTATTAGGTCTAAGGCTTAGGGATTATTCGGCCTCGTTAACTGACCTCTGGTTTGCGGGACTCGGTAACATAAGTACCCCAATCCACACACAGTCTGGTTCAGTATGCTTAATTATCAAAATCACGCAAATGTGGTAAATCTATTCTGAAAAAGTTACCTAGATTAGGAGCAGCTGATTAACACAAGTTGATTTAGAAGAGTTCCCAGTGCGAAAAGGCGAGAAATTCCCTTTGAAGATGCGTAATAACATACCTTCTCTTCGGTGCTTGTCTCCTAGGATATCTAAATATCCTACCGGGGGCATGTAAGCACCTTGTGCTGGTTCAAATGCCATGGGTGGGATTTTCACGAAATATTGATTGCCAGAGTCTGAATTTAGCTACAGAACGCCATGGTGGGATTATCCCGAAATCTCGAAAGCCATGGTTCTGTGGGTTGCCATGGGCGGTGCTATCTCGAAGCATTGATTGCCAGGGACCCTACTGTTGGTGCTAGAGCACCACGATCATTTGTTTTGATGATAACAAAACACGTGTTATTTAACATTTGCAATTTGAGTCCTAGATTTCAGGTCAATTGCAAATGTGGACGTGTTTAGATGGAGTTCGAGCTCGCATCCAGGACGGATTGGAGGAGCTTGACGGAAAACAGAGGAGGTTCGCGTGGAGCGAAAGATTGAAGATGGAAGGAAATGAAGAATAGGATAGATTTCCTTCTTTTGTACTTGTTGTATTTTTCGTTTCTTTTGTTGCTCTTTATTTCCTTAGATATTTCATGTTAAAGAGCCTCAAAGAACCCTAACAGTAGTCCTAGGAACACCGGCACAACCCTAGGATACTTAGGTTTTCTGTAGAATACTTAGAAAACCAATATAGGGTTCAAACAGACTTTCCAGACATCTAATTCCCAAATCAGACGTCTGATAATGTATTTTAAGACGTCTGACTGTTGTTTCAGACGTCTGATAACTGTTAGGCTGGACATAGTTAGTTCTGTCTGATGAAATCAGACGTCCAGACCTTAAACCAGACGTCTTAGGAGACGTCTGATGACTTTGCCAGATGTCCAATTAGTGGACCGTTGGCTGGCTTAGCAAACACTCCAGATATGACCATTAGAGCCTTATCAGACGTCCATAGGACTGTCCAGACGTCTGGTAAATGACCGTTTTGCCTCGGCTGACCCAAAATCTCTTCTCAGAGATTTTCTAGCCGTTGCAACGTTTGGAAATCAATTCCCACAGTAAAAGTAGGTTTCCAGACGTACAGACATAGTGCCTGACGTCCTGTATGTCGTCTGATGGACTTGCGTAAAAACCCTGTTTAGATCTGATCCAAGTCAGGGAGAGACCCGCCCAAAATCAGATGTCTGACCTTTGAATCAGACGTCTTATAGTGAACTTCCAGACGTCTGATGCTAGAATTAGACGTCTGATAAGCCTGTCAGAACAATGATTGTTCCTGATTTCGGCCTGATTCTCTTGGGCTTTGCACCCAACGGCTATGGAAGCTTTTCCAAGCCTTCCAAAGCCTTCCTAAGGCCTCTATAAATAGAGGGGAGCCTTTGCAACACAGAAACACACAAGATATACACCTAGAGAGACCAAGATACACAAGAAACAATTTGTATTACACTTCCCACTCTCTTGTGTCCTAGCTAGCTCTTGCTCTCCAAGCTCAAGCACCATTCTCTTGAGAGCATCAAGCTGTTGCGCACCCGCTCTCCCGCTGTAGTTCACGAGAGCGAAGTTGCACCGTCGCGTGGCTCACGCACCGCGTCATCGTCGACGCACTCCTTGCAAAGGGGAGTTTCCTAAATCCTATAGAAGCTTAGGTTTATTACTTTGTTGGCTCTATAGGTTTGTTGTTTATTTTACCTTTGTCTTTTGGTTGGGTATTCGCTTTGCGAATTCCCGTCTCCTTCCTGGGACAAAATCCTTCTCGTGGAGAGAAGGGGTTGAGGAACGCTACCCTCGTACTTGTAGCGTGGTTGTACTGAGGTTGAATCACCCTCGTTTTAAAGTGATTCATTTAGTGGATTTGATCAACTAGGTTGATCGGAAAATCCTAACTCGAGAGGGTTAGGTGGTGGTTTTCACCCGGTTTGGGTTTCCACCTAAAAATACTTTGTGTACTCTGTGTGATTGACTATTTGTGAGATTGCTTTATATTTCAATTACGCATTTTTTTTACGTCACACTGATCTCACCCCCTCCAAGTAGGGAATTACACCTACGAGGATTGATGGTGGGAGCTAGGAATTTGATACAGATCGTGCTGTAAAGCTAATTTGAAGCTAGAAATAAAGAAAGAAAAGAGAGCGAAAACTCTACAAAAGTAAAGAAAAAACTCCTCTGTCTCTCTCTTACAAAAACACACTGTAAACTGAACCTAGGCTAAAACATGTTACAAGCACGGGTGCTTTAACCGCGAAGTTCAATAAACCTCAGGTTAGTTCCTGTGGGCCTTAGAAACCTTAGCGGCAAACTGAGGCTAAAGTTGGTCAGGTCCAGATCTTGGTTGGTACTTGAGTACCTCTAGGCCTACTATTGGCATTCTGATCTAATCTACAAAAGAAAGCATACAATAGAAATCTATGCATAAAAAGGCATATGGTCTAGAATTAAAGTTAATTCCTTGAGATTTTGCTAAGGGACTAGCAAAAACTAGGCATGGGGGTATGGTCAGGTTCGGATCTTGGTTAGTACTTGAGTACCTCTAGGCCTACTATCGGCATTCTGATCTAATCTACAAGAGAAAGCACACAACAGAAATCTGAGCATAAAAAGGCATATGGTCTATAATTAAAGTTAAGTCCATGAGATTTTGCTAAGGAACTAGCAAAAGCTAGGCATGGGGGTAGGATGGGAACACCATCATGAGCCATAGCTAGCTAAATTTAGTTATTATTAAGGAATAAATGCTCCTACATAACTACCAGAGAGCCATAATTCATTGCATAATCATTTTGAGAGAAACACAAGAAATAAGGTTAGAACTGTAATTTTACCATTATATCTTGAATGCAGAACAACCACGGGTTTTCCCAGGGGGTAATTAAGGGTTAAATGAGCTTAAAAGTCTAACAAGTAGGTTAATATAGACAGAAAAGAGTTTTCGCGTGTTTTGAGAATTAAATGACTTCTGAAATCCTAAAAATAGAATCGCTTAATTAACTGAGATTCTGGTCAGGATAAAATTCACCTAAACCTTCTAAATTCATAGAAAAATATTCTCTAGGGTTTGGTACCTTCAATTTGACCACCAGAACCCATCTTGACCCAAAATAGAGTCTTAGACAGACATTTGCCCTAATTTGAATTTTTGCATAAATTATCCAATCAAACAAGGTCAAAACCTAAATCTAACTTGATTATTAGATTCCTTGGGTTCAAATTAGGTTTGTACCAAAATTTGGGTCCAATTTGAGATCATCTTGACCAAGTTTGTATTTTGGTTGAGTTAGACTCTTTCAATCTCATTCAGATCCTTAACTTTCAAAATCCTTACAAAAAGGCCCCTAAATTTGTCATCATTTTTACAAACAGGTCCCTACCGCCATGAATCCTATTCCTACAAACTCCGGCGACCTTTGATTGAAGAGAACTCCTTCTCTGCTCAAGCAATCCCTTCCAAAATTGGAAGGGAGATTCCTTGAGGAGTCCTCCCATTGAATTCATCCATGAGCCCTAAAACTTGTCAAAATCTCTCATGCGAACGCATGAGAGATTAGGGTATCCTAGAGAATTCCTACTTTGATGACAATTCCTAGCTTGGAAGCTTGGCCTCCAAGCTCAAAATCCCCTCCCCGTGGCCTATAAATGGATCCCAGAGGTCAAGCCGACCTCTTTAGCAAGGTTTAAGGCCAGAATAATGTCTTCCCTCTCTTCCACGGTCAGCTCTGACCATAGCTCCAGCGAGCCTCTTCCTCCATCGTCTCCATCCTCCCAATCGCCAACTTGGGAGCACCAATATCTCCCTCTCCTTCGTCTGCTCCTCGATGGCCAAATCAGGGGTGTCTCTACCTCATTCTTCGTCGCCGCTATCTCATGGAGCAGTTCCCTTCTCTGGTGTCGGCAGCCACACCGATGCCTATTTCCTCCCCTTTTCATCCCTAAATTAGGTCTGGTAGAATTATCTCTCTCCTTACTTCCTTTTCCCTCTTTCTATCTCTCAATTCGACGATTAAACACATGAGACCACCTCCGTCTTCCCTGTCTCTGACAATCCCTCTGGCGAGGTGTCCCTATCACTACACCCCTCCATTCGCCTCGTTGAAACCCTCTACACCATCACCACATTTACTTGCATCAAAGCCCCACCTTTATTTCCTACTCCACTCATTCCAGTGACCCACCGAACATACCCACCGTCGTGTTCCTCCTCCGACCTCCGCAGACCACCACACACCTCCACAAGCCACGAAAATATTGCACCATCTTCCTTAGACCTAGGCGATGATCCTGAACCATTTTAATTGGGTCGAGAGGCTGTATGTGTGTTTTTAGGCCTTTGTCACCCTCCGCTGTCACCGCCGTCAACTCCGACTCCATTCACCTCCGTTTGAACCGCTTCGACCTTGCCTTCACATTCAAGAGATGCGATTTCATTCCACGATGCAAACCACATTCCCAATTGGCATCCTAACAGCTGTAGAATCCACAATTGAAGAAGTTACACCCCTGCTGTTTCATGAAGAAGACCAGGGACTTTAGTCCCACATCGGTGCTGAACGAAGCTTCCGTAGTGAATAAATTATTTTCTTGCATTAGGCTTATCGCCTCAGTAGCATGGGGTAAGGTTTCCTCACATGTGCCCATGCACGCCCTCACCCACGACCATTCCACACGTGTCTGGGCTTTGAACTGATTACCCGTATACCTGCCTGATTTGAGAGAGAAGAGGAGGAATAGGAGAGAGAGAGTGTGTGTGTGGGGGTTTGGGGGGTTTTGCTCTCTGTGACACTTAGTCACTGGAGGGATTGCTTCCCTTGTGCATAAGAAGAAAGTAGAGGAGAAGGAAGAAGGCTAATGCTTGAAGAGAAAGCAGAGAAGGAGAGAAGAAAAGAGAAGCAGAAGAGAGAAGGCACGGTCACAGAAGAAAAGAGAAGTAGAAGAGAGAAGGAACAACTGCAGAAGTGAAAAGAAAAAGAAGGATCAATAGACAGAGAAGAGGAAGAAGAGAACGATTGAAGAAGGAAAGCTAAAGAAGAAGAAAAGAGAAAAGTAGAAAAAGAGAAGAGAAGAGGAAGAACAGTGCTAGGGAAGCACTGTAGCACTTGTGGGATAAGTCGTCTGATTCAATAACTTGACGATTGATTTGAGGCTTGATACTTAGAATTACTGTTGAGATATTTACATTGATTGAATGCTTGATATATATGCTTAGAGAATAATTGGTGACTTAAATCACCATTATTTTAGCTTCTCTACCTTTTTATTGCCTCAAAATACATGAGAATTCATTGAATATTTAAAGTGACAGATTAGTATTTATTGAATATCATTTTGTGGTTTAAATTCTTGTGCTCTTTTGCATTTTTGAGATTAGTGTGTGAATTCCTATTTGCTCCCTATGTTCAACCTCAGACTTCATTTCTAATATTCGAGTTATAAATTTTATCTGTTTTCAAGCGATTTCAACTATACTACAACACAGCTTTTATAAACATCGATCTTGCTCTGTAAATAGGAAACACCATCATAGGACCTAACTAGCCATAATTAGTTAGATTCAACTAGTAAAAGCTCCTACTTGATCATCTAAGGGTCACACTTCCGTAATATTCTGATTCGAGAAGAAAAGAAGGAAATAGGGTTAATTCTGTTGTTTTAAAAGCACATCACAAATGCAGATTAACCATGGGCTTACTCAGGGGTTAATTAAAAGTTAAATGAGCATAAAAGTCTAAAAGGTTGATCCACATTAACTGAATCAAGGTTTCATGCATTTCGAGGGCAAAAACAAAATTAAAAACCTTAATTATCATCCTTACTTAAATTGGAAAGGTTATGGTCAGGATAAATTAATCTAAACCTCTTAAAATTTATAGAAAAATATTCTAAGAGGTTTGGTACCTTTGGTTTGATCATCTGAACCCATTTTGACCTAGAACGGAGTTTCATACGGGAAATTACCCTAATTTGGGCTTTTGTGCAATTTTCCTAGTCAAATATGGTAAAAATTTAAATCCAAGTTTACCATTAGATTCCTTGGATCCAAATTAGGACCAAAATTTCAGCCCAATTAGAGTTCATCTTAACCTAGTTTGCTTTTTAGCCCTTAGAAACTCTTATTCTAACATTTAGACCCCTAGGTTTTATATTTTTTGCATTAAGGTCCCTAATTTTATCATCATCTTTGTAGAAATACCCCTGCCACCATTGAAGTGTGAACAACATCTTCCAACCCATGGCAGCCGACTTCAATCTCTGATTTCTCCTTCAATCCGAGACCAAATTCTTCCAAACTTGGAAGGATGAATCCCAAGGAGATTCTCTACCATGAGAACCTAATCTCAGGCTGCCACATGGAGCACAGAGCTCTGGTGAGCTCTAAGAAATCAGGGACCCTTGTTTCCAAAATTACTACTCCAATGTGAGATTTCTAAGCATTTGAAGCCCAAAATCTTCACCTATATAAGTCCTAGGATCTCCTTGCATACTCTAAAGCCAGGAAATAGGCTAGAATCACCCTCTCTCTTCCTCCTCCAGCCACCGTGACTTTGGTTCCGGTGACCTTCTCCAACCTCCTTGTCCAGTGGCCAACCGACTCTCCAATTTCCTCTCTCTCTTCCACCTCTCGCCAGCCAAAGTAGAGGTTATCTACGCCTTTGTCATCATCATTCTTCCTCACCGTTGCCTTCATCTTCTTCGCGTCCGACCGACCAACGTCAGACGCATCTCGCTCTTTCTCTCTTCCCTAAGTCTCTCAAACTCTCTCCCTCCCTCTCTAGACTATTCCTAATCCCGTAGAATTAGGTTTGACTCACCAGACTCCCTTCTCTTACTCTGTCTTCTCCATGTCCGGCACGAGCTCTGGTGAGCTCGGTCCGGTGCTGCAATGCGCTAAATTCACCTCCACAACTTCCCACACCTTTGCCGCACCTCACTGAGTAAAAGCCCCAAACAAATTTAGGGCTTTAACCTCTCCTCCTCCCCATTGAGCAAGGCATCCTTCACTCACCTTCTCCAACTTCGCCACACCACCACACATTTGCAAACCAACAATTAGCACCACCACCGCACTTGCCATCCTACAGCGATTGCCCTAAGCTATTTAATTTGGGCTTTTTGCCTATTGATGAGTGAGATTTTGTATGCTAAAAGATTGAGTTAGAAACCCGACGTTGCGGTTGGGTAAAAATCCACTATCAAATAAAATTATAATCGAAACCCTGGTGAATCTCGAGTCGAACACAGGGAGGTGAACGTTTGATTAAAAATCGCATTTAGAATTATTTTTCACAAAGCAGATTAGCTGGTTGAAAGTAATTTACGCTAGCTATTCTACTTAAATAATAAATAATAGAAAAGAGAGAGAGCGGACCAATATTTTGTAACCATCTATTCATTACAACTAATTTCTACAACCAGAAAGCTGGAAATCTACACTGGAAAGCGGTAAAAAGAGAGGGATGAGAAAATCCTCTGCGATAACTGCTTGGAGGACAAGTCATGTTGATAGAGTGCCTGGACTATGGGGATGAGACGTTGGACGAGGGAGAACGGAGCTGGAGGTGGGAGAACGGAGCTAGCGATGTCGCAGTTGGATTCGCTTCCCAAATGGTGGCGAGAAGACAACAACGGGATGCTCCATGAAGGGGGTGAGAAGATAGGGAAATTATTTTACTGTAGCTTTAATGGAGCATCTTGGATATGGGACCAGCTCGTAGAGTTTTGAAGGGGGTGAGAGAAGAAGGAAAGGGATGAAGAAGAAGTGGAGGGTGTAGGGCCCTTTTATAGGCATAGAAATGGGGGCAAAAGAGGTATTTCAAGCCTTTAAAATAAATTCTCAGCCTTTAGTGGCACATGTAAGCGTTACTAAAGGCAAAGGTAGTTGTTGGCATGCGTGGCATGTGAGCCATGTGATCGAGATCAGATGCTCCACATGAAGCCACATGGCTCGCCTCCTCATCTTCAACCGTTGGCGCACTTGCGCCGTGCCTCATTTGGATCGGACGGTTAAGAAAGCCAACGAATGTCTTAAAATCGCTCCCATGTACAGTGAAGTGTCGATGGCACGTCATCGCACGCGTGCAGCACGCTCCTCCATCTGGTGCTCAGGAGTGTAGCACGTAGCGCCCGCTGCTGCCACTAGATTGAGATCGGATGGTGCAATTTCATCGTGCCTCTTCTTCAGTGGACTAAATTTGCTCACATGGATTCGAACCCACACCATGTGTTGTGCCCAAGGCTTTGGATCGCTGCACTACACCTCACATTATGTCGAGTTTATGATTTAAGGCTGCGATGCTCTCAGCCATTGGATCTCTATCCAACGGTTGAGATCGCATGACCTTTGATGAGTAGGATGAGTGCCTGGTGGCTGTGGGTAGCCTAGATGGTGCCACGTGGTGCCATCTAAGACATTCATTTTCCAATGCTTGTAGATGGTGCCACAGTTGTCGGATTGGGTCGATTTTCACGTCATTGGGTTACGATCATCGATTCGAAGCCATTTGTGCGGTTGGATTTGTTGTCTGAAGTATGGATTTGCATTACCTTGCCCCTTGACCTTTGATCTTTCTCGGATTGCATCCGATGCTATGGAGGTCAGATCGGGGTGATATTGGAGGCGTTGAACTTTGATTGTTGCCCTGATCAAATCCGTATGGTTGGATCTTCAATCCTAGGCCCTGAAATGATATTGCCTTGTCCTTTGACCACAAAAAGGGCAAATTAACCTATAATTTGTACAAATTAGTCTAAATGCATGATGATGCATGTTATGCAATATTTATAATGTTGAATGTAATTTTATGCCTAAGAACATGCATAAATAGATAGTTTATGTGACATAGATGTGTCTACATCACACCTCCATACCTATCTTTTGCTAGTCCCTAGCAAAACTATATACTATTTATAAAAGAATTAGGATCAAATTACTTGGGCAATATTTATTTCTCAACACTATGAAATTTCTACTAAATATCTAAACTACAAAGACTCAACAGCACCCAGGTGTTTGCCAAAATGCAAACTGGCCAAACCTTCGCCTTATTCAAAGGAAAATACATCTTTATCTTTTTCTTCTTTTCTAATTTTTTCAGATTTTTGAGTTTAGAGTTTCGGGACAGCTTTCTACGGCTACCCAACCCACCCAAGACTCGAAAAAAATCAAAGTTCTAAGCATCTTTTTGTGTGAATGTGATAGACTCAATGATCGGCAATCAGAATAGACTTCAGGTTTCTACTCCCCTAGGTGACCTAGAAAAGAAATTCTGCCTGAAGGTGTATCTATCTAACCGATAGCTTTCTCCCTACTTTTTATTTTTATGGGGTTAACATAAGGGCCAACCCAATGTATATCTCCCCGACTTATTTTACTTCCTTGCTTGTTCCTAAGTGTTTAGGAATTATTTGTACATTCTTGTGAGCTGGGTTCTAGACAATTGGTCAATGGGCTGTTACCCATGACAACTGGTCAGGCATACTCGTGCGGTGAAGTGTGGCTTATTTATTTTTTCTTCTTTTCTATTTCTCTTTGTTCTTTTGAGTAGGTGCCTTCCTGATTGCGCAGCAATCATAAGTCCTAATCAACCTAAATAATATTAGAACCTAGGTTAATTTGTAAATATTACATTCATATCATGCATATCTTGCATTGCATCATTTTATATAGAATAAGATGAGATATCTTCCTATTTAATGTTTTGTTGTTATTTGCATGTACTAAAGTGATAGAGTAGAATAAGGCAATAAAGAGGGAAGAAGAATGATCCAGACAAGAGGAGTGAGAAGGATAGCCTTGTCCCTACCCTTAGAAACTCTAGGATAGCCTTCCTAAACCCAAAACCACTTCCATTAGGACATCTTAGGCTTCTAACCCAAAACATGGCTAGCACTATCCATGTTCTTATCCACCTTATCCCTCTCCCAAACACTTAGGAACAAAAACCTAGCTTAGAAGACCCACAACCCACTCTCCAACACCTTTCTGGACGTCCAGATATTAGGTTGGACGTCTGATTTCTGTAGAAACTCAATCTAGGAAGACAAAACTCACACTGACATAGAATTAGACATCCAACCTAACTTCTAAACATCAAATTTTGGAGTATAAGACATTTGATCACTTTTCTGGAGGTCTAGAGGTCTTCTCTGGTTCCTGATTTTGGTGCTAGAAGCCCAAGCTTGCCTCTTTTGACCTAGAAACCCCACCAAAAACCTTAGGAAACCTAATTAGAGACCTCTTAAGCCTATATCACTATCCATACCCTTATTTATCCTATCCTTAACCCAATTAAACTAGCCCATACCTAATTGGGTGCATCTACATTGATTGCATGCACCTGAACCCAATTTGACCCACCTAGGATCAAATTTACTCATACCTATTAGGATTACCTTAGCTTAATCACACACACACATCCAATTAGACTTGACCTAGACCCAATTAGGTTCACTCCTATCCAATTAGACTCTCCTATGCCCAATTAGGTCCATACCCACCTACTCTAGGTTGACCTAACCTAGATTTACCAAAACCCACACAACATCACTCTATGAAATTTAAACACACACACCTTCCTTTTCTATTCCTACCAAAACCAAACCCTAAAACCTATGTGTCAAACCTAGATCCTAAATAGGTGGTGACTAACTATTTTCGGAATCCCATTTAATCAAAAAGAAGTGGAGGCCATTCCATTGAATTCTCTTCCCTTCCACCTCAACTTGCGAGCCCTCTTCCTCCTCCAAAAAACCCAACGTCATCCTCTTCTTCCTCCTCTCCAAAACATCCTCCATGGATGCCTAAAGAAGGTCCTCCAAGATGCTCCTCCATGGACGACCAAGTGAAGCTCCAAGGTGCTCTCCTTTAAGGCTTCAAGGACAGCTACAAGAGAAGGGTTCACCACCCTCTTCTCCTCTTCTTCTTCATGGATGTGCCCTCTTCTCTCTCCTTGGAAGATGAGCCCACACCCTCCCTCTCTTTCTCCTCTTGGATGACCAAGAAAGCTTCTTCATAGCCTCTCTTGGTTGATCCTAGCATTCTCTTAGTGTAGTTCTCTTTATGTATTCTTTTGCAACTTTAGATAATTAGTTAATGCATGATTAGTTTCTCTTTGAATAAGGAGTGGTATGCTTTTATTATCATTATGAATACCGCCCATTAGTTAGGTTAAGATTAGGTTTTCGCTAGCATATTTAGATCTAGGTTTCATTTCGCTTCTCAAAACAAAAATAAAAAACATGAAAAAATCACAAAATACAAAAAAATACCAAAAAGATTAGGTTAGGTTAGAAAAGTGGATCTAAATCTAAAACTCATTTCTCACGCCTCCTAGAGACGAATGACCAGGACTCAAGTTATAAAAGAGAAAATCTATGTGAGTTTCGTTAAAGAATTAAATATTTTTTATTAAAGGGTTTAGTGCAACTATACTATGAATTCGACAATGTATTTCAAAGCACGTGCCAAAATCGCATTGTCACTTCCCTGATCTAAGATTTACCTAAAGATAGTAGAAAGATAATGGTCATGTGGCTGGGCTTTGGACAATCGGCCAATGGGCTGTTACCCATGACAACTTACCAGTCATACTACCCTAGAAGGTTCATTAGCTACCCAATTTTAATTAAAATCATCGAAAGTGAGTCAGTGCAAATAGTGTGTAGATGCTTAGACTATAAATCCTCTCAAATCAGAGGGCGGGTTGATAAGTTGTGTACTTATCATCTGTTGAGCGAGAATCTACGCTAACGTGTTTGGTTTTGGAAAACCCGTCGTTGTAGTTCGAAAGCGAAGGATTCGTGTTCAACAAATAAAATTTATACCGAAATAAGAATTCCGGGTCGAACACAGGGAGGCGAACGTTTGATTTAAAAACTCCGCGTTTCTTTTTATTTTGTCACAAAGAAATTCAATTTAAACTATCTAAGTATCTACAACAAATAAAAGAGAGAGAGGGAGTAAGAGAGAGAGAAAGAATACTGTACATGGAAATCAAAATGAGATGTAGAATAGACAAGGAATTTATCATAAAAGAGTTCTTTCGTTACAACTAGAAAACATAAAACAATTACTCTAGAAAGCATTAAAAGAATGGAGGGAGAAATGTCCTCCTCGACGATCGCTCGGAGGACGAATAGACTACTCTAGAAAGCAGTAAATCTATACTAGAAAGCAGTAAAAAGAATAGGGAGAGAGAAATCCTCCTCGACGGTCGCTTGGAGGACGAGCCGGACGGGACGACGCCTGGACGAAGGAGAACGAAGCGGGACGAAGGAGGACGAAGCAGAAGAACGGGAACGAAGCAGCACGCCGTCGTCGTCGCGGGATCCACTTCCGAAGGGGGACGAAAATTTGGACTTTATCTCGCGAGAAGCATCCCGGGTGTGGGACAAGCTTCTTTTGAGCTTTGGAGAGGTAGAGAGGAGAAGGAAGGGATGAAAATTTCGTATGGAGGGGGTCTCCTTTTATAGTTGCAAGGAGTGGGGGCAAAATAGACATTACATCTTCAAAATAATAAATAAGGGGTCTTTAGTGACGGATAAAACCGTCGCTAAAGCCCCGCCGTCGCCGTCGCCGCCGCGCCACGCGCGCCCGCTCGGCTGGCCTGCGCGCGTAACGCAGACGCACGTCCGCTTCGTCTCAGCCGTCCGATTGCGAGATCGGACGGCTTAGATCGCGTCCGCGCCCGCTGCGTAGCGCGCCGCCCACGTGCGATCGCGCGCCCACCAGAGCGTCCAATTGCGCGTCGGCGCTATCGGGCGCGCGCGGCCGTTGGATCTTCATCCGACGCTCGTGCGCGCCCGCTCGCCCGCGCCTTCGACCCCCTCTCCGCGGCTCGAACCCGCGACCTCCGCTTCGCCCGCAGCTGCGTCGCCGCTGCGCTACGCGGGCGAAATGGTCGCGCGGACGTTTTTAAACGCGCGCGACCGCAGCCGTTGGATCGAGATCCAACGGCGGAGAGGAGACGTTGCGCGGACTTCACAGGACTCCTGCGGCCGATTGGGCGGCTGGGATGGCGCCACGTGGCGCCATCTTGGCCGTCCATCTTCTGGAAGTTGTAGATGGTGCCACGGATGTCGGATTGACTCGATTTTTGTGTCGTTCGACTGCGATCGTCGATCCGAATTCATCCGTGTGGTCGGATTTTCCATCTGAAGTGAGGATTTACACCATCCTGGCCCTTGATCTTCTAGGGTTCCCCGGTCTCTATCTGATGCTACGGATGCCTGATTAGGGTGATCTTGGAGTCGTTGAACTCCAATCGTCGCCCTGATCATATCCATACGGTTGGATCTTTGATCCGAGGCCCCGATAAAATATTTGCCCTGTCCAAGCACATAAAAGGAGACAATTAACCTCCATTTTATTCAAACTACTCTAAATGCAAGATGATGCATGTAATGCAATATTTATATCATGAAATGCAATCCTATGCTTAAGAACATGCATAAATAGACATTTTAAGTAGTGTAAATGTGTTTACATCATCATCCCAACTTATTTAACCAATTAGAAATGAATTTTTCAAATGGCAAGGACTCGAGAATCAAGTCCACATTTTAGTGGACACCCGAGCTGATTAAGCTCGAAGACCTGAAGAGTTTACATGTTTAGATCCTGTTGTATCATTTCCTAAAGTTGACAAATTTCTAATGCCCAAGTTCTCTTTTCCTAATTCAATTTTTTTTTCAAAAATAAAGAGAAAATAATAAAGAGAAAATAAAAAGAATTTATGGAGCTAACAAAATGATTCAGAGATTAATATATATCCACCCCTCATGCCTATCTAATGCAATGTCCTCATTGTATTAAAAGACATGAAAAAGAGCAGAATAGAGATGAAAGCACCTAAATTTCATGATTAACAGGTCAGTTCTGATATGAAAACAAACTGTATACGTGCTAAATTTATTGCCTTCAGCTAGGCACACTATACAAACAAAGAGGAAATAAAGAATTCACAAATGCAGATTAGGATTAGAATAAATGATCAATTTTTGGACTCGCAAGGAGAAGATGTCCACAGATGTGGACAAGATTGTGGTGCAGACCCATGCCCCAGGGTCGAGTGTATCTAAGGTTCTGGATGAAAGTTACCCTGAATTGAAGATCATTGTGTAAGCAGGGTCGGCCTTACGGTTTATGAGGATGCAACCTAAGTCCAAAAAGTCAGATAATAGGAAAATTTGTATCAGAAAGATAATTAGTTAATTTGTGCTTGGGTTAGCCATCCTCAGAGTTGAAAATGTCATAAGGTTCCTAGTAGAAGGTTAGTGGTTTCAAGCAAATAGGAACCCTTAGACTCAGACTTCTATTTCCCCCAAAATTGGCTTCCCAGACCTTCATTTCCAGATTCCTATCCTCCACAATCATAGTTTCTAAGACCTCATAAATGTCATCATCCCCATATAAAATATCCAAGCCCAAAATTTATGGCTGAATCAAAATTGACTTGGGTCTGGTGATCTCAAAAATAGAATCATCATTATGCTCAACGGGGTGTGTGTGAGGAATGGGGCTACTGATTGAATCATCCATGAAGTCAAGATTTGAATCATCTATGCTAGCCCTGATGGGATCAAAATCCTCAATTACTGGGCTATTCAATGATTCATCGTACTCCTCAAGTTGGTATGTCTCACTAAAATTATCTTCCTCAAACTCAGGTGAGGCTTCACATAAAGATTCTTCACCTTCAAAATCAAAGAATTCTGGATCTGCATTAATATATGTCTCAAGATCATTTGTTGTTCCTTGGTCCACAGGGACATATTTTTTTCGTACCTTTGTTCAAGAATCTCAGGTGAAGAAATCAATTCATCCTCAACTGGTTGCTCAAGACCAACCTGGTCAACCCCAGTCTCATAAAATGTGTCCCCCCTATAGGTGCCTGAGCGGGTTCTGACATTGGCTCTCCTGAAGGGGTTTCATCTTGGGAATGATCCTAAGATTAAACTAAAGTAACCACAAATTTCATCCTCAATTTCAACAACTTCCCAAGTAAAAACTCACCTGGGTCCTTATCCTTAACATGTTGGAACCAATCCAACAAATAATTGTTAAGATCATCAATTATTTCAATCAAAGGTTCCAATTCTTTATGCAGGGTGTTGGTTGAATTTCTAAAGATTGAATGGTATTCCTTAAGTTAGCCAACACCTTATCTTAAACTTGATTCACCTGAACCAAATGGTTTGATTTAGGGTTAGGAGGGTTTGGGTTTAATCCAGGGGAGTTAAGAAATTGAGGTTCTTGGGGCCCTCCCTAATAGTAGGTCATTTCAGGTTGTTTAAAGAGGTGTGGTGACCTATATGCAGTGTAATCTAGGAGAGGGTTAAAGTTGTAATGATCATATCCTTTTTTATTGTAGATTGGGTTAGGTTGATCATCAAAGGGTGGAGATCTATAATCAGTGTAGCTCGGAGAAGGATAAAAATCAAAATCATGGTGTCCAGGGTTAGTCCCTAAACATGGAGGTCTGGAATTGTATTGCCAATCAAAGTTATCCCTACCAATGGATAAATAGTCATAAGTTGGGTCGAGATAGTAACCATCTTGGGAATAAGTGGTGGTAAGAGGGTAGGAGTGGAAATGCAAGTAGAATGTGGAAGGATCCTTGGTAATGCAGGGGGGAAAAGAGAAAAGAAAGGTGCCCTACAGTACAAACAATCAAACTCGTTGTTAGGTGCGGTAACCTAAAGACTTATAGACTCTTAGAACTCGTCTCAAGATGAAAGAAATGATTTGGTCTATTTCTTTTCGGTCAATCCAACCCATTAAAGGGAGGGATTAGGGAGAAGGTTATTTCCTTGGCTTTCGCCTCAGGTTTCTTTGATACCCCCTAACTGCGGTCATTTGACATTGCTCCCTTAGATAGACATCAAATGGATCGGTAAAAGCAGATTAATAAAAAATAATGTCGATCTAGGCCCCGAAGAGCGAGTCAAATCCTTAAGGACAACATCTACTTGATTTTAGTTAGGCTTAGGTTTGAATGTGTTCTGGAATGTGATGGGTCCTTTTAATTTGTTGTGCCCTTAAAGATTAGTTGCAATGTGTGCATGCACAACTAATGGTTTTCAAATAAGGTTAATTGATAATGTGTCTTTTAATGTTCAACCTTGTTTAGTATAGCTTTTAGGGCTCAACTTTAGGTTTATTCAATCAAGGTTCAGGTGGCACACCAGGTTTTGAAAGCATACGTGAATATGTCTTCCTTTAAAACTTAAAAGAATGTGGAGTGCCTGGTTAATTCCTAAAAGTTGAGTCCTATGTGGCAAGCTACTTGATGAATCAGTTTTATGTTAAGTAGTGCTACCCAAACAAATCATGCAAGTGTCCTGATGCACCACTAATTAAGGCACCCAATCAGTTTTAGCCTATTCTAATGTCTAATCACTTATTTGTAAAAGTCGTGCAGGTGTACTAGATCCTTGGGTCGGATTCCCAGTTAAGTGATTGAATCAGATCAAAGTGAGGTGACTTAAGTGTATGGGTATATAAGGAATGTATGTTTAATAAATCCCACAATGAGATTATATATATATATATATATATATATATATATATATATATATATATATGTGGGGGTGAGGTGAGTGGAGGTGGCAAACAAACAACCAATTTCTAGCCTAGGGTTTTGCGCACTCCTAGGTTGATTTGGGTTTGAGTTATTTATGTGATGGAATGAAATCTAGGGGGTGGGAGGTGTGGGGTAAATTTACAGACTCTTCAACAGCACTTTACTTCAATCTTATAGCTCTAGCTTGCCTCAAAAGTGTACCTGCAATTAAAGTAAGAAAAGAAAAAGTGTGGTAAAAGATAAGTAAGGTGGAAAACACGGGAAATCAAAGAGCGTCGTTTCCCTGGCAACAACGCCAAAATGATGAGCAAGATTTTGTACGCTAAAAGATTGAGTTAAAAACTCATCATTTCAGTTGTGTAAAAATCCGCTATCAAATAAAATCTATAACCAAAACTTTGGTGAGTACTAGGTCGAACATAGGGAGGTGAACGCTTGATTAAAAATCGCATTTAGAATTATTTTTCACAAAGCAGATTAGCTGGTTGAAATTAATCTACGCTAGCTATTCTACTTAAAGAATAAATAGTAGAAAAGAGAGAGAATAATACAGAGAAAAGAGAGAGAACCAATATTTTATAACCGTCTGTTCATTACAACTAATTTATACAACTACAAAGCTGGAAATCTACACTAAAAAGAGGTAAAAAGAGAGGGATGAGAAAATCCTCCTCGATGGTTGCTTGGAGGACGAGCCACATTGACGAAGTGCCCGGATGATGGGGATGAGATGTTGGATGAGGTAGAATGGAGTTGGAGGACGGAGAATGAAGTAGGACGACATTACAGTGGGATTTGCTTTCCGAATGGTGGCGAGAAGACAACCACGGGATGCTCCATGAAGGAGGTGACAAGATGGGAAAATTATTTTACTCTAGCTCTAGTGGAGAATCTCAGGTATGGGACCAGCTCATAGAGCTTTGGAGGGGGTGAGAGAAGAGAGAAAGGGATGAAGAAGAACTAGAGGGTGTAGGGCCTTTTTATAAGCATAGAAATAGGGGCAAAAAAGGTACTTCAAGCCTTTAAAATAAATTCTCAGCCTTTTGTGATGCATGTAAGTGTTACTAAAGGCAAAGGTAGCTGTTGGCGTGCATGGCTTGTGAGCCGTGTGATTGAGATCGGACACTCCACATGAAGCCATGTGACCCACCTCCTCACCTTCAGCCGTTGGCACATGCGTGTCACGCCTCATTTGGATTGGACGACTGAGAAGGTCTTCGGACGTCTTGAAATTGCGCCCGCGTACGATGGCATGTCATCACGTGTGTACGGCGCACTCCATCCGGCACTCGAGAGTGTGCCACGTAGCGCTCATCACTGCTGTTTAATTAAGATCGGATGGTGCAATTTCATCGCTGTGAATTAAATCTGCTTGCGTGGATTCGAACCTGTGCTGCGTGTTGCACGTAAGGCTTTGGACTGTTGCGCTACATCTCACATTATGTTGAGTTTCTGATTTAAGGCCATGGCACTCTCATCCATTGGATCTCGATCCAACGGTTGAGATTAAGCGATCTTTGATGAGGAGGGGGAGCGCTGGGCGATTATGGGTGGCCTAGATGGTGCCACATGGCACCATCTAGGCCGTTCATTTTCCAATGCTTATAGATGGTGCCACGGTTGTTGGATTGGGTAGATTTTCATGCCATTGGGCTGTGATAGTCGATCTGAACTCATCCATGCAATTAGATTTATCATCTGGAGTATGGATTTGCATCACCTTGCCCCTTGACCTCTAATCTTCCTTAGACTGCATTTGATGCTACGGAGGTCCAATCAAGGCGATATCGGAGACGTGGAACTTCGATTGTCACCCTAATCAAATCTATATAGTAGGATCTTCAATCCGAGGCCCTCGAAATGATATCGCCCTGTTCCCTAGCCAAAAAAGGGTAAATTAACCTATAATTTATACAAACTAATATAAATGCATGATGATGCATGTTATGTAATATTTATAATGTTGAATGCAATTATACGCCTAAGAACATGCATAAATAGACAGTTTATGTGACATAAATGTGTCTACATCACCCATTTTCGTGATTGCAGGTACTCGCTGAACCTCCTCGTATTGCCATCGATTCGCCGCTGTTGTCCACCTCTCTCTGACCACTAACGGACCTACTACCACATCGAGAAGCTGCAGAACCACTTCAGGAACCTTTTTCGATCTTCAATTGGACGAGACAACACCTTTAGTAGCTGCAATCGAAGACTCTAATCCGTAGCTTCATGCAAAGAAGACAGGCACTTCTTAATGCCATATCATTGAGGAGAAGTCTCAGAAAGCCACATAAAGGGCAATTTGTGCATAGGCTATTCACCTCTCACACGAGATGAGGTCCCCTCATCTCATGTGATGTTCACTCCTTACCCGCGATCACTGCCCGCGGGTCAAGTCCCTGGTCCGCTTACCCGAATACCCGATTACCTGGTTACTGTTCACCTAGGTCTGGAAAAGAAAGGAAGAAATCTGAGGAGGGAGGGGGGAGGATTTGCTCCTCGAGATTTATCCCCTTGCCTAACACTTAGGCGAATTTCTGAAAAGCTACTGAGGCCTTGACATTTAAGCCGTCTGGCCTTAGAGTTCAACATCTAACTATGGCTGGGTTGAGATTACTGTGGAGATATTGAATCATTAGTCTGACATGGCTAAGTGACTACTATTGAGTTATTTGAGACATTGAGTACTCTTGAGTATTGTTGGGAGTAGTGCGTAAATTATAGGGCTTAATTGGTGGTTTCAACCACTATTTTTAGTCCTCTCTACTTATATTTTTGTCCCTAACATTTGAGATACATTTTTCCACTCTATTGAATATCATTTTAATTATTTGATTCACTTGCATTATTATTCTTGATTATTATGATTAGTGGATTGATTTGTTACATTTGTTCCCTACGAACGACCTCAGATCTCAATTTTTCAAGCATTATAAATTTAAGTGTTGTATCACTTTTATTGACTGTATTACGACGCTATACTTTACTAAAACACGGTAGATGCATAACACCATTTTGGCCCTGTTGCCGGGGAGCAATGGGCATTTCATTCACTAATCACAATTTTTGATCTAATTCTAAATTGCTTTATCTGATTTGCTGTGCAGTTGCAGGTGAATCTGAAGATCGACCACACGAGCAACTACACTAGGGGGAGGTAATCTCATTCCCTTCTTTAAGAACCTCATCTCTTGAAATATTGAAAAGGAACTCAATTAGGATCAACTCGCTTTATTTCATAGTAATCATTATTTGAGTTGCCTGATTTGATTTGATTTGATTTGAGATTCCTATCCTGATACTTGCACCTACTAGGGACTCAAGGTGCCTTGGGCTATTAACTTTCTTGATTGAGCCTAAGGTACCAACTTTTGGAAAGAATTTGGACTTGGAAATAGAGCTAAACTAGGGTTTCCACATTAAGGTTCAGAAGTACACAGTTGCCTGAATTAAAGAGAACATATTGCCGGCATCGTGTGTTACCCAAGCCTTGGTTGAATCAATTTAATCAAGTGAACCCTAAAATCAAGTCTCTAGCAATCACTTGAATCATTAAAATTTGGGACCTAATAACCTATTTGCAAACCACTTTAGGTTGATTTGGGTTCTTGACCTAACTCATCCTCAACTTTAGGGCAGGTCAGGTGAAGTTGTCCACTTTGTGGGTCAATCAACGTCTAAATTAGGTCACAAATCAAATAAACATTAAAGTTCAAGTGAAAGTCAAGGCACACACAGGATTAAAATTAGTAGACCTAGGAGTCAAGCTCACACATTCCAGTTTACTTGAAATCTCAGTGACAAGGAAGGTTGGGTGGGGGAAACCCTGTAACCCGTGGGGATGCTCTACCATGTAGGGGTCATTGTGGGACTATGCCTTCCTGGCTGCCCAAGTAATTCTCAAGTGGGTGAGTTTTTGATCTAGAGGTAACATCTTCCTCGAACCTCCTTAGTCATCCAAAATTTTTTGATGCCTTGATTGGGTCCATTACACATTCTGTTCCTCATCTGATTCCCTAGTGCTTGTTTGGGAGGAGGTCCTTAAGGCCAAACTTGAGGCCTCCATTAGCAGTTCACTCTCATCGGGGTCAAGCCCTGACCCAATTTTTTGTGTTCCCATTTGATCAGTTCAAGATCTCTTTAGATACTTCCATATCTGAGCTCGACTCTCTATCATCTGCATCAATGGAGAATCAAGAAGAAGTGCCTAACATCCAGAATCGAGTGCAGAATCTCATAGACTTATTCATGCATTCATTAATCCCCTACTCATCCACAGATGCGAGATCACCACGATCAATAGCAGTAGCTATCGAACCCAAGGTGCAAATCCTAGATGGAGGACCTGATATAGAATTAAAGCCGAATCTTATTAGTGTAATCCCCAAATTCCATGGAACAATTGCCGAAGATCCTTTCTAGCACATCAAATAGCTAAAACATTTGCCCCAGACCTTTGGACCACCTATTCAAAATTGGGACATCCTGCTCTGGATAATACTGCTCATTGGTATAAGACTCTGATTCGTTCGATCAACACATGGGAAGGACTCAATCTGAATTCCTGAAGAAATTCTTCCCAGTTGGTTGCACCAATGCCTTGAGGCACCAGATCATGCATTTCGTGCAAAATGTGGGAGAACCACTTCATGAGGCATGGGATCGCTTTTTGGATCTCATGTGGAAATGCCCCCATCACGGAGTTCCTAAATGGGAACAAGTCTAGTCTTTTTACTAGGGACTCTGTATGGATATCAGGTTATTTGTCAATGCAACCTGTGGTGGTAACATCATGGGTCAGCATGAGGACACCATTTGGGAGATTCTCCATGGATGTAAATGAAGGAGATCTGGGCTTAAAAGTAGAAGAGTTGGAAGAGATATCAATCTAGTTGGAAGGTAGCACAAACAACTGAGTTGAGGCTTGGCCTCGATGAGAACGAACTACTAATGGAGGTCTAAAGGGTGGTCTTAAGGACCTCCTCCCGAACATACACTAGTGAGCCAGATAAGGAACAAAATGTGCAATGGACCCAATCGAGGCACCCAAAAATATTTGGATGACTAAGGAGGTTGTAGGAAGATGATACCTCTTGAATAGAAAATCACTCACCCAGGAAATACTTGGGTAGTCAGGAAGGGCGAACCCTGCAAAGACCCCTACACGATAGAGCATCCCCAGGAGTTACAAGGTTTCCCCCACCCGACCTTCCTTGTCATTGAGAATGCAAGTAGACTGGAATGAGTAACTTGACCCCTTAAGTCTACCAATTTTAATCCTAAGTTATGGTGCTTTGAATTCACTTGAACTTTAGAATTGATTTGATTTGTGATCTAATTTGAAGGTTGGTTAACCTACAAAGTGGGTCAATTTCACCTAACCTGCCCTAAAGTTTAGGATGAGTTGGGTAATGAACCAAAAATCACACTGAGTGGTTTGCAAGCAGGTTATTAAATCCCAATTTTTAAGGATTCAAGTGAATGTTTTAGCCTTCTTTTAGGGTCTTATTGATTAGGTCAATTCAAATAAGGCTTAGGTGACACACAATGCTTGAAATCAATTCTCTTTTAATTCAGGAAAGTGTGTTTTCCTCAAACCCTAAAGATAGAAACCCTAATTTGTCTCTTTTCTAGGTCCAATTCTTTCCAAATGTGGCACTTAGGGCTCAATCAAGAAGGTGAATAGCCCTAGCCACCTTTAATCCTTAGGAGGTGTAGAAATATGGATGGGGATGTCTAAGTAAATCAAATCAGGAAACACAAGTGATTAAATCTAAGAAAGAATGTGAGTTGATCCTAATTGATTCTTCTTTTTAATTCTTTCCAGAAATAGGGGCTTAAGAAGAAGGAAACAAGATTACCTGCCTCTGGAGTGGCTGTCCTGCAGTTGATCTTCTCTCGTGTACCTCGCACAACCACAACAAATTAGATAGAACAAGTTAGAATCATATTAGAGATTGTAATCAGTGAAATCAAACTACGCGTTGCTCCCCAGCAACGGTGCCAAAATGTTCGTGTGAAATTGTTGTTGGTTAGGAAATGCGTTGTATAGGATAAAATCGCTCAAAAAATTTAAATTTATAAACTCAGATTCAGAAAGGAGTCTAATATCGTTCGTAGGGAGCAAGTATGCAATTTAATTCACCAATCACAAGAAATATATATGCAATTGAAATCAAAAATACTTAGAATGATATTTCAATAAAAACCAGAGGAATAATGCAAAAAGATTGGGTTAAAATGGTGATTTGAATCACCAAATTAACCCTTTCAGTTTAAGCTCACAACCACTTAAATGTTTCAACAGTAAACCATAATCAATATCAGTCACTTTAAATATCTTAATAGTAACCAGCAGAGTGCCTCAGACGTCGAACAAAGGCTTCAGATGCCTTATCAGGAGGGGCTCAAGGGCCTCTCAAGAGAAGCATAAGTCTCTTCTCTCCTTCAATCCTCAGAAGAGGCATAGCAGCAGCACCAACAGAGGCTCAAGGGCCTCAGATAAATCTCACTAAGTATAGAGAGAGGAAAGGGCTCAAATCCCGAGGTAGCAAAACCCAACCCCTCCTCTCTCAGATTCTCTTTCTTCCCTTTCCAAGCTCAGAATAGGACCAGACCCTGGTAGCAGGTAAATAGATCTACCACCTAGACCCAAGAGGTGTGAGTGTGGGTGAATGATAACGTGGGTTTGACCGGGTTGTGTTATATCGTTGTAGTAAAGCCGGTTGTTACCAACGTTTCATATAAAATTTTTTACTCGGAAAAATAAAAGAGTTCCCGAGGTCGAACTCAGGGAGCAAGTTGTATTCTAGAGATATACAAATTCTATTACAAAAATAAAGAGAGAGAGAGAGATGAAAAATTGGCTTCTGCTTCTTTTCTTCTTTCTTCCTCTTTGTCTTTGGTTCTTCCTGTTCTTCTTCTTCTTCTTCTTTTTCTTCTGCTTTCTTCAGATTTTCCCCTCGTGCTCTTCTTCTTCTGTTCTTCCTTGTTTCCTTTCTTTCTTTTTTCTTCAGATCATCTTCTTCTTTTCTTGCTTCTTGCTTCTTTTCATTTCTTCTTCTGCAATCGTGGTGCTTCTGCCTTCGGCTACTAAGTCTCCCTTCCTTCTTCTTCAGCCTGCCTTCTGTGTTGCTCTGGCTGCTGGCTGTCCGTCGTCTGGCCCGGAGCTTCGACGACTTAACTGAGCAGTTGCTACAGTGCAGCTGCTTCTTCTTCCGCAGTCCTTCACCTGTGCCTGCACGCTCAAGAGTTCATCAGAAGGCAAAAACCTACTCTACCCCCTTTCCCCGCGTATCTCTCTCTCTCTGAAATCACTCTTCGGAAGCTCTCCCAGAGCGCTATCGGGTAATCGGGTTCGGGTCAGGCCCGGGTCCAGGCCCACCGGCGTGCGTGGTGGGCGAGGAGTGCAGGTCAGTCTAATCGGGTCGGGCCAGGTCCGCGGAGCGTGGTCACGGACGAGGCCGAGTCGGGTCGGGTCAGGTGAGAGGGACCTCACCCCGTGGTAACTGAGGCAAACAGCATACGGCAGTTTTTCAATTTATGTGTCCGCGCGCCTTTGAGAGATTCCGAGGTGGGACTAAATGTCCCACCCCAATTCTCTTACGCCTGCAGCAGGGATGGTGCTCCCAATTGCGTCGGCTGTTGAGGCGTACAGCTCCAATCGAGGGCCAGGGTGTGTGCGTGAGTCTCTTCCGCGCTGGCCGTAGCTATTCAATCTGGGACATCTCGGCTTGGAGCAACCTCGAGCAGGCTTCGAGCTTCCTCGCCAATGGCGGCCAAGGCCTGGAACCTGAAACCAATGGCACGGCCTCTCGGCCGAATCAGACAGGCGGAGGACCTTCGCCGTGGCACGGCGAAGGTGGTCAGGGGGTCTGCAGGGGGTGTGATGGAGCTGTTAGGTCGTCCTAGGTCAGACTGTGAGCGAGGGAGTGGGTGTGTTCGGTGGGTCTGCAGAGGGTGTTTGGTGGAAAGTGGAGGGGCGGAAGAGGATCAGGGTGAGGAGGCGGAAGTTCTGCGGTGGTCGGCGAGCCGTGTGGGTCGCTGAGGTGATGGGAGCGGCTCGCCGGAGGGTGGTCGGAGGCGGAGAGGATGAGGGTGAACAGGGTCGGTAGAGGGCTTAATTGACTAAATCGAAAGCGGGGAAAGAAAGAGGAGGAGAAGGGGAGTAAGTCTAACTTAACTGCAGGGACGAAGGGGGAGGAACAGGGCGACAGTCGTATCGACTGTCGCCGGAGAAGATGATGCTCAGGGAGAGGGGCGGCGGCGAGCAGAAGGCTGGAGAGGCGCCAGCTGGGTGCGGCGTGGCGCGGGAAGAGCAGGGGAGGAGGTCTCTGCTGCTGGTAGTGCGGCAGAGCGAAGAGGTGGAGGGAGAGGAAGTCGCCGGAGCTGGTGAGCGTCTGCCGGAGAAAGAAGAGACGAAAGCTGGGGGTTTTCTCCGTCAGATCCAGGCTGCCTTCGTCGGTGGAGCGGCGGGGGGTATTTATAGGGTTGAAGCAGGGAGGAAGGCGGAGGGAGACGACGTGTCTCCCTCGCCGGAGAATGGTCGGAATACGGACCCATACCGTCCGTGCGTTCGCACGGCCGGTATGGGGGGCTACAATGACCATGGGGGTGCTCCTGCGACGGCTGACGACGCAGGGCACCCCCGGTACACTTGCCAGGTCCTCCACCTCACCCTGCGCGGCGCCATGCTCCGCGCAAGGTCGCCGGAGCATGGTGCTGGCAGGGTTTTGCAGGAGGGACCTGTTTGCAAAGAACGAAGGAGAGTTAGGGGCCAAAATGCGAGGGTTCAAAAGTTGAGGGCCAAAGAGTAAATATATGAGGACCAAAGTGTGAAGTCGGTCAAGGAGGTTTCTTCTTAGGCTCAAGTTTTTATACATGACTAATTAGGACCTAAGGAATCTGATGGTGAATTTTATTTTCATATTAAACCTTGTTTGACCGGTCAATTTGCGCAAAAACCCAAATTAAGTTATTAATTGGGCATGGTTCTCAATGTAGGTCAAAATGGGTTCTAAAGGCCAAATTGATGGTTCTAAACCCCAGAGATTATTTTTCTATGAATTTTAGAGGGTTTATTCTATTTTTACTTTGCCTCGAACCTTGTGAATTGAAGTGGGTTGTTTTAGGGTTACAGATTATCATTTGGTTCCTTGGAAGTGCTGTAGCCCTTGCTAGATCATCTCATCCCACTTTTATTCTTATTAAGCTGTTTTGACCTATGTTTGGGCCCTGAATTACCCTGTATGCAGATTATACTGGTAAAATTGCACTTTTACCCCTTATGACTTGTTTTCTTCTCAAACTCAGAATTCTCTGAGTTAAGCTTTTCCTTGAGATATGTAGGAGCTTTTATCCTTTGCATTGGGTCAAAATGAGCTAGTTATGGCTCATGATGAGGTTCTCATCATACCCCCATGCCTAGCTTTTGCTAGTCCCTTAGCAAAAAAAACTTAAGGTTTCAACCCTTGTTCTAGACCATGAAGTTTTCAATGGTTTTAGATAAGTGCCTTTTTATTTGAGCATAGATTAGGTTAGAATGCTGACCATAGGCCTAAAAGATACTCTAGTACCAATCAAGATCCAAATCTGTCTAGCCTTAGCCTCAGTCTTTTAGCAAAGGTTTTTAAGGCCCACAAGAACTAACCTAAGGTTTATTGGACTTCGTGGTTAAAGCACCCGTGCTTGAAATGATTTTAGCCCTGGCTCAGTTCGCAGTGCGTTTTGTAAGAGAGAGATAGAAAGTTTTTTCTGTTTGGAGAGTTTTCTCTCTCTTTTTCTTTTTAGTTCTAGTCTAGGATTGGCTTTTCAACACGGTCTGTATCAGATTCCTTGCTCCCATCATCAATCCTCAAGGGTTCCTGGCGATCGATGCTTCGAGATAGCACCGCCCATGGCAACCCCCGGAACCCTGGCTATTGAGATTTCGAGATAATCCCATCCATGGTATTCCGTGGCCGAATCCAGACCCTGGCAATTGACACTTCGAGATAATGCCATCCATGGAATCTGAACCAGCAGAGTGCTTACATGCCCCCCGTAGGATATGTAAATATCCTAAGAGACAAGCACCGAGGAGATGATATTTTGTTACGCATCTTCGAGGGGATTTCCCGCCTCTCCGCGCTGGGAACTCGTCCAAATCAACTTGTGTTGATCGGCCATTCCTATTCTAGGTGTTCTTTTCAGATTTTTGCGACGCTTCTGCGTGATTCTGATTTTTATGCTTACTGAACCAGGCTGTGTGTGAGATTAGGGTGCTTAGGTTACTGAGTCCCGTAAACCAAAAATTAGTTAACGAGGCCGAATACTCCCTAAGCCTTAGACCTAATACTTCAGCTTTTCATTTTCCTCAACCTCTTGAGGAGTGTCCAGATCTTAATGAGTACTAAGAGTCTATTCAAGAATGCCTAAGGTTTGCATTCTTACTAATCTCATTGTGCACTTTTCAGTTATTTTCTTGAATGAGGTCTAGAACTTAGGTTAATTCCTTAGTTCCTTACTAATGACTATCAACTTTTCTTATAATTTTGTGCTCCTTTTTCATTTTGTTTCTTTTCTCCTTCACAAAATTTTCCTTCTCCTCTTTTCCTCTTATTCTTTTTCGAAAAATTTTTTAATTTTTATGGTATTTTTGGCATATGTGAATTTTTTTTTGTTTGAAACCTTTTCTTACAAGTTTTTGCACTTTCCTACCCCCCCATGCCTAAGATTTGCAATGTCCTCATTGCAACCTAGGGGGTCTTAGTTCAGGGTGAACTTCGAGTGCTGAAAGGTGTCAGAACAAGTTTCAGGTTTTCAAAGAGAATGACGGGCTGCCTCCCGTTGAGCGCTAAATTTGATGCCTTCAGCCAAGCGGGAAATGCGATGGAGAGGGGATGGTCAAATCAGCAGAGTTTTGTAAGACAAGCACCTTGATTAAGAGCCTGGTTGGTCCAACCAGGTGCTTGTTCAGATCAACAGGCTGATGATGCAGCCCAAACCCAATCAATCTGGTGGGTTGATAGATGTGGATAAAAAAGTGTGGAACCCACCATAAACTATGAGGCTCAGATGGATGTGGAAGTGTAAACGCAGGGTTTGGCTGTGCCGAATCAGCCTGGTCAGAGTAGGGACCCGTAGGATAATCAGTGGTTGATGCAGGAACCCTACAGGGGTGATCAGAGAATGATAGAGCATGGTATGTAGTCTGATCAATGTTCGAAACCCGATGTGGAAATGCAATCGGCTCGGTGAGAGGTGAATCAGCATAGAAATTGAGTCCGGTTGCGGGTCGGGGTTTGGGAGAGGTTTTGATCCGTTCCGTGTGTGCGGATGAGGTGGCCATTGTGTATGAGGGCTCTTCTAGAAATAGATGATAGGTGATTTTCTGTAGAGAGTCCTCTGGGTAACTATCAAATGCCGGAAGAGTGTTTGTAGGATGAAAGAAATCGGATTCGAGAAAAAATTTGGATTCTTGGTTGCAATCACTCTTGGCATTTTCTGTTTTTGGTTCCTGAGGATCGAAAAGGAATGATTCTGTGTTATCAGTGATCTCGGGAATCAGGACCTCAGAGTCAGAGTCAGAGTCATGTGAACTGAGGTCGTAGATAGGCCTGGCGTGTTCAGGAAGGGGAATCTCTCCGCAATTATAGTCAGATCTGAAATTGTCGGAGAGTTGGCGAAAATGAGATTCATGAATTCCACCACAGCAGAAATCATCAGATGTGGAATCAGCAGCCTGACTGGGTTCTAGCCTATATGTCAATTCTGGGCTCAAAAAGATGTTCTGTTCAAGCTCTAAGCTGGTAGGATAGACCCTATTAAAACCTTGCTCATCCAACTCCTCAGTTTCTGTATCATAAATTGGCATGTTTTCTGAAAAATCAATCAGATTTCCTGAGGATGTTGGAAAAGGACATTCATCAAATAAAGGCCCGGAATCATATTCTGTAAAAATTTGATCTTTCTCATAAGGGGCCTCATAATCTTCCCAATAAGTTTCAGATCTAGGTTCTAGGCTTAGGATGTAGGTAGAATTATTAGAACCTAAGTCCGAATAACCTTCGAGGGTTACCTTATCAAAACAAGGGGCGGAATTTATACCCTCCAGAGGTTCAATTCTAATCTTGTCATTGCAGGAGTCTTGGAGTTCTAAGCTTGGTGATTCATGGCCTAGGGTTGGCTCAGCATTGTGTTCTCCTGCAATATCCCAACCTAATTCAACATTGTCTTCTATCTGGGTTGGGATTTTACAACCACTTTGTGCCTCAATCCCGGGATCTGGGAAACTGGATTGATTCTTAGTACTGTTCCAAGATGACTCATCCTTTGTTTCTGGTATATACGGGTATTTCTGGTTGATAATTTGTTCTACTGATTTCATCATTTCTACCCGTTTTATAAGGGCATCTTGGTGTTGTTCCCAAAGTACAGGATTTGTCAAGCATTGAAGGTATTCAGATTGGTGTAATTTTTCCATCTCAATGTATCCTGTCATGAGCATATCTCGGGTTGATCCTTTTGAAATTCCAGTTAATAGAATTTGGGCACAGTTTATGATGAAGGATGTGGTTGTTGGGACATCAACCTGAATATCTCCTATTGGTGTTGAGGTTTTTTCTTCTTTTTCATAGAATCTTATGGCATCCTCGATCATTTTATCTTTCATAGATCTCTGATATTCAGGTTTCTTGAATGGTAGTCTTGCTAGGTAATTAGGCTGCATAATTGGATCTGGTGGTGGAATAGAATCAAAGTTTGAATCAAGATGGAAGAAGGGGATTTTGTTCAGAATCAGAGGAAAGAGGGGCTATGTGAATGATTTCTGCAAAAACAAAGGAGCCGAGGCTTAGCCTCGGGAAGCGTGAATTTCTATAGGAGGTTTCAAGGACCTCCTGAAAAGTACTGAAGGGTTGGATGAGATAAGCAGGTGCTGGACCCAATCAAGACACCCAAAAATTGTTGGGTGACTATAGAGGTTCGGGGCAGATGGACCCCTTGATCAGAAAGATCGTCCACCTGAGAATTACCTGGGCAGCCAGAGAGGGAGAGTCCCGCGAAGACCCCTACACGGTAGAGCGTCCCCATGGGTTACAGGGTTTCCCCCACCCGACCTCTCTTGTCACTGCGGTTCCAGGCAGACCAGAATGGGGATCTTGACCTCTTAAGTCTACCAATTTTTAAGATCAGGGTGCTTAAGGTTTCACTTGAACTTTTAGTCTTTTTAAGTGCAAAGAGTGACCTAATTTAAGGTTGGTTAACCCAAAGGGGTCAACTTTACCTCTTGTTTTCTTTGAGAGCTTTTTTGGGTCCTGTCTTTTAGGGTTCAAGTGTTTAGAGAGCCAATTGTTTTAGATTTTCTTTGAATAGGTATTTTCAGACAAGGGCTTGGGCACACTTCATTTGGTTTTCTCAATTCTTGCTTAAGGAGTGTGTCTCTAAATCCCTAGTGTTGGATCCTAGGTTGGCTCTACTTGGTCCAGTTAATTCTTTGTTGGGTAATTAGGGCTCAAGCAAGAATGTGTTAGCCCTTAAATACCCTTAATAGTGTGCAGAAATAATGAGTTGAAAACATGCAACTTTTATGGTTACTAAATATGGAAGACAGGTTAGCCCTATATTGCTTGTTCTTTTCTTATCTTCCTCTTTAGAGCTTAGGGGTTAATAGTGAGAGGAAAAATTTACCTGTCTTTGGTGTGGTTGCTTGTCTTCTTGAGTTCCTGTAGCTGCACAAAAGAGAGGAGATTATCAGAAATAATAAAAGAATACAGGAATGTTTACCTCTAGAATAGCTGTTGCTCCCCGGCAGCGGCGCCAAAATGATAACGTGGGTTTGACCGGGTTGTGTTATATCGTTGTAGTAAAGCCGGTTGTTACCAACGTTTCATATAAAATTTTTTACTCGGAAAAATAAAAGAGTTCCCGAGGTCGAACTCAGGGAGCAAGTTGTATTCTAGAGATATACAAATTCTATTACAAAAATAAAGAGAGAGAGAGAGATGAAAAATTGGCTTCTGCTTCTTTTCTTCTTTCTTCCTCTTTGTCTTTGGTTCTTCCTGTTCTTCTTCTTCTTCTTCTTTTTCTTCTGCTTTCTTCAGATTTTCCCCTCGTGCTCTTCTTCTTCTGTTCTTCCTTGTTTCCTTTCTTTCTTTTTTCTTCAGATCATCTTCTTCTTTTCTTGCTTCTTGCTTCTTTTCATTTCTTCTTCTGCAATCGTGGTGCTTCTGCCTTCGGCTACTAAGTCTCCCTTCCTTCTTCTTCAGCCTGCCTTCTGTGTTGCTCTGGCTGCTGGCTGTCCGTCGTCTGGCCCGGAGCTTCGACGACTTAACTGAGCAGTTGCTACAGTGCAGCTGCTTCTTCTTCCGCAGTCCTTCACCTGTGCCTGCACGCTCAAGAGTTCATCAGAAGGCAAAAACCTACTCTACCCCCTTTCCCCGCGTATCTCTCTCTCTCTGAAATCACTCTTCGGAAGCTCTCCCAGAGCGCTATCGGGTAATCGGGTTCGGGTCAGGCCCGGGTCCAGGCCCACCGGCGTGCGTGGTGGGCGAGGAGTGCAGGTCAGTCTAATCGGGTCGGGCCAGGTCCGCGGAGCGTGGTCACGGACGAGGCCGAGTCGGGTCGGGTCAGGTGAGAGGGACCTCACCCCGTGGTAACTGAGGCAAACAGCATACGGCAGTTTTTCAATTTATGTGTCCGCGCGCCTTTGAGAGATTCCGAGGTGGGACTAAATGTCCCACCCCAATTCTCTTACGCCTGCAGCAGGGATGGTGCTCCCAATTGCGTCGGCTGTTGAGGCGTACAGCTCCAATCGAGGGCCAGGGTGTGTGCGTGAGTCTCTTCCGCGCTGGCCGTAGCTATTCAATCTGGGACATCTCGGCTTGGAGCAACCTCGAGCAGGCTTCGAGCTTCCTCGCCAATGGCGGCCAAGGCCTGGAACCTGAAACCAATGGCACGGCCTCTCGGCCGAATCAGACAGGCGGAGGACCTTCGCCGTGGCACGGCGAAGGTGGTCAGGGGGTCTGCAGGGGGTGTGATGGAGCTGTTAGGTCGTCCTAGGTCAGACTGTGAGCGAGGGAGTGGGTGTGTTCGGTGGGTCTGCAGAGGGTGTTTGGTGGAAAGTGGAGGGGCGGAAGAGGATCAGGGTGAGGAGGCGGAAGTTCTGCGGTGGTCGGCGAGCCGTGTGGGTCGCTGAGGTGATGGGAGCGGCTCGCCGGAGGGTGGTCGGAGGCGGAGAGGATGAGGGTGAACAGGGTCGGTAGAGGGCTTAATTGACTAAATCGAAAGCGGGGAAAGAAAGAGGAGGAGAAGGGGAGTAAGTCTAACTTAACTGCAGGGACGAAGGGGGAGGAACAGGGCGACAGTCGTATCGACTGTCGCCGGAGAAGATGATGCTCAGGGAGAGGGGCGGCGGCGAGCAGAAGGCTGGAGAGGCGCCAGCTGGGTGCGGCGTGGCGCGGGAAGAGCAGGGGAGGAGGTCTCTGCTGCTGGTAGTGCGGCAGAGCGAAGAGGTGGAGGGAGAGGAAGTCGCCGGAGCTGGTGAGCGTCTGCCGGAGAAAGAAGAGACGAAAGCTGGGGGTTTTCTCCGTCAGATCCAGGCTGCCTTCGTCGGTGGAGCGGCGGGGGGTATTTATAGGGTTGAAGCAGGGAGGAAGGCGGAGGGAGACGACGTGTCTCCCTCGCCGGAGAATGGTCGGAATACGGACCCATACCGTCCGTGCGTTCGCACGGCCGGTATGGGGGGCTACAATGACCATGGGGGTGCTCCTGCGACGGCTGACGACGCAGGGCACCCCCGGTACACTTGCCAGGTCCTCCACCTCACCCTGCGCGGCGCCATGCTCCGCGCAAGGTCGCCGGAGCATGGTGCTGGCAGGGTTTTGCAGGAGGGACCTGTTTGCAAAGAACGAAGGAGAGTTAGGGGCCAAAATGCGAGGGTTCAAAAGTTGAGGGCCAAAGAGTAAATATATGAGGACCAAAGTGTGAAGTCGGTCAAGGAGGTTTCTTCTTAGGCTCAAGTTTTTATACATGACTAATTAGGACCTAAGGAATCTGATGGTGAATTTTATTTTCATATTAAACCTTGTTTGACCGGTCAATTTGCGCAAAAACCCAAATTAAGTTATTAATTGGGCATGGTTCTCAATGTAGGTCAAAATGGGTTCTAAAGGCCAAATTGATGGTTCTAAACCCCAGAGATTATTTTTCTATGAATTTTAGAGGGTTTATTCTATTTTTACTTTGCCTCGAACCTTGTGAATTGAAGTGGGTTGTTTTAGGGTTACAGATTATCATTTGGTTCCTTGGAAGTGCTGTAGCCCTTGCTAGATCATCTCATCCCACTTTTATTCTTATTAAGCTGTTTTGACCTATGTTTGGGCCCTGAATTACCCTGTATGCAGATTATACTGGTAAAATTGCACTTTTACCCCTTATGACTTGTTTTCTTCTCAAACTCAGAATTCTCTGAGTTAAGCTTTTCCTTGAGATATGTAGGAGCTTTTATCCTTTGCATTGGGTCAAAATGAGCTAGTTATGGCTCATGATGAGGTTCTCATCAGTGAAGGCGAGGATAAGTGCATAAGGAGAGCATGTACAGAGGCGTGGGGTAGGGACTTGACCCCAGTGTTACGAAGGTGATAAGGCTACCACACTTTTTTCCTTTATGTGATGCGGGGAGGCCTTCACTTCATGATGTGGGACTAACATCCCACGTCTTCTTCGCACACTAGCTGCAAGAGTGTGAAGCCTCTAATTGAAGGCAAAGGAGAAGCTGGTAGTTGCAATTGGATGCCTGGGAGGCTTCTTGGTACTAGGCTGCACAACTTGGAGAGGGAATTGAGGATGGACATGGCTAGAGAGCTGCAGTTGGGGTTGGAGATGATGGTGGCGGCGGCGGTTGTCCGGTGAGGTACTTGAAATAGAGAACACGGGCTAAATGTCGTAATCATTATGCTCAGAAGGATCGCTGGACCATGGTGAGTGCACTGGTGGTGGTTTCGTGGAGTGAGGGTGTGTACGGTGTGCTGGCAAAGTCGAGGAGGTGGCGCAGAGGACTTCGAGTTTGGTGGAGGTGTTGAGTGGCCAATCCCCTCAATTTCTTAAGGGGTTTTGGTGGGCATGGGAAGGTGAACATTTTGGGCCTAGTGGTAGGCAAGTTGGTGGTGTGTGGTGTTAGCACAGGCTTATCGGAGCATTGTCGAAGTGGAGGAAGACGAAGTGGGTATGGTTGTGTTGGTGGTCAAAAAAGGAAAGGAAGGGGTTAGGAAGATTCAATAAGGAGAGAGGAAGAGAAAGAGAGAGTTAGAGGGAGAGAGAGTGAGTGGATGTGACCGACTATGATAGGCCGGCACCGGAGGAGTCAACGGCGATATGGTGGTGAGGAAGGAGAGGGAGATGGCGGCCATGCTTTGGCTGGTGACGGTCGCGAGGACGAGGGGAAGATGTTGAGCCAGTTAATTTGACCATTGGCTAGCTCGATGAAGAGGACGGAGAGGCTCGCCGGAGATGAAGGTGTGGACGGCCGGAGTTGAGAAGGAGAGGGTTTTTCCGGCTCAAAACTTCACCAAGGATCACGGCTTTAAGTTTTGGAGCTTTTTATAGAGCTTCCGAGCAAGCTCTAAGCAAGGAAAGGGCTTCTACAAGGCTTAAGAATTATAGAGAAGATCCATTAGATGACCCAATCTTTGAGTCATTTCTTGAGGAATTGATCTTGCAACCCTTGGAAAAGGATCACGATGACTCATTGGATAATGGTTTTTTAGGCCACATTGCACGAGAGGAACCAAACATTTGGACTATATTGACTAGGTGCAGTTCTGTTGGGTCTTGGACTCACCACAGTCTTACTTCAAAGTCCCGTGATCACTACATCTTTCTGGTGATTCCTTCGAAAAAACTCAATAAGAAACACCTAGAAATGAATCAACTTGATCCATATCATAGACCCTCTGGATTGACTCTTCATCATGATTTGGTACTTATTTGTGGCCATCTGATTCTCATTCATCATGATCACATATTCTTTAATACCACTCATCACAGTATACTAGATGATCCATCCTTTTGAGTTGCATTATGCCCAGCCAATGGCGTTAAACTTAGCACTTAACAGGAGGCAACCCATCATTTTGAAAAACCTGAGACCCTTCTGACCTACCTCTGAGCTGAAGTCATATTGCACTTTAGGGTTCGTCCATTAGAACAATCGACTCCACCTTTGATACTTATATCAGAGCTTAAATCGTCTGCAACAGTTATCCCGACTCGTTCACCTCCCACCAAACCTGTTCTAATGTATGATCTAGAATGAACTCAATCCCACCAAATTTACAGTGAGGACATTGCAAATCTTAGGCATGGGGGTATTAAAGTGCAAAATGCTGTGAAATTCGATTCATGGAAGGGTTTGATAAAAAAAAGGAGAAAAGAAGTTAATTTTGAGAGCTGAATTGAACAAATAGAGGAGAAAAGTAAAGAGAAAAAGGAGAAAACAAAAAGAAGAAAAAGGTGATGGATTGATCTAGGTTCTAGGCTAAATCAGATGATGAATTAAGACCTAAAAGGCTGAAACTTAGGAGATTAGTGACGGATACCGACATTTGGCCTCTTGGGCTTGTTCTAGGGCTTAAATAGTCATGTATCTGTTAAGATCTAGATTAATCCTCAAGAGGTTGAGGAAAGTGTGAGGCTAATGTATTAAGTCTAAGGCTTAGGGATTATTCGGCCCTGTTGCTTGCCCTTTGGTTTGCGGGACTTGATAACCAAGGCACCTAAAAATCACACACCAATCTGGTTTAGTGTGGTTAATGGAGAAAAATGGCAAAAGTGTTATGTTCTGAAAAGGTTTTCCCAAAGATTTGACTTAGGAGCAGCTAGAAGACACAAGTTGATTGGATGAGTTCCCGACGCAGAGAGGTGGAACGAAAAATACACCCCTCGAAGATGCGTAATAACATATCGTCTCCTCGGTGCTTGTAAGCACCCTCTACTGGTTCAGGTTCCATGGGTAGGATTATCCCAAAATGTCAATTGCCAGGGCCTGAATTTAGCTATAGAATGCCATGGGTGGCACTATCCCAAAATGTTGAAAGCCAAGGTTCCGGGGGTTGCCATGGGCGGTGCTATCCCGAAGCATCGAAAGTCAGGAACCCTTTGAGGATTGATGGTGGGGACAAGGATCCAATACAGACCATGTTTAGGGCCGATCTGATTTTGGATTTAGGGGAATATAAAAGAAAAGAGAAAAAACCCTCAAAATAAAAATCCCTCTTTATATCTCTTATAAAAATGCACTGGCAAACTGAACCTGGACTTGCTACAAATACGTACGGGTGCTTTAATTGCTGGGGTCCATGAACCTCTGGGCAGTTTTTATGGGCCTTAGAAACCTTTGAAGCAGACCCAAAGTCGAGGCTGGTCAGTTTTGGATCTTGGCTTGTACTTGAGTATCTCTAGCCCTATTGTTGGTATTTTGATCTAATTTCTAGAGAAGCGGCTCAGTAAGGCATCCTGACTTTTACATCCGGCTTAGAGATCTGGTTTGGTGTATAGGATTTTTCTAGGGACTAGAAAAATCTAGGCATGGGGTATGATGGTAACACCATCATGGGCCCTAACTAGCCACAATTAGTAATATTCAACTGGTAAAAGCTTCTACTTGATCATCTGAGGGTCATAATTCCATAATATTCTGATTTGAGAAGAAAACAAGGAAATGAGCACAAATGCATATTAACTACGGGGTTACTCAAGGGTTAATTAAAGGTCAAATGAGCATAAAAGTCTAAAAAGTGGATCCACACCGACTGAATCAGGGTTTCACGCAATTCGAGAGCAAAAACAGTAATGAAAACTCCAAATATTAGTCCCACTTAAATTGGAAAGGTTCTGGTCAGGATAAAATCAAACTAAAACTCCTAAAATTCATTGAAAAATATTTTAAGAAGTTTGGTACCTTTGGTTTGACCATTTGAACCCATTTTGACCAACAGAATTTCAAACAGGAATTGGCTAGTTAAACTGGTCAAAACTCAAATCCAAGTTCACCATTAGATTCCTTGGGTCCAAACCAAAATTTTGGCCCAATGAGAGTTCATCTTGACCTAATTTTCATTTTAGCCCTTAGAAAATATGATTCTCACATTTAGACCCCTAGGTTTCAAATTATTACATTCAGGTCCCTAATTTATCGTCATCTTTGTAGAAATACCCCTACTGCCATTGAAGTGTGAACAACATCTTCTAACCCATGGTATCTGACTTCAATCTTTGATTTCTCCTTCAATTCGAGACCAAATTCTTCCAAACTTGAAAGGATGAATCCTAAGGAGATTCTCTACCATGAGAACCTAATCTTAGACTCCAAAATTGAGCACAAAGCTCTGGCGAGCTCCAAGAATCAGGGACCTTTGTTTCTAAAAGTGCTACTCTAATTCATGATTTCTAGGCTTTTGAAGCCCAAAGTCCTCACCTATATAAGTCCTACGATTGCCCAACATACTCCGAAGACAAGAAATAGGTCAAAATCACCCTCTCTCTTCCTCCTCTGACCACCGTGACTTTAGCTCCGACGACCTTCTCCAACCACCTCCTCCGGTCGGCTAACGGTCAAATTGACCAGTTCTCTGTCTTCCTCTCTCTCTTCCGCCTCTCGCCAGAAAAAGTAGAGGTCGTTTACTCCTTCATCATCCTCATTCTTCCACACCGTTGCCTTCATCTTCTTTGCATTCGATTGGCCAATGCCGGATGCATCTCTGTCTCTCTCTCTTTCTTCCCTAAGTCTCTCAAACTCTTTCCCTCCTTCTCTAGACTATTCCTAAGCCCTTAGAATTAGGTTTGACTCATTGAACTCCCCTCTCCCACTTCATCTTCTCCATGTCCGGAACAAGCTTTGGCGAGCTCGTGTTGGCACCACATCTCACCAAATTCACCTTCACAACTTCCCACACCTTCACTGCACCTCATTGAGTAAAAGCCCCAAACAAATTTGGGGCTTTAGCCTCTCCTCCTCCCCATCGGACAATGCATCCTCTGCTCACCTTCTCTGACTTTTCCACACCACCACATCCACACAAACCAACAATCAGCAAAACCACTGTACTCACCATCCTTTGACGATCGTCCTAAGCTATTTAATTTGGGCTTTTAGCTCGTTTTCATGATCACAGGTACTCGCCGAACCTCCTCCTATCACCGTTAATTTGCCACCGTTGTTCGCCTCTCTCTGCCCATCAATGAACTTGCTACCACATTGAGAAGCTATGAACCACTTTAGGAACCTTTTTCGAGCTTCAATTGGATGAGACAATGCCTTTAGCAGCTGTAATCGAAGACTCTGATCCGTAACTTCGCATAAAGAAGACAGGCACTTCTTAGTGCCTCATTGTAGAGGAGAAGACTCAAGAAGCTGCATAAAGGGCAATTGGTGCATAGGTTGTTCGCCTCTCACATAGGGGTGAGGTCCCTCATCTCACGTGACCTTCATTGCTCACCCATGATCACTGTCTGCGGGTCTGATCCCTGGTTCGCTTACCCGAATACTCGATTACCTGGTTACTATTCACCTGGCTCTAGAAAAGAAAGAAAGGAAGAAATATGAGGGGCGAGGGGGGAGGTTTTACTCCTTGATATTTGTGCCCTCACCAAACACTTAGGCAAATTTCTGAAAAGCTATTGAGGCCTTGACATTTAAGCTGTCTGACCTTTGGGTCTGATGTCTAACTGTGGCTGGGTTGAGATTACTGTGGAGATATTGAATCATTGGTCTGACATGGCTAAGTTACTACTGTTGAGTTATTTGAGACATTGTGTACTCTTGAGTATTGTTGGGATTAGCGCTTAAATTGTAGGGCTTAATTGGTGGTTTCATCCACCATTTTTAGTCCTCTCTTCTTATATTTTTATCCTTAACATTTGAGATACATTTTTGCTTTCTATTGAATATCATTTTAATTATTTAATTCACTTGCATTATTATTCTTGGTTATTGTGATTAGTGGATTGATTTGTTACATTTTCTCCTTGCGAACAACCTCAGAACTCACCTGAGGAGTGTCGTGTTGCTTTTGTGGCCTTCCAGCTGACTAGTGTCATGAATCGATGGTTGCGAGCTGTCTGAGAGTAGGAGGGTGGTGAGACCACCTGGGAGAGGTTTGTGGAACTCTTTTGCAAGTAGTATTCCCCTCATACTTGGAGGGACCAGAGGAGGTGAGAGTTTCACAACCTTTGCCAGGGCTCGATGATTGTGAGTGCCTATCATACTTGATTCCTAGAGCTTTCTCGCTTTGCATCTTTTGCTATGACCATTGAAGAAAAGTTGTGGAAGTTTATGGAGGGGTTGAGATCACCGATTCATGGGTATGTGAAGCCCTTGAAGCTACCTATGTTTTCCAAGGTTGTCGAGAAGACAAGTTGTGGAAGCTTCGTACCAACCTTTCTTGTCACCAGTTGTCCCAAGTTGACAAGGTCATGATCTTAGCCCAATCTAACTTCAAGTTACCAAGAAAATTAGTCCTGCTTAAGGCACGTCTATTCAATTTTAGGCTTAGGCTTGAAGTTCTTTTGGAATGTGATGAGCATTAGGGGGGTTGTGCCCTTAAAATCAATTCAACAAGTGAAGTACACAATCAAGGGTTCGTAATACAAGTTATTTTGATGAACTATCTTTTAAGGTCCAATCTTGTATTAATAGATTTTAGGGTTGGAATGACTTAATATCTTCAATCAAGTTCTTGTGATAGAAACACAATAGTTTTTGCAAGCATGGGTAATGATCCTTTTCCTTTAAAGTTCAAGAAAAGATATGAGAGCCTATGTCAACCCTAGAAATCAACCCTAAAATTAGGCAACTTCTACCTTGTGAATCATTTTTAGGGCTTTGGTGGTGTGGCCAAACAAATGCAAGAAATGCTTCTCAAACACCACTCAAAAGGGATTACAAAAAAGTTATTTTCTGAATTTTCAAAGAACATTTTCTAATTTTTCCAGAATTAAAAGTGCACTAGGGGTTTTGAGTCTGTTTTGACCCCTAGTTAGTATTTATATTTTCAGACAGAGCAAAAATGAGTGCAATATTTTTTCAGATTTTTCCTAGTTGTTCAATTACCACAAGAATCCTACGCAAATATGTCAAGGCAATCAGAGCAGTAGAAATATTCTAATGATTTTTGCATTAGCGCAGATTAGGAAGAGAATTTAGAATAGATAGCAGTGTATTCCCTGAATTTTTAAAACTAATTCTGAACTCAAATTTGCATGCGTCCTAATTTCAGTACCTATGTCTAGGTAGGTTTTGGAAATTTTTTGAGATTTGGAAAATAAGGAAACAATTTTTGCAAATTCCAGAACCTATTTCGAAACAAAATTTTTGAGGTTTTATTGGAATGCAACTCAAAACAAACCCCAATAGGATTGGATCTTTTTTTATTTTTTTTAATATGGATAATGAACTTCTAACTATACTTTACTCCTTTCTCGCTTTGAGTCCTGATTCCATGCTTTCACACGGATTTCTACAATAAATAGAGAAAGTGAGAAAGCAAGTTAGAAACTAGAATGCAAATCTAAAAGTAGAAATAATAGAATCCATTGCCTCCCCGGCAACGACACCAAATCTGTTCTGTTGAAAATCGCTAAGTAAAAATAGAGTAATCGTCGTAGTGTAATTTTTCTGAAAATAGAGATAAAGTAATCGAGATCATGTGAGTCCCAGGTCAAGTACAGGGAGGCGTAGGATTTTTTGAACTATATGCAAAGCAAATATGATATAATAACTTTTTTTTTTGTCTTTTTGAATATAAAGACGAAAATGGAAAGAAGGAACACATATCAAGTAGACAAATAATGAAGGGGGTGAGAAGGACTTGCAAATAATATACATGGAGAATAAACTTTTTTGCAACTACAAATAATGTCAAGAATTCAACTAGAATAAGGAACAAAATATCTACTAGAATAGAAACTAGAAATCAACAACTAGAAAAAGACTAGAAGAAGAAGAGGATGAAATGGAGCTTTGTCCGTTGATGCAGCCACCTTAAAGATGGAGATGAGGAAGAGATTCAGGATGTGGTGAGGAGGATGACCATGATTAACCAGATTTCATACGCATAAAAGATTGAGTTAGAAACCCATCGTTGTAGTTGCGTAAAAATCCGCTATCAAATAAAATTTATAATCGAAACTCTGGTGAGTCCCAGGTCGAACGCAGGGAGGTGAACATTTGATTAAAAATCACGTTTGGAATTATTTTCGAAAAGTAGATTAGCTGGTTGAAATTAATCTACGCTAGCTATTTTACTTAAAGAATAACTAATAGAAAAGAGAGAGAATAATACAAGGAAAAAGTGAGAGTGAACCAATATTTCATAACCATAGCAACATGTTCATTACAACTAATTTCTACAACTAGAAAGTTGAAAATCTACACTAGAAAGCAATAAAAAGAGAGGGATGAGAAAATCCTCCTCGACAGTTGCTTGGAGGACGAGCTGCATTGACAGAGCACCCAGAAGAGGGTGGTGAGATGCTGGATGAGGGAGAATGGAGCTAGAGGATAGAGGATGCAATAGGGCGGCATCGCAGTTGGATCCGCTTCCTGAATGGCAACAAGAAGACAACCACGGGATGCTCCACGAAGGAGGCGAGAAGATGAAAAATTATTTTACTCTAGCTCTAGTAGAGCATCTTGGGTATGGGACTAGCTTGTAGAGCTTTGGAGGAGGTAAGAGGAGAAGAGAAGGGATGAAGAATGAGGAGGGGATGTAGGGTCCTTATATAGTTGAGGTTCAAGGGTGAAAAGGTCATTTCAATGATTAAACATTAATATTAAGGTCATTAGTGACGTTTATGAGCATCGCTGTAGCTGCACGTCGCTAACGGTGCCTCTACGTGAGCCGCTAATCGCCAATCTAATGCCTCTGATCGTGCCACGTCAACGCCACTTCATCTTTGTCGTTTGCGTGCTCAATCATTCCCAATCAACCTCCACTATGCGATAGCTCGATCAGATGGTCGAGATCGCTCTCAATCACTTCATTTTTCGCCGTTACGTGTGTGAATGTACGATGGCGTGTATGATCTCGCATCATCGCACACATGCGCGTGCTCCTTCATTCGGCGCATCTAAGCATGCCACATCGCCTCCACCGCTGTTTCTCGATCTCGATCGAGCGGCCGAATTTCATTGTGCCCGCCACTTCCGCTTGATTTGAGGAGGGGCGAGCTTCGAATGCTCGACCTTCGCCCTGTATTAAGGCGCTCGACCACCACGCTGCGAGCACGGTTGGTTGAGATCTTGAATTTACTTGCAAACGCTCTCCACTGTTGGATGATGATTTTGATGGTGGAGATTGAGTTGATGTTGATGAAGGAGGAGGCTGCCATGTGGCGCCATCTGGGCCGTTCATCTTCAAATGCTTGTTGGTGGTGCTACGGATATCAGATTTGACCGATTTTTACATCGTTGGGTTGCGATTGTTGATTCAAACCCATCCGTGCGGTTGAATTTGTCATTTGCAGTACGAATTTGCACCACCTTGCCCCTTGATCTTGATAGGGGCAATTTTGGAGGTGTTGGACTCTGATTATTACCTTGATCAGATCCGTATAGTTGAATCTTCAATTTGAGACCCCAAAATAATATCGCCCTGTCCCCTAGCCCCCAAAAAGGATAAATTAACCTATAATTTATACAAATTAATCTAAATGCACGATGATGCATGTTATGCAATATTTATAATGCATGATGTTTCTATAGACCTAGGAACACTCATAAATAGGCATTTTAGGCCAATTAGATGTGTACACATCAGGTCACAAGCAATTTCAGCAGAGTCTGGATGTGGGGATGGTAGGAAGAAGGTGGTGAGGTGTTCTACTTGGGAAGGCTAATAAAAGTGTTGAGATGGTGGATTATTCTAACTAAGGAACTTAATGAAGGGAAGGGAGGGGGGTAGGCTTCTATTTATAGAATTGGTAGAGGCATGTGATTGGTGAATCGAAGTTGCCTTGGATCAAGGATTCAGAGGGCTAGGATTAGGCATCTAAAAATCAAGGGTTTAAATTTAAGTTAAGGTATAAGGATAGGTTGTAAATAATTGGAGAGCTAAGATCACATAGGTGGGATGATGTAGGGTGTAGATTTAAGGTGGGAGGGATAGGTAAGGAGGGGTTAGGCTAGGGTTAGTGGAAGGCCATATAGAGATTAGGATAGGATCTAAAGGGTGGCCATAGGATGACAATCTAAGGGTGGTAAGGGAGGCTATGTTGGACGGCTAGAAGGTTTGGGAAAACCTAAGGGGGGTGAGGCACCTAAGGGATAAGTTCTAGGGTTTTCTACATAAGGTTTAAGGAAAAGGATAAGATAAGGTGGGTTTGGTTTTTGGGATTTGAATGGGTACATTTAGTCGATCAATATAGGTTATTAATTAGGTACATGGTTGGCAAAATTAGGTTGGTAATTAGGTTATGTGGGTGAGTCCTAGGTGAAATTACACTAGAGGGGGGGTAAATAGTGAAATTGAAATATAATAAGCAAATAAAAATTCAATCACACAAATAACATAAGGAATTTTAGGTGGAAACCCAAACTAGGAGAAAATCACCACCCAAGTCAAACTTGACTTGGGATTTACAATCACCAAGTGATCAATCCACTAACCACACCACTTGAAATGAGGGTGGTGTACCTCAATACAATTCCCACCTTCGATCCCTAACCAGAGGTTTTTCCCTTCACAAGAAAGAGATAGGGATTTGATTGGCCGAACACCCAAGTACAACAAAAGTAAACTGAAAATAAAAGACACCCTATAGAGCTCCCCAAAATAGATATAAAATTATCTAGAAACTAAGGGTGAGTAGAGGACTCCCTGAAGGTAAATGATAGCAGCATCATGGAGAGGGAGTGTGAGTGTATGCCCAAGGAATGGAGTTGCATAATAGTAGGGCAATGAGTGTAAGTAGAGCTAGAGTTTTTGCTTGTAGTTTATCTCTAATTGGTGTATATAGCCTAAGGAGGGTTAAGGGATATATATAAGCCTCAAGGGGACCTTCAAGAAGGCTTGGGAGGCTCCCCTTGGCCGCTAGGGACATATCCCAATTGATTTGGTTGGAATTCAAATTAAATTAGACAATTAAATTCTCTGACAATAGAATCAGACGTCTAATGAAAGTTCTAGATGTTTGATATGAAGGGTCAGAGTTTCTGGATCTAATTGGATCTAAATAAGGTTCTTGTCACTAATGGTCAGATGTCTAATTTTCTATTTTAAGACATTTGATGTAAGTTTTGAACATCTAATAACTACAAGTTTGTTCTTGGATTCAATCATATCCAAACAGGATTTTAGTGTATAGTGGTCAGACATCATATTGGACATTTGATGGTCATCATAAGGGTTTTGGATTTCTTACGAATCCAGGAATGATCACTATTCTTACAAATCTTTTCGTTAAGTTAAAATAGGCCATCGCTACAATCTTGGACATTTGGAAGCATGTCCAGACATATGACAATAACATTAAAATATTCCTAAGTGTATCTACGTATATTTTGTTCTGTCCAAGAGAGATTAGGCTTAATGGTTAGTTTATTGGACGACTAATGGTGTGTCCAGACGTTTGGAGTGAGCTATCGACGTCTGTGATAGTGTCTGGTCGTCTAAAGCCTAAGCGTTCAAAACCCTAAGGCATTATATATGGCAATTGGTCATCTGAAATGTGTATCGGACAACTTATCTTCCAATATCAGACATTTAGGAACACTTGTAGACGTCTGATTCTAAGGTGTATGTTGGTTTTAGAATTGGATTTTGTTTCTAAGTTTTGCCTAAGTGTTCTGAGCCTATGTGTAGAGTTCCTATATTTAGATGGGGGCTCTTTACAACTCTTATAAAATCAAACAAAAGAAAAAAATATAACTCTTTTCAAAGTAATACAACAAGTCCTAGAACATAGACTTTTGATATCTTCGTCCTCCAGTCCTTTTCTTTGAGATTCTAAGATGAGAGACTTGTAATGGGGTTATGATAGAGATAGAAATAGTGGTTTATTCAATTTTTTTTAGCTTTTTATTATTTTTTAAAATCATCAAAACATATAATTAGAGAGGTTAAATGAACACTAGGTTAGGAAAAATTACATCCTTAATTGAGTTAGACTAAATACCAAATAATTTAGGGTACATAAAATTAGGTTCCTCCTCTTCATGCAAGTGAGCTCAATCATAAAAGTCCAATCTCCAATGTTGAAAATTGCTCCAAACTTGGTACCTGCACATATTGTAACAATGACATTAAGGTATCAGATATAAATTGGGCAAAAATTGTAGAAAAACCCAAAATAATGCAATATTTTTAAAATTCACCTATATGACTATTTTAACCTAACTAAATGCTTTCTACCCTAATTAACCCTTAAACTAGCATTAGTTAGGCATAATTAATATAAACATATATATAAATATCATGAACACAAAGCGATAAGAGTCACAGTGCTCAGCATGGACCGTCTCCTATAGGAGAGTTCAGTTCACAGCAGGACTAACAACAGCTGCTACACTTGGCTACTCAGCAATACTTGAGACAGAACCCAAGAAAACACATCAGTAAAAGCTTAGTAGAATAGAACAACAACACTAAGTAGCAACACTAACAAGGACCAAAAGAGAAAGGGTATTATATCATCAATCAATCCATTTATTAGTTATTAGGTTATCCAATCCGTTTTATGCATTGAGGCCTAAGTTATTATAGTCCATATTCTGTTAATTGATGTCTCGAGGCATAAGGCGATCTCGTGTAACTTCCTATGATGCAATACAGGTATAAGCCATCTTCTTGGCTGAGAAGGTGGCTTATACCCATCGAGTCACCTCTATCTGTCACCTTTGGGTCATCGCGAAAAGAGGTGTCAACTACGTTGTTTGGCATGAACATGAACAAGCATTATGCACACTGAACCATAGACAACCAATGACCCACCCATTGGCCAAGAAAGAAACAAATCCAACCCTCGAGCTACGCATCATTGTTCACACGAAAGTCATCGTTTTTAGGAAAATAATGCATCGTAGTACAGTGATGAAAATCAATATAGCATTTAAATTTATAAGTGCTCGAAAATAAAATATGAGTCTAAGGTCGTTCGTATAGAGCAAGTGTAGAATTCATACACTAATTGAAATATAAAATAGATGAACACAATTATTAATTACAACAAAGATATTCAATGAATAGAATCTACTCAAAATAATAGCAATTGTATCTAGGAAATAATAGTATAAAAAGAATATCAAAACTCTAAAAATGGTGATTTAAATCACCACTTAATCCCACCAATTAAGCACATATCCAATGTTCCAAGCTAAGCCAAATTTTCTAACAGTGAACAGAGCCAATCCAAATGCACAAAGCCAAGTAGCCAAATAACCCCACAGCACAAGGTGTTAGTGCTAGAGCACCACGATCATTTGTTTTGATGATAACAAAACACGTGTTATTTAACATTTGCACTTGGAGTCTTAGATTTCAGGTCAATTGCAAATGTAGACGTGATTAGACAGAATTCGAGCTCGCATCTAGTACGGATTGGAGGAGCTTGATGGAGAACAGAGGAGATTCGCGAGGAGCGATAGATTGAAGAAGGAAGGACAAGAAGAATAGGATAGAATTCTATTTATTCCTTTCATGTACTTTTGACTTTATTTTCTTGCTCTTTATTTCCTTAGAACATTATGTTAAAGAGCCTCAAAGTACCCTAACAGTAGTCCTAGGAACATCGACACAACCCTAGGATACTTAGGTTTTCTGTAGAGAACTTAGAAAACCAATATAAGGTTCAAACAGCATTTCCAGACGTCTAATTCCAAAATCAGACGTCTGATAATGTGTTTTAAGACATCTGACTGTTGATTCAGACGTCTGATAACATTTAGGCTGGACATAGTTAGTTCTGTCCGATGAAATCAGACATCTAGACCTTAGACCAGACGTCTTAGGAGACGTCTGATGACTTTGCCAGACGTCCAATTAGTGGACCGTTGGCTCTCCTACCATATGCTCAAGGATATGACCGTTAGAGCCTTATCAGACGTCCTTAAGCCCTTCCAGACGTCTGATAATTGACCGTTTTGCCTCGACTGACCCGAAAATCTCTTCTCAGAGATTTTCGAGCCGTTGCAAATCTATTCCCACGAAAAAGTAGGTTTTCAGACATCCAGACATAGTGCCAAACGTCCTGTATGTCGTCTGATGGACTTGCACAAGAACCCTGTTTAGATTTGATTCAAGTCAGGAAGGAACCCGCACGAAATCAGACGTCTGACCTTGAAATCAGATGTCTTAAAGTGGTCTTCCAGACGTCTGATGCCAAAGTTAGACGTCTGATAACCCTGTCAGTGCAATGATTGTTCCTGATTTCGGGTTGATTCACTTGGGCTTTGCACCCAACGGCTATGGAGCCTTTCCTAAGCCATCCAAAGCCTTCCTAAGGCCTCTATAAATAGAGGGGAACCTCTTGCACACCAACACACACCTAGAAACATAAGACACACCCAAGCAACATACTTTCTACAATTTTGTGTCTCTCTTGCTCTCAAAGCTCAAGTTCTACATCTTGAGAGCATCAAGCTTTGCGCACCCGCTCTCCCACCGTAGTTCACGAGAGCGACATAGCGTCGTCGTGTTGTTCACGCATCTGCGTCACCGACGCACTCCTTGCAAAGGGGAGTTTCTTAATTCCTATAGAAGCTTAGGTTTAAAATTACTTTGTTGGCTCTATAGGATTGTTGGTTATTTTAATCTTTGTTATTTGGTTGGGTATTCGCTTTGCGAATTCCCGTCTCCTTCGTGGGACAAAATCCTTCTCGTGGAGAGAAGGGGTTGAGGAATGCTACCCTCGCACTTGTAGCGTGGTTGTAATTGAGGTTGAATCACCCTCATTTAAAGTGATTCGTTTAGTGGATTTTGATCAACTTGGTTGATTGGAAAATCCTAACTCGAGAGGGTTAGGTGGTGGTTTTCACCTGGTTTGGGTTTCCACCTAAAAATCTTTGTGTACTTTGTGTGATTGTATTTTGTGAGATTGTTTATATTTCAATTCCGCATTTTTTACGTCACACTGATCTCACCCCCTCCAAGTAGGATTTTACACAAGGCACAAGAGATGTTGGACCCTAAGGTCAAATGACTTAAGTTGCCAAGGCTTAAGCAGAAAGAACCAGCAGCCTCAAGCATAGAAGAAGGCAAACTCAGAATCACCTAAGTGTTGGGCGAAGGAGCACATTTCCCAAGGCAAAACTCCCCCTACCCTCCTCAAAATTTCTCTTCTTTATCAAATTCAAACCTAGGTCTACACAGTGTCGGGTAATTGGATTCGGCCATAGGGACCAGGCTCACCGGCGTGGATAGTGAGCGAGGTGTGAGAGGGCATGTGAGGGAGGGACCTCACCCCTCAGTGTGTCGAGGTCGTAAGGCTTGTACACAATTTCAATTTATGTACTACTTTGCTGCTGTTGTTAACAAGGTGGGACTAAATGTCCCCCTCTTGTCCTTTGTCTTCTTCATTCTCCTCTTGTAGAGGAGTTGCTAATGATTCACGCTCACTTTAACGTGGATCCAAAATCCAATGGCCCAGGTGTGATGCTCAAGAGGTTCCGCAGCTGGCGAGAGGGTGTGCTTCGCTGATGGTTCGCAGGAGACACTGAATGTGGCCGGAGAGGAAGCTTGGGTCCAATGAAGACCTGCATGCAAAGATACGTCCTCTTGACCTGAATTAAAACCATGCAAAGGTCTGGCGGTATGTGTCGGACGAAAGCCCTAAGGTAATTGGAAGTGAGGGTGACTACGGAGGGCTGGCGGTGAAGCTCTCAAGGAGCTTGGTTGGTGGTCATGGAAGGTGGTTGTCGAGGCATTAAACGATTTAATTGAGTTGGGAAAAAAATTGGTAAAGATGTGGAGATGCTTTTGGCCAACTCAATTGGGTGGAGGAGAACCGCAAAGGGTGGGTCATTTAGGGAGGTGGTGGTGGTCGTCGTCGAAGAAGAAAGGAGAAGTAGTAATAGTCGGGGCTAAGAATGGACCTAAACCTAATTGGAGTAAGGGAGGAATAAATGCCCTAACCTAATTGGAAGAAAGGAGGCATGGAGATAGGCCGTCAGTGTGGCCGCTGGCGACGAGGAAGAAAGTTGGAAATTGGAGCTGAAGGAGGTAAAGATGCTCAAGCTTCGCGTGAAGCTTCCTAAAGAAGAGGGAAGGCAAAACCGTTTGTCTTTTGGCTGAGGTAGAGGGCAATGAAGGAGGTTGGAGGAGCTCCAAGGTACATCAAACTTGCCACCGAAGAAGAAGAGAGGGGAATTTGATGGTTAAATGGGTACAAGGTTGACTCGAAGATGCTGGGACCTCTAAATAGATGATGTTGCCTTCTTAATTGATCTTTGAAGTGTGCATTTGGTAGGTGCCCTTGCTGCTTGAAGAGCTCAATTTTCTCAAGCTTGCTAGTGCGAATTCTAGCCATGATTGGCCTCAAGATAGATCCTAATTGGTGTGATGTGACCTTGCGGACTAATCCTGCTAAGATTTGGGATTTTTGGTTGAGATTCCATCAATCAATGTGCCAAAATCAATGAAGCATATTTGGGTTGGTTGCTGCTTCTTTCCCTATTTGATCACAAGGAAGAAGATGGCAGTTGGACCTGCTTGTAAGAGAGGGGAGAAGAAGGGCTTCTTTTCAAATAAAATGTAGATTGAAAGGGCTTAAGTGTAATAGTCAGAGATCTAGGGGCTGAATTGCAAAGTAGGTCAAGGTGGACTCTGATTGGGCCCAAATTTTGGTATTAACCTAATTTGGACCCAAGGAATCTAATGGTGAAATTAGATTTTATTTTTTACCATTGTTTGACTAATCAATTTACATAGAAACCCAAATCAGGGTAAATTCCCGTCTGAAACTCTGTCTTAGGTCAAAATGGGTTCAGATGGTCAAACCAAGGGTAACAAACCTCTTAGAATATTTTTCTATGAATTTTTGGAGGTTTAGATTGATTTTATCCTGACCATAACCTTTCCAATTCAAGTAGGGTTGATAATTAGGGTTTTGTGTTCTATTTTGGTTCTCGAAATGCGTGAAACCCTTTTTCAGCTTGAGTTGACCCACTTCTTAGTCTTTAATGCTCAATTGACCCCTAATTAACCCCTGGGTAACCCTGTGGTTACTCTGCACTTGTGATGTGATGTTAAAACAAAAGAATTAACCTTGTTTTATTATCTTCTCAAAAATAGCTCAAAGTGGAATTACTATCCTCAGGCGATCATTTAAGAGAATTTACCACTTGATTTCAACTAATTTAAGCTAGTTATGTCAAATGATGGCGTTACCATAAACCATGCTATCCCAGTTGGCCGTTAAGCTTAACCAAAGAGTCATAGGGAGGACAACTCCCAAAACTACCTTAACACTAGTTTAAATAATCAAAGGTACAACCAAAATCGGACGAGTAGCAGGGTAAAACTAGTTATCTAACTTTTAATTTTCAACAAATTTGACATGTTGATTAATAAAACCATTTCCAAATAATGGAGTTGTGATGTTACTTAATACAACCAAAATTCCATGAATTACGCTCATTGAGTAAGTTTATGCAAGAGTTCTCATCGTTCCCGTATTTACTCGTTAATTAATTAGTTTCTAATTTATGACAGTGGTCCCAAGTAACTTATCATGTAACGATCGTAATGGTACTTATTTCACGTAAAATGAAGTTCGTTTCATACATGCGATGATAGGGTCACTCTTAATAATCTTAATATTAATCAATATATTGCATACTTAAACACCTGAAAACAAAATTTCTACTCTCATAAGGGTTCTAAACTTAACAAGGAAGAAAATGCATGCTAACCAACATGATATACACAGAGGATTATGCAAAATTGATTCACGATAATAAAAAATGAACCAGGAACAAGAGGAGGGTAGGATACTATACCTAGCATCATCGGAGGGTCACGGTGACTCCAAACTGTGCGCAAAAGGTCATAGGAATCGTATCAGACCTTCCACGTAATCCGTGCATGCATAAAAAAGTTTTCCTAGACCAAACATACCTAAGACAAGCTTAAGTACACCTTAAACACGTTTCTAGTTTTTCACGCTAGGAATAATAACAATAGATGCAAATAAACAGCACTAACATGTAGTTCATGTCGATATGATTCCAACGATAGCTTATCTGTCGAATCTCGAGGTTAGGAAGGCCTTGACCCACTTAGATTAACGTGTAGGAGTCTTAAACCAACATAAATTGGTTGGTTCGGTTGAACCGTGCAGCAGTCCGTGCCCTTGCCATGAGTCGCCAGGCGATTGGGTCGCCCACTCACACACAGATTATGCCATTAGCATCATAGTCGTTCAATTTGGTACATGTCCGTGACCAGTTGCACCGCATGCTTCCTTCATTGTGTGAGAGCATAAATGCACGTGTGATTTTGTTGACCACACGTTGCCTCTCTAGACACCGTCGTTGCCACGTGTCACGCATGCATTGCGCGCTACCATCTTCATTGTGACAATTACGGTGGAAGCCTGACCTTTCTGCTATTATGAAAAGGTCCATATGAAATCCTAGTCCTAATTTCTTATTTAATTCTTTCTTCTTTCCTCTCTCTTTCTCTCCAATTCTAAAAGACTTTTGAGATGAAAGACGACTCCAACTTCCAAAAGGCATTTTCATTGACCTAGCATTAGGTTTAGGGTTAGGATTTGTGGGTAAAATAATGAAATTACCCATAGGTTTAGTTAACCTTACTTTTAGGTCCTTATCAACTTCTTTTGGATATAACCTGAGCTATACACCTTGAATTCATGTGAAACAAGTGTCGTTAGAAAGATTGCGATGAGAGAAATCCAACGATACCGTACATGGTACTCTTTTGATGAGGTTTGACTAAGGGTTTGCCAAAAACACGTGTTTCTTCACATTTTACGAGGTGTTCATACTCGTACTGAACTTAATGTCTGTTTACGGGTTCGAAATGACTCGAACCACTCCAAAGTGACTCAGGACTCAAACTTTAGGGTGTTACAGCATAATACTTGGGTAGTTAAGGTGGCGAAGGTGTTCTAACTTTATTTCTTGCAGTGAGGTTATCACACCTTATGTCGCACTCTAATCTTTATTTAGATCCCTTTATTAATAACTCCTAAGATGGCACTTGAATTTCTTGACCTCTAATTGGTGTTGTCCTAATTGACGTTAATTGGACTTTTGCAAGGGTCATATCACTTGCATAAACATTCCATTTGTATGGCCTAGAAGTTATTCCTAATGAGTTCAATGGGTGTATTGTCATTACATTACCCATTGATGTGAAAATTTACACGATTTGTACAAGAGGGATTTATGTCGTTGAGATGCATAAAATCCGATCAACTTTTACAATTTTTAAACCTAGATAGGGTGAGTATCTAGGGTCATCCAAGTGACCAATTTCTAGTTATCAAAATAATGTTCTCTCTCTCGCTCTCTCAAATCTTCATTTTGTATTTTTGGGTTTTAATATTTTTTTCAGGTTTTAGAAATATGGGCAACTAAAGGATAGAAAATATGCATAACAATTGCAATAAAATAAAGTAGCAAAACCCAATCTTCCTAAGCTCACCTCAGGCAAGTGTTGCTTAAGATAATTAGGAAGAATGCGTATGCAACAATTTAAAAACACAATGAACAATTAGGAAGCAAGAATTTGAAAGGCAAACACACTTTTTATAACAAAAATAAGTTGCACAAGATTGTTGCCCTTGAGGAGCTCGCTTGTGTGGAGGCTCCCACACAAGTAATCCTCAAGGGTAGAGGAATGCTTAAAAGTAGAGAAATTCAACTACAAAACAAAATAAAGGAAGAAGAAAGATGTATGCTCTGAAGTGGTGGAAGATGCTCTCGCTCCAAGAATGGTGGCTCCCAACTTGAAGAGGGTTCCCCCTTGCTCCTAAGCTCCAAGAGTGTTACGAACGCGTGCCCCAGACGTCTTTTAAGACGTCTGGGAGGTGGCCCAGACGTCGG